>CM057456.1:1089367500-1090863750 GCA_016271365.2 Neoceratodus forsteri
GCAGACCCTGCACCATTTTAGTTGCCCTCCTCTGGACAGCTTCCATCCTGTCTGTCTTTGCGGAGATTGGTCTCCAGAACTGCACGCAGTACTCCAGATGGGGTCTCACCAGCTGTCTGTACAGAGGGATAATAACTTGTTTTCTACTGGTGATGCCTCCTATGCATCCCAGTATCCCCAAGCCTCCTTGCTGCCCTCTCACATTGCTTGCCCACCTTTAGGTCATCTGATATGACTACCCCAGGTCCCTTCCATTTTTGTTGTTGTTAGTATCTCACCCCCTGCTGTGTACTCTTCCCATGGGTTTTGTTTCCAGGTGCATTACCTTGCACTTCTTAGCATTGATTCTAAGCTGCCATACATTTGACCATTCCTTTAACCTTGCAAGTCCCTTCTCATCCTTTCCACCCACCTTGTGCATCAACTCTGTTGCAGATCTTTGTGTCATCTGCAAAGAGATATATTTTCCTTCCAGTCCTCTGCAATGTCGCTTATAAAGACATTGAAGAGGACCGGTCTTAATACTGAACTCCCGCGGCACCCCACTACTAACCCCTTTTCAGAGTGGACTCCATTTACTATTACTCTCTGTGTCCTATTCTCCAGCCAATTCTTTACCCAGGCTGTCATCTTGGGACCCACTCCCAGGCTGGCTAACTTGTATATTCATCTTTTGTGTGGGACTGTGTCAAATGCCTTGCTAAAGTCTAGGTAGGCCATGTCCACAGCCCTTCCCTGATCAACTACTTTGGTCACCCAGTCAAAACTCTGTAGAGCTACTGCCCTACCTTCTCACTGTTTCCTGTGTGATACACAATCTGCAGGTCTTTTTATTATAAAAGTATAAAAAAAAATATTCCAAAAATAAGCCTCTTTTTGATTAAGTGAATAACATGCACATCAAACAGAGAGTGGGTGTCCAACTCAGCATAGAATTTCATCAGCGTAAGTAATTAAACAGTGACTCAGGTTTCAGGTTCAGTGTCCTCCTCTACCTGTACCTTCTCGGATTTAGCTTCCAACTTGCACAGTATATTATCTTAGAAAAATAATGGAGCTGATTGTTAAGGCCACGGTCTGTGGCTCTTCAGTGTGTATTGGATTATAATTTGAGGTGCTGCCACTTTGGATAACAGTAGAGCAGCATGAGTAAGAACTCATGACCTTGGATATGGACGTGACATAAACGAAAGAAATTGCTTGGTTAGTGCTGGGCTCTTTTCTTTTCAGGGAGATCTGTACAGACAGCCTAGGCAACAATATATTTTCACAGAGGGCATAACCAGGGATTATAGACCATTTTGACAAGTAATGACATATGCCAAAATGGTCTATAATCTCTGCTTTTATCTCCCGTGAAAGTTAGTCCTGTGACAGAAAACTAATAAAGATCGACTTTTTAAGGCTGCAGTCCTAGTGCATCAGCTCTAAAAATGAGCTACAGGATTCGGACCGAAGAACACTTCCTTTGGAGTTTTCAAATAATCCTTCCACTACTTTGCAGCCCTTCAATTTAACCCTTGCAGTGCTGCAGACTAAACATCTGTGCAGAGCTCAGTCAAATAGATTAATTCTAGTTCTTTTGGCAGCCTTGTAGTTCTTGTAGTGAGAATGCTTCATGTTTTGGTTTGCATTACAGATTACAGCACCTAACTGCAGAGCAGCATCAAATTACATGCTTGGTCATCTCTCCCAGTGTGTGTGTGTGTGTGTGTGTGTGTGTGTGTGTAGCAATGATTTACAGTACTTTTGAAACATAACAGAAGATTACTTCAAAGCAGCCAATTAACACCAGTATACTTTTAGCTGAGAAGCCCCTGAAGGGCAAAGGTTATTAAGAATTATCAACAAGTAGAGAGCTCCTCTCACATACACTTTAAACTGTCTCATTAAGTTTCAAAAAAGCATTCTACTGATAGAAAAACCTTGGGATTCTGTACTCCCTAATACATGTAAGATGAGCTTACAACTTTTATTGCAAGTGTCCTTGTGTTTTAAAGAGCACAGTGAAAGGCAAAATGCTGAAATGAGGCCTAATTGCAAATTGAAATTAAAATAAAATTATACATATATCTGTGTGTGTGTAATGTATACAAACACATTTACATACACACATATATCTGTATATTATATACAGTATGTATACGTATAGATAAGTAATAAGCCACTCCAGGGTGTGCATTAAAGGATTTTATGAACTAGGGAACGTAAATACGGGAAGCTGATTGGCTGAGAGGTTTTTGAAGCCATGATGATATCGGGCTACATCATCACAGCTTCAGAAGACCTCCAGCCACCAGCCTCCTCACTGCCAAGGAACTCCTCCGACTGCAGTGTTCCCCATCATTCTCACTCCACTACACAAAACCCAAAGACATCACCTGCTGTGGTCTTCAGCGAGTCACACCTCGAGACAGTCACCTTAACCAAAAAAGAAACAAAGCTACATCAAATCCTCACAGAAATTGCCTGAGTACGTAAAAAAAAAAAAAAAAACTACCACTGATAACAATGCACAGAAAACTGCCCGCTCTGTCCACACAAGTGGCACAGCACTACCACAACGATGGAAATCTGTTAATGACCGTCAATGACCACACGACCCCAAAACTGACACACAATGTTTTTTTTCCTCAGTACTATTGGAAGCATTTTAGCACTTTACCCTTTCACCTGTTAACTTACTCTCCCCTTCCAAAAAAACAACTGCAGGTGACTTGCTGTTTCTCTAGACCGATAGCCACCGGCAAACCGGAAGTAGCAGACTGCATTTTTCCCATTCCGATCGCATTTCAAAAGATTAGATTAAAAAAAAAAAAAAACTAATTCTACACCTGCTTCACCCGGTCCCAGACCAGGCAGCACAACCAGGTCAAGTCCCAGACCAGCAGAACCAAATCAAACACAGTACATTCGGGAGTACTCCTAGCAGAACGACACACAGGTAACAGCTGCACCAACTAATTCTACACCTGCTTCACCCGGTCCCAGACCAGGCAGCACAACCGGGTCAAGTCCCAGACCAGCAGAACCAAATCAAACACAGTACATTCGGGAGTACTCCTAGCAGAACGACACACAGGTAACAGCTGCACCTTCTTACAACAGCACCACCTGCTGTCCAGAGCCCTCAGGAGCTATTTTCTTAAAACATACACCTCCAACACCCCCAAAAATGTACTTTCAAAGGTTTAAAAGATTTTTTATTAATTACCAATAAAACTTTTTGGCCAGTTCATAATAGCAATAAGGCACTCCAGGGTGTGGTATATCATGGGATATTGTCACTTCTCGGGTCGTTGGACGCACTAGGCCTGCGGCCTCATGCCCAACCACCCGAGGCTTGACGATATCCCATGATATACCACACCCTGTCATGCCTTATTGCTTAATTAATGTATGCCTCAGGGGCGCGCTAAGGCATGAGGTCAATGGCAGAGTGTCCTTACACCCCTTGGAAGTGCATTAACATCCTTTAATGCACACCCCGGAGTGGCTTATCACACTTATAAAATGGGCGACTATCATAAAAGAATTAGTTTGATTTACTCTGATAGGGATTAAAAAGTATCTGATAGGGATTAAAATGTATTTACTATTTTTCAAAAGAGTGTACAATACATTACCTCTACACCATCTAAAATCTGAAAAAGTAGTCCCTATTAATGAATAAAATAGCATATCTCAGCAATAGATTAACTAGTACAGTGCTTTGCAGTAAAAGTATGTATTAGTTGAGTTGGTTTTCTCTGTAACATGTAAATTATCATATAAATGCACTGTAACATCTGTAAATATGTAAAACATAGTGTTTAAAACTTAATTTTCATTACACTGTAGTTATTTACTTTCAATGAAGGCAACCTTCTTGTTATTTTTGTTTTTTACTTGTGTTGTGGTCTAGTACATAAAAGGAAAACTGCTGTAGGATTGAGGTGAAAGGTTAGTAAGAAAAAAAACTTTAAACCTGCCACATTGCCTTTTTCAGGTGGTAGGGGTATATTTCACCTTAAGTCACCTATATATGATTAAAATGTACGTGCTTTTATAAACATCAGCAATGTAGTTGAGCAGTTTGGATCTGCCTCTGCCTGTGTAAATGTGTTTTCCCACCTTTTCTCTTTGTTTACAAAGTATTACTATATTGCCTACTTTCTTCATCCTGTTTTTTTTTTCTGTTTCTCCCCACATTCAAGACATAGAATGTTTATCATGGAATGTTTACCATGGAATACAGGGATTCAAAATTCTGCTCACTTCCACTGGCAGAATGTTACTCTCCTAACATACTGTACACACAGACAACAAAGGCCTGTTTTAGAGCCAGAGATTCAATTATCTCACTGTCAGGGCAAGCAGAAGAGAATTCCCTGGTGAGCAGGTAAATATAGAAGGGGAATTTTTCACTGTCAGTAAAGAAACAGTTGTAATGAAAACTATAAACAATACTTAATATTTCTAATTTGTTCATACGTGTAAGGACAGTGTGATGATCAAGTAAACAACATTTAATTAATTTGTTTTATTTTTTATTTAAGGTAGTTTTATTTTTTGGGGCCCAGATGAAGGTTTGTACAGTGTAAAGGTAGCAGCAATGTTTGTGATCAGGTCTGGTTGCAGGGGGACTGATAGAAGATAGTTCTGGTTGTAGAAGGACTGATTTGCTCATTGTGTGATGTGGTTTAGGACCAGGATGACTGTGGTTATATAGAGATTTAATGTATAGTCAGCTGCTGTCTTTTGGCCAATGAGATTTCTAGATTTTTTTCTTGCCATTTTATAAATATATACATACATACACACACACATGGCATACAGAGAGTTTAAAGTGAAGTTTACTCAAAGTGAGCAAATGTTCCTCACAAAATATAATACAGAACTTAGCTTGAGACATTTTCTCAACTATACTCTCAACCAGTTAATGCACTACATAAACTTTAAAGCCTTCAGTGTTGTAACAACAGTTAACACATGATAATATCAATTGTAAGTATGTGCCTAATAAAAAACCAAAAAACAAAACTACTTGTCAAGGACCCCCAAGAAAATAAAACCATGAACCTGAAATGTACAGATTTCAATACAGTGTCACTGTGTAACAAACATGTACAGAACCAGTCTAAGGAATCTAAATAAAAACTCATATGAATAAAATCCTACAGACCTCACCCCCCCTTTCCCTGGGAAAGGTAACTAGTATGAATGTGATACATAGATACATAGATACATAGTGTCGGCAGATAAGGGCCTACAGCCCACCCAGTCTGCCCATTTGAGCTTGTGAGTTCACTTTATGTTTTCCTAGAAGTCTGTTGCCCCTTACTCCTGACCTCCAGAATTCCTTTGTCTATCCCATGCGTTCTTAAATCCCGTGATTGTTTCAGCCCCCACCACTTCCTCTGGCAGAGTGTTCCACTTGTCCACCGCCCGTTCAAAATGTACATGAGTCCTACTACATCATCATTCATACCAATCATTGCAGTATTTGCCCAGAGGAATTGAAGAGTTGATTTATAGTAACCTTTTCAGGACCTACAGTATGTAATTAATGACATTGTAACTCTCATAGTTTTATACTTGCAGGAAGGGTAAATAAATGCTAGGCAGCTAATGTTTTAGGCGTTTTCTGAGGCTGCAAGGGGCACGTAGTAAATTACAAAGAATCATAGCAGTGTCAACTGCAGTGCTCAAAGATTGAACACAGCATTTCTCTGTAAGGCAGCCTCCTTTTCCCTGTATTTTCTATGTAAAACTGTTGAAATCCCTCAAGCTTTGCTCCCAATGTTCTTATCTCCAGAACCTCTTGATGGTATTATAGCATTGTTGCAATATATTGGCACAGCCGGATAGCCTGGCTGAGATGCAGTATGTCATATTCAGTGGGGTCATACTTTTATCCATTTTGGCAATGTACTGACACAGGATAGCATTGATGAGATGCAGGCTCTCATTTTCAGTGGGGTCCTAATTTTACTGATTTTTGCAATGTACTGATACAGGTTAGCCTGGCCAAGATGCAGTATCTCATTTTCAGTGGGGTCTTTCTTTTACCCATGTTTGAGTGCCAACAGAGGATACAGCATCTAACTGCAGAGCAGTTCCAAATTACATCCTTGGCCATCTCTCCCAATGTGTGTATGTGTGTAGCAATGATTTACAGTATTTTCTCTGAAGAGTTGATTTATGTTAACCCTTTCAAGGACCTATCTAATTAGTGGCATTGGAACTCTTATGGTTTTATATTTGTAGGAAGGGTAAATGCTAGGCAGCTATTGTTTTAGGGGGTTTTGGAGGTTGCAAAGGGCGTCATAGGGGATTACAAAGAAACAATAGGGGTGTCAACTGCAGTGTTCCCAGACTGAACAAAGCATTTCCCTGTAGGGCAACCTCACTTTCCCTGTGTTTTCCATGTAAAACTGGGACAAAACTCCTGTACATTTTCCTGTATGCTCAAATCAGTACATGCACGCAGCTAACTTCATTATGCCTGTCAGTAAAATTGCTGTAACAAATGTGAAGGCTGCATTATGTGCTCTTTAGCCCTGTTACAATGTACTGACATAAGATAGCCTGGCTGAGATGCAGTATGTCATATTCAGTGGGTTCATACTTTTATCCATTCTGGCATAGTACTGACACAGGTCAGGTTTGTTGAGATGCAGTATCTCATTTTCAGGGGGTCCTGATTTTACACGTTTTTTACAATGTACTGATACTGCATCTCAGCCAGGCTAAGCTGTATCTCATTTTCAGTGGGGTCTTACTTTTATCCATGTTTGCATCTACGTGCAATGTACTGACACAGGACAGATTTGCTGAGATACTAATGGCCGCTGTGTGCAACATGGCGGTGCTGACTTAAGCTATGCATATGTAAGTATCACCCACATGTAGTCATGTCAGTGCTGCCATGATACGGCTGACTACGAAGCAAACTGCACATGTGCGAGTATCAATCATGTGCAGTTCTGTAATCACAGCAGTATCAGTTACATCTGACTGGTGTGGTAAGAGCACAGCATAATCTTTTCAACACTCTTGTCACTCCTAAAAGCTCTCCACAGCTGTATTTGTTCAATGCTGGCAAAGGCTAATGGATGGGTAACACTGGGGACCACTCAACTGCCTTCATGTCCATCGGCTCTGTTGGCAGGTCATTTTAGAGGGCCACCACCTTGTGGAACAAAATATGCTTCCTAATGTTTTCCCTAAACTTGCCATCTGTTACCATCAGAGCATGTCCCTGTGTCCTGCTGGAGAACATAGCCATATGTTCAGTCCTGTCAGTATCCCAGAGACTGGGAAGACTGAGCTCATGTCTCATCTCAGTCTGCTGTTCCACAGCAAAAAGGATGAGGAGCACCCACATATGTAGAAAGCACCAGGACCACAAAAATATTATTCAAAGTCCTCTATTTAACTAAAGTGCATAGTGCACCCACACATAGTGAGCATAAAAAAGTGGTGGCTGAACCTTTCTGCAACTATCATTTCTCCTGACTCTTGCCAGGTGTCCTCAGAGTGATTCACTCTGCTGATGCCTGGCAGGGGCTGGGAGAAGCAGTACTTCCAGAGCAGCTCAGTCGTCACTTTTTTATGCTCACTATGTGTGGGGTGCACTATGCACTTTACTTAAAGAAAGAACTTGAATATTTTTGTGGTCCTGGTGCTTTCTACATATGTGGGTACTTCAAACAACATGAAGTCTTGCTATATTATGACATATGCAGTGAGTCCCAACCTTCGAACTGCTCCCGGAGGTGAAAGAGTTAACTTTCCATGCCAGGCATGGAACGCTGAGCTCGAGCTCGGTTGAAAACTCTGTCTGTTGTTCTTCAAACTCAAACTGTCAGATTCTTTACTCCGCCTCACTGAACAGTCGCTCCAGAGATTTTCTCCTTCTGCTCGGTTCATTTTGTCGGTTAAAGTATTATTTTCTCGGTTTTTTGACCGAATTTAAACCGCAACCGGTTGGTTCAAGCTCTGTCTGTGGTATTGTAAGTACTAGATAGCTTTTACATTTAATTCTTCTGTGTGGAACTTGTAAGCAGTTATCGGTTCGGTTTGAACCGATCAGGTTGTTTTGAAATATTTTAATTTGTCTTTTAGAGTGTGGTTACCGGTTCTTATCGGTTCTAAAAAAAACGGATTTTATTTACGGTTTTTTCCACAACCCGTGACACGGTTGGGAACCGATAAGAGGGTCTTGCTTGGCGGATTGCCATAAACGGACAAGTTTGGTTAGGGCTGGCACTATGTCTGAGAAACCCAAAACAAAAACCGGGCCCTCTGGGTTTCAACACTACAGTGTCTGTGGGGAAGCCTTTGCCAAGGCTGACCCCCACACCACCTGTGTTTATTGTCTGGGGTTTGACCACCTCAATGCAGACTGCCAGATTTGCAAAAATTTTCCTGCAGCTACCCTGAATAAGAGAGTTGGTAGGCTCAGGGAAAGGGAGGCCAAGAAATCCGCTGACCCGGATGGCCAGCCCGGTTCGGTTCCAACCGAACCGGAGGGAGTGCCCTCTGACCAGGGCGAGACTTCCTCGGCCAAAAGGAGAGCCGACTCGGAGGAGTCGGGTTCCAGCAAAAAGGACAAGGAAATCAGCTGGTGTGGAGCCAAAACATTCCTCTCCAACCGCTGAAGAAATAGCCAAAGCAATTAAAATTGTCCAGTCACTTTCTCTGTTCCGACCGAACCGCACCACCATCAGGTGTTGAGCCGGGTTCAAGCCGGGTTCCACCGGTTCAAGAGTATGTGAGTTAGAGGAATTTTGTGTACCGGAGGAGGGGAAGAGGAATAAGGAGGAGAGTGAATGTGGATTTGAAAGTCTGGATGTGCCCATCTCCCAGACAGACCTTCAGGGGTGTCTCCTCCTAGGCTTTCTGAGTCCCCTTCTCATTTTATTTTTATAAAAAGTGGTTGAAACCTCCAGCTCCCCATGGAGGAAGCTGTGGATGATCAAGAGGAACCTGACTATGTGGAAATGATGGATATCCCAGAGTCCAGGAGACTGTCTATTCCTTTGCATAAATCTTTTGGGAAACAGACAGTAAAAATTCTAAAAACTCCTCACACTATATCTCCTGCTGATAAGAGAATGGACAAGAGGTACACATTGTCAGGCTCTGATACGGAGTTCCTTACACAACAGTGCAGCCATGTTGGGGTAGTGCAGGCTGCAGCCTGTGACAAGGCAAATATTCCCTTGGCCTCACACCCCCCTGACAAGGACTCCAGGAGGATTGATGCCATGGCAAAGAAACAGTACATGGCATCATCCTTGGGACTCAGACAGGCAAATTATATGGCTTGTGTTGCTAGATACCAGAAATCCAGATGGGATACTGTTATGGCTCTAGCAAAACAGGTCCCTGGCCAGCTTGCCAAGGAGCTGGAGCAGGTGGCTGCTGATGGTATTGAGGCATCTAAGATGCAATTCCATGCTGCAGTGGACTCTAATGATGTGTCATCAAGAGTCATGGCTACATCTGTGGCACTTCGCAGAATGGCTTGGCTCAGATGTACTAGCCTGTCACAGGATACCCAGACTAAGGCCATGGATTTTCCTGTTGTGGGTAATTCTCTGTTTGGGGAGCAGACAGAGAATTACATGAAGAAAATGGATGAGTATAGGACCAACTATAGGAGTGCACAGGCCAAGGAAAGGCAGGCCACTCCTCAAAGGCAGCCTTCCAGGGGCAGGGACAGGCCTTTTCATAGGCCTTTTTACCAAGCCCAGGCCTCCTCTTCAGCTTACGCCCAGAGGGGGTTCTTTAGAGGGAGAGGCAGACGGGCTACAAGCAGACCTGCTACCACCCCTCAGCCTAAAGCCCCTGCCAAGCAGGCACCCTGATGGGGTGGCCAGGGCCGATTCTCCACTACCTGTAGGGGGCAGGCTGGCTTACTTTGTCCAGGACTGGAAGTCTCTCACATCAGACAAGTGGGTCCTGGAAGTAGTAAACAAAACCGGCAATTGCACAAGCTAAGTATCGATACATATGACGAGAGCCACATACAGAGCTAATATAAAACATTTAAAAACAGTGCCCATAGGTTTCAGTAAAAGGAGCGGAATCGCTGTGATGATATCATCGTGTATGCACATCCACGCCATTTTGTGAGCCGAACTGCAGCTCAGAATCGGAGATGATCGCTGGTTTTGTTTACATTCGGGGGAACTTTTCATTACTGACAAAACCATGAAAAATTGCTGATTTACAGGTAAATACTGGCATCATGAAAATCAGTAGCCCTTATTCTACACACACACAGGAGCGTTTCCAGTTTCATTCACCCCCCTAATTCCTTGTTTATTTGTCCTTTAAGAAAAATGATTTGCTATA
Organism: Neoceratodus forsteri; assembly: GCA_016271365.2. Classification (NCBI taxonomy): domain Eukaryota; kingdom Metazoa; phylum Chordata; order Ceratodontiformes; family Ceratodontidae; genus Neoceratodus; species Neoceratodus forsteri. The sequence continues at coordinate 1,089,377,848 of CM057456.1, forward strand.
CTTCTAATTTGTGCAGGAATACTATTCCATACTGTTGGTGCAGTGAATGCAATAGAATGCTGACCACTTGATGTACGCTTAAATGGGATTCTCATCAAGGTTTGATCCCCTGAGTATCTTGTGTGGAGCTCTATGTTGGGTACCACAAGTTGTTTATTTAAGTTAAGGGGTATGCCAGTTTGTTGTATTCTATAAATAAAGTTGGACATAATAAACGTGTGATATTGTTTGACTGGTAACCACCCAAAGGCTTTCAACTATGTTGCAGTGGTGAACATTATTAGGTACTAAAAGTGCAAACCTACTTATGTTATGTAATAACAGAGATTTAACCATGCGCTATTAACTCCATCAATGTACCGTCCACTCAGCGACAGTATCATAGCGAACACCACCATAGCGCTGAATCTCGGCAGGTCGTTGTGGTGGCGCACTGTACAATGGCACTGTGACTCCTGGTGTTCCACTCCCACCCCGGAAATAACTCCAACTTGGAGTTTGTATATTTAGAGATGGGGGGGTGCAGGGGGCACAGACCCCTGCATGGGGGGGGGTGCGGGGTTTCTCCCGACGGGAGCAGTGCTGACAGTCAGTATTGTTCCTGTCGCTGTCAGGGATGTCAGCAGCATTGCCAACGATGGAACTTGGTGGAACCATCTCCACCTAGCCCATGTTACACTCGCTGTTTTGACGTCGCTCAAATTCACTCGCCCATATAACGGGTCCCTCCCTGGGTTTATGAGTGCAGCGGTCTGCTCCTCACCTGCTCTGTTTGTGGTGTTTCTCCCAGTACAGTCCTCATGTGTTTGTAGTGGTACCAGGAGAAGAAGAAATGCAAGAAATGGAGCTGTAGTTTGAATTAACTGAAGCACTATAAGTCACACACTCACAGTCTTCGGGTCAGGAGATGACTGGGGAATGGTGAAGCCGAACGTGGTAATGGCGCATCATTTCTATAAGGCTAATGGAAAAAGAGAAGTTACATATGAGAACTGTAGTGTATTACTGTTAGGATGGACACATTAAATTGCTGCTGCATGTCTTGGGCACTTTTTGTGGCAGTGGAAGGGAGGGAGGGATTTATTTATAAAAAAAAAAAAAAAAAGCTGCAAGTACTGGCAAAAGCCACAGCAGCCATGGCAAGTGTGGGCAGCTTGGGCATGGGCTGTGCAATGATTTTTTGACATTTAATGCGGTCATGTCTGTTCTAGGACTAGATCCATGATGTTGTGCTAGAATAACCGCATGGGTCTAGCCCCAGGCTGACCAGTCAGAGCCCAGCATACCATTTACTTTTCAAAGGTTGGCACTACCCTTGGTGTTAGGATGTATACCTGGCTCATTTCTAGAGGAAGAAGGGTGGAAGTACAAGAACAAAACACATGAACCTTGTGTAAAAATTACAACCCAGGTCGAGGGTGGAGGTTGCTATGCATATGCTAGCTCTAAACTGTTGAGGGGACCCCAGTAAATCCAACAACCAGAAGCAAGAATCAGAATGTCCTGAACAGGAACTGGGATTGTGCAGTATGGCTTTTTTTAACAGATGGTAAAACTAAAGCAGGTAGTGGACCCCCATGGGTCAGTCAAGGCAAGACAGGTACATTTCACAAACTCTCCTTGCATGCAGTACAGCTCGAGAACACACAAAAACGTCTTCACATTTCCAAATGATGCACATAGTGGACACCTGGCCACGCACCCGAACATGTTTCTCCCATGAGTGCACATATTGTGAAACTAAGCCACACACTCAGAACTCTTCTTCGAAAATAGGTACAATTAAGTGAAACTCAGCGCCACACCTAAATCTGCAGCACTGGCCTTTGCTCAGGTAAAAACTGGCACCCTTTATGAACCAGTTAGCCCTGCCTTGTAAGCATCCAGATGGCATTCCTCCCACCCTTTGCCCCAAGCGACAGTCTCTGCCATTCCTTCAGGGTTACACCATTGAAACCCCCATTCCCCACTGAAATGCCAGAGGCCCCATACTTTCCATTTCTGTTGCTCACTGGGGTGACCACAGTACAGCTTCACTCTTCTGGGTGAACATATTGCAGAAATCTACTCTCCTGGGTGAACTGGAGCACTGACAGGTGCGTTATAGCTTATCTATGGGCGTACACACCCCAGAAACGATTCCCCTAAATGTGTGGAGAACTTTTCTCCTAAAAACAGTACTCACAAACTAGTTGGCCCATCCACTGGGAGTGGAACAACAAATGGCACCTCTCCTGGGTAGCATGTCAGAACAGCCTCTCAAACGTTCTTTTCCAAGGCAGTTGAAACACAAAGGATCTTCAGGGGTTTGCCCCTTGAACCCACTGAGAAAAGCAGTTCCTTCCACTGCACTGGAAGTAGAAATCAGGAAATCCTACTGTAGAATGGTCTCCACCATTTCACTGGAAGCTGGAAATTATACTCCACACTAGGGTGAGAAGTTCTGGGTCCTCAACTCAGAGCCCAACTGGCAGACCTTCTGCAACTCTTACCTCCACTCAGCTACAACTCACTACAGGCTCAACATTTCAAGCTCCCCAGAGAAGCTGTACACACTAAAGGGTTATGCTGCTGTGAGAGCTCCAAATGACCTAATCATTCTTCTCTCAGGCTAGCTGAGTAAACAGTGATGTCATTGTGTAAGAAGCCCCTAATGAGCTCCCTACCAACTGGCTGCTACCTGCATAGCACTAATACTGATAGGGTTCTAGTAACCCCAGGGGACAGGGTGGTTATAAATGATTCTCTGGGGATGCAAACCTTGTAACCTACAAGGCACAAAAATTTAATTATGTGTGTCATAATATCTAATACTATTAATAACTCTAAAGAATATAGTTTGAATGAAAATTAGAAAATTAAAGAATGGAGGATTTTTAATATCAAAACAAGTTGGATGTTAAAAAGCAAATGGCCAGTCCGGTGGCGTATAGGGTTGAGGCGCTGGTTTATTTTTATTTTTATTTTATTTAAACAGCAGTTTGGAAAACCTTTGAGCCATAGGCTCATTTACAAAGGTACCTTGTCACAGTAAGACAAACGAAAATACACAGTATAACAGTACAACACATAAGTATAACAGTAACTTAAGACATAGATACAAACAAGCTGGTACAGGTAGGATTGATGCAAACAATACCAGAGTTATGTTGTCCTTAGCAGCTTAGTAATAAGCTTTGTCATAAGTATTGAGTACGGCTTTGACTAGTGGCAATTACAGCATCGGGTGTTAATAAGGTGGTTACGTAATGAAGTTTTGAAGCACGATATAGTTGGAGCTTCGGAGATGGAGGGGGGCAGTGTGTTGAACCAGGAGGGGGCCCTAAAGCTGAAAGCTCTTGGCCGTGAGAGGTCCTAGCTCTAGGGATAACAAGAGAGGTTTTCCCAGAGGTCCGAGTATGAACTAGTGGGACAGAGCGGTATGGTGGTGGTCAATCCTGGTGGGGATAGCCCAAGGAGTGTTTTTGTAAGGGTACAGGTCAGATATTTGAGGCGCCGTCAAGATCAAGTACCAGCGCTTTAGCGACAGTAGACAGGTGTGTGTCAGCCTAGGTGCTCCAGTAATTAACCTGCAGGCCTTATTCAGAGTAGTGCGAATTTTATGGAGTGCGGTCTGATCAGCAGCACCATACACCGGCAGTCCATAGTCCACTAGGGACAGGATAGAGGAGGTGACTGCGAGTCGAAGAGCCTCCTGGTGCCTTACCTCTTTCCACGCTGGCGACCTGGGTTTGGGAACGGACCTGGGTTGTCAGGGGTCAGCAGGGGGAGGATAGGATTGAGAATCCGACGGACTGCTGTCCTATCCTGGGGAGGGTTAGGGATTGCCTTGCTCATGTAGCAGCCCCCAGTGGAGACCGGGGTACTACAGGATGCAGTGCACTAGGGGGAACTAGAAAATTTGAAAAATCCATGCCGGAAATCTAGCCGGATGACATCTGCTGGGCCCAGGCATCCCCAAAGACTCCCCGTGAAGCCACAGAATGCCTCAGCGGCTCCCAGGACCACAAGAAAGAAATAGTGTGCTGGTGCCTCCTCTCCACCAGTGCTTTCCCCCTTGGAGGAGTGGGGACCCACCCGGTAAAGGGTTATACCAGGGCTACTCTGTGGACGGCTGCAAATATGAGGTAGGTGGCTGCATGGTGGGGGGGGGATAGTAGGGAGAATGCCTGTGGACCTAGGAAGCCTGAAGGAGAGGCAGCTCGGGCGCATGTAGGTGTGATAAAAAGATTACTCAAAAAAAAAAAGCAAATTGGATGTAGAAAACTTTTCCGGCAGAATCAATGATAGCATGGAAATGTGTCTGGAGACCTTTGCCTCAAAAAGTAATGTGTTTATAGCATTTTTTTTTTTAAAGAATTCATCAAACAGCCAACTTATTCAGAATTATAACAGCTAAACACTGTCTGTACGGTTAGCCTAAATTTAATCCTTATTGTTAATTCCAGATTTCCAGGGGATCCACAAATACCAAAATGTCATTTTCCTCATAGCAGGATGTGCCTAGAATAGAAGAAGAATAGTGGTGAAAATAAGTTTGTCTAGTTTAGACGAAGTACAGCTTGATTTCTTTTACCATTTGGTCATCATTTTTTTTATAATTTTTTCAAAAAGGGTTTAAGATCCCATTCTGAATTCAAGCCATGAGGGTATAGGCACCCCAGCTGAAATATCCAGAAACTTTCACATTGCAATAGTTTGTTAGCCCTGTCCCCTCCTCTTGAGTTATTGGACATACTTTCTAGTGCCATGAAATTCAAGCTGCGGAAACCTGATGGGTGATCACAGAGCCATATTTGTGGAACCACCTAGCTTCACTGTACATTGTCTTTTTCTCCTTTGTTTGAAACCCACAGTCTTGTGTGATAACTGTTGTTTAGTGACTAGGATGTATAGATTTAATTTGGAATTAATAAGGATCAAATTTAGGCTAACAGTACAGACAGTGTTTAGCTGTTATAATTTTGATTATAAAATGGGTAAAAGAAATTCTTCACCCTGATTGGTCAAAAGGCGTATCCTTACCTGTCAACAAACTAAAAGGTGGCACTACTTTCCTAATACCTTAATCTCCATAGGTGAAAGGGCAGCAACATCATTGAGCAACTGATATCTTCCTTCAGTCCCTCTGCAACCAGAAGTGGTCTTCCATCACAAACATGGCTGCTACCTTCACACTGTAAATCCTTCAACTGGGCCCTAAAAAATAAAACTACCTTAAATTAAAAAAAAAAACAAATTAATTAAACATCGTTTCCCTGATCATCACACTCTCCTTACACACATAAACAAATTAGAAACATTAAGTATTGTTTTTAGTTTTCATTACAACTGTTTCTTTACTAGCAGTGAAAAATCCCCCTTCTGTCTTTACCTGCGCATCAGGGAAATCTCTTCTGCTTGCCTTGACAGTGAGATAATTGAGTCACTGGCTCTAAAACAGGCCTTTGTTGTCTGTGTGTACAGTATGTTGGGAGAGTAACATTCTAACAGCGGAACTGAACAGAATTTTGAATCCCTATATCCCATGGTAAACATTCCATGATAAAAATTCTGTGTCTTGAATGAGGGAAAAAATAGGAAAAAAAAAACAGGATGAAGTAGGCAATACAGTGATACTTTAGAAACAAAAAAAAAAGGTGGGAAAACACAGTTACAGAGGCAGACCCAAGCTGCTCAAATAATACATTGCTGTCCTTCCAACTCACTGGTTTAGCATTGTTCAGTGAGTTGCTGTTCAATCAATTTTACCACTTCTCCACCCATGTCTGGGGACGATTTTTTTCACCATATTTAAATAAAATAACATTATATTATTAAATCTTTAATAATGCATCCAGAGTTTCATTTGATTTTTATAGAATTAGTTGTTACTCATTTTATAAGAGCAGTAAGATACTTCAGGGTGTGGTTTGTTGATTGATAAGAGCACTACCCAACTGCTGTAGTCACTCGGCACGAGCGCCTCGTGCCTAACAATGCACCTAGGGGCGTACTGTTATCAATCAACAAACCACACCCTGTTGTGTCTTATTGCTTTCATAAGTTGGCTGTGATGAATTGTTTAAAAAAATGCTATAAACATATTACTTTTTGAGGCAAACACATTTTTGTGCTATCATTGATTTTGCCAGAAAAGTTTTCTACATGCAATTTGCTTTTTAACATCTAACTTGTTTTGATATTAAAATTCCCCCATTTTTTCATTTTCTAATTTTCATTCAAACTATATTCTTTAGAGTTGGTAATAGTATTAGATATTATGACACACATAATTAAGTTTTGTGCCTTGTAGATTACAAGGTTTGCATCCCCTGAGAACCACTTATCAAGTGTTAATGAAAGGTAAACTGTATACTGCAGTAATTAGACACTAGATGGCAATGTTGAGCCTAACAAATGTGTATAAATTGGAATTTCAAAGCCACAACCACAGTACCCCACCCCAGGAAGACCTTTGGTTGAAGCGTTTGGGTGGTGTGGCCATTGTAGCTACATGTTCGAAAATAAAACATTGAAGTTTTTAAACTGCAAATCTGCTCCGTGGTCGTCTGTTGTCAGTCACAACAGCTAAACAGCTGCATTCTTATTGGTGAGTGATTTGATTCCTTGAACTGCATTAGATTGTTTGGGGCTAGCAACCTCTTCTCAGCATTCCGCAGTGCACACCTGATTTCGGTTTCTTCATTTTTCTCATGTGGCCCCCACTTTGTTGAACCAAATTGAAATATCCAGTTGCCTGACTGGGCGAAATTCTGTCAGACTTGCCATCATTTCTTTTTTGTGATAGTTCCAGCATTGTCAGTGGGCTAGTCATTTACAGCTGTGATATCATGACGGAGCCCTTAGCCTCCCCATTCTGTGACCATTGAAGATTCATAGCTAACTGTCACAGAATGGGGTGGAGCTAATGGCTCCGTGATGATGTTATAGCTGTAAATTACTAGGCAACATGGAATTGTGCAGAAAGCACTGGTGCCAGTTTTAAACTTAAGTTACAGAAACATATGTCTTTTAATGTTTGAAACATATACTTTGACGGCAGATAAGGACTGCTTGGCCCACCCAGTCTGCCCGTTTTCCTACCTATTGGATAAGCTGCAGATCCTAGTTGACCAACAGTCTACTTCCTCTTACCCCTCATTATAATTGCCTTATGTCTGTCCCATGCATTTTTGAATTCCTACACTATTTTTGACCCCACGACCTCCTCAGGAAGGCCATTCCATGCATCCACCACCCTCTCTGTGAAAAGATACTTCCACACGTTGCCCCTGAGCTGTCCCCCCTCTGTCTTCAAACTGTTCCCCCTTGTTCTTGCACATCTCTTTTTCTGAAAGATGCTACCCTCTTGGACTTTGTTGATTCCCCTGAGGTACTTGAAAGTTTCCCCCCTCTCCCCCCTTTCCTCAAGGGTATACATATTAAATTTATTTAGTCTCTCTCTCTCTTCGTATGGTTTCTGTGGCAGACCCTGCACCATTTTAGTTGCCCTCCTCTGGACTGCCTCCATCCTGCCTATGTCCTTGTGGAGATGGGGTCTCCAGAACTGGACACAGTACTCCAGATGGGGTCTCACCAACTGTCTGTATAGAGGGATGACAACTTCTGTTTTCTGCTGCTGATGCCTCTCCCTATCCCCCCACCCCCGCCCTCCTTACTGCCCTCTCACATTGCTGGCCTACCTTAGATTGTCTGATATGACAACCTCCAGGTCCCTTTCCATTTTTGTTGTTATTAGTACCCCCAATTCTGTACTCTTGCCCTGGGTTTTGTTTCCTAAGTGCATTACTTTGCACTTCTTTGCATTGAATTTAAGCTGGCATTCTTTTGACCATTCCTCCAACCTGCCAAGTCCTTCTTATCCTTTTCACCCCCTTGCATCAACCCTGTTTCAGATCTTTGTGTCATCTGAAAAGAGGCATACTTTTCCTTCCAGTCCCTCTGCACTGTCCCTTACAAAGACATTGAAGAGGACTGGCCCCAATACTGAACCCCGCTAGTAACCCCCTTTCTTCAGAGTGGACTCAGTTTATGATTACTCTCTGCATCCTGTTGTTCAGCCAATTTTTAATCCAGGCTACCACCCTGGGACCCACTCCCAGGCTGGCTAACTTGTTTATTAATCTTTTGTGTGGGACTGTGTCAAATGCCTTGCTAAAGTCTAGGTAGGCCATGTCCACAGCCCCTTCCTGGTCTACTACTTTGGTCACCCAGTCAAAGAAATCTATTAGACTCGTCTGACATGACCTTCCCGCTCTGAATCCATGCTGCTTTGGGTCCTGTGCCCTGCTGGCCTCTAGGTACTCAACACTTCTTTCTTTCAGACGTGATTCCATCATTTTCCCTACCACTGAGGTCAAACTAACAGGTCTGTAGTTGCCTGCCTCTGCCTTGCTCCCACTTTTGTGAAGGGGAATCACATCCGCCTTCCCTCAGTCCTCAGGCACCACACTATCATCCTATGATTTATTAAAAAAGGTAGTCAGTGGTGTCACTAGTTCTCCCCTTAGTTGTTTCATAATTGTGGAGTGAATCCCATCAGGCCCCATTGCCTTGTTCACCTTGAGTTTTAGGAGTTCTTTCAGGACCCTTTCTTCTGTGAATGGACTGGTATTGACCCCCTATCCAGAGTGTTTCTGTTGTTTGGTTTAGGTACATCCGCCCTCCTCTTCTTTTGTGAATACTGAATAAAAGTATTTGTTCAGTATCTCTGCCTTTTCACTGTCACTCTGCCCACCCACCTCTCCTTTATTAAGCCTCACTATCCCTCCCTTGGTCTTTCTTCACTCACTAATGTACCTAGAAAAGGTTTTATCCCCTTTTTTAACTGAGTTCGCTATCTTTTCCTTGGTTTGGGCCTTTGCTATTCTGACTGCCTTCCCTGCTTCCTTTGGCTTTAACTGATAGAGTTCTCTTTGCTGCTCCTTCTGTGATTCCTTATACTTTCTGAATGCTATCTTTTTCTCCCTTATCTTCCCCGCCACCTCTTTTGAGAACCATAGTGGGGTTTTCCTTTGTTTTGTTTCATTTGCTTCATGCAAAGGCTTGTTGGCTCTGTGATGGCAGTTTTGATTTTACCCCATTGTTCCTCCACACCTCCTTCCTGCCCTTTTGCTAGTACATTCCTTGGGCACTCTCCCATTCTGCCAAAGTGAGCCATCTGAAAGTCCAGTACCCTTGCTTTTGTATGGCTTGACTCTATGGATATGTTTACTGTGAACCACACTGTCTGGTGGTCGCTTGTTCCCAGAAGGCTACCCACTTCTAAATCCGAGATCCTGTCACCGTCCCCATTTAAGAGTACCAGGTCTATGACTGCTCCCTCCCGAGCAGGTTCCAACACTAGCTGCCTGAGGCATGCCCCCTGTAGGGCATCGAGAATGACTCTGCTCTTGAATGTGGCTGCAGCAGATGTGTTCCAGTTAACATCTGGCATATTCAGGTCCCCCATCAACAAAATATCCCCTTTTTCTGCCATTCTAAGGATGCCTCCTATCATTTCCTTGTCCATGCCCTCCCCGAGATGGGGGTCTGTATATAACCCCTGTGCAGACTGTGGTGCCATTTCTTGTCTCCAAGGTGACCCACATGCCTCCTCTCCTTCCCGTTTACCCTTTAGTTCCATTGCTTTGATCTCTTCCCTTATGTAGAGAGCTCCTCCTCCTCCTCTTTTACCCTCCCTGTCCCTCCTGTAGATTGTGTATCCTGGTATGTTGACATCCCAGTCGTGGTTTTCTGTGTACCATGTTTCTGTGACTGCCACGATATCCAGGCGCCCCTCTTCCATCAAGGCCACTAGTTCAGGAAGCTTGTTACCCAGACTACAGCTATTGGTACTCATTGCCCTCCAGTTTTTGAAGGCCTTACCACTTTTAGCCCTATCCCTGTACTTACTGCCTTTTTCTCCATTTACCCCTGCCCTGCCCCCTGTTGACCTGTCTACCTTGGTGTTAACCTCGCTAACTACCCTGTTTTGTGGGAGGAGGCTGGGAGTTCCCTGCTCATTTTCAGTGCCTCCCCCCCCCTTGGCTAGTTTAAAAGTTTGCCAATGAAGCATTTAAACCTATCACCTAGGATCCTGTTTTCCCTTCTGGACAGATGCAGACCATCGTGCCAGTATAGGCCTGTGTTCTTCCAGGAGGACCCTCAGTCCCCAGTGAAGCCAAAACCTTGTGCCCCATCCCAGTTTTTCCACCATTCATTGAATCCCAAGGTGTTTGTTTTTGCTATTCTGTATAATTCTCTTTTTATGGATTTTTTGTATTGTTGTATTGTCATTTCTTTAGTATTTTGTCGCAAGACCTAGCTGATAAAAGTGGACCTGTGACTCAGTCTGGTTTCCTGATTAACCAGATAAATCATATCACTGTAATGAGCTTTTATCAGGATTTTCGGACTTCATATTGCACTTGTTATAATATTGATAATGGCCAAAAATCTTGTAACAGTAATGTTAAAACATAATAGTTTAATACATTTTATTTAAAAAGATACCTGCTGTTTATAATTAATTCACTGACATACCTACAGATTAGCCAGGTTTGATATCCATAAGTTTAACATCTGGGCATGGAGAGTAGGAGAGGTGCTGTATAGTATGCTGGCTTAGATTCGTGTCCAAACCGGCCCTCTACCAAAGGGGCTGAGCATGGTCCACCTTAATGCTGGAAGCATACTACCCAAAATTGACCACTTCTGCCTGTGGGTGATGCAGGTCATGCCGCATGTAGTAGTAATCACTGAGACCTGGCCGATGCTGAGATTGCTGTGCTAGGCTATGCCACCTTCCACCATGTTTGGGGTAAGAGAGGTGGTGGAGTGGCCATGTTTGTGACTCTGGATCTTCGCATTGAGGATGTTATGGGCTTAACTACCCACCCACCTATTGGAAACTGGCACCCTCCATATGCATTCAGCAACCACCATATTGTTTATTGTGTGCACAAACTTCACTGTTGTAAAGCACCCCAAGGTCATCTTTTGGTACTCTTCTCTTGGGTGAAAGGCTCCTATCATCATCACTTTGAGTCAAACTGCACTTCCTTTTTGCCCCAGACAAGAAGTCTGCTCACAAGACTATATACACAGCCATCTTTGGAATTATAGTGTAAACTACAGTTTGTTGTTTTTGATACATGAGAAACAGAAATGCTATGGTGATGAGTCATATGGCCCGAAATATATGTCCTCTCTAAAGAGAGCAAATGCAGAATTACAGCCGCAAATACAGTTGAGTCCAAATGCAGTAATAAACATTTTTACAGTACGTAAATTAGAAGAGAAAAATACCAGATATTGTTGCTCTACTTCAGGATCAGAACACAGGTAATATATTACAGCAGAATGCCCGAATGCATACTTCGCCTCAGTAGTCACGGATGAATGGGATGGAGTGATATCACATAGGGAAAATGTTATTCTTGGGGGGGGGGGGGTCACTACAAGACACAAGTAACACCTGAAGAAGTTGGAAAAAATTAGCAGAGATGGTAAATGTAAATAAGGCACCTGGGCCTATTGGAATGCATTCAGAAATTACGAAGGAGCTGCCTAAGGAAATGCTGGATTTATACCACTGGCAATTATAGTCAGAGTCCATCAGAACTGCATCAGGTGCCTGAAGACTGGAGAGTGGCTCAGACCCATGTGGTAGCACTATGTAAAAAAAAATTCTCTGCAGCAGAACCAGGAAACCATAGGCCAGTGAGTTTGTTGCCAGTGTCAGGGAAGCTGCTGGAGGTAGACATAAAAACAACATTTTCAACCACTTAAAAAAACAAACATAAAAACAGATTAGGTAGCCTGGTATGGATTCTGTAAGAGGAAATCAGACCAGACAAACCTCATTACTTTTTTTAATTGTCCCCAAGGAATTGGATGAACCCCATGGGTGTGTATTATTTATCTGGCCTTCAGCAAATCATTTTATACTGTTCTCATAAGCTAGAGAACTTGTATATAACTGGAGGTGTGCTGAAAATGGTTCAGAACTGGTGACAGGATAGGAGGCAAAGAGTCGCAATTAAAGGTAACCAATTCAGCATGGGGACCTGTTCTGGGACCCAGCATATATTGTTCAATATATTGATAAGAGGTCTGGAGGTGGGTACCAGTAGCTGGTTCACTAAGTTTGCTTATGACACCAAGTTAGTAGGAGTAGTTACATCGCAACAGGAGATAAATGAAACACAGAAGAATCAAAATAGGTTTGAGAAATGGGTGGCAAAATGTTGGATGAAGTTCAATGTTGAGAAATGCAAGGGGATGCATTCGGGGGGAGTAAAAACGTGTATGCAAAATACTACCTGAATGTCACGGAGATTACTGAAATTAAGCAGGAAAATATTTGGGAGTTCTGATCAGCAGCAACTTTAAATGGGAGCAGCAGTTCGAGGCAGCAGCTAGCAAGGCAAACAAAACCATGGCATGCATTAAGAAAAATGTTAGATTTAGGGATGTTTTAATGCCCTTCTACAGATCCTTCATCTGGCCCCATCCTGAGTACAGTGTGCAGTTCAGGAAGGATATTGACATGATAGCAGGGGCACGGAAGAAAGCGACCAGATTGGTTGATTGCTTGGAGAACATGGGCTGTGGTGACCAACTCACTGAACTGGGACTGTTTTTGTTGGGAAGATGATTCGGGGGGGGGCATGATTACAGTATTGAAGTATCCAAAAGAGATAACACCATCATACCAAGTGCAGCTCTTCAAAATGCACAGGAATGAAATTACATGGGGGACAGTCAGTATCACTAAAATGAGGAAGGTTCAAGGGAAATCCTCAGAGGAAAAAAAAATACATCACAGAACAAATGGTGAACATTTGGATTAGACTGCCAGAGAATGTGATATCAGCTGATTACTGTCATTTTTAATCTCCGATTCTACAAGTACTTTGAAAAAAGGGGGCGACGGTATTCTCACTGAGCTGGTGGAAGGAGGAACTTGATGTACCAGTTTCCTTACCTCCATAAATATGTATGTACATATTGTACCTATGGAAGCGGGTATATAATTTCTGTAACAAAAGTGTATTTACTTTGGTGTCAGCAGTTTTCATTCTGGTAAAATCCCCATCTGTGTACTATTGGATATGTTTAAAAACTTCATGATAAAAGCTTTCTCATAGACTGTGTTGCATATCTTTTTTCCACAAGAGGGAGGGCTAGTACAGCAGTTGCATAATTGAGCATAATACTAGATATAAATAAAACGCCAGTGTACGTTTCTGTAATATCTCCTCACAGGATTGCAGCAGGCAGAAATATTCATAATTTGTGGACCTGACAATGTTTTAATATTTGCACTTTTAACTTAAACTGCATTTTGTGTGCATTCCTGTTTATTTTTGTGTCATCAGATCTTTTCTGATTTACAATTGATATAACCTGGATAGCTCAGCTGAGCTGCAGTGTCTTATTTTTTTTTCCCCCTGGGGTCTTGCTTCTACCCAGTTTCACATCTGGGAGGACTGAAGCGCAGGGAGGTCAAGTGTCTTGCTCAAGGTCACACCATGAACTAATGGCTGTGGCTGAATTTGAATCTGGGATCTACTTTCTCAGAGATCAGTTCTATTACTCCTGGCTCCTAGGCCCCACTGCCTGCTTGCTATGTTATTACTATAATAATTTTAATTTACTATAGGCACCTTTACGTGCTGCCTGCTACGCACCATATTATTGTTGAAGCTGTTCAATTATTGTACATACTAGACTATCACTCTGCACCAAATGGTATTTGCACAGCTGTTCATTCATTGTGCTTTTGCATCTTCTTGTATTGTCTACTCTCCCACACCTCCCTTCCCCCAGGATGCCTCTGGAAACAAGCTGTTAACAGCTCAGTATGTCTTTCCTGGAAAAGATTTTGAAATGCATAATACAATAAGTAACTGTTTCATTCAAAATGTTTAGAGCCAGAGGATATGTTTCTGGGGCATTTAACTACCCTATTCAAAATCGTATTTGTGAAGGAATCCATTCCCCAGTGCACCTAAAGTGGCCCATGTTGGCCTGTGTTAAGTGTCTCTTCAGTTTCATTATACTTCTAATATGTGTGCTTGTGGACAACAATAAAAACTAAAAAGACTTATAAACCTGTTTGATATTATTGTTATTATTTATTAAGCACAGTTCACAAAGGTATCAACATGCTGTACATCACAAAAACGCAAAATTGGCAATAAAAGTAAAACAATTAAAAAACACTAAGAATAAAACCAGTGTACATAATCAAAAAAGTTTTAAGAGCCCTACAAAAGCTCAAAACACTTGGAGATTTGCGAACATAGTGGGTTGGGGAATTCCAAAGCATTGGGTCAACCCCCCAAAAAAAACACTGTTAGTACGAAATTGTTCTGAGGATATCTTTTTGTTTCAGGCTAGAATGCATTTGTTTTTCTCCAAATTTCTGTGCTTTCTCAGGCAAACTGTAAAGTTGGCTTCAACAGTGTTTCTTCATTTGCGATACCAAAAGATTTGTTGCAAAGAATACTGTTCTCTTATTTGTGTTTCTTAGCCTGTGACGTGGTTAAACAAGACTGAAAACAGGCAATGTTGTCTAGTCCTCCTTTCACAGTCAACAAAAAACCCTAGTTTCAAATGCAGGTAGTAGCTGACATAGGCTTCGAACTGTGATATTTAAAGAACACATTAAACATGTTTTCCTTTGCTCCTGGATGTATTTTCAAAGGGTCTGCAACAGTCCTGATGCACCTGGCATAGTTTTCAAAGGTTGAGACGGACCACAAACAAAGATAGCTGTGTCCATCAGTGGTATCGTGTGCAGCTTCCTCGGTTGGGTGAGAAGGGTAGCTGTCAGTGGCAGGCTACAGCCCACTTTAGCACATAGCGCTCTCATCTCCTGCTTCCAGTTTAGCATGTTGTGGTAAGCCTGTTTTGAGATGTTGATCCTTGGAATGTGCTCACTGCGTAGCCTCCGAGATACACAGAACTTTGTACTCCTGTGGCATATCAGCATTTCTTTCGCATTGAGAACACCCCTTCCCTTACTTGCATCCAGCAGTGAATGCAGTCAAGCAGACCATCTCATTTTTCTTTTGACTTAAAGTTTATTCAAAGATATTTGCAATACATACAGCAAACATTGCATTTCATTATTAGCATACAGTCATCCTGGCCTAAAACGCGACATTGCAAGTTCTAATCACATCTGCTTTAAACTGCTGTATACATTCATGTTTTGGGACACCTAGTAGCTGCCTTCCTCAGTGATCCATGGATGTTATCACGTTCTCTTTTCTCTGTGCCTCTAGAGTGTATATGAAGATATGGGAGGGTAGGGAAGGCCCCTCCTCCCCTCCGGGTTGATTCCATGCCCCTTTCCCTCTACACAAGGAGGTCATCTATGAAAGGAGTGCCCGCTAGTTTCTCCAGGCACACGTGGAATGGTAAACACTTGGGATTATATTGTGCCATGTGTAATCTTAATTTTAATGTGATGCATTACCTGTCTCTAATGCACTTATAGTGATTTAAACGTGCAGGTATAGCTGGACACTTAGTAGTCTGCCAGCAGCATGTTCACCTTTGCTGATGCTGCCATCGATGTCCTAGAAAGGTTTTTGCCTCTGGGGTTGTTTATCTCTGGACGCACAACACAGAAACAAGTGAGCCACCCATAGGATTGCTGTGATGCACATCATTTTCTAGATCTCCTTGCTTCTTTCTCCCCAGAACGGGGCTACGCGTGGCAACTCCGCCATATATGTTCCTGGTCTGCTTGCTGACTGCAGTGATGCCAGCACTGGGTCTTAAAGTGTTGAGTGACAACTGGGGTACGGAAATAATTGCTTATCACTTTCCAGGGAAATTCTCTTTCCAACACACTGGCTGTTTTATTCACCCCCTCCCAACTAGCACCCCACTGGGGATTGGTAATCTGAATGCGGAGTGCCTCCTCCTTGATCTTCCTTAGCTTCAGCGTGATCGTATACATCACTAAGTTGGTCACACGTTGTTTAATATTGGAATCTTGCGACACTGATACCAGAATAGTTTTCATGGTTGTCAAAATCTGCCCCTTTACTTTTTTCCTGGTGACAAAGTTCTTAAGCTGCAAATATTGAAAAAGGTCCCTATTAGGAATACAAAATTCGTGTTCTAACTCCTGGAATCTTTTCACCACTTTTCTTCTAAAAATTTGTCCTAGGAATTTTTGATCCAGCCTCTGCCCTCTTTTAAAAGGGGGATCTAGTCTGGCTGTGAGAAAATCCCCGCCTTCTTTGATATGAGTTACTGCACTACGTTTGCTGGGTAAGTTATAAACTGTGCAGAAGTCTAACTATACGAGTCGAAACATTCTATTTTTTTTTTTGCATTATCTATTTATCCTCCCCCTTTGCGTCCGACCGGCCTCTCCTTCGGGCCTCCAAGGACTGACTCACTTCCCTCAGGAACCCTCGTCGCCAACTCCTGCCTCATATTGCAGCTAACCCAGGGTAACCCGACATATCTCTTCAGACAGGTTATCTCCTTCCAGAGAGGAAGTGCCTTATGGCTTACCTTTCTTGGCCCTGGGTGCTGCTGAGGTCAGTCCTGGCAGTCCAGGGGCTCTGTGGTGGCAAGGGTCCGGGCGTCCGTCATCCGGTCAATCGAGACACCATTTTTCTCTGATTTTCTTGGCTCCCAACTGTTGCATTGCTCGTGTGGTGCTCGTGGTCTCCACCAGGGGCCACTACAGAGCGAGGCAATCTCCCACACCCACCCCAGGAGAGGAGAGCAGTCCTCTGGACACTCAATCCTCTCTTTCCCCTACCAACCCCCTGTGTCCCGAGTCCGTTCCTGAACCCAGGTCACGGGCATGGCACAAGGTGTGGCATCCAGTGCCTCAACCCTCAGCACCACCGGGCTGGTTGAAACGTTCTATTTTTAACTGTATTGAAAATAGTTGCCTTGAGTTGAATGAGTTAAGAGTGTTTCTTGACCAAGGATTCCTTAATAATCTTAGGTCCTCTGACCTGACCTGATCTTGTTTGTTAGTATTGCTTGTGGGGTGTCTGGGAAGCATTCTGACTGTTCTACTTGCCACCATCCAGGCTTGGCATCTTGTGCCAGATATGTGATAATTGCCCTTACCTGCACTGGACCATCCAGACTATCTTTTGGAATGTCAAATCATGCATATTATAGACAAAAGGAGCCATGGGTAACATGTAGTATACTGTAGATGGAGATACTGTGGAAGTCTCCCAGGAAGAAAGATTTAGGCATCATAATAAACAGTAACTTGAAAATATCATAACAGTGTTGCAAAGCATATGGCAGAGCAAATGTAGTATTGGGGTGGATAAGGCAAGGATTCATGAGTAGTTAGGTAGGGTTGGCAGACTGAATGTGCCAACGGGCCTTTTTCTGCTGTCATTCTCTGTGTACCTATGAATAAGCTGCAATGAGAAGTTACTCATGTCCCTGTATCGGACCACTTCTGGGGTACTGTGTGCAGTTCTGAAACCTTTACCTAAAGAAGGATGTGGAGAAAATACTGTAGAGGGGATATAGAGGAGGGTGGCAAGGATGATTAAAAGAAACCAGGGGAGAAATTACCTGGGGAAGTTGGAAAGCCTTAATGTGTACTTGTTGGAGATGAGGAGGGAGAAAGGAAACACTATAGAGCCCTTATGGGCAGCTATAACAGAGTTGGTACCAGCGAGGTATTCAGACTAAAGGACCATACAACCACAGACTGACAGGAGGAAAGTTTAGAAAAGGCTTAAAGCAGCAGTATTTGTTAGTCAGCGAAAAAGATAATTCATCATGTAGTTTTTTGTGTTTTCTTTTAGCAAATGTATACTTCTGACATCCTTAGATTCATCAGTATATTTTTAATTACCTCAGATATTTTTTAAACCACTTTAATAGCTAATTTTTAAATTAATGGTGTACGTCATTAAAGATGGCTGACATGCACAATTTCTTAAAATCTCTTCATCTGAGACTACGTATTGAATTAACATGCTATGTTCATACTGTGGATGTATTAAGATGTTGCTGCCACATGTTTCTGATAATTGGCAGAACAGCACAGTACCAACATATTTAGTTTTTTTGTGTCAGGCATGGTACAGGAGTGGGAACTTTCAAAAATGTAAAAATCCTGTATCTTCATTCAGAAAAGAAAGAAAATGAAAAGAAAATTTGGTATATTGATCATTTTGCCAAAAAAAAACATTATTGCTGGGGGAAAAAACAATGTGATGAATAATAAGAACTGCATTTTTAAGGAAGCATTTCTTTACTAGGAAGGTGGTGAACCAGTGAACAGACTGCTTAAGGCAGTGGTTAATGCTGGATCTAGCTCTGACTTCAAGAGTAAATGAGACGTCACAAAGGGATAATGGGAACGCCTGGGAGAATATGAATACTGAGATCACAGGAGGAAGCCAGCCCATCGTCACAGCTGTATCGCTACTGCGTGCAACGCCAGTGAACCGGACTCAGACTGAGTCTGTGTTGTCAGGGGCTGACGGGGGGGGGGGGAGAGGTGGATAATTGAGTGACCCACAGGATGCTGTCTCCAGGGAGGAAAGGTAATCATAATTGGCTCCGGTGCAGTACTGCTACTTGGGGGACCCCAGATGGTAGCTCACACGGAGCACAGACTGAGTGGGGGGATGTCGACAGAGATGCTCTTTGCACACTTACATGCATATGAGCTTGTGCACACTTATGTTGGTGTTCCACGGAAGAACAATGATAAATTTCTGGTTAGCAGTATGCTGAAGGTCTGACCCCTTGAAGGCCTCGCATCAGCGACATAGCCCCCCCTCACGGATCCTTTGCTGCAGCAGACCTACTGCCCCTGCCATGGGAAGTAGCAGGGGTCCTGACTGGTAAGTCCATGGGAAGCCAGGTTACAGGGCTGAGAGAGGGACACCTGAAGGGTATGGCCAAAAGTATAGGAGGAAAAAAAGTATTGCCAAAAAAAGATTATGGGAGGGAACCGGTAACTCTCGGCTCTGTAGAATTAACTGATCAAATCTGTTTATTACTCAGTGCGAAAGACGCTTTTATTCAGTAAATAGTGTCTGTCGCACTGACCACTGTGTCTTCTTGGCATCTGCTGTAGAGCTCTGGGTAGGGCCAAATGGTGGTACCCCATTTAAAATTACTTTCCTTGTTTCCCAACTGAATAGTGCATTGCTCATGGACTGTGCCAGACATTAAGAGATAGAGTCTGCCATTCTCAAGTAAAACAAATATAACTGCAGGTGGCATTTACCTTCCACACGTATACATAGAACAAAACCAGTCTTGCTATCCCAAGAAAAGACCAATTGAAATTTTGTTTTCAGTCAAAATCCATTTAATGTATGAACCCTTCTGGCACATACAGCCAACTGTCAATACATAAATACAAATGCACACACTGAACAGTAATCCAAATCAGAGTCCAGCTCGTTCTTGCTGTAAACCACTGCCTCCCTATTTAAGACTGAACCATTTTAAGATACAAAATAGAACAGGTATTTAATTCTACAAAAATAAACAAATCAGCAGTAATAAAAAACAATCTAAATTCCTTTTTTTTTTTTTTTTACTGCAAATTTTTCAACATGATGTGATATCTGACACTTAAAATATTTTAAAACGTATAATTGAGCTTTTGGCTTGCATAAGGCTTTTCAAACATGAAGAAACTGCAGACTTGGGTTAGCCAAGTTAATCAGATCCCGAAACAAATGGTTTGATACCTTTTATTGGATCAACATAGATATAACAAAAGAAAACGGTGCCTAAGCTTTTGGATCAACCAAGTCCTTCCTCAGAAGCTTATGCCAGTAGTTTGGAAAATCACATTCTATTAACACCCAGATCATACATAAAAAAAAAAAAAAAACACAGAAAGAATTCTCATTGGTTTAAAATACCTTTTTAAAAACCATAACTGAGGTTTAAATGGAACAAACCAGCATACCTCTCAACCTCCTGCCTCATAAATCAGGGACAAGGCTTAAAAAAATCAGGGACAAAAGACCAAAATCAGGGACACATCTTCAAAATTAGAGATATCCACCCAGAAAGCTGGTAGAATATGGGGCTTAGTGCACAATGCATTTTCTAAAGAAGAACAAGTCTGTAACTTTAATGCTTGACATTGTTTTGTGCTTACAGTCCCCACTGTTTAGCCACAAAAACACAAATTTTAGGAGGGACAGAGTAAAATTTTGAGGCAAAATCAGGGACATCCCTGAAAATCAGGGACACTTGAGAGGTATGCAAACCAGTTTATGCCAGCTAGCTGCTGTGAAGCATTCCAAGGTCAAATGTCAACAGAGGCAGAGAAGAGGAATCCTTTGAGAGGTCAGACAGTTTCAATAACTCACATTATAAAGGGTGCATGAGTGAGAGCGTTATGTGAATACACTCTTAATTAAAAGCAAGACCTTTAGACCAAGTTAATTAGCAAATGGCACTTGACAACTGCTTTAGAGGGCAGTGCCAATTAAACACAGCAACAATGCCTGATGAGCTTGAGAAACTAATCCAGACTGCTTGAAACCAGGACATTTCAGAGGCAGTACTTAACAGTATGTTAATACATGCTATGGAGGCACTCTCACCAATATGAGTGGTTTCACTTTCACTGTTTGTAGGCCAGAGCAGCTCAGCTTTGTTTCGCTGTCTTCACACCCAAAGAATGTGGATCAGAGTACTCATATTGATGAGTTCCTCTGTAGCAGGCATTAACACACAAACCATCAGAGGCTAGATTGAAAATCTTTATCTGTCTTTAACTGTCTGTGAACAGTGTCTATCAGTACCAGTGTAACTGTGTAACTGCATAGAATTATGTAAAATTCATTTGTCATTCTCTTTCTTTGTATTTCAGCAGCCCCCAGTTCACTCCACTCCACTAATGATTACCTTCCCCTAAGGGATCTGGCTATGGCAAGTCAGTCCATTGAAGTCCAGTTCGTGCTGAGTGGCAGCATGAAGATGGGCTCCCTGACCAGAATATGTCAGAAGTCTGCTGAATTTAACAGCCACGCCAGTTTCCCCCTCTCCCTAAGTGTCCCGCTGTGCTCACCATGCTGCTTTGGTGGCCTAGCTGGCCTCTTCTTTTTACCAAAAAGATAAAAACACGGGCCCAGATATTCAAACTGCGCCATTCTGTGGCGCAAGCCTGTGCGCCACTCAAATTTGTTGTGCAGGGGTGTGGCCAGGGCAATATTCAACAGAGTTGTGCTATGGTGCAACTGCTTTGAGTATCGCACCCTGGCCACCCCCAGTGTGCATGGCGCAGTGGAACTGCGCCAGCGCAAGTGGTCAGAGTGGAGCATTGAGATGCGGTGGCGCAAGTGCCATTGCGCCATGCACAGCACCTGCGATATTCAAAGGGTGACATGCAAATGGGGCCTTAATTTATGCAAGGCGCACGGGGGGCCATTTGCATCTGATTACGGCCCCACTTGCATGCAGGTGTGCCGATCCCCGATGACTTGCGCCTGGCGCCCTGCCAGGCAGGAGCCGTCGGGGACCAACGCCCCCTGCAGCCCGATCGTAGGACGTCCTGTAAGGGACAAAGAATGTCTCCCATCCCTGGTGGTCCAGTGGACCGCGGGTAGCCCAATCGCGGGCATAACTGTATTCTCCCCCCCCCCCCGAAGTCCAATATCCCTTGTGGTCCAGTGGACCACGATGAGCCCGATTGTGGCATAACTGTATTCCCCCAAAATCCAATATCCCTGGTGGTCCAGTGGACCGCGATTAGCGATCATTCCTCACCCCCAAGTCCGAAATCCCTGGTGATCTAGTGGACACCCCACCCGCTCACTGGGCCCCACCACCCGCTCCCCATCAGCTGGCGGGCAGCAGCACCCCACCCGCCTGCCGCCCCACCGCCCGCCGACTGACAGCTCGGTGGGGCTGCCGCCATTGGTTCAGAGCATGAGCCAATGGGCGTTGCAGCCCATACCGTACTAGTCGATCCAGATATGTCTGTGCCTGCAGACATTACTGATGCGCCTCGGGATTTGTGCGCGACTTTTCCCTTTTAAATATCACACCGGGCTTATCAGTGGGTTAGGCGGGTAAAACCGCTGCGCCATGCGCAACACTTTTGAATATCTGGGCCACAATATACAAACATAATAAATATGCAAAAAGAATTTTATTTTGAAGCACAGGCTGCAGTGCTTGTTTTCTACCCCAGCAGGCTGGAATTGCAGCCAGTAGAGCAAAATAAAATGTTATTGGAACATTTAGTCTGTTTGCATGTTGTTTTTTTTGTTTTCTTCAAAGGAAGAGACAAGCGCTCACCCCCAATCGATACGTGTTGCTATTGTAAGGGCTGGAAAACTGTATTTGAAAGCCCTTTTAGGGCAGATAGTCAAGGCAAAAAGAGAAGACTTGGTATTTAGAGGAGAGGAACGTAAGGACTGAGACAACCACTTACAAACCCCTGTCAGGTCAGGAAGGGCTCCAGAGACAGATGGGGAGGCTGGTTAAAAGCCCCTGTCAGGGTTACTAAGTAGGGGGAGACTTTTAGTATTCAGAACAGGAGCAGAGAAATCTGACTGACTTGTCAGGGCAGAGGAGAAGGGAGTGAACCAAGGGCTCTTGTCAGGACTACTACTAAGCAGGAGGGGGAAGTAAATTACAAGCCTCTATCAGGGCAGTGAGCTGGTAGCATACATATTAAGTCCTTTTCAGGGGCATGTTACCAGCCAGTGGGTAATGTTTCATGGTGGTTTTATGGGCACCATTAGTCATTAAGTCCTTTTCAGGGTACTGTACCAGCCAGGGAGCACGCTAGTTATTATTATACAAATTCTGTGGGACAGTCACAATAAATACTGCACCTGTCCTGTGGACAGCCATCCACAAAAAACTATTTCTAGCCCTGGTGTAAGGTGAGCATTTTAACCACTAGGCCATGATGGGCAGACCGAAATTTAGTTTTGGGGAGAATGTTGTGCAACTGAGTTTTGCTTATGGCAATTGTAAGGTTTTTGTTTGTTTGTTTGTTTGTGTTTTTTTTTGCTTTTCACCAGATCTCCTTTTTCTGAGCAATTTTTCTCCTTGCACTTTTTCTTCAGATATACTGACATTCTAGTGATCATATTATCTTCCTAAGCTTTTGCAGAAACAGCCAGCATATGCAAGGAAGATTACAGATTGGTTGGAGAGGGGAGAGGGGAAGTGTTTTTAATGCGATCAGGGTATAAAATGAAATTGTATGTGGATAAAATGTGCTAGATATTTGTTAAATTGTCTGAAGTAAAACCAGAATACAGGCCAGGGTGTGGGTGAAGATTGAGCATACCAATGTACTCTGCCCTACTCTGGGGAGGGGAACAGTTAATCCCGGTGTTATATTGCCACCTGGGTGGCCACAAGTGGCAGTGCGCACAAAAAGGCACTGCATCTGGGAGGGCTGCTCAGTGATGATGCGCTCTGCTTACATGCCTGCATGCATAAGCTTGCATCATCACAGTATTTTTCCACACAGACTGCAAATTGGGACCAGCACTGCAATTGGGCGTGAGGCTATTAGTGCTGACTGCTCCCCTTTACATTTCTATTCAGCTTTAATTAAAAAAAAAAAAAAAAGAATTTCCCTAAGGAGCCTAGCCATTATCCCATTAAAGGTTCCTATCAGCCTAAGCAGTTTGGAAGCTGCACTGTGACATTACGGCATACACCATAGTTTATCATTAGTATGAGCATGTGTCACATACAGCACTATTTAAATCATTAGGCCTGTCATACTTTCTGTTGTTTGAACTCATTACCCACAGTTATACAAGTTCGGTATTTTGGGAGGCCACGACAGTGAACTGAAAATGGACAGATTTATAATATCCAGCTTGATTCCCCTGGCCCATAGGTGTTTTTTTTTTTTTTTTTTTTCCATTAGTCAGAGGGATGTCTGCTGGAAGTAGCCCCAAGAGGTAGATTTTAAGGTGCAGTCACATTACTGAGCTTACCTGTCATTTGGCTGTGTTAGACCCCATATCTCATAACCACGTCTTGTAACTTTAGTATTGGGCACTTTGTTGTCTTCCAGACACTAAAACTTCTAACAGATGACCACGTCCACTCATAACTTTCATTAAAGCTCAGTAATTGCCCTTTCTACATATGTATGACACTTGGGCAAAATATGTTACTTGGAGGGTAATGGTACCAGAATCCATTTTGTCAAATGCTAATTGTTTTACTTGATTTTTGTTATATTTAGGGCCCCCACACGCATAAATGATTCCATTGTATATTTAAGGGACTTCCATTGTAAGCAACCCCTTTTGACAGCTGTTCAGGAATTTGTCACATTGGTGATTTAGATTGGACATACGGGATCAACAAACCCCCTGTATGTTGCTACTGCAACCCATAATTTAGAGCAGAGCCCTGTCCAACTTGATTTTTAGGACCCCCTCATCTCCCAGGCAGTAAACGATGGATCCCTTAACCTCTTGATTTACTTAAAGCTTTATAGTTGCCCTTTCTAGCAATGTATGACATTTGGAAAAAATATATTAGTTGTTGGATTAAAGGGAATCTTGAAAGCCATCGCAGCGAATATTAAAACTTTTCTTCTAAACCATGGTTATAGATTTGTGCTTCCTTGGTTCCTAGGTAATTCCAAACTTTGTCAGTTGCAACTTACTTGTGGCGTTGCCCACCTTAATAACTTTTCAGGTGTGCATCACATTGGTGAATCAGTCCTGTCGTCTGGCACCAATAAGCCTATGTTTGTCGTCGCTGCTACCCATAATGGTCATTCTGGGCCTTGTCCAATTCCTCTTTGGGCCCTCTGTATCTCCCAGACAATAAAAAAGCCCCTCAGCCCTTACATTAATTTAAAGCTTTGTAGCTGTCCTTCTAACAGTGTATGACACTTGGGAAAAATAAATGCGTTTGTTTGGCATGTAAAGGGCTTCTCCAGAAGCAATTACTTTGAAATTCAAAATATTTTGACTTAACCAAAACTTTTAGATGAGTCTCCCTGGCTCTGGTGATCCCACTCATGATTAAAGTGATTTACAGAAGTAACCATCTTATTAGGTCGAACATACAAAATTTGCCAGCAGATAAAGGCCTAGAGGTCTGTCAAGTCTGCTCAAATGTGCAGCTAGCACCCCTTATGCTGCAGCTGCCCTTCCCTTCCACCCTTCATTGACCCTCCCCCTTGTCCTGTCCCATCCCCTTTTGAAGCAGTCGACTGTTCTGCTGGATACCACTTCTACAGGTAACGCATTCCACCCAGCCACCACCCTCTCTGTAAAAAAAGTGTCTCCTCACCTCCCTCCTGAACCTTCCTCCCTCCCTCCAGTCTCGTATCATGGCCCCTGGTGTCCCTCCTCTCCCTTACTTTGAACAGCCCCCCTGTACCTGTCTTGTTTATTCCTTTCATGTACTTAAAGGTTTCAATCATGTCCCCCCGTCCCTCCTCTCCTCCAGCGAGTACATGTTCAACTCCCTCAGCCTCCTCTCATATAAGTCCCCCAGCCCCTTGATCATCTTTGTCACCCTGCGCTGCACCCCCTCCAGTAACTTAATGTCTGTCTTCAGACACTGGTGCCAGTACTGCACGCAGTACTCCAGGTGCGGTCTAACTAATGACCTATACATTGGCAGAATCACCTCCTCCCTCCTCGAGGATATACCCCTTGCAATACAACCAGCATTTTGTTGGCCTTTGCAGCTGCCTTCCTACATTGTGCCAAGTTCTTCATTGACCCTGTAATGAGCACCCCCCCCCCCCAGATCCTTCTCCTCCTATGTCTGGGCTAGCTGCACTCCCCCAAGATGGTAACTCCTACTTGGGTTCTTCATCCCAAAATGCAGCACCTTGCACTTTTGGCATTAAACTTCAGTTGCCAGGTGTCTGACCAGGTTTCAAGCTTTGCCAGATCATCCTGCAACCCTGCCATCCCCTAGGTCATCCACCACCACCCTACCTTGGTATCATCAGCAAACAGACTGATCTTGCTCTTGATGTCCAATGATATGTCTGCAATGAATATCCCAAACAACACTGATCTCAACACCGAGCCCTGTGGAACACAGCTCGTCACTACCCTTGGGTGTGAGAGCTCCCCACCCACCACCACCCTCTGTTACCTTCCCTGAAGCCAGTTCCCTACCCATCTCACCAGCTTTGCACTCATCCCTGTGCCTTCTAACTTACTTCCCAGCCTTCCATGCGGCACAGAGTCGAATGCCTTACTGAAGTCCAGATACAGGACATCCACTGCATGGCCCCTGTCCAGTTGCCTAGTTACCCAGTCATAGAACTCCACCAGGTTGGTTTGGCAGGATCTGCCACATATGAAGCCATGCTGTCTGCTGTCCTGTAGTCCGTTGGCCTCTAGGAGGGCCACCAGCCTCTCCTTCAGGATAGTCTCCCATTAGCTTACCCATGATGGATGTGAGGCTCACTGGTCTGTAGTTTGTCCCGGTTCATCCTTGGGACCACTCTTGTGGTGGGGCACCACATGAGCCATCCATCCAGGTCAGTTTACCTACTCCTTTCTCAGTGGTTTACTGATGTCACACAACAGTATAACACATAACACACTGTGGTTAGGGAGGTGGGATTCACTAAGTTAGCCTGGAATTGGACTACTATTGCCTCTACAGAAACCTGGATGGGGGGGACAACTTGCAATAAATGGCCCACTGATGCTAGTGTGGGATCTGGGCTAGTATGGTTCAGTGAAAAGATGGAGACCAGCAGCTTTTATTAATTTTTAACCTTACCAGTGTATGGAAATTGGGGGAGAGATAACTGGGGTGGGGCTGTATTTCACGTATTGTGGAAGACTATAGTTTTTGAAGATGACAGTGGTTTTCAAGTACAAAGAACCACTTTTTATAGTTATTAGAAAATTGGTATGC
This sequence comes from Neoceratodus forsteri, assembly GCA_016271365.2. Classification (NCBI taxonomy): domain Eukaryota; kingdom Metazoa; phylum Chordata; order Ceratodontiformes; family Ceratodontidae; genus Neoceratodus; species Neoceratodus forsteri. The sequence goes on from CM057456.1 coordinate 1,089,404,722, forward strand.
ATACATATTGCTGTTTCTGAAGGCTTCCTGGAGAAGAGAATTAAGCTTTTTTTTTTTTTTTTTTTACTTATTAGTCATCCATGTTTTATTAGAATCCCATTTTACACAGGTGACTAAAGGGGGCCACTTCCTCCACAGTACAAAGGGATAACATTGCCCATGTAGTCCCACAGGGACTTACCGGACATAGGCTTGTATATCAGTATGGATAAATGAAGGACTTCTGGCAAAGTGCTGTCATTCTGACATCTTTTAGAAACATTTAATTGCACTACAAGAATTATATCAAAAATAGTACGATGAAAATACTTTTAAAGAAAGGTAGTTTTCACTTTTTAGTTCTGAAGACCTTCTGCTTTGTTTTGGTTTATTTTGTTTGCCAGTTGGAAGATATTCTGCCTGATAGTGCACTTTACCTGGATTCTGACATATGTTAATATTTTTCCCTTTTGGGAGGCAGTGTAGCCTAGTGATTATAGCGTAGAACTGTGAACCTTTGTATCCCACGACCACTTATTCATTGTAAATCCTCAAACAAGTCACGTAACCGCTGTGTACTTAGTCTCCTCTCTCACTGTTTTTTTTTTCGTAACACTCTTTACTGCCCAGACCATACTCATTGTAGAGGTTAACCTGCTCAGGCCACTGTTACCAGTTCCTCAGAATTCCCCACCAAAAGTAACACCCCCCCCCTTCACTGGCTTCACCTCTGTAGCAGGGGCTCTGGGTGGGGGGAAGCATTCTTTTCCCCTCCCCTCGGCAGTCCATTCACTAGACAAGTATCTGGCAGCAGCTCAGCGGTGGAATAGCAGGACCCAGGCCATAATGGAGAATGGTGCATGGGTTTTTCTTCATTTTCTCCCCAGTCCTTCCCACAACCCCTAGTGTGGGTGGAGCCTTCTGACATGACCTCTGCTGCATGCAGCAACATCTTTTAGAGGGAGTAAGCTCCATTGGCCCACTGAAGAGTTCTCTGCAGTACTGGATGTCGATCCCAACCCTCCCAGACCACAGCACACTGCCAAGTAGCAGCTGCTACATTTCAGCCTGCCTTCTGATCCAGCTTCCAAAGCATGCTACTAAACCTGGATCACCTGCACAGTAGTGCGTGGCACAGCTGCCGGACCATTGAGCATCCCTTTGTCATTACATAACCAGGACTCATCTTCATCAGCATTTGTCCAGGTAGCTTCCTTAGGAACAAGGTCACAAGCGGCTCACTGGCATTATAAATTTTCAGGCTGTGCCCTTGTCTTTTTCTCTATGAAAATGATTTTCTTAGTGAGAGTTAGCAATCAGCTAGGTCAAACCACCATAGTAAGACTGGCTTTCAATCCAGAAGTGACACTGTTTAGCTTTCAGGGTGCTAGCAGTGCAACTAGTTTGCAGTACTTTGCTGAACAAAGAAAACAGCGTACCCTCTGATCCTATACCTGTTAGTCAGGAAAAGGAGAAGATACTGAGTACTTTAACCCCATTTACATTGCCCTCTTTGCAGCGCATCAACCCATGTGCACAGGTTGATGCACTGCAAAGTCTCCTTTGTGGAAACTCACCGCATCGCTTTGAGTTCTCCAGATCCTGCTTTGGCTGCAACTCAAAAGTGGGGACATCCAGAGGATTGAGCGCAGTATCCTGAGGTGTGAACTTATGTGCTCGATCCACTGTGGAGCCATATATCCCAGCATCCTCCACTAGTCCTCCAGCAGTCCCATGATCCTTTTGTACTGGAACATGGAAGTATCTGTACACTGGTGCAGTTGCAGCGGGTGCTCGAGCAAACACTCTGTTTGGGATCGTATTCACACTTGTCTTGAATAAACGATGTTCTGTACATGAAACTGGAGGTCAGTGTCTTTATTTTATGTAATAACTTGGAGCTTGCTGGGGGGGTGGATTGAGGCTGTGATGCAGCTGCTTTGTTTTTTCGCTCAAATACTTTCTTGGGGATTTGATTTAAATGTGGCAAGAGTCGCCTTGCTCTGATGTCCAAGCTACACTTGCATGCCATTGCAAACAGGGTCCTTTAGCGCCATCACTTCCTATATATTGGAAGGCATGGCAACTGGCAGCAGGGAGCATGTTAGCGATGCATCACTGCAACGTCTGTTTAGGTAAACCTGGACTACTGAATGCACAGACCCTCCTCAGTGCGACCTGCGGTGCATCATAGATTGGCTGCGTAAACTGTTAATTGTGACTTCAGCACACAGCACAGCAGCAAAGTATGTGAAGTGCTGCTGCTGCGTAAACATGACTTTTGGTACTACAGGCCAGAATTTGAGAAAAGGGATTTCTATCAATTGTCTTTTTGAGTAATCGAAGCCGGCTGTTTTCACCATGTGCATACAGTGATGCCCCCAGGATGAAAACAAACTCTGCAGTATTGTGCAACAGAGTTAATGCAGGAAACAATGCAGTTACAATGGGAGTTCATCTCTTTTGTCATGCAGAAAACTGTGACACTGCGTTTCATCTTGGCGGGCTCCACTGTGTATTACTACAGTGTAAAGCCTTGTTTACACGGCAGCAGCACCTCCAACTCTGGCCACAGCAGTGCGGTCCCGACTACCCATGACTCGGTCATCTGCCCATCTACATGGCTCCTCTCTGCATCGCTCCAATCCACGCTAGTGAGGGGCCATGTGTCGGGGGGGCTGGATGGCAGCTCAAAGAATCATGAGCCATGGAATAGGTTACAGCGGCGCACACAGTCCACGTGACAGTGGAAGCCACTGTAAGCCACTCGCTACACTCCATGTTCCCAGCTTGCTAGGGAATCCAGGAGCATGTTAGCAAGTGACTTACCATGATCGAGTGTCTGTTTACACAGCCTCACTTGCGCTGGACCAACCCAGCGCTCGTGTTACTCCAGTGCAAATGTGACTATGTAAACACCGGCTTCGATTTCAAATTTGCCATCAAGATGCACAACAGTAGGTGAAAAAGTCTGCATTGCTGCATTTATGTGTTTGTGAAAAAGACTCTACTCCTATTACACAAAACACCCTGATAAAATTATTTATAAGGTTTGGACAGAGGGTAAGATTCACTTGCGTTGGTCTGTTTTTCAAGCATTATCTGAAATTTCAAAACTTTTCATGGATTTAATTCACAAGAAATGGTTTTTAAGGTTAGAATGTTCTTTTAACACACAAGTCTACTGTCAGCAAAGGGAAAATATGCTAAAAATGACTTTAGAGTTGTATTTAAAATGCAGTCGTAACTATTTAGTACTTTAAAAACCAGTCGTCAAGGCCAGCCCAGTGGCACTGGAGGTTGAGATGCTGGTCACTACACCTCTCACCATGCTGGTGTCAGGGTTCTGGAATGAGCCCGGGTCGCTGGGAGTCGGCAGGGACAAGAGAGGATTGAGCATCCAGAGGACTGCTCTCCTCTCGAGAGAGGGAGGCTCTGCCATCCCACTCGCTGATCGCCCTCTGGCGATGGCTGGAGGGCAGTACGGGTTGGGAGGGCACATAGCCGGCATCTTTACGTAGGGAAGGAGGTCGGGGTCTTTTCCAGGTTGTACATGCTGAGGTCCTTTAGTCATGCCTCGTACAGCTTCTGATGCATACCCTGTACCATTTTAGTTGCCCTCCTCTGGACAGCCTCCACTCTATGTCCTTCTGGAGATGTGGTCTCCAGAACTGGACACAGTACTCTAGTTGGCGCCTCACCAGCAACCTATACAGAGGCAGCACTACCTCCCTCTTTCTGCTGGTGATACCCCTCCCTATATGCACCCCATCATCCCACTAGTCCTCCCAATTGCCTTGTTGCACTGCCAGGCCATCTGTAGTTCATCAGATATGATTACCACCAGGTATCTTTCCTGGTTGGTGGTCATCATTACCTCTCCACCCATTTTGTACTTCGCCCCTGGGTTTCTGTGCCCTAAGTACTTGATTTTACACTTTTTTGCATTGAAACCCACCTGCCATACCCTTGACCACTCTTCGAGTTTTCTCAGGTCCCTGCTCATTCTTTTAACTCCCCTACAGAGTGTCCAGTCTATTGCAGATATTTGTGTCATCTGCAAAGAGGCAGGCCTTCCCTTCCCTTCCAGCTCCCCTGCAGTGTCACTTATAAAGACATTAAAGAAGACTGTTCCCAGCACTGATTTTTAAGGCACCCCGCTGGTCACCCATCCTTCTCTGGAGTGAACTCCATTTTACTGCCACCCTCTCTCGCCTGTCCCCTACCCAATTTCTTAACCAGTTTACCACCTTTGGACATACCTGTACGCTGCCCAGCTTCGTTACAAGTCTCCTATGTGGAACGGTGTCGGAAGCCTTACTGAAATCTAGGTAGACCATGTGCAGTACCCCACCATGATCTAATTCCCTGGTCACCCAGTCAAAGAAATTTAGTAATTTTTTTTTTTTGTCATGCAACTCCCTTCCCCCCCAGCTGTGAATCCATGCTGCCTCGAGTCTTCTTGTAACCCATTGGATTCAAGATATTCCACAATCCTTTCCTTCAGCAGTGATCCCATTAACTTTTCCACCTCCGATGTTAGAGTGACAGGCATATAGTTGCCTGCCTCCTCCCTGATACCACTTCTGTGAAGTAGAACTACATCTGCCCTCCTTCAGTCCTCATGAACCATTTCTGTTTCCAGTGAGTTGCTAAACTAGATTATAAAAAGGGTCTGGGAAATGGAGAACTGTAATTGGTTGCAGAGGTTCTACTAGTCTTACATTAACCTTTAATATACTTGTAGAGACGCTTCACAGAGACATTGATTTTAAAAATAAGTTCCTGCTGGCCCGGTGGCATGAGGGTTGAGGTGCTGGACTCCACACCTCGCACCACCCTGGCAACCCGGATTCGGAAATGAGCCCGGGTCATTAGGGGTCGGCAGGGGAGGGATAGGCTCGAGTGTCCAAAGGGCTGCTCTCCTATGTTGGGGAGGGCTGAGGGTTTCCACCACTCTGCAGCGGCCCCTGTTGATGACCGTGGGGGGGGGGGCACTACAAAGCTGGTGCAGTGAGGGGTGGAGTATGGCAGACGTCAGCATGTCATGCCTCTGGATGTCATTGCACGCCCATACTCCAGGGGATCTAAAAGGGAGGAAGATGGCTGGGGCGTGACTGTGCAACTTGATGGCCGCGCTCTGCTCTGCCTGGAGGGCTGTTGTGAAATCACACTGGGGGGGTCTGGGGCTGGCCCAGCTCGGAGTGGCATGGGTAGGTCCTCCGGCGGGTCGGTGGATGGCCGCACCAGATCCCCCATCATGCGAGCAAGCCTGCTGCTCTCCGGGCAGGCAGAGCTGGCGGCTGGATACCCCCGCGGCAGAAGGCGTTTTAAAAAAAAAAAAAAAAAAAATTAAAATAAAATAAGTTCCTCACCCCTTTTTAAATTCTTTTAGTAGAACACTGATCCATCCTTAATATAACCACTAGTAAGAGTGAACCTCCATAGACACACGTATAAATAAAATTTTTCCAGCATTATTTATCCTCAGCAGCTGTGGTGGGATTTGAAGTTCTGAGCTGGTTGAAAGATCTGTACTCTGACCACTACACCACACTCTCTGCCTACTCCAAAATAATGTGAGTTTTAGTTAAACACAGATCAGGGATCCTCTATCTCTACCGGGACCCCTCCCAATGGAGCGTCCCCCCTTCCTCCAGTCCTTGCCTCCCAGCCATTCCTTCCTGTTGGCCACCCTGTCTGCCAGCGCCAGCAGTTTGTTGGGCTTCAGCACTGGTTTCCCATACTCCCTACTCAGCAGGCGAGCGGTGCAGGTTGTCTGCCAATGCCACCGTGGAGGGAAGAGCAACACACCTTATATTGAAACCCGTAGATCCTACACCACTGACAAGTCACTGACCATAGTACAAGTTCCTCTGTGTCCACAAAACTAAAAAGAAAGTTTTGTGTCTGGGTACGTCCTACACTTACGGACCGAAGCTGCTGTAAAATAGGAATGCCATCTTGAGTTGGCCTGAAAGCAAGCTGGACTGCCACAGACTGGTGAAATGCGGTTGTGCAGTGCTGAGCCTGTTATGTCGGTTGCTATGGGGAGGGGGCATACTGGTTACAATGGACATTTCTCATTTTTCCCCTCAAAATTGCCCTGTCCGTCATAGAAAGGGTGCTGCCCACACAGAGTATGTGCATGGGAGGCACAGTTACACTGATCAAGTAACATCAGTTGCACCTGGCAGTATAGTGCAAGGGTCTTGGCGAGAACGTGCAGACGCTCCGGTAATAGCGTTCCCATGGCAACATCCAACGAGCATGACCGTAGAAGAACTACTTTATCAAAGTTTAACTTTCTGACGCTTTTGAACTAAAAACAAGTAGAGGTACAGAATTTTTATTTGTGTTCAGTTTTTATAATAGCAACAAGGTTCTCCCAGGTGTTATGTTAATGTTCAAGTTAATCACCCCCTGGGTGCTGTATGGCACTCGGCTGCACCTCGTGCCACATTACACCCCGGGGGTGATTAACTAGGAGAGTAACATAACCCCTGGTTATACCTTATTGGGTAACTGTCATAGGTTCCGCCAGTACCTCCCTGAGCTCCCTCACTACCCCTGCATGCACCCCCATCTGGCCTCATCGCTTTGTCCAGTTTCAGATTTGCAAGTCTCAGTCCATTCAGGACTCTTCCTCCAAGAAAAGTCCACCTCCCTACCTACAAAGACATTAGAAAGTACTGTTTAATGGAAAGGGGGGTTGATGGGTGGAATAGACTTGACAGACAGAGTTGTAGAGGTAGAGACAATATGAATGTTAAAAGAAGTTGGGTGCTTTTAAGGGAGTTGTAAGACCTGATAATGTAAAAAGGAGAAGGGAGGGATGAGGGAAATAATAGTAAGGAAGGAATTTTGGAACACACTAGATGGATTGTCCAGGTCTTGTTTTGTCCTGGTCTCTTCTTTTTCTCTAATGAAAAATAGTACTTTCAAATGCAAGAGTGAACAAGTATGGCAAATAAAGGAGAGATGCGACTTCGATAATTACTACCATTCAGGCAGTCACTGTAGAAGATAAACCAAAGAAGGATTTCAAAGTCACACTGATGATGTAGCATAAATCATACTTTCCTGTATCCTTTTGTTGTATAAGTATCGGAAATGAAATGGTTGTTTGCAAGGCATGTGCCCAGAATATTCACCCCAGAACAGAAAGCCCAGTCCACATAAGTTATCCTGCTCAAGCAACCACTGGGACTGGACCAGCTAACTTGTACTTCTTTTTCACAACCTGTGGGCCCTTTTGACTTCCAGCAGTTACTATGTTTAACTGATCCACAGCAACTGACCTACACTAGCTTCAGACATGAGCCACTGCATTAAACAGTTTGACTCCAGTTGTCTTCTGGTGGTGTCAGAAAGTTGCCAGATTGCTGGCCAAAAGTAGTGATAAGAATGAAGCCATAAACAGATTCATACTTTCATTTCTAAGATGCCTTTTGCAAAGGTACTGGTGCCATACAGCAAAACACTTCTAAAACAGAAAAATATAAGTCACCTCTGCATGGGACAATACATGTTATTTTACAGTTTAGTTATTTATCCAGTAGTTTTATACTGAATGAGCTGGTGCTACCATTGACAAAGATTTTTAATTTATCTTTGGTAACTCAGAAAGTTCCCCAGAGCTGAAAAAAGTCAACTGCTCCCCCTATTTTAAAAATAAACTCTGGCCAGAGCCGATAGGGCTGCAGTCAAGAAATGTGGGGTAAAATATTGAAAATTACCAAAGTTACAAGCCTGTGTTCGCACAATGCAACGTAGGTTTATGACTTTGTTGTGTTTTAAATATTTTTACACCAAATTTTCAACATAGCCTTGTTATGACCCTGCCTCATGAAGAAGGGCAGAGAAAATGTCCATCTGGCCTAAAGGTGATTTCATGCAGGGACTACGAAATCAACTTTCGGAATGCAAAAACACATTTTGAGTGGGGGGTGAAAAATGACAGCTGTCGCATTCATGAGCTGCTGTAAAGAAATGGCTGTGTTGAAAATTTGGGGTAAAAATATTGAATTGTACCTAACTTGTGAGCCTACATTTGCAAAATTCAACATAGCCTCATAACTTTGTTTTGTTTAAAATATTTTTATACCAAATTTATAATATAGCTGCCTTATGACCCCGCCTCATGAACAAGGGCAGAGACAGTTCAACTTCTGCCTGAAAGGTAATTAAGTGCAGGGACTACAAAATCATATTTCGGGATGTAAAGAAAACATTTAGGTAGGATTTGAAAAATGACAGCTGTCACATTCATGAGGTACTGTAAAGATATGGCTATGTTGTAAATTTGGGGTATAAATATTGAAAATTACCAAAGTTACGATCCTGCATTCGCAAACTTCAATGTAGGCTCATAACTTTGTTGTTTTTTAATAGTTTTACACCCAATTTTAAACATAGCTTTCTTATGACCCCACCTTGTGAACAAGGGCAGAGAAAATTTTCAACTCCTGCATGAAAGGTAATTTTGCACAGTAACTGCAAACTCACCTTCTGGGACAGATTTGCTAATGTCAGTGCAATTGTTCATGATGTGGGGTCCCAAAAATGGCATGTTGAAAATCTGGGCCAAAAATATGCAAATATGGCCAAGTTTTGCCACTAAGTTCAAAACACCATTGAAATATATCCATCTTTCGGATGAGATGTTATACCGAGGTCCCATCTGCCTGGACTGGTGGTAGTTCAGGTGGATGCTAAAGATCCCATGGCATTTATTGAAAAAGAGTAGGGGAATTTCCCTGGTGTCCTGGCCAAATTTTTTCATTCACTAAAAATGCCACCAACAGCTTAATCTGGTTCGGTTTCAGTTGCTTACCATCTGTATCCCCCTTCCCCCGGTCACCCCTGAAAAAGGGACTTCTAAGCCCAGTGGGCTTACAGGATCAACAAAATTCGATAAATATATTGAACCACATACCTGTTTTTTCAGTTCACGGTCTGGCTCTGAAGAGTGAATATGTGTCTGCGGTCCAGAGAGGATTATGGCGTGGACCTCTGATGGGTAGTAAGGGCTGGGAAGGGTGTACAGGTGGTGGGTGCTGGAGTGGGAGGGTTGGGGGGACTGCAATGACCACAAATGACATCAGTTGAGCGGTTTCTTTTCAGAGGGTGAAATTAAAAAAGTGTCACTAACGTTTCGGGGGAGGGAGTGGGGTGGTGGGTGCTGAGAGGGAGGGTCGGATGGGCGGAAAAGAAAGGAAAAAAGGTCAGAGGAGTCCTGCACTAAGGGATTGGGCACCCCCAGCGAAACTGACCATGGATTCCTGCATGTTTTACATGGTTAATTATAGATTGTTGATCAGTAAATTTGCAATACTTGGACTGTCTCAAAATGTACAAAATTGATTTGCTCATTATTAATCTAATAGAGAGAAGAGGGTGACGATCAGTGATGAGCATTCAGCTTATCGAACCAGCAGCGTAGGGGTGCTGCAGTGTTTCATTTTGGAACCCTTATTATTTAATGTTTTTCTTAACCAGTTGCTATGAGAGTAGGCTGATTCTCTACTACACTGAAACAGTCATTTTCTCGGGATAAGTGGCCGCCTGCTCTCAGATATCCTCCAAGGTGACTTTAATAGTGTGCAACAGTGGTTTATTGACCACATATTAAGTAGAGAATAATGCCTGTGCAGGTGTGTGTTATGAGGATTTTTCACACACCCGAGGTGTGTGATAATCTATAAACCCCAAGACTGAAGCTCAGGGGGTTTATGAGATTATCATACACCGAGGGGTGTGTGAAATACTTCGTAAAATAAACTTTGCACAGGCATTATTTTTTATAATAACTGGTGCAAGGTTTCAGAGGGAAAAACTATAAACTGTATTTGTGCGAGCAAGTGTGCCCCTCAGCAGCTGCTGTACTTAAATACAGTACTTTTTTTCATTTCAGTGAAGTGAGGCCTTGAGGAGAGCATCATAATAACCAGCCATCGGGTTATTCACAGATTCATGGTTTTAATGCGGCGTTTATCAAGACAGGATAACAGTCATTATAGGGGTTGTCAGGTATTATAAATGAATATAAAGAAAACTCTTTGATTTGTGGCAGTAACAAGAGCTTAAAGAATATTAACTGTCTGGGTTTGATCACACCTGGGGTGATCTGATAGACATGTGAAGGAGCTTAAATATTTGGGCGTTTACCTTTACAGTGGGCTGTCCTATGCTGCCCTTGTGAATCACCTCATAAAAACTGTTTATATAAAAATTGGCTTGCTACGTTCATAGAGTTGCACCCCATGGTAGATTGTAAGGCCCGATATAGTTGTGAAATAATAAGTGGCCTAGCTTCCATTTTGAAAAAAGAAATACTGTAGACAACTAGGGGCTGAGTACCTTTCTGGGGTATGTGTGCTGGAGGAAGGGAGAGACATAATAAAATGTGTCAGCTGCAAGTAGTGGTACAATTCTGTATTGCACAAATGTGCCTGAATGCCCAGTAAGGATAAAACGTCTTCCCCCCCCTAAAGAATTGGTAGATATACTGAAGTGAATATCTTTCCCATGTTCTGTACGCATGGTCCATCCAATTGGGGGTAAAATCCTCTAGTTGCATTATAGGGCACAGGAGGAAAGGGAAAGGAATGGGGAGATGGGTAATGTTTTACAGACAGACAGACAGACTTGCACTTGATGTCAAAGCCATGGGATCAAGTTGCGTACCCACTCTCGGGTCCATCCTCAGTGATACGTGGCCTTGATGAATTTATGGTTAGGAAACGGGCATGCTCCATGTCCAGCCAAGTAGCATGTTATCCTCCCAAATGGCAGACAAGAAAACTCATACGAGTCCCCCAACAGTGAAGTTTCAGGTTAGGGAGGACCAGTCCTCTGCACTCTTTTGTGAGATGAAGTTTTGCATTTTAACGTGTGGGCGCTGGCTTGCCCAAACAAACTGCAAAATTTATTTTTTCCATTCTTTCCAGCAATTCATAGGAAGTACCAAGGGAACATTTTTAAAAAGAGCGCTCTGAGCAGAATAACCATATGTACCGCATCTGTCTGACGCGTGAGGGAGAGCAGTAGCGTACCCCATTTACTGAGGTTGTTAGACAGGGCATGGGAAAGTGGGGTGTAATTGTCCTTGATAGGCTGTTGAGGTAGAATGAGCCACATAAATTCCGAGATACTCTAGTTTCAACAACTCCCAGTGGAATGGGTATGATTCCCGGATGGCTAGGAAGGGGACATAGTTAAAACGTAATGTCCCTGTCTTTGATGTATTTAGGTGATAGCCCAACTCGTCCCAAATTTTTGAAGGAGGTCAAACACCTGAGGGAGTGACTCATCAAGGTTCTTTAGATAGAGCAGGACATCGTTCACTAATAGGGCTGTTGTTTAGTGTTCCTCCTCTATACTTCTGTACCCCAGAAGGTAGTGGCCTCCAGATGGCCCAGTCCAGCAGCTCAACATAACCGCAAGAACTTGGGGGTGGGGCTCCTCTGTTGGTTCCCTTTGTTAAGGGGAAAATCTGGAAAATGGTGTCCACTGACCTTTACGTGTGTCCTAGGGGCAAAATAAAGCTTCAGATGGAGCTGGATAAATGCATCTGGGAATACCCGTGTCCCCAGTGCAGAATATAGGAGCTGCCAAGATTCCTGACTGAAAGCCTTTTTGGCATCAAGGCCTATTAGCAGTGATAGGTTTTGGGATTGTTGCAGCTGGTGGAAGACATGTCAGGTTCTGTGTATGTTTTCTGTTGTGATACGGGCTCAGAAAAAACACACCTAATCACTTTGTATAAGGATGGGAAGGAGTCTACCCACCGGCTTTGCCATAATGATCATAAACAGCTTATAATAACTGGCCAGCAATTTCTCTCAATGTACTGACCAGGTTGATATTTTCCATAACAACCAACTGGTTGTTATGACATTCATAAGCTATGCCAGTCAAACTATGCTGCTGCCTCATTGGTCAACATTCTGTATGTGGGCGGGGCCAAACAGTCTCACAAACTGCTGGAGAAAAAATGCTGGTCTGTTATTATAAAAATAAAAGATGGGAGGTGTTTCATATGAGAATTTAATACACACCCTCGTTGTGGGATGCTTTGATAAACCCCCTCGGGCTTGGCCCTCGGGGTTTATGTAGCATCCCACAACTCGGGTGTGCATTAAATTCTCATATCAAACCCTTCCCCATCCATTATTCCCTGTATAGTCTGTATTAATACTAGGGCAGTTTCTAATGGTATTTTTGTACTGTACCTCCAAAAAATGCAAACATGGTCAGAGGGCATTCACTTTCAGACTTGCCAGGGACTGAAATAACCTTTCACTTACAGTTTGTGATGGCAAGTCCTTCCCCTCCCTTAGGACATTGCTTAGGGATTATTTCCTGAGCATAATTGATTATAATGTATGTTAGAACGCTGTTAACCTTAGGAAATCATCATTTCCTAAGGTTGTTAACCTATCGATGTGACGTAGATATGTTGTTAACCTATCGATCCTACGTCACATCGATGTCAACAGCATGAGTGGTTCGCGATGCCGTTTTACGGGAACCAACTGAAGGGAAACCGACAGGAAGAATTGAAGGGCAGCGCGGTGACTTTTTAAAACGTAAGCCGCTTCATTTTTGATAGTGAGACCATACACTATAAAAAATAATGTATGATCCCTCTATCGGCATCGGTCAATTTAACTTGGTCGAGGTTGCCATGGCGGCGTAAACCTCTCGAGCAGCTGCGCTCCGGCTCTCGAGGTTTACGCGGTAGCCTGGCAACCTCGACTGTTAACTGACCGGTTAACGATAGAGGACCATACATTATCCTCTATATAGTGTATGGGAGTGCGCTATTAAGTATGGAATTCGACGAATTCCTATCTTTGTTGTACCATCGATGTGACGTCAAAGTGTTGTACCATCTTGAGTATGTCACACCAGTGGTACAACAACTTTGAACGTGGTCACAAGCTCCCATCACCCTGGCAGTTATCGCCGATCGCTCGTTTATTTTTAACTGTCAGATGAAACTGAAGGTTTAAAAAGAGCAAACCTAATTGCGGTCTCCTATACACTATAATAGAGTCAAGAGCACTGAGTCTTAGAGAGGGAGCAGCACCATGTGAGGAGTGGGGTTATCGTTTTACTGTTGCCCTTACACTATAAAAGACAATGGGCGGGCAACAGTAAACAATGCAGTGTCCACTTCTCGTGGTTTCATGACAACTGTAAACCTCTCGAGGTTTACTAGGTTGTCATGACAACCTCTCGAAGTGAACAGTGTTGTTGTTCACTGTTACCCATCCATTATTCTGTATGTAGTAGTTTTAAATGATCATTGTTATGTTTGCTTGCACACATGTGCAAGAAACATAGTGCCATCATCGGAGTTTTCGGAGGTGTGGCAGCCCTCTTCCAATTCAGTCAGTGTGTTTGCAGGCGCGGCCCCAGTTCTCCAGTGCCTGCTGGAGCTGTCTATGACAGCAGTCCAAAATGCAGTGGCATACAGTTGAAAGGGGAGCTCACGCTCAGTGAGCAGCAATAAGATATCACCTGCCATCGCGCGGTCCCCTACACACACACACACACACACAGCATGCCCGCCCCACTGTATAGCCGACAGTGAGTGCCCAATCCCCTGTCAGCTGTGCTGCTGCTGCGCCCCAACAGAGTTGTACATGCCACGCTGGGTGCCCACCCCAGCGTGGCTACTATCTATAGCCGACGGGGGGTGGCCAACTCCGTCGGCTCCACTGTCTCCCCCAGTACAGGGTGCCACGCTGGGAGCCCACTCCAGCATGGCAGCAGATGCTGTTGCTGATGGGGGTGCCCAATCCCGTCGGCTCCACGCCCCCACAAGCCGTTCTTGTGCACGCTGGAGCCCACCCCAGCGTGGCAAAGCGTCCCGTCTCCTCCTTGGTTAAAAACAAACCTGCAACACAAAAACGTCCCTTGCTGTCTCTGCCCCCACCGGCACCCACCCTGCCTCCCCACACCCCCATACCCCATACTTACCTCCGACCTCGCGCAAGCGATCTTCGGTGGACCAGGAACACGTCTGCACTCTTCGAAGCCGACCACGAACTGAGGAAATGCCGGTAAGCTGTATAATGTAATGAATAGGGTTTTTTCAACTTTGCTGCATATCTCGGGCATTTTTTGGAATTTTGGCACCAAATTATCAACATGGGGTTTTTGGGACCCCTCCTCATGAATTCTGTCACTGTCATGGCGTTAATCGGGCCCGAAGGGTGATTTCGCAGTCACTGTGCGAAATCACCTTTCGGGACCGATTAACGAAATGACAGTGCCGGTGTTCATAAGGTGGGCTCTCAAAAAGCATATGTTGAAAGTTTGGTGAAAAAATTCCTAAAAATGACTGTTTTATGAGTGCGTTGGCGCTGTTCCCACGCACGCCGCATAGGTTCGCTGGGACTTTCATTACTCCAGATTTTCAACATTGCCATTTGACCACACTTTCTTATGAGTAGTACAGCTGTCATTTTTCACATGTCCGCGAAATGTGTTTCCAGCATGTGGCGCAATAGTGCGCTGATCAGTGTGCGAAATCAATGTTCGGGACACATTAAGAAAATCACAATGACACTGCTCATGAGCAGAGGTGTTAAAATGGCTATGTTAAAAAGTTGGTGAAAAAATTCCCAAAAATGACTATTTTACGAGCATGCGTTGCACTGTTCCTACGCACGCTCGTAAGTTCATGAATTTTCAATATTTTCTCTCCAGATTTCCAACATTGCCATCTTACCATACCTCCTTATGTGCAGTACAGCTGTCATTTCTCACTTCTCACCCGAAATGTGTTTCCACACATGTAGCGCACAATGGCGCAGTCGGTGTGCAAACTCAATGTATGGAACACATTAAGAAAATCACAGTCTCACTGTTCATGAGCAGAAGTGCTAAAATGGCTATGCTAAAAATTTGGTGAAAAAATTCCCAAAAATGACTGTTTTACGAGCGTTTGTTGTGCTGATCCTACATGCGCTCATAAGTTCATAAATTTTCAATATTTCACTCAGATTTTCAACAATGCCATTTTACCACACCTCCTTATGAGCAGTACAGCTGTCATTTTTCACATCTCGCCCAAAACTTGTTTCCGCCCATGTAGCGCACAATGGCGCAGTCGGTGTGCGAAATCAATGTATGGGACACATTAAGAAAATCACAGTGACACTTTTCATGAGCAGAGGTCTTAAAATGGCTATTTTGAAAATTTGGTGAAAAAATTCCTAAAAATTACTGTGTTACGAGTGAGCATTGCGCAGTTTCCACGCACCCTAGCGTTGGGGTTTCCGACCATAACACCCACCCTGTGAGAATGACAGGCATCAGGGCTGTGACTTGGGATTGTCACCTGCAATGCTCATACCATTCCACCCCACCCACACCCTGCAGCCACTGAGAGGCATCGAGGTGTGCCTTGGACTCTTCAGCCCCAAGTTCACCCATTCTCCTATACCGCACCCATCTCACAATATTTCCTGATGGAATGGGGTGCTTATAAGGGCTGAAGACCAAGGCACACCGTGATACTTGTCGGTGTTCACCGGTAATGTGGTGAAATGGCGTGGCTGCTATGCCTGATGACCCAAAGGCACACCCCAATGCCCCACCCTGTCACTATCTGCAGGGTGGTGATGGGTTGGCTTCAGTTCAATACTTCACTGCCATTCCTATTATGCAGCTCTGTAACTCCTACACTACCAATGCCAATGCCAGCAAGCAAACATTTGGCATTGACAAATGCTTGTTTTTATTATATAGCATTGTTTCTCCATGATGACAATATACTGTGTACTGAATAGTGTATACTTTTACTCTTTTGCATGATTGACTGTGCTTGTCTGTTTAAATGGACACTTGGGGCATACAGATATTCTATGAGGTAGCTCAAAACATAATTGTTAGGTGTCGAATATTGCTATCATTGTTCGGTTGCAGTGAGTGGTTGAGCAAAGCCACGAGTGCAAGGGAGCAATGATGTTAACAGTCTACACTGAATAACAATCAGATTTTAAGCCACCTCATAGAATATCTGACTTGTACAAATGGATTCGGGTCACAAAGCTATTAGTAAAATAATATTGAAGCTACTAGTACAGTAACATGATTTTTCAATGTGATTTTACTAGTAGCTGTGTTAACGGGTAAAATAACGTTTTGTTCTACAAGTTTATTTGCACTCCCATGGTATACAGAAATTGAATAATTCAGTGTAGCCCAGCTGAGATGCAGCATCTCATTTCTGTTGGGGTCCTGCTTCTGCCCATTTCTGCAGCTGGGTGGAGTGAAGCACTGAGAGGGTAAGTGATTTGTCCAAGGCCATACAGTGACCAGTAACCTCTAGCAGGGTTTGAGCTTGTGATCTCTCAGTTCCTAAGCTGGTGCTCTAACCACTAGACCACACGGCCTCTTCCATGCTGGTAGTACTGTAACCACTGCTGTGTGGTGGTTTTAACCTGTTCTCATGGAGGTGGATGGGAATGGTTTGATTCTGGAAAATCAGGCAGACCTAGTCATTGAAAGGATACAGAACTTATTGAATATGCTGCCAGAGCAAGTCACTGAAGTGAATTGTTATGAATGGATTTATGAGACAAGATGATGTCATTCTGGAGAAAGCAAGGATAGAGATGATGAAAAAGCTGGGAGGTGGAACTAGGATCATTCGAATTGGGGCAGGCCTGTTTATTATTTTATTTATAACATTGTTTCACCAGGTAAACATAAAGAGATTCAAAAAATATAATCTTGTTTACAGATGCGACGTGGGGGGAGGGGAGAGAGATGTAAGGGATAACACAAGAAGTGACCTGCAATATAAAGTTACACTATCTGTAAAGGGGGAAAATTACATATTTACAAGGTATAATTATTGAATGAGAGGAGCATCTAGAGCAGCTAGTACAATATGTAAACATGATGCATCATCGGGTGCGGTCACAGTAAGATAGAGCTAAACGTTTGAAGTACTGTTTGCTGTGGCTATGCTGATAGGCGCTTTGCACCAAATGTTTTTTTTCATGTTCCCAACAGTACTTGCAGAAACCTAGAAGTGTATTGACAGATAAAGAGGAGTTCCATCCATTATCATTTTGATGCCTTGACCTTAGTCTCATTTTGATCTGACAAAGCCAATCCTTATCTGTGATTCATAATTTGGTTTCTTGCTTGTGTGACTCCAAATTGGTTTGTTTTGGCCTCATCGTCATTTTGTCATGAATCTGTACAGTATTTGCAGTGGCACTGAGGCCATTTTTTGTAGTTTGTTCTCTCACTCTCTCCACCCCTGCAAGAGGTTAGCAGATGAATGTTGGTTTTCACTTTCTCTCCCACATCAGAAAATAGAAAGGCATGAAGCACACATTTTTATGTATTTTATTTGTGTGTTTGTTTCAGAGAAGATTGTCTGCTACAAGCATTTTGGGAGCTGAAGAGGGAAATGTCTAATTTACATCTCGTGACTGAAGTGCAAGCTAAGGTGCTAAGAAAACTGAATGCAGACCTAACTGTGAGCAACAAAGGCAAGTAGATGTGTATGTGGGAAAAGGCCCTACGTGAACCACCAATCCCAACCATGCCATTTAAAGAACTGTTAGCTCTCGTATCTTTTCAGAATCTCACTGATTAAAGCATGAAAAACCTAAGTTCTAGCCTACCCATTTTCTACTTTGGCTTCTTCTTTCTCATGCTGGTCAACTTCACACATGAAGGTGTTGCTGATGCACTGTCTTCAGTATTCTGTTCCCTTGTGGCTTTTCTTCTAAGCCAAGTGTTGCTTGTGTGTATGAAGCTGAGGTGTTAACAGTTTATTTGTATGACCTTTTTACCATAACTAATTCACATTAAAATATATCTCTATATATGCATATATTTGACCATAAAAAAGTTTCCACCTATCGTTATATGCCTTTACGGTACCTCGGGTTAATTGGATTTAACTCCCATAGTAAACAGTGAAGGTGCTGCAGCATGCATACCTCAGTTCCTGCAGTAATCTGTGGTGAAGGAAACCATCTTTCAAGAATCGGTCTTCTTCATAGAGCCCTGCTCTTTGATGTTAGAGCAGGAGGCACTAGGACCCCATGGGAGTTAGAACTTTTGAGTCCATCACACGTCTTGTACATGCATACAGCACAGAGTATGTTGCCATGTGCACTGACAGCGTGAATATTGGTATATGCTCCAACCACCTCAGTTCCATTTTCCCAGCCATCAAGAGTATGCCTCATTGGGGAACCAACAGAACTCTGGGTTTCCACTTGTAAGCCTCCAAGTTTCTAGTTTGTTTGTTTTTTCCTGTTTTTTTTGTTTTGTTTTAGAGAGTATGTGATTTATTTAGTTGTTTTTGACACCATCAGATTTAGGTCTACAAGTTTTCTCTCAGCCGTACCTTATTCGATGACCAGTTTGTTTGCTGTCTGTTATATTAGGGAGGGCGCCTGTTAAGGCCAGTTGTTTAAGACCGCTGCTCCTTTCTGGGTGAGTATTCCAGTACTTGACAGCCTTACACCCAGGAGGATAGGCAGGCCTCCTTGAGCTATAAAAAGTAATGGTCCTGGACCCACTTGTGCTAGGCGTCAGACTCTCAGAATGGCTTGACCACGACCTTGTCTTCACACTTGGATGCGAGGGCACAGGTCCCGGTCTGGTTCTTGCAACTGTGCCTTGACGCCACTGGCTCCTTGCTGTGTAGGATTAGTGGCAGACCTCCCTTCATGCAGTGGTGCAGGCATCTCAGTCTTCAGCATACCCTTACCTATGAGAATGTCTGAGATGAGCAGTTGGGCTATGGTCTATGGCATCCACCACCCAGACTCCATCTGCAAACAATCTCCCCTCCAGCAGTGTTTTTCACAGACCCCATCACTACTGTCCCTCAGTACCATTAGGTGCCAAGTATGGCACAGACTTCATAGTGGGACTTTTATTTTTTTAAACTTATATTTTATTGCTTTAAAGAATAAAACAGCAGTATAGTTTATACAGCCTATCAGGCATATAAAGTGATTGTCCTTTGAGCGGTGCACAAGAACGCCAAAACAAAAAGACCTAAAACCAGGTCTCAATAAAAAAACTGTTTTGAAAAAGCGTAAGAGCTACGTGAAACGTTGGTGGAGGGGGTGTCACTATCGCCTTGTGTTTGTTTTAACTTTTTGTACAAATAAAAGTAGATCTTACTTCGAGAGGGCTCTTGCAGTAGGTAATTACATATAGGACTGACGTTGGCAGGCGGCAGGACCCCTCGGAAAAATTTCTAGCTAGCAGTCCCGGCGGACCTCCCCGTCAGGTGACCGCGGCCAGACGACGCCGGTATAGGCGGTCCTGGACGCCTGCCTTCCTTGTTCTTTCCGTCAGCCTCGCAGCGCCTCATGTGAAGTTCATGCTCAGCCTGTTGCTTCATCGGTTTTCACCGAAAGTACCAGTGTTTTACATTTTATTCGTCAGGTGAACGTCGGTTTATGCGTCCCTTCAAAAATAAGTGCGACTCGTGCGGTGCCCAGTTGCCTCACAAAAGTGGTCACTCCCTCCTGCCTTTTGTTTAGGCCCCGACCACGCGGTCGACAAGTGCCCGCATTGCCTGCATTTCAACGCGGCCACCCGCAGACGACGCCAGCAGTCTTTGGAAGCCCATCTCCTTAAAAAGAAGATGTCCGCAATGGAGAAGGAGTTGAAGAAGCTTAGGCAGGTGTCGACTTCTCCAGAAGGACACAAGAAGCGGGACAAAGAAAGGCACTGGGAGAAGGCCTCCTCTTCCGCGACTCCAGCTGGAGCCACGGCTAAGGTAACGTCCCCTCCGGGGGATCGCCCAATGGCAGCCTCCAAGGCTTTGGAGGAGGTGTCGGCCCACCCGTCGGGTTCGCATTCGAGCCTGCGGGGTGCCTCCGGGCAAAAGGAGGCTTCTGCCCCCAGTACTGCCGCAGGCTTCGCGGCCCTACTGCGGGCGCCTCCCATAAGCGGACATCGGCTCCTCCGGCGTCCGCCCGGGAGAAACCGCTAAGGCGCCCGACCCTCCAGGGCGGGCGCGGCAGTGTCCCCCTCGGACCGGGCGCTTCCCACCCTCGGCCCGCCTCCGGCGAGGACCTCCTAAGTCGGACGCCGCCTCTGGCGTCCACGGATTCGCCCCTAGTCGATGACGCGCGCCGGCATCGAGCCACGAGACCCTCCATCGCCTGTAGTTCCAGGTTCCCCGCAGCCTCGCTGCTGTCTGGGGAGCCAGAGTCCCCCCTGCCTGACCCCGGGGACTTCTCTCCTCCGTCCCCAGGCGATGCTTGGGATGCTTTTCAGCCGTCAGATCCTCCTCCTACAGAACCGGATCTGACGCCGGCCCCCCGGACGCCGGCTCCGCCAATGCTAGTTCCGACGCCAGCCCCTCCGACGCCGGCGGGGGATATTCCTCTCCCATTGGGCCCTCCACCCCATGGGCCTATCACGGTTGATCCGCCCATGGAGTTCCCTACTGGGCCGTCTGCTCCGGCAGCTCCTCTGGCACCTAGGTATCTGCCATCTTATCCGACGCTGGTTTACCCGGGTCCACAGTATCCTGCGCCACAGTACCTGGCGCCGACTCCACCGACGCCGCAGTACCCGACGCCGCAATACCCAGCTCCGGTATTCCCGCAGCCGGGTTACGGATACTCACCTTACGGATATAATCCGTACAACTATCCCCCTCCTCCTCCTCCTCTTCCACCACTGCCCCCCAGGCCCCCGGTGGATCTTCAGGAGACTCTGGCCTCCTGGTGGGCTGAGGCCAAGGCTCAGCTCACCAAGGAAGTCGAGAGCTGCCTCATGGCGACGGTGCCACCTCCGGCTCCCGTACGCCCCAGACAGCACACTCCCTCTCTGCCTCGGATTGCCAAGCTCTCCGCCGGGATCAAAGAGGGGGGCAAGACAGCGTCCAGGATCCCCCTAAGGAACCCGTTCCTCCCCTTAGACGAGCTAGGGAGTCTTACTCTGCTTCAAATTCTTCTTCTTCTTCTTCTTCTCTCTCGGACTGCTCTGATTCCTCCGACAGATGCTCCGAGAAAGACGACGAGCCTCGCTCTCTGTCCAAGCCCCAGCCGAGGACTCCTCCGAAGTCTCCTCCGGAGGATCCTTCCTTCACGGAGCTGCTCAGGAAGATCCAGAAAGTCCATCAGTGGCATTCCTTAGAGCCAGATCCTCAGCGGGTTAAACTCGCCGAACATCTGGACTTGCCCCTTACGGCTCCTACTCTAGTGCCACCCTGGATCAAGCCTCATGCCCACCTTGTTTCCACCATTTGGAAACAACCGTCGGCTTTAGCCCCACTTCCTCGGAAGTCCAACAGGCTATACCAGGCTCCGGAGGGTGTAGACTTTCTAGACTCTCACCCCCGTGCAGACTCGGTAGTGATTAGCGCCGCTCACGGCTGGTCAGCACACCCGAAACATTTAAGCTAGTCTCCCCCGGATAAGAAATCTCACCTTCTGGATCAGTATGGAAGGAAGATCTATGCTTCTTCCACACTGGGGATCAGGGCCCTAAATTATGTTGCACATATGGGGGATTACCAGAAGGCTGTCCTTACCCAGGCGGAATCTAAGATTGACTCCTTGCCTGACTCCCAAATCAAGCAGGAGTTAGCTGACCTTGTCCGTTCTGCTCGTTCGGCCAGTCGTCACATTCTGAGGACGACCTACGATGCAGTGGACACCGCAGGATGGAGCTCCGCGTTCGCCGTAAGTCTTCAGCGTCACGCATGGCTCCGTGTGTCAGGTCTGGTCCCGGAGGTGCAGTCAGCAATTCGAAGCACCTTTCAGAGGTTCGGTGCTTTTCGGTGGTGATGTCAAGGACATCATCACTGACTTGCAGGAGAAGGGACGACCCTCAAATCTGTGGATTCCATGTACCGTCCCCATCCCCCGCAGCGCCATCCTTTTCGCAGACGCAGCCGGCCTCAAGCAAAACGACAGGGAAGGCTGGCCACTAAACGTCGGGCCCCCACAGCTGCCAGGCCCCACCCCCCAAAAAAGCAGCAGGTGCCCCAGCTGTGGCGCTGCCTCACACCACCTGACTCCTTCCCTCTCCCACCACCTCCGGACTCCCCGGAGGAACTGGTAGGGGGGAGATTCTCCCTCCACCTTCCGGGTTGGGAGAGGATAACATCGGATTCATGGGTGCTTCAGATCATAGCAGAGGGGCACTCTATAGAGTTTCTGCAGAAACCTCCATGCCACCTCCCTCTGAACTCCTCTTACTCAAGGGACCATCTTCCTTTGGTCAGGGAAGAAATGTCTGCTCTCCTCGCGAAGCAGACCATAGAACCGGTCCCCCCTCACCTTCACGGGACGGGTTACTATTCCCATTTCTTTCTTGTACCAAAGAAGACGGGAGATCTCGGACCTATTCTCTATCTCAGCTCCCTGAACTTCTATGTGGAATACAAAAAGTTCAGGATGCTCTCCCTTCAAACCCTCTTGCCCTTTCTCCGGCCGGGCCAATGGCTTTGTGCACTGGATATGCAGGATGCATACCTGCACATCCCCATTCGCCCCTCGCACCGAAAGTACCTCAGGTTTGCGTTCCAGGGGGACCATTACCAATTCCGGGTGCTCCCTTTTGGTCTTTCCTCAGCTTCCCAAGTTTTACCAAATGCCTGGCGGTGGTAGCGGCCCACCTGCATACTTTGGGACTTCAGGTTTTTCCCTACCTGGACGACTGGCTCCTGGCGGTCTCGTCCAGGGAGGAACTCCTGCATTTTCTCTCCCTCACCCAGCTGGTTTTCACTGGTCTGGGTATCACCATCAACCATATCAAGTCTCATCTGGACCCTTCCCAGAGACTCCAGTTCATCGGGGCAATCTTCGATATGACAGTGTGCAGGGCCTTCCTGCCTTCGGACAGGGGGGCCTCCCTCCAGTCCCAGATTTCCCTTCTTTTGGAACGCAGGAAGGTTCCGGCGAGGTCTGTGCTCCGTCTTCTGGGACTTATGGCGGCTGCCATCCCAACGGTTCCACGTGCGCGCCTCCACATGAGGATCTCTCAGTGGACTCTCCGCTCTCAGTGGGATCAACTTGTAGACGACCTAGATCATCTGGTGCTGATCTCCTCACCGATAACAAGAGACTTGCAGTGGTGGATGGTTCGAGAGAACCTGTTCCGGGAGGTCCCCTTCTTTCATCCTCCTCCCGCCCAGACTCTGACCACGGACGCATCAGGCAAAGGTTGGGGAGCCCATCTGGGTCCTCACCGAACCCAGGGGTTATGGTCCAGATTGGAGTTAGCTCTCCACATCAATGTGGTGGCGCTACGTGCAGTGCTATATGCTCTCCAGGCCCTTCACCGATACATCCTTCCCGGTCACCTAGCTGTCCAAACAGACAACATGTGCGTGGTGTGGTACATCAACAAGCAGGGAGGGACTCGGTCCTACCCGCTGTGCAGGAAAGCGATGAGGGTTTGGGAATGGGCAACGCTTCACAACCTTCACCTCATGGCGATCCATGTTCCGGGAGTCGATAATGTCCTGGCAGACAAGCTAAGTTGTTCTTCGGCTCTGCCACATGGGTGGGAACTGGACCAAAAAGTTCTAAAAAGCATCTTCCAGATTTGGGGGACTCCACAGATAGACCTGTTCGCCTCTGGAGTGACGCTGTATCTCTAAGCTGGAAGGACAGATTCATCTATGCTTTTCCCCCAATTCCTCTGGTCCCTCGTGTGCTGCAGAAACTTGCATTGGAAGGAGCGAGAATGATTCTGATCGCTCCTTTCTGGCCCAGGCAAATCTGGTTCTCTCTTCTACAACAATACTCAGAGGTTCCTCCTCTTCCTCTTCCTTTATCTCGAGGATTACTGACCCAGGATCAGGGGACCCTGGTCCATCCGGGACTCAAGTCTCCAACTTCATGCATGGCTCCTGCAGACCTAGCCCAATCCCGTTTTGGCGTCTCTCCTAAGGTGGCCGAGATTCTGGTGGAGGCTAGAAAACCCTCCACTAGGTCCACCTACGCTATGAAATGGAAGAGATTTTCCATTTGGGCTGCCTCCAGGAACATGGAGCCTTTCTCCTGTCCTGTGGCCATTCTGCTTGATTATTTGCATCATCTTTTCGACCTGGGTCTCAGTCACCTCTCTTTGAAGGTTCACATGGCTGCTATTTCAGCCTACCATGTTCCCTTCGCTGATAAAGCATTTGCCCAATTGGAGGTATCCAAGACCTTTCTCAGAGGGGTCCTTCATCTCAGGCCCCCTGTTCGGACTCTGGCTCCCCCTTGGGACTTGAACTTTGTCCTCGAGAAACTTACCCTTCCTCCTTTTGAGCCTGCGGCTTCCGCAGACTTGAAGTTCTTATCGTGGAAGACTCTCTTCTTGGTGGCCATTACTTCTGCTCGCAGAATTTCCGAGCTCCAGGCCCTTATGTGTAAAATCCCTTATCTGATTTTTCACAAAGAACGAGTAGCTGTTCGCACGAGTCCTAAGTTTCTCCCGAAAGTGGTAGTGGAATCTACCTTAAATCAGTCTGTTGAGTTACCTGCCTTTTTCAAGCAGTACTCCAACCAAGGAGAATACTTGCTCCATACCATGGATGTCCACAGGATTCTGAGATACTACACCGATAGAACGAAGGATCTCAGAAAAACTGATCAGTTGTTCGTCTCTTTTGCTCACAAAAGGGAAGGCAATGCTGTCTCCAAGCAATGCCTATCAAAGTGGTTGGCTCATTGCATCACTTTCTGTTATGACAAGTACAACAAGACCCTGCCAGGTCAAGTCAGAGGTCACTCCACTCGGGGAGTAGCAGCCTCTGCGGCTTGTTTCAAGAATGTGTCTGCGGCAGACATCTGTGCTGTGGCCACTTGGACTTCCGTCCATACCTTTACGAAACATTATAGTTTGGACATTGCCTCTCGCTGTAGAGCAGGCTTCGGGTTAGCTGTCTTGCAAGGCCTCTTATCTTGAGGTTTGCAAGGTTGTTTGCTACTTCTTGGAGTAGTTCCTCCTCCCGGTGCCTTTCATTTATTCCAGACTGCTTGGGATTCTGTCCTATATGTAATTCGTGCTGCAAGAGCCTTTTTCGAGTAAGATAAGTACAGTTACATAAGAACTTGCTGTAACAGTAGATCTTAGGAAGGCTCTTGCAGTAGGTAATACCTTCCCGCCCTCCATCCCCCTAGGCTTTTTCAGCTCCTTTTCCAGTGAGGGAAATATCTGCTTCTCTCTCGTCCGGGTCTTCCGGGCCTGTGGCGGAAAAGAACTGGAAGGCGGGCGTCCGGGACCGCCCCTTTATACCGACGTCGTCTGACGCTGGTCACCTGACGTGGGGGCGGTCCCCGACAGGGACTGCTAGCTAGAAATTTTTCCGTGGGGTCCTGCTGCCTGCCGACGTCAGTCCTATATGTAATTACCTACTGCAAGAGCCTCTCTCGAAGATCTACTGTTACGGTAAGTTCTTACATAACTGTACTTTTTTTATTGAGACCTGGTTTGAGGTCTTTTTGTTTTGGCGTTCTTATGCACCGCTCAAAGGACGATTACAATTCATGTATTCATGGTAGCACAGACGGGTCCTGTTAGCCGCCTTTTTTCTTATTGTATATAAAACTAAGTGATAGGAGCCATTCAGTGGAAGACAGTCATGCAATTTAACGTAGGTAGACAGGAGTAGGGAAATGGGGGTATTACCACAAAATCCAACATCATAGTGGGACTTCTTAGTGCCGGTGTCAGTTCTGGCCTCAGTGCTGACATCACTGTCAGTGTCACTGCTGGCGTGGCTTCTCATCTGTGTGCTAATGCTGGCCTTTGGGATGATATTGGTGCCGGCCTCTGTGTCAGCCTTGGTTCCCAGCATCATTTCCTCGTACACAGTATGTGTCTTATTCACTTATCTTGCATGATTTTTATGCAGAGCAGTTTTTTCATGCCATTTCCATATTTTCACATACTGTGTGCCTTTCTTACTTATCCTTTATGATTTCCACCCAAGGCTGTGTAGTTTCATGAAACCCTACTTATTTACAGTTTGTGTTTTTCTCACACTGTGATCTTTTTCCTGCATCTTGTGCTTTTCTCCATACAAATATGCATTGGTTGCCCTTAGCACCACGCAGTTGGTGCCTTTTACATGCTAGCTGCATAATTCTTCTACATATTATGTTATTTTTTTATGCAGGTCTGTTTTTTTAATGCAAGCAATGTCACACGAATAACATCTTTTTATCACATCTTGCATTATTTTCACACAGTTTTGACTAGTTTCTTGCAAACTTGTGTAATTTTACAGCCAGTCTTTCTACTATTTTGACACATAAGTTTCATGCAGTTTGCACTGCCTTTTTCCCCCACAAACTCGCATTATTTTTCCCTCTGGGATTCCCAGTTGAGGATCATGCTGTATTGTGTCTGCTACGCTGTTGACTATGGCATTTCTTCACCTGTGGATGCTGGTCTCCTGGGGATTGCCGTGCAGGTTCTTCGTGGACTAGTTTAAGGCTATGGAAGCATGACATGGTGTATGCTGTTGGTTTGGTAAGGCTACTCTGCAGGGTGCCCGTGTCCCCAGTCTTCACCCATTTGCCTTGCTTGGGGGAATTTTTGGAGATTTTGTCCACTATTTTTAACCTGCACCTTTTGGTTGGAAACAGCCTCACAAAGTGGGTCTCCCTCTCTCCAGTTCTGAGACATTACCCTAGCTACCTCTCTTTCCAAGAGTTCTGATGCGCCTTTTGTGCTTCTATGTCCTCCACTTCCAGCAGGCTGTGCAGCTTTTTCAATGTCCATCCTCCACTTCCAGCAGGCTGTGCAGCTTTTTCAGTGTCCTTCCCCATGGGTTTAGCTTATCCCTATGTTGTCACTAGGAGTTTTCTTTCCTTTTGTTGTACTCAAGCTTTATTATACTCAAAAACTGGATTACAGTATAGCAAAACAGTCGTTCCATGTATAAATCAAATAGCATTTCTTATATGGTATAGACAAAGGTTTCCCTGACAGACTGTTAAACTGGAAAACACTTGGCCAACATTTCTATAACTGTTGATATGTAATGGAATTGGGAGTTTTCTTTCATTAGCTGGGTGGCTAAAAAACTCTAAATGTTTTTAGCCATCAAAAAATACCTTGAGTTAGCATAGTCCTAATACAGAAAATGACCAACATGTGGAGGCAGAGCTAGCCATTGGCCAGGACAGACATGTTTGACTGAGCTCCTACTGCAGGTGTAATATTGTTGTTTTCTTGCTTGTTTACTTTTAAATCTGTCTTTTGCACTCTCAAATTAGCACCAGTTAGCACCAACAGAACTTCTTGCATCGAGTGAGTTTTTGGAAATCATAGACTATCTGAAAACAATGTACATGTTGACACAAGGAGATTGGACGAGTTTGCCTAGCAGATGCATGTAGTTAAGCAATCAGATCATCCCTGAGTCAGTCTTCTCCATTGAACCCCACTAATTGTGGACTGGAGGCACTAGGACTCCATGGGAGAAAATCTTGTGGCCATTGTGCCAACCATGGGTACTGGTCACCTGGTCACAGCACCTGCCATGGAGTGCACATTGTGGGATCAGTCTCCTCAGTTTGACAGTCATTGCTACTTTTCAGCCTGTTTCACCACCGTTTTCGATGGTATGGTTTCACTTTCTCTTCATAGTTTTATTATTTCCCTGTAATGCCAAAGTCCAGATCAAAAGGGGCTGCCAAAAAGAAGCCACCCATCACACGCCAGTGCCCCTGTTGGAATTAGATGGCTTTAATGGACCAGCATCAGCTCTGTGTGACCTGCCTTGGGCCACAGCACGACATGGACTTCTGCAAAGCCTACTTCTCGATGTACCGTCACACTTTGGGAAGACTGTCCGTTTAGGTGGGTCGTCCAATTCCCACCTTCAGAGGCAGATGACACACTCTGAGTTCCAAGGTGAGGTTGCTAGGCCCTTCCCCTGGGCCTCTTCCAGGACTCTCTGGGCCCTTATGAGTACAGTGTCCTCCTCGATCTCACTATGCTGAGGCATTGGAAACCTGTTGTTTGGGTCTGGTGGACAGCTGACTTGTATTGGACAGTTGGCTGAGAACCCACCACAGCCTGTTTGCCCTGAGCAACAGATGTCCCTGGTGGCAGGGCCAAACTGTATTGCCTGGTCCACACTAGTGAACACCTCAGAGCTGTCCTCTGGTGTTGCCCATGTGTTATCACCATTAATCTCCTCCCAGCACTGTTCACAGTGTCAAGGGAGGGCCTGGCACTGAGACCTCCATTGGTGCTGGAGACTGCATAGACTCTGGTCCTGGCAAATGGTGTTGCTAGCGACACCAAGTAGGGGGATGACTCCAAGTTGGGCAACAGCGCCAGTGATGGTCGCGGTGCCAGACCTAGGTCCTGCATCGAGCACAGTGTCGAAATAGATGTGGCATGGTGCATGTCCCAGACTCTGGTGTTGCTTGTCCATCAGAAAAGGGTAATAGTGCCAGGCCCACTGGGGATGTTAGTGCTGAACATGGTGTCAAGGGCAGTACCGATGAGGACACTGACAGAGGGATCTGTCCCCAGGTGTCGTACGTTCGTCCTAAGCTGGATGCTGACAGACTTGGGGACAGATGGTAGCATAAAGCATAGGTCCAGGTTCATAACTGAAGCTGTTTCTCACTGTCATTACCAGTGAGGACCAGAGTTTCTCAGTGGGACCTAGACAGCTGCAGCCTCCTAACCTGGTGGTTCCCCCCACCCTATGGGAACCAATCCCGTCATTCATTACACACAGGTGAACCACCATTGGATACCTGTGGTCAGCCCTCCCCTAGGGCAAGGCCCCCTCCAGAATTCCACAGCCCAGGCCAAGGCCCTAGAGGGCACTCACCACAAGTCCATTAGGCATGCTGGCAAATGTGCCCCTTCCAGTGGGAGCTGGGTCACCAGTGGTCTTAGCACCACAGTCAACTGGACCACTCAGGCTTGTCAACCCAATCGATGTGGGATGCATGCAAATCGGGTCTATCCCCCCAAAATTTGAAGGAAGGAATTCCATTTGTCTGCCCAGAGCAGACTGTCACACTGCAGGGGTCAAAGTTAGGTTTTATGGTTACTGGCCAGCAGGGCTAGTGACTGGAAAAATCCATTGGCCACACAGTCTTTTCCACTGTCCCAACTGGAGTACTTATTGAAATGTTACCTTCTACAGTACAAGCGAGCAGGGCTAGTTAAAGGAAAATTCCTACTAGCCCAGTGTGAAATGTATCAGTGTTTGGCTAGTGGACCAATGCCAGTTTCAACCCCAGACACTGACGATTGATGTGTCTCTAGGGGGGTGGGGTGGGGTGAGGCACTTACCTGGGAGACTAGAGGACCCATAGGTTCTGGTCACCTCAGAAATCCCAATGCCACATTAACCTGCTGGAACTCCAGGCAGTGCATCTGGCATTGATGGAATTTGCTCTATTAATTCATGGTCCAGTCATTCAGGTCTAAATGGACAACACGTCCACCATGTTATACCTGAACAAACAAGGCGGGAGATGCTCCTTTCCCTTGTGTTAGGAGGTTTTCTGCATGTGGACACTTGTGTGCAGCCTGCAGGCTAATCTCCTGAGGGGTTCATTTTGTAGGAGAGAACAGCTAGCTGGCAGATGCTCTCAGCCAAGTTGGGGGGGGGGGTGTTATTGCAGGAGTGGTCCCTGCATCAGGATGTGGTAGACCAGTTGTTGTACAGTGAGGGCACACCTCTGTTGGATCTGTTTGCTTTCTGGAAAAACAGAAAGCAGAGGCTGTTCTGTGCCGCCCCCTTCAGACCGAGACGCTGCAGGGGGATACCTTTCTCGGCCCTTGACCCTGAGTCTTTTGTACTCCTTCCCTCCCTACCCCTTGATCCATAAGGTGTTATCATGACCTGTCTGGATAAGGCAGAGTTGATCCTGATTGCTCCTGACTAGCCCAGGCAGTTCTGATACCAGGATCTCCTCAGCCTCAGCTGCAGGTCCCCATGGCAGTTGCCTTCTTGCCTAAACCTACTGACAATACAACGGGGGACGATCCTGCACCGTGACTTTCAGTTCCTGCATCTCTTAGCCTGGTTTGTGAGCGGCAAGAGTTCCAGACTTTGGATCTTTCAGGAAGCTGTCCATGTGATGGAGGCGTCTCAGAAGGAGTCTACTCACAGAGTGTACATGGTCAGTGGAAGAGGTTCTTGCTCTGGTGCCAAGGGAAGGATTATAGTCCTCTTGCCTACCCAGTGACCTTGATCCTCGACTACCTTTGTTCCCTGTCATGGTCGAGACTGTGAGCAACAACCCTGAAGATACCCCTGGCAGCCATCTCAGCATACCGGGCATGGGCTGGTTTATCAGTGGTGCCACAGGAGAAGGTAGTGGGCTGCTTTTTCAAAGGCCTGGACCATTTGTCCCCTCTGGTGTGTGAGTCAGCACTTGTCTGGGAGCTACTGCTGATGCTTGAAATGCTGATGGGAAAACCATTCTAGCCAACGCACAAATGCAAAATGTCCCATTTCTTGTGGTAGACCACCATTGCGGTGACCATCACATCACTCAGAAGGGTTAGTGAGCGACAGGTGCTCTCAGTGAAGTCCCCCATCTGGTCTTCCACAAGGACAAAGTTGTCCTTTACCCCCAAGCGATGTTCCTCCCGTAGGTCATTTTGGAGTTCTGCTGTAACAAGGTGATAAACCTCCTGGTTTATTTTAATAACCCGACATTGGACTCCAACTGCAAGCTCCACACGCTGGATCTGTGGAGAGTGCTTTCCTACTGCAAGGAAAAATCATGGCAAGGCTCACCAGCTGTTTGTCACATATGCTGAAGCAGTGCCTAGCAGACAGGTAGCTAAGCAAATGACTGCCAGGTGGATCACAACCTGCGTTGCCCTCTGCTGTGGGTTAGCTGGTAGGGAGCTACTCAGAGGTACTATGAAATTTTTATTGACTCCTAGTTTCAACTAATATTTAATAGTATTTATGAATAAGTTAGAATTAACGTTAATTGTTACACGATTCAAATTAATTTCAGCCAGTCCCTAAGGAGGAGGTCATTTTTTGGGGTCTTGAAACATTGGAATTTCTGTGAAGATGCCTGGCACTGAAAACTAAAGGCTGTGCACCGTAATGAAAATAGGTGATGTGTTACTTGTTGGTTTTTCTTTTAACTATTTCTTGGCCATTTAGGAAATCTCTTAGCATTTGTCTGAGTAGCTATTGGCTAGGAGGAACATACTTTCCTTGTATCCCCTGCAGAGTATCCTGCCCTTCGCTTCACCTGGTGCTGTAGCTCGTTCTGTTGCAGTTTGTATGGCTCATACACTTCTCAGTCACTTAGGTGGTGCCTATGTCACTGGTGCGCACATATCAAATATGGGCCTGCTTTGGTATAGTTGCTAGGGTATAGAGGAGCAGGGCACTAGACTGGGGTGTTCTGCAGTGTTTCTGAGGTGGCCTACCACTCTGTAGGGTCTTCCATTTGCCTCAGATGGATGTCTTGGCCACACCAATCCCATCGAGGTAGATCTGGTCTCCTGCCGCTAGCCCAAATATTTTCAGGGTAGAAATTCTCTATCTTACCTCGAGAGGGCTCTTGCAGTAGGTAATTACGTATAGGACTGACGCCGGCCGGCGGCAGGACCCCATGGAAAAATTTCTAGCTAGCAGTCCCTGGTGAGGGACCGCCTCGTCAAGGGACCGCGCCGGGCGACGCCGGTGTGTAGTGGGCAGTCCCGGATCGCCCGCCTTCCAGTTCTTTCCCACCGTTGACTCGTGCAGCGCCTCACAGTAAAGTTCATGCTTAGAAAAGCCCTGTTCTTTCGTCGGTTTTACCGAAGTTTTGAGTATCTTACTTTGGATCCCATATGAGATGTCAGCTATGAATAACCCAAACAACACCGGCCCCAGCACTGATCCCTGTGGCACCCCGCTTGTCAGTGCCCTCGGTGCTGAGAGTTCCCCTCCCACTACCACCCTCTGCTGCCTACTGCTTAGCCAATTTGTTATCCATTTCACCATCTTTGCTCCCACTCTCACAGCTTCCAGCTTCCCCCCCATCCTCCCATGTGGCACAGAGTCAAAGGCCTTGCTGAAATCCAAATACAGGACATCCACTGCATGGCTCTTGTCTAGTTCCCTTGTCACCCAATTGTAGTACTCAATGAGGTTGGTCTGGCAGGATCTGCCTGAGACAAACCCGTGCTGATGCCCATCCTGGAGTCCATTGTCCTCCAAAAAGGTCATCAGCCTCTCTTTCAGGATTGTTTCCATGAGCTTCCCCATGATTGATGTGATGCTCACTGGCCTGTAGTTTCCCAGTTCATCCTTTGGGCCACCTTTGTGGATGGGCACCACATGGGCCATCCTCCATGTAGTATGCATCCTGTGTCCAGGGAGGTATTGAAAAGGTTAGCCAGTGGCCCTGCCAGAACCACAGCCAGCTCCTTGAGTACCCTATGGTGAATGCCGTCTGGCCCAGGTGCCCTGTCCACCATTAGTGCCCTCAGTCCTTCCAGTACCCTGTCCTCAGTAATCCTCACTCCCCCCCCCCCGCCTACCTCACCCTTCCCCTGTGGTGCCTGACCTGCTTTCTTTTGCGTGAATACAGAACAGAAGTATTCATTTAATGCCTCTGCCTGATCCTCCCCTCTCTCCATCCACCCCCCCCATATCCTTTTTTATCCTCACTATTTGGTCCTTGTTGTTCCTTTTTTTCCTTATGTATCTGAAGAAATCCTTTTCTCCATTTTTATAAATTAAAATGTTTTTGCACACAGCGTGCCCATTGGGACTAGCCCCACATAAGCGCAGGGGCTCTTTGTGTTGACTGTTCCCCTTTAAAGATGAATGGAATAATTGGAAAAGAAAGAGCAGTGTTCTATGTTGGTTAAAAACAGGTGGCTTTCTCCGGTTCCACATTCAGTCATCTCTTCTGCGGTTAAACACTCATTCCAGTGGAAGGCACAGCAACAATCTCAGCCCATACTGATAAGCTTTTGGAAGCAGTTTGCAAATGGACATACTCTACATCAGGCTTTTGGTTGCAGATGGAGTCTGCTTTAACATTGGTAGCATGGACGCTGTGTGAATGATCAAGTACAGCAGCAGATGAGGTTTCAGAGGAGTCTCCAGTCAAGGACATCCTTCCCATATTGTATATGGCAGCTTTCTTTTTGAAGGGACTCCCTGGTAAATCCCCTTCATGTCTCAGCAAGGGGTTGTGCTGCATCTGTGGTGGCCCTTTGATCAGTTTGGCATCCACACTGGTCGGCAGTTGACTCCAAGACACACTTGTTTTGTGGGCCTTTTCACTGGTTGTATGTTGTTTGGCCTGTAGTTAAAAGGCATTCTTAAGGTGCTTAAAGCAGAACTCCAGTTAAAACTTGCAAAAACATATGTTGTGCAAAGTGTTTTGTATGTGTAGTCCAAGTGTGCCCTTCCCTTTGTTTGTTATTAGGATTTTTTTTTCTAAACTTGCCTACTGGTTTTATTGCCCCATAAGATCTCCATGTATGAATTTTTTATTGCTCTTTTTTCTACAGTGCCTTTTGTGACCGTGATGTGTTCGTGACCATTGAATCAGTGTGTGATTGCTGTTTCAGCAGCAATCTGCTATTAGAAGCCTGATATTCTGGTTAAACTAAATAACTCGTTCTAATCCAGTCTTTTTGTTTTCTAGGTATGTGTCTAGATCTAGCCAGCAGAAATAAATGCTTTGTTTTTCAAAACTTTTCGTTTCATCAAAAAATCACCCCATGTCATTGATGCTGTAACTAGTGAAGACTCTAGAGGTGTCCTTAAAGAATAGCCCACTCAATTATCTCTCAGGTGTTTGCCATCAGTAAATGTAGCCATTATTAGTGCTCTCTGGATAAAGGCAGTTACACGATCACAACACTGCTGCTCTAGACTTGAAAATAAACCAGCACTTGTTGAATCACTGGTAAGTGCTCACCACCTCATGGTGCCACGCATGTGCTATCACCAACAACCGGTGCTGGTGCCTTGGCTAAAAAGATTTGCTTCTGCAGGGTCCCAGCACCTCTGGCCCTAAGACCAAAGAGTGGTACGACACTCTACAGAGAAGATATTCTGGACAGTCTACTGTTACAGAAAGTAACTTCTCTTTTTGAGGCAACCCATTACATATACAGTGGAGAGACAGACAGTTACCAATGCAATAACACACAACAGGGTTGAAGCTATGGTTTGAGTGCCTTACAACACCTGATGTGTGCAGTAATGATAGCTTAAGCTGTAATTGCTGCATGCCTCGGGTGTTGTAAGGCACTCAGCCATGGCTTCAACCCTTTTGTTTGTTATAGCATTGTCTCTCTGCCTGTCTATGTTTGTGTCCGTCTATGACAAAATGAGCAGCTAAAACAGAGAGCTGTGATCGGCCAAGTCTCATCACATGACTGCTGTGATACTGCTTAATGCATGGTTACAGGTTTTGTTTTAGTACTATAAAAATGTTTTGTATAGAATATATGGGCAGTGGCAGTCTGAAAGATTAATCTGCATGCCTTGCACCATGGTGTAAAAAAAAAATCCAACTTCATATAAACAGAACCTGAAAAAAAGCTCAGCACTCAGCACCCTGGTTACCAGCTGCACCCAGAGGGAATAATTTCTGTGCAAACTAGAAATTCAATGCAGAGTTCCTCTTTATTTAGTGCAAACTGCAGCAGAATATAGTGGTCATTCACGATGATTGCAAATCACCCTGATTACTCCTTCGGTCACCTGATATATTTCAAACTAGTCGGGTTCTTTCTCAAAGGCAGCAAGCCATGCATCCCCATTCCTTTTATACTTGTTTCTCTTAAAGGGCCAATGTGTAGGATGCACAGGGCCACCGCTGCATTGACCTTCCTTAAAATAAACCACACGTGCAAAATAATGCAAAACAACAGTGCAAGAAGTGTATAATAAATACTAATAAGGTAAAAACAGTATTAACATTAATATCGATGTGGATCAATTTGCAATCACAATATGAATTATTATTTTCTTCCTTCATGAGGTGTTCTGTAAGATAAGGACAAGAATAATTTTTAACACTTATTACATTTTGTATTTCAGTTGCAAGCAAAAGAGGGAATTTATAAAAATGGTGCCACTTCAATTTTTTCATTTAATTCTGACCACTGTATGGATTTCAATCTAAAGATCAAGAAATTTTCTCTCTACCTCACTCTTCCGTCCCAGTCACCCTCACCCACTGAGAGAGGTACCTTCACAATTCCTGTAAAGAGCACCTGACAATATCGGTCTTTGTCTGTGGACTCTGATACTTCGAAACAAGTTTTATTAAGGTAGCTTTTATCTTTGTCTTTTACAGATTGTTTGCCTCGTTCTGACTGCAATCTTCATGTTACCCACTACCTGTGCAGTTTTCCCACGATTTGCTAACCACTGCCAGGCTAAATCGTAAGTGACGTAATTTGTAGGTGTTCTCCACTGAGCTGCTGAGGAGAATCTGTGGCGTTTGTCCCCGGGTACTCAGTTGTTTTTTCCATATTGATACTGCTGCTGTTAGCAGATGACAGTTGCTATGTTTGTGAGATCAAGAAACTTGGGGAAAAAAAAAAAAAGTACATTGCCCAGAACGTGTGAGAGACTGTTTCTGTTTAGCCAGTGTCTTCTCCCTGCCATGCAGTGAGAGTAGGAGTTTGAAGTAGCAGCAGCAGCCTGTTACAGTTTTGTGGTCGTGTATGCAGGGAAAGGCTCATAAGTTTTGCAGTGTCTTCAAGCAGTTTGTTTACTGGAGAGGAGTTGCTTCATTTTATTAAAAGGTGCTTATATGTTGGGCTCTGTCAGCTACTGTTTTTTTCTTGTCACATGAAGTGCTGTCACTTTGTCCTGAAGTTGATTTCTGTGTCACTTTATTTGGTACAGTGCTCAGCTCATACTGTGTCTTTTACTATGTCTTGAGGAGCTAAGCAAGGTGGGAAGCCCATATACGCTCCTTGACCTAATTGTAATATGACAGTGAGTTACTATTTAAAATAAATTGATCTAACATTTTTTTAAAGTGTTCTTTATCGTTACTGTTAATTTCATCTGGTAGGCTATTCCAAGGGTTAACAATACGCTGTGTGAAAAAGGCCTTTCTTCGCTCTGTATGAAACTTACGGGGGACTAGCTGCAGCTCATGTCCTTTAATACCTTTATTATGATTTTTTCTTTTTAGGTTCAGTTCTTCAGAGACATAGTTATCTTGAAATATGGTGTAACATACTAGTAAATCTCCCCTCAGCTCTTGACTACTCGAACC
The DNA here is from genome assembly GCA_016271365.2 of Neoceratodus forsteri. NCBI lineage: Eukaryota > Metazoa > Chordata > Ceratodontiformes > Ceratodontidae > Neoceratodus > Neoceratodus forsteri. The sequence goes on from CM057456.1 coordinate 1,089,440,928, forward strand.
ATACAGCTAACAGAGTAAAGACAAGACATATGTGGCAGTAACAGAAAAAGAATTCTAGTAAGCATATTCAGCATACAAATAAAAATGAGTCCCTGTTCATTTTTAGAGATGTGGGAGGACCCTACAGCCATTTTGAGAGAGCTTTTTAGCTCTGAAAATGGCCGCTCTCACAACCTCTTCTGTTGGACGTTTGGAAGTATCCTTTCCGAAAGCCCAACGGAGCTGAAAGCCCTCCACCATGATCAGCATACAGAATTACAGCCACACTATTTTGGCTGTTACTTCTGCATTCCGGAGTCGTGCGCATGCACAGTGCTGCATTGCCGCCATGTTGTGTATGGCACTATGCTAGTCACTGTTTTGTGCCTCCCTCCCGAAGTCATGTCCATTTCATGGCGCACACTGGGACACCACCCCAGTATGCGGAATTTCTTTTGTTTCTGTAGATTAGAAAACTGTCCCTCATCGAATTTTTTTTTTTTCTGCAGTGCCCCCTGCCCACCTTATGCCCGACATCGGGGTGCCTAATCCCCATGTTGGCATTCCTGTAGCACACTGGGAGCCCACCCCAGTGTGCTTAAATTGATTTTTTCGTCCTATTGCTGTAAATTTGAAAACGGTCCCTCGTTGTTGGTTTTGTTTCCTGTGAAACTAAAAATGGTCCTCGTCATCGCTGCAGTCTCCTCCCCACCCTCCCACCACGCACGCACCTCCCCACACCCCTTACTCCTGCATTGGTTTTCACCGAAGGTGGCGCTGTCATCTTCTCTGGATCGGGACACGTCTGCACTCTTCAAAGCCCAACCACGAACTGAGAATTAAAGGTAAGTGTGCTATACAGCCATTCAGTAGGGTTTTCAACTTATAGTGATATCTCAGCCATTTTTTGGAATATTTGCCCCAAATTTTCAACATGGAGTTCTTGGGACCCCACCTCGTGAAAACTGTTACTGTCATTTTTTCACTCTGTCCCAAAAGGAGATTTCATGGTCACTGCGCGGAATCACCTTTCGTAACCAATTCACAAAATGATAGTGCCACTGTTCATGAGGTGGGATCCCAAAATGCCCATGTTGCAAATTTAGTGAAAAAATTAAAAAAAATAACTGTTATGAGCGTGCATTGCGCAGTTTCTACTCATGCCCCTAACGTTGCTAATTTTTAATATTTTCACTCCACATTTTTAACATTGCCATCTTTGCACACCACCTTCACAACAGTACAGCAGTCATTTTCCACAACCTGCCCGAAACGTGTTTTCGCACCTGTGGTGCAGAATAGCATGTTTGCTCTACGCAATCACCTTTCAGGAAAATTAAACAAAATGACACTGGCAGTGTTCATGACGAGGGGTCCAAAAAAGGCTATGTTGAAAATTTTGTGAAAAAATTCCAACAAATGACTGTGTTACGAGCATGCGCTACGCAGTTTCTACGCACGCTCCTAACATCACTAATTTTTAATATTTCCACTTCACGTTTTTAACATAGCCATTTTTGTACACCTCCTTCACAGCTGTACAGCTGTCATTTTCCACAACCTGCCCAAACCATGTTTTCGCACCTGTGGCACAGAATAGCGCATTTGGTCTGCGCAGTCACCTTCCGGGACAATTGAACAAAATGACACTGGCACTGTTCGTGAGGAGGGGTCCAAAAAAGGCCATGTTGAAAATTTGGTGCAACACCTCCAACATATGGCCAAGTTACACCTGGGCATTGAATAATGTCTACGCACATGTGTAACTTTCGTCACTTTGTAGCGCTTCACAGTCCTATCGGCTCTGGCCAGAGTTTGTTAGATGTGTGGTGACTAAACTGAATTCCCTATAAAGATTCATATTGGTGAGCACTGCACAACATAAAATTATGTATGAATGAACTTTTGCAGGGAAATTGAGGGCACTTCATCTGATGGCATTGTGTGTCTCCATCTTGCCACTTGACAAGAAAAACCAGTACCTCACCGAGCCCAACACTTGAGCACTTTTTATCAAAATGAAGCAACTCCTCTCCACTGAACAAATTACTTGAAGACATTGCAAACCTTATGAGCCTTTCTCTGCATACATAACACAAAACTGTAACAGGCTGCTGCTGCCGCTTCAAATGCCTACTCTCACTAAGTGGCAGGGCAGGCATCAACTCAACAGAAACAGTTTCTCTCACTTTCTCGCACTTTCTGGGCAATGTACTTTTTGTTTGTTTGTTTTTGGAAGTTTTCCAGTTTCACAAACACAGTGACTGTCACCTGCTAACAGCAGTACCAATATGGAAAAAGCAACTGAGTAACCAGGGACAGACACCACAGATTATCCTCAGTGGCTCAGTGAAGAACACCTACAAATGATGTCACTTGCAATTTAGCCCTGGCAGCAGTTGGCAAAACGTGCGAGAACCGCATAGGTAGTGGGTGGCATGAAGATTGCAGTCAGAACGAGGGAAACGATGTGTAAAAGACAAAGATAACAGCTACCCTAAAAAACATGCATCTCAAAGTGTCAGAATCCACAGACAAAGATAGATATCAAGAGCTCTCTAAGTCTCGCAGCATGTGGGGCACCTGAATGATCACTCATAATATGAGCAGCTAAAGCATTATTTCTGTCTCTGTTTTAATGGCATGCATATGTCCCCCAGTTCTAATTCATAGCTTTCTAGTGGTTTTCCCTGTATAAAATCCCTGTATAAAATCAGTGACAGGAACATGCGGTCATATACACAACTCCTGCCGTTGTGCATGTTATCAGACCTTTTGCCTGTTCCTCTTGCCTCGTAGTTACATATAATAAGGTATTACTGTTTTCAGCCACAACACAGGTTTTACATCTTCCACATTTTTTAGTTCCAGAAGGGGGCAGGTAACCAAGGAGTTAAATGCTACCCAAGTACTGTACATGTTCCTATTTTCCAGATTCAATTTTGATAAAGCTAAGTCCTTGTTTGGAGAGAAGGTTGAAACTCCCCTTGTCTTTGGCACTTGATAACCAAGCCAGTTGGCATTTAAACTCTCTCACTGAGGCCTGGAAGGCCAGCACAGTCGGAAGCACTCTTGCTTCAAACCCCAGGGATCCTTAACTAGTTGTTTACTGCATCAGTCCCCTGGATTGAGCTTGCCCCAGAACTTAAAGAATTTTATGCAAATTAAGGAAATTCAAAACTCTGCTGTGTGATCACACTCACCTCTGGCCTGTAACGACAGCTTTATTTCTCTGCCTGAGAAGTAGCATTATCCTGAAGTTGCTCCACTTCAAAGACATGATAGTTCTGTGAATTTTACACTATTTGTGTTGGGGTTTTTTTTGTTAATAAAGTGATGAACTCTGCGTTAGTGTCTTATTTTTAAACTGGTGGATATGTGTGTGTGTGTGTGTCTTTGGTTCCAGGGAAATGGAGATGGCCTGTTAGGATGTGGTTTCCCTTTTGGGATCCGCTTTTAAATTGTAAACAAACAAAAAATGGGCTTTTTGCAAGGCTTTCCAGGTTATTCCCGCCTTGCGGTCCTCGCTCTTAGTCCTGTTCCATTACGGTTTAGGAACCGGGGCAATATTCTTTTGTGCATGTGGTTTTAAACTTTCACTTTTATTACTATTTAAATCCAGTTCAGGTCCTATGATTAGCGGAACCGAACCACATATGTAGGTTTTTCTCTCAGAACTGTTCTTGGGTTTAGACCTCAGGAAAGTGCTGGACATGCAGTTTAAAAACAAAAAAATATGTTACTTTTGTTTTGAGATGATTCTCTGGTGAAAGCTGGTCACCTCAATTTGTGTATTATGCCACGTTTTTACCAGTTGTGACCTTGTATTGGGCTTTGCCCAAAACTGTTTAAAAGAGGGCTTATAACTTAAAGGAATTATGGCCTCACATTGTGACTCCTCATCACAGCAAGGCTTAGGTGAAGGTCCAATCCCTCCAAGTAAGCAGAACGATAAATCTGCCAAAGATGGCACAGATATCAGGGTGTCTGAAAGGAGGAGCCCTGATATTACAGAAGTTGAGAGCCACTGAGTAGGCATCAGAATCAGTGCCCACAAAGAAAAAAACATGAAAGCCATGTCACTGCCCCTCCTGCTGAAAGGGCAAAGGAGACAACAGTGAACAGTTCGCAGGCATTGGAGACTGTGCCTGCTAAGAAAACACAAAAAGAAAGGCATGTCTTTGCCCCTCCTGCTGAAAAGGCAAAGGAGACGCCAGTTGACAGAAGGCAGGCATTGGAGACGGTGCCTACTAAGTGAACACAAAAGGAAAAACAAAGTCACTGACCCTCCTGCTGAAAAAGCAAGGGAGATGCCAGTGAGCAAAGGTAACGTTCCCTCATTTGAAGATATGACTAAAGTGTGGCAATTTTTTCCAGACTTTTCAAGTTATGGGTGCCTGTATGACTACACCAGCCCCCCAGGACCCGATGCCCATGATGATGCCTGTGGGGGAGGAGGAAGAGATGTATTATGAGGAGGAAGAAATGTATTAGGAGGAGGAGAAAGGGGATCCTATGGGACTGGACAGCTTCCCTGAACTGCATTTTGGTTCCCCCCTCAGTATTCAGCGGACTGTACTTCTCGCTTTACTTTTAAATGGCAAATAGCAAATACCCTCAGTCTCTCACCTCAGGAGAAGGCAGAGGATGAGGTTGAATTTTTAGATATGATGAACCTAGCCCCAACAAAAAGATTGTTTTTGCCTATCTGCAAGTCCCAAAGGAAAGCCACCTTCAGAGTCTTGTCAGGCCCCCACCTTTGATGCTGGCATTGATGAGAAAGTAGAGAAAAAGCACCAGCTGGGCAAACAGGGTGCTGAGTTCTTGTACAACTACCCTGACCATGAAGGTGTGGTTCAGACTGCTGCCTATGACAAGGCTAAGGAACCCTATTCTGCTCATCCTCCAGAGAGAGATTCCAGAAAACTGGACAGCAGGGGCAAAAAAGTTTTCATGTCAGCCTCATTGCTGCTCAGACAGGCAGCTTATTTGGCCTGCTCTGCTCAGTACCAAAAGGCACTTTGGAGTTCTGTAGTGGCCATGAGCGAGAAAGTGCCTGGAGATTTGGCTCGGAATCTGGCAGACACAGCGAAATCTGCCATGGATGCCACCAGGTACCAATTTCATGTGGTCATAGATACCAATGACACTGCTTCCAAGGGACATGCAGTGTCGCTTAGAATGTTTGCTTGGCTCAGAACTATAAACCTTTCCCATGACGCTCAAAATAAAGCCATGGATTTTCCATGTTGGGGAAATGCTTGTTTGGTGACAAGACAGAGACTTGCATGAAAAAGGTAGATGAATACAAAACCATTTACAAAAGCAACACTGAGAAGGAAAGTCCTTTACTCACCAGATGATTATGCAAGGTGAGGTAGGGGCTACTACCCCTGTGCTTATGTGACCTATGACTATGCCTCACAGAGGGGCTTTTTCAGAGGTAGGGGCAGAAGGGGACCCAAACGTGGAGGTGCTACTCCAGCTCCCAAGTCCCAGGTGAAAGAAAACCCTTGACGTGTCCAAGTCACCCAAACATTGCCAATGGGAGAAAGGTTAACCCACTATTTTCAGATTTGGGGGGGGGGGGATAGTACCACAGACAGGTGGGTTCTGGAAATAGTGAGTCAGGGTCTCTCTCTGCAGTGTAAGAGGTTTCCAAAGATGCAGACTTACAGAGCCTTTCCTCTTCATACCCTAGCAGAAAAACGCTACTAGCAAATGCAGTGAAAACTGTCCCACCCCCACCCCCAAACTAGGAGGTGGCTATACTCCAGATATTTCCTCACCCACAAGAAAAATGGGTAGTGGTGACCTATTTTAGATCTCCAATATCTAAACAAACATTTAAGGAAGGAAAAGTTCAAGATGGTAACAATGGGAACAGTAATTCCACCCTTGCAACAAGGTCACTGGATCTGAAAGATCAGAGTGGGGGATGACCAGTGCCAGTTCACAGCCCTTCCCTTCGGCCTTTCTTTGGGTCCCAGAGTTTTCACACAGTGCTCGGCAGTAGTGATACCTCATTTGATGAGGCAAGGCATAGTGGTCTTCCCTTACCTCAATGATTGGTTGGTTTCAGGACAGTCCTACCAAGAGTCCAAGGCCTTTCTCGTTCACCCAGCTTACCCTGGAAGAGTTGGGTTTCTTGATAAGTCTCAAGTAGACACAGTACAGGTGTTGAGACTATAGGAGCAGAACTAGATACTGTTCAGGGAAGGGCATTCCTTTCTCAGGAGAGGGTGGCCAGTCTGATAAAACTGGCAAAGTACTTCAAACCAGAGCAGCCAAGATCTGCCAGAGGCTTCCTTCAGTTACTAGGACACACGGCCTCTTCCACAGCAGTGGTGCCAGGGGCCTGATTTCAGATGAGCGATGTCCAATACCACTTAAGGAACCCACTAGTCCCAAAGGTGGGACCCTCTGTCAAAGTTAGTGCCCATATCAAAATGCCTGTTAAGTGCACTGGATTGGTGGAAGGAGGAGGAAAACCATCAGGAAAGAGTTCCCTTCCTCCAGCAGTCACCCACAATAGTACTGAACACAGTTGCCTCTCTGGTCAAAGTGCTTGGATACTTTTACTATGCTGCAGTGCATTGCATGGTATGCTATAATTTGCAAAAAGTTGTATGTGAACACTTTAAATAAATGTTATGTTTAGTAGTGTATACCTCTGTTTATCTCTTATTTTTGTGGTGCCATCTGTCAATCTTTGGTTCCTCTGCTTCTTCTGAGTGGCTGAGCGAACACCAGCCATGGTCTGGTTGCCTTTGGTGCTGGACCGTCCTGTTGTCAGGTCAGCACCTTCAGTGTCTGTCATATCCTCAATGATGTCAGCACAGTCTATTGGCACTGGAATCAGTGCTGCAGTGCCAGAGTCAGTGTCAACATCAGTATTGGCATTAGTGTTGACACCGTTGTTGGTGCCATGGTCAGTACTGATTGGATTATGACTGTCGCTGGTGTGGGCACCAGTGTCCTTGCTCAGTACCATTGTTAAGGCCATCACCAGTGCCAGCTCAGATGTCTGCACTGGATCCAGGCTGGGCTTTGCAGCAGGGCCACCCAGAGCTGGACCAGTCCTCATCCAGCTGGAGGCTCCCACTTGGGACACACGATCAGAACCTTCTGCTGCTGTTGGAGCTTTTCATTTGGGAGACTCTTTTTGCTTCTCCTGTTGGGTGAAGCAGTCATGAGAGTCAGCAGATCTAGGCAGAGGCATGGGTTTTGTGGCCCACCAAGACACTAATGCCAACCCCAGGCTACTACCTCAAATGCCTCATGACCTATTAGATAGGGTGGCGTAAACCAGGGGCTTCATCTCAGAAGCAATACCTCCAGTGGATAGAGAATGTTCAGAGATGATTTAGGGAGACTGACCAGACACATTTCCAGGTGTCTCCCACAACTCTGCCCAGTGGTGGCTTTCCAGCTTCCTCTCCCTCAACGTCGTCCTCAGAAGGTGATGAGTCATCCTTCCATCTGGCTTCAGCAGCTGAGTACATTATGTATTAACCATTTTTAAGGTTGATGCTGGAGACCTTGGAATTGCCCTTCGGCATGGACCATGATCCAAATGTGCTGTTGAGTCTCTTAGGAGTACCCAGCCAGGACACTGTTGTGATTCCTTCCTGGAACTTAGCCATGGTAGAGACATTGTTGGCAATCTGGAAGCACCCCTGCAACATACCTCCTGTCCCTATGATCGCGCCCCTTCCAGAACAATTGGAACCCTCTCCCGCACCCCCTTCCTGCAGTTGATGGCTATCCTGACTCCAAGGGGCATCACCTGTGCAACTGGGCAGTACCCCCCTGCCCCTTTGAAGGAATCTAGATGGATGGATGCTTTGGAGAGAAAAACTTTCATGTTTGCTTGGTACTCCCTTACTCTAGCATCCCATCCAGCACACATGGCAGTCTGTCAGAGATGTCTGTGGATAGATATATAGAGCCTACTCTTTAAACTGCCACTGATTGACATAGTGAGGGCCACCATGGGTATTGCGATCAAGGGCATGGAAGCAGCATGGCACTAGTCAAGGAAATCTATGACACCAACGAGATGGCTTCCCACTCTGCAGTTTGAGCAGTTTCTCTCAGATTAATGACCTGGCTCCAACTGTCCTAGTTAGCTCCAGTCACCTGCCACAGAATTTTAAATATCCCATTCAAGGGAATCCACGTATACTCCCAGTGGGTGAGACAGCAACTTTCAGGGACTCCTCTGGCTCGTGCACTGTTGGAACTGCTGACTTGACTCACTTGTCTCTTGGTTGAAGGCAACCTAATGGGGTCCTCTTTCATGTCTGCTCCATTTAGGGATAAGCTCTATGGCCTTGTGGTTGAGCCTGCTCTTACCTGTAAATAGAAGCATTTACTACTCGACCAAAAAAGTGGGGCTCTATGGAGAAGTCTAATTCTCAGACATCAGAAGAGTACCTTTCTATAACTCCAAAGCTTCAGCAATATCTTCTCAACAGAACACTCACCCATCCACTGTCCCCCTCTCTTTGAACATATAGAGCCTGTGATATTGGCTCTGGGGACTCAACCTTGAGTGTGGGCTACATTTATGGTGCCAACTGTAGCTAGTAATCCCCCTTTTCTCTTTGTTTGTCCCTTAGAGCACAAAGGCAAAAAGAAAAATATCTATAGTAAACAAAAAAAACTTTTCTGACTTATTTTTCTCTCCTGTCAGAGTACATCCTCTTTCTTTCTACCACAGTAGAATACATCCCTATTTATTCATATTTGCAACCCTTTGTCCTGTACACTATCCCTGGATTGGACTTCGATCCAGCACCACATGCCTGTCACAATTGGTTTTACCACGTGATAGAAACAGCAGCGTGCCTGTTGTAGTGAGCCAAATTGTGGGTTGTCCTTCTTTGCTGATATCAAGGGGATCCCCTCTCTATCCTAGGGCAAGTCAGTTTCTGTAGAAGTGCTCCAGTTCAGGGATAGCCTAGAATTCTTTGTTTTCTTTAGGGAAGATATTAAGAGCTCTCTCAAGGTCGTACAATGGTAGACATGGCTATACTTTTGTGTCTATGAAATTCCTGGTTCTAAGGACATCGATATGGTTCACTTATCCACACTTCTGCCAGTTCTTCCTTAAGAGCTGCTGGAACATCTTTAAGCAGAGCTTCTTGCATCACTTGGGTGCTGTATCCCTCGGCTCTGCCCAGTGATGTCAGATCTTCCTTTCAGCTGGAAGAGTCAGAACTCCTCCTTCGCAGCTCTGTGCAGTGTAGGTCTTTCTAAGTGCGCCATTGGCACACTTGGTAAAATTGTTCAGTAAAGTGACTTGTTTTATGAATATTCTTCCATTCCACTCTCATCATTGACTCTTCATAAAATGCAAGGACTGCAAACCAGTTTCTGGTTTTAAGTGGTGCATCCAGTGCAACCAGAAGATGTCTTGGATGGATCCACATGTGTTCTTTGTCTACTGCCTAGGAGCATCACATGATGTTGCTGCTTGTGGCCTATGCTAAGCGAAGCTACCCTGGTCCCTGGAAGACTGCCAGGTCACCACCTTATTGGCCGGCTGACTGATCGGGACCCAAATGTGAAGACCAAGGCAGCCTCTGTGGCCTATCTAACATCAGTGGAGGAGGCGGTGTCGGGTACCTCATCGGTCTCTGCACTGCTCCCAACTGGGGCCAGTGTTGGAGTGTCCTTCACAGGTGAATTCCATGAAATGTACCGGACCCTCCAAACCTTCGGGGAGAGCCCTGCCCACCATGGAAAGAAGCCTATGAAATCCTGCCATCAGCCGTGGGACCGGGAAAGGGTACATTCATCCCGCTGCTGCGAATCCCCTGACCGCTCGAGGCATCTCAAGCACTTGGCTCCGGCCGAACCTTACTTGGTGAAGGGATAGGCTGCTAGCTCCACAGTGACCCTGTCAGGCTTGTTTGCCTTGACACAGGTCGGAACAGGTGCTCAAGATTTATCTCGACCCAGTCAACCCAATGTCAGAAGGGGTCGATGATGACTTGATCTCTAGGTTCCTGGTCCTCATGGACCTAACTCAGGAGGGACCGGAGTGGTCAGTGCCCTAGGCTGTCTCCATCCAAGAACACCCTCTCTTGTGTGGCGAATAGTCGGAAGTGGTGCTGGTGGTTTACACGGCACCTCTGGCTGCGTGTCCTTGACATCAGCCTCCAGGTCAATGGTCAAGGTCTAGGTCACGATCTGGGTTGCGGTGGAGGGGGTTTCTCATACTGTCGATCCTGCTTATCCAGAAAGCATCACTGCCAATGCTTCCCTTCATCTTCGGATGAAGAGAGGCTTCACTGGCACCTGTGGTGGTGCTACAAAGAGTCCTGTGACAGCACTGGGCCTTGGCGGGCAGGGTAGGGCTGTACCCCCGACCCTTGTAGTAGATTGGTTGTCATCAGTCAAGCCCACACCAGACATGCCAAGACAACTGTTACCGATATGCATCTCACCACCCTTGCTGGTGGAACTGCTTCCACAGCAGCCCTTGTGGGGATCCCCTTCTAAGGACTCCTGTCAAGCTGCCGACTTGCCAGGTTGTCCATGGAAATCTCCCCCTCAGATTACTCTAGAGTAGTGGATGGGGCAAGAGGTTGAGGGCCATCTTCTACAAGTCCTCTGATGACTCCGATAGGTCCTCCATGCAGTCCTTGAGGACTCGTACCTTTGACTGTGACTCGATCGAGGAACTGACTACCAACTGTGACAGGGTAGAATAGGACCCTGTCCCATTTGTTATGGAGAAGGTGTTTAAATGCAAGGATCTTTTCTTTCCTTTTCTGTCTCTTCTCTGTCTGGTTGCACAACCCAGTTTTCCTGTGAGACTTCGGATTTGATCACCCGACAGTCTCACAGTTCTTTGCCTCTCACTGTCTCTCAGTATTCTCTTGCTGTCTGTTTTTCCTCCCTTGGATATCTGCTGATATAAAAATATATGCAATTCATTGTATGAAAATGTAACTGATATTGGGATCACTTTTGTTTAGAAAATATATAGTGTTATTGTTGAAATATATATATATAATTATATTTTGAGATGATTGCAGAAAGCTATTGTACATTCTAGAGGTTACTTGAGTGCAAATCATTCAGCCTTATGCAAAAGCTGAAAAAGGTGGCCTCAACTCAAGAAACACACTATATTCTTGCTTGCCTGATATGAGAACAGAGCATTTTGCAAGAAACAGGATGCTTGAATTAAGAGTGGGGGTTGAAATGATTTATAAAGGAGCTAAGCTTCAACTGCAAGAGAGATTAGAAAAAAGGGACAAACAGAGACTGAAGGAAGTTTTTATTTTATTTCTCCTTTGTAAATAGTTACACCGAACAGGTTTATTTTTTATATTACTGCTACTGTAAATAAATATTTTTGGTGAATTCTACAACTGCTTCTGGTTTTCCCTATGCTAGTGTCAGTGGCTCAGTAGGTAGCACACTCGCCTCTGAGGCCGGGAGATCAGAGGGCTGTGGGTTCAGTTCCCACATCTGGCACTTGGGTTATATCCCAGTACTGACACTGTAGTGCAGCATGAGGGGTGCTGCACTTCTGAGGTGCTGTCTTTCGGATGAGATGTTAAACCGAGGTCCCATCTGCCTGGATTGGTGGTAGTTCAGGTGGATGTTAAAGATCCCATGGCACTTATCGAAAAGAGTAGGGGAATGTCCCCGGTGTCCTGGCCAAATTTCCCTCATTCACTAAAAAAATACCACCAACAGTTTAATCTGGTTCAAGGTCAGTTGGCATATTCATCTGTATCCCCCTCCCCGGGTCGTGCCTGAAAATAGACAGGATTTGTGTAGTGCACATATCCGGTCAACAAAAACTAAATAAATAAATAAATGCTTCCTGACCTGTGCCTCGATGTCACCAACCATGGGCCGGTGTCATTCTAGGCCATGGAAGTTCCCTTGGAGCCAGTGCAGAAAAGGACCGTGTACCCTTTTACTGACATCCTGGATAGGGACGAATCCCCGGGGACTGCCTTTCCTGTGGTGGAGGCCATTCTAGGACCGGTGCTGGAGCCTTTGCAGCACCTGGCTTCCTGCTTGAGTATGCAGTCCCTGCTGGCTTGTTTTCTGGATTTTTGGACCATCCCTTGACCGAGGATCTGGTTACTGATTCTGTGTATCGGACATCTGCCAACACTGGGGAAGTGGACAAGCCCCTCCTCCCCCCTGACAAGGAGTTGAAGAAGCTTCTTGACCATGTGGCAAAAAAGGCTTACACTGCATCCTCCCTTGGTTTCCATCAAGTGAGTTACACGCTGGTGATGGCCCATTTTGGTCACTTCTTGGTGGTAGTGCTGGATAATTCGCTCCTTTACCTGCCTGCTGACAAGCAGCTTATGTTTAAAATGGTTCAAGACCCGGGTCCAAGGCTGGCCAAACATCCACTCCAGACAGCCTTGGACATTGGCAGTTCTTACACCTGTGCCATGGCAGTGGCCATTGCAGTGCATCGAAGAGCTTGGCTGAGGTTCTTCACCTTTACGGCAGACACTCGACACAAGTTGGCTGATGTTCCCTTCTTGGGCACTGATCTCTTTGGGCCTGGAATGGAAGGACACCTCACCAGAATCGAGAAATTCAGTGCCACCCTAGATTCTGTGTCTTCCTGCCAGAAGGTCCAGAAAGGGCAGAAACAGAAGAAACCATTACAGTTTTGCCCCTTTCCATCACAGCAGCCTTGGCAGCAGCAGCCCCAGTAGGGGTAGTTTCAGTCTTGGCATCCCAAGACCAAGTTACCCAGTCAACATCCTAAAAAGGGTAGGGGTCGTGGTGCCCCTCTGGTAGCAGTGGCTGGTGCCACCTCCAAAGCTGCCCAGTGACGGATTGGGGGATGTTCACCTCCCACGCAACCGGTCCCTGCCTCAGCTTCCAAGGGGGGAGGGGGCGCATCTTCATGACTTCTGACATCATAAGTCTATAATTACCTTGGACAAATTGGTCTTCAAAGTGGCAGAAAGAGGGTTGTATCTCAACTTTGAGGCTGTCTCACCTTACTAACCCCATGCTCCCAGGGAGTCATTGGTGTAACAGGACATGCAGTCTGCCCACTGGGAGGACGTTGCTCAGCTCCTTGCAAAAGGAACCATAGCCCATGTCCCAGACTGCATGGCAGGTCAGGGATTTGTGTCCAGGTACTTCCTGATCCCAAAACGGACGGGTAACTGGCACCCTTTACTGGATCTTCACGATCTCAGTTTCTAAGGAAGCACAAGTTCAGGATTGTTACGCTGAACTAGATCATTCCATCTCTGGAGCAGGGCATGTGGTTCAAACCCCAGGAATTACTCAGTATGCTTAACTAATGCAGTCAGCCTCCTGTGTTGTACTGCTTCGGAGGAGAATGGAGTGTATGTAAATGATGGAACTCTCATTGGCTCGTGCCAATTTCGAACTGCTGCCCTAGTAACTGCTGCGTTCTGAAATGCTCTGATTCATTTCTCCGCCTGCCAGTTTGGACGCCTTAGAGAGCTCTCCTCAACTTTCCTTCAGAGCTTACTATTTTATAATGATTAGTTTGTATTATTTTATTTAATTATGATTGCTGCCCCTATTCAGGTATAGTTAGTGAGTTTTAGTGTTTTTGGTTTTTTTTTATAGTTTTTAGAGGTACTTGATGGTTCCGGGGAACCACAGTTTCTGTGGTGATTGCTCCATTTCTTTCTTTTATTTTACTTAGTAGCACGTGGCTTCCTTCCTTGAACCCATAGCACTATTTTATTAATTTTCACTCATTTCCTTTCCTATCAGGAACTGAGCATTTTCCATCAGTTCCACGGTTTAAATTCTGTGTGGACCAACTGTTTGGGAACCGACCAATTTCTTCTTTATAGCTATGCTGTGCTTGACACTAATGTCAGACACACCTCGTAAAAGGAAAAAAGACAGGACCAACTGGTTTTAAAAATTGTATTGGTTGTGGGCAAATGGTGGCCAAAGCTGATAAGCACGGTTTGTGCATTACTTGTCAGGGACCTAGTCACATCATTATAAACTGTGACATTTGTAAAACTTTTTGTTCTAAGACATTGAAAAAACGGGCCAGAAACTTGAAGAAATTGCTACTCCTTCCTCCCCTTCAAAGCCCATGGAAGAGGCCCTCTCTTCAAAAAACGATATAAATAAAGAACCGGTGGACCCAAAAACCACCAAGAAGCCTGATTCATTTAAGTTTAAGAGACCAGTGGAATCTGCTACAGAACCGGTTCCTGCTAAAAAGAAAGCATAAGGAAAAGCATGTCACTGTACCTCCTGCTGAAAAAAGCAAAGAAGCTCTCAGCGGACAGACCAACAGTGCCCTTGGCCGAGGACATTGCCAAGGCCCTTCAGATATTACATACCCTCCAGGCTGTTGGTCTCCTGGTTCCCCTGGTTACTACTTCAGCCCCCCCTCACACACACACACACACACACACACACCAGCATTCTTACATGAGCCAGAGGAGGAGGAAGGGGAACCCATTGAGCCTGAAGTCTCTTCTGAGCAAGACTTCGGTTTCCTCTCTGGGGCCCAGAGGATTATTCATCTCACAATTCTTTTGGGAGACAAACGGTTGATACCCTTAACCGCTCTCTATTCTGGAGTCGGTTGATGATGAAGACGAAGCTAATTTCCTGGACATGATGGAGCTCGCCCCCACCAAAAGACTTGTACTGCCTATCCATAAATCCCTTAGGAAGGCTGTGCTAAAAATTCTGCAGACCCCCACTTCAGTTGTAGGAGTGGGACAGAAAGGTGGATAAGAAGTATCAACTGGACAGATCTAATGCTGACTTCTTATTTACACATCCTGTCCATGAGGGGGTGGCGCAGGTTGCTGCATGTGATAAGTCTACGGTGCATTTGGCCTCCCATCCCCCAGACAAGGACTCCAGGAAGATTGATGCCATGGGCAAGAAAGGATACCTGGCAGCCTCCCTTCTTGTTAGGCAGGCCAATTATATGACCTGTGCAGCCCAGTATCAAAAAGCCCTGTGGACTACAGTGTTTGACATAGCAGATAAGGTTCATGGGGAGGTGGCAGTGGATCTGGTTGACCCCGCCAGAACAGCCTTGGATGCCACAAAATATCAGTTCCATATGGCAGTGGATGCCAGTGACGCTGCTGCAGGCTAATGGCCCTCACAGTTTATATGAGAAGGTTTGCCTGACTTAGGGCCACAAACCTTTCCCAGGATACTCAAACCAAGGCCATGGATTTCCGTCTGTGAGAATAACTCTTTTTGGGGACAAAACAGAGGCTTACATGAAAAAAGTGGATGAGTACAAGTCAGCCTATAGGAGTTATGCTGCTAGAGACAAACCTTCCACCTCCTATAGGTCCCAGACTGGTGGAGGCAGGGGTAGTGATCCTGCTCCAGGCCTTTCTTTCAGGCCCAGGCACTACCTGACTACCAGCAGACCAGAGGGTACTTCAGAGGTAGGGGTGGGCAGATGGGCTATGGGACGGTCCAAGCCAGCCCCCCAGGCTAAGGCCCAACTGAAACAGAACCCCTGATGGGCTTGTACAGATCAACTCCCCCTTACCAGTAGGTGGCAGGCTGGCTCACTTCCTCCAAGTTTTGGAAAACATCACCACAGACAAGTCAGTCTTGGAGGTAGTCAGCCAGGGCCTGTCCTAAAGTTTCAAAACACTTCCCAGACTAAGAAGCAGAATTTTCTCTGCAGTAACCCCGCCAGAAAGACTGCTTCTGGAATCGGAAGTTGCCAACTTTCTGCTGATCAGAGCAGTGGAGCCTGTCCCTCTGTTACAGAGGGGCAAGGGATTCTACTCCAGCTACTTCCCCACTCAAAAAAAGAACGGGGACTGGCAGCCTATACTAGATCTCTTTGGTCAAGACTTCCTCCAACTAATGAGTTCGTTGGGCCTTACACAGGTTGTTACCTCCGCGACCCACATTTGTGGTCATTCATTGGATCTGGTGTTCCTTCTGGGGATGGAGATATCTGATTAGGTGGTGGAGCTGGTCAGATGGTCTGACTACCACACCATTGGGTTCAGTTTCATGGCTCCCCCCAGTAGGCCTGCCCCTATGGAGGTGGTCCGGTACCGCCCTTTGAGGGGTGTGACTCCTGATGGCCTAATGGCGGTACTGGACCTATCAGATATACCGAGTGAATGCATGGATCCAGGGAATCTAGTACTTGCCTATAATAAGGTGGTGAGAGTGGCCCTGGATTCCATAGCTCCTGTTTGTGTTCATCCCCTCACTCTTCGACCAAGGTCCCCGTGGTTTGATGGGACCCTGAAGGAGTTGAGGAGAGTGGGACAAAGGTTAGAGAGGAGCTGGCGGAAATCGGGCCTGGAGTGTGACAGACTTAGATTGATGAACCATTATGCGGTCTATCAATCAGCAAGCACCCATAAAAAGGCAGAGTTCCTGTCCAGGGAGATTGCTGCTGTGCAGAACCAACCAGCTCATCTCTTCCGGACTGTGGACAGATTGTGCAATCCAATCTGTCTTCAGCCTGGTGGAGCTTTCTTACAAGAGCGATGTGATGAGTTTGCTCAGTTCTTCGCAGATAAGGTTGCCATAGTCAGGACCGACATCTGACTCCCTCTAATGGAAATTGTGGAGGTCAATGGGAGATGGCAGGCGCCCAGTTTACCTGGTCTGACTTTAGCCGGCCTAAAATCACTGATATTGTGATGATCGTCCAGACTTTGCGACCAGCTAGCTGTAGTCTGGATCCAGGCTCAATGTGCCTTTCTTGTAGGGTACATGGATGAGATCGGCCTGGTCCTAGCCGAGATAGTCTGGAGGTCATTAGAGAGGGGGGTCTTTCCAGACCCCCTAAAGGAGGCGGTTGTTCAGCCCCTCCTTAAAAAGCCTTTCCTTGACCCAGACTGTCTCTAACCTACCCTTTCTGGGTAAGGTTATTGAGAAGGTGGTTGCATTGCAGCTGGATGATCATTTGTCCAGCCACGATGTCTGTGATTCTCTCCAGTCAGGATTTAGGAAGAGACATAGTACAGAGATGGCCCTTGTTCAGGTGCTAAATGACCTCCTAATAGCGAGAGATCGGAGGACCCATTCTATCTTGGTCCTCCTTGATCTCTCTGCAGCATTTGACACTGTAGACCATAGTGTGTTGCTGGAGCGCCTGCAGTGCATCTTTGGACTGTCTGGTATGGTTCTCAGATGTTTTTGATCTTTCCTCGAGGGTAGGACTCAGAGAGTGATGTCTGGGATCTATTCCTCAGCCCCTCTCTCCCTGTCCTGTGGGGTACCGCAGGGTTCCATTTTGTCACCCATGTTATTTGCAGTGTATATACTGCCATTAGGAGAGATTATTAGGCAGTATGGTTTGAGTTTTCACTGCTATGCAGATGATACTCAGCTGTACATGTCCTTTGTGCCCGTACAGGATGTGTTCCTCTCAGTATTTAACAACTGTCTATCTGAGATCCAGGACTGGAAGAGTGTGGGCTGGCTGCGGTTGAGCCCAACTAAAACTGAGGTGTTGGTTGTGGACCCAGATCATCAGGAGGCGGGTTTGTTGGTGGGACAACCTCTGGGCTTTGGCTCAGGGATGTCCAGCTGACTACCTCAAACCAGGTGAAGAACCTGGGCGTTATTTTTGACGATGGTTTGACCCTTAAATCTCAGGTGTTGGCAGCTGTCAAAACCTCTTTTTGCCATCTGAGAAATATTGCCCAGATGAAGCATCTGGTTCCTCATGATGATCTTCCAGCACTGGTCCACGCCTTCGTAACCTCCCAACTTGACTACTACAATGCCTTTTACCTGGGTCTACAGGGGATTGATCTCCGCCACTTGCAGCTACTGCAGAATGTGGCAGCTAGGCTGTTGACTTAAGGGCATAAACAAGGTGAAAGAGTCTAACATGTTTAAATATAAGAAAAATAGCAGGACAAGAGGACACAGCATGAGATTAGAGGGAGGCCGATTAAGGGGGAATGTGAGGAAATTCTTTTTCACAGAAAGGGTGGTAGATGCATGGAATGGCTTACCACAAGAAGTGGTGGCTATGAATACAGTGCAGGGCTTCAAACAGGCATGGGATAGGCATAAGGGAGCAATACAAATGACTATGAATAGATAGGTCACTGACAGAGCAAGGCGATGGTACATTTATAAGGTAGAAAAAGAAATGGGCAGACTGGATGGGCCTTGCGGTCCTTATCTGCCGTCAACTTCTATGTTTCTATGTTTCTATGACTGGTACTTCTAGGACCAGTCATATAACGCCTGTGCTCCACGGACTGCACTGACTGCCAGTACAGTGGTGGATCACCTTCAAGGTTGGGTTACTGACTTATAAAGCCCTACATGATCATGGACCTCGTTACTTGCAAGATCTCCTTCACCCTTACTGCTCCCTCCGTCCTCTCCAATCCACTGACGAGGGATTGCTGGAGACTCTCAGGGTTCGTTTAAAGACATCTGGGTCATGATCTTTTGCTTTTTCAGGTCCGACCCTTTGGAATTCTCTACCTCATTGGGTGTGAGATTGCCTGAACAGAGTTTTAAAACTGCACTCTACCTCGAACCACACCGGTGACCCGGGTTTGGGAACAGACTCGGGCCGCTGGGGGTCGGCAGGGGCAGGAGAGGCTTGAGCGTCCGGAGGACTGCTCTCCTCTCCTCTCCTGGGGTGGGTTATGGTGATGCCTCACTCTGTAGCGGCCCCCAGTGGAGACCAGAGGCACTACAAGATGCGGTGCGATGACAGGGGTGCCAGGAAAACACAGAAAAATGGCATCCGAGCGACCAGATGACGGCCGCCTGGACCTCCAACCCCACGGAGCCCCCGGATAGCCAGAACTGATCTCAACAGCACCCAGGGCTGAGAAAAGGAATGCCAGAAGGTAATTTCCCCCCAGAAGGAGGGAACCCGCCCAACGATGGGTTACGCTGGGCTACCCTGGGCCGGCTGCAATATGAGATCGGGAAGCTGATGCCAGGGTGGGTTCAGAGTGGAGGACGGGGAGCTCCTTGGCAGAAGGCCTGAAGGAGAGGCCGATCAGACACTGGAGGTAAATAAATAATGCAAAAAAAAATAAAACTGCACTTAAAGCTTACTTATTTAGCCTAGCGTATTCTGATTCTTTTTAGATTGGCCAAAGTAATATTTATAGAGTTACAGTACTCTGGATTTTATGGATTTTAAATTTGCTTTGTTACGATTGTTTATTATTGTATGCTTTTTTTTAATGTATGTACAAGTGTTTTGGTTCTGAGAAAGGCGCTTTTTATAAATAAAATATGATTGATTGATTGAGCTCGGACTCCTGAACAAGCATGTGACAAAGCCAAAGTTCAAGATGGTGATTCTGGCTATGATAATCCCAACTCTTCAGCAGGGGGATTGGCTGGCATCCCTGGATCTCAAGGATGCCTATTTCCACATCCCAATCCAACCCAGCCATAGAACGTACTTGAGGTTCAGACTGCCCTCAGGTCACTACTGGTTTGCAGCCATGCCCTTTGGCCTTATCTCAGCCCCCAGGACATTCACCAGGTGCCTGCCATAGTGGTGGCTCATGTGAGAAAGCAAGGGGTCACAGTATTCTCGTACCTGGATGATTGGTTAGTTGTAGGACAGTCCCTTTAGCACACCAGAGACTACCTGTCATTTGTTCAGAGCACTTTGGAATCTCTGGGATTCCTGTTAAATGCCCAGAAGTCCCAAAGAGAACCTGTACAGGTCCTGGAATTCATAGGCACAGAGTTGGATACCCTGCAAGGAAGGGCATTCCTCCCTCAGGACAGGGTAAACCGTATCTGGGAGCTGGCAGGATCTTTCAAACTAAACAGAGCCAGGCCAGCAAGATACTTTCTACATCTGTTAGGTCACATGGCAGCAGCCACAGCTGTGGTGCCAGGCTCAAGGTTCCAGGTGAGACATCCAATTCCATTTAAGGGCTCACTCGTTTCAAGAGAGATCCTTTGGCCAGACTAGTGCCTGTCTCAGGAACCCTCATACAGGCCCTACAATGGTGGCTGGACAGAGAGAATCTCAGAGAGGGAACTCCCTTTTAAAAGGAGACTCCTTCAGTGGTGCTTACTACAAATGCCTCCCTGTTGAGATGGGGCCACACATGCTTGACCTCACAGCCAGCTGTACATCATCCCCTCAAGAGTCACTACTGCACATCAGTCTATTAGAGCTCATGACAGTTTACCTAGCTCTTCAGTCATTTACACCTCAGCTAAAAGGCAAGGTGATGCAGGTCAGAACAGACAACATGACCACCATGTATTACATCAACAGATAGGGAGGCACCAGGTCAACCTTACTGTTCACAGAGGCTATGAAGGTCTGGAACCTTGCCTACTCCCTGCAGATGTACCTGTCTGCCATCCACCTTCCGGGAAAGGACAACACTCTGGCAGACACCCTCAACAAAATCAGTCAGAACCACCACTAGTGGTCCATAAACACACAAGTACTGCATTCAGTGTTCAGAAGGTGGGACACACCAGAGATAGACCTCTTTGCCTCCCCAAGCAATCACCAGCTGCCACAGTTCTGCTGCAGACCTCCAGCCAAGGGGACTGTGCCAGTGGATGCTCTGACATTGGATTGGTCAGGCAGATTTCTCTCTGCCTTTCCTCTCTTGCTCAGAGTCCTGATAAAACTTGGGGCACAACCAGCAACAATGATCCTGGTAGCACCAGATTGGGCGAGACAGCCCTGGTACTCCCTTGTTAGCCCTATCAGTGGCACAGCCAATTCACGTCCCTCAGAGGTGCAATCTGCTGTTATCTTCGCAGGGCAGGATACTGTACCCCAGCCTCAAGTCTCTCTGCCTGAAGTCTTGGTTCTTTAGGACTTAGAGTTTGCCAGTCTACATCTCTCTGAAGAAGTTATGAATGTCCTTAGGGGTTCTCAGAAACCCTCAACCAGGAAAACCTATGCTTCCAAGTGGAAGAGGTTTTCTATCTGGTGTGGCCACACTGGTATCCACCCTGTTAGTGCTGGGTTGTCTGTCCTTTTGGACTACCTGACCCATTTAAATTCACTGCAGCTCATCAGGGCACAGGCATTAGGGTGCCGAGTCACTACAGTGCCAAAATCCGAGTTCACCGCCCCCCTCCCAGAGGTCCACCCCCCTGAGTTAGACTATATAGATGGAGGGTGTGAGGGTGCAAGGGGTCATCGACATGGATGTTTGGCGCAGTAGTGACTCGGTGCCCTAACGCTGGCTCCACACGAGGGTGGAACCATTTAAATTCACTGGGCACTTTGAAGGTACACCTGGCCGCAGTCTCTGCATACATTTTGCTGGTAAAAAGACAGGTCTCTGGCATCTCACCCTGTCTTCAGGTAGTTTTTTACGTCCTGTTCCATGGCTCTGCCACCCTTTCTGTAAAACTATATTTTATCACATCACTCCTGAACCTCCCTCATGTTAGCTTCCCATCGTGACCATGTGACCGCAAGCTGATATTCAAGTTAAATAGTTCCCCTCAGGTCACCCTGTTAATTTCTTTTGGGAATATGAAGGTCTCTTGCATATCTCTCTCCGCTATCCCTTCTGGTTTCCAGCGAGTACATGTTAAGTGCCTAGAGGAGCTCCTCCTGGGACATGCCCTGCTGGCCCGGAATCATTTTTCTTACCCTCTGCTGCATTGTTGGTGAGGACCCCAGAACTGTGTGCAGTACTCCAGGTGTGGCCTCACCAGGGATCTATACAGGGGAAGTATTGCCTCCCTTTTTCTGCTATTAATACCCCTCCCAATACATCCAAGCATTCTATTTGCCTTGCTTGTAAGCTTTGTTGCACAGACTCAATTACTTTAGGAAGTCGCTGATGATAACTCTAAGGTCTCGTTCTTCAGTTGTGGCACCGAGTCTCACACCTGGGGCTCTTGTTCCCTAGGTGCATCATCTTGCAGTTTTAGGCACTGAATTTCAACTGCCAAACCCTTGACCACCCCCCTCAAGCTTTTGCAAGTCTCTCTGCATTTCCTTTATTCCCTCATCACTATTCACACTCCCATTGAACTTGGTGTCATCTGCGAAGAGACACAGCCTGCCCTGGATCCCCTCATCAGTGTTGCTGATGACCATGTTGAAGAGGACTGGACCCAGGACAGATCCCTATGGAACCCCACTCGTGACCCCCTTCTCCTCTAATTTAACCCTGTTGACCACTACCCTCTGCTGCCTCCCCTTTAACCAGTTACCTACTCAGTTTACTGTGACCTTAGCTGCACCTAGATCCTGTGCATTCTTCAGCAGGTATCAGTGGGGTACAGAGTCAAAGGCCTTGCTGAAGTCGAAGTAGAGCAAACCGCATGGCCCCTACCCAGTTCCTTCGTCACCCAGTCAAAGAAAACTATCAGGTTAGTCTGACAAGTCCTCCCTGCCATGAACCCGTGCTGCTTACTTTCCTGGAGACCGTTGCTCTCCACGTAGTCCACGAGATCTTTTTTGACCACTGACTCCATCAGTATTCCTACAGTAGAGGTAAGACTGACAGGTCTGTAGTTCCCTGCTTGTTCCTTCTCTCCCAAGCCCCCCCCCCCAATGGAGTGGAACTACATCCGCCACCATTCAATCCTTCAGAGACATCTCTACATGGGGATCAGCCAGAGAAACCATGGAGGAAGGATTTCAGAGCAGGAAGGGAAAGAGCAGAGTGAATGAAAGCGGGGAAGAGCCCAATATTTTAAGGAAGTGGAATGAGAAGGCAGCTTTCTCGCCAGCAGTAAGTTTCATTAGTGGGTGAGCAAGAGAGCAAATGCAAGTGTTGCAAAGGAAATAAGGGGTAGAAATGGGATGGACAGGAGAGAAGCAGGGTATGAGGGGAGGGAGCCAAACCAAAATTTGGAGATAAATGAGGCACAGTGGTGGGAAAGGCGGCTGGCATCAAAAGAGGGAGGTATACAAAGAACAGTGGTGAGCACACAAGAGTTTGTCAAGGACAAATCAACAGAAGGAATGAAAGAGAGGGTCCAGTCTAGCTAAAGTGGACCTTGGAGAAGCACTGTAAACAATATCTCCATAGTCAAATATGGGGAGAATCATCTTTGTGAGGATTTCTCTCCAAACAGGAAGTGGAATGCTTCTCTTATTTCTGTAGTGTGCTCCAAGTTTGGGGTGGAGCATCTTGTGGATAGCATCCACATGAACAGAAAAATCAAGCTGGTGATCGAGCCAGACTCAGTGGTACTGGAAGGAGGAGACATTTTTAATAGATGCATTATCAAGGGTACGAAAGGAAGAAGGGGGGGACTTTAGCAAGCTTCTGCCAGGTGCCAAAAGTCACAGAGACCATTTTCTTAGCATTGAGGGATAACTGACTTTCTCTGAAGCAGTGCTGGATGTTGTTAAAGTCCAGTTGGAGTTGGTTTGTGAGGTCAGAGGCAGAGGAGCCAAAGGAAAAAAGAACTGTATCATCTGCATACATATAAATTGACACAGAGGAGCAGGAGTGGGGAGGTCATTTAGAAAAATGAAAACAGTTGGGCCAAAGACAGACCAATGGGGGACACCTGAGCCGATTGGGAATGGGGGAGAGGAAGTCTCCAGTATGGGCAGCTTGTTCCCTGCCCTTGAGGTAGGAGCAAAACCACTCCGCTGAGGAGGTAGAGAGTCCAGCTGTCTTAGGCTTGTCCAGGAGAATTAGGTGGGCAATCGTGTCAAAAGCTTTGACTAAGTCAATAAAGATGGCAAAGGCGACAAGGCCCTGGTCGATGCCAGAGAGGATAGCATCAGTGAACCAGAGAAGAGGTAGAGGTGGAGTGGCACTTTCTAAAGCCAGACTGGAAAGGAGTGAAGAGGGAGGTTGAATCAAGAAAAAGTGAGAGTTGGCAGAGAACAAGGTGTTCCTGGAGTTTAGTCAGAATAGGGAGGAGGAAGATAGGACAGAAGTTACTAGGGGAAGAGCGGTCACTCCCTTAGGAAGGGGGATGACAGTAGCCAGCTTTTAAGAGTTAGGGATATAGCATTACAGTCTGGCTGTCCATCAGAAAAGCGCTTCACCTCACCCCCTCCTTCAAACTAATTTGCCCCACTTCATCACTCGAGAATTTCCATCCTCTCATACAAGATCACAAATTTAAGGAATGGGAGCATTACAGCTTTGAAGTATCTATTCCAGTTGCTGTCTCAGGGTATGCTGAAATCCTTTGAGAGCATAGTTCAGCTTGAGGAGATCACATTTTTATAGGTTTTTACAACTTCTGCACTATTGCGCCATGCTCGCTGGGGTGGGGGGGGGGTTCACCCAACCAGAATTATTCCCACTGGTGATAGTGAGCATAATTACAATTATCGAATCCCAGTCACTGATCCACTTAGTGTCTACACTGTATCAGCCAATCTTAGCCACTATTATAACCGCCAATCTGAACACACAACTGAAGTGGCAGGAGGAGTTGGGTTTCCCGCTTACTATGGACTGCTGGCAAAGGGCTTCCTTAAACTCATCCAAAGTTGTGCGCTCCCACCAGTGGAGAGAGTATGCCTGGAAATAACTCATCAGATTTTTCAGAATCCCAGCTATTACCAGACATTACTCTCCCTTGGGAGATGCAGGCTGTTGGTGTGGTTGTGGAGAAAGCCTGGTTCACCACACACATATTATGTGGTCCTGTCCTGCCCTGATCCCTTCCTTCTAGCAACTACAATTGGAATTAAGGGAGCTATTCAGGGAACCACTCAAGCTTTCTCCGGAGCGGTTCCTACAATACATGCGAGAGCACAGAGACCCAGTGTCCTATTATCTCTTAAGTATCCTAATCACGGCCGCAAAGAAAACAATAACCAAAGCCTGGCTGACTTCTAGGCCACCTACAATAGTAGAGTGGTGGTCATTAGTTACCCAAATATACCAAATAGAAAAAATAACACAGACTAAATGATCAGACTGAATGATATACTGACCACTGGACCAGGTGGTTACTATATTATAGGTCTAAACTTTGTCCTGTAAATTGCCCCCCAACAAAGCTCACTCTTATCCTCACTTTAACTGCTCCACTTTCCTAAGTAATACTTATTACCCAGTCCAGTAACTAATCACCCCTCTTCCATTAAGCTTCAAACCCTATTTCCGCCTCTGGTTCTCTCCTATCACCTCCCCTCTTCTGCCGTAACAGGCCTGCCCTC
Source organism: Neoceratodus forsteri (assembly GCA_016271365.2). NCBI lineage: Eukaryota > Metazoa > Chordata > Ceratodontiformes > Ceratodontidae > Neoceratodus > Neoceratodus forsteri. Next base: position 1,089,466,006 of record CM057456.1, read on the forward strand.
ACCTAGGAGTGGACACCCACTTTAAGCCTGTATACCTGATCAAGTTAATTCTTCCTCCGTGCTTGTCCCTTACTAGCTGTAATAAAGGTATGGTGCACCTCTTTGTTGCTGTTCAATGAAGGGTAAAGCTGGTTACACAAAAGACATGTTACTGACTCTGTCTCACTTTACTATGTTAAAAGCAATTACTGAATGTTATAAAATGTTGTTGAACTTGCTGACTCTGAAAAATGCTCAGTAAACATGATATTTTTTTTTTTATATTGAGATTATTTACCTCCTCAGCTCAGCCTGCTCAGATCCAGCCGCCGTCCTCTCCTCACTTGGCCCCTACTGGCTCACTTGCATCTGGCCGACATGCTATATACCCGTGGAGGGTTCCCCCCTACCCCCTCTCGCCAGGCCGGGATCCTGGTACCTGAGCACGATTCCATGACAGGTCTCCTGAGTAGAGAGGCCCGGCCATCAGGCTGCCCGGCTGACTGCATTTTGCCTCCGATTTTTATCTCTTGAGGTACGAACGTGCAGTTACATCCAGGCACAACGTATCGACATCCGCTGTACCTCAACCCTGAGTGCACCACTCCTGTAGTGCCCCCAGTTTCCATCGGGGGATGCTACAGAGCGATGGAAGTTCCCTCCCCTCCCCAGGGAAAGGAGAACAGTCCCCCAGATGCTTAATCCGATCCCTCCCCAGCCAACTCCCGACGGCCTGGGCGCGTTCCTGAACCCTGGTCACCGGCGAGGTGTGGTGTCCAGCACCTCAAACCTCAGCGCCACGGGGCCAGCATAGTAAATATGATATTTAAAAAAAAAAAAAAAAAAAGTTAGGGACATAGGATAATGAGAGAGTCGCTGAGGAGGTAGGTGATAGGGAGGGCAGTGGCATAAGCAGAGAGAAACAGGAGTCGGGGATCAGGACCCCCCCCCCCAATATGGGTTTAGAGCCAAAAGGGCCTTAAGAGCTGCAGCAGGGGTTGTGGGTGAGAATGAAAATGGGAGGAGGGTGGCAGGTAAAGGAGGAGAGTGCGCGGGGATGGAAGAGGAGAGAAGGGATCGGGCATGGAAGATAAAAAAAAAAGGAATTAAAAGATGAAGCGACTAGAACAGGGTCAGAGATAGGAGTATCACCCATCATGAGAACAGGGAGAGGGGACTGGGTGGAGGGGAGAAAAGGGCATAAATTACCTTCCGGAACTTAGAGGGGTGATTTAAGGTTGTTCTTGAGTGTGGATGTGAAGTGTTCAGACGTCGCAAGCCTAGTAGCTGTAGTACAGGTATTATGAAGGGTCCTGTTATTTGTAGGGTCAGAAATGGAGCCAGAGGACTTATAGGTCCTCCAGGCAAGGTCATGTGCATTGTGACAAGCCAGCAACTTGGCTAAGATCCATGGGAGGTGAGATCCTCAGATCCTGGTTCTTTTAAGGAGGCACGATGATCCCAGACAGGCATGAATTTGAAGGTGAAGAATTATTTAAGGGCATTGTCAGTGTTGCCAGTTATAGAAATAGGGGACCAGACAGAGCCTATTGTGTCAGCATGAAGATGGGACGAATCCAGCGATCGGAACAACCAGATCAGGATGAATGTAGGTGGAGCTTTGGGATGATTAATCTTACACACACAGTAGACCATATGGTGATCACTGAGGGCATCAGGGAGGGTATTAGCATTTGCAGTGTGATGGGGATGGGAAGAGAGGACCCAGTCCAAGAGGGAGTGATTGAGATTTGAAATTATAATGAGTGGGAACAGATGAGTTGGGATAAAAGAAAGAACTTCATGTTAAGCCAACATTTATAAATAGCAAGGTAAACCAATTTTAAACTGAAATTAGCTAGAATGAGTAACTGTCCAGAGGAGGCCTGGGAGGAGATGGTAGGTAGCTTGGTTACTGAAGGTGGGGACATGCCAAGGCAGCAGTAGACACCGGCAGTAAATAGGGGGCAGGGAAGGGAGAGTTTGAGAATGAGCATTTCATATGCAGAGGGGGAAGAGACAGAGAGCACAGGCTCAGGCTTGATGATAGAGGAAATATAATGTGGCTTTCCCACCACACCTCTTTGCTTGATCCTGTCAAATAATGGTGAAACCAGGGATGGCAACAGAGGAATTAGGGATCCTAGGGGAGATCCAGGATTCCAAGATCACCAACATGAGCTGTTGCACTAGGTTGATCTTGGGAAGAGGGCTGCAGATGTTGACATGGGCCACTCTAAAACTTTTGGGAAGAGGGGATGAAAAGGAAAGGCCAGGGTTAAGCTCAATATGTCCAGCGGCTAAAAGCAGCAAGTAGAAGAGGAGTTTAAGAGAACCTATAAGGCACTTTTTGGAACATCAAAACAGGAACATTGCCTCAAAGACTTTGTCTGTTACCATTACTTATTCCTGCCATTATTTATTTATTTATTTTTTGTTAACTTTATTTATACTCCTGCACTGGTCCCTTAGACCTCTCTCCAGTGAGGTCTCACGGTCCGACCTTGTCCCAGCCGGGCCTGAGGTCCTCCCTGGTTTGGTCTCCATTCCCTTCCCAGCATCGTTTCTCCACATCCACTGACCACCCGCCCCTCCCCGGCTCTGAGCCCCCTGGGGCGGGACCACCCTAACTCCTCTGGTGCTCTATCTAGAAGGCAGCCGGGGAGTGGAGAAGACACGGAGACCAGCTGGGATGGATCTGGCTGAGGGCGTGGGGGCTGTCCTCTGGGGCCCATATTCCCCTGTCTGGGTGCCAGGGTCCATTTTCCTTTCTCTGTTTCTCCGTAGGCATGGATATGCAATGTGTCCAGCGTGCGATGGGCGCACTCCTGCCCACAGGACATCTGCCACAGCTTCCAACCCCTCAGTGTGCTCCCGCAAGTTGTGTTGCCTCCCAGTCTCCACTGGGAGTGGCAGCGGGAGACACAACCCACCCACCCCTAGGAAAGGAGAGCAGTCCTCTAGATGCTCAATCCTCTCCTGCTCCTGCTGATCCTCGATGACCCATGCTATTCCTGAACCTGGGTCTCAAGTGTGGTGCAAGGTATGGCATCCAGCACCACTGGGCCATTCCTGCCATAAATTTATATTCCTCTGTTTATGACATCACAACTTGTTGTTATAGAAATTATTCTGATGTCACAGCAAGAGTATCATGACTTCATGGCAGGAAAAGCAACAGAAATAGATGATGTCTGAGGGGCAAGGAGCCTGGTTTTATTTAAATGCCTGCAGCCTTAATGAATGAAAGGTCCTAACATTATTTTTTTAGGGAATGCTATGAAATTTGAGTCCTGCCAATGAAAGCTGTTATTATTTCACAGGAAAATCACTTTAGGTAACAACTACAGTACTTTATTTATTTATTGAAATATTTCACCAGGAAGGCACACTGAGATACAAGTTGCTCGTCTCCCGGTGCGACCTGGGGGGGGAGGGGTAAAATAGGAGTGAAACATTTAACATTCAAGTTACAAGATCAACATTAACATACAGTTGTAAGGTAGGTGTTACAAGCAGTGTTACAACAGTGTTGCGATAATAGGTAGAAAGAGTAGATAATAAGTGCCGGGTTAATAAGTAAACAAGTGCTTACATGAAAGGAAAGGAGAGGGAGGGGTGAGGTGAGATGAGGTGGGGGAGGAGGGGAAGCCTCGTGTTCAAGTTACATTCAAGCTATAAGATCAGCATTAACATATAGTTGTAGGCAGGTGTTACAAACAGTGTTAAAACAGTGTTGCACATAATATGTAGAAAGAGTGGACAATAATAAGTGCTGGGTTATTTATTTTATTATTCTAGGATTACAAGTACCTTTGAGCCAAGGCTCTTTTACAAAGGTTCCACGTCAGAAATAACAACAAGGAAGCAACAGTGAAATAACAGTAAACAATTCATGTACAACAGTGCTATTGAAAGGGGTCAATTATAGGAAGAGTAAGGTGTAGAGGAGGAGAAGTGTAGGTAGTTAACAGAGGCAGCTATAGTAAAATGGTGAACACAGCTAGCACGCATGTGTCCACAAGGAATGGCTGGGTAAGACGCCCGGGGGTGGCAGAGAAACAGGGATGAGAGGAGAGGGGGAGGATGAAGATGGAGCTGGAGGCATTTGTCGAAAAATAAATGGGAAGGAGTGCTAGAAGAGAAAAAGGGGGCAGGGTGAGGAGGAAATAAGTGATATAATGGGGCAAGGAGAGACTAATGAGGTGGTATGAAGACCTGAGATTTGAAGTGGTGCCTCAGGAGCTGGGGGAGGGGGACTGGGGGCCTGGGGTTAACAGTATATAAGTTAGGATTAAAGCTGTGTAGGTCATCAGCTAGGAGGGCCAGTCACAGGAGCTAGAGGCAATGAGATGGGCCCGGAGTGCGATTTTGAACAGACCTAGTGTTGAGGCAGAGGAGATGGTGTGGCTGAGACCATTCATCCATAGAGGAGCCCTATAGGCGAAGGAGCATTGGGCCTGCATAGTTCGACAGCGAGGAACTTGTAGAAACTGGGTTGTCGTGCTCCTGGTGTTCTGTCGTTGGTGTTTTGATGTAACAAGGCAGTAACACTGGGGAGTGTGAGGCCAAAGTTGATTTTTCCCACCATAGCACGTGTGAGATACTTTATACAGTTGGAGAGTTGGAACCATCCGGATTGTTCATAAAGGGCACAGGTGTGGGTGAGACGGTGGGCACCAGTTGTGAGTTGGCATGCTTTAAGTGCAATTGTTATACGTTGGAGGGTGGACGTCGTGGCGGAGCCATAGCTAATGAGGCCATAATCAATAATTGACACCACAGAGCTCTGGACAGCAATCTTCAGGGCCTCTGGGGTGAGGTGCTGCCTGTGCTTGTAGAGTAATCTAAGGTGTGTGTTGGCATCTTTAGCCACGCTCTCAGTGTGAGCCGTATAGGAGAAATTGGGGTCAAGGAGATAAGTAAACAAGAGCTTACGTGAAAGAAAAGGGGGAGAGGGAAGGGGAGGGGTGAGGTGAAGGGATGGTGGAGGAAAGGGAGTAGATAATGGATACAAGCCCCTGGAGGGTAGGAGAGGGACCCATGGAGAGCATTTGAGGTCCTTTACATTCTGTGAGAGATCAGGGAGGCCAATAAGGGGGGAACAGTTTGGGGGAAGGGGAGGAGAGCTAGAAATTTGGGGGTGGGGGTGCACAGGGTAAAAAGAAGGTGATGGTAGAGGGGTAGGGTGTATCCATGGCTTAGAGGAGGGAATTAGGGAGGGACATGGCAGGAGCAGCTAGGTGCAAGGTAATTATTGAGGGCAGAGTTGATGGGGTAGGCAGGGGATGAGTGCTGGATTTGAGGGGGGGAGTGAATTCCAAATTTTTGGGAGGTGGTGGGAGTAAGCGGGTTAGCCGAATAGGGTGGATCTGTTGGGGACTACCAGGGTGCAGGAGTCTGTTGATCTAAGGGAATGGGAGGATGGGGGGGCGGTTGTTATAAAGGAGGAGGTGAGGTAGGAAGGGAGCTCACTCAACCGGTGCTTGGAGTTGAATTTAGCACAATGGGAGAGTCACCTGTTTGTAAGAGCGGGGAAGGATAGGGCACAATAAAGATCGCAGTGGTGAGTGCGAGGGGGAGTATCCAGGGCAAAGTGGCAGGAGGAATTGAAGAGGGTGTCCAGTCTGGCCAAGGAGGACTTAGAGGCGGGACCATAGACTGTGTCACAGTAGTCAAAAAATGGGCAGCATCATCTTCTGAACAAGTTCACGCCTAGCCATAGGAGGGATGCAACTACGTTTCCTGAACAGGGCACCAAGCTTGGGGTGCAGTTTTTTCTGAATGGCGTCAGTATGTCCAGAGAAGTTTAGGTGTTGGTCCAACTAAACACCTAAGTACCTGAAGGAGGATGTGTCCTCAAGTAAAGTCCCATCAAGGGTGTGGAGAGTGGGTAGGGAAGGAAGCCTAGAGAATCTCTGCCTTGCGCCAAAGGTCATGGAGACAGTCTTCTTGGCATTGAGGAAAAGTTGATGGTTGGCAAACCAGAACTGAACCTTGTTGAAGTCTTGCTGTAAGCTGGTTGTAACCTCAGCAGGACAGGAGCCAGATGCATACAGGACTGTATCATCAGCATACATATGTATAGCGGAGGGGGGGGGAGCAAACAGAGGGAAGGTAGTCTAAGAAGATGGAGAATAGGAAGGGCCCTAATACAGAGCCCTGGGGGACGCCAGTGCTAATCGGGAGGGGAGGTGAAGTGGCATCCAAGCTCTTATCTGATTGGGTTCTGCCAGTAAGGTAGGCCTTGAACCGGTTTGTGGCGGAGGGCAATAGGCCAGCTGCTGGGAGTGAATCGAGGAGAAGGGAGTGAGAGACAGTGTTGAAGGCCTTGGCCAGGTCGACAAAATTGGTAGAGGTAATTCGGCCCTTGTCCATCCCAGTTAGGATGGAGTCTGTGAGTCATAGGAGAAAGTTGGTGGTTGAGTTTTATTTCCTGAAACCAGACTGGAAAGGGGTGAAAAAGGAGGTGTCAGATAGACAAGAGGTGAGTTGGGAGAGGACAATGTGTTCTTGAAGCTTGGCAAGGGTAGGGAGGAGAGAAATGGGGCAATAGTTCTCAGGGATGAGGGGTCACCCCCTTTGGGTAGAGGGAGGACCACTGCATGTTTCCATGAAGAGGGTACCGAGACAGTAGAGAATGAGATTTAGGATTAATGAGAGGGGTAGGCTATGGCCGAAGCGGAGAGAGAGAGAGGAGTTTTGGGTCAAGGCGGTCAGGGGAGACACCTTTAGAGGGGTTGATGGTGAGGAGGGCACTTAGGGTATCATTTGGGATTACAGTAGTGAAAGACACGGGGAGGTGGGAGTGTGGTGGAGGGGGCACGCCAGTAGAGGGTGGGTAGGGTAATGGGTAGGAGGAGGGATTCAGTAGTTCGGTGGCACAGGGGGTATAGTTGGAGTTAAATTCCGCAGCTATGACTGGTGGGTCAGACACTAGTGAGTTATTTACTTTTAAGTACTGGGGGGGTGGGTGAGATGAGGGGGTAGATAGTGCATGGACCACCTTCCAGAACTTTGATGGGGAAGTTATGTTGGTGATGAAGGCAGATTTGAACTATTTGGACTTGGCTAACCTTGTAGCCCTGGTGCAAGCGTTTCAGAGCATGCGGTAGTTTGCAAGGTCACTAGGATGCTGGGTAGCTTTATGATGCTTCCAGGCTCGATCTCTAGCCCTGAGACAGGCCAGAAGTTCAGGGATTATCCAAGTGATTACCGCTGACTCTGGTTTGTCTGAGTGGGGCAACGGTGTTCCAGTTTACAAGAAAGATTTCTTTGAAGTAGGCAAGGGCCTTATCAACCGAGGGGAAGGAGGTTAGGGGGGACCAATCAGAAGTGGCAAGGTTACTCAGGATAGGTTCAAGGTCAAGAGACTTGAAAGAACATCATTGTATAGTTTTGTGTGGTGATTTAGTTCTGTGGACTTTCCTAACTATAAATATTGGGTTATGGTCACTGAGAGCATCAGGGAGGACACCAGAGATGATGACACGGTGGGGGTGGGAGGTAAGGGCCCAGTCGAGTAGGGAGTGTTGTGTCTTGTGGTTTGGGTGGGTTCGGAGGTCAGTTGGGAGAGGTTTAGAGCTCCAATTTCATTTTTAGTTTTGGTAGTTTTAGGTGACAGCCAATTTATATTGAAGTCGCCTAGGATGAATAATTCCCCAGAGCGAGCAAGGGAAGTGGTGGAGGTTAGGAGGTCTAGCATGACCGAAGGATAGACATTTGGGCATCAGTAAATGCCGGCTAAGAAGATTGGGAGAGTGAAGGGGAGGGAAACATGGATAGCTAGGGCATCATGGGTCTCAGGATAGCAGGATGAGTAGATGATGGAATATTGGATGGAGGCTAGGACATAAATAGCCACACCACCACCCCTGCCAGCACGGTCTTGCCTTAGCAGTGAGTAGCCAGGAATGGAGACTGAGTGGTCAGGGGTAGTGCTCTTTAGCCAAGTTTCTGAGATGATTAGAATGTCTGGTTTTAGAGTGTACACCATGGTCTGTATCAGGTCTGTTTTTTGCAACAAGCGGCAGGTGTTTAGATGTAGGCTCTTTAAGCCCTTTGGGAGAGCAGGGGGAGGTAGTAGAGGAGGAAGCACAGAGGAGCTAGGGATAATAGGGCCTGGGTTAGGGTGGATATCCCCGGCAGAGAGCGAGTATGAGAAAGTGGAACTTAGGGGATTTTGAAGGGGCTGGCAAGAAGGTTGGGAGATTTGAGGAGAAGGGAGTGGATGAGTGAGGAAGAAGAAGGCTGAGAACCACGGTGAAAGTGGACACTATTATCAAAGCCATATGAGGAATAGTGGTAGAGTGAGACCACATTTCAAATGGGGGGGGGGGAGTGATAGCATGGATGCGGGTAGGGGATTGGAGATAGTGACTGATGGGGTTGGGAGAGTTATTAGGAATAGATAAGTAGTGAGCAAGTGGAGGTGGTAAGGAGAGAGGGATATGAGCAGAACAAGGAGAGAGGAGAGTAGGGGATGCATTGTTCATAAAGGCAGAGCAATTGGTGAACAATTGATTTATGAACAGGAGGAATTTATAAGCAGGGAGCATGGGGGGGGTTGGTCAGATGGAGGGGGGAGCTGTAGTTTAGGAAGGTATCTATATGGACAGGCAGAGATCACTTTAGATAAAGATTGTGTCTGTCTAGTGGCAGTACAGTATAACTTGCTAATGGGAACATTTTGCACAATCCAAAGGAGTATCGCTGTCAGTGAATGTTGCCATTGACGCAACTTGTCAGTATTTTTTTGAACAGCCTCTTGCACCTCTGTGACACTAGAGCGATGGTACAGCAACTTTTCAGCTCTCACTGAATTCCATACAGAACAAATGCTTCTCGTATGGTATTATGGGTAGGAGAGTGTAATGTTTTTTACACACACCTGAGGCATGTGATGCCTCAAACCCTGAGAGCAAAGCTCAAGGATTTTATCAAGGCATCACACACCAAGGGTATGTGTGTACAAACAAAAAAAACACATCCTGTACCCATATGTTGTTTTTATAATTGCTAACCTTTGCTGACAGGTTTTGACGGGGCACGGTGTTCCTGGATGGCTAAAAACTGTTCCCTGTAGCCAGTTGCTGGGACTAATAAACGGGAAGCCATTTTTGTTAAAACCTGTTGTTTTTAACTGTTCTTTTTTTACTTTTAAGTGTTAAACTGTGCTTTGCCATGATTTTAAAAAACTGTACACTTGCGCTGCATTCCTTTGAGTAGCAACTCTGTTTCCCACTTTCACCATTATAACCAACCGGTTACAACAGCAGACTACACCACGATTATCCATGCGTAGTCAAGCCTAGTCAGTAATTATAAAAGGATACCCTTTTGCAAGGTCTTTACATTTTTTGACAGTAGTAATAAAATAAGTGCTGATAATTTTCTCAGTACATTCAGTGACAGTAGTTGGGTATTCATAACTCTTGTCTTCTCCAGTTTGAATAATTAGTGCATTCTCTGTTGTTTTTTTTTTCCCTCCCTTCAGCTACATCTCATCTCCCAGTACAGTGTGTAGAAGATGTGGAGCACAACTGTAAAGTACAACTGACTTCTTCTGGAGCATTTTACAAACGACCTCATAGCACTTTAAAAGGTGACAACATTCTTTGCAATGCAGTTGCTCCTCCAATTCAGCCGGATACAACAGCTATATCACCAGGGGAAATTCCCAGTCCGTGGACAGCTCAGAGACCAAATCCCGTTGGCAGTGCAGCCTTCCAAGACTACAGTTCGTATCAAAGGAGTTCTTTGGATGACAATTCATGGGTCGTTCCTAGCCCACCAAAACCTAGTGACATCCAATTTTGGGAACCGAGAAATAACCCACCCTTGACACGTAGTCCAGTTAACTATCTGGACTAACACAACCAAAGTCCTTGGATAGGAGATGAATAATATTTACACCACTATGTAAAATATATAGATATATAATATTCATCACTGTTTTCTAAAATTTGAAAAGCCTGATATTTAGATTCAAGAAAAAAAGCAGTAGATAACTGTTGTCTAAACAGACTATTGCTTTTTTTTTTTTTTGCCAGCCTTAAATTCCTTTACAGCTTGTCTCTATGATATATCGGCATTTCGTGTCTGTATAGTTGCAGTATTGTCAAGTACAGTGCAAATATCAGAATTATTAACAGTTCAGCTCTGAGTTAGGATGAGCAGTTTTAACTGTGAATTGCAACTGTGTGGCAGTACATGATTATCAGAAACCTATGTTTTCAAAAATACACTCCCTATAATGTATTAAATAAATGCATGTACTTTGCAATCTAGGATAGCATCTGAAATTGCTGTACTGTTCCTAAAAACTGTAAATTGCGCAAATTATTATTCTGAAGCACTCGTACACTGGAATCAGTTGCCTAGATTATGGATCCCTTAACACAGGGAATACTACATACATGATAGAAAGCCACAAAAAGCTTTCATACTCACTGGATTGCAGTGGAAATGTACCAAATGTTATGTATTTGTGACACTTTGTATATACATAATTATGTATAGAAAATACAGATATTTGTGGGCTGTGTGCACCCTGGAAGAGAGGAGAGAGAGGGGTAATATGCTAGAGATCTTAAAATACCTCGGCAATAAATAAGGTGAAGAAGAGAAATATTTTTCTGAAAAAAAGATGCCCAATTACATGGGTACATGCAGTGAAGTGGAGGGGGGGGGATTCAGGAGAGATGTTAGAAAGTACTTGTTCACAGAAAGAGTAGTGATGCCTGGAACATTCTTCCAGTGGAAGTGGTGGGGTTCAGGAATACGTGGAATAGGCATAAGAGAATTTTGTTGTAAAGTAAGGTGGGGAGCCAGAAATCAAGTAGGGTCTGCAGTAACACTGTAGGAAGGGATAAAATGGGCAGACTGGGAGGGCCCAAGTGGTCCTTATCTGCCTTCAAATTCTATGTTTCTAAGCAAACACTGAAGAGTTCCCTCTTTAGAGCATTTTCCCACAGAAGTACATACAGGGCGCCCTTTATGTAGCATTCACTGCAGTTCGCAAACTGTTGAGAAGGTCTTCACTTAGAGTAAGATGATGTGACATTTTGTAATATAAACTCCTTGTGTATTTTTTGTAGATTGCTGTATGTTTACTTGTAAAAGCTGTGTATATCTGCAAGCCATTGATGTTATACTTTGTTCTGTATATTTGATTTATTTTCTTATCATCCTAGTCTACTTTTCTTACACTTAACCACTGATGGAAGCCAGTACAGTAGTACTGTGTAGAACTGATCAGCTGTCCATAATCATTTAGACATGGCCTAAATCTGTAACTGTACCACAGGAGTTCAGGGGAGGGGGGTAGCAAGAACCTACATTAGCTGCAACTGGTCTGTGACCATTTGCTCATTAGTCAAAGGGAAAGACTATGCTTGTTCCCCCTTGAAGGCTGGGGGAGAAGCTGCTAAGGACAGGTGTATGGTATACTTGACAACTTCTCTCCAAATGCTATGCAGATGTACAAAGTTTACCTAAATCTACTCCACACAAGTACTACATTAGGTATGTTGTTTGTAGGGCAGCGGATCTGTGCAAAATAAATACTTTCTAAAGATGCAGCTTGTCCGTCTTGCCTTTTTTTGTTCTGAAAAATGATTCTGAAGGCATTCCTAGATTACTGATAAGTGGCGAGCACAACACAGCAGTCGTTCTCTAGATATTGCTTGTCTCATTCTGTTAGCTTTCTCATGTATGCTGGTTTGTCTGTGATTAATTGAAATAGTGTCAGATGCTGGAATTTATTCTGACCAGTGAACACAGTTGGCTCCAGGGAGTGCAGTCTCCAGCAAACTAATAAAACAAAAAATCCAATAAGCATAAAACAAATACACGTTCCTGTGCTGTATTCCACAGGGCCAACTACCTGTGTATTGACACACCAAAAAAATGATTTTTTCTTTTTTTTTTTTGCCTGCAGTATTTTAACCTCAAGTCCAACTTATGGTCTTGTTTTTCAGTCGTATAAATGCTTACAAAAGTTTGCCTTTTTTATAAATGCTTTTGCTACTGTTGCAATGAAGACTTTGATATGGTAATAATATACATACTTCACTGAAGCTAAATTGGCCATTATTTGTTTAATTTTCTTTTTAATAAACTATACTGATTATAATTGTGTTCTTCATCTTATTGCACTACTGCAGTTCACCTTGTACTTTAAATTGTTTTAACAAAGTTCTTTGGGGATTTTATTTATTTTAATTTTATTTTAGTCTTTGGTAACCGGGTAAGGCCCACTAGGCGCAACTGTCTGTTTTCAGGGACGACCTGGGAGCACTGAGCGGTTAAGTGACTTGCTCAGAGTCACACAGTATGCAAGTTGAGGTTGTGAGAATCAAACCAAGGTCTGGTCTGCTGGATGTACCAAGCTCATTCACAGCTCGTTACTCTAATCTCTAGGCTATACTGCCAGCGATGGGGTTGTAAAGAGATTTCCCAGTTAACAGCAAAAATCCATTTAGCATTAGCAGAACACAGCTATAAAAATATCCCCCAGAATGTAAATTTCAGGTCTTAACTCTTTGGAAGCCATTTTCTTTAAAACAGAAACTTCTCCCTTAGACTTCATCTGTATTGGTTGCTTAGATTTGCTTTGACGTCATACCCCTCTGACTGTGACATAGCAGTCTGTTGCCATGCAAAGAATTCTGATGTCACACGCGGTGGAATGTGATTTCAAAGCAGGAAAAGCAGCAGGGACAGATAAGGTCTAAGGAGCAAGCAGCCTCTTTTGGTGTTTTTTCCCCCCACAGGTGTGTTTATTAATAAAAAATAAAATATCCAGAAACTCAGATTTTTGGAATGTTATGAGATGCAGGACCTGCTGATGCCAAAAGTAGATTATTCACTGGAAATCAGAACATCACTTTAAAGCAGCAGTATCTGTTAGTTGGCAAAAAATGTTGTCATATATTATTTCTGAATTAGATTTATACTCAGCATAGTTTTGGGTTTTGAGATATTGGTAAAACAGTTTTTATAGCTAATTTTGTAATTAATGACTCGCATCATTAAAGATGTCTAACACTCAAATTTTTAAAAATCCATTGCGGTTACTTTTTGAGTGTACATACTAGATTCATTATGTAGATGTATTTACATGGATGGTGTTACCACTTATTTCTGATGGTAAACAGCACAACACTGTACCAAGATATATAATTTTTTCATGGCGGGTATAGCATGGGAGTGGGAACTTTCAAAAACGTCAAAATCCTGTATCTTCAGAAATGAAGGAAAATGAAAATAAAAAATAGTATATTTATATTTTTGCTAGAACAACATTTGGAAAAAAGCTATATAATGACTAAAAATTGCTGCATTAAGGTATAAAGATCCAGAGTTTACACTTAATTGTGGTTTTGTGTACAAAGAGAGGGGTATTTTAAACTAGGGTGTGGGAGGGAGTACATTGACCAGCTGGAACATAAAGGTTCTACATGCACTACAAAAAAAGATGCATGATATTCTATTACAGCAGTAGTGTTTAATTAGTTTCAAAGGCGCGATATAGCAGTCTTCTGTGCCACAGCATGGCTCTAGAACATTAGTTATGGAAAAGAAATCCATGTTTTCTACAGAAAATTGCAAACCAGTCTCAGTTCTAGCTCATGTTAAGTGAAATGACGCATCAGAAGGCTGACTGTATAACTGAAGTGAATCAATGTTTTCATCTCCCATGAGTTATAGGCATCACCACTGAAGTCGACATTGAAAGCTTACTGTAGTGCACCAGATCGTCAGTACAGCACATTCTATCAGATGGAGGATTCTGTTGTAATTAAAAGCTTTAACCTTAGATGGTAGGCATTGTCCGCCAAGCAATCTATAGCAGCAACTGTCAGAGGCTACTTCATGGTTGCAACCTGCTCAAATCAGCTTCATCATAATTAGTGGATCAAGTGGATGAATGTCACTGTGATTTGATACTGGAACACTTGAGAGCAACAGGCAGTGGAAACTTATTTGTGGTGACTGGGATTTCTGAGAATTAAAGGTGATCTGTGCTGCACCTTTTCATGCTGTCAGCTTTGCTTTGTGCACTGGCAGTTCATTGTGGCTTTCTGGATAAGGATTGTGAATGGTGTTTTTAGCAAATATGTAACTACTTTGGCAGACAAGCAGCTGATACAGTAGGAAAAGAGAGAGATCTATAGCCCATGAGGTACATAGGGTTACCATGTACCTCCCACACACTCTACTTTTTTGATGTTTCTGTATGCATTGGAGTTTGCTGAACATGAAAAAAAAAGATGTTAACATTGCATATCTTGCGTTGCAGTACCCTTGTTGGCTCAGTAATCATTGGTGGCCCAATGGTGTCTCAACAGTGCTCTTTGCATTCTGAGATTCAAGTGTAGGGGTAGTTTATTCTTGCCCCGGGTGCATTCAGCAGCATTGTTTCTTAGTACAACATATACCATTAAAAAGCTGATAAAATTCCTTTAAAAAGATTCAGACAGCATGAAAATAGCTCAACTAGTGAGTCCACAGAAGGCTTTAGAACACAGGAAAAGTCATTGTAAATTATCTCTTTAAATATTACACTTTATGGTTTTCTAATGCAGTTTATTGTAAGTGAGAGTGATAGAGGGGTCTCTTGGGGTCATTGTGAGCTGGTATGCACCACACTATGACTAATATTGTTGAGTTTGTGCTGAAATTAACCCTAGCTCCATATTTTGTATGCTCAAATTGGTGCATTTGCTTCAGAAACATTCAAGTCATTTGTTACTAACATTATTTCTTAACAATAATTATACAATTGCAAACTTTGTCACTTAATAATGCTTATTTCACAAATGGTGCAACATTAAAGATAATATAGCTGTTAAACTTTACAAAGAAACAAAAATTTGTAGGATTTTCAGAACATCTACAGTTTTTCTCTTCATTTTATCATGGAGATGTATAATTTGAAACTTAAGATCATATTGTAATATATTGCTGTGTGCAGGATGATGATCTGACAAGATAAAGACAATTTCTTGTTGGTTTAAACGCATGTTATAACAACCCCTTTTTTTATCATTTAGTCCCTGTGTCTACAGCCATACAGGGCTTGCATTAGCACTAGTAAAGTGGGGGTCAGGTTGACCCTTTGCTTCAAATGTTGGGGGTCAGACCAGAGAACCCTGGGGTTTGAAGTTTGCTGTACTGGCTTTGTAAAACATTACCCAATACTACTTCTGCTAACTAAATCCATGAAAACCTTTCCATATACATGGTCAGTGCTGAAGCACTGCTTTCATTTTTGTGCCACAAAATTCCCATTTGGGGACTTCAGAAGGGGGTTAATGCAAACCTTGACTATAATGTCACAGTCTCTGTGACATTTCACTCTTAACCACTGCCTGTGCTATCTTTGTCTTGTGCTAAGTCCTCTGGCATTGGAAGCTTAGTTCCTGAGCCACTTTCACCATCAGGGGTGTGATGTTCAAGTGTATCCTCGAGGATCTCTATAAGCTGTTGTAAAATACCACCATTGGTCCACAAAGGTTCTATATTTCCAACCTTGGAAATCCAACCGCGGCCATCTGTAGCAACAGGAATATCAAGATCTGCGATATTGGCCCTCTTCCAGATGCCAGCCTGATAGTTAACTCTCCTGATATGTAGTTGGAGGCATTGTTTGAAGGGTGGCTGAGTTCCCATATCCACATTGTGTGAGGAGTTGAGACTGTCATCAATCCCACACTTCTTTATGATGCAGAATCTCAGCTCATCAACTTTGCTGAAGCAAGGCCAGGCATACACAGCACATGTAAATGCTTCAAGATCATCAAAAAACTCCTGAGGTACATCCCAAGAATCCCCAGTGCTTGCTAGAACTAGCTGGCACTTGGGCATCTTCTAAGTGTTATGTTCTGAGAGGTTTTTTTTTTCCCATTCCTATAGCGCTCCACATTATGAATTATTACATATGGGTAATGTGCACCCCTACTAGGGGATATGGCACAGCCCAAGGCTACAAACCAGCATAGAATCCTGGGCACATGAAACATTCTAGACAGCAGAAATTCTCCAGTCTTTGTTGTGCCATTGAAGGGGAAGCAGCATGGATGATTTCCCTGAAGAAAGATTTTCTTTTTCAGTGTTTTATCCTTAGGGCTGCAATTCTGCTGAGCAGGTTGGGGCTACCTGGTGACAGGGAGCACTCCTAAATTTAAAATCATGCCTGTTAAACTGTAGCTTTCAAATGGACTAACCTGCCCTTTTCCCCCTTTCCATTACCTGTCTGTGCTTGGACTGGTGGCCACATTCAGTCAACTATTTTAAGGGTGTTCATTTTCTCTTTTATCAGGTCTCTTGATTCCCTTTATTCCTCCCTTTCTCTTTTTGTTGCCTCGGGTAAATAAGTACCTTGTCTTTTTAGGGGTGATTGTTAGGGTCTAGTAGGTTGATCTATTGTTTGCCCCCAGATTGTTCTCTGGCTTTTATTTACATTGTATGTGCCCTTGGTGCTTACTGTAAGACTGCTTCTGGTGTGAGGTTTTCTTTTACTGGAGACTGTGCGTTATGTGTGCCTACTTTGTCTGAGCCTGGGGTTCTTCCCTCAGGCTCATTTGGTTGTATTTTTTTTTTTACCTTTGAACCTTCTTTTTGGCTGCTGGTTTTATTTTCTAATGGCTCTATTGAGCTGTGCAGACTCCTGCCATTTCTGAGAGTCTGACAGTTAAGCTTGTGCTCCTTTGCAGTTCAAGCAGCTGTCCCATGCTGTAACACTATCAGATTCCATGCCTCTTGACATGGGCGTGCACCCCTGATGTGGTGACATCATGCGTAGCGTCGTGACATCACATGCCCCTCGGTGTTTCTTCAAGCACTAGACGCAGTGGCACTGTTTCCCCAGCTTGGCTCCTCTATCTTATGAGCATGATAATTCCTATCACAGCCTGTCTTTTCTGTAGGCTGATAGGAATGCTATTGTATGATAGCTTTGTTTGTTCTTGGGAGGCAGTATGGTGTAGTGGTTTAGGACACTGAGCTGCAAACCTGGAGACCTGGGTTTGAATCCCATCAGCTCCCACTTGCATACTGTGTGACCCTGAGCAAGTCATTTAACTTCCTTGTGCTCCCAGGTTGCACCTGGAAACAAACTCTGGCTTAGTGTGCCTTTCCTGATTAAATAATTTCCCCTTTCCTTTTGCCCTGTCTTTCAACTAGTCTTTAGTTTTTCAGCTGTCTGTTTTTTCTGTGCAGCTTTCCACCACAGCCGGGGTAGGGAATCAGAGCAGCGTCATTATGTAAATAAAATTACAAAAAAACTTTTGGTGTACTGTGGGCTGTTTTTTCCTACTATAGAGTCATTGGCACCACAGCTTATTGGAGACCTATAGTTTTTAAAAGATGTAAGACATGCAGAAGGGTAATGTGGGCCTCTCCACTGGGTTCCTATTGCCCCTACTGTGTTACTCAAGATAATATGACTCTCACAGTTCCCCCCCAGTCGGAACCCTGAGCTTTTCGGGTAGGTGGGGGCACCTGGTTTACCAACTAGCAGTGGCAAAGCAGAGTTGCTCAATTCTTTGTTGTTGCTCTTAGGAGAGATTTTGAGCCCTGATGTTCCTCAGGACATCCCTTTTGACACACAAAACCCCAAGCCCCTCTGATGAGGAGAAAGGGGAGTGGACGGAGCCTAAAAGGAGGATTCCAATCCCTCCCCTGTTTGATGCAAGGTCTCTGTCCTGTTTTATAACAGAGTCTTGTAGGACATTGCAGTTGAAGGAGGTGCAAACCACAGAGGCCTTAGATGTGAATCCAGTCCTATCCATGTATTCCTCCGCTCTGAAGTGTTTTCCAAACATTATACACTGTGAGCAGATTATTGAATAAGAATGGGCAGGCATTGACCAGAAAAAATATCTGCCAAAACCCAGGGTATGGTGGTTTTCTTTTATGGAAGAAAATACCCACAAGTGGGAAACTCTACCCCTGGCAGATAAGGGTGTACATAATTCCGTAAGGCACACGACTGTTCCAATTGAGGGATCTCTGGCCTTACTGGATACGCACGATAAGCAGGTGGATGCTTTATGCAGAAGAGCCTTCACCTCCAACAGAGCAAACCTCTGCACCTTCTATGCATCCTTTATTGTTGCCAGAGTGCTAAACATATGGGTTATGGCTCTGGGTAGTTGAACTCCCCGCGGATTCTGAGGGGGTGAGTATTTTACAGCTGGTATCCATGGCCTTCATCTTTCTAGGGGATGCCATGGTGGAGAACTTAGGACGTCAGATCACTCTGCTTATCACATTGTGTCAGCCATGCGAGGTATATGGCTACAGCATTGGGTCACAGACCAGGCATCTAAGGCCAAAGCTGTTCAATTTAGCCTTTGAGGGAGGCTTGTTATTTGGATCAAGCCTAGATGACATTCTGAAGGACATCCAGGGTAAAAAGGGACATCTTTCAGAATTAAAACAGCAAAAGGCCAACTCAACTTCAAAAGGCCGAGAAGGTGGCAGACAGAGGCAATATCGAGGGGGGTTTCCATCCCTTTTGGAACTTCAGAAACCAGAGAAGTAAAGGATCCTACTCTAGGTTCAAGGGCAATAGTAGCAGAAGAGAATTTGCCCAAAAATGTAATGGAGGTCCAGGGTGAAGAGGTGGCACATCACAATGAGGGTATGCGGGACCATCTCTGCTCCCCTTCCCTTGGTGGAAGATGGCAACATTTTTACACAAGATTGGGGCCATACAACATCACATGATTGGGTTCTGGAGATTGGTATTAGGCTTTGCAACAAAGTTTACAACCATTCCTTCAAAGATATGTTTTCTACCAGCACCAAAGGACCCATTGAAGAGACGAGCAGTGTCTCAAAATTTAGCTCACCTCAAACAGATCAGGAAGATTGGTTTTGGTGCCTCCCAATGAACAAGGCCTGGGATTCTACTCAATTAATTTTGTGGCTTCAAAAAAGCCAGGGGGTTCCAGACCTATTCTGGACCTGAAGCACCTAAACGAAGTTTTTCTAGGGACATGGATATGGCGCACTAGCCACACTTCTGGCACAATTCCTTTCTCCTTTAAATCTGGCCGGAAGGTCTTCAAGGTTGCTCCTCCCACCCTCCCGGGTGGTATCCTTCTCAGCACCACTCTGTGATGCCAGATTTTCCTTTCTGCTGGAAGCATCAGGTTTCCTCCATCACAGCACCTGGTAGGTGTAGGCCCTAAACTTCAACACTTTGGTCTTTGAGGTTTTCAAGTGTTTTGAAAATCATTTTGTTCTGAATATGGAACAATTGGATCCTAAAACCAGTTCTGACTTTAAGCGGTACACCACCTGTGCACAGAAAATGTCACTACTGATCCACACTCTGCATGCATCTACTGCCTAGGAGTTCAGTATGACCTGCAGGTCTGCAGCCTGTGCTGGACTTTTCAGCCCTCAAACTTGGAGAACCATTTTGCCTGTCTCCTCTTGGGTTACCCAGACTAACGGGACCCTCCCATTAAGTCGAAAGACTCCCAGAGTGCCTCATTTACTGGGGCATCCCTGGACTTGTTCCAGTCACTACTGACTCTCGGGGAGGGCCCTTCTTGAGGGTTCAAATCTTCCTGAGATTCTGAGTCAAAGAAATTTTGCCACAGGTCATGGGGTCACTCCTCCCATTCCCATGCATCTGCTGGCCCGACAGCTGTTGAGCAATCAGCTTTGGCCAACATATTGGTTGCTCCTGTCTAGGCCGTTAGTCCTACGATGTCCCCTTCAGGCTTGCCGGCTGAGATGCAGATCGACCAGTCGGTCAAGATATTTCTTGACCCAGTAGCCCTGTTGTCAGAGGATGGCGGGGAGGATTCCCTCTCTAGGACACCGGTCCTTATGGCCCCCTCACAGGAGGGGGCCAGATCAATATGCTGAACCAGCTGACTCCCCTTGGGAGCCTGAGCCTTTGGGGGTTCCTTGACATCCATGTCCCATACCTTCCCCTGCTTCTCCTCCCCATCAACCAGCATTTTGTCGGTCGAGGTCTCCTTCAAGGTTCCGTAGCTCTCAATCGAGGTCAAAGGGCTCTCATCATTCTCGTCAGTCCTGCTCTCGACAGTCGGCCAGAAGATGCCATTGACTCTCCTCATCCTCTGCCTCGTCTTCAGGTGAGGAAAGGCTCTGCTGCAAGCTGAGGCATCGGTATGAGGAGCTAGTTTGACAGCAGTGGCTCCTTGGCCACAGCCATTTTCCACATCTGACTCCAGCACTGCTGGTGCTGTGGCCTGTGCTGGCTCCCCTGGCTGAGCCAATGCCTGCCTCTGCACCTATTAGAGTGGAGCCACCACCCCCACAGCCTTCAACTGGGGCCCCGTCCAAAACTGCACACTCTGGCACCGGGCTTCACGGTAGGCTTTCATTGCAAATTATGCACTTCGATGAGCCCCACATTGTCAGTGGGGAGTCACACTCCCAGGTGGTGTTCAAGGAATCCTCAGATTCAGAGGACTTCTCTGTGCACTCCCTTCGGACACCGGGCTTTGACCGGGAGTCCTGTGAGGAGATCTCTATGGAGCAAGGGCCGATGTCCTTTGGGGCTGTGTTCCATTTGATCTTGGGGTCCATGAGGATCCCGCTAGAACCAGTTCAAAAGTGGGCTAAGTACCCCTTGATGGAGATCTTGAATAGGGACGACTCCCCTGGAGTCGCCTTCCCTGTAGCGGAGGTCATCCTTGGCCCCACTCTGGAGCTGTGACAGCAACCTGTCTCCTGTCCAATGTTGTTGGCCCAGATGGTCTGCAAGTATGCAGTGCCCACCAGGTCTCTACTTGGGTTCACCGACCATCCTTTTGCCAAAGAGCTGGTTTCTGACTTGGTTTTCCAGCACATGGGCAATGTCTGGTATGTTTATAAGCCCCCAGACAAGGAGTCCAAAAAGCTGGACCACAGGGCCAAAAAGGTTTACGCTGCCTTGCCCCTGGGACTTCGGCAGACCAGTTTGGCTGTTATGATGGCCAACTTTGCCCATGCTCTCTTGGGCATTGGACCAAGTTATTCTGTCTTCTGGCAGATCTGCAGCTGCCAGTCAAACTGGTCTGAGACCAGAGATGTGCCATTGCCAAATAGCAGTTCCAGATAGCCCCGGACATTGGTGATTCTTGTGCCAAGTCAGTGGCCGCAGCAGTGGCTATGTGTCGCTGCTCTGGGTTGAGAGTCTCAACTTTCACAGCCAGTACTTGGCACAAGTTGGCGGACATTCCCTTCTCGGGCACTGACCTGTTTGGGCCCAGTGTTAACAGGCATGTTACTCAATTGAGAAGTCCAACACCATCTTGGAATCCGTCATGTCCTCCCAGAAGGACATCAAGTGCCAGAAACAGCCCTTTCTAGGGATGTGGATATATTGTTCTTATCCACACTTGTTGGCATGTCCCTTTCACCTTTAATTCTTACCAGAAGGTCTTCAAGCTGGCTCCTCCCACCCACTCAGGTGGTATAACCCTCGGCTCCACCCCATGATGTCAGATCTTCCTTTCCACTGGAAGATACAGGTTGCCTCCTCTCTGCTACCGCACGTTGCAGGCCCTGGCTCTGAAACCTTCAGATCTGCTGAAGATTATGCTCATCCAAGCTAGCGATTGTAGACTTTGCTTCTCGATAATGGAAGATGAATCTTCCCCCTTTTTTCACCAGTGCCCATGTGGACAGAAAATGTTACGCATAGACCCACACTCTGTGTGTGTCTACTGCTTGAGTGTCAGCCATGACACCCAGGCTTCAAGTTTTGCCTTACATTTCCAACGAGCGTCCTTGGCGATCATCTTGCGCGCTTGAAGCTGGGTAGCCCGAGAAATGGAATCCACCGGTGAAATCCAAAGAGGCCCATGGGGCGATCTCCGCGGCTGCGGAGTCCACCGAGCAGTTAGAACAGATGTAGGCCTTCGAGGAAAAGGCGGCGCGTGCCGCGGAGCATTCCTCTCAGCTGATTTTCATTCCACTCAACCTGGGCTCCACATTCTTGGGCTCCTTTCGGGAGATGTGCCTTTGTCTCCCCACTAAGGGCAAGGGACCTTCAGGCTCGCATACCTCCCAGTCCCGTAAAAAGGACAAGGAACCGAGAGATTCTTTGTCTCGGTGAAGACGTTCTTGGGATCGAGAGTGATCTTGGTCCCAGGAATCTCCAGTCTTGACTTCTGTTGAGACTGCGGCTTCAGCCACTGGCTTTTCTGTCCCACCATTGGGCCAGCAAGCTGAAGCCTCAATCGAAGATGTGGTTGAGTTAACTCTCGACTCTGTCGAGCGGTTGTCGGCCAAGGAGGTCGACGACTCTCTTAACAAGACTCCGGTCTTGTTTATCCCTGACGAGGAGACCCAGCTTGCTGGCAATCCCATCAATGAACCAGGCCCAGATCCGGGAAAATCACTGGTTCCACTGGTGTCTCCAGAGCGACACAGTTGGCCATCCCGATCAAGGTCGAGAGCTCGGACCCTCTCGACCAACAGGCCGAGGAAGGCATATACAGTGCCTTCAGAAAGTATTCACCCCTCCTTGGATTTTGTCACATTTTGTTGTGTTACTACCAGAATTTTTAATGCATTGAAATGATTTTTCTTCCCCCTTGATTCACACAGCATACTCAACAATTTAAAGGGACAAAAATATTTGTATTGTGTAACAAAAATTTATGAAACATTAAAAACTGAAATATCTTGTTTACTTAAGTATTCACCCCCCCCCCCACCAAAGTCAGTGCTTTGTAGAAGCGCCTTTGGCAGCAATTACAGCTTTGAGTCTTCTTGGGTATGTCTGTATCAGCTTTGCACATCTGGATTTGGGGATTTTCGCCCATTCTTCCTTGCAGATTTGCTCAAGCTCTGTCAGGTTGGATGGGGGAGCATCGGTGAACCGCAATCTTTAAGTCTTTCCACAGATTCTCAATGGAATTCAAGTCTGGGCTTTGGCTGGGCCACTCAAGGACATTCACCTTCTTGTTCTGAAGCCACTCCAGTGTTGCTTTGGCTGTATGCTTGGGTTCGTTGTCCTGTTGGAATGTAAACCTTTGCCCCCAGTCCAAGGTCTATTGCAGACTGATGCAGGTTCTCCTCAAGGATGTGCCTGTATTTGGCTCCATTCATTGTTCCCTCTATCCTGACAAGTGCCCCAGTCCCTGCCACTGAAAAGTATCCCCATAACATGATGCTGCCACTACCATGCTTCATAGTAGGGATGGTGTTACACTGGTGATGAGCTGTGTTCGGTTTGCGTCAGGCATAGCGCTTTGCATTCAGGCCAAAGAGTTCAATTTTTGTTTCATCAGACCAGAGAATCTTTTGCCACATGGTCTCAGAGTCTGCCACGTGCCTTCTTGCAAACTCCAGGCATGCTATTATGTGGCCTTTTCTCAGGAGTGGCTTCCGTCTAGCCACTCTCCCATAGAGGCTACATCTGTGAAGTGCTGCAGAGATTGTTGTCCTCTGGACAGGTTCTCCCATCTCAGCCATGGAACTCTGTAGTTCTGTCAGGGTGGTCATTGGGTTCTTGGTCACTTCCCTGACCAAGGTCCTTCTTGCCCGGTTGCTCAGTTTGGGAAGACGGCCTGCTCTAGGAAGAGTCTGGGTGGTTCCGTAATCTTTCCATTTCCTAATGATGGACTTGACTGTGCTCCTGGGAACTTTCAACACCCTAGAAATGTTTTTTATACCCCTCCCCAGATCTATGCCTCCTCACAATTCTATCACGGAGTTCTACGGACAGCTCCTTGGTCTTCATGGTAGAGTTTCTGCTCTGACATGCACTGTTAACAGTGGGACCTTATATAGACAGGTGTATTTCCTCTGAAATCATGTCAACCATTTGAACTGACCACAAGTGGACTCCATTCAAGTTTTAGAGTGATCTCACAAGGAAATTGGATGCACCTGAGCTCAATTTGGAGTGTCATAGCAAAGGGGGTGAATACTTATCAAATCAAGACATTTCGGGTTTTTATTTTAAATTACATGTACAAAAAATTCCAGAAGTTTCATTCCACTTTGACATTATAGAGTAATTTGTGTAGATAAGTGACAAAATAAACCCATATAAATGTATTTGAATTTGAGTTTGCAACATCACAAAATGTGACAAAATCCAAGGGGGGTGAATACTTTTTGAAGGCATTGTAAGCACGCCAAAAAGAGGTGATGTCACCACTCATCTTCGTCATCCTCAGATGAGAGGAGTCTTTGGCAGAAACTCCGACGCTATGAAGATTTGATGTGGCAACAGCTCATTCTGTCTAGGCAGAAGCCTTCCTCGGTTTCCACCCTGGCCATTACGTGGCTTTCGCCTCCCAGGCCAAAGCCGACTCTCTTGGAACCGATAAAATTAGTTCCCCTGCCCATGGAGCTGGTGAAATCTGCCTCAGTTCGGCCCAAACAGGTCTCTCTATCGATAGTGGTGGAGCCACCACCAAAACAGCCCTTGGGAGGGGCTCCTAGGAAGGGTTCCCAAATGGTCCCTGGTCTTCCTCTCAGGTTATCGGTCACCCTTATGCCTGACCATCCCAGGCGCGTTCAGGGGGATCTTGGTGGTCGACCGATTTGTCCAGATACCTCGGATTCTGACAACACCGACCTTCACTGTCACCCACTGGATGACAAGTCGGTCGGTAGTCTGTCGATGGAGCAGGGCCCTTCGTCTTTTCAAGGGATTCTCTGCCTTATCTCCAAATCCATGGGGATGCCCTTGGAACCTGTCCAGAAACAGGCAGAGTACCCTCTTACAGATATTCTTAAAACAGGGGATACCCCTACGGAGGCCTTTCCGGTGGCCGAGGACGTTGTTGGCCTGGCCTTGGAGCTCTGGCAGCATCCTGCCTCCTGCCCAGCATTGTCTGCGTGGATGGCCCGCAAGTATGCGGTGCCCATTGGGTCCCTCTTGGGGTTCACGAAACATTCCTCGGCTGAGGGGATAGTAACCACTTCTGTGTTCAGACGCACAGGCAGCTCTGCTGACACAGACAGACCTCCAGACTAGGAGTCCAAAAAACTGGACCACTCTGCCAGGAAGGTTTATGCAGCCTCCTCTCTAGGCCTCCATCAGGTAAGCTCAGCCATCATGATGGCGCACTTCTGCCGTGCCCTCCTGAGGTCCTTGGATAAAGTTCTCCTGCACCTCCCCATGGACCTTCAGACTACAGTCAAGCAGGTCCCGGACCAGGGCCTTGCCATTGCCAAGCAGCAGCTTCAGACAGCTTTGGACCTTGGGGACTCTTGCTCCCATTCAGTGGCAGCCACAGTTGCTTCACACTGCAGGGCTTGGCTGAGGCTTTCCACCTTTATGGCAGATACCCAGCACAAACCCACTGATGTTCCTTTTCTGGGTACCAATCTCTTCGGCCCAGGTGTGGATGGTCACCTTCAGCGAATCGAGCAGTCCAATGCCACCTTGAACTCAGCCACTTCTGCTCGAAGTGCTCCTGTCAAGAAGCAGCAGCAGAAGAAGAAAAGCCTTTTTGGCACCCTGCTCCTGCGCGCAGCAGCTCTCCTTTCACAGCAAGCAGCAACAGCAGGCACAGGCTTGGCACCCTCGGCCCAAGTCCAGGCCTCCGACGGCCCGCAGACAAGGAGGTTGGGGTTCAGGCTCTGAACCCTCTTCCTCCAAGCCTGCTCAGTGACGAGATGGGGTTGCCACCACTATCCCAGTCATGCCAGCTCTGGGTCCTCCCATGGGAGGTCAGCTCCACCATTTTCTTTCCTCCTGGTCCGCTGTTACCACGGACAGGTGGGTCTTAGAAGTGGTCAACCAGGGTCTGCCTCTGGAATTCGAGCAGTACCCTCCTTGCTGAGCCCATGCTCCACGGGAGGAGAGAGTATCAGCACACACTTGGTCGGCTCAGAGAGACTTTGTAGCCTGGCTCCTCCTCAAGGAGACAGTGTTTCAAGTGGCAGATTCTCCAGTCAACCCAGGGTTCATTTCCAGGTACTTCCTGATCCCAAAGCGAATGGGGGGCTGGCACCCCATTCTAGATCTGCATGACCTGAATCAGTATCTCAGGCCACGCACCTTCAGGATGGTAAGTCTGTCCCAGATCATACCATCCCTAGAACAAAACATGTGGTTCTGCTCTCTGGATCTCCAAGATGCATTTTTTCATGTCCCAATCTATCCATCCCACCAACAGTTCCTCCACTTCAGAGCAGAGGGAACTCTATACGACTTCTGAGTCATGCCATTCGGCCTATCATTGACCCCACAGGTCATCACCAAATGCATGGCAGTGGTGGCAGCCCATCTCGGGTGTCGAGGGGTCAGAGTGTACCCTTACCTTGATGACTGGCTCTTGGCAGGTTCCACCCAGCAAGAGCTGGAGAGGTCCAGGGATCTGGCCCTCCAGACCTGCTCTCAACTTGGTCTCCTGATTAACCAGCCCAAGTCGGAGCTCGTGCCATGTCAGGTGATGTGCTTCACCAGGGCAGAACTTGACCCCAGTGGACAGGGTGGAGGTTCCCTCCTCCTCTGTCCAGTCATTTCTAGTTGGGCACTTGTGCCCTGCCTGGGACTTTCTGCGCCATCTGGGTTACATGTGGCCTGCACCATTGTGGTCCATTGGGCCCGGTGGCATATGCGCCCTCTTCAGTGGGAGCTGGCTATCCAGTGGACTCAGCGCCTAGGTCATTTCGACCAGCTGATCATTGTGACCCAGAAGATGTGGAACACTCTCCAGTGGTGGACCGTCCTAGACCCGTTTCAGGAAGGGATCCCATTTGTCCAACCCGAGCTGACGGTCGTCCTCACAACCAATGCCTCTCTCACGGGCTGGGGAGCCCACATGGGGAACAACAGGGCCCATGGGTTCTGGACCCCCGAGGAATCTTGATAACATATCAACCTGTTGGAGCTCAGAGCAGTCAGACTGATGCTGTCAGCATTCGCTCAGCAGCTTCGGGGTCAAGGGATTCAAATCCAGACGGACAATACCATGACCATGTACAACATCAACAAGCAGGACGGCACGCACTCCCAGCTGTTGTGCAGGGAAGCGCTCTGTATCTGGACACTCATGAGCTGACTAGAGGTGGATCTCGTAGCCATCCATGTGGCAGGAGCCTTGAATCAACTGGTGGATACTCTCAGCCACATAGGCAAGACATCCCACGAGTGGTCTCTCCATCCAGAGGTAGCTCACAGCCTGTTCTCCCACTGGAGCAAACCAATGGTGGACCTGTTTGCCTCCAGGGAAAACACCAAGCTGAGGCTGTTTCATGCCCACCCCCCTCAGTGGGGATCACTGCAGGGGGATGCCTTCTCAAGGTTGTGGACCCTAGGCCTCTTCTAAGCCTTCCCCCTATTTCCCTTGATCCACAGGGTGCTCTTCAAGGTGAGGAGGGACAAGGCACAGGTGATCCTGGTAGCCGCAGACTGGCCCCACCAGTTCTGGTATCCAGATCTCCTCAGTCTCAGCAACAGGCTCCTGAGGCGTCTTCCAGTATGCCCGGACCTGATCTCAGTCAATCAGGGGAAGGTATTCCATCCAGACCTTCAATCCCTGCACCTGACAGCCTGGTTCCTGAGTGGCTAGAGTTCCAGGCTTTGGGTCTCTCTGAGGATGTACTCACTGTAGTGGAAGCATCCAGGAAGGAGTTGACCAGACTGTGCTATGCCTTCAAATGGAAGAGATTTTCTATTTGGTGTCAGGGTAAGGGCTTGGACCCTCTGTCCTGTCCAGTGGCTAGCATCCTAGACTACCTTTGGTCTCTGTCCAAAGAGGGTCTTCGACTCTTAAGGTGCACCTGGCAGCCATCTCTGCTTACCAGGCGCGGGCCGGTCAGGAGATGGTGGCACAGCAGAAGGTGGTCTGGCACTTTTTCAAAGGCCTTGATCACATATCCCCTCTGGTGCATGAACCTCCACCTCTGTGGGATTTACTGCTGGTCTTGGCAAAGCTCATGGGCAAGCCATTCAAACCAATGCACAAGTGTGAGATGTCACACTTGTCGTGGAAGACGGCCTTCCTGGTGGCTATCACGTCCACCAGGATGACTAGGGAGCTCCAGGCACTCTCAGTGGAGTCTCCTTATCTAGTCTTCCAAAGGGACAAGGTTGTCCTGAATCCCCACCCGAAATTCCTCCCGAAGGTGGTGTCAGAGTTTCACCTTAATCAGGTGTTGACTCTGCCTGTGTTCTACCCGAACTACACCTCGGATGCTGAGTACAGACTTCATACTCTGGACCCGAGATGTGCTCTCTCCTACTATAAGAAGAGGACGGCTGAAGTTCGGGGAGAGGTTCACCAGCTGTTTGTCACCTATGCTGAAGTTGTATCTGGCAGGCCTGCAGCAAAGTGGACGATTGGCAGATGGATTACATCATGCATTGATCTCTGCTTTAGGTTGGCGGGCAGGGGGCCTCCCAGAGGGATAAAAGCTCATTCTACCCGCCATACCACTGCTTCAGTGGCTGCTTCCAGGGAGATCCCTATCTAGGAAATCTGCAGGGCTGCTACCTGGAAGACAGCAAACTCCTTCATCACCCATTACAACATCGACCTTTAGTCACGCCGGGATGCTGGTTTTGGGACCTCAGTTCTCCAGTCTCTGTTTTCTAAGTAGGCGGTGTGTGCCTCGCCTCCCTCCTCCTGGAGAACTGCTAGAAGTCTGCCAACAAGTGTGGATAAGAACAACATATCCACATCTCTAGAAAAAACAGGTTACTCACCTGTAACAGTAGTTCTAGGAGTGGTATATGTTGTTCATCCACACTGACCCACCCGACCTCCCCGGCTGCAATGCAAAACTTGGCTTCCAGCGGGCTAAGATCTAGCATCATGGGGCAGAACCGAGGGTTATACCACCCGGGTGGGTGGGAGGAGTCAGCTTGAAGATCTTCCGGCAAGAATTAAAGGGGAAAGCGACATGCCAACAAGTGTGGATGAACAACATGTACCATTCCTAGAACTACTGTTACAGGTGAGTAACCTGTTTTTCAGTTTTAGCCCTACTTTGCGCCTCAAACAAGAACACCACAGCCCCAAGCTTAAGCCAGCCTCCTCTGGCACTAAGAAATCTGGAGGTTGAGGGACCCCTGCTTCCTCCGCCAGCTGTGGAGCCACGTCCAAGTCTGCTCAGTGATGGGTGGGGGTGGGGTGGTCATTCTTCCACCCATCTTGTCCAGCCCAGGACCTCCCATGGGGGGGCTGCGACTCTGCTATTTTGTTTCCTCCTGGTCCATCATCACTTTGAACAAATGGGTGCTCAAAGTGGTGGGCCAGGGTTACCTCTGGAATTTGAGGCTCCCCAGCCCAGCCTGTTCCCCATAGGAGGACGTGGTGTCTGTGGACATGTCCACCCTTCGAGAGGACATTGCCCAGCTTCTCTGGAATGAAGCTGTGGTCCATGTCCAGGATGCCAAGACCAGTCCAGGGCTCATCTCCAGATACTTTCTGGTTCCAAAATGGACAGGGGGTTGACACACTATACTGAATCTGCACAACCTCAACAAACTCCTAAGGCCGCGTAAGTTCCAGATGGTCACTCTGAATCATATCATTCCATCCCTGGAGCAGGACATGTGGTTCTGCTCTCTGTTCCTTCAGGACGCAGTCTTCCATACTGCTGTCCATCTGTCCCACCTGTGGTTCTGCTAAGAAGGAATCCTTTACGAGTTCCAGGCCATGCTGTTATGCCTTTCCTCAGCCTCCAGGGTCTTCACCAAGCGCATAGCAGTGGTGGCAGCCTTTCTGTGGTGCTGAAGTGTCCAGGTGTACCTGTACCTGGACGACTGACTGATCGCGGGGTCCTCCGCCCCCAGGGTCTTCACCAAGTGCATAGCAGTGGTGGCAGCCTTCCTGCAGTGCTGAGGTATCTGGGTGTACCTGTATGATTGACTGATCATGGGTTCCTTCAGAATGGAGGTGGAGCGAACCATGGATCTGGCCCTCCATATCTGCTCGATCTTGGGCCTCTGGATCAACAAGGCCAAGTCAGAACTCATCCCTTCTCAGGTCATCCAGTTCATCAGGCAGAGTGGATCCCTTCGGGCCAAAGCCCAACTCCTGGCGGACTGAGCGGAGGTTTTTACCTCATTTGCTCAATCATTTCAGGCTGGGCAATCGCATCCTGCATGGGAATTCCTGCATCTACTGAGGTATATGGCGTCCTGTACCTGCATGGTCCAGTGGGCTTGCTGACGGATGCACCCCTTGCAGGGGGAGCTGGCCTGTCAGTGGTCAGAGTACCTCGGTCACCTCAACCAGCTGGTCATGGTGACGCAGATGATGTGGGACACCATCCAGTGGTGGCTGTTCCCAGAACATCTGCAGGAAGGAGTCCCATTCATCCACCCAGAGTCAACAGTCACTCTCACGACCGACACCTCTCTGATGTGAAGGGGAACCTACAAGGGGGACAAGGAGTCTCGATGTAACAGCAACCTGTTGGAGCTCCATGCAATACATCTAGCCCTGATGACCTTCACTCTGGTTGTCATTTCACCTGC
Organism: Neoceratodus forsteri; assembly: GCA_016271365.2. Classification (NCBI taxonomy): domain Eukaryota; kingdom Metazoa; phylum Chordata; order Ceratodontiformes; family Ceratodontidae; genus Neoceratodus; species Neoceratodus forsteri. The sequence goes on from CM057456.1 coordinate 1,089,496,421, forward strand.
GAATAACCTACTTACCCAGTTCTTATCACAAGGACCAGCAAGCCTTCCCCCTGTCCACAGTACACCTGTCATGGGTTTCTCCTTCCAACCAGTAACTTACAAGGAAGTGGATGATCTGCTCCTTCAGCTAGATGCTAGAAAAATTGCAGGGGCAGACCTCATTGGCCCTTTTTCCTAAAGCTCAGTCACCAAGTGCTGGCAGCTCCATTAACACAGCTCTTTAATATGTCCCTCAGCTTGGGTAAACTTCCTTCTGTCTGGAAGACTGCCCAAGTTTTACCACTCTTCAAATCAGGAGACCCCAGAGGCCCAAATAACTACAGGTCAATCTCCTTACTCCCCACCTTATCAAAACTGCTGGAGAAATTAGTGAACTGCCAAATTAGAAACTACATTGATGCCTCAAATCTGCTAAACCCTGTGCAATCAGGCTTTAGGCCATGCCATAGCACAATCACAGCTCTGGCTAAAGTCACACATGACTGGCAGAGAGCCCTTGACTTAAAGAATCATGTATGCACAGTATTCCTCGACTTAAGCAAGGCCTTCGATACCGTCGACCATGCATTGCTCTTAGTTACTCTCCGCAACATTGGTCTGGATGCATCTTCCCTAAAATGGTTCTCTTGCTACCTAGCAGGGCGGATGCGGCAAGTAAAAGCAATAGGAGATCTCTCCACTCTAAAACAGATTAGCAGAGGTGTATCTCAAGGCTGCCTCTTGGGGCCCTTACTTTTTTCACTTTATATCAACATTGACCATGGAATCAGACTTTCCAGTGTACATCTCTTTGCGGACAACTTGGTCCTTTACACTGCCAGGCCTACTCCCAAAAGTGCCTGCTTGGACTTGCAAGAAGATTTCCTTATGCTGCAACAAAACCTCCTGACTCAAAAGCTCCTGTTGAATGCCAAAAAGACCAAGGCTATTCTGTTATCCCCCATGACCAAGTCCATAAACTCCCTTAAGCACGACAATATTCCCATTATCACCACCCTGCTTGGTGAGACACTTGACTATGTGACCAAGTTCAAGTACCTAGGTATGTGGATTGATAACAGACTTTTTTTTTGCTGATCATATAGACGAGCTCTCAAAAAAACTTAGAGGGTTGGACATTTTTTTAGAATCAAGCATCTGCTTACCCAGGAGGCCAGAAAAAGCTTGGTTTACACCATGTTCCTAGCTATCGTGGACGATGCAGACTTCCTGTATGGCCAAGTCCCAAAAAACGCCCTATCTAAGCTTGACACCCTTTATCATAGGGCCTTATGTTTCATCTCAGGTGCGGCACATAATACCTACTCTATTCCAAAGTAGGATGGACCTCACTTATGTTCAGGAGGCAAAGGGAACGCTATACTATGGACCTATAGATCTGTATCCAAGAGGCTACCATCCTACATTTCTGACTGTCTGTTCTCCTGCACCTATGCCTTGAGAAGCCATTTGTACATCTCACTAGCTGTGCCTAAAGTCTTTTCCCATTTTGGCAGAGCCTCCTTTAGCTATGTGCTGTCCCAGCTGTGGAACAACATCCAGAAATCCTTAAAATTGGTGCATCGTATTGGTTTTGCAGAATTCAAGTCACTCTACTCAAGATACTTCTCAGAGCATTGTCAATGCCCCCTGTCGCTAAACCGTAGCCATACATTGCCATTCTTACAGTCAACCCTATACGCTTTCTATCCTCTAGTTAGAATTACCCTAAGCCATGTTCCTGGATTCATCCTAGCTTTCTACTTGCTGCTGAGCCCCCCAGCTTGCACTGTCACTAACATTAACTCTGCTCTACTAGAGCTATCACTGTCTAAAATCATTGGTTCGGCACATTGGTGCTGACTTGCTTCCACCTCTCTGCTGTACTGTTTACTAGGATGAGGCTTCACCTTACGACCAGGCCTCATTGATTATCCTTGTACCTTGCTTTTATTGCAATGTATTTATTGTATTAATATGCCCATTTGTGCTTTATGTTCTATTGTGCTACTGTATTATTTATTCTGTACCTACCATGCCCTTCTTGAAAATGAGCTTGCTCAATTGAGTTTCACCTGGCTAAATAAAGATTGATTGATTAGTTGGTTGTTCAGGGTCAGGTTGTCCAGGTGCAGACAAACAACACAATGCATGTACTACCTCAACAAGCAGGGCGGGATGCACTTCCCTACCGTTGTTCAGGGAAGCTTTCTGCATATGGACCCTCGTTTGTAGCTTGGGCACTGACCTTCTGGCGATTCATGAGGCCAGCATGTCCAACCAGTTGGCGGATGCCCTCAGCCAAGTGGGCGAGGCATCCCACAAGTGGTCCCTTCATGAGGGGGCAGTCGTTTGCCTGTTTTCCCAATGGGGCACCCCCTAGGTCAATCTGTTTACCTCCTGGGAGAATGTGAAGCTGAGGCTGTTTTGGTGGCCCCGCTCAGTGTGGGACACTGCGTGGAATGCCTTTGTGAGACCCTGGACTCCAGGCCTCATGTATGCCTTCTCTCCCGTCCCATGATCCACAAGGTGCTGATCAAAGTGCGGAGGGATAAAGCTCGGATGATCCTGGTGGCTCTGGACTGGCCACGTCAGTTCTTGTACCCTGATCTCCTCAGCCTCAGCAGCAGGCCTCCTTGGTCATTACCTCTCCTCCTGGATCTGCTCTCTTTCTCTCAGGGGAGGGTCCTGCACCCAGACCTTCAGTCCCTGCATCTGACAGCCTGGTTCTTGAGTAACTAGAGTTCCAGGCTTTGGGTCTCTCCGACGAGGTCCTCCAGGTCATTGAGGCCTCTCTGAAGGCGTCAACTCGCCAGTGGTACACTTTCAAATGGAAGAGATTTTCCATTTGGTATCAGGGCAAGGAGCTAGACCCCTTAATCTGCCCAGTGGTGAGCATTCTGGATTACCTGTGGTCCTTCTCCCAGCCGGGCCTGCAGTTGACGACCTTCAACGTGCACCTGGCAGCCATCTCTGCATACCAAGTGTAGGCTGGTATGCTGACAGTGGCGCAGGAGAAGGTGGTCGGGCACTTTTTCAAAGGCTTTGACCACTATTCCATGAACTACCACCACCTTGGGACTTGTTCCTGGTGTTGGCAGTGCTCATGGACAAGCCATTTGAACCAATGCTCAGGTGTCATATCTCCCACCTGTCATGGAAAACCACCTTCTTGGTGGCGGTCACCTCCTCCAGAAGGATCAGTGAGCTCCAGGCCCCCTCAGTGGAGTCACTTTACTTAGTCTTCCACAAGGACAAGGTTATCCTCTGCCCCAACCCAAAGTTCCTTCTAAAGGTTGTTTCGGAATTCCACCTTAACTTGGTGATTAGCCTGTGACAAGGTGCCTTTGTAAGTGAGCCTATGGCTCAAAGGTTTTCCAAACTGCTGTCTAAATAAATAAATAAATAAACCTCCCAGTGTACTTCACCAACCCAACCTCAGAGGCCGAGCACAGGCTCCATTTGTTGGATCTGAGGCAAATGCTCGCTTATTACAAGGAGTGTATGGCTAGAGTTCGGGGAGAGGTTCATCAGCCCTTTGTCACCTACACTAAAGCCACACCTGGCAAACTGGCAGCTAAACTGACGATTGGCAGGTGGATAGTCTCCTGCATTGACATCTGCTATAGGTTGGCTGGTAGGGAACCTCTCATTGGGCTTACAGCTCATTCCACCAGACATACTTTACCGCTGCCATGGTGGCTGCTTCCAGGGATGTCCCTATCCAGGAGATCGGCAGGGCTGCTACCTGGAAGTCAGCACACACCTTCATCTCCTATTACCACATCGACCTTGAGTCACGCCGGGATGCTGGTGTTGGGGCCTTGGTTCTCCAGTCTCTTTTCCCTAAATATGGGGTGTGCACCTTGCCCCCTCATCCTGTAGGAGTCTGCCAGAAGTGTGGATAGTGCACTGTATCCACATCCCTAGAAATGAAGGTTACTCACCTGTAACCATAGTTCTAGGAGTGGTATATGGTGAACATCCACACAGCCTACCTGCCTTCCCCTGTCAAGTGTCACACTGCATCTTTTTTCCAGCATGTAAGATCTGACGTAACAGGGCAGTGCCGAAGAGGATATCACCTGGGTTGGTGGGAGGAGCCAGTTTGAAGACCTTCAAGCCAGATTTAAAGAGGAAAGAAATTCTGTTGGAAGTGTGGATGTGCACCATATACCATTTCTAGAACTACGGTTACAGGTAAGTAACGCTCATATTCGCCACACGTCCTTCAAGATGGAGTCCTTACAGTCAACTATCTGGGCTGTCCAGCTGGGGATTATTTAGCATCCATAGATCTGAGGGATGCATATCTCCACATTCCCATTCAGCAGTCTCATCAGAGGTCCTCAGGTTCACAGTTCTGGGGCAACACTTCCAGTACAGGGTGCTTCCCATTGGGCTGGCAGCAGCCCTGGGTGTATTCTCAAAGGTGCTCATAGTCCTGGTAGCACAACTTCAGGAGGAGAGATATAATGTCTACCCCTACCTGGACAACCTGCTCATCCAAGCACCTTTTGCCACACTGGTGAGGGAATCTGTGACCAAGACCTTGGAGGTTTTGGAGTCCCATGGTTGGGTAGTCACTTGGGAGAAAAAGCTCTCTCAACCCATCTCAGACCCTGGAGCACCTGGGAATGCCTTGCTGTCCTTCATTTTCACAAGCTGGTACAGGCAAAAGCCATGAAAATAAAGTCAGACAACGCTGTTACAGTGGCATACATAAACAAGTAAGGAAGCACAAATAGTGTAGAGGTTCGAAGAGAAGCAACCGCTCTGCTACTGTGGGCAGAGGAGAACCTTCTCTCTTTCAGTGGTTCACTTGCTAGGAGAACTGAATATTCAGGCCAATTGACTAAGCCACGAGAATGTCCACCCAAGGGAGTGGATGCTGAGCCCGGAGGTGTTCGACCTTCTGTGTAGAAGGTTCAGTCGTCCACAGATTGACTTGTTCACCTCCAATCAAAATACCCAAGTGCAGCAGTTCTTCAGCCAATACCAGTGTCCACAGGAGAGGCAGTGGACACTCTGTCACAGACATGGAATTTCTGCAGAGCGTATTCCTTCCCTCTTCTGACTTCTTCCAAAGGTCATATGCAAAATAAGGCACTAAAAGGAAGTTTTCTGCTGATAGCTCCAGAATGGCTCAAAAGGCCACGGTTCTCAGACCTAGTGAATCTAGCTCAACATGTACCGTTTCATCTCCCAGTTTGGGGTGACCTTCTCTCCCAATGTCCCATTCTGCATCCAAACCCAGAGGCGATGCAGCTGGCAGCCTGGCTCCTGAGAGGAGGAGACTTCTGAAACAGTTTTTTTTTCCAGAAAAGTAGTGGATATCCTGATGGCCGCCAGGAAATATTCCACGTCTGCAACTTATGCTTACGTGTGGACCACCTCCAAAGCAACAGTTCTGCAGATGTTTGATTTTTGCAGGCAGGAGTAGACAAAGGTTTGGTCTTGAGCACCTTGAGAGGTCAGCTGTTGGCACTCTGATCCTCCATGGGCTCATCTATAGGGTCTAACTGGGAGGTTATCCGATTCCTATGAGCAGGCAGCAGAAGCTGATCACTATTCCAATCCCCTGTCCCTCCATGGGATTTGAATCTGGTTTTGAATGTTAAGAACCCTTCAGACCTTTTTTGTTAGTACCACTAGACGTTCTGTCATACAAGTTCTGTTTTTAATTGCTATGTGCTCAGCCAGGAGGATTGGCGAGCTCCAGGCCTTGTCCCACAAAGCCTTACCTTATCATTTATATGGATAAAGTGGTTCTGAGAATGGTTCTGTCTTTCATTCCGAAGGTTCCTACATCCTTTCACGTGAATCAGGAACTCTGTCATCCCTCTTGTCCACAGCCAACTCATCTGAGAGAGAGCAAGGTTAGATTTGCACAGGGCAGTTAGGACATATCTTAGATGAACTGCAGAGTTCAGAAAGTCAGATAAGTTGTTCATACTTTTCAGAACAGACACAAAAGGACAAAAAAACTCTAAGGCCACCCTTGCAAAGTGGGTAAGGGTGTGCCTTGCCAAGGCTTATGTTGCAGTAAAGAAGAGGGCTCCGACTCACATCAAGGCTCATTTCACCAGAACTATGGCCACCTCCTGGGCAGAGAAAGGTGAGGAATCTGTTCTAGAATTGTGTAAGGCTGCAACGTGGTCCTTCGTCCACACATTCACTAAGCACCACAGACCGGATGTTCAAAGCTCCTCTAATGCGGCCTTTGGTCACAAGAATTTTGCAGGCGGGGTTGGCAAGTAAATTTATTTTCCTTTTTTTGCAGTTTATTTATGGGACAGTATTCTGCCCCACCAGGTTAGATAGTGGGTACTGCTTGTTAGAACTCATATGTACTAATTACCCATTGACAATGTAGAGCGCTACAGAAAGAAGAAATGTCTTCATACTTAACATAATTTCCTTTACTGTTAACTCCCAACATTGTCAATGATGGAGAATATTGTCCTTTATACCAGCACTGGAATATCTGAGAAAACTTGATTTTTATTTGGACTTCCTTCTGTGTTTTACCTGGTGCTGATTATACAAAACAAAGAGAGTTCTGCATAACAGGTTTAGATTTTTCTGAACAATAAGGGTGCCTCTTTGCTACAGGTTAGTGCTTACACTGTTTGCAGATCTTTTCCAGTGTTACCTTTTTTATTAACTCCTTTCACCAGTCTCATTGTAGTCAGTTCAGAAGTTTAAAGGAGCTTCACCACAAGAGAGAAACATAAAATGAACTTCTTTCCATCCTCCCACTCACTAGAGGAGGTAGGGAATCCCTTACTGTATGTTTTTTTTTTTTTTTTAAGGAAAAGGTGCGAGTGTACAAACAACTTAACAAGACCAGCAGTATAATCTACACAGGTTTACTCTTATGTCATTCGGGGCAGATGTGACTGGAGAGTTACTGCTGTCTGAAATGTTCATGTGCCCAGGATTCTATGCTGATTTGCAGCCCCAGGCTGTGCCATTTCCCTAGTAGGGGTGTGCATTACCACTAATTACCCATTAACAATGTTGGAGCTAACAGAAAAGGAAATTACATTAAGTATGAGGACATTTTTTTATTTTCTTTTTATTGACTTTAAAAATACTTTTTTAAAACAATGATCGTAGAGTGTACGTATTGAATACATACAAAAGATTTTACATATCTTAAGAAAACAATAATTGCAGAGGGTACATATAGAATACATACAAAGATTTTACATATCTTAAGATAGGGTGCCTTACACTGCCCAGTTGTTACATAATTCGGGGAAGAAGGATATAACTCAAGTCAATTCACAATAGTTTCTCTCATTAACCAAACTGTTGCCATGAACGGAACTGACCTGTTCCATGAAGTACTGACTCAGTGTATTGATGATTGCTGTTGTGTTGTTGATCACAAGAAGCTCAGACTGAATAGCTTCACTTTTCCTATCCATTTTAAAGCACTGGTGCTATTGCACCATATGAAGGGCAGTCAGTACTGTTCTGTGTACCCATGAGCAAGGTCGCTCATGTTCATTTTGTTGCCTTTATCAGAGAATTATGACATTTTTCAGGCTGAGGGCAAAATGCAACACAATAAAGAATATGTCGCTGTCAGGGCTTTTTATTTTGGTATACTCACAGTTCTTGTCCCTGCCATACCTGCAGTAGAGGATCACTCTTAAGTCTGTTCTTTCTTGTGTGGAGTTGAGGCTCTGAACACACTGGGCTTGTTCAAACATTTTAAGTCCCTTAAAATGTTTTAACAAGCCCAAACACAGTTTGTGTCCACACTGAACATGGTTGGAAACCATGTTTAAAAACCATATTTAAACCCTGCAAGGGACCTACTTTAAAATCAGTTTTTAAACATGGTTTCAAACCCAGCATGGTTTAGCTGGTAGTGTGGACGGGAGATTGAACCGTGGTTACACAGTACTGAATAGGGAGACCAACCTGTCACAACAGTATCCTCACCTTATTACTCATCAGGTATTTTGGTCATCATAACTAGTATCCAGTTCACTAGGATTTAAAAAAATCACATTATAATCTAATTGCAGGTTTTTATATGAGTGGTGATAACAAGTGTGTACTGCAGTACCGCGATTATGTTCCGTCGCCTTGCATATAGTTTACTTTGCACAGCAGCTATTTTACAGTAGCATTGTTTCAATGGCAACATACTGTACTACAGCTAAGAGCAGCATAACTGTTCTCAGAATGGCTTCGGCTTGCTCTCCTATAGATTTGTATTACAGATTAAAATGGAACATTATAGAAGTGGTCACTTGCCTTTATTATACTGCAACTAGTTGTGTTCTGGCAGTTACCGTAAGAGGTTTGTGCTCTGTACTGAGGGAAAAAGAAATTTGGGGTTGTTGACTGAGAAAAAAAATCCATCCGCGAAAGACTGTCAAGGTACAGTTGTGCATTTCATAGTAAGGTGTTTGCGGCAAAGCTTGCTCGTCAGCTACTTCTCACGTGTATTGCATGTTTAGCCCAGCTTTGTAGAAGCAGCACACATCTGTGCTGGAGTCTGTGCTGACACTGATGTTCATGATCTGTTACAGGGCTACAGTGTGGATGCAGCACAACTGTGTTTAAACATGGTTCTGAAACAAATCAAGAAAATATGGACGGACTTCCGTGGTGAGTTTAAAACCATTTCTAGTAACAGTTTTAAAAATGGTCTGCAAGTGTGTACAAGGCCTTAGAGATCTGATTTTTATTTTCTTTGTGAACTTGCCATCTTCAGAGTTCAGGAGGTATGCTCTTCCTTTTTTCCCTCCATCCAATTTAATTTGATTCTGCTGTACACTATCTTTCATCCTTCCTTGTTGCAAAAGATACAGTCCGGCAGACAGCCATTTGTCACTCTCGCTTTAGGTTCTGTGAGCTCTTGCTTCGAGGGGGCTCTTGCAGCAGGCAACACTGGTAGGACTAAGCCGCCAGGTGCTAGGACAACACAGAAAAACTTCTAGCTAGCATTCTACAGTGGGGGACTGCCCCCGACGTCAGCACGCTGTTGTCCACCTATGGTATAAAAGGGGTGGTTCCCCCTGACCAACCTCAGTTCTTTTCCTGACGTCAGCCCATGCACATCGGACCTTCACGGATGCCTGCTTCAGTTGACAACCATTTTGCTCGCGCTTTACCCATGTTTCTCTTTATTTTCATTGATAAATACATAGTTTTTTGGGTGTCTCTTTACGTTTGTGCATGTCTTCTTCTCCAGCTTCCTCTTGGCATATGAAATGTGCTTGAGGCAAGCAACTTCCCTCCAAGGACGGCCACTCTTCTTGCCTGCCCTGCTTAGGCCTTGATCACAACACCAAAGCCTGCCAGCACTTTAACCAGGCCAAATGGAGATGCACTTCGAAGATCCTCCAGAGCTTCTTGCTGCAGCTGAATATAGCCGTGACGGAGAAGGAGCTTCAGGGCAAAAGTTCCTCTCCTTCCCTGGCCCCTGCCCAGAAGGAGAAGTAGTCATAGAAACATAGAATTTGACGGCAGATAAGGACCGCTTGGCCCACCCAGTCTGCCCATTTCCCTACCTACTGGATAAGCTGCAGATCCTAGTTAACCAGCAGCCTACTTCTTCTTACCCCAACCCCCCAGAATTGCCTTATGACTGTCCCATGCTTGCTTGAATTCCACCACTGATTTTGACTCCACAACCTCCTCCGGAAGGCCGTTCCATGCATCCACAACCCTCTCTGTGAAAAATCCTTAAATTACCTCTGAGCGCCCCTCTATCTTCAAATTGTGCCCCCTTGTTCTTGCACACCTCTTTTTTTGAAAGATGCTACCCTCTTGGACTTTGTTGATTCCCTTGAGGTGCATGAAAGTTTCTATCATGTCCGCCCTCTCCCTCCTTTCCTCGAGGCTATACATATTAAGCTCCTTAAGTCTCTCTTCATATGTCTTCCGTGCAGAGCCTGCACCATTTTATGTGCCCTCCTCTGGACAGCTTCCATCCTGTCTATGTCTTTGCGGAGATTGGGTCTCAGAACTGCACACAGTACTCCAGATGGGGTCTCACCAGCTGTCTGTACAGAGGATAATAACTTCTTGTTTTCTACTGGTGATGCCTCTCCTATGCATCCCAGTATCCCCCAACCCTCCTTGCTGCCCTCTCACATTGCTTGCCCACCTTTAGGTCATCTGATATGACTACCCCAGGTCCCTTTCCATTTTGTTGTTGTTAGTCTCACCCCCATTGTGTACTCTTCCCTGGGTTTTTGTTTCTCAGGTGCATTACCTGCACTTCTTAGCATTGAATCTAAGCTGCCATACATTTGACCATTCCTCTAACCTTGCCAAGTCCCTTCTCATCCTTTCCACCCCACCCTGTGCATCAACTCTGTTGCAGATTTTAGTGTCATCTGCAAAGAGACATACTTTTCCTTCCAGTCCTTCCACAATGTCGCTTAAAAAGACATTGAAGAGGACCGGTCCTAATACTGAACCCTGCGGTACCCCACTAGTAACCCTCCTTTCTTCTGAGTGGACTCCATTTACTATTACTCTCTGTGTCCTATTCTCCAGCCAATTCTTTACCCAGGTTGTCATCTTGGGACCCACTCCCAGGCTGGCTAACTTGTATATTAATCTTTTGTGTGGGACTGTGTCAAATGCCTTGCTAAAGTCTAGGTAGGCCATGTCCACAGCCCTCCCTGATCTACTACTTTGGTCACCCAGTCAAAGAAATCTATCAGATTTGTCTGGCAAGACCTTCCCGCTGTGAATCCATGCTGCCTAGGGTCTTGTGCCCTCTGGCCTCTAGATGCCGACAATTCTTTCCTTCCAAGTGATTCCATCATTTTCCCTATCACTGAGGTTAAACTAACAGGTCTGTAGTTTCCTGCTCTGCCTTGCTCTCACTTTTGTGATGGGAATCATCTGCCCTCCTCCAGTCCTCGGGTACCACCCCATCCTCCATGATTTGTTAAAAGGGTAGTCAGTGGTGTCACTAGTTCTACCCTTAGCTCTTTTAGAATTCTGGCATGAATCCCATCAGGCCCCATTGCTTTGTCCACCTTCAGTTTTAAGAGTTCTTTCAGAACCCTTTCTTCTGTAAATGGGCTGGTATCAACTTCTGTATCAGAGTGTTACTACTGTTTGTTTTATGTACCTCCCCTCTTCATTTGTAAATACTGAGCAAAATATTTGTTTAGTATCTCTGCCTTTCACAGTCTCCCTCTGCCCACCCTCCCTCTCCTTTATTAAGCCTCACTATCCCTCCCTTGGTCTTCCTTTGCTCCCTGATGTACCTATAAAGGTTTTATCCCCTTCTTAACTGAGTTGGCTTATCTTTCCTCAGTTTGGGCCTTTGCTGTTCTGACTGCCTTCCCAGCCTCCTTTTGCTTTAACTGATACAGTTCTCTGTCCTGCTCCTTCTCACGATTCCTTGTACTTCCTGAATGCTTTCTTTTTCTCTTGAACCTTCACTGCCACTTCCTTTGAGAACCATAGTGGTTTCTTACATCGTCTTGTTTTGTTTATTTGCTTCACACAAAGGCTCGTTACCTCTGTGATGCCAGTTTTTATTATTCCCTATTGTTCTTCCACTCCTCCTTCCTGCCCATTTGCTAGTGCATTCCTTAGGCACTCACCCATTCTGGCAAAGTCAGCCCTCCTAAAGTCCAGTACTTTTGTCTTTGTATGGCTTGACTCTATTGCTGTGTTTATTGTGAACCATACTGTTCGATGGTCGCTAGTTCCCAGATGGCTACCCACTTCTACATCTGTGATCCTCTCTCCATCTCCATTTGAGAGAATCAGGTCTAATGTTGCTCCCTCTTGAGTGGGCTCCAGTACTAGTTGTCTAAGGCGTGCCCCCTGTAGGGCATCTAGAATAACTGCACTCTTCGAAGTGGCAGCTGCAACTGCACTCCAGTTAACATCTGGCATATTCAGATCACCCATCAGCAATATCTCCCCTTTTTCTGCCATTCTAAGTATACTTTCTATCATTTCCCTGTCCATTTCCTCCCCCTAAGAAGGGGGTCTGTATACAACCCCCGTGCGTATTGTGGTGCCATTGCCTGTCTCCAAATTTACCCACAGTGCTTCTTCTCCTTCCTGTTTACCCTTTTGTTCTGTTGCTTTTATTCCTTCCCTTATGTAAAGAACTCCTCATCCTCCTCTTTTACCCTCCCTGTCCCTCCTGTAGACAGTGTATCCTGGTATGTTTATGTCCCAGTCATGGTTTTGTGTGTACCATGTTTCTGTGACTGTCACGATATCCAGATGTTCCTCCTCCATTAAGGCCACTAATTCAGGAAGCTTGTTACCCAGACTACGGGCATTGGTACTCATTGCTCTCCATTTTTTGATGGCTTTACCTTCTGTTGCAGCATCCCCCACTGACCGTTCTACATCAGTCTTTTTCTAATTTAGTACCCTGTTTTGTAGGGAGAGGCTGGGATTTTCCCTGCTGCTTGTCAGTGCCTCCCCCTTTGACTAGTTTAAAAGCTTGCAAATGAAGCATTTAAACCGATTGCTCAAAAGACTTGTTCCCTTCCTGGACAGATGCAGACCATCCTGCCAGTATAGTTCAGTGGGAAGCACAAACACTGGGACAAACATAGGGAATGGCCCCAGTCAGCTTCCTGCTCTCGGTCACCACATAGTTCGGCAACTGCCTCTGGGTCTTCCTCCCACAGGAGGTCAGCCCCTCTTCCTTCAGCAGCCTTTACCACTTTAGGGCTGCCAGTTTCTCAGCTGCCTGACCTTATTTCAGTGTTGGGTGGCAGCTCCTAGGGGCATTGGACTTCGTTCCCTGCCTCCCAGCCCCTGATGCTTAGGCCCTTACTTCCAGTGGATCCTCAGCCAGGTGGCTTGACCGGGGTCTCTTCCTTGGGGGGGGGTCCTTGCCCATCGCTCGCCTGGTCTTAGCATTCCCCACATTGGTCCCTGACTCTGGGACCGATGCCTCTGAGCATTGCCCAGAGCAAGTGCTTGCCTCCTCCATACAGCTTGCCTGTACAGATTCCCTCTTCTCCTTTGGGGCCGGCGGCACCTGTCTCGCTGGACCAGCATCAGCCTTTGCCAATCCAGCTGACAACTCCTCTACTGGAGTCGACCTCAATGACTAGCGCCCTGATTCTCGATGCTTCAGGGGCCAATGCCTGGATACCCGGCACCTCAAGGACCGGCACCAGAGTACCCAATGCCCCAGGGACCAATGCAAGGTTACCCGATGCCTGGGTACTCAGTGCTGCCTCCCCAGTACCTGTAGGGGTAGGAGCAAGGAGCAAGACGGCAGCAATGCTGAGCTGTAGCTTCTGAGCTCCTTTTTTGTGTGAGCACTTGCACCTCCAAACAAGTCTGTTTTTGCTTTATTTTGGAGAGCTAATTACTTGGAGAGCTGTTTTAATCTGATGAGCTTGTTTTCTGGCCACATTGCTGACCAGAATTCCCAAATTTAAAGCATTTTTTGCTAAGGTGATAGATAGGGTTTTAGAGCAAGGTAGGGCAGGGGAGTGAGCAAGTTTAGGCAGTAGGCTTTCTTGTTTTTTGGTTAGGTCTCTGAATGCAGCTTGCTTACCTTGTCAGCCCTGCAGAATTTGGTGTCACCTGGGACCTGACGATTTTTTGAGGCTTCTGTTCCCCAGGCGCCTCGGTGTCCGATGCTGGCCACCGCGTTGAATCTACGATCTGGTCTTGTGGTATTTTGAAGACTGGACTTGGGCCGAGGATCAAGAGATTGCTGAATGGTTCCCTCGTGTTTTATCTTCCACCTCAGAACGGATGGCAGCAGTGGATCCTATTCTCCCTGAAGGTGCTTCTTTTTTATGAGAGGGATGACAGCGCTTTGTGCATTTGGTTGGCCCCTGGACTGTATTCCTGGGAGAGCGCAGTACTGAGGGCATTTCTGCACATTATCTCACAGGGTATTGGCGGCATTTGTGCTGTTTTCGAGGCTTTTGTTCCCTCAGCTGGTGGCCTACCATGTCCATGTGTTGGCATGGCCTGTTTTGGGGACAAGAGACTCTGCTGACATTTGGTGGGCCCTTGGATTATCAGTTGGGCCTGTCTGTCAGTGTTTCCTTGTGTGACCTGTACTGGGGAAGAAAGACCTCTGAAGCTCTGGCGTGCCCCTAGGATTATCATTTGGGGGCAGCCATCGGTCCTTTGGCTTCACTCCTGGGACTCCAGATCTGGTGGGAGCAGTTTTCGTGGACATTCTCAGGACTTATCCTGTGTGGCTGACATTTCTCAGATTGGTCTAGCCGGGTCATCTCTGCAGTGACTGGAGGTGGTGAGAGGGCCTTCAGCTGCCAGATAATGGGCTGTTGACATTTTCTATCATTTGCTTGTTGTTTTATATTTTGCACTTTATCTGTTCTAATTGTCCTGTCTTGTAGGACTTGTTTGCTGAGCTGTGGACAGTGCTCTCCTATCTTTCAGGAACTCTATACTGGACTTGCTTTTACTCTCTTTGGAGGTGGGGAGTGGGGGTATTGGTGGGTTTGAGTGAGTGTATGGATGGTATTAGGCTGGTTTTATATTAGTGTATGGCTGGTTGGGTGAGTGTATTTTTTTGTCAGTTGAAGTTGTAAGTTTAGGGTTAGTGCAGTCAGACAGGATGTGTCTGAGGAAGGATGGGGGCCTGGGGTGTGCCAGGATTGTGTACAGGGTGTCCCTGCTGCATAATCTGAGGCCCTTTTTCAACCTCACAGTTATCACCACGACAGCTCGTCACTGATGGGAGGTCACAATACAGAGTAACCATATTGATCGACTGTGGTGGAGCAGCTCGTGCATGTTGGTAGGGGGCAGATGGGGTGGTTAGGTGCAGAAGGCGCCCTGGGTTTATCGGGCCCAAGGGAAAGGTGAGAAGTGTTTGGTGCCCATCCCCAGGGCTTCCACCAAACTGAGTGGGCAGGTAGCTAGAGGAGCTGCACTGTCCACCAATCCCCTGTGGGCAGTGCTATGCAATGCCAGGTTGATAAGAAATAAGATTGCAATTATTGCAGATCTTGTTTCGTTGGTCAGTCTGGCATGCATTACGGAGACCTGGGTGGGTGATGACGATGGCCCTGTTTTTGCTGCTGCTGTCCCCCCAGGTACTCTATTGTGCACTGCTCCAGACTGGACCACAGGGTTGGGAGAGTTGCCATCTGTTTTAGATCTGAGGTAGAATTCACCGTGCACCCAGTGGGAAGACCGGGTTCCTTTAAATGTGTGGCTGTGCATGGGGTTCTGGGTGCAGGCTGCAGAATTCTACTAATCTACCACCCCCAACACCCACCCCGGGGCAGCGGGAGAATTTCTGCAGGAGGCAGACAATTTCGTCATCCGTGAAACATTGGAGGCCCCCAGATGTTTAATTCTGGGGGACTTCAATGTTTGGGCCAACGCCGAATCATCTAGGCTTGGTTATAACTTCCTCCAGACTATGTCATCACTGGACCTGTCACAGGAAGTTTCCTCCGTGACCCATCAGGGTGGCCACATGTTGGATCTGGTCTTCTCACTGGGGCTTGAGATTAACAGCCTCAAGACTGATTGGGTTGCTTGGTCCGATCATTGCACAGTGGAGTTCATGTTTGAAGCACCCCCCAAAAGCCCTTCCCCTGCTGAGATGGTCAGCTACTGCCCTTTGAGGTGTGTGACCCCTGAGGGTTTTCTGGCGGTGGATGATCTGTCTAGTGTGGGCACTGCATGCGGTGGGGGAGGATACGTGTGTTGCAGTCTCCACCTATAATAAGTTGATGTCTGAGGTGCTCAACTCCCTCCCACCGGTCCGTGTATGACCCAGATCTTCTTACTTGAAGTCTCTGTGGTTTGATGGGGAGCTCAAGGCGATGAAGATTTTGGGTTGGAGGTTGGAGTGCTGCTGGTGGAGGACCGGCCTGGAGGTGGACAAGCTGGCCCTGCGCGCTCACTATGGCGAGTACCAAGGGGTAATCAACCATAAGAAGGCAGAGTTCTTGTCTAGGGAGATTGCTGCCAGGAAGAATCAACCAACTGTGCTTTTTTGGACTGTGGATAGGCTGCTAAACCCAGCCTGTCTGCAGCCGAAAGAAGCTTTTTCAAAAGCTTTATGTGAAGAGTTTTCTCAGTTCTTCTCAGACAGAGTGTCTGCCTTCAGAAATGGAATTCCACCAGTGAGCCAATATTCCACAGACAATAATCGCCTCAGATGCCCAGAGAGCATTTCGCCTGGTTCGGGCGAGTTTAGACCAGTGGAGGTGGCTGAGGTCATTGGGGTTGCTTCCAAGCTGAGGCGCACATATTGTGAACTGGACCTGGTGCCGACGCGTTTCTTGATGGGATGTGTCGACTCTGTTGGCCCGGTGTTTGCCTTGATTGTCCAGTGCCCCTTGTCTAAGGGGGTCTTTCCTGATGCCTTGAAGGAGGCATTGGTTAGACCTCTTCTGAAAAAGCCATCTTTTTGGATCCTGACGTCATGGCAAATTACCGTCCAATCTCCAACCTTCCATTTTTGGGTATGGTTGATGAGAAGATTGTTGCAATTCAGCTTGAAGAGCACCTCATGGCCTTTGATCAATACGAGCCTCTCCAGTCCAGGTTTCAGGCAAGGCATAGCACAGAAACTGTGTTAGTTCGGGTGCAAAATGACCTTCTCAGAGTGAGAGATCGAGGGGAGGGGACAATTCTTGTTCTCCTCGATCTCTCCTCAGCATTTGACACGGTGGACCATTGTGTGCTGCCTGACTGCCTGAAGGAATTTTGTGGACAGCAAGAGGAAGAAGGTGCTGTTAGAACTATACTACTCTACTGGGACTATATTGCCCTCCTTCCTTCCCTCCACCCCCCCTCCAAGCCAGTTGTACTCTTATAGGCACAGGATTTGACGGACAACAGGAACTTCCTGTTTGGAAGCAGGAAGGGAGTAATCACAGAGGCACAAAAGACTCACCATCCTAGAAGGAAAAGAGTAGCTCTCCACCCCACCCCACCCCAGCTGCTGGAGGTAGGAAGGAGACTACTGAGGAATATAGGAACTTCCTGTCCCAGAACAGGAAGATCAGGAGCTTTAAGGTCACAGAGGCAGTAGGAAAGTAGGGAGGGGAAAAAAACAATTTATACTGTATATAAAAAAAATATATATAATAATAATAAACAGAGTGAGGAAAGCGTAAGTATACAAAACAACAGTTAAGAGGCCACAAATAAGACATGACGGGAGTGGTGCCATGCAGTGGCTGTGGAGCAGCAGTCTTCCAGGAGATGTTCTGGAGAATGCAGTGTTGTCCCATTTTCAGGCACCTCTCTGGGCTGAGGGAGGAGGTTGCTCATCTCTAGGCTCAGCTGACCAGGATTCAGGGGACCTCTTCTCCCACCCAGGGACCACCAGGGCTACTGCTGCTGCTTCAGAGGTTGCCAAGAAAGAGGAGCGGTTGGACCACAGTGGGCTCAGGGAGGGTGAGGATGGTGGAACAGAGGTGCATCCCTCCAGTTGTACCTCTCCACAATTCATATGCCGTTCTGGCAGAGTGTGGTTCCTCTATAGAGGCACCCACAGTGGAGACCAAGGAGGATGCTGGGAACCTCCACAAAGGAGGCCCACAGGAGGGTGGCATGGGGTCCCACAGGGGAAGGAAGCAACTCCTGGTGGGGGACTCCACTGTTAGGAGGGTAGAACTGGGAGAGGGAGGGAAGGTGCCTGCTTGGTGCCATGGCTTGGAGGAACAAGGAGCAAATCTTCAGGATCGCAGGAGCAGCTGCATGGGGGAGGGAGGGAGCTGGATGTCATTGGCTGGAAAAGGGATCAGAACAGTGGAGGACGAGTTTTGGAGTTGGGAGGGGCCTTAGACAAGTAACATGCACAGTAACCTTCTCGGAGGTGCTGCCAGTCTATGGCATGGATGAGACTAGGGTGCTCCGAACCATGGGATTCAATCAATGGTTGAAAAACTGGTGCAGAGCTCAGGGTTTTGGCTTCATTGGGGATTGGAGGTCCACCTGGAAGGATGCATGCCTATACTGGTGCAATGGTCTGCACCTGTCCAGGAGGGAACCGGGATCCTAGGTGATAGGTTTAAATGCTTCATTGGCGAGCATTTACACTAGCCAATGGGGGAGACACTGAAAAGGAGCAGGGAAATCCTTGCCCTCCACTAAAAATCAGGGTAGTTAGTGAGGTAAACACCAAGGTAGAGACATCGATAGGGAGAAGGGCAGGTATAAATGGAGAAAAAGGCAAAGGCAGTAAGGACAGGGATAGGACAAAAAGGGGTAAGGCCATACAAAAATGGAGGGTAATGAGTACCAATGCCCACTGTCTAGGTAACAAGCTCCCTGAACTGGTGGCCTTGATGAAAGTGGGATGCCTGGATATTGTGGCAGTCACTGAAACATGGTACACAGAGAACCATGACTGGGATGTCAACATACCAGGGTACACGATCTATAGGAGAGACAGGGAGGGTAGAAGAGGAGGAGGAGTAGCTCTCTATGTAAGGGAGGGGATCAAAGCAATGGAACAAAAGGGTAAACAGGGAGGAGATGAGGCACTGTGGGTTACCTTGGAGACTGGAAATGGCACCACAATCTGCACAGGGGTTGTATAGAGACCCCCATCTCAGGGGGAGGAAATGGACAAGGAAATGATAGAAGGCATCCTTAGGATGGCAGAGAAAGGGGTGATATTGTTGATGGGGGACCTGAATATGCCAGATGTTAACTGGAGCACCTTTGCTGCAGCCGCATCCAAGAGCAGGGCCATTCTCAATGCCCTACAGGGGGCATGTCTCAGACAGCTAGTGATGGAACCCACTCAGGAGGGATCAGTCTTAGACCTGGTACTCTCAAATTGGGGATAGAGAAAGGATCTCAGATCTAGAAGTGAGTAGAAGGATTCTGAAAGAACTCCTAAAACTGAAGGTGGACAAAGCAATGGGGACTGACGGGATTCACTCCAGAATTCTAAAGGAATTAAGGGGAGAACAAGTGGCACCATAAGTGGTCATTCATTCCCAGATGGCTACTCACTTCTAGATCTGAGAGGAATTCGGTCAGAAGTATGGCAGCTTGGATTCAATGCAAAGAAGTGCAAAGTAATGCACCTGGGAAACAAAAACCCAGGGGAAGAGTACACAATGGGGGAAGGGGAGGGGAGGTAGTAACAACAACAAAAATGGAAAGGGACCTGGGAATAATCATATCAGATTACCTAAAGGTTAGCAAGCAATGTGAGAAGGCAGTAGGGATGTATAGGGAGAGGCATCACCAGTAGAAAACAGGAAGTTGTCATCCCTCTGTACAGACAATTGGTGAGATCCTATCTGGAGTACTGCATCCAGTTCTGGAGATCCCATCTCTGCAAGGACATAGACAGGATGGAGACAGTCCAGAGGAGGGCAACTAAAATGGTGCAGGGTCTGCAACAGAAGACATATGAGGAGAGACTAAAGGAGCTTAATATGTATACCCTTGAGGAAAGATGGGGGGGGGGGGGACATGATAGAAACTTTTAAGTACCTCAAGGGAATCAACAAAGTCCAAGAGGTTAGCATCTTTCAGAAAAAAGAGATGTGCAAGAACAAGGGGACACAGTTTGAAGACAGAGGGGGGACGGCTCAGGGGTAATGTGAGGAAGTATTTTTTCACAGAGAAGGTGGTGGATGCATAGAACGGCCTTCCTGAGGAGGTTGTGGGGTTGAAAATAGTGGGGAAATTCAAGAATGCATGGGACAGACATAAGGCAATTCTTGTGGAGGGTAAAAAGAAATAGGTTGTTGGTTAACTAGGATCTGCAGCTTATCCAGTAGGTAGGGAAATGGGCAGACTAGGTGGGCCAAGCGGTCTTTATCTGCAGTCAAAGCCAATGTTTCTATGACTTGCTGGCACAGTCATCTGCTGGTTTGAGTCTTTTCTCACAAACAGGAGGCAAAGGGTAGTGATGGGGAATTTCTCCTCCTCCCCTAGTCTCCTGTCTTGTGGAGTACCTCAGGGTTGGTCTTGTCACCAGTGTTGTTCGCCGTGTACATATTGTCCCTGGGAGGGCTCATTAGGAAATACAGCTTGGGTTTTCACTGCTATGCTGATGATACCCAGCTGTATCTTTCCTTTGCACCTGGGACACCCAATGCAGTGGATGTGCTTAACAGCTGCCTTGCTGAAATCAGTGACTGGATGGCCTCCAGCTGGTTGCGATTGAACACCAATAAGATGGAGGTACTGGTAGTGGAGTCGAACAGAGGGTGTGATAGGATGGCCTCAGGTGCAGAGACAGGACTTGTCCTGGATTCTGTGCCTTAGAAGGCCTCCTCCAGGGTGTGTAACCTAGGCATTGTTCTGAATAGAGGCCTGATACTTGAGGCTCAGGTGTCTGGCATGGTCCACACTAGTTTTTACCATCTGAGAAATATCGCCAGGATTAAGCCCTTGGTTCCACCCCTGGACCTCCCTACCTTAATGCATGCCTTTGTGACGCTGAGGCTTAATTATTGTAATGCACTGTACCTCAGGGTCTCGGAAGGTATCCCCCGCCAGCTTCAGTTAGTGCAGAAGGCAGCTGCCAGGCTGTTGACGGGGCAGTCAAAGTACTGCCACATTACCCCGATGTTGCGTGAACTGCACTGGCTGCCAGTCAGATGGAGGATTCTCTTTAAGGTGGGCTTGCTCACCTTTAAGGCCCTACATGGCTTGGGCCCTGGTTACCTGGCGGACCTTCTTACACCTGCTATCTCAGTCCACTCCCTCCGTTCCTCCTCAAGGGGTCTCCTTGCAGTTTCCAGGATGAGGTTAAAAACTGCTGGTGATAGAGCTTTTAGCATCACCAGCCCCATCCTATGGAATTCGCTACCTCCATCTATAAGAGAGGCCCCTTTTGGTGGAGATATTTGGGGGATGCCTCAAGGCCTTCCTGTTTGCGCAGGCTTTTTCTGACCTAGTTCTGTAAATATTGCCCTGTTTTGACTTGTTATATTGCCTATTTTCCTGATTTTCTTTTTATTATTATTCTGCTAGTTATTTTTATTTATTATTGTTTTTTTGATAATGTTTTATTTATTGCAATTTGTTTTATGTCGATTTTACGTATGGTGCTAGAGCCTCCAGGATTGAGCATCTTTTAAATAAAATTTGCTTTGCCTTACCCACCCTATACTCCACCTCCCCCGGTGGACTATAATGCGCTTTTCTCAGCCTGGTGGGCCTTTATACGAACATACGAATCTGCCAGCAGAAACAGGCCTTACGGTCTATCAGGTTAGTCTACTCAAATGCGTAACTAGCACCCTTATATTGCAGCTGCCACACCCATCTCTCCCCTCCTCACCTTTACCCCCCCTCGAACCCTGTCCCATGCCCTTTTAAAACTGCCGACTGTGCTACAGGGTACCACCTCCTCGAGTAGAGTGTTCCATTTCTCCACCACCCTCTCTGTGAAACAATGGCTCCTCATCTGTCTCCGATATCTTCCACTCTCCAACCTGAGACCATGCCCTCTGGTGTCCCTTCCTCTCAGCTTAAATATCCCTTCTGTGCCCGTTTTGTTAATCCCCTTCAAATATTTGAAGGTTTCAATCATATCCCCCCAATCCCTCCTCTCCTCCAGGATGTACATATTCAGCTCAGTCAGCCTGTCCTCATAGGTTTTGCCCTCCAACCCCTGGATAATTTTAATTTCCCTACGCTGCACTCCCTCCAACAATTTGATATCCTTCTTCAGAAAGGGATGCCAAAACTGCAAGTAGTACTCCAAATGTGGCCTGACTAGTGACCTGTGCAGTGGCAGGATCTCATCTCTATTTCTGGATGAGATTCCTCTTGCAATACACCCCAGCATCTTGTTGGCCTTAGCTGCCACCTTCCTGCACTGAGCTGAGTTGTTTATGTTACCCATTATGATCACCCCTAGGTCCTTCTCCTCCTCTGTGACCTCAATCTGAACCCATCCCAACTGGTAGCTCCTCCCTGGGTTCCTTGCTCCGAAGTGCATAACCTTGCACTTCTTCGCATTGAAGCTCAATTACCACTTTTCCTACTACTCCTCCAGTTTGATCAGATCCTCCTGTGGCCCCTGCCACCCCTCTATGTCATCCATCACTGCTCATCTTGGTATCATCTGTGAACAGACTGATCTTGCCCCTAACGCCAAGTGAGACACCCGATATGAATAACCCAAACAACACCGGACCCAGGACTCAGCCCCGCGGCACCCCACTTGTCACCGCCTTTGGGGAAGAAAGTGTCCACCACCACCACCTGTTGCTGCCTCCCCTTCAGCCAGTTCACAATCCAGTTTACCATTTTTGTCCCTGCCCCACAAATTGCAACTTTTCCCCCAATCTCCCATGAGGTACTGAATCAAAGGCCTTGCTGAAGTCTAAATACAGCAAATCTACTGCATGGCCTTTATCCAGTTCCCTCGTTACCCAGTCATAGTATTCAATTAGGTTGGTCTGGCAGGATCTTCTAGAGACGAGCCCATGTTGCTGACTGTCCTGGAGTCCATTTTCCTCCAAAAAGGTCATCAGCCTTTCTTTCAGAATTGCTTCCATAAGTTTTCCTACAATGGATGTGAGGCTTACAGGTCTGTAATTGCCTGGTTCATCCTTTGGACCACTCTTGTGGAGGGGCACCATGTGAGCCATCCTCCATTCCTGTGGTATGCAACCTGTGTCCAGGGAGGGACTGAACAGGTCTGGAAGTGGCCCTGCCAGTTCTTTCAGCACCCTGGGATGAATGGCATCTGGATCTGGTACCTTATTCACTCTTACTGTCTTCAGACCCTCGAGCACCCTGCCCTCCATAATTACCCATCTGTCACCCCTGCCCACCTTCCCCATCCCGAGAAGTAACTGTCCACCTTTCTCCTTCGTGAACACAGAACAGAAGTACTCATTTAGTGCTTCTGCCTGTTCTGCCCCTTCTCCATCCACTCCCTGTCCTTCCCAATCCTCATTATCTGATCCCTGCATCTCCTTCTCTCCCTTATGTATCTGAAAAAGTCTTTCTCCCCTTCCCTGATGCCCTGTGCCAGCCTCAGCTCCTTGGAAGCCTTGCCTTCCCTGATCAATCTGGTTACTTCCTTGGACATCTTCACATACAGTTCCCTGTCCTCCCCCCCTCCCAGACTTCTTGAACCTCCAAAAAGCTGCTTTTTTTGCTCTTACCCCTTTCAAAATGTCCTTGTTCAGCCAGCTTGGCTTCTTAGCCCTACTCTTCTTGCTCAGCGTCTTGGCACATGACCCAGTAGCCTCAATCAGCCCAAGTTTGATAATATCCCACTTCTGATTTGCATCCATATCAGACCTAATTCCTACCAGGTGCCTTTCTAGTATTTCCCCCATCTTGATAAAGTCTGCCCGCCTGAAGTCAACCACCTGGTTCTTGTACCTACAGTCTCTCCCTGCCCATGCTGAGCGTGAACCACACCGATTAATGGTCACTGCCAGCTAGCGGCTCCTCCACCCTCAGATCCCTCACATCCTCCCCGTTAGTCAGCACTAGGTCAGTGTTTTCCAACTGAGTTGGCCCACTGACCATCTGCACCAGAAGGCTATCCTGGAATGCATCCAGTAGCACCTGCTCCCTCGTGGCTGGGGTTCCCCAATACATTCCTGGTAGATTGAAGTCCCCCACGATCACTGTGTTCCCTTTCCTGCATACCCTTCCAATCTGCTCCGCTAACTCCTTGTCTAAGTCATCTGTCTGAGCTGGTGGTCTGTTCACCACCCCCAACCACAGTATCCTACTTTCATAATCAAGGAACTGCATCCATAATGCCTCTGTTTTACCCTTCTCCCCCTCACCCCTTGTACACCTTTTTTCTTGTCTAACATAAGCTGCCACTCCCCCCCCCCCACCATTCCTCTGTCTTTTCTATATATCCTATACCATGGGATCATCAAATCTCAGTCCTGGTATTGTATGGCCCAAGTCTCTATGATGGCAGCAATGTTCACCATCCCGACGGCCAAGAGAGCCTGTAACTCAGCTGTTTTGTTGTTTATGAAAGACAAGGAAACTCCCAGGAGGCCCCCCACTCTGGCTCCTCAGGACCCTCCTCCTTGAGACTCCAGACGTGTGGGTCCTAGCCATCCCTGGTCTCCAGGACCCTCTCTCAGTTATACGGACTGATGCAAGGAGGAATGTCGTGCTCTGACACCAGTCCAGAAAGTGACCCATTGAAGGGATTCCTCCTCTTCTTCCTCTCTGGAGGACTCTGAGGATTCTAGGGGGCCCTCTGACAAACCTGAAACCCCCAAGGAAACTTCCCGATCCCCCCTCCCCCAACGATTCTACCTTTATGGATATCATGAGGCATATACAATCCCTGATGGGTTGGGAGATGGAACAAGTAGACCATGAACATCGCCGTCTGGCAGTCTATCTTCGCAGAAAAGAGGTTAGTGTTGCTACCCCTCATCGAGTCATATGAGGATGTCACCAAGGCCACCTGGACCTGTCCTTCCTCCACTCCAGCCTTGGCTAAGAAGGCTGACCGCCTTTATCATGCTCCCATCCGCAAGCCATATTTGGGAGAGCAACCGGAGGCAGACTCAGTGGTCATGAATGCGGTTCATGAACGCACCAAGAAACCTAGGCACCTCAGCACCCACCCTCCTGATAAGGAGTCTCGTCAGGTTGACCAATTCAGCAAGCAGGTCTACGCTTCAGCCACTCTTGCCATTCGGACTCAGAATTACCTGGCCCACATGGTACGGTATCAAAATGCCTTATGGGACAAGGCCTTAGACCTAGTGCAGACCCAGCTCCTGAAGTCGGGCTCGGATGTGGGCAACCACGTTCTTAGGGCTGCTTATGACACAGTGGATGCAGCCAGATGTGCAGCAGCAGCTGGAGTCTGCATCTGCTGTCACTCCTGGCTCAGGGTATCAGGTTTCGCACCTGATCTGCAGGCAAAAATTTCGGATGCCCCCTTTTGGGGCTCTGTCCTTTTCGGTGGATAAGCCCAGGACATTATTTCATGCCTCCAAGAGCTGGGCAAAGCCTTGAGATCGGTACAGTCCATGTACCATTCTCAGCCCAGGTCCAACCAATGCCAGTCCTTTCACTGGACCCCTAGGCAGCAGTCCAAGGGCCAGCAGGCCAGAGGCGCCTTCAAGCACAAGGCTTCTACCCAGCTAGCTGGAGCTTCTGCCCCCTAGGGCCCCTAGAGTGTCCCCAGCTGCTCTGCCCACCCCCGGTACCACCACCTGCCTCCTTACCTGACCCCCCCCTCTGGCAGAGGCCTTGGGGGAGGCAGTGGGGGGGTCACTTTCCCTATACCTAGATGGGTGGTGCACTGTAACTTCAGACCAATGGGTATTTCAGATTGGGGAAAAGGGACACATGCTGGAATTCCTAGACGTCCCTCCAGACAGCCCTCCCTTGCACTCCCATTACCCTCAGCCCCATGTCGCCCTCATCCAGGAGGAGATTCAGGTGCTACTGCACAAAAAGGCCATAGAGCCTTTCTCCCCAGCACAAAGAGGGAAGGGGTTCTACTCCCACTTCTTTCTAGTCCCCAAGAAGACAGGGGACCTGAGACCGATTCTGAATCTCAGCTGCCTGAACCACTTCATAGAATACAAGCATTTCAGGATGGCCACCCTCTGAGGGTTACTGCCCCTCCTTCACCAGGGGGGGACTGGCTCTGTTTGCTGGACATGCAAGATGTCTATCTCCATATCCTGGTTTTCTGACCCACCGTCAGCTCCTACTTTTTAGTTTTCAGGAGGACAATTTTCAGTCTCAGGCCCTCAACTTTGGCCTTTCCTCAGCTCCCCGAGTCTTTACCAAGTGCCCAGCAGTGGTGGCTGTGGCCCTGCTGAGATGGGGGCATTATGTCTTCCCTTACCTGGATGACTGGTTGTTGACAGCCCCCTCCAGGGCTCAGTTGATTCGGACCCTGGAGGTCACCTTTCAGTTGTTCCAGACTATGGAGGTTACTTTAAAGCTATCCAAGTCTTGTCTCCTGCTGAGCCAGAGCCTCCAGTACATAGGAGCGGTCCTAGACTCGTCGCAGGGCAAAGCCTTCCTGCCACAGGACAGAGCGGAGCACTGGATAGAGCAGGCCCAGCTGGTTTCTTCTTCCCATCAAGTTCCAGTCAGGTCTTTCCTGCTGCTCCAAGGGTACACAGTTCCCCTAGCCAACCTGCTCATGAGAGTGCCTCAGTGGACTCTTCGAGTCCAATAGGATCAGTGTACCGATGACCTGGATCAGACGGTTTTGGTCTCCACTCTGGTGAGGCAGACCCTGGAATGGTGGCAGAACCCCTCCAATTCTCCTCATGGGGGTTCCTTTCAGGGCAGAATTCCCACAACAGATTCTTACAATGGACACCTCAGGCCTCGGCTGGGGTGCCCATCTGGCCAATCATCAGACTCTGGGGGGATTTGGGCAGAGTGTGAATAACATCTCCCCATCAATGTTCTGGAGATGCGAGCAGTCCTTTATGTTATGCAGGTCTTCCAGACTCACCTTCTTCCAGGCCCACTCCTGGTACAGACTGACAACATGTTTGTGGTCTACTATCTCAACAAGCAGGGGGCGACTCACTCCTACCCCCTTTGCAGAGAAGCCATGAGAGTCTGGTACTGGGCCATAGTGCACAACCTGGAACTAGCTGCTGTACATGTTCCAAGAGTCCAATATGCCCTGGCCAGCAGCTTAAGCTTTCCTTAGGCTTTCTAGCTTCAGCCCATCGGGCTAGCACTGCCAATTACGTGGTAGCCAAACAGAAGACTGCTGCCCGCCGGCTCCTTGGTGTGAAGGGAGCCTGCTGCCACCCGCCCACCATGCAACAGCTGCAGGTAATTTTAACCAGGCCGGACCAGCCCCAATCCAGCAAGACTGCATCCTTCTGATACGACCCGAAGTTTTCGGCCCTTCCACCCACCCCCTCCACTGATTAAATCCACTCAAGCCACTCCCCCTTCTTGCTAAACCTCCTCCCATTTGCTACCTAGCCTTCCCCCAACTAAAGCAGCAGTTTCATAGGTTTCATAGGTTTATTCAAGCCGAGGATAGTTAAAGCTACCCTATTAGGCTCGCCTTCCATTTTTTGTTTATTTAAAAAGGAATTTACTGTCTCCAAAGTATAAATCTACCCCATTTTTAAATTCATTCATTGTGGGACTACTTATAATTTTAGTCGGTAAGTTGTTCCAGGCCCCAACTACTCTTAGACTGTACCAATTTTTCCTAAAGTTGTGTGCCCAAGTTTGTTGACATAGTTTCATGTGTTTCCTTGTGCTGGTTCTCCCATAATTATGTGTAAAACCCAAATCTTTTAACAACTCTTCGTCCTTGATACTTTTGTATAGAAAACATAGATCACCCCTTAATCTACGATAATACAATGAATAAAGGTTCAGACTCTCCAATCTTTCATAATATACTTTATTTTTCAGTCCCTTTATTTGTTTGGTTAATCTTCTCTGTACTCCCTCAATAGAAAGTATGTCCTCCCTGTTTTGGGGTGCCCAAACCCTCGCACAATACTCCAGGTGTGGCCTCACCAGTGCAACATACAGAGGAACCAGAACCTCCCTCTCTCTGCTTGCTATGTATTTTAATATACAGTTTAGGATCTGGGTTGTGTTTTTTAGTTGATTTCTACAGTGTACTCTAAATTTTAGGTCGTTAGTAGTTCCCTCCCAGAGTGCTGTCCTTTGCCCATTCCTCCAGGACTACCTTTTTCTGGCCTCAGCTCTTGTTCTATAAACAAATCCGAGTCCTCTGATCTTCTCTCTCTTTCACCCCTCCTCAACTCTCCCATCTTTCAGTCTGACCTCTCAAATCACTACCCCTACTTCCTCTTTCACCATCCTCTCTCACAAAAACATGAATCTGGTACTGCTCATAATATTGGCTGTCTCTTTAACTTCTGCTCTGGTACTGTCAGATTTCTGTGCTACTGTGCTGGCCCATGACCAAGAACACCTTGCCTTCCTCTCCATCACCCCTTCCCCCATCTCACCCCTGCACACTTTCCACAAAGTATAAGTCCACCCTGGGACACATCTCACTCTTCCTCTCTAAACTAGAACGCCATCTCCTTGGCCACTACCTGGCTGCCCTCTCCTGGTCTCCCACCATACCCTCCTGCTCATATATGCTCCTACAAGCCCTACTTTCCCTAGCTGGGGACATCAAGTGTAAACCTGGCCCAACAAATTCCCACATCACCCCCTCTTCAAGCATCTGGACTAATGCCCCTGGTCTTAAATTTGTACATATCAATATCTGTAGCCTTCCGTCCAAGTTCCCTGAACTGGAGGCATGGATCGTGCTACACAAGCCCCACATACTGGGAATTACCGAAACCTGGCTAAAGCCACACCATGCCGAAAACACCTATCAACTACCCGGCTACTCCCTACTACGTCTCGATAGGCCAGGCAAAAAAAAAGGAGGTTGTGTTGCCCTGTTCTTCAAAGAACCCCTCTCAGCCAACATCGTTCTACACTCCGACCCCTCCTCACCAAGTGAATGGCTCCTCTCCGAACTGACCCTGGCACCCTGCAAGAAACTCTACATTGGCTGCTGCTACAACCCCCCTACAACCGGAACTGTAGGACTCACCAGCTTCCTCCAGGACCTGAGCTCCTTACCTCCCCATAGGGACTCTATCCTCCTCAGGGACTACAATTTAAACTGGCTGAGCAGTCACCAACCAGACTGTGTATCCCTGCTAAAACAACACAACCTGATCCAGACTATAACTCTTTCCACCAGACTCAACCCTCAAATGGCCACTCAGACCCTACTGGACTGGATCCTCACAAACAGAGATGACCGTGTACTGCATGCTAGCTCCATGGCTGACTCCATAAGCGATCACTCCCTGACATATCTCCTCTGGTCATCCAAACTCAAGTGTCCCCCACCCAAATACCTATCTTTCAGAAATTTCAGTGGCCCAAACACCCCCATTCTCCTTGAGGAGACCTGGTCTTTGGACTAGTCCGTGCTATACTCACTTACTGATGGGACCACAGCAGTTTCCATTTTCACACAGACCCTACAAACCCTCCAGGACAGTTTTTTCCTGTCAGTGCCAGACGGGTCAGGGGTGGGTGCTTGCGATGGGTCTCCAAAGACATCCTAACCCTCATGAAGGTCAGGGATCATGCCTGGTCCACCTGCAAAGCATCACCCTCACCAGTCCTCTTGGATGCCTATAGAAGTCTGAGAAACCAATGTAAGCAATTGGGCAAATCCCTGAAACAGACCCATTTCCGTAATTTACAAAAGGCTAACCTTGGTGACCCCAGAAAATTCTGGGAATCAATTTGCCCCCTTCTAAACCTCTGCTCCAGTAAGGTTGCACCACATCTTAACTCCCAGGATGGCCTGGTTACTGACCCTCTGGAAGTGGCTGGGGCTTTCAATAGCAAGTTCACCAGCCTATCCATGTACCTAAATAAACTATCAAATGACCAACCACATGGCTCAGTCCCCAGACCAAATCCACTGTCATCCTCTACCAGCTCTGCCACATATCCTCAAATACCCCCATTCTACTTCAAAGCTCTCCCTACATCTGACACTGCTAAGCTACTCAGAAGTCTACCAAACCACGGCTCCCCTGGAGCTGATGGCCTATCACCAGTCTTTCTCAAGCAGATCTCTCCAGCTATCGCCAAACCACTCACCTTTGTCCTTAACCTCGCACTTTCCACCTCCTCCATGCCTGACCCCTGGAAGATAGCAAAGCTGATCCCCATTTTCAAAACTGGAGACCCCCAATCCACTGATAACTATTGATCGATCTCCATCCTCCCCCATCTTAGCAAATTACTTGAGAAAGTGGTCCACAATCAACTTGCTGAGTACATAGGCAAATACAGCCTCCTATGCGACCAACAGCATAGTTTCCACAAGAACCATTCCACTGCTACTGCCCTGGCACTTTTGACCAACCACATCCTCACTAACATGGATATTGGTAAAGCCACCGGGGCAGCCTTCGTCGACCTCTCCAAGGCCTTCGACATGGTAAACCATGCCCTCCTTATCTCTAAGCTTAGTCTCCTAGGCTGTTCTCAGGAGGTAACAAACTGGTTCAGTAACTACCTCACCAACTGCTCCCAATTCATGTGCATTGGCCAAGCTTGCTCACTCACCCTGCCTGTCTCCATAGGGGTCCCCAGGGCTCCATTCTAGATCCCTTCCTATTCTCCTTATTTATCAACTCGCTTCCCTCTGGCAGCTTCAACTGTCACTATCTCCTCTATGCTGATGACCTTGTTCTCTTCCACAGTGACAAATCCATCACCAGTATTTCCTCAGTTCTCACACAAAACTACGCTTCGGCTCACAACTGGTTTACAAACAATCTCCTCCTGGTTAATGCCAAAAAAACTAAATCCATGTTGTTCGGATCAAAGCCCTTCCTTGCCAAATCCAAAAATCACACCCCCCAAACATACTCTCCCCAGATGGTATAGCCCTAGAGGACGTCAACACTTTCAAATACCTGGGAGTCTTGCTCGACCCCTCCCTCATCTTCACCAAGCACGTAAATTTCCTAGTTCTTAGATTTCATCAGAAATTAGGCGCAGGCTGTAGAATCTGGCAATACCTCACCCCGGAGGCCAGACTAGCCATTGTCCAGGGAAATCTACTCCCTATTCCGGACTACTGTTCCCCTATATATGCCAGGATATCCACAGTCGCTATGGGCAAGCTCTCCACGGCCTACAACAGTGCCTGTCATTTTGCTTTATTGGCCCCATTTTCTACCCATCACTGCACCCTCTACAATACCCTTGGATGGCTCCCACTGCAAGGTCGCTTTGACCTAGCCCTCTGCTGTCTGGTAGACACTGTAATTTTTACTGGGCTGTAATCCCCCCCTGGCTGCCCTCCTCAGGATCCGAACTCTTCACTGCAGCCGCCGCTCAAACAGTAACCCCCCTCTAGCTGTTCCTAGGGTGTCCACAAACATGGGTGGCAGAACATTGTTGGCAGCAGCCCCTATGCAGTGTAACAAACTACCTGCCGAACTCTGCTCCATAGACGCTCACTGCAGGTTCAAATCCCACCTCAAACTCTGGCTCCTTGCTAATTCCTCCTGTCACTGCTTCCTGGGGTAGCCCACCTGCCAAACAGTCAATCGCTACCTAGCTGAACACCCCCTTCCTTTTCTCCAACACACCTCAGCTCCCACCCCTTCCCCTCCACTCTCCTGCAGTTTTCCCATCTCGTCCACCCACCATTATTACTGTTTGGGTTGCTTCCTATAAATCCTTCTGTTTTATTTTTACCTGCCATCTGTATTTATGTATATTTTTCTGTATTTATATGTACAGCAGACGTTTGTATCAAATCTTGTATATTGTGTTTATGTTTACCTGACTTATGTATCAAATCTATATATTGTGTTATATTGTAACCTAGTATCTCTGTTTACCTACCCATTCTCTGTATTGTACTATTTTTAACCCTGTGCCATTTGTAATGGCCCGGGTCATGTCTGAAAATGGTCCCTAAGATCAGTGCACATACCTGGTTATCAATGTCATAAATAAATAAATTAAAATAAATATATTAAGCAAGTCCAGGTTGAAGGCTCACAAGTGGGAGCTCCTGTCCTCCATGGTCGAAGACCTGTTCGGCAGGTGGGGTCATCCAGAGCTGGACCTTTTTGTGTCCCCACTCAATGAAAAACTGTCCAATTTCTGCTCACTCGATCCAGAGCCTGCTGTTTTCTGGCATGATGCGTTGCTTCTCTCTTGGACAGGGAGGTTCCTGTATGCCTTACCTCCCTTCCCACTCCTGCAAAGGGTTCTCCTCAAGCTACAATCGGAGAGAACAGAGATGATCCCCATAGCTCCCTACTGACTGTGTCTGTTATGGTTTCCACTATTGCAGCAATTGGCAGTGGAGCCTCCAGTCCCCTTGCCACTGTGCTCTAACTTACTCTCCCAGGAGCAGGGCACTTTGGTCCATCCAGACCTCAAGTCACTACATCTCCATGCATGGCTTCTGCAGACTTAGCT
Source organism: Neoceratodus forsteri (assembly GCA_016271365.2). NCBI lineage: Eukaryota > Metazoa > Chordata > Ceratodontiformes > Ceratodontidae > Neoceratodus > Neoceratodus forsteri. The sequence goes on from CM057456.1 coordinate 1,089,528,326, forward strand.
ATAGCCTGCTTTGGAGTTTCCTCCCGGGTAGCAGATGTCTTAATGGCTGCCAGGAAGCCATCCACCAGAGCCACTCATACCATGAAATGGAAGCACTTCTCCATTTGGGCCACTGCTCTGCACTTGGATCCTTTCACCTGTCCAGTGACTCTCATGCCAGAGTACCTCTTACCCCTCTTGGACTCCGGTCTGTGTTACTCCTTGCTTAAAGTGCACCCTTTCACCATCTCTTAGTCTTGAAACAACTTACCAACATGTTAGCTCACCCTCTTACCTTGCTTTTCAATAAATCCCTAGAGATAGGCCAGGTTCCCACTGACTAGAGAAGGGCCTCAGGTATCACAATGCACAAAAAGGGTAATCGATCTAACGTTACAAATTACACACCAATAAGCCTAACCTCCATCTGTGGTAAACTCATGGGAAGGGTTATCAAAACTATAACTGACAAAGAGGTTATTAGACTGGGGCTTCATGATGCATCCCAGCATGGGTTCCAGAAAGGACTTTCCCGTATAACCAATCTAGTGTCCTTTTATGACTTTGTAAGCGACCGAATCAACAAGGGTATACTCATAGATGTCATCTTTCACGATATAGGAAAAGCCTTCGATACTGTTCCCCATGACCTACTAATAACTAAAATATCCCAAATGGGTATCAATAAATATATTGTTAGGTGAATCAACAACTGGTTAATGAATAGAAAACAGTCTGTAAGGATTAATGGATCATGTTCTGAGGAGGGACTCGTTACCAGTGGAGTGCCACAGGGATCGGTACTTGGACCTATATTATTCGGCCTCTACATCAGTGACATGGGGAAAGGTCTAAGCAGTGTTGTATCAACATTTGCAGATGACACTAAAGTTGGAGGGGAGGTGAATTCACTTAAGTCCTATGCCAAGAGCTTGAAAAAATTGAACACTGGGGATTAATTAATAAAATGAATTTCAACAAATTGAAATGCACTGTCTTGCACTTTGGTCACAAAAACCCAGGCTACAAATCCAAACTTAATGGTAAAATCTTAAAAACATCTAATAATGAAAAGGACCTTGGGATTTGGGTGAATACGGACCTATCTTCTTCAGTTCACTGTCGTTATATTGCTCAGACTACCAATAGATTAATTTGATCAATAAATAAAACTTTTCTACCAAGGGATATGGAGTGTATATTGAAACTATACAAAACCTGTATAATACCTCACCTTGATTATGGGTCACCATTCTGTAACCCCTATTTAAAACGAGATATAAATCTAATGGAAAAAATACAAAGGAAACTAACTAAATCAATAAAAGGATTAAAGACAATGGAATACAAGGAAGGAGTAAGCACTTTAAAACTCTTTACCTTGGAGACCAGAAGGAAAAGAGGGAATATACTTCTTCTATATAAAATTCTGCAAAATCAATCTCTAATGGACCAACGTGGCATTAAACGTCACTCAAGGAGTAACAACCTGAGATCGCATAGCAAACAACTCGCTATTCCAAGGGTTAACTCAGTCAAACGCCATAATTACTACAGTGTATGAATTGCTAGAACTTGGAACTCCTTACCTAACTACATAGTACATGCCCCTACTTTTGCAACCTTTAAAAAACATCTAGATGAATTTCTGATACAGAATGTTCACAGACGGTAAACCCACTATGAGTGGAAGACAATTTAATGGTCTGCCAGCCTACTTTGTCTTTAAAAACCAAGCAAGTAATCTCTGCATACCATGCACCTGTTGAGGGCTAAGCTGTTGCCCAACTGTATCTTTCCCGCACTTTTTTGTGGGGTATGTTACATTTGAAACTTTCCTTTAGGGACTCTGTCCCACCATGGGATGTTTTATTTATTTTGGAAACGCTTACTTTACCTCCCTTTGAGCCAGTCGCAAGCTGTGAGCTACGCTTCCTTTCATGGAAAGAGTTATTTTTAGGTGCCATTACTTCTGCTCAGAGGATTTCTGAGCTGCAGGCTTTGATGGGTAAAGAGCCTTATTTGATTTTTCACAAAGACAGGGCATCTTTGCAGACCAGTTCTAAGTTTCTTCCTAAGGTGGTGTCCGAATTTACGTTAAATCAATCTATCCACTCTTTTCCCGAGTATTCTAATCGGGGGTACCATCAATAGAAATAATGTAAAATAAAGAAACATGTATATATATATATATATATATATATATATATATATATATATATATATTTATACAATGTATGTTGTCAGATAAATGACAGTATAAAACATGATATCTCACATGGCCAGTGAAGATAACATTGTTATCTTCATGTTCCTATATCATATGTTATCTCCACGTTCCTATACGTCATATCGAACTTATCTGGTTGATCCTGCCACTCAGAGCACTTCTACTTTCCCTTCAATTAAGTGACGAGCGCTATGCACTGATTTAGATTGTTAAATCTTTGCAGTTCTCGGTTCAGCAACCCAGAATACGCCATAATTTCTTCTTAATTCTCTCAGAGTTTCGTTGTGCTGGACCGCAGCACAGAGGTTTGGGCAGTGACCGAGCCAGCGGTTTTGAACAGCAATGAGCAGCGCTGCGCTGCTGCAGCAACAGACGCTCGCTTCATTTTACTGTTGAAAGCCACTGCTCGGGTCACTGCTGCACCTATGTGCAGTTCAAAGCTTTTTACAATGAAATACAGAGAAATTAGCGTATTCTCAGTTACTGAACTCGGGCACTTCCTACAAAAGATTTGGCAATCTACAAATCGTTAGTGCATAGCGCCGGTCGCTCGCACAATTGTAGGGAAAGTGAAAGTACTCAGAGGGGCAGGATCAACCAGATAACCATTTAAAATGTCACTTTTCCCCAAAAAATAGCAGGATCAACCAGATATTTTTACTAACTTTAAACTGACAGGATCAACCAGATATTTAAAAACCCTATATAATCGGTTATGTTGGGGAAGCATGTGGAGCCCTGTGTGTGTGTGTGTGGGGGGCATGGCATGATAAACCAGATAATGCTTCTTAAAACTAACCATAAATAGCAGAATCCACCAAATATTTCTTAAGCAATAAATGACATCTGCTGTTTTGGCAGCGTTTCTGTAAAGGGGGGTTGTATTGCTAGGGCCATCACCTTTATGTCACCCATTGCATTGAGAGGGCACGTGGTGAGTTGTGTTGGGGGCAGGGGCAAAAGCATACATTGTATAAACAGAATATGACATGGCCCGACTGAAGATGTCATTTATCTTCTTCGAAGGCCCGTGACATCAAGATATCTCACCCGGCTTCGCCACCGTGACATATCATGATATCACTGGCCTCTCGTGAAGATAAATATGATATCTAGTCGGGCCATGTCATATCCCCTATATATAATTTTTTTCTCACCAAAAAAAGGGGACATTGTAATTATTAATAAATCATAACAGGTGTGGAAAGTTATGCTAGATTTACCCATGCCTGTATGGTTTGGTCACTCAGCCTGCTGCCTCATGACCATACATGCCAGGTGTAGGTAAATCCCAACATATAACCCACACCCCGTCGTGGTTTATTACCTAAGCATCTTTTGGCCTTTGCACAGAGCCTACTGGCTCAGCCAGCCTTTGGATACTTACATCTTGACACCTTTTAAGGCTCTTGTCAGCATCTTTAGTTTTGGAGACAAAAGTATACAGTATGTTTTAGACTTTGAGTCTTCAAAGTCAATCACACAAGTTTGTTTCCTTTTTGATTCTGAACTTTGCCCTCTTTTCCTTTTCTGGGTTTCCTTCTTAGGATCAATTTTCATTTAGGTTCTTCTGATGCCAGTAAACTGGGTCTGTAATAAATGAACAATAATACTGAAGTGTCTTCAGATGTACACAGCACATAGGGTGAACATCTACAAGCAAAACAAAAATAAATGGCAAAAACACTAGTTTGAGCATAAAAAAAGATGGGTGTAGGGTTGGGTTATTTCAAAACCAACTCAATAGTATTGGTCATACAGTACTGCAAACTAGCTCAAAATGACCCAAGGAGATCTCTCTCTACCAATCTCTTATACAACAAACTGCATCAGAAAACCATAAAGGGTAGGTAACATTTGAAAAGCAAAATGAAAATGTTGACCCAAACACAAATGTATGTCTTTTACTGAGTATGTCCTAAAGTTTTCTGGGGACTCACCAGCTGAGATATTTGCATGCTGTTTGCATCTTTTAAAAGGGAATTTTACAGTACCCACTCTTTTTTTAACTGGTATATTTCATGTTAAGAATTAATGTTGCTAGATGCACTTGGGGGAAGAATAAACTACACCTAAATCTCAGAATCCCTACAATGCAGTTGGGAGGCCATTGTACCACTTGTGAATATTGAGCCAGCAAGGGTATTGCAACCCAAGATATGCAATGTTAACATCTTTTTTCATGTTCATCACACGCTGATACATACAAAAACACTAAAAAAGTAGAGTTACAGTATAAGGGATGCATGGTAACCATATGTAGCCCACAGACTACCAGGACACTACTAGCAGCAGTGGGATATAAGCTCACCTCCATGCTCTTTACGACTCCTCACTACTACTGACCATTGAGTTAGATTTTAGCCAGCCAAGCAAATTTCTAACGAGTCTACACTAGAAACATCAAAAAAGCAAACCACTATGCCACAGGTGGTTAAAAGTACCAACTTCAGTGCTGTAGTATGGGTTTCATTGCTGTGGTCAAAGAACCTCTTCATAGGTGTTTTATACACACAGCAGTGACCTAGGGGAGCAACATAGACTCGGAGTGGCACGCCAGCCCACAGAATCCAACGAGTCACTGGGAAAGCATAAAGCACAGTACTCCTATTAAACATTTGGGATACCCATCCTTGGATTTTATCTCATTATAACCTTTTATGCCCACTGTCACAAGCTTTACAATTGTTCTTGCTCCCCAAAGTCTGTGGATTGATGCATTTGGGGTCCTTGTTGGTTTTCTGGCTCTATCTGAATTCCTTTTGTGGCAGCACAATCCCACTAGCATTCCTGAACATCTCACTATGCTGACTTGTAGTGTTGCCCACCCGAAAGTTCCCTAATATCTGTGTGACTGAGGAGGATATTCAGTTACAGTGACATCACACATACTGTAGGCCCCTTCATTACAATGCACTAGCTTGTAATAATACCAGTTACTATATGTTTAATTGCCACAAGGTGAACAAGGAACACTGCAAGTGACTGCTTTGGAAACCAATAAAACTACATAATTATCCTGCCTAACTTTGTAAAGGCAGGGTGGTCTAGTGGCTAGAGCACAAGCTTGGTGTAGGGTAACCCTCCCAGCTGTCTAGGGTTACAATGATGTTACGGTCACCTGGGAAGGTCCCACACCAAGAAACATGAAGTCTACTTACTTGAGCTCCTGAGCACTGAGATGACCTCGAGCATCCACTGGTATGTGCCAGAGCTAATGAGGCCATGGATAAAAGGGGTTAGCAGAACGTGGATGCATAACACATATCCAAATGGGGTTATTTTAAATAAAACAGAATCCTTTATTTATCGCTTGGGCTCACTTGATGATGGTACTTTCACCAGCTGGCACAGTTTATTTTACATCACTACAGGATGGTCATTCTCCTCATTACTTCTGGGTTGGACTCAACCGGGGGTACTTAAAGTTCAAAGTTGCATGGGTTCAAGGGGACCATAACCGTCACTAAGTTCCACACCCCATAGCTTGGTTGGGAACTTCAAGGGCTTCTTCTAGCCCATTTTTAACACTTGCTAGCTGCTTGGCTACTTCACAGTTTCAGTCACTGGCACACAACTGGCACCATCTCTGTCCTGTGACACATTTTGGAGATCCACTCTGTCCTCCCACAGAGCATATCCTTTCTTCACTCTTCAACATATTTTCTTTATTTCAGAGACCACAACACCTGTGTCTCCCCCCGGGCATAGCTGAAGGTGCCAAGAGGCTCCACACTTCTTTTGACTTTGTGCAATCCAATCCAGACCGAATGCCTCCGAGGTAAACTCCTGTGGGCTAACAGGAATTTCGCATCATGTCAGATGCTATCCCTCTCTTGAGGAGGGAGGGCACTGCACAATGACACACAGTCATTTCACATTTAATAAAGATTAAACATCACCTCAGATTCTTTGCCCACTGAACTCCTTGGCGCCAACTTCTTCACAGATAGACCTCTATCTTCTCTTCAAAATGGATTTTCCTCCTATTGGACAGGGACACCCCGCTTTCAGAGGCTGCTGCAGATTGACTGACACCAGTCTACCAAGGGCATAAAAAGTAGCATCACAGCCGGCCCAGTGGCACTGAGAGTTGAGGCGCTGGACGCCACACCTCGCACCACGCCGGCGATCTGGGTTCGGGAATGGACTCGGGCCGCTGGGGGTCGGCAGGGGGAAGGAGGATTGAGCGTCCCCATGGATGCTGTCCTCCTCCTTCGAGGAGGGATACCAGGGGTGTGTTTAACACACCCGACATCGAAGAGCAGTGGAAGCACCAACTCTCGGGACAAGCAGCAACTTCCATTAAGGGGTGCCGGGGAGGGAAGACACCATCAGCAGGCACTTGGCAGGCATGTGCGCGTCCACCCGAGCCAGGCATCCTCAGTGGGAGGGAGAGGGAGGGACAAGAAAAAGTGGAAAAAAAAACCTCGGCACTCCTGGGTGCTGGCCGCTCCAGCCTTCCAGTCTGCATCACGGGCAGACCCCACTGTGCAGGTGCTCCGTGGAGGAAGAAGTAGGTAGGAGCCACCAAGAGGCACTCTAGGGGCAGACTCTGTGAGGGATGGGAGACATTGAGCGACCTGATTGAGTGGACTGGCAAGGGCGAACAGGAGGGAAAAATGTAATTTCAAAAAAAAAAAAAAAAACTAGCATCACCCTAGAGGTCAGAGACACTTTTAAAGGGATATTAATGTAGTTCCGGTTGGGTGGGGTGGGGGGCTACATTGGGAACTAGCAGAAGGAGGTTAAACCCATTAGATCAATTTATTTATTTGTAATTTCTGACCAGGAAAGGCACACTAAGCTATTATACCTTGTTTCAAATGTGTCGGGGGGGGGGGGGTGGTGGTGGGTTGCATGAACCTGTTTTTATTGATGGGGGGGAATGTTGGCCATGACACCGGGGAAATTGATAAATCATGAATGTATTGCATTAGAGCTATACCCTCAAGCTTTACAGGTATTTGATTCTGGTACTTTGCATGTTTTTTTTTGCCTGCTTAAAATTTTATTTATGGCACACCAGATGCCTGTGAGTACTGCAACAAAAGTTGATGTTATATGACACGTATAAAGTCTAATGTGAAAAAGCCTTGATTGAAATTTATGAATATGAATTAAGCTACACCCCGATGTCTAAAGTTAGTATGTGGTGGAGAGGTCTCCCCTTTTTCATAAAATATAAATAAGTATAGGCTTACAGTTTAGATGTTGTTACCGAGTTTAAATGTTATATATATGTGGTGTATTTTTTGAGTGACCATATCTTTTTCATTCTTTAAACTATGATTTATACCTTATGATTTATGTACTCTTATGTTTTGAGTATGTGTTTTCAATAAAATATTACCCATTTCTTTTTGTAGGGGGTGGTGTGCTATGAGCTGCGTTACTCAGTCCTGAGTGGTTTGGAGTGCGAGATGGACGTCTGTGGGGCCGGGAAGCATGGCTCCTCCTCGGCTCCCTGCATACCTGATTATGAGCTGCCAATGCACCTTAGACCTGAGGAATGTTTCATTCTGGCTGAGGAGTCCTTGCCAGATGGTGAAGGAGGGCTAGACGAATCGAGAGTATCACTGAGGGATGGAGCTTTGATGGCCTCATCGGATGCAGAAGAAATCCACTGAATCATGTTGCTAGAAGACCAGAGGTTCTGTGAGCATTGGAACCTCCTGGAGAGAGCCCTGCAGCAGTGGGGGACCGAATTTCGGCCAGACGTGGAGGTCCTTCGGCAAGTGGCACTGAGTAGCATGGTCGACAGGATGGAGGAGCTTGGCTAGGATAGTGGCATGGAGCAAGCACCAGAGAGAATGCCCCAGGACTGCTCTCCAGGTTCACAGGTACAGGGGAATGTCGCTGTGGCTGACTTGGATGGGAGCGAGGTGAAATTGCATATTGCAGCGAGCAGGACAAATGCATGCAGGACAATGTTTTGGGCTCTAAAGGGCCCAGCTCACTAACAGTAGACCATGGGGGAGCAATGGTTGAAACTAAGGAGGGGTTTACTGTGCATGAGGGGAAGGTCATGTTCACCATTGGCAGTAGTGTTGAGGGTGCTGGAAAAAAGAGTGTACCTAAAGAGTATGGCTGCAAAGGCAAAAAGAAAGGAAGACCTGTAGGAAAAGGGGAGTGGCCCAGCCCTCAGAACAGACTAGTCTCAAGTTTGCTAAGTCAGCCTCAGGCCTGGCCATAGAAAGCCCCGGGTGGGTGGTGAAAAAATTGCAGAAAGCAGGTTGGGTACACAGCCTTGATGGTAAAGGCTGGGAGGCTAGTTTACCACAGGGCCTGGGTGGTAAGCTCTCTGAGGAAATACACAGTACTAGCTCCTCGTTTAGTGGTGGGGCCCAAACAGAGGCCAAAACTTCTTCTCTCATGCCAAGGCAGGGTAGCCCCTCAGTAACTCCCTCTGAAAGGAATCGGGAGCTGCAGTCTGGTCTGTTGCATAGTATAAGGAATTTGGAAAAGGGCATGGAGGATGGTGTAATGCAGAGGATAGAAGCCTCCCACCTCCTCCTGCTGACACTCCAATGGTACCCCCCTTCCTTCACTGACCTGGTCCAGGAGGGAGGGAGGGAGGTGCTAGCTCCAGTCCCCAACGTGGCCTCCTCCCAACAGGGGGGTGGACCCCAGGCAGCAGGGCTAAGACAGAATGTATGGGCTACAAATGTCCAGGAGTGTTTATTTCCAGAACATGTATGCCCCACTATTGAACCTGCTGCAAGACGAAATGCTGTGAGTTTAAAGTTCAGAGGAGATATGTCTGATGTTCTGGACAGGATCTTTGTTGGGAGTATGCTATTCAAGGGTAGCATGAAATACTATGCATATAAAATCTACGCCTTGACACATATGCCAGGAGACTCTATTTTTGACATTAGCTTTAAGCATCCAGCAGGCTTGGAGTGGTTTTGGAAACTTTATCAGCAACTGAAAAATACAGCTTTGTGGAAACCATTTTTAGCAATTCCCCTGACGAAACCTTTATTGAAAAGAGTGACTGTGATTTTTCGAAATGAGAGGGTCAGTGTAGCTGACATTACATATTGGATGAAACAGCATTGTGTGGTAAATGGATACCCAGAACCTATAATGGATGACGAACAGTTATGGACTGGTGGTTGGAGGTACCAGGTTACCCTTGAGCAGGAAAATAGGATGACACGTCACCTTCCTAACTGTTTCTTTTTGGGGCGGCACAGGGGGTGATCTTCAACTCTGGACAGTCCTGTGCTTCTTATAGGTGCAAAGAAGTTGGGCACTTAAACAAAGTATGTGATAAGCAAACTTGCGGGCTATGTGGGGAACCTGGCCACAGTGGTGCTCAATGTGTACGCCCTAGGAGATGCAATTTGTGTGATGACACTGGACACACCTTTCAAGACTGTGAATGGGCCTCACACAATAACATGGCTTGCACTGTGAGGGCAGAACAAGATGTGTACATTAGTACTGCACAAAAAGAGTGTATCCAATTTCAAACCTTAATTGCAAATGCACAGGGTTTGGACCCTAAACCTCAGAGGCCTATAAAGGATAGAGCAGGGTGGTCTAGAGATCGACCTGGTAATCCCCCTCCCGCAGAAACTGAACTAGAGGCCTCTCCAGTGGTGGACCCACCTGTTGCCAGGCTAGAAACTGTAGCCCCAGCCCCTGTACTAGATACAGACAGAGATCAGGTTCAGGCTTCACTAGATCAGGGCAGAGATGCTAAAAAGGATAAGGCCCCTGATGTGGTTGTTGCTATGCTACCACCTGAATCAGATGTTGAAGATATGACCATGCCTCTTCCTGATGTGACCCCAGAGACTCCTTTTAAAAGAGTCGCTAGGTCACAAAAGACATCTTGGACCCAGAATGTAGGATCTAGTGAACCCGTCCCTACAATAACTGCATACGAAGCATTGATGGACACAGAAGGTGAAGAGGTGGAAGGAGACTCTGATGTGTCCTCTGTGGCATCTACACCCCAGGAACCCATGGCAGAAAATAGTGTAGGAGAAAAACCAAAACCGAGGAAGAGAAAGAAATTTAAATGACTTGATTAACACTTGACTCCTGTTTTCTCTCCCTACATCTTTCATGGATAAAAATGTTTCTTTCATAACATCTAATGTGAACAGTATAAAATCCCTGGTTAAAAGGCACATTACCTTTCCAGCTTAGTGGTGGGTTGGGGGATGTTTTCTTTCTACAAGATACCAGACTGCATACTTTAACAGAAACTAATAGGGTACAGAAGGAGTGGAGGTGGGGTCCCTTATTGTGGTCTATTGGGGAAGACAGTTGAACGGGGCTAGGAAAATGTTTTAAGGGTCTACAGGTGTCCTTTCTGAGAATTATAGATCTTTTTCCAGGTAGGACACTAGTATTGGATGCATTAATCAATAACACTGCCTGAGACTAATAAATATATATGCCCCGCAGATGAAGGCTGGACCATCTGCTTTGTTTTATGACATAGAGCCTTACCTATATACATCGAAGTTGCTTTTGTGGGGGGGGGGAGATTTTAATTGTGTCCTTACAAACAAGGATTGGGGTCAGGAAACAGACAAAGTTTTCTGTGATACAAATGTATTGAAGACGATTTTGCAGAGGAATATGATTTGTGATGTCTACGATAAAGTGGATACACAGCCTGGACATACCTTCCATAAAGGCCAAATCTCCACCAGGATATATTTCTGTATTTTATCAGAGAGATTGGAAGGGCAGGTGGTAAACTTGCTTCCCTTAGATATTTCTGATCACTTAGCACTCAAAATAACTATAGAGAGGGCACAGCAACAAATGATGGGAAGAGCCTTTTGGAAAATGAATGTGTCCGTCTTAACTGATGCACAAGTTACACATATAATACAGGCTTGTCTGGAAGCAAGGATGGATATCAGGTTTCTGTATGACAGCCCCATTGAGTGGTGGAAGGACACAAAGAGGGATGTTAAAGATCTGATCATTAACATAACTAGGGGAAATGCCCAGATGAAATATGTCCAGTATTTGGGACACAGAGCTAAATATATCCAGCTGCTTTCCCAAATGAGACAACCAGGGGATAAGATAGGGGAACAATTAGAAAACATTAAGCATCTGATGTTCTTTTATCAAATGGAACATATCCAGGATTTGGCCAAAAGGCAAAAATTCTTCACACAAGGTACTAAAGAACAGGTTAATCCATATGATTTGGAACAGGAGGGACAAAAAAAACAGGACAATCACAGGGTTGAAAAATCTGGATGGTCATCTAGAGGTGACCCAAGATAAGATCACTTAAAGAAAACCTTCCAAATGGGGGGAACAGAGGTATCACCTCCTTTTTTAGAGGGTCTGGACATCCCTACTCTGATGGAACATCAGGAAAATGAATTGATGGTGGAGATTACATTGGCCAACATAAAAGTGGCAATTGAGAAACTATCTTCTCATACATCTCCAGGGAAGGATGAGTCTCCAAATTATTTTTATAAACACTACGTGGACATTGTGGCCCCAATGTTGCTTGAGGATTTTATGGCAGCCCACATGCAGTAGAAGATAAATTGGGTGACAGCATGAAGAAAAGGGTGATGTTTTTGTGCATAAAAAAGGCGACCCAAAACTAATAAAAAAATTGGAGACCTCTGTCCCTGCTAAATACGGACTATAAAAACACTAGGAAAAATACAGATGGCCCATTTGGCCAAAGCAGCTTAAAGGGTTTTATTGGAGACCCAAACATGTGCAGTCCCTTCTAGGGCTATTCAGCAGAATTTGGCTTTAATATGTGAAATAATAGAGCATGGTCAACAGATGGAAATAAGTGGCTGTGTGTTATCCTAGGACCAGGAAATGGTCTTTGACTCCATTAGACATGGATATCTTTGACAAGTCTTGGAGCATTATCATATCCCTTCTGCACTGATCGAATGGATAAGTTTGTTATACTTTAAGGCTCAAGTCATTACATGGATTAATGGGCACTTAGGGGTACCATTATATTTTAAAACAAGCATTTGTCAATGCTGAATGTTTGCTTGCATTGCATTGCTGAATTGGCAGTGGTAGTGTAGAAGTTACAGAGCTGCGTAATAGGAATGGCAGTGAAGTATTGAACTGAAGCCAACCCCACCACCACCCTGCAGAGAGTGACAGGCATTGGGGTGTGCCTTTGGGTCATCAGGCATAAAGGCCATGCCATTTCACCACACCCCACCCTGCAGACACTGACAAGTGTCACGTGTGCCTTGGGGGTCTTTGGCCCTTTATGCACCCCATTCCATCAGGAAGTACAGTGAGATGGGTGCGATAGGAGAATGGGTGAACTTTGGGGCCGAAGAGTCCAAGGCATACCTCGATGCCTCTCACTGGCTGCAGGGTGTGGAATGGTATGACCATTACAGGCAAGAATCCCAAGTCACACCCCTGATGCCTGTCATTCTCCACAGGGTTGGGCGTTATGGTTGGAAACCCTAATTCCTAAGGCATTCGTTGGTATTTTCACTCCAAATTTTCAACATGGTTTTTTTGTGACCCCACCTCATGAACAGTGGCAATATCAGTTTGTTAGCTGAAAGCTGCTTATGCACAACGACTACGGCATTTAGCACCACAGGTGCAAAAACATTCCGAACAGGATGTAAAAAATAACAGCTGTACTCTTCATGGGGAGGTGTAAAAAATGGCAATGTTGCAAATCTGCAGTAAAAATATTAAAAAAGCTGGTGAAGTCAATGCAAGATAGAAACTGTGCAACACATTCTGTAATGTAATTAGTTTGGGATTTTTACAGCAGATTGTCAACACAGGCATTTTGGGACCTCCGATCATGAACAGTGTCACTGCGATTTTCTTTATCTGTCCCGAACAATGATTTCCCCCAGCGACCACGATTCTGTGCTGAAAGTGTGAAAACACATTTCGCCATGTTGTGAAAATGACAGCTGTACTGTTCATAAGGAAGTGTGGAAAATGCCACTGGTGAAAATCTGGACTGAAAATATTACAAAGTCATGAACTTACGAGGGTGCGTGGAACCGCCAATGCTCACTCATAACACAGTCATTTTATGGACTTTTGTCACCAGATTTTCAACATAGCCATTTTAAGACCTCTGCTCATGAACAGTGTAACTGTGATTTTCTTAATCTGTCCCAAACATTGCTTTCGCACACTGACTGCACCATTGTGCGCTACATGTGCGAAAACACATTTTAGGCAACATGTGAAAAATGGCAGCTGTACTGTTCATAAGGAAGTGTAATAAAATGGCAATGTTGAAAATCTGGAGTGAAAATATTGAAAATTGAAAACTTACGAAAGCATGCGAGGAACCGCGCAACGCATCTACAAACAGTCATTTTAGGGATTTTTACAAGATTTTCAACATAGCCATTTTAAGATCTCCTCTGCCCATGAACAGTGTCACTGTGATTTTCTTTAATGTGTCCCATACATTGATTTCGCACACCGACTGCGCCATTGTGTGCTGCTGTATGGGCGGAAACACATTTTGGGCAAGATGTGAAAATGACAGCTGTACTGCTCATAAGGAGGTGGTAAATGGTAATGTTGAAAATCTGGAGTGAAAAATATTGAAAATTGCGAGAACTTATGAGCGCATGAAATGCGCAACGACGCCAGAAACTGGCCATTTTTAGAATTTTTCACTAAATTTTCACATAGCCATTTTAAGATCTCTGCTCATGAATAGTGTCACTGTGATTTTCTTAATTTGTCCTGACATTGATTTCAAGATAATCGACTGCGCCCATAGTGCGCCTACATGGGCGGAAACACGCTTTTGGGTGAGATGAAAAATGACAGCTGTACTACTCATAAGAAGGTGTGGTAAAATGGCAATGTTGAAAATCTGGAGTGAAAATATTGAAATTTATGAACTTACAAGCCGCGGGAGAACTCGCAACGACGCTAGAACAGTCATTTTTGACGCTTCCACCAAATTTCAAAATAGGCTCTTGAGAGCCCACCTTTATGAACACTGGCAGTGTCGCTTGTTAATCGTTCGAAGGTGATTTCGCCAGCAGTGACTGCGAATCACCCTTTGGGCCTGAATAACGCCATGACAGTGACAGCATTCATGAGAAGGGGTCCCAAAACCCCATGTTGAAAATTTGGCAAAAATTCCAAAATGCCTGAGATATGCAGCAAAGTTGAAAACCTATCTATCCCATTATACAGCTTACCGCATTTCCTCAGTTCGCGTCGGCTTTGAAGAGTGCAGACGTGTTCCCGGTCCATCAAGATCACAGCCGAGGTCTGAGGTAAGTATGGGGTGAGGGGGTGGGGAGGCAGGGTACGAGTGGGTGGGTGCGGGTTGTGGAGGGAGGCAGGGAGAAGCGCCGAGGGACAGTTTTTATTTGCAGGTTTTTGTTTTTTTTAATGACGACGCTGGACGCTTGCCATGCTGGGGTGGGTTCCCAGCGTGGCACAAGGACGGCTGGTTGGGGGCGGAGCTGACGGGATTTGGCACCCCCGCCAGCCATATATTCTGTTGCCACGCTGGGGTGGGCTCCCAGCGTGGCATGTGGAAGGCTTTTGGAGGGGGGGAGCGCAGCACAGCCGATGGGGGATTGGGCACCCCCGGCTATACAGTGTGTGCATGGGGGGGCAGCACGCAGTATGCATGCATGCCTGTGTGTGTGTGTAGGGGGAGCGCGCATGAGCAGGCGATATCTTATCGCTGCTCACTGAAGCATAGCTCCCCCTTTCAACTGTACTCCACTGCATTTTGGAACTGTCATAGACAGCTCCAGCAGGCATTGGAGAACTGCGGCCGCACCTGCAAACACACTGCCTGAATTGGAAGAGGGCTGCCACACCTCCGAAAACTCGGATGATGGCACTATGTTTCTTGCACATGCGTGCAAGCAAACATAAAATTGGGGTTCGCCAGGGGTGCCCTTTGAGCCCCCTTTTGTATGTGTTTGGTTTAGACCCTCTTTTATGACATATTGAAGCCACACAGGGAATAGTAGCCATGGTGGATAACATGGGTATGGTTTACCCAAAAGCTATGGCATATGCGGATGATTGCCTTCTGGCATTGGCAACTCCAGAATCAGTCCAAGTGGTACTTGACCATTTTCCTTGCTTGGACAGTATACAGGAATTCAAATAAACAAGGAAAAAAGTACTATGAAGGTTTTGGGGGCAGCAATTAGTACCCCTGATTTTCCCATAAAAATGACTACAGATCCCATTAAAATACTTAGGATAGATTTTGGCTCCTTAGAAGATGTATAAACCAATCGGGATCCGGCATATGATGTGGCTAACAGTAAGTGGTGAACCTGGAAAATGACCCGGAAAAAAATAATTTATTTGTTAAAATCATACATTACCCCTCTTTTTCTGTTTGTAGTGCATGTATATCCCCTGCCATTTTCAATGCACTCTAAAATCATGGATCTTTTTTTTTTCTTTAGTCTAGCGGAGTAGGTTAAATCCAGAAAAACGGGCACATACCTATAGGACAGGGAAGACAGGGGGTCTTAATATGGTGCAGCCATTAGTTTTGTTCTTCGGGAATTTTTTTTTATATCATTATTAAGCCTCTGATTCTAGGGAAGCCTGAAACAGGAGTTCAGGCAATGCAGCCATGGGAAGCAAGCTTTATGTCTGCCTGGGGGAAAGCTAAGTGGCATGGGTCCGACAATACATCGCCCCATTACATTCAGACAACCTTGAAATATATAAGAATATGGAGGATTGAACTACAATAGGTTTTGACTGTGGAAAAGAAAACATTTGATAATATCCTAGTTGAAAGATGTTATTTTATTGAGCCAGTGTTCAAGGTACCTCCCAATGTACAGGAGGCCTCTATTTTGGCATGTATAACTAAGGCACAGATACCTTTGAAAATGCAAGACATGGTTTGGTTGTGCAGGCATGGGAAACTAAATGTCAGGGCCAACCAGAAACATAAAGCGCAGGACGAGAGAGCTTGTTTGGAGAGAGAATGTAAGGGGGCTTTGGAAACAATGTACCATTTGTATTTTGAGTGTACATTCATGGACAACTTTCGGGGGTCTTTGGATGCATTCTAGGGTACTACAGTATTTGCAAATATGATATACGATATCCTGATATATGGCCAGTTGCCACAGTCTGGGAGGATATGGCACAAAAGTACCGTTTATGTGATCCTAGCTACTATTAAGTGGGTAGTATGGCAGATGAGATGCAGACATTTTTTACAAGGTAACCTGGCTGTATTACAGCAGGATATAGCATTCCTAATTCAGGATGAACTGGATAACATTTTTTGCTTATGAAAATAGAACTTTGGGGGCAGGGGTATGTGCCCACCTATTGAGGGGAACAGAATGGGTGGGGTTAAAAAAGTGGGGTAAAGGTTGGTGTACTTTTGATCTGTTCTGATACAGGGGAAGGAGTTGGGACTCTGTTCAAATGTGGTGTATATTGTTCTACAAATGTATTTCTATCCATTTTTTGCAGTATTGGGTACTCACAGTTTTTGGATGGAGGAAACAGGCTGGGTAAGTTTGCCTTTTCCCCCACAAGTTTTGTTTGTATTACTTCATGCGTGACTTAGGGTGGTTTGTGGGATTCATGTTTGCTTATTGTATGGATGTATTGTCTCTGTTTTTCTTGTTTTTGAATGGTAATAAAAATTTCCCCTACTCTCCAGCAGGGGGAGCCACTGACCATCAGCATGATGGCCGGTTCTGGAGAGTCATAGATGGAGAAGGATGTGTGGGAGGCTGAGGAGCAGGTCTCCTCCTTTGCCTCTGGACTGCTAGAGGCTGAAAAATTCTGTGATGCCGTGGGGCATCTGGAGTCAGATGAGCAGATGGAGGAAGCAATGATGATCGAATCAGAAACCAAGCCAACTAAAGTTACCGCACTATGGCAGGTAACACTGGAGAGAGAGGGACAGCAGACTGAAGCTGAAATCCAGGAATTACTGAGGAACGAAGAACAGGCATACCTGACCAAAAAAAGAAGTACTGACAAGGTTATTGCAGTCCACCACAAAGGTGCCAGAAGCAGAAGCACCCATCTCTGTAACACAGAAAACTGAGCTCAGCACCAGGAACGGAGGAGGAGATGCAAGTGGAGCACTCCGTCACACCAAGAGACACTAATACGGTAACACCTTCCAGAACGCGCATCGGAGATGGTGCTCGTTTCACTTTTTCGGCTGCAGCATGGAAACCAGAGTCTTTCATTTTTGGCAGTGCTACTGGAGCTGGGGTCCCAGCTGGAAAGACATTTTCGGTCTCAGGACAGGTCAGCCTATGCTGTGGACCTTCCAAGCATGCAGCTGCTCCAGCAAATACCCCAGTTACAATCACTACAGAAGATCCTGTGGAAACAAAGTTGAGGGATGCTGGACGGGTGTTCGATACTACCACAGGGAAATGGAAATCATGTATGACACCGATTACAATGCCTAGTTCTGTCTCTAATTCTGTACATGTCCAGCTGTTGACTCAGCAAAGTGGTGCTGCTGCTGCTTCAGACACAGAGATGGAAGCTATAGGCTCAGGGCTGAAATCACCCTTGACTTTGTCTCCAGAATTACTTCTGACCCAAAACCCCTCTCTGCCTTTTTTAGTACAAAATCAGGACAAAGTTCCTAGTACATCTAAGGGTCATACTACTTTAGTATCTGAACCAGCTGCTTCTTCCTTAGCTGCAGCTAGTTAGTGTAACTCCACAGGTGCTAATTCTACCTTAAATTCTGAAGCCACTACCCTACATTCTGCACCAGCAAGACCATATGCTTCCTTGTTTCATTCCCCCACATTACCAGCTAAAATACATAATGCAGTTTGTTTGCATTATAAAGGGGGTTTGGAAACCCACCTAGACAGGGTCAATATGGCATGTACTTTATTAAAATTTATCGGGTCGCACCTGGAAATGAGCTCCGGCACAGTGCCTTTCCTGGTCATTAACTTTTAAATAAATCAATAAAAGGGTAAATGGGCTTTAATGCCACAGAAATATATGCCTTGGTTCATGTCTCCAGTGAGACAACTTTTGATGTGAGTTTCAAACCTGGCTCTGGCCTGGAAAAATTCTGGTGGAAATATCAAGAACTTAAACTTTTCCCATTGTGGGCCCTGTTTGAAGCAACCCCCTGACCAAGTCAGCATTTTGAACTGTCAACTGTTTTATTTAGAAATGAGGGAGTCAATGTGACCGACTTAGTCTACTGGCTAAAACAGAGATGTACTGTCCAAGGAGCCCCTGAAGCTATTTTTTATACAGAGAACATATGGACTGAGGGTTGGAGGGTCCAGGTAGTCCTGAACTCTACAGATGCTGGGTTACAACACCTTCCCAATAGCTTTTACTTGGTAAGGGACAGGGGAGTGCTTTTTTCTGGTGTCCAACCTAAGGCCTGTTATAGGTGTGGCTCTTCCACACATCTCAGCAGTATGTGCGATAGATTAAAATGTACTTCTTGTAATGCTATTGGTCACACAAGTGGGCACTGCACCAACAGTCAGGTGTGCAGCCTATGCTCTGAGCTCAGTCACTCTTATGCTGCTTGCCCTAGAGTGGCACATAATCAGGAAAACCGGGCAGATGATGTGGAACTAAGGTTACTGATTACTGTGGCTCAGAGAGAGAGATATGACCAAAACAGTTCCTAGGGTAGAACGGTAGAGTGTCCTTACAGTGCCTCAGCTTGTTCCTGTGCCCCCTGGAGCACTGCAAATTCCTCCCCCCCCCCGAGGTTCCAAAGGTTTTAGAAGCTGCAGACATGGCCAGTCTTGCAGGGCCTTCTTTGGTGGAAAGTGGACTGGTTCCCCCAGCAGCCTGAAGTTGCACAGGCCCCAGATGGGGTTCAAATGGACACCTCTGATGTACAACTTGAGAGGGAGATTATGTTCCCTCCCTCTCAGTCAACTTCCATTAATAGGAAATGGATGGTCCTTCGCAAAAGGGATTGCAGGAAACCTCCACCTCTTAAAAAACCTAAAACCTCAGAGTTATCACTCTCAGGTTTGATATTCTAAACCAGCAAGCTAATTTGTCTGAAAATTAATCAGATAAGTCCATCCTCAGTTCTTCCATCCCAGACTAAGGTACAGATCTGGATGAAGTCTCCTGTGACTGGTTGGGACTCTCACAGCCAGATGAGGAGAAATCTTCTCTTAAAAAGAAGAAAAAAATGAGGAATGTGAAGGAGAAATTAAAACATCCCCTGTGAGTTGTTTTTTTTAATGGTTCCCCTTTAACTATTTAGCCCTGACATACTTTTCCTTTTTTTCATGTAATCTGAATAGTATTAAATCACAGAGGAAAAGGGCAGCAACATTTTCTAACTTAATTTCTAGTGGGTAGGGTGTCTTTTTTCTGCAAGACACAAGACTTAATTCTCTGCCAGAAATTGCAAAAGGGGTCAGAGAATGGTATGTGGGGCCCTCTTATTGGTCTATGGGCCAGGTTGCTTGTTCAGGAGTTAGAATTCTTTTTCATAATATTCAGTTTAAACTCTTTAAAGTTGATAGATTTGTTTCCTGAAAGAATCTTAATTTTGGATGTCAATATAGAGGGTCAATTATAAAGGTTAATTAATATCTATTCAGCACAGACTAAAGCTGAGCATATAGAATTATTTCAGTTAATTCAGCCATATTTGTTTACAGCACATAATTTGATTTTTGAGGGGAATTTTAACTGTGGTTTGGGACTGGCAGTTGGGACACAATGCCCGAACCAAGAACGCTTTTTTGTGACATGACCTGTCTAAAAAATATTATTAGAACTGCTGCTTTAAAAGATGCTTTTTTCAGTACATTCAAGGTCTCAACCCACATTTTATAAAGGAACTTTGGTCACTTATATTGATTTTTTTTATTCCTCAGCAGATGGTAATACAGAGCAGAGCCGGTGGAATTTTCTGACCATAAAATCTTTTTTTTTTTTTTTTAAGTTGGTAAACAAAATTCAACAGCTTTTGGGCCAGGCTTATGGAGTTTTTTTTCTGGCACAGTTAGAACAGGTTCAGTTACTACAACATATCAAACATGTTATTGCAGCAAGAAAATCTGTATTGGTGTTTTATGACTCACATGTACAATAATGGATAGGCACCAAACAAGATTTGATTGCCTTATTGAAACAGGAGGGCAAGAACTGTAGGGATTCCCAATATTGGCAGTATTTACAAAATTGGAAACAACTACAAAAACTTACTTCTTTAAGTGTTACCCCTGGTTTGGATTACACTGCTCAAATTCCATCTGTCAAGACTGCTATGATGGGATTTCATGCCATACAAGTAGAAAAACTTAAAAAACAACAGGAATATGGGACACAGGGGAAGGCAACTGTCATATGCCAATATGATACCTGTAGATCAAAGGTTGCACAAAAAACTATTGACGGACTATTGGACAGACATAATAATTTGCAGACTTCCGCAAGAGGCATATTGGATGTTTTAACATAACATTCAATAACTTTATTTTCCCAAAAGCAGGTTGATACATCTGGTCAAGAAAGTTTTTTTGATCATTTGGTTTTACCACATTGCCCACCTGCAGTGTTGCAATCTATAGGAATCAATATCTCACAGATGGAGGACAGTGCAGCTATTCAGTCTTTGACTTTGGGAAAGGCACCAGGTCTGGATGGCCTTCTTAATGACTTATACAACTTACTAGGACCAAAATTGGCTGTGGAGATAGCCAGGGTATTTAATGGTATGCTATCTTCTTCTGGGGTTCCTCTGGACATGTCTAAGGGTAATTTAATATTTTTGTTCAAAAAGGGAGATAGGTGACAAACTGAGAATTGAAGACCAATTAGTCTCTTAAATAGTGATTTTAAAATTTTGGCCCAAATCCTACATACCAGACTTTCAAAAGCGGCAGAATATTTAATCCCTCCAACACAATTTTGTTCTGTTAAAGAACGCCCGGTGACAGGCAGTTTACTTCTCATAAGGGAAATTTTTGAAAGGGGCAGGAAACAACAGCTAGAAGGACTTGTTTTTGCATTGGACCAGAAACAAGCCTTTGATGCGGTAAACCAGACATACCTCTGGTTTGTGCTTCAGTCATATGGCATTCCATGCAAATTTATAAACTGGCTTTGTAGTTTATACAAGACTGCCACAGTTACACCTATGGCTAATGGTTGGGTGGGACCTATGGTTCCTGTAAAAACAGGGGTAAGGCAGGAGTGCCCATTGAGGCCTCCTGTTCTATGTTTTTAGCATTGACCCTCTTCTCCATCAGCTCAACAGCTCACCTGTAGTCAGGCATTTGCAGTGTCCTGATGGAGCAGTTACTTTAAGACCACTGCATATGCAGATGACCTTTGTTTACTGGTTCCAGATGATACCTCGGCTGAACATGCCAGTCACATATGTCAGGATTTTGGGAAGTTCTCAGGGGCTTCTCTAAACCTGATGAAATGTCAGGGTAAGCGTTTGGGGGCCTCTGGGAAAGAAGTAGCCTCAGTGGCGGGCACTGACTTAATGACTACACCAGTAGAAATCTTAGGGATAATTTTTGAGGAAGGACAGATGGAAGAGTTAAACTGGTCTCCAAAATTAGAACAGGGACAGTCTCTTGTAGCTCAGTGGAATAAATACAATATGAATAAGAAAAATAGAATTTGTTTAATCAAAACCTTCCTATTTCCTAGTCCCCTTTTTTTCTACATAAGTAATATTTTCCTACCTCCTAAAACTCTAGAGATTACCTTTTATTGTGCTTTTTTTTTCAGGCAGTGTGGAGAAGCCGTTTAAATTCTATAAAAAGAAATATTCTGTACCTATCTATTGCTAAAGAGGGTTTAGGAATTGTGAATCCTTGGGTTTTCTTTTTTTCTGTTTTTATAATGACTAACATAAAACCTTTACTTTTTCACATGGGAAAATGTTGCACTGCACTTAGACGCTGGGATACAGGACAATCAAGGGGATTGGGAGCTGCCAGTCAAGCACCCCCACATGTCTGGCAATTATTCTTTAAATTAAAAGCATGGCAAATACCAAGTTGAATGGTTTTAACTGGACATAGAAAATCTTTATATGAACTTATTATTATGGGTTATTTTACTGATCCTGACATATTCCCTAATTGCTCCCCCCTCCCCACACACACACTTTTCTTTTCAGAATCTATTAATAAATAAAAGAATTCCCTCTTATGTCTAGGATGTCCACTGGCTCTGCTGTCACAAGAGGTTAAACGTGAAGGAAAATCAAAAGCGCAAACAGTTGGCAGACAGAATGTGTAGAAGGCCACAATGTATACAAGAAGTGAAATCCATGCAACACCGTTTTTTTTACATGCTCTTATATTTCTCACTTTTGGGTTTTGTAGCAATTGGGATGTGAATACTTTACAGGTGATCTTTGCCATTATTCGTTGGCATACATGGAATTCTAGATGTTTGTATACTCTATAGCAAAAAGATATGGAGTTAGCAGCCAAGATTACCTCTGATCTGAAAAGGGTTTTCTGTGATGAAATCAAGAGAAACCAAGTGTTAAATCTTAGGGCAAAATGGAGGAATCTTCCTTGGATTACTGACTCTGACGTGCCCATTACATGAATTTTTTGTTCTTTTTGTTTTAAAGCATCTTTAACTATAAGTTTTGTACTGGAAGGGTTCACAAACCGACCTCTATTGTTTAAATTTATAGTATATTTTCTGCCTACCTTTTTTTTTCCTTTTTTCTTGTTGGGCAGTTCTTTTTTTCATCCAGATTGTTGCAGTAAGAACAGAAGTCTAGGATTTTGGTAACAGGTTAATGAAACTGTAAATTGTGACTTTACATTACATGTATGCTTTTGTATTGCTGATATGATTTGTTCTGACCTTGATTTTTTTCTTTGTTCACACTGTTTTGCTCTGCTTGTTTTGTACATGCTGTAATTTGGGTATTTTGGGACTGGGGTGTTTGTGTGATGATTTTTCCTCTTGTCATTTGGTGAAGCAAGTGTTTGTATGATTTTCTTTCCCTAATAAACACCCCTACTCTTGCAGTAGAGGGCCACACTGGTCGTGTTCCCATAATGGTGGATTTGGAGATCGACTGAGTAGCAGCTCCATGTGTGGGGAAGAGAGCCTCCTTCCCCATTACCTCTTCTATTGGGGCTACACCGTCTGTTGGGCTTTCTGCTAACCTGACCTGCTGAATCGCATACCTGAGATTTCGTCAGCAGATTCTGCTTTGGATGTTTCAACTTATTGATGTTTGACTGACTTGTAGCTTCTTGCTGCTGAAGAATGTCTGCACACTCAATTGGAAAGGAAGAAGAAACATTTACTATCTTTGATTGCGGGTGAGGAAATATCCTTCACAAGGGAACGGGAGAAACTAAAGTTTCAATGCTCAGAGACATCCCAGCTCTCAGTACCTCCACCAACACTTGACATTTCCATGTTGCCTGTCATGCCTAGTGACACAGCAACATCATAGGAGCCACTGCGACTCCCATATACTGAATAGTCTGCAGAAGTCAGCTCTTCGGTGGTAAATCCTACAGCTGCCCTTCCTGTTACATTTCTTCCTGCTTCTCCTGTCATGTCTAATACTTTTTCTGACTTTGGACTTGTGCTGTCTACTGAGGGTGAGCTTGCTTCTGAAAAAAACTCCAGCCCTTGCTCAGAAACAGAAGGGGCTCCAACAAACACCAGTGCAGCCACCAGAGCCCTTTTCCACCAATTTTTTGGGGGATTCACAGGGGATCTAACTGTTGGTACACTACAAATTACCCTCTGTCTGACTGGCAGATGGACACTGCACTGACATGGGCTGGCTGACATAAAAACAATGTTGGTCACTGACACCCACACTCTACCAAGGTGCAGTCTTTCACTAGCTTGGATCCTGGTAAGACCTTCTCTACCTCTTTTATACCAGCTCTGTTCATATTCAAACTGCTGTTTTTACTTTTACTGCTACTTCTGGTGGTTCAAAGTCTCTTGATGTTTCTGTGCCCCCCACCTGCACAGCTCCACCATAATGCTCCTACTGATGGTAATGTTACAGCTGATGCTGATTCTTTGGAGATTCTCAATCCAGCTACTAATTCAGAGGCTACATCTTCCTTAAAGCAGCAGTACTTGGTAATCAGGAAGTGATTATCAAAATTCTGCTTTTGGGCTGAAAGCATGCAGCCATAGTTCCAGTTTCCATATCTGTAAATATTTTTTTTAGCAATCTTTAGTTTTTTAGATATTTAAAAAATGTATTTGCATTGTTGTGGAACCACAGTATACATGGCTGGTGCCAAATTTGCAGTTGAGCTCCCCTCTCACGTCACATCACATCTTTTGTTTACTTCTGTGGGATGCTGTGCTGCATGTTCCTGCTGTCCCTGTGTGGTACTGTGAGTCATGTGCATGCACAATTGGCAGCAGAGGGTTCCAATTCAGCACAGCTGGTGGAAGAAATGTAAACAAAACAAAGAAAAACAGAGCAAATTACAGAGTGATAGTACAGCCAAAATAATAATTATTATCAGGTAAGTGCTCAACAGAGCACAGGAAACAAACTGTTGCAAAAGATCCAATTTTTTTTTAATCTAGTACTGCTGCTTTAAATGTTGACTATCCCGACACCCAGGAATCCCTGGACGTAGATGCGTTCTCCATTTCTCCCCCACATCTTGACTCTGATACTGATTTTCCTGCCCTTCATGCTCAAAACCCTGCTTCGTTACAAACGGGCGATAGTGCCACTATTTCTTGGTCTGACAGTGTGGAATAAGCGGAGCTGGCGGGCGCTTTATGTCCTTTACCTATACCACCACAGCCTACCCAGCAAGATTCTGTTCAGAAATGGAACAGTTTTTGGAAGTCAGATATTTTTTTCTAAAGCACCATCCCTTACTCAGAGGTGGAATGCTGTGAGACTACTGTATACCAGGGGTCTTGTGTCTCCTCCAGATACAGCATATGTTGGAAAAGCTATATTGAAGAATTCCTTGCATTTTCTGTTGAATGAGATATGATACACTCATCAAATAGAATGTACTTTGATCTTTGTTTTAAAATGGCTGCAAACCTGCATAGTTTATGGACTCACTGTAATATATTGAATTCCTCACCGGTATGGACGCCTTTCCAGGACATCCCATTGACAAAACCAGCATTATGTAATGTTATTGTAATATTCAGAAATGAGGGGTCAACATATCTGACATCAATTACTTGGCTGGCCCAGAGGTGTGACATACTGTAATAGGAGACCCTGATCCGATCATGGATTCTGAACAGATTTGGACAGGGAACTGGGAATTTCATGTTAAACTGAGACATGGCCTTTCAGGTTTGCAACACATCCCAAATGTCTTCTATCTGGCTCAGAAAAGGGTTCAGTGCTTTTACCCCAGACAACCAAAAATGTGTTTCAAACGTGGATCTGAAAACCATATGAGTAACGTGTCAAAATCCAAAGTAACCTTTGCTTTGAGTTTGGTCATGTCAGTATACACTGTAGTGACACCTTTCGCTGTAATCTCTGTGAAGAAGTTGGTCATTCTTTTAGGATGTGCAAATGGGCCATGCATAACTGTGATGACAGAACACCTCAAGACTACATCCTCAATATGGCCTAGAAGTCACTGATTCAACAACGGCAGCAGGACTTGGCTCATCACATGGCACATACAGTTGAGACACCTGTCTCAGAGGATGCACCAATGGTGGACACACAACAGGTACTGGACCCTCCTTGCCCCGCGATAGATCTTTCACCTGTTTTGGACTCAGAAAGGCCTTCCACTTCTACTGTTCAGTAGTTGGCCCCTCCTACCCCAGTTGCTAATATGCTTCTTTCTTTGCCGGATCTGCAGGAGGATGAGAATATGCCTCCCCTGACATGGCTCTGGTAACCTGAAAGAGAACTCTGTGACATCTTCAATCTAACCCCAAGTAACTATGCCTGGGAGAGCAACCACCCCCTATTTCTGCAGAAAAATGATGTCATGCTTTAGACCTAGAGAAATATGATTCTGAATAAAGTCTGGATTCCGGACATTCTACACTTCTATTTTCCTCACAGCCCATGTTAACAGATACTGAAGATGACATCAATCATGCAAAGACCACTAAACAACAGTGAAAAAAGTCTAAAAGGAACACTAGGGGTGCCAGCCAGTCAGAGTGTCAAAGGTACCGGGTTATTATAGCGTGGATAAAACCGAGCATGAAATACCGCGCATGGAATAGCTCGAACGGCTGTACAGCGACGGGAGTTTTATAGCACATGGTAAGAACCACTACTCTATCGCTGTACGCCATGCGGACAGTGAAGGATGCTGCTGGGTGGTGCCTGGCCAGGCTGCTCCTATGGAGTGGCTAGAGCACTCCGCTCTGGATCGGGCCTGGGGCTGCGTTTGGTTCTCCCAGGTCCCACTGCAATGTTGCTTTTTTTCTGCAGAAACACAGTTCTGCCCTGCTCCATGATTGCTTCATTCCCAAAGTCTACGACTCCTGAAGTTGATTATATTAAGTCTGGGTGTGGGGGGTGGAGCCCCCACAAAACAAAGATCATCCTCCGGCGTGCGTGTTCTTTTCTGCTCAGCGTGTTGTGCCAACATTATTTTGTCGCACGCTGATTTGCATGTGACATTCTTCATGTGTGCAGTTTTGACAGCGACATTATGACCCCGTGCCATGTCAGTTGACCTGTCTCCTTGATGGCTTCCCTTTCTCTTCTACCATGGATCTCTCCATTACACTAGCTACTCTCAATGTGAACAATATTAAGAATCCCAGTATACATGATTTACTTTTCACTGTTTTTAAGGACTTCCCTTATGATGTCTTTTTAGTGCAGGAGACACGACTGACCTGCACTTTGGAGGTTCTTCACGCAAAGAGACATCGGTATTGGGGACCTTCCTTTTGGTCCTTTGGGGAAGACAGCAGTGATGGAGTGAGTATCTTATTCCATGGCACGTCTTTCTCATTGAAAACATTGGTGGCTATTGAGCCAGGATGGGCTGTGTTGGTGGAGGTTGAATTCCAGGGAGAGCAGTTCCATTTTGTTAACATCTGTGCTCCTCAGATCAAGAAAGAGAGTGAATTTGCTGAAGAAAATCCAACCTTACCTCTACACTTCAAAATTTTTGTTCCTTGGTGGAGATGTTAACTATGGTCTTTCAGTTTCAAATAGGGGTGCCAAGACTCCTAAACTTTCTTGTGACACTAATTATCTGAAGCAACTAATCAAAAATGTTGATTTGCATGATGCTTATAGAACTAAATATGAGTCAGGAAGCTATACATACTGTAGGAACACATTAGCTGCCTGTATTGATTTTATTTTTACTGCCTCCCATATAGTCACACATGATATATTTGTCCTCCCTGTCGCAACCTCTGACCATTTATTGCTTGGCTGCACTTTTGGGGGCAATACTGTTATTCAGAGTGGGTTGGGTATATGGAGACTCAATAGTTCTACTTTGGCTGATCTTATCTTGAAGATGAAACTTCTGGACTTGTTTTTAGCTAAACAGTCACGTGTGTGTGTGTGTGTGTGTGTGTATAATAATAATAATAAATTTGATTTAAAATAGTGCCTTTCTCACTTCAAGGTGCTGTACAATAAGATAAAAACAACAATCAATAAATACAGATAAAAATCACAGCAATTCAGGGTACACTTTCCCCCACAGATAGGTCTTCAGTGCCCACTTAAAGCTCCCCACTGTCCTGCACTCCCATAGCTGACGGGGCAGAGAATTCCAGAGGTTAGGTGCTACAAACCCAAAGGCACGCGCACCAGATGACTTTAAGCTTACCCTCAGAATCTCCAGCAACCCCTCGTCAGCCGAGCGGAGCTGTCACAGAGGGGTGTAAGGAACCAGGGGCTCTTTCAAGTAATCAGGACCAAGTCCTTGTAAGGCTTTGTAGGTCAATAGACCTACCTTAAAGGTGATCTGCCACTGAATAGGCAGCCAGTGCAGATCGCGTAGTACAGGGGTAACATTAGTTCTTCTCGAAGCCCCAGGCAACAAACGTGCTGCAGCATTCTGCACTAGCTGCAAGTAGTGGATATCAACCCCTGGAAGCCCTAGGTAAAGGGCGTTGCAGTAGTCAAGGCGCAATGTCACAAATGCATGGACCAAGACAGGTAGGTCGCTGGACGGAACAAGGTGCTTGATCCTAGCAATGTTCCTAAGATGGTAAAAGGCCAGCTTGACGACTGCCGACACCTGATGATGAAGGGTCAGGCCATCATCAAGCACCATTCCTAGGTCGCGTACCCATTCAGAGGTGAGAATCTGTGCACCCCCCAGGACTAAACCAGAGGGGTGTTCATTCCTGAACCCCTCTATCCTATGGCCCGGGTCTACTACCCAGACCTCAGTCTTTCCTGGGTTCAACTTTAAACCACTAGCACTCATCCAATCTTGGATTTCTATGAGGCAGTTGTTCAGCAGAGAGATAGCACTAACCTGGTCGGTGGCAAAAGACAGGTAGAGCTGGGTATCATCAGCATAGCAGTGAAACCTCAGCCCATACTGTCTTACAATGTCTCTGAGGGGCAGCATATACACAGCAAATAACATGGGGGACAGCACCGAGCCCTGAAGTACCCCGCAAGGCAGAGAGAAAGCCTCGGAAGAGAAAATACCAGAGACAACTCTCTGCGTTCTACCAGCGAGGAAAGATGTAAACCATCTGAGAACTAATCCAGTCAGCCTGCAGATGGACCTCAAATGCTTGAGCAGAACCCCATGATCTACAGTGTCAAAGGCTGATGACAGATCAAGGAGAACTAAGATGGAACGGTGTCTCCGATCTCTCACCATCAGGAGATCATTGAGCACCCGAACCAGAGCCGTCTCAGTACTATGCCTCTTATGAAAACCCGATTAGAGAGGTTCGTATAAATTATGGATGGTTAAATGGTTCTCCAGCTGAGCCGCCACAACTTTCTCAATAACCTTCCCTACAAAAGGAAGGTTGGAGATAGGCCTATAGTTTTCTATGTTCTCTGGGTCTAAAGAAGCTTTCTTCAGAAGGGGTATCACCACCCCCTCCTTCAGGGAGCTAGGAAACTCACCTGAGTCCAAAGATCACTGGACAATCCGAGCTAAGACTGGGCCTATGATGTCACTGCAACCCAAAATCAGGGAAGTAGGGCCCGGATCTAACCTACAGCAAGTGGGACTCATCCCCTGGACAATCCTCATAATATCCACGAACTCCGGCAGATCAAAGGTACTCCAGGAAATTCCGAGCTCTGCGACACCGCACCGACCAACAGCATCTCCCATAGAGTGAAGTTGGCGGCACCCTTGCCTGATGTCAGCCATCTTATCTGTAAAGAAACGAGCAAGCTCATCACACTCCCTTTGTGAAAAGACTCAACAGGACTGCTGAAAGGTTGGGTTGCACAACCTGTCAACCGTTCTGAAGAGTTGAGCCAGTCGGTTCTGTGCGGCAGAAATTTCCCTGGACAGGAACTCTGCCTTCTTACGGGTAATTTCTGTTTGATAGAATTTATAATGTTCTAACAAAATAAGGTGGTCGGCATCTAAGGCTGTCCTCCGCCAGCGATGCTCTAACCTACGCCCCTGTCTCCGCAATTCCCTAAGAGCCCCATCAAACCATGGGGCCCTAGGGCAAAGCAGGATGGGGCAAACATGGACAGGAGCAATCAGATCGAGAGCTGAAGAGATGGTCCTATTGTAGGCCACAACTAACTGTTCAGGATCTGTGCTGGTCTCGTCAAACAGCGAGAGGTCAGTCACCTCCATCAGGTCGTCAGGGGACAGATCCCGTAAAGGGCGATAACTAATCATCTCCACAGGAGTCGACCTACCCAGGGGGGTTGAAAAATTGAACCCAATGGTGAAATGGTCAGACCAACCAACCGGTTCCACCACCAAGTCAGAGGCCTCGATCCCCAGGAGGAAGACCAGATCAAGGGAGTGACCACCATTATAGGTAGCTGAGGAAACAACCTGTGTAAAGCCCAGAGATGTCATCACCTGGAGGAAGTGTTGTCCAAAAAGTGAGGATTCGTTGTTGACCCAGGCATTGAAGTCACCCAGAACCATCAGTCTGGGAGACTCCAACGCCATGTCGGCGGCGAAGTCTGCTACTTCCTGCAGAAACAGCTTCTCATCACCTGGTGGACGGTAGATGAGAGCTATCCTGCACCCCACACCAGCTACCACAGTACACTCAAATGACCTGGCCTCCTCAACTGGAACACCAGTTAGGCCCAATTTGGTCTTGAAACAGACTGCGACACCCCCTGCGGTCCAATCTCAGCCGATGTATAACAGAGTATCCAGTGGGAATAGCTGCCTCCAAAATAGGGGCAGCATTCCCATCTAACCAGGTCTCGGTAATGCAAACCAGATCCGCTGCACCCACAAAATCTGCAATAAGAGCAGTCTTGTTACAGACAGATCTGGCATTGCATAACAGCGCCCGAGTTGGACGAGGTTGGTGAGCCGTCCCAACAACTTGCCCTCTGAAAACGGAGGTGCCCTTAGGTATGGAAACCAGAACAGGATCCCCACATTCCAGGCACCATTTCACCCCAGAGCGCTTCTGGTCCTAATCACCCCAATGGGAGAGCACCTACTCTTTCGGCTCCGCTGTCCGCAACCCCACACGCCCCAACACCCACCCCTGCGAGCAATCCCCAGAGCTTGACAGCACTAATAAATGGATGCAGGCGGGGGGGAGAAGAGAACAGGCGGAGGGCGTGGAAAGCGGAGGCCGAATAGCACAGAACGGGGGGGGGCAAGCAGGCACATTCCACCAATAAATTATGACCAAACAAATAGAGAGAGACCACAAAACCCCAAATTCCTAAAACAAAACCATGAACGATTAGAATCTTAAAACCCCCACAACAATATAAACCATAATCCTAATCCAAAAAACATAAAAAAACTGCCCTCCTCCCACAATTGGATATAATTCGACCCCAGAAGATAAAATAAAATCCCCTCTCCCAGGATATAAATAGACAAACAAATATAAATTCACCCCCTCCCGCAGCCCTCTCACAGCCAAGGGAAAAGGGGGAAAAAATTCTAGGCATTCCCACTGCCCAGAAAATGCAACAAAATCAAAAACGAAAATACACATAAACATCAAAATAAAATAAAATAAATATGGACCCCCTGATCCTCTCACCACCAGGAGACCAAAAATTAAAACTCTGGGAAATAAGTCATCCAATAGTAGGCAAAGTCATAAAAGAAATCAATTCAATGTAAATCCAATCGGAAACTTCAAATAATTGAACATAGAGCAAGTCCCTCACAGCCAAATCCAGGTCAGCCCACACTTCAGAAATTTAAAGTCCAGAGCGTCAAAAAAGGCAAACCTCCTGGTACCAGTATCAGTAGACCGGTCCTCACAGATCGCTTTCAAATTTATCCAAAGATATCCGAAGTTGAATATAGTAACAGCAAGAAGACCCGGTTCAAATAATGCCAGAACCCAATCGACCCAGGGCAGGTCACGATATGTGCAACCGAACACCCCCTCCTGGAACGCCGGAGAAGACCCAGCCTCTGCCAGGCAACTCCGACAACTCCTGGAAGCTCCGTGAACACCAGCCCTTTGGTAAGCACTCCGACCCTCCCGGGGACAAACGGCTACACCCCCGCACCCACCTCTAGATCAGCTGGACTGGCTAAACCTCTTCTTCTCCTCCTTCGAAGCTCCACAGGACAGCAGCAACAATTCAAGCAATCCTCAAAGGAACGAATCAAGTCCAATCACACGACTGCTCAGATTTCCAGTCTCGTTCCTACATCCAAATAATTCCAGAAAATGACTGATGACTTCAGATGGTACTGTGTAAGTAACAACTTAATAAAAGTATTCAATACTCCAGTGGCAAAGGACAAAGAATAGTCAGAAACTTCAAAAAAGATTTGCAGGCTCAGGCGATTCACAGCAACACAACTTTCCACCAGTCATCAACGACTCAGAGCGTTTTCACCCGTCACAGCGGGAAACACCAGTCAGTTCGGCAAAGCTGCAGAAACTGCCGTATCTAAAAACCATGAAGAATGAGCGCAAAAATAACTAAACCTGAAAAATAAGACGACAAAAATAATAAATGAGCATAAAAGCACAAACTACTTCAGCATAGGGGGCTAAAATAAAATAAAATCTGCAAATATCTGCAGAGCTGTGTTCATGGCTAGCCCAGCGTGGCTGCCATCTTGAAAGTCTATGGATTAATGATGACATAT
The DNA here is from genome assembly GCA_016271365.2 of Neoceratodus forsteri. NCBI lineage: Eukaryota > Metazoa > Chordata > Ceratodontiformes > Ceratodontidae > Neoceratodus > Neoceratodus forsteri. The sequence goes on from CM057456.1 coordinate 1,089,560,738, forward strand.
GGTGGGTTGACATGAACTAAAGTTGACATAAAATGGCTAATGTTGTCCGAGTCATCTAAGAGACGATGGATGGACTATATGCTGCATTTAGGACTCCGTATCAAATTGATGAAATTATTGACCCTAACACACTCTAATAAGGGGGACTACTATGATCAGATTGCTGCCATTAAAGAGCGAATGGTTGCATTGCAGTATGACAGGATGAAATCCCTACATATGGAGCATCAGAGTGGTACCTAAGGCATGTGGGGCCATGGCAATATCTTTGAAAGCTGCAAAGGCAGGGTACGCCGATGTAACTTAACTAAACTCCTCATCATCACTGGTACATTGCTCACCACTAAGGACAACATCCTCACTGTAGTGGATCAGTATTTGACAGCTATGTTTAGTACACAGTGTCCATACTGCCCTGCTCATATCTTTCTGAGCACCTTAGTGATTCCCTCTATACTGCCACAAGATTTATCTCCGCTTACAAGCCCTATCACTACTGCTGAATTAATGTTGGTGATCACTAAGTTAAGAAGTAACACAGCCCCTGGACCTGATGGTCTAACCACAGAATTTTATAAAACCCACTCCGCTCCATTGGTGGAAATTTTAGTGGAAGATTTTCATTGGATTCTGGTAAAGGGGCACCCTCCTGACTCTTTTTGTGAAGCCTTACAAATTTTCTTGTATAAAAAGGGGGATGCCACTGATTTATGGAATTGGCACCCACTGTGTTTGTTGAATATGAATCTTAAAATTCTTATGAAAATTTTAAATGCTAGGCTGGCCAGTGTAGCACGTCATGTTATTTCCGAGTATCAAACATGCTCCATAAATGGGAGGTCCATTTATGACAATCTGATTCTGTTTCAGGAAGTAGTGGCGCTAGGTAATCAAGGTACAGAAGTTGGCCAGTTGTCATCCTTGGATCAAGAAAAGGCTTTTGACAAGTTTTCACACAGTAGTTTGTTTGACGTCCTCGCCCATTATGTAATTCCCTCTGCTTTTTGTAATTGGGTTTGCATCTTATATGAGACGTGTCATTCCTAATGTAAATGATCGCTTGGGAAACAGACTTCACATCAAAACAGGGGTCAGACAGGGTTGTCCCCTGAGCCCACTGCTTTATGTATTTTGTATCGACCCAATCATACATAAAATTTTGGCTCATCCACAGATTCATGGAATCAGTAATTTGCACGGTATGGCTAATATTAAAAAGTGGCTTATGCAGATGACGTTGTTTTATTAGTAAAGGATCCTCTGTCATGATTCCTGGTGATTGATGTTTTCCACTCCTTTACCTTGATATCCAGGGCCCAGCTTAACCTGCTCAAATGCAAGGGCTTTATGTTGGGGTCGGCTAGCCCACATATTGCAGATTTGGCAGGTATTACCTTGAATGATACACCACTTCAACTTTTGGTAATATTGATTCTGCCACAGATAACTGGGAAGAGAAATTACACTTCTGTACGAGAAAAGTACAAGTATGGAAACACTGGCACCAAACTAAGAAAAAGGCAGTTCTTCACACATTTCTTATACCCCTCTTCATGTCCCTGAGTGTAATATGTCCCCTGCTAAAGTGCCTTGAAGTGTTCCTTTTAAGCAATACTTTTCAATTGTGGGCTGGCAGTATAGCCTAGAGGTTAGAGTAATGAGCTGTGAATGAGCTTGGTACATGCAGCAAACAGACTTGGGTTTGATTCCCACAACCTCCACTTGCATACTGTGTGACTCTGAATAAGTCACTTAACCTCCCCAGTGCTCCCAGGTTGTCCCTGAAAACAGGCACCTGTGCCTAGTAGGACTTACCTGGTTACCAAAGAATAAAAAAAAAAAATTGCAACATGGAAAGAATAAAGAAAATTGTTTTTGAAGATAGAGGGAGGGCAGCTCTGGGGCAATGTGAGGAAGTATTTTTTCATGAAGAGGGTGGGGAATGCATGGAATGGCCTCCCTCAGGAGGTCGATGGGTCAAAAACAGTGGGGGAATTTAAGAATGCATGGGACAGACGTAAGGCAATTCTAGTGGGGGGAAGGAGGAAGTAGGCTGATGGTTAACTAGGATCTGCAGCCTATTCAATAGGTAGGGAAATGGGCAGACTGGGTGGGCCAAGTGGTCCTTATCTGCCATCAAAGTCTATGTTTCTATTTTTCTAAGAATTGGGGAAGCCGCTTGATCTCCATTAAATGTAATACTTTGTATCGCACAGTTTCACAGGGTGATCTACACCTTTTGCATCCTATAGTCTTTTTTTTAGTTTATTTATTCATTGGAACTTTTTTAGCTACTTTCGTCATACCCAAAAATGTTGGCATCCCTGGACAGATAGATGGGTCATCCCCTTGCCGAATACATGGGCTGTGGACATTTACAGACTTAGAAAGTCCTCTATTTTCCCTAGTTTTATCATTGTGCTCCTGGACAAGCTTAGACAATGGAAAGTGGACTTGCCCCATGTTACTTCATCTACTAGTGGTGCTATTTATACCCACATCATGGATAGGAATTTTATGGACCCGGTAGTTTTTGGTTTTTTTTTAAACTCAGCTTTATTGCTATGTCACAGCATAAAAAATACATTTAAATGGTTAGGCATCGTACAAGGTTAAGTGAGAACCTGACTAGCAGGTAAACAAATTCAAGCTAGCAGGTTTATACAAAACTGGTTGATATTAAGGGCTGAAAGGGCCCCATCTAACAAATTGTCCAGGTAATTTCTGTAATGTAGCTATGACTGCCTGAAATCAAAATAATAGTGTCTTGGCCAGAACCTTTAGTTTGTATGGGTTTAAGATAAGCAACACAACTAGGTGCCAACCTGCACCTACAACGTTTGATCAATGGCTCAACAGGAGCTGGACCATTGTGAACGAAGAACCAGCTTGGAAGACCATGCTACTATTCTATGGAGTACTACCATAAAAATACACTACATGTATGGCTTAGGGGAAAGGTCTATTGGGAGGCGATTGAGGGGAGGGGGGTGACCCCACTCACTTCTGAGTCCAACCCTGTCAACTCAACTAGTCAGAATTGCTGAGTCAGCTCCACAGGGCATCCCAAGTTCTTCAGGTCTCAGTATGTGCCTCCAGAGAAAGCCTTAATTTAGCTGTGAGCTCTTCCATTCTGCTGATGTTATCTACCCAGGATTTCCAAGAGTCTAGTAGTGGGGGAGAGGTCTTCAGCTAATTTGATGTGATTTCCTTCTGTGCAGCTAGGCACAGGGTTCTGAAGAGGTTTTGCTGTCTAACAGTGCCCAACATAGGGTGCCCACGACCCAGCACCAGCAACTGAAAGGTCATGGGGAGCTGAGGCCCCCACCCCACCCTCAACCTACCATAAAGCTCTTTCCAGAATTCCTGTGCATGTGGGCAAACCCAGAATATGTGGAAGTGGGTACCCACTTGCCCACACCCCTGCCAGCAGAGGTCAGAGGTTTCCCCCGTGAAGTGTTTTGTGATCGTTGGGGTATGAAAAAAGGGAGAAAGGCATTTCCAGTGGAATTCCATCCAGCCTGGAGAGGACGTGGTCCTCCAACCCATTTCCCAGGCCTTGCCCATTGGGCCGCTGGCAGGGGTGAGTCACTCTCAACTTCCCATTTTTGTCTGAGGTCCTCAAATTGGGCATTACCCTCTCCCTGTAGCACCTTGTAGGCTCCAGAGATGAATTTCCTGCTCCCTGCTAGGCATACTGACCAGTAGAGAAAATTCTCTAGATCAGTCTGATCTCTGTTGGCCCTTACGATCAGATTGTTAGAAGTCAGGTAGTGTCTAACCTGTAAATTCCTATGGAAATCTATTTTCGTAAGGAAATGCGCAGATTGAAGGGACACAAAGGAAACCACTATATCTCCCTGGATGAGATCCACAAAGTGTATCAGGGATTGTCTGTTCCACCATTGAAATATGGTGTCCATACGGGGGGGGGGGTGAAGTTAGGGTCTCTCAGAATAGATGTGAGGAGACCAATCCCCTCGGGAGTCTGGGTAAGTTTCCGGGCCCTCACCAGCACCCCAAGTGTGTGCTTCATCCAAGGATTTTGTATAGCTTTCCAGAGTTCCACTGTAAGTGGGTCATGTGGAAGAGATGCCAGAAAGATCATCTGTAATTGGTGGGCTTCTATTTCCCTCAAGCCAGTATCTCCCTGCTGTTTAACCCAAGTCACCACCAGGGCTATCTGGGCCGCTATATAATATAGCCTGAAATCTGGTAGGGCCAGACCCCCTCACCCTTTAGGTTGTGTAAGAAGTTTGTAACTAATTTGTCTCCTATCCTGTTGCCAAATAAAGGCCGAGAAGGTTGAGTTAACTGTCTTCAAGAAGGAATCTGGAATGTGGATAGGGAGGGCCTGAAACAGAAACAACAATCTAGGAAGAATATTCATTTGAATTGAGTCCACCCTACCTCCTAGTGTTAATGGGAGTAGGTTTCACCTGGCCAGAGCTGTTTTTATTTCTCCCCACAACTTGCCATAGTTAAGTCTAAAGAGCAATGACAGGTGGGGAGATACTTTAACCCCCAAATATCTTACAGTATTGTTCATTGCCCATATGAAGGGAATATTTTGCACAAATCTCTGGGGAAAGTACCCCCAAACTTCATTGCCTCCGATTTGTCCCAATTAATCCTGTAACCCGACACCTGACCATAGTCCTGGAGAACCCCTGTTAGGACCGGAAGGGTGGTCTTTGGAGAGGTCACAAAGAACAGGGAGTCGTCGGCATATAAAGAGATTTTATGTTCCCTCCCTCCCACCTGAATGCCTTTAATGTCCGCATTGTCTCTAATTGCCCTGGCTAGGGTTTCAATGCATATAGCAAAGAGGAGGGGGGGAGAGTGGACACCCCTGTCTGGTCCCTCTGGTGAGAGGAAACCTTTGAGTGGTGAAACCATTTACCCGCACCGTGGCCTGAGGGGCCGCCTAAAGTGCTTGGATCTCATCTCTGAACCTAGGGCCCATCCCCATATCTTTCAGGGTCCTGTGTAGGAACCTCCAGTCCACCCAGTCAAAGGCCTTCTGTGCATCCATGAAAATTGCTAAGGATGGTTCCCCCTTAGTCTGCTGGTAAGCCAGAAGGTTTAGCAGACACCTAATGTTATCGTGAGTCTACCATTGATAAAGCCCATTTGATCCGGGTGGACCAGAGTCCCCACACATCCCTGAAGCCTGTGGGCTAGAGTCATCGTAAAAATTTTTAGGTCTACATTCAGGAGGAAGATGGGTCTCTAGGACCCGCAAAGCTCAGGGTCTATCCCTTCCTTAGGGATGACAGAGATTTGGGCATATTGCCAACTCAGCGGGATGGGTTCACCATTCCTCACTCCTTGACAGACTCTGCTTAATAAAGGGACCAGTTCAGGCTCGAGAGCCTTATAAAGCTCCCCAGGTATCCCATCCAGTCCTGGTGCCTTCCCTGTTTTCAGTTCTCTAAAACTCTTATGAAGTTCCTCTTCTGATATGGGGGTTCAAGTCTCTCCCTTTCTTCAGCAGATAGTTGCTGCATTTTTACCTTCTGAAAGAATGCTTCTAGCTTATCCAGGTAGTCTGTGATGTGATCCTGGCAGTACAATGTTTTATAAAATTGTTGAAACTGTGCCGCTATTGCTTCTGGGTCTGATACATACTGTCCCCGAATACCCAGGGTCTTTAAACAAAGGATATTTCTAGCAGCAGCCTCTTTCCTTAATTGTCATGCCAGTAATCTACCCTCTCGATTACCTGCCTCAAAAAATCTCTGGCAGGAGTATCTCAATTGCCCCTCAATTTTCTCATCTAAAAGTCTATTTAGATTCCCTCTTGTCTCTTCCAACCATTTCCTGACCTGGTCGTTTAAGTAGATCTTATGTTCAGCTTCCAGGTCGAAGAGACAGTTCTCGAGCTCAAGGATTTATTTTTGTTGCCTTCTTTTGAAGTTAGAAGCATACCCTATGGTGGTCCCTGTAAGAACTGTCCTCAGACCGTCCCACCAGACTGCCACTGTGGTGTCACGGGTGGGGTTGTCTATCCCATATTGTTTTATTGTCCCCTTCAGGAGGTCTTTGTACTCCTCTCTATTCAGAAGGGATACACTTAACCTCCAAGTGGAGTTTCTAATTTAAGGGTGTGGCCACAGAAGCATTGACACCATACTATGATCAGAAATGGTCCGGGATGAATCCGGGATTCCTCCACCCTGTGGAGCCAGTCAGTGGACAGCCAAAGCATGTTCAGACTTGAGTAGGCATTATGAGGTGCTGACCAGCAGGTATAGTCCGTACCTTCGGGTGTTGGTGGCCCCAAACCTCTACCAGGCCCAAATCTCTCCCCATTCTGGTCAGTGTTTGAGCTGCTCGTGGAGGGGGACCCGATGGTACCCCAGATCTATCCATCTTGGGGCTGAGGACTGTGTTGAAATCCCCCCCCCACAATAGACATCTCTCCTGGAGGGGGCGCCACCTGGAGGAGCACATCCCTGAGGAAGTAACTATTCTCCCCATCATGATTGGGTGCACAGATATTTAGAATGGAACATGGAACCCCTCTGTAGGTGCCCTGAAGAAGCAGGAATCTCCCTTCCTGGTCCTCTTGTACATTAATAGGCTGGAAAGGGCAACTTTTGTGGATTAGTGTGGTGACCCCTCTTCTATGGGGAGGGTCTTATAAGTGGAATAATATATTTGACCTACCCATGCACGTTTAAGCTTAATACTCTCCCCCTGGTCTAAGTGAGTTTCCTGGAGGAGCGCTATTTCAATGTGAGCCTTATGCAGCTCATTCAAAATTATCTTTCTCTTGATAGGGTTGCCAAGTCCCCTCACATTATATGAAGCTATCTGTACCTCTGCCATTCTTCTTGTTTAGCCCCGTTTTCCCGGTATACTTTGTAGCATGGTCTTCCAATAACCAATCAAAAATTTTGAATCTCTCAACAGTAAAACAGTTAAACTTTGTACAACAACAAGCTTGACAACTTCCAAGGCTATAAAACAACATCCGAAAGGTATCTCGAGTGGCACTGGCCAACCGGATGGGGCACCCATAAAAGGGGCCCTGCGCTAAACCTGCACTCAAGGCGCGACCAGGCGTATCCCTATAAGTCTAGCCCGTTATTCCTGACAATCCGATGAAGAGTTAGTTGTTAGGAATAATTCAAGAAACCCCCTCCTCTCAGCTTAATCCCAACTCCCCAGGAGATAAGCAAATGTGGGGGTTGGGGAAATAAGATACCCATATTGGGCCTAGATCGAGCTGTGACCTAAATTCTTTGGGAGGGCTCCAGGGCCCTCCAGTGAGCGATTAGATGCCCCTCTTAAAACCATATGACTTCAACTGTCCCCCTCCCCCTCCCTCAAACTGGGATTTGCAGAGTTCGACGAGGCTTTCCCTGCAAAGATATGGTGAAGCTGTGTCTGCTATCCCAATCAATGAAATCCCAATTGGGTATCAGACACTTTCCCTACCGTGGCTAGGGACTGGAGGATGATCGAAGCAATGTTCCCTCTCCTCTCTTCTCCCTTCCCCTCTCCCTGTGATGACTCTCCATCAGGATCCTAAACCCCCCTACCTATATACAGGGAGCCCCCAGTGGGAGAGAATATATCTCTTGAAACGAAGAAGAGGGAGAAACCCCGTCCCCCAGCCCTTCTTTTGTAATGCACCCCCTCCCCATTAAAATGGGATAATGAACATATCTCCCCCCCCAGCATATCTGTCTTAATCCCCAATCTATCTGCCCTTTACACAGCTGTGGTTACATGTAAGACAAGAAGCCGGGTGAGGCTTGCCTGTGATGTTGGTGCATTAGCCAAAAATTACAAAATCACGTATCACACCAAAGGCTCACACTCAAATACATGTAAGACCACTTTTAACCAATCCCCCCATTGAGGAACTTTAATCTGTATCAAGAACATATATTAGGAACATATGTTAGACTACTAAAAGTTCCTTAGACTGCCTCACTGAAGCCCCTTCGGGATATAGAGCGGTGCAAGGCCTTAACGTGTGTCCACCGTCTAAGTCCAAGAAGAAAGCATCATAAAATCAATGAGGGGGGTCCGTAATGTCCTCTGATGGAGTCTGCCCTTTTGATGCACCGGAAGACTTGTTCTCTGAGGGATCCCGAGACGAAGATTGGCCTCTTTTCCTTGCCCTTCCTACCCTGGTCCAGGGTTCTTCTCCATTTAAAGTGTCTCTCTCTCTCCAATCTGGTAGGTCTGGTCAGCATATTCTGAGGAACCGCCAACTGCAGTAAGGTGTTCTTGGCGGCCCCGAGAGAACGAAAAAATTGTGGTCCCTCTGGGATAAATATTTTCAGTTGTGCTGGTGTAATAAGAAGCATGTGAATGTTCTTGGAGGCCAGGCATTTTTTAATCTCCAGGAGCACTCTTCATTTTTGTTGGGAAATGGGAGTATAATCATTATCAAAATATCCCCAAAAATAACTTCTGTTTTTGCCCAAGCAGCTTGTAGGATTCTGGTTTTGATCCTATAGTCCAAAAATTTCAGCACAATGGACCTCGGGGTTGCATTGGGGCTGATAGGTTTTTTAGCCAGAGCCCGGTGCACCCGGACGATATTCAGGGGAAGGTCAGCAGGTAGATCTAGTATTTCTTTTAAAAAGGAATTAAGAAAGTCCTCCATCTTACCCTGCTCTGTGTCCTCCGGTACTCCATAAATGCGCATGTTGTCTCGTCTAGACCTGAGTTCCAGATCATCTAGTTTATCTGCCAGCTCTCTTTCTCTGCACAGTAGGTGATTCAGCTTGTCCTCGTGGTGATCAACTGCTTTGTCACCGCGTGATAGACCCTCCTCTAGGTTGGCTGCCCGTTTCTCCACTGCTACGATACTCTTTTTATTTTCAGCCATTGAGTGTTCAATTTTGCCCAGGGTGTCATTCAGTTTAGCCAACTCCCAGTATAAGCTCCTCAAATTGATGGTGAATTTCTCCTCCGGAGGCTCCTTGGCCTGTTCTTGTGTCTGTTGTTGGGTCACGGGTTGCAACTTATTGTGGGCCTTCGGGTCAAACTGATCCGGAGCCGCGTTCAGCTTTAAGAACTCCATTAGCGTGTCCTTCGCCCTCAATTTAGGAGGCATCGTGAAGCAGGTGAGTCAGAGCAGTAATTAGCAGTGTTGGAGTAATTTCTCAGTGCTGGGGGACGAGTATTACTGTGAATTTCTCTCTCGGGGGATCTGAGCTCTTGTGACTAGCGAATCAGCAACATGGAGGCAGAACCGAAGTCCGGACCCTGTGTTTTTAGCGAAAGTTGTATAATTGTTCCTCTCGTTTCAAAGCATCTTCCAGCGGCGCTAACAGCAGGCAGATGCCATATCATATCTCTGTTAGAGTTTTAATTTTTAAACAGAACCTGAGATGGGGACGCCCATTTACTGAAAGGTGCGACGACACACCCCACTGGCTTCAATACATGAAGCCAAATGATGCATGCACCACACCTTTTTCAGCAAATGGAGCCTCCCTGCATCCCTCCATACTTCCAGGTTTTGAACTTTTTAAAATTAAAATACAGCAAGTTGCGGTGTGAAAAAAATGCTGCTCTTGCTGTTAAAAGCTAAACCAGAGGGTAAGCTTTTCGGGTGCGAGAGACCAGGTTGTGTACAGCTTTCCTTTAAAGGAATCCCCCCCCAGACTATTCACTAGTGCGTGAGTACCTGACAGATAACAGAACTACCCCCCAAAATGTGGGAAGCTGTTTGGCTCACCTGTCATGACTGCCTGAGTGTCAAGGCTAACTCCAAGCATAAGAGTATGGCAGAACGTTAACTGTCCCAGACAGAGATATGACACACCTTTACAGACAATGGAGCATTTGTTTCTTACTTGCCCTTATGCACAGTTCTTTTGGACCACGTTGGCTCAACAGTGGGGGGACCACTCATGGCCAAGGGTTACATATGTTGACACTGTTTTGGGATGGCTGCACTCTGCACAGAACTATGACCCTAACAAGATCAGAATGGTGTTTACTGTGATGAAATATTTATTTATGGCACTCTAAATGTGTTTTTTATTTCAACAAAAAGATCTGCACTCACTTACTATAATACAGATGGTTACAAGAGAATTGTATTCTAGTTGGCGGAGAGTAAGAGGTTAACGAAATCTGTTTTATTAAAAAAAATGGAGAATATCTGACATCTTCATGCCTCCATGACTTTGTTGTTATTATTGCTTCTGATATGTTTTGTACCTTTCTCACTGTTATTAATATGCTGTGTAATACTTCTTCCTTTTTCCGTTCTTTTTCCCTTTCTCCACGCTTGTCACTCTCCCTGTCTTTTCTTATTTTTCAAGAAAGTATGATCTTACCTGAGTCAGTCTTCACCATTCATAACTGGTGGGTCATAGCCGGAGACACTGGACCCTCACAGGAGCATTAGCTTTAAGAATTTTGAGCCAGAGGGAGTCGAAATCGGGGACGGCGCTGCCCACAAGTCTGACGTATTACGTGGCGCTTGTGGACTGACCAGTAACCGACACCGGCTCCCCAACCCTTAGTTCTGTTTTTCATGCTGTCGAGGCAGCACCTCTTGAGGAGCAAATGGCAAGAAAAGAAGAAACTGCATCACAGTCTGCTCACCATTGAACATTGCTCAGCGCCGTACTAGTTCATCAAGTCGTACCTTTTCTTTTTTCTTTCCATTTTTTTCAGTGCGGCGTCAAGTACTTTTCTATTGTTTTGTTATTTTTTTTCTGTAGTAGTCATGTCCAGTCGGGGGCCTACAAAGTTGTCAAAGAAAGGCGCTCGCTTCAATCGTCTGCCCTTGTGGCGCCGATAAACCGTCGTTGACCAGCATGATCGCTGTTTTTCCTGCCTGGGTCCACAGCATGATATGGATAGTTGTGATGCCTGTTTATCTATGGATTTTTGCACCCTCTGTATCTGTGCAGCAAAGCTGGGATGGGATTCCCCAATTTTCAGAGGGTGGCATTGCACCAGGGACACCAAGGCCAGGTTACTGGGCCCTTTCTCTGGGCCTCTCCCCATTACTACACATACCAAGGAAGAGCAGGCCTCCATTTCGGTTCTCACTGAGACTGGAGGCCTGCATGAGGGGTCGGGTGGACAGTTGATCCCCTCCTGGGGCTCAACTGACCACACCTCGCAGTCTGGTACCCCTTCGGGGGTTCAGACACCCTTGGTATCAAGGTCTTCTCTGTACACTGGGCCTGCACCAGTGGTTCCCTTGTCGGTGCCACCCGCCACTGCCTCAGCTTCTGACACCACTCCCAGTGTCAATGAGTGGAGCAGTGCCACCAGTGCCACTGGGTCCCCTTCTGACACTGCTCACAGTGCCAGGAGAGGGAGGGTCTCTGGGGTCATCTCTTTGGAGATCTCCCTGATCTCGTCCTCGAATTAAGACAAGGATTGGGATGATTCCAATTGGTGTCCTGGCTCTCTGGAGCTCTGAGACTCTCCTAGGCCCAGCCTGAGGCCTTCTCTGTGGTCTGCTTCTCCACCTGGTGCCCACCCCAGCACCATGATGGAGGGCTGTGCCGAGTTGGGGGATGGCACCAACTCTGTTGCCACAGTCATGCCCGGTGTCGAGCCTGACACCAGTTCAGTGGGCAGCGCCATGTCCAGCACCGAGGGGGGTTCTGGCATCGACCGCAGTGCCAGACTCTCTCTCTCCCCTCCAGCTTTGGGAAGGCCTCTTTTGAGGGCTGGGTTACTGCCTGGAAGAATGGGAGTCCTGAGGTCATGATCAGCACCCTCATCTGTCTCTGGAGCAGCTGGAGGCTCTGGGTAGAGTCGGAGCACCAACCTGCGCCTTTCCCCCCAACCGACAGGGATCCACAGTTGGCAGGGGACAGGGGCCACCCTTATGGACCAGAATGTCTCTGATCTCCTCACCAGAGGGTTCCCCCAAGGGCAGCACTGCCTTCATCCCTCACCAGTTGGGCATACACTGGTGTGTGGGCCACACAGCCCCCTCCCTTGGGAGGATTCTCCTGCTTGCTCCCACAGCCAAGGCATTGGGCCTTCTTTGGTCTTTCATAGCCATTCTCCCCCTTCCTCCCCCTCCCAGGTTTCTCTGGCCCTAAGGGCCCCATGACCTAGGAACAGTTCAGGGCTATGGTGCATGCATTCCCTATCTACCTCAGGGCCATTGATGAGGTCATTTTTAGACCTCCATCCCATGCTTTTCCTTCCCCTGAATCCAGCTCCTCCACCTCTTCAGCTTCCTCCTCTGATGGAGAGGACCCTTCTAGCCATATCAACTCAGATGCTGACTACACTGCATATCAGCGATTCCTTTTGGTGATGCTGGAGGAGCCGCACCTTCCCCAATATTCTGGACACAACTGTGCATATGCAGCACTGTCATTCCTGGAGGAATACAGCTCTGAATCCACTGTGATCCCTCTGTGGCCTCAGTTCTTCATGGGGGAGTTGCACAGTGCCTGGCAGCACCCTCCACCTCTTCTCCCGCCCCAAGGGACTGCCAGCGCAGGTATTGTGTGCCCACTCCACGAGTCTCCAGGAGCTATGCCCCACCCCACTTTGGGTCTGGAGCTATTGGACACCCTCCCCGGGCATCATTGCCCTCATAGTGACTGCCTCCTCAGAATCTGATTGGGCTGAGTTTAACCGTTGGGGTAGAAGGTTTTTTTCAGTGGTGTGACTCCTTATGTGCATTTCAGCGCACCAGGCACACCAGGTAGCCTATGCCAGGCGCCTGTGGGCAACACTGGGGCAGATCCTCACATCCCTGCCTGATAGTGAGGCAACCAAACAAGCCATTGCCCTTTCCGTGAGGGGCCTGGAGCTAGTGAGACACCAGGTGAGGGCATCATATGATGCCAACGCGGTAGCCTCCAGGTTGATGGGAACAGCAGTCTGCATCAGGCAGATGGCATGGCTTTGTCTCTTCTAGTTGTCACCCTTGGCCCAGCTTAGGGTGATTGTCTTGCCTTTCCAGGGAGACCATTTTTACTTGGGGCACCCTCCCTCTCCCAGGCAACAGGAGCCTCCACCTGCCCCTGACCAGTCTCGGGTCCTACCAGACCCATAAGGGGCCCCTGCCTCCTTGTGCTTTTCCCCCACAGGAGGCTGAGGGATTGATTCACTCAGGGTTTGCCAGGCATCACCAAGGGTGGTAGCTTGGTACTCTGACCCACCAGTTATGAATGGTGAAGACTGACTCAGGTAAGATAGCAAAATGACATACTCACCACAATTGTAGATCTTCCTGAGTATCTTCACCATTCATAACTACCTCCCTCCCCTTGGGACCAGACCTCTGGGGTGTACCACCCCCTCCTTCTCCCTGGCCTATTCGCAAGGCATGTTTCTCCTTGAGCAAACCATGAGTAATGCAGAGAGACAAAGACACTGGGAGGTCATTATCTCAGCCTCAGCTACGTTGCTTATGGTGTGGCATCTGGCTTCGAACTGCTGCAAGAGAGTGTTAGGTGGTCAGTGCCCTTGTGCAACTCAATCCACTCCCTTTAGGTGCACACTTGTTTCCAATTCTGTGCCTAATGGTTCTTTTCCAGATCCTCTTGTAACATGCTATGTTGCTACCTCCTACCCTCACATCTTGGTATACCCAATGCTGCACTTTTCACCCTCTTGCCACCCTTCCTACATTCCTTTTCCCCCCCTACCCTCTTCCCTCTCTCTAGGACTCTGGCACTTCTTATCTGTTGTCTATTTTCTCTGACAAATGTCGCTGGCTGCCTTGTTACAATGCTACCCTTGAACTGTATTAATCTGTACTCTGTTTGCAATGTCCACATTGTTGTAATGCCTGTCTTGATGTTCCCCATAATTTGTATTTCTCTGACATGGAACCTTTGTAAAAGAGCCATGGCTCAAAGGTATTTGTAATCCTAGACTTGATAAATAAATAAAAATAAAGTAATACCTCAGTGCCCCACAAAGCTGAACAGGAGAGATTTCTCTCTCTCCTATGTATTACCTTTTTCCTTCCATTTGTCTTTCCTTTTCAAACACCAATAAAAAAAAAAAGGAGTTACCCTGCCACCTCGGCTATGGACACATTTGTCTCTCTCTCCACTTCCTTTTCCTTGTTCTATCCCTTTGGCTCTTTGCCCTCCCCCCAATCATTTTCCTCTTCTTCTTTTTTTCCTCCCTTCCAGCGAGCAGAACTGAGGGTTAGGGGGAGCCAGTGTCAGTTACTGGCCCTTCTGTGAGCGCCAGGTAATATGTCAGCCTCGGCGGCACTATTCCTGTGGTCAACCCCCCCCCCCGGCTTAAAATTCTTAAAGCTAATGCTTCCACTAGGCTACAGTGCCTCCAGCTATGACCCACCAGTTATGAATGGTGAAGATACTCAGGAAGATCTACAATTACAGTGAGTAGGTAATTTTGCTTTTTGTTTCTTCCTTTCTGGTTGTATACAGGATTACTAGCTGATGTAAACTACCGCACTTTATGTTTTGTATTTGTATGTCTCCTTGCGTTAATAAAAATTCCCCTGCTCTTTTTTAATTAGAGCCATGGCATCTTTTACTTCCACCTGGACAGTGACCAGAGATGGGAAGAAGGGACCTCGGTTTAATGTCTCATCTGAAGGATGGCACCTCCTCAGTGCAGGCCCCCCCTTCCCCCGTACTGCACAACAGTGTCAATTATGGGTATTAACCCAAGTACCTGTTGTGGAACTAGAACCCACAACCTTCCAATCTTCTGGACATAGAGGCAAGTATGCTGCCTCCTGAGCCACTGACACTGATACTTAACACAGAATGTGACCTTAACGATGACACTTAACCTTGCAGTGCCTTCAGTTCGCCAAGCTGTACAAAAAAAAAATGGGTAAAAACACACCCCACCAAAAGCAAGATATTGTATCTCAGCTAGGCTATCCTGGATACTTCATTTTTTTTTTTAGTTTTTTTTAACCTTGGTATTATGTGTTGTCACTCACTGCAAAAAGCAACATCAGTTACTGTACTGCATTACTGTGGAACATCTCTTGGTTACTACTGTAAATACATAAACAGGTGTAATGGGACAGAGTAAGACCAAGTCCCATTTTGCCTGTCCACCTAGAGTTGTAGCAGGTATATCCAGTGATACTGTTCTTTTTCAGATAATGGTACAGTTTATGCTTGCAACTTCTGCCACCAGTGGAGTGACCATGTCAGAGCCAAATTGATCAACTATTAATATTACAAGCTAAAACCTTTAAGAGCCTCTAACATCTCAGGGGCTGCTTTGAAAGAAACTTAATATTTAGGAGCAAGTCCACTTGCATTGTATGTATTTTCTGTATTAAATGTCCCTGGTTTTATGTTCACACCTGTGCTTAGTGAGCACATTACTATGATAATGGATTTGAGAGGTGTGTCTTTGTCGGTCCAGTGTAAGGCAGTCTGCAGTGAGCTCAACAGAGTCACACCAGTCATCAGCCAGGCTGATACTGACATTCTGCTTGGCTTGCTGGGTGGAAACTTCGTGAAGTTCAAAGAAAAAAGCCATATAGGGCAGCTCTTTGCTTTGATCTGCATGACGCCACCCAGCAAGCAGCTGATCAGTATCATGATCAGCCTGTGCCTTGTCCTCCCACAGAACACAACTGATCGAACATAACCCCTGCTCTACCTCCGTGTGCCCCCTTTTAAACAACCCACCCTCTGCCAAGTATTCCTCCCACCTCCCTGTTGCTTCCCGTACCTGTTTTATTTATTTCAGAAGTTTAACCAGGAAAGTCTTACCAAGCTGGTGTCAGCTTGTATGCAGTTGTATCTTGGGGGGAGGGGGAAAAGAAGACAACAGAGCAGATTCAAGGTACAGTGTAAAAAAAAAATACAGCAACATGGGAATAAGTTAAACAATATATACAATTTGAAAGAAAATTACGAAATTGGCAAAAGAACAATTAAACTGTGAGCAACAAATCAATAATAGAAAGAGTAGGGAGCCGTGATTGATTAACTGGGGAGAGAGGCTGAGCTAGTGTCAGTGTAGTGAGGAAGGCTGGTGACAGAAGTCCACTCCACTATCAGGAACAGCAGCAGGAGTGAGTAGAGAAATCACGGACAGATTTCAGAATGAGAAGGGAAGGAGCTGATCAAATGAAAGAAGGGAAAGAGAGAGAGAGAGAGACCCAAATTTTAAGAAAGCAGAATGAGAGGGAAGCTTAACCAGCAGTAGATTTCATTGGTGATAGAGCAAGACAGCAAACACAGCAAAGAGAGTAAGAGGTAGAAGGGGGGAAAAAACAAGGGAGAAGCAAACTACACGGGAAGGGAGCCAAACCAAAATTTAGAGATAAATGAGGTACAGTGGGAGAGGCGCCTAGCATCAGGAGAGGGAGGTATATAAAGAACAGTGGTGAGCATGCAAAGGTTTGTCAAGGGCAAATTGACAGAAGGAGTGAAAGCGGGGGTCCAGTCTTGCTAAAGTGAACTTTAGAGTGGCTCTGTAAACAATGTCTCCATACTCGAAAATGGGGAGAATCGTCTAAAGTGTTTTAAACTATCCCACACTCTGCCAAGTATAAATTCCACCTTCCCATTTGTGCATGCCATTATATCCTTGTCTGTTTCTTTTACACACATGAATGTCTGTCCCAGTAACTAGGGGTTGTTCCACTCATTGGCCTCCACATGTGGTCCCGTCCAACACTGTGTGCACCTGGCCACACATGTGCAGCACCATGTGCTTCATGCTGTGCACGTTGCAGTGGCCCCATATACTGCTTCACACACGTGTGGCACTATGGGGGTCACAATGTCATGGCACAACCATGTCATATGAATAGGTATGCTACCTGTAAATGGGATTCTCATGCCACTGTGGGTAAGCCAAACCACCAGACAACAAGGTGGGAACCCCATGGTTTGGGTCTGCAGGTGTGTGGCATGCTGCATTGTGACACATGTGGTGGGTTCTGACATTGTTGGACACGTGTGGTATGTGTAACGTGCCATATGACCTATGTGCATGTACACACCATTGTGCATATGGCATGCTGCCCTGGTCATACATGCAGCCTCTGTCATGCCCGTGTGGTGGGACCTGGGATGGTGCGTCACCATTTTACAGCTGTTATGGGTTATCCTGTACCTGTATATACAATAGATACAGGTGGACTGGTGCCACGGACAGGGGAATGGTGGGTGAGATGGGGGAGTGGCCGTTGGGGTACATGGGATTGCAAGGGGAGGGAGGGCATGTTGGCACTGCACAATGAGTTGACAATGACAACTGGTGATCTAGGGGTGGGGACATCTATGGTATGATGGGTTGCACACTGGTCGTGGTTGAACACAGATGGTGGTGGTTGGTGGTGGGTGTCCCCACTGCAGGGGTGAGATCATCAGGGATCCAGCAACATGGTGTCAATGCCAAAATGTGCATGGTACAGCACATAGGTGCCAGGCCCCAGGTAAGAATGGTACAGGGAGGGTACTGGTACCTGCTGCCGAACAAGTTATAGTTCTGGGGGTAGTGACTACGTGTGACCCAACACACACCCCTCAGTGTTAACAGGCAGTGGTGATGGCTGACAGGATGCTGGGGTGTCTTGCAAGTGGACTCAGTAGTCAGATGTGCAAGAGAGATTAACATTGTGCTGGCAATTGGTGGGGACACATTGTGAATATGGGAAGGGTTGCTGGCATCCAGACCTTCTGCAGGAGATCAGCATGCTGGGGTGGTCTTGAGGCGAACAGCAATGATGGTGAGGGTTACAGCATACTTCCTCTGTGGAGCATCTGATAGCCCTGGGAATGTACACACTGGATGTGAGGGGCTGTGGTGTTACATGTTGGTGATGTGCATTTACATGACAGGGTGTTACATGGTGGACAGGGAGGTCTGTTACATGTAGTGTCAGGAGCACCTCTTGGGGCACAGCCTACAAATGTTGTTGACATCCTGATAGGTTTTAAGGCTGCATTACCATGTGGAGAGGTGGTGTCTGCCTGGATTGGGCTGCCAGAGTATGTAGTATCGACAAGGGTGGTGGCAGCATTCCTGAGAGCATGGTACATGCACACTGTGGACACATGTAACATGTGGGATGGGGAGAGGGGTTTATTGGGGGTCATTTGTGTGACCTGTATGGCCATACCCTGCATCACATGCCAAGCAGCCACAGTGTACCGGGTGGTATTCTTCTGGCTCATTTTGTCTGTTCATATGTCTACGTGGCAGATAGGGTGTGAGTATGTGGCCTGCACATTTGCTGACTGTTGCCTGGGATGGCCATGTGCCACCCGCTTGGCAGTGGTGGTACACTCTGCAGCTAGATGGTCTCTACTGTTGGTGTTTGTCCCTGTGGATGACTGCTATGCATGTACCCTCGGACTCTGTGAGTGGCATGGTGCAGCCACAGTGTCTGGTGGATGTGTTGCAAATATCTGTGTCTGTCCGAGGGTGTCGTCCTTCTCCTGTCTGTTCTGTGCCACCAACTGTGCTGTCTGTGCCATGGGTTGAGATGTGGTGTTTGTATGGGTTGTGGATGGCTCCTCCCTGTCCATGCTGACTGCACTGACAATCCTCCTATTGCAGCCACTACACCTGCTGGTCTCCATGTTGTGTTGAGCTGGCCCCTGTTCTGTGGCAGACACTGTGTTCACTGTGGGTGTGACCTGCACAGTTGTGTCCTGTGTGCCCATGCCCTGATCACTCCCACTGTCTACGTTAGGTGGCATGACTCTTGCAAGGTTTGTCAAGGGCAAATTGACAGAAGGAGTGAAAGCGGGGGTCCAGTCTTGCTAAAGTGAACTTTAGAGTGGCTCTGTAAACAATGTCTCCATACTCGAAAATGGGGAGAATCGTCTAGTGTTTTAAACTATCCCACACTCTGCCAAGTATAAATTCCACCTTCCCATTTGCTGCCTGTGTCCCTTTTAAAAAGATCCCACCCTCTGCCAAGTAGCCCTCCCACCTTCCCATAGCTACCTGTGCCCTATAAATATGAACTCAACACTGGGTACCTCACATAAAGAAAGCTGCCCCTCGATGTCTTTCTTTTTTTTTTTTACACCCTGTAAAAAAGTGGTCCATTGTATCAGTGCTGCTGCCACTGCCCCCCACTCAGCATCCACCACCCCACCACCCTTACCTCTTACTTACCTACCAGGGGTCCAACACCATAATTTTCTCTGGACTAGAGACACATCCCCACTCTTTAATGCCAGTCCAGGAACTAAGAAAATCAGGTAAGTTGTGGTCAACATTTTTCAATACATTTTAAACTTGTACTTATAACCTGTTTTTTTTTAATAATTTTCCCCAAAATTTTCAACACGGCCTCTTTTGGAAGCCCACCTCATGAAGAGAGTAGGTGACATTTTTTAAATCAAGCTCAAAAGGTGATTTTGCAGGCGCTCCACAAAAGTACCTTTTGAGCAGGATTTGAACATTTTCACCTACCAGGTTGATGGTGTGGGGTCATAAGAAGACTATGTTGAAAATTTGGGGTCAAAATATTAAAAAAACAAAGTTGTGAAGATGCACTGAGATTTTTCAGTGGTCACTCATAACTTTGGTACTTTTCAATGTTTTGACCCCAAATTTTGAACATCTATTTTTTCACACCACCTCATGAACATGACAGGTGTCGTTTTTCAAATCCTGGACAAAATATGTTTTCACACTTCATTCATTCGTTCATTCAGAAGGAGGGGTCATAAAAATGACTATGTTGAAACTTTGGCATCAAACTATCACAAAAGAACAAAGTTATGAAGAAATATTGAATTTTTTCAATATTTACTCATAACTTTGTGATGTGTACAGATTTCGGCCCCCAATTTTCAACATATCCCTCTTGTTACTGGACCTCATGGACATGACAGGAGTCATTTTTCCAGTCTCCCCCAAAACATGTTTTCACATTTGCTCCATGAAGTCACCTTTTGAACATGATGTAAAGAATGCCATCTGCCAAGATCAAAATGTGGGATCATAAAAAACAGTGTTGAAGATTTTGGGTCAAATGTCAAAAAAAACTACAAATATGGGTGAGTATGCATAGTCACATGTTGTACACATTTGTTCCTGTTTTTTTCTTGTTGCAGTTTGTTGTAATGTTACTGTTGAGAATACATTTGTGCATGCCATTATATCCTTGTCTGTTTCTTTTACACACATGAATGTCTGTCCCAGTAACTAGGGGTTGTTCCACTCATTGGCCTCCACATGTGGTCCCGTCCAACACTGTGTGCACCTGGCCACACATGTGCAGCACCATGTGCTTCATGCTGTGCACGTTGCAGTGGCCCCATATACTGCTTCACACACGTGTGGCACTATGGGGGTCACAATGTCATGGCACAACCATGTCATATGAATAGGTATGCTACCTGTAAATGGGATTCTCATGCCACTGTGGGTAAGCCAAACCACCAGACAACAAGGTGGGAACCCCATGGTTTGGGTCTGCAGGTGTGTGGCATGCTGCATTGTGACACATGTGGTGGGTTCTGACATTGTTGGACACGTGTGGTATGTGTAACGTGCCATATGACCTATGTGCATGTACACACCATTGTGCATATGGCATGCTGCCCTGGTCATACATGCAGCCTCTGTCATGCCCGTGTGGTGGGACCTGGATGAAAGGCCACCATTTACAGCTGTTATGGGTTATCCTGTACCTGTATATACAATAGATACAGGTGGACTGGTGCCACGGACAGGGGAATGGTGGGTGAGATGGGGGAGTGGCCGTTGGGGTACATGGGATTGCAAGGGGAGGGAGGGCATGTTGGCACTGCACAATGAGTTGACAATGACAACTGGTGATCTAGGGGTGGGGACATCTATGGTATGATGGGTTGCACACTGGTCGCGTGGTTGAACACAGATGGTGGTGGTTGGTGGTGGGTGTCCCCACTAGCAGGGTGAGATCATCAGGGATCCAGCAACATGGTGTCAATGCCAAAATGTGCATGGTACAGCACATAGGTGCCAGGCCCCAGGTAAGAATGGTACAGGGGAGGGGTACTGGTACCTGCTGCCGAACAAGTTATAGTTCTGGGGGTAGTGACTACGTGTGACCCAACACACACCCCTCAGTGTTAACAGGCAGTGGTGATGGCTGACAGGATGCTGGGGTGTCTTGCAAGTGGACTCAGTAGTCAGATGTGCAAAGAGAGAGATTAACATTGTGCTGGCAATTGGTGGGGACACATTGTGAATATGGGAAGGGTTGCTGGCATCCAGACCTTCTGCAGGAGATCAGCATGCTGGGGTGGTCTTGAGGCGAACAGCAATGATGGTGAGGGGTTACAGCATACTTCCTCTGTGGAGCATCTGATAGCCCTGGGAATGTACACACTGGATGTGAGGGGCTGTGGTGTTACATGTTGGTGATGTGCATTTACATGACAGGGTGTTACATGGTGGACAGGGAGGTCTGTTACATGTGAGTGTCAGGAGCACCTCTTGGGGGCACAGCCTACAAATGTTGTTGACATCCTGATAGGTTTTAAGGCTGCATTACCATGTGGAGAGGGTGGTGTCTGCCTGGATTGGGCTGCCAGAGTATGTAGTATCGACAAGGGTGGTGGCAGCATTCCTGAGAGCATGGTACATGCACACTGTGGACACATGTAACATGTGGGGGGGATGGGGAGAGGGGGGTTTATTGGGGGGGGTCATTTGTGTGACCTGTATGGCCATACCCTGCATCACATGCCAAGCAGCCACAGTGTACCGGGTGGTATTCTTCTGGCTCATTTTGTCTGTTCATATGTCTACGTGGCAGATAGGGTGTGAGTATGTGTGGCCTGCACATTTGCTGACTGTTGCCTGGGATGGCCATGTGCCACCCGCTTTGGCACTGTGGTGGTACACTCTGCAGCTAGATGGTCTCTACTGTTGGTGTTTGTCCCTGTGGATGACTGCTATGCATGTACCCTCGGACTCTGTGAGTGGCATGGTGCAGCCACAGTGTCTGGTGGATGTGTTGCAACATCTGTGTCTGCTCCGAGGGTGTCGTCCTTCTCCTGTCTGTTCTGTGCCACCAACTGTGCTGTCTGTGCCATGGGTTGAGATGTGGTGTTTGTATGGGTTGTGGATGGCTCCTCCCTGTCCATGCTGACTGCACTGACAATCCTCCTATTGCAGCCACTACACCTGCTGGTCTCCATGTTGTGTTGAGCTGGCCCCTGTTCTGTGGCAGACACTGTGTTCACTGTGGGTGTGACCTGCACAGTTGTGTCCTGTGTGCCCATGCCCTGATCACTCCCACTGTCTACGTTAGGTGGCATAACTCTTGCATTCATGTTGCACGTCCACAATAGGCTTGTTCACACACATCTTCACCCGTGGGCTTCGGCATGTTCCCAGTTGCCTGCTCCCCATACTGAATACTGCTGCCCCCACAGGGTGGTGCACCTCTATGGCTATGACACGGTGCCTGGCATCTTCCTTGTGGTCTTCAGCTATTGCCGTGTTGTCCATGTGCACCACCTGTGACTGTTCTGTGCCAATGACATCCAGTTGCTGAGGTGGCAGTCCATCCACTGCCGGGCCGCCTGTGTCACCTGCTGCTGTTGTGTGTTGGTCTGTGCTGCTTGCCAAGTCCATTTGCACCACAGTACCTGACTGTACCATGGTGTGGTGTACTTGCATTGGTGCTATCTGTTCACTGTTGTCTTGCTCCACTGCGACGTGGCTAACTCTGGTAGGCTCACGTGGTACTTCTACTGTACTGTGCTGTGCCCCATGCCGTCCTGCTCTCGAGTCCCATCTGTCATCCCTTCCAATAGGTTCCTCAGATGTATGTGGGACTGGTGTTATGTGTCCCCTGTTGTGGTGCATGCACTATGCAATATCCTGCAGTGCAATTGCCATTGCAGCGATGGCCTCTGTTTGGCTAGTCTGCAGTGTTATACTGCATTCCATGATGATTGCCTCTCAGTGGCATCCATCTGCTGCTGTGCACACAGGCTATGTCTTGCAGGACCGCTGCTATGTGTGCATAGTAGTCTTCCCCTTCCCAGATTCCTGTCATTATAGCAGTGTGGATGTCCATTACTGACACCTGCACCTGGCTCACATGGGCCACTGTGGCAGTGGTGTGTTCCTGTACACTGTTTCTGATGCCCACCAGCTCCCACTGTGCAGCCTCCTGGGTGCACATTACATCCTGGCTGTACCAGTTCAGGTCTTCATCAAAGTCTGTGTCCAGTGGCAGTGGCGTTGTCACCGGCTACCCCACAGATGCTGCACAGCCACTAGCCTGTCTGTTGTCTTCCTGGGCCACTTCCTCGCCCTCACTAGTGGTGTGTGTACTGGTGGCCTGTGTCCTTTCAGGTGTGTGCTCTCCACAGTAGCTCTACTCACTTTTGGTGGGTGCTTGGTGGATGTTTACCATTGTACCTGCTGCAGTGTTGTCCCCTGTGTCATTTGACCCCTCTGTTGACTCCCCGTTGGTGTTGCTGTCACTCACTTGTTGTTGCTCCCCATCAGTGTCACTCACTTGCTGTTACTCCCCATCAGTGTCGCTGTCAGTCGCTTGTTGTTGCTGCATTTCTGTGTACATCTCCATGGCTGTGGCATCTGCTGCAGGCTGAGCATGCTGGTTTCCTGCATGGGGTACAGAGACATGTGTGGTGTTAGTGGCTGTGTTGCCACATGTCTAGGTATGTGTCCAATGTGTACATGCGGACGTGGGTTGCCACCCTGTGGTACCACCACAGCTGTTGGTTGTCCACTTGCATCACCCACTGCATGCATGTCATGAACCCACCTTGTGCATGTTGCAGGCAAAACAGGTCTAGGTCTGTGTCACCCTGGATGCTGCGTGCACTGATCTGTGAGGTGACATGTTCCTCATGTTTGGTGAGGGGTTGTAACTGACTGGGGCCACCACCTGTTCCAGTGGTGCTTCGTCTATTTTGGGTGACCTTTTCCTTGGTCTGATATTTCATATCATTGTGGTGTTCTGCAGCTCCCTTATGCTGCACTTGCATGGAACTACTGCATTTACCTTTCTAGCGACCTCTTCCCATGCTTGCTGCCGCTGTGTCTGTAGCTCCTGATCACCTCCCTGGGGCAGTAGCAGGTCCGCCCTACTGCACTTAGTGCCCTGCATGTCTGCAATGTGCCTCCCCCTTCCCACCTACCTGGGCCTCTACCTCCTCAAGGAGGATGTCTGTCTCTAGGCCAGTAAAGTTCTTCTTCCTGCTGTGTCTAGGTTGTCTTCTTGTTGCTCCCTGTGTTGTCTGTGCTCATTGTGTCCTCTGTGCATTGGCACTGCATGCACTGTGCGGCCTGCGTGCCCTGCTTATATGGTGCACTGTGCGTTCTTGGTCATATGCACAGGGATCTTTTTGTGAATATGGTGCACGGGCATTGGCACAAGGTGCGTGAACGCACACTGCATTTGGTGCACCGTGCACCGCTCTAAGGCTCTTTTGAGAATCAGGCCCCAGGAGTACCTAACAGGGTCTTGGCCCTGTAACTACAATGGTAAAAGCTTAGTTTGCATTCAATAATATTTGTAACAACAGCAGTATTTGTTGCTATCCATACAGTTTTTTTCAGTAATAAGGTTAATCTGGCAAAAAATATCAAGCTACACATTATTCTTCTCATTTTCTTTCATTCCTGAAATCAAGATATGGGATTTTGAAGTTTTTTTTTTTATTTAGATTTTGTTTTTCCTGTTTTCACCCATCCCTACCCACGTGCATATGGGGTGCTGATGTATGCAGGTAGAGGCACGTGCATGCCAGGCACAGCAGAGCTGCCTCACTAGCTGCCCTCTTCCTCACCTATGCCACCACCGGACCTCCACCCGGGTGGTGACAGGATATGGAAGGACAGCATCCACCCCAGGAGAGGGGAGCTGCTGAAAGGCGGTTCAATCTTGCTCCTGCCCTCCCCCCCAGGCTGGCTCCCCGACAACCTGAGGTTGTTCCTGAACCAGGGTCGCCAGCGTAATGTGAGGTAAGACTAGATGCCTCAACCCTCTGTGCCACAGGGCCGGCCGTTGGATTTAGAAGTTTTTAAAATTCCCACGCCTGTGCCATGCTCGCCATGAAAACATTTCATATTCTGGCACAGTGTTGTGCTGTTTACCATCAGAAACATGTGGAAGAACCATCCTAATACATCTACAGTATGAATACAGCATGTACATTCAACAAGTAACACCAGGGGTAGAGACTTTTTAAACTAGTGAATGGTGGCCATCTTTAATGACGTGAGTCAATTACAAAATCAGGTGTAAAAACCATTTTAATGGTATCTGAGAAAACAAAAAAAAATACACTGAACATGAATCTTAGGTTGTCAGAAATACATTTTTGCTAAAAAAACAAACCAAAAAAAGACCATATGATGAATTTTTTTCACTAATTGACAAAAACTGCTGCTTTAAGCAGCAAACCAGATTTTCTTTTTTTGATTACAAATAGGATAATGGGCCTATGGATACAACTAGTGCACTTTAATTGGGATTTGTAATCTATCTACTACATCACATACAGCGCAACACTGGTCCAACAGTTGGATACTCAGTGAAGCACAGGGAGCTCCCTAAAAGACTAGGTGTAGCTAATATATACTGATAACAGTAAGGTTTAAGGCCTGAAGTATATACAGTGCGAGAAGTGTGTGGGGGGGGTGAGGCCTTGGTAACAATCCATTACTATAACCTAGTTCATTTGCCTAGTAGTGCTAAACTGCCATTTATACTTCCCCCTCCATAATTCATTTTTCTTTCCCTAGAACCTTGATTCTGTTCCCCAATAAAATCCATTTTGTTGTAATTATTTCTGAGTCACTGAATAGGCATGTTTACAGGACCTGATCTGCACCATTGCAGTGCAGATTAGGCAGTGCAAACAGCTTGGGGAGCATTGCAGGTGGCTCCGTTGAGGTGCAGAATGAATGCTGCTTCAGCTGGGAGCTGTACCGGTGTAGGCATTTTTTGCTGGCATGTAAACACTGTTCCTCCAGCCATGGTGCAGTAACATGATACTCCAGGCCATATTTTCCTTTTTTTTTCCATATACATTTTTGCATTTGTTCTCCCACCCCTATTCTTGCCCGGGCACGCGCATGTGGAGGCATGCGCATGCAGTGGCTCGAGACACTCTCCCACCTACATTAGCCACCGGACCGCCACCTGGTGGTAGCAGAACTACGGGGTGGTGATGACCACCCTGAGAGAGGAGAGCTGCCCTATGGATGCTCAATCCTGCTCTCACCCTCCCCCCCCCATGCCGGCTTCCTGATGTCCCGAGTCTGTTCCCGAACCCAGGTCGCCAGCGTGACGGAAGGTAAGGTGTCCAGCGCCTCAGCCCTCTGTGCTGGCTTCAGGCCATATTTTTCATAAGCACATAGTTCATTCCAGACAGGGAACCCAGCATCCAACTGATGCACTGCAGCTGATCCACAAATAAGCAGCGATATCTGTGATTCCCTTTTCATCAGCACTAACATAAAATAACAGTGCGTAAAACAGTCCTGTTCTGTGGCTAAACAGTTTCAGTAATATCAAGCTGTTGTTTTGCATTCCCCAACTGACCTCACATAGGTTTTACTACCCTTTTCCCTTCATGTCCCCTGGCGGAAAGGCTCCCCACAATGCCAGAAGCACTGGACCCAAGCCTGCACCGATGTAGACAGGTGCGTGTATACTCGAATTAGCATCATAGCAACTGGAGCAGCAGAGACAAAATGTACTGCAACAACAAAGCAGGCAAGTAGTGTAAACATGCCTTTTGTTACTATTAGAGTGATACATTGTTACCGTGCCAACTGTTACTGCACTATGAGGTTTTTGGGTGGGTGGAACCTGCGGGGTTACAGTAGGTGGATATTGTTTTCATGGGGGCAATACTGTTTACCATCTTGCTTCAGTTTTTCTGGATGGAGGCACCATGCAATTATTAAAACTTGAATACTAAACCCAAATCAAAAGTTTAATGACACAAAACTCGCAGCCTTATCTGAGGCCATAAGGCGTCGGGGGGGGGGGTTAGGAATATGAACAGCGACCTGGTGCATAAAGAAAATGGGGGAAATGTACGAAAACTGTCAAATCTAAAGTAAATTTGTCTAAAACTTTTGTCAATTTCTTCCGAGTGTAAATCTTTCTAAACAGGTCTTAAGAAATAAGAATAAAGAGGTTAGCTTTTATGTAGTTTCAATATAGCTATGAGGAAGTCTTTGTGAAGTAACACCACAAAGAATCAAGCTACAGTACTGCACTATTTTGCTTAATATTTTCAGAAATGTGAAAACCATAGATGAACAACAGCCTTAACTAAGTCGTCAGGTTCTGGTAATCTTGAACTTGCCATCTAAGGTGTAATGTTCAGAGAGTAGCAAGTGAAATATAAATGGTTACAAATCTCAGTTTCAGTAATGAAGTGTGTTCACAAGTACACAGGGCAATGACATTACAGAATTATGTTTAAAGTCAGTGTGGTTTAGTGGTTAGAGCACTTGGAACCAATAGATTACAGGTTCAAATCCTTCCACAGACACTGCATCATTATGTGACACTGAGCAAGTCACGTACTGCACCATTCCTTCTGTACTTACAGTTCTAAAAATGTGTCAAAGCAGGGCCTCATGGTAAACAAGGTGTTGCATCTTGGGTGGTTTGTGCTAGATGTACTGTAGAAGTTGGAAAAGAATAATGGTTTGGCTATGAACCAACAGTACCTTTTTTAGACATGTTTGGAAGGGGGGGGGGGATTGTTTAACCAGGAAAGGCACACTAAGCCAGAGCTTGTTTCCAGGTGCGACCTGGGAGCACAAGGAAGTTGAGTAACTAGCTCAGGAGCTTAAAAAGTGCCTTTTTGACCTGGTCCAGTGGTGTAAACAGTAGGAGACTACCATGTGCGAGACATGGTTTCATGTCAGGACACAGACTCACAGCCTGTGGTCAGAAAAGAGAAAAGTCTTAGGAGTGTGGTAAGTAGTAAAGTAGTAAATCATTTTTTATTCATAAGAATAAAGGATACATTCAATAGAGCAAAGCTCATTTTCAATGAAGTTCCATGCCCATTACAAAAACAGATAGTTGCATATAGACACATATCAAACTACACACACTGTAGAACTATCACATAATAACAATTAACAGAGAAACAGTAGAATCAACACATCACGATCAGCATTACAATTATTGCAAGTTATAATATTTTTTTTTTTTTTATTTAGTTGTTTAACCAGGTATAGCACACTAAGCTGAAAGCTTTTTTACAGGAGCGACCTGGGAGCACAAGGAGGTTAAGTGACTTGCTCAGGGTCACACAGTATGCAAGTGGAAGCTGTGGGATTCAAACCCAGGTCTGGTCTGCTGGATGTCACCAAATTTGCAGCTCAGAGCCTTAGACCACTGCGCTATACTGCCTCCATTATTAACCCCATTCGTGTACCATTTTATTAGTTCTGCATTATTACTTTTAGATCCATAACATCTCAAATTTAAGGGGGATTTATTCCATAAATTAGCTCCCCTAAAAGAATCAGACAATCTCCCTATATTTACAGTTTTTCAAAACATATTGAGCTCCCAGTGAAGTTCTCAGACCCTCCCTTACTACCTTAAGTTCAAAAAGATCAAAAATATAATCAGGAACCTCTTTAGGTGCTTTTACACACAGGTTTTTAAAACGAAATAACCGTTACCTCTGTGGCGCCGTTGTACTCTGTTGCATTTTGGTTTCCTTTTACACCCTGCGAGTATTCCGGCCAATCCCGCCTCCATTTGTTTCAGCTCCCCCAGAGTTTGCTGCTCTAATGGCAGTTTCTGCAGTGCTACCGGAAGGGCTGTTTTACACAGCCAGATGAAACAAAACACGTTGGTGCAAACCGCGAGAAGCACAGATTGCAGTTTGGACGAACGTTCACCAAGGGAATGAAACAGATGCACTTTACACACAAGGGATATAACGGAATACTGTTTCCGTAACAGCTATTCCATTACATAAACCTGTGTATAAATGTGCCTTTTATTCCACACCTTGATCATAAACTGTAATGTAAATTTCTTCTTACGGGGGTTTAAGCCAATTCAGCTCTCTAAATAATATGCACCAGTGAGTTTTATAGGGTGCATCCAAAATGAAACGGGCCATTCTATTAAACATTAATTCTACTTTGTTTAAGAGCGATCCAATGGCCCCTCCATATAGCAAGTCTCCATAATCAAGGGCTGGTAGAAATAAGGAATTAATTACATTTAAGCGTACCTCTCTGGAAATATACCTTTTGTACCTATATGAGGCACCTAACCTTCTATTCATGCCTCCTATAAGAGAATCTATTGGAAGATCCCAACTCAAGTGAGAGTCTAACCAAATACCAAGACATCTGTATAAATCAACTTGCTTAATAACAGTGCCATCAAATGTAGTAATCTCTAAGTGGAGATCCTGTTTTGGTGGCAGTGCTGTCAGACTCTGGGGGGTTATAGATTGGCCGCTATCTGAGCAGCTCCTATGGTGGGATTGGGAGCAGAATTGACACATTTAGTGACTGGACAATGTCTGCTGTTCCCTCTATAGGCCAGAGCCCTGTTCTGTCATATGTTGTCAGTAAGGGGGTGGGACACAATACAAGGGACAAAATTACTGGGTATTGATGGATGATGAATACCAATGATCATCCATGTCACTCAAACTAAACATAGCCCGGCCCCTCCAGATAAACAGGTATTTCAAATGGCAAGCTGATACCTCCAAACCATCACTGGGCCTTGCTGCACAGGTGTTTCTTGTAGGGTGTGCAGCATTCTGGCAGTGGTCTGAGATGGAGTATGAAGACACTCCATGGCTGGTCTGAAAGGTTAAGGTGAAGGGGTATGTCAGTTCAGAGGGGAAAAAAGTAGATGATTAAAAAAATGCAGTCTAATCAGTTTTGTTTTGAAACTTATCTTCTTTTAGGATATCTCTTCCCTTAGGAACATCAGTTGTCGGGCACTGGAACCACACAGAAACTTTTGCTAACTGGGGCCGCTCATGTCGACGTCACACATCAGCATGTGTATAACTGTGGATGGCCCTGTCTCTCCTTAATTCTTTTCCTGCTGTTAATTAGTTTTGTTGGACCTGCTACAGAAATGAACATTGACTACAGTGTCATTCTTTATTCTTTTTTCAAGTGTTCATCGCTGCCTCTGCATGCTGCCAAAGTCTTCAATGCTGTTCGGGTACTGTGAGTGAGGAGAGAAGATTTTTCAAAACTACACCCATGAGGTGTGTATTTGCTGTCTGGGCCTCTCTCTCTCAATGTGCAGGCCTGTGAGGTTTGCCAAACCTTTAATCAAGCTGGAAGGCAACATTGCAGAAAGGAGCTAGAGATGTTTATCCTTAAAACTCTAGCGGCCAACATGGGGAAGATAAACCAAAATGAGAACTCAGCGTTGCCAGCTCCATCGACTAGTTCTCGGTGGTTGAAGCCTTAAGACCATGAAAAAGACCAGTTCTCTTCATCCCATAAGTATAAACATAGGGACAAGGACAAGTAATCTTCACCTGTGAGATCCCGGTCTCCGCTGCAGCTTGTAGGTAACTTTACTTCACCACCATTTGCTCTGGTAATGGTGGCTACAGTCCCCTCACCCTTGAACAGACACCAAGGCTAGGGTTTGTCTTAGGCACTACCAGGCCTACTATGGATGGTATGTCAATGTTGTTAACTGGCCATGGCCAGTCATCAGCTCCAGTGATCATGACCCCTGGCCAGGGCATCATCAACTCGCAGGCAGTGCTGGCATCATTTTCTGACAGGATATGATGAATTCTACCAGGCTTGCCCTTGCTGCTTGTTGTACAGTGGTCAGGAACAGTCTACCGAGGGTCACTGTAGAAGAGTTATAGCACATTTAAAAAATTGTTGGATAATTATATACTTGGTAAAGAAGGGAAATTTGGACCCATTAACATGGGAGACAGATTTATGGGCATAACGCCTTCTACTGTCTTGCTTTTAGTATATAGCACCTTCTACACCGGTCCCATCGACATCTACTACCAACTCACTGCAAATGTCTGCTTCCCAACCACCACTGACGTGATCCTCAGCTCATGCCATTGACAGGTCTGCTACCGATGATGTGGAATATAATCCAGACCTCATAATGAAAGAGGATCATGGAGAAGAGGCAAATAATCCACATTCCAGCTCTGTCCTGTCTTCATGCAGTGAAGATTCTGTGGTGTACACACCCAGATCTCCACCAGAAGATCCCACCTTTTGTTCTCTTATGCAACAAATCCAGACTGAAGTGGGTTTTGCTGTGGAAGAGGAGGATTCCACCAAGAAAAACTTGATGGAATTTTTGCAAGTGCCTTGCACTCCATCCCTAATTCCTCCTATTTACCCTGCTTTGGAGGATGTTACCTTTGCTGCCTGGCACAGGCCTAACACTATTCTTGCTGTGCCATGCAAAACTGATATGTAGTACACTGTACCTACTGTTAAGTAAGCAATAAGACATGATGGGGTGTGTGCTAGACACTTCTAGCACATGGCCGGGGGCATAGTGCAGCCTCGTGCCTTCAGCCCCTGGCCGTGCACTAGAAGTGTCTAGCGCATACCCTGAAGTGTCTTATTGCGCTTATGAAATGGACTGCTAGCAATAAAATTTAAAAAAATGTGAAGCTTTTTAATTTAACAATAAATTTATTTGAATAAATATTACTATGCAAGGAAAAATAGTCCTTTTTTGGGGGAGGGTGTGGTCAAAAAAATACAACGCAGTAAGCCTTGTGTTGCACTTTTATGTTTTATTGCAGAAAACAGCAATCATTTGCCAAAGTAAACAATTCCAGTGAAGTTAAGTATGCGATTCTGCATATTCCACTGACATGCAGAGAAATATTCAGTTGATCCAGTTGCTGTTGCTGATGTAGTAGGAGTTTCTGCAGTGGAGATGACTGGTCGTGGTGCACTGGATTCTTGCTGTCAAAGAACCAGAATATTGCTCCATCTCTTCCTGTCTTGAATGCTTGGTCTCCAGTAACTCTTCAGGCTTACTTCGTTTCTATGGCCTGTGACCATCATTATTTTACAACTCTGTAAGCCAGCATTTGATAGTAACTGTACAGCTGTCACTTGGACAGAGTAGTTAGGATATCACTGGCTAAGATGCGTCTCCTGGCTTAGACAACTCATCATGGTACTGAGGTAGTTTAACCCCATGGGCTTCTGTGAGTACCATACAGTCATTTTGTCCAGAGTTTCTTGTGGGAGACATTTTGGATGCATGTAGAGCACTTTGGGGTTTGGTGGAAGCTTTGATATGTATTTCTTAAAACATAAGACTGGGCTTAGAGGGTCCCCTGGAATAGAATATATGCATCCTCTGAGGGTTTGTTTGCTAGGCTGTAGAGGGTTGTTATGGCCAGATCCTCTGGCCACCAGCTTCTCCAAGTCCCCAGTGTTAGGACTTCCCTAGGACTCTGGTCCTATGCTGCCTTCATCCCTCCGATCTGGAATGGTCTCCCTAGCAGTCTCCAGGAATGTACCTCCCTTGGGGGCTTCAAGAAGGGTCTTACAGCCCACCTGTTGGAACTGAGCCTCTGCAACTGCTACCACTGAGTAAGCCAAACTCTCTGCTGCTGATCTAACCTTATTGGGACATCAATCTGACTGTGACTGACTCATGCATAACAATAGTACTTCTTCTCCTGTTGATGTTGATTGTAATTAACCTGCCACTGTATCTTTGACTGGGTCAATATGTCTATATTGACTGTTAATTGTGAAATGACAAGTATGTATTTTGCTATGTTTATAGATGTATGTAATTAATTCCGGGTTGCCCCTGAAAAAGGGACTGTTTTGGCGTCAGTGGGCCTACCCGGTCACCAAAGAAAAAATAATTGTTTGTTCGTTGAAATGTAATGTCAGATATTTCTGCCAATTTTCATCTTCATCAATTTAAAAACCATCTGGTGTTAGCTGTCTTTGACCCTCTCTGCCTCTTCCAGCCATATACAGCTAGATATCTAGTCATACTTTTCTGACTAGACCTATGGCTGTGTCGGGGAAAGTGCTTGTGAGAACTTCAGTTTGTGCAGGTCTACTGGCGTTACATCTTCATGGTGCCTTGAGATATATTTTTTTCCCCCTTCTGTGCTGTTTGAGGTGTGATGTAAATACATGGTTTACGTTCTACAATGCCGGTTTGACAAATATTTTGTCGACCAACATTACAGCGATGGATTTATGTCGACCACAATTGCGGTTGGCATAAATCCATCTGAGAACACTGTGTTTTCTTTGGGGGGCTTTGCTCCCTGAACCCCCCCCCACTTAAGATTATTAACTCTGAGTCAGAGTTGATTCAGGAAGGGGGTGCTAGACCTCAAGAAAGCAGTGCCAGGGTGCCGCGGTGACTGTACAGTGACCTGTCACTGTACTGTCGTTTTTGGTAGAGGTGTTGATATTTGATTGGCATACACATGGTTTGAGGTCACAAATTTAGGGTCTGTCATTATATTGATATTTCTCCCTATTGCTGCAGAGTTTAAATATCTATTCAGGGCTGCTGTTAGGGAACAGTAAGAACTTATGACATATTGTGTGCCTGTTGTTGTCCTTGCCTCAGCATAAAAATGCCTGAATATTTCATTTAGCTGTGCTTTTGCTGCTGTTTTCATGTCAATTGCCATTCTTTTGTGGTTACACCTCTCTTTAAAAACATTAAGTGCCCAGTCACTTGCTCTGACTGTGTTTCGCTCATTCCAAGCATCTTCTATAGTGTTACGCTGCTGCTCAGTGAGTGACAGAAATCTTTCACTTACTGGTGTTTTTGTTGCCTGAGGGACGACTTCTTTGGTGATTTCCTGCTGACTGGTTTCCTCTGTAGTTTTTGCAGGAGGTTTCTGTACTCTCACAGGAAGACTCTGTGTGCCTCTTTCCTCTGTATGAGTTCCGTCCCTCATTTCAGACTCTGTGTACTGAGGTGACTGGGGAGCGGTTTCACTGATGGTTTACTCAGTGGTGGTTGCCTCAGCAGTTTCAGGGGCGCCCACTTCAGTCCACAGCTTCGTTTTGGCTGTTTCTGGTGTAGAAATGACTTCTTGTGGCTCGCATTGTTTGTGTTTAAGAAAAATGTTTAACTGCTCCTCAGTGAGGGACACGTTAAAGGAAACATTCCACTCAGTTGTGACAAATGACATTTTTGCAGCTGTGAGGTATATGATTTAACTTTGCATTTGGCTTGTCAGAAAATGGTGGCAGTTGGCAGTTCGATCGTTCAAGTGGGACACTAATATCTTGTGCCAGTGTGTCACGGTGCTTACCTGTACTAGTTGCTAGGCATGTACTAGACACTTTCAGTGCATGGCCAGCAACCAGTCAGGTTGCTGGAAAATCGGAGCCCATTTCATAAGCCTTATTATGCCACTCAACCAGAGACAGACTCTGTGGTGCTCATGGCTGCACATGATAGATCTAAGGCACCTAAGCATACAAGTTCCTTGTCCCATGAGAAAGAAGCCAGGCAGTTGGATGTTAACGGGAAAAAGAACATATGCTTGTGCCTCATTGGGTCTTAGGACTGCCATCTATCAGGCCCATATGATTAAATACCAGAACAGCCTGTGGAAAATGCCAAGGCTGTAGCTCAGGCTTTGCCAGATGACTCTGCTCAAACAGAATTGCTTGAAACTTTAAATGCTGGTGCTGAAGTTGGTAAACATTTATTGTGCTCAGCATATGATGTGCCTGATGTCTCTGTCAGGGCTGCTGCTTCTGGCATATGTATGAGGCTCTATTCTTGGATAAGAGTTGCTGGCTTTGCCACTGATGTCCAGCAAGCAGTTTTGAATACCCCATTTAAAGGCAAGAAACTGGAAATGATTTTGAAGAAATCTTATGAAATCTTCAATCCTCCAAAATGACACTTTGGTCAAATCCCTCTATCCCACACTTGCTAGAGGCTGTGGCAGAGAGTGCTTTCATCCAACAGCTATCAGAGGTAGTCATCCCACCTACCATCAGCAAGCCAGAGGAAAGGGTAGTGGTGCCTTGCCTGGAACTCTTCCACCAAGTGCCCATTTAAAAGCACCAAAGGCCATTGGAACCAGTGGTTCTGCTCCCACCAGTTCAGCCTGACTCTACTCCTCATCCACCACAGCCACTTTTGTCTCCGGGGTGTTTGTTGGGCATCGTATCTCCCTTCACATTCCAAAATGGAGGGAGGTCACCACAGACGAATGGGTTCTGGAGAAAATTGCAAGGGAACATGCTCTGGAACTTTTACAGACTCCTCCAGTGCATCCTCTGCCTCCTTCCAGCTATCCTTAAGGTCATTTGTCTCTGCTGAAAGAGGAAATACAATCATTGATACAAAAAACATGTATTGGAAGCCATTCCTGTTCATCAAATAAACAAGGGGTTTTACTCCAGATACTTCCTGGTTCCCAAATGCACAGGAGATCTGAGGCCTGTATTAGATCTGAGAGGCCTCAAATTCTACACAGAGTACAAGAGGTTTTCAATGGTCTCTACAGGCTCTCATTCCCTTTACAACAAGGAGATTTGTTATACTATCTGGATATGAAAGATGCTTACTTTCATGTCAAAATCAAGAAAGCACGCAGACAGTATCACTGCTTCATATTGCAGGGGGAGCATTAACAGTTCAAAGTTCAGTATGCACCACTTGTAACGGATGCAGATGCACCGGATGTCCACTTATACTGGACAAATTCCAGTTGCCAAAAACCTTTTCCCATCTGTCCAGTGTTAAAACAGAGGGCTAAAGCGGACCTGTAATTCCTTATATAGCAGCCATCAGAGGGAGCTCAAGCAGTGTAATTAGCAAGCTACCAAGTCATAATAGCAGGTGTTAATAGATCAAAAGTGGTTTTAAGTTCTCTAAGTGTTCTCATAACTGGGGTATTTAACCAACTGTCTGATACTGTTAGAACACTTGCTTTTTTTTCCCATGGGAGCATCAACAAAAGGAAGACATTGTGCCGATGTGGGACCTTGAAAATGAAACCGAAGCTGCCTGGAGACAATACACGACCTCCTAAAAAACAAACTGATATCACAGCATTCCTGTCTGCAAGCCAACTGTAACCGGTACTCCTACTATGAATTAAGACATTTCGCTCGTTTAATTTTTTTTACCAAAAGAAGAGGACACTGCAACAGAATATTAGCGCACAACCAAAAATCAAAATTCAGAAAAAAGTCTGTTAGTGTTTTCTATGTAAGTGCAGTACTGTATGTTAAATGTAAGCATCTGATGCCTGTGCCTTAGCAATCACTACAAGTCCGTCTTCACGGATGTAGTGGACGCCACATTTACATGGACAATTTCAGGGTCGCCAGACTAGTCCGGTATAAGAGGCATATACTGTATTGCCCTTTGGCTTACGCTGTACATCATGAG
This sequence comes from Neoceratodus forsteri, assembly GCA_016271365.2. NCBI lineage: Eukaryota > Metazoa > Chordata > Ceratodontiformes > Ceratodontidae > Neoceratodus > Neoceratodus forsteri. Next base: position 1,089,597,060 of record CM057456.1, read on the forward strand.
TCTTCATCAAATGCATAGCAGTACTGGCAGCAGCCCTTTGCAGGGAAGGCTGGCATGTCCTCCTCTATCTGGACAATTGGCTTTTAAAGGCCAGTTCCAGGGACAGCCTTTTACACACCCTCTCTCACACAAGACAACTGTTCAACAATTTGGGGGTCATGGTGAATGCTCCAAAGTCAGTTTTAATCCCATGATAATGCCTGCACTACATAGATGCAGTCCTAGACATGGCCCAGGAAAAGGCTTTTCTGCCACTCGACCGGGCAGACCACCTCATTGCACACCTTATTTACAACAGTCAGCAGGCCCCAGCCAGGTCTTTTCTATGCCTTCTGGGCCTCAAGGCAGTGGGCATTGTAACTATACCTCTGGTGCACTTACATATGCAGATTCCACAGTGGACTTTAAGGGTGCAATAAGCACAGCTGATGAAGACCTAGACCAACAGTTGTTCATTACACTCCCATTGTGCAAAACCCTAAAATGGTGGATAGACTGCAACAGTTTATTAAAAGGCGTTCCATTTCTGACTCCCACTCCAACACAAATCCTTATATGATAGATGCGTGAGGTTCAGGTTGGGGTGCACACCTGGGGCCCCAGCAAACATAAGAGCTCCTAGAGCCAAGCAGAAGCCAGTCTACATATCAACATCCTAGAAATGTGTGATATCTTATACAGTCTACATGCATTTCAGTCCTCTCTGTGGTGTTCATGGCTGCACGATAGATCTAAGGCACCTAAGCATATATGTTCCTTGTCCCATGAGAAAGAAGCCAGGCAGTTGGATGTTATGGGAAAAAGAACATATGCTTGTGCCTCATTGGGTCTTAGGACTGCCATCTATCAGGCCCATATGATTAAATACCAGAACAGCCTGTGGAAAATGCCAAGGCTGTAGCTCAGGCTTTGCCAGATGACTCTGCCTAAACAGAATTGCTTGAAACTTTAAATGCTGGCGCTGAAGTTGGTAAACATTTATTGTGCTCAGCATATGATGTGCCTGATGCCTCTGTCAGGGCTGATGCCTCTGGCATATGTATGAGGCTCTATTCTTGGATAAGAGTTGCTGGCTTTGCCACTGATGTCCAGCAAGCAGTTTTGAATACCCCATTTAAAGACAAGAAACTGTTAGGATATGATTTTGAAGAAATCTTATGAAGTCTTTAATCCTCCAGAATGACACTTTGATTGGTCAAATCCCTCTATCCCACACTTGCTAGAGGCTGTGGCAGAGAGTGCTTTCGTCCAACAGCTATCGGAGGTAGTCGTCCCACCTACCATCAGCAAGCCAGAGGAAAGGGTAGTGGTGCCTTGCCTGGAACTCTTCTACCAAGTGCCCATTCAAAAACACCAAAGGCCATTGGAACCAGTGGTTCTGCTCCCACCAGTTCAGCCTGACTCTACTCCTCATCTGCCACAGCCACTTTTATCTCCGGGGTGTCTGTTGGGGGTCGTATCTCCCATCACCTTCCAAAATGGAGGGAGGTCACCATAGATGAATGGGTTCTTGAGACAGTTGCAAGGGAACATGCTCTGGAACTTTTACAGACTCCTCCAGTGCATCCTCTGCCTCCTTCCAGCTATCCTTAAGGTCATTTGTCTCTGCTGAAAGAGGAAATACAATCATTGATACAAAAAACATGTATTGGAAGCCATTCCTGTTCATCAAATGAACAAGGGATTTTACTCCAGATACTTCCTGGTTCCCAAATGCACAGGAGATCTGAGGTCTGTATTAGATCTGAGAGGCCTCAGCTTCTACACAGAGTACAAGACGTTGTCAATGGTCTCTACAGGCTCTCATTCCCCTTACAACAAGGAGATTGGTTATACTCCCTGGATCTGAAAGACGTTTACTTTCATGTCAAAATCAAGAAAGCACACAGACACTATTTATTTATTTACGAGTTTTACCAGGAAGGCATACTGAGCAACATGCTCGATTCCAGATGCGACCTGGGGGCCGAGACCCAATACATAACATGGTATTTAATGCATAGACAGTTCAATAGTGGAATGCAATGGCTTACTGCCTGGCATACATTTGTCAGAAATTACAGACAAGGGTAGATACATACAGTGGGAAAGTTGGAGAGTAGAGTACCTTTAATATGCGACTAGGCTCCGTCATCATAATAGTAAAATTGTTAGTTGAAACAGGAGCAGCTGGAGGAGAACTGTGCTCTGAGTAGTAGGTTGCGATGGTAGGGATTTGGTGCGTGTCTTATGGGGGCTGGTAGGGCATTCCAAATCTGTGGTATTCGGTAGTTAAAAGTAGTCTGACCTTTGGTTGTGCGCATAAATGGGACGTGGAGTAGTCTGGGGTCCGTGCTTCTGAGGGAGTATGCAGGTGGAGGTTGTAGAAAGAGGGTAGAGGCCAGGTAGGGGAGAAGAGAGAGGGAGGGACCAAAATTTTGCAGTGAACCTAGTGCAGTTCATTAATCTACAATCATGGAGGGACGGCAGGGTTAGAGAGCTGTATAAGGTGCAGTGGTATGTGGATTGTGGGCAGTTGAGGATGAAGCGACAGAAAGAGTGGAACAGGGTGTCTAGGCTGGCCAGGGCGGATGCGGGGGCAATAGTGTATACTATGTCGCCATAGTCGAGTACGGGAAGAATCATTTTTTGGACACTGGCGTGCCTTGTTTGTGAGGGGAGGCAGCTTTTGTTTCTGTATAGTGTTCCAAGCTTGGGGAGCAGCCTCTTGTGTAAAGAGTCGATGTGAGTGGTAAAATCTAGGTGCTGGTCTAGCCAGATGCCTAGATATCTGAAGCTAGTGCATTGCTCAAGGGGAGTCCCGTCCTGGGTTTTGAAAGGTGGGCAGGGGGCTTGGCGGGAGAGTCTTTGTTGGGAGACTAATGTTAGTGACAAGGTTTTGTTAGGGTTTAGAAATAACTGGTTTGACCTGAACCATTCCTGGATGGCATACAAAATCCTCCTGTAGGAGAGTTGCCACGCTGCATGTTGTGGGGCCAGAGGCATACAGGACTGTGTCATCCACATACATCTGGATGGATGAGTGGGAGCATGCAGATGGGAGGTCGTTTAGAAAAACGGAGAAAAGCAGTGGTCCTAGGACTGATCCTTGGGGGACACCGGCAGTAACTGGCAGGGGGTTTGAGGTGTGTGAGGCAATTTTGACTGTTTATTTCCTGCCCACTAGGTAGTCATGGAACCACGCAGTGGCTGGACTGGAGAGCCCTGCGTCTGTAAGTTTGGAAAGGAGCAGGGAATGAGAGACAGTATCGAAGGCCTTGGCTAGGACAATGAAGATGGCCGAGGTGATGTGTTCATTGTCCATACCGGTGAGAATGTCGCCAGTGACTCGTAGTAGGGAGGTGATAGTTGAGTGGGATTTGCGGAAGCCCGATTGGAAGTGAGTGAAGAAGGAGGAGGCATCCAGGTACAGAGTCAGTTGGGACAGGACAAGTTGTTCCTGTAATTTGGCCAGGATAGGGAGATGGGTTGATAGTTGCCTGGGGAGGAGGGGTCGCCCCCTTTTGGCAGGAGTATAACGGTGGCCTTTTTCCAGGCCATTGGTAACTTGCCCAGAGAGAAAGAGAGGTTGAAGAGGGCGGCAAGAGGGGCGGCTATGGCTGGAGCTGACAGAAAAAGCATCTTGGCATCCAGGGACATAGGGCATTTGCCTTTGTTTGGGTTCAGGGCCCGTAGGGAGCTGAAAACTTCTGCTTGGTATACTGGGTGGAATAAGAATGGCAGGACTGGGGGGCCAGTTTGAGGAGGGCAGGTTTGTGTGGGAGGACCGGGGAAGGGGGTGCGTGTACAGGAGGGAGGATAGCAGCTTGTCTGCACAGCTGTAGAAATGGGTATTAAAGGTTTCAGCTACGTGGATGGGGTCGGGAGATGAGGGTGCCCTGAGCTGATAGTGTCGGGGGTGGGGGTCAGTGTGGGGGGGAGAGCAGGATTTGAGTGATTTCCAGAAATCCGTCAGGTGGTTAATGTTTTTCTAAAAGCCGACAGAAAATAGTTATTTTTGGCCTGGCGGATGATGTTTGTGCAAGCATTACGAAGGGCTCTGTAGGTAATGAGGGAAGCCTGTGTGCCCAGTTTCTTATGTGCTTTCCAGACGTGGTCCCTGGAGTGGCATTTCCTGATCATATCTGCCGTGATCCAGGGGAGGTGGGCCCCTCTAACTCTTTTTGTTTGCAGGGGGTTGTGTTTGTCCCAGACTTTAAGGAATCTCATTTTGAACGCATCAAAGGCTGTATCAATGGAGGATGCCTCAGGGATAAAAGACCAGCTTACACGTCCCAGGTCTGACAGGAGAGATGCTAGGTCAAGGGAATTATAGGACCTGGTGCGCAGCGCCTTGGGGGGAGGGGCTATGCACCTTCCTGATCAGAAAGAGCATGTGGTGATGATCACTTATGGAATCAGGAAGCAGGCCTGCGCTTAGAATCCTGTGTGGGTGGGAGGTGAGAGCCCAATCCAGTAATGAGTGGTTTTGTGTCTTGTGCTTGAGTCTGATGGGATCAGAGGTTCAGGACCTTAATTTTGGTCTTCAGGTGAACTTTATCATTAGCTGACCAGTTGGTGTTAAAATCACCGATGGCATGGAGCTCGCCCCCAACTGCTAGGGACTGTAAGGTGATCAGGTGGGAAAGGATGTCCTCAGAGGGTGTACGGGGGGGGGGGCAGTATGAGCCTGCCACGTATATGGGGGTGGAGCATGGGAGTGCGAGTTTAATGAGTAGTGAGTCGATGTTGGCAGGGAGTGAAGGGATATCCACTATTGTGAACTGTCGGCTATTGGCGATATACATAGCTGTGCCTCCGCCTCTCTTTTTGTCTGGCTGGTCATGTCTGATGATGATGTACCCTGGTATGGAGACTTCCACATCAGTATGTTGTGGTTTTAACCAGGTTTCAGAAATGACCAGGATGTCAGGGCGCTGAGTTTGGGCAATTGGTTGCAGCCGAGAGATTTTAGATAATAAGTATCACTGCTTCATGCTGCAGGGGGAGCATTAACAGTTCAAAGTTCAGTATGCGTCACTTGTAATGGATGCAGATGTACCGGATGTCCACTTGTACTGGACAAATTCCAGTTGCCAAAAACCTTTTCCTATCTGTCCAGTGTTAAACCAGAAGGCTAAAACGGACCTGTAATTCCTTATATAGTGGCCGTCAGAGGGAGCTCAAGCAGTATAATTAGCAAGCTACCAAGTCATAATAGCAGGTGTCATAGCAGGTGTTAATAGATCAAAAGTGGTTTTAAGGTGTCTAAGTGTTCTCATAACTGGGGTATTTAACCAGCTGTCTGATACTGTTAGAACACTTGCCTTTTTTTTTTCCATGGGAGCATCAACAAAGGGAAGACATCGTGCCGATGTGGGACCTTGAAAACGAAAACGAAGCTGCCTGGAGACAATACACGACCTCCTAAAAAACAAACTGATATCACAGCATTCCTGTCTGCAAGCCAACTGTAACTGGTACTCCTACTATGAATTAAGATGTTTCGCTTGTTTAATTTTTTCTACCAAAAGAAGAGGACACTACTACAGAATATTCGCTCACAACCAAAAATCAAAATTCAAAATTCAGAAAAAAGTCTGTTAGTGTTTTCTATGTAAGTGCAGTACTGTATGTTAAATGTAAGCATCTGATGCTTGTGCTTCAGCAATCACTACAAGTCCGTCTTCACGGATGTAGCGGACGCCACATTTACATGGGCAATTTCAGGGTCGCCAGACTAGTCCGGTATAAGTGGCATATACTGTATTGCCCTTTGGCTTACGCTGTACATCACAAGTCTTCATCAAATGCATAGCAGTACTGGCAGCAGCCCTTTGCAGGGAAGGCTGGCATGTCTTCCTCTATCTGGACAACTGGCCTTTAAAGGCCAGTTCCAGGGACAGCCTTTTACACACCCTCTCTCACACAAGACAACTGTTCAACAATTTGGGGGTCATGGTGAATGCTCCAAAGTCAGTTTTAATCCCATGCTAATGCCTGCACTACATAGGTGCAGTCTTAGACATGGCCCAGGGAAAGGCTTTTCTGCCACTCGACCGGGCAGACCACCTCATTGCACAACTTATTTATAACAGTCAGCAGGCCCCAGCCAGGTCTTTTCTATGCCTTCTGGGCCTCAAGACAGTGGCCATTGTAACTATACCTCTGGTGCACTTACATATGCAGATTCCACAGTGGACTTTAAGGGTGTAATGAGCACAGCTGATGAAGACCTAGACCAACAGTTGTTCGTTACACCCCCATTGTGTAAAACCCTAAAATGGTGGATAGACCGCAACAGTTTATTAAAAGGCGTTCCATTTCTGACTCCCACTCCAACACAAATCCTTATATGATAGATGCGTGAGGTTCAGGTTGGGGTGCACACCTGGGGCCCCAGCAAACATAAGGGCTCCTAGAGCCAAGCAGAAGCCAGTGTACATATCAACATCCTAGAAATGTGTGATATCTTATACAGTCTACAAGCATTTCAATCCTCTCTGACTCAGGGACCTCTGCTGATCTGAATGGACAATATCAGTGCAGTCCACTACATAAACAAACAAACAAGGGGGCACTCATTCTTATCCCCTTTGTAGAAAAGCAATAAGAGTGTGATACTGGGCACTAGATCATGGTCTAGAACTGCCAACCATGCATCTCTCAGGTGTACAAAACATCTCTGCAGACAAGCTAAGCAGGTCACCATCCCAGATGCATTAATGGGAACTGCTGACTTCTGTGGTCGATGACCTCTTCAAAAGGTGGAGTCATCCAGAGTAGTACCTTTTTGTGTCCCCACACAATGCAAAACTGCTCCATTTCTGCTCGCTCCAGGGCTTGGAGGTTTCTGGTGAGACCTGTTGTCCCTCTCTTGGAAAGGGAAGTATCTGTATGCATTCCCTCCAATTTCACTAATACAGAGAGTGCTGCTCAGTCTGAAGACAGAGCATGCCATCCTTATCCTCTTTGCTCCTCTGTGGCCACGTCTAATCTGGTTTCCACTTCTGCAACAACTTGTAGTGGAACCCCTGGTATCCTTGATGCTGTGTCAAAACCTATCACAGAACAAAGATCCCTACTTCATCCGGACCTGAAGTCCCTTCATCTTCATGCATGGCTCCAGGAGACATAGTCATCTTACATTTTGGGATTTCACCTAAAGTTGCTGATGTACTACTAGCAGCCAGAAAGGCTTCTACTAGGCATACTAATTCACTCAAATGGAAGTGGTTCACTTTATGGGCTGCTTCCAAACATCTGGACCCCTTCATCTGTCAACAGGAGGTATTAGAATATTTGCTGTCATTGTCAGACTCTGGTTTGCAGTATTCTTCCCCCAAGATGCATTTAGCAGCTGTATCAGCTTTCCATGCCGCTACTGATCGGCATACGGTTGCACAACTGGAGATCTCCCAGACATTCCTCAGAGGTATTCTAGATCTCAAATCTCCTATTCAGCACGCAGTCTCATCTTGGGACTTGAATTTTGTTTTGAAGAAACTTACTTTGGCTCCATTTGAGCCAGTCATGAGTTGCAGCTTATGCTTTCTGTCTTGGAAACTTTTTTATTTTGTTTTTAATTTTTTGTAATTTCTGTTTATCTCGCCCCTCATCCCTATGAGCTCTGTTTCCTCAGGAGCACCAATGGAGTCCACCCCTGCTACCCACCTTACCTGTGCTGACCTGTTCCCCCATCCAGCCATGGGTTCCCCCCGGGAGTGGGGATGAGGTGGGGCCCATACACCCCAAACAATTCTATGTCTTGGGCTCAGGGCAGTCAGGCAGGTGGGAGCACATTGGGGCCATATTCCGGCGCTCCATCTCCTCGGAGCTGGAGGGTGTTTTCCCTCCTTTTCTAATATGGGCATCACGTGTGCCCTAACATCAAGACGCATAGTGCTGAGGTCCGTGACGTCCTCCCCCTATGTCTGCCTCAGTGCTTGCTATGCCCCAGACTTCTGCCTGGGGCCAGTCAAGTGCCGAGTCACTATTCCCCTCCCTCGAGAAGATGAGCTGTCCCTGGAATGCTCAAGCCTCCTCCCCCCCCCGACCGGCCCTCCAGCTCCCGGGCTCATTCTCAAACCCGGGTTGCAGGCTCCGCAAGCGGAAATCCAACTGCTACGCTGATGGAAGCATTGTTTTTTGTTGCAATCACTTCTGCTCAAAGGATTTCTGAGCTACAGGCTGTCATATGTGAGCCTCCTTATTTAGTTTTCCACAAAGACAGAGTTTCTTTGTGTACTAATCCCATGTCCATAACAAAGATGGTGTCTGAATTTACACAAAATCAATTCTTCCACCTTCCTGTTTATTATCCTGAGCATGCCCGTCAAGGTAAAGCACTATTCAATGAATTCTGAGATACCAGTTGTACTTAAGATTGCAGAAAGTCTTCTCGCCTCTTTGTTTCATTTGCCTCTGGGAAAGAGGGTGGTCCTGTGTCTAACCAGTGCTTCTCCAAATGGCTGTCAAGTTGTATGATGTTCTGTTGTAGAAGTATGATAAAGCACTTCCTGGTGTTGTTTGTAACCACTCCACAAGAAGTATGGCCACTTCTGTTGCTTTTTTCAGAAATGTTTCTGCTGCCAACATTTGTGCTGCAGCCATTTGGAGCTCTATCCACACCTTCACTAAACATTACAGCCTAGACATAGCATCTCGCAGATGTGCTGGTTTGGTCTTGCTGCACTGCAAGGCCTCCTTTCTTGGTCCATACTCTGCTAGCCCCTCAGCTTCCTTTTGGTACTGCTTAGGACCCACTCCAAAGATGTGGCCTAAGAGAAGAGAAATCCTCAAAGAAGATAGAACAGTTATGTACTTACTATAGCAGTAGATCTTTGACAGAGTCTCTTCCCTTAGCCCATGCCAACCCTCCTTCCCCCTAGGGTGACATAACACACTTCTCATTTGGTCTTCGACACTGGGGTTTCTCCAGCACCTTCCCTCGTCTTGTATGCCTGGTGCTGGTATACCCTCCTGGTTCCCAAGACATGCGGTCCCTTTGAGTCTAATCTCTGGCAGGGAACTAAGGAGAGAGAGGGTCACCTATGGTTATATTCACACTGATGCTTGACGTTGACATGGGCAGCCCCAGCTAGCAAAAGCTTCTCTGTGATCTTAGTGCCTGACAGCTGATGTTCCAAAGGTGTGGCCTATGGGAAGATATTATCACGAAGATATAGTATTATGGTAAGTACATAAATGTTCTTTCTCCTTGGGTTCTTATTTCTCCCTACAAAACTGGTTACAGTTCAGGGAGCACATGACAACAGGATCACACCCAAACTACTAAATTGTTTTCAGCAACATGAAAAGCTTGGGAAAAATTCAAAAATGCATGCAGTGACAGACTATAACCATAGAGGTGCCTCAAGAATGCAGCTGTAATGTGTGCAAGAAACACCAAAGCTGGCTATTACATTGGGTAACTACCAACAACTACCCAAGGACTTGGTCATGAATCAACTCTACTGGGCAAGATCTGATCACAGCCAATCCCTCACCTTATCCACAATAATATCTAAATACTGGCACCTCTGACTTTGCAAGCACCTTGAAGCAGCATTTTACAAGCCTAAATTTTCCAGTTACCACTGTTCCTCAGTCTACTGACCCATACTCACTCAATATGAGTAACAAGGCCCCCACTCTGTCATTCCCCAAACTGCAGTCTTCCACTTCACAGTCTTACTCGTACAGATGTTTTAAAACTACCAAATGAACTTTATTTACAGGTTTTGACCTGGAAGGCCTACGGAGCAGAAGCTCTTTCCTGGTGCAACGTGGCGGGGGGAGGGGGTAACAAAGATAAACAGAGTACAGAAAGTTGAAATATTAACCTCTAGTAGCACCAACAAAAGTGCAGGCTACAATAGAATACAACTGTGGTTTCTAAACATAGTGGCTGAACATCTGCTGTCACCCACGAAAAAATTACTCACCTTAGTAATGTTGTTTCTTCTAATGGAGTCTTGCTGTATTCTGACTATTGCAGTTAGGTTCTGCCTTTCAACTGCCCCAGAAAACAAAGAGTTAATTTTCCATGACCAGCATGGAACGTTCAGCGCGAGCTCGGTTGAAGCCCTTGTCTGCTGTTGTTTAAACTCCAACTGTCGGATCTTTACTAGCAATACTCACTAGAAGTTCTGTGTGGAAACTGTAAAACTCACACTAGCCAAATGGCAACTAAATTTATTAAAAAGGGTTTTTTGGTTTCAAAGCAAAAACTCAAGTCAGGAAACCCAAAAAACAAAACACAACACACACCCAAAGTAAAGGAGGGTGAAAAAGGGGGCACCCCTAGGCGGCCAACACTGTTCTACCCACCCACACCCCAAAAACAGGTTCTGAGAGGGAGGCGGGGGGGGAGGTCAGAATACAGCAAGACTCCATTAGAAGAAACAACATTACTAAGGTGAGTAATTTTTTCTTCAAACAACATGAAGTCTTGCTGTATTCTGACTACTGTAGACTACCAAGCAGTACCTCCATGGAAGAGGGACAGAACCTACTTTGGGAATAGGCTCTGAAGTACTGCTGTGCCAAACTGAGCGTCACTCCTAGCCTGGATATCCAGAGAGTAATGCTTGGTGAATGTATGGACTGTTTTCCAGGTGGCTGCTTGACAAATTTCTAAGATAGGAATATCCCTGGCAGCAGCCAGGGAAGCAGCTGTACCTCTAGTAAAGTGAGCCCTCAGGCCTGAGGGTGGGGTTCTATCCAGTTTTTCATAGCAGAATTGTATACAAGAGACAATCCACCTGGCAATAGATCTCTTAGTGGCAGGTTTGCACTTACCGACCTTTCCATATGTGAGGAACAACTGGAGGGACTCAAACCTGTGACCCTTCGTGCGCTCTATGTAGTAGCTGAGGGCCCTTTTAACATCCAAGCTGTGCAGCCTCCTCTCTCCAGAGGAGGAATGGTCAGTGAAGAAAACAGGGAGAGACACAGACTGATTAAAGTGGAAATCTGAAACCACCTTAGGCAAAAACTTCCTGTTAGTTCTTAGGACCACTTTATCTCTATGGAAAGAGATGAAATCAGGCTCCACTGACAGGGCTTGCAATTCACTGATACGCCTGGCAGAGGTAATGGCTACCAAAAACACAGTTTTCCAAGTCAAGTACTTAAGCTCTGCAGAGGACAAAGGCTCAAAGGGTGGTTGCATAAGCTGAGCAATGCAAACATTAAGGTCCCAAGCAGAAGCAGGGTCCCTAAAGGGGGGATTGGTGTGCAGCAATCCCTTGAAGAACTTACAAAACACAGGATGGGCTGACAGAGGAGAGGGCTTGCCTACTGACAAGAAGGCAGAAGCAGCTGCCAAATGCACTTTAAGTGTAGCTGGCCTAAGTCCTAAGCCATTAAGATGGACCATATAGTCCAGAACTATAGGCAACCCAGCAGATTCTGGAGAAATATGCTTATTAGAGCACCAGATAGTGAACCTTTTCCATTTGGAGTTGTAAGTCTTTCGGGTGGAAGGCTTTCGAGAAGCCTTAAGGATATCCAGAACCCCTTGATAGAAAGGTGCAGATCAGCAAACTCTAACTCTTCAAGAGCCATGCCTTAAGATTGAGAGACTTGAGGTTCGGATACCAAATCCTCCCCTGAGAGGATGTCAACAGGTTGTAATTCCTGGGAAGAGACAGGGGAAGGTGGACTGCTAAGGACAGCAACAGGGGGTACCAGGGCTGTCTGGCCCAGTCTGGAGCAATCAGAATCACTTTGCATGGTTGTGACCTGATGTTGACTAACACTTTGAACAGGAGGGAAGGGGAAAGCATACAGAAATTTCCCTTCCCAGTTCAGAATCAGAGCATCTAGGGGGACTGAGCCCAAGATTGGGGGTCTGCAACAAAAGAGAGGAAGTTGGTGATTGTCTGGGGCTGCAAAAAGGTCTATCTCTGGAGTGCCGCATCTCGAGAAAATCACTTTCAAAACTAGGGGATCTAGAGTCCATTTGTGATGGCCCTGGGATATCCTGCTGACAGCATCTGCTAGGACATTGTCCTTCCCTGGGAGGTGAACTGCTATCAGAGAGGTTTGCAGGGAATAGGCCAGGGACCACAACTTCATTGCTTCTGTGCACAAGGCCGTATACTGGGTGCGCCCTTGCTTGTTGATGTACCACATTGTGGTGGTATTGTCTGTTCTGATCTGGACCACCTTGTTCTGTACAGATTTGGAAAAGGCTTGCAGTGCCAGAAACACTGCTCTGAGTTCCAAGAGACTGATGTGAAGCAGAGATTCTTGAGGTGACCACATACCTTGGGTGGTAAGATCCTCAGGTGGGCTCCCCAGCCCAGCAGGGAGGCATCTGTGGTAAGTATCACTGAATGAGACTGAGTGACAAAAGGAACTCCTTACCTCAAATTGTCCTGATCCTGCCACCATTGCAAAGCCTGGATCAGGGTTCGAGTCACTGGGACTAGTTTGGTAAGGGAATCCTTTCCTTGGGACCAGAAGGCTCTTAAGTGGAACTGAATGTCCCTCATCTGAAATCTTGCTCCCTGGACCACTGCTGTGGAGGCTGCCATGTGGCCCAGAAGCTGCAGGAAATGCCTTGCTGGTCGAGACACCTGAAGGGTGAATGAAGAGGCCAGTTCCATAAGGGTCCTTATCCTGTCCAGGGGAAGGAAGGCTCTTGCCCTTATTGTATCCAGCTCCGCCCCTATGAATGTGAGGAGCTGTACTGGCTCGAGAACTGACTTTGGAAGGTTGAGGAGGAATCCTAAGGAAGTGAGCACTTGCTGAGTTATTTGCAGATGTCACTTGACTTGGTCTGGAGACTGACCCACTATGAGCCAGTCATCCAAGTATGGAAAGATGGAGATCTTTTTTCTCCTTAGGAAAGCAACCACTACTGCCAGGCACTTTGTGAACACCCTTGGGGCTGATGTTAGGCCAAAAGGGCATTGCTCTGAACTGATAGTGGCCTGAGGGCAACTCGAACCTGAGGTACTTTCTGTGGGACCACCTGAAGGGAATGTGAAAATAGGCATCTTTGAGGTCCAGGGAGGCTAGCCAGTCCCCTGGCCTTAGAGAAGGCAGAATTATTCCTAGAGTCACTATTTTGAACTTTGGTTTTAAAAGGTGCTTGTTCAGATATCTTAGATCCAGGATGGGCCGCCATTCTCCTGTTTTTTTGGGAGTTAGGAAGTACCTGGAGTACAATCCTTTGCCCTTGTGTAGGGTAGGAACCCTGTCTATGGCTCTGAGAGCCAGGAGGGAAGAAACCTCTGCCTCTAGGGCAAGGGTCTCTGATGGATTTGCAGGTGGAAAGGATCTGGTTCTCATCTTGGGAAATTTTTGAAGCTGAGAACCAGTCCCTGGCTTACTACTTCCAGGACCCACTTCTCTGATGTCAGAGACTTCCAGTCCTGGACAAAGTAAGCCAGCCTGCCCCCTACAGGTATTGGAGAATCGGCCCGGGGCAGACCCATCAGGGTATCTGCTTGGCAGGGGCTTTAGGCTGAGGGGTGGAAGCAGGCCTGCTCATTCTCCATCTGTCTCTCCCTCTGAAGAACCCCCTCTGAGCATAGGAAGAAGAGGAGGTCTGGGCTTGGTAAAAAGGCCTTTGAAAAGGCCTGCCCCTGCCCCTGGACTGCTGCCTTTGAGGAGTGGCTTGCCTTTCTTTGGCCTGAGCACTCCTGTAGGTGGTCCTGTACTCGTCCATCTTTTTCATGTAGTTCTCTGTCTGCTCCCCAAACAGAGAATTACCAATGACAGGGAAATCCATGGCCTTAGCCTGGGTATCCTGTGATAGGCTAGTACATCTGAGCCAAGCCATCCTCCAAAGGGCCACAGATGTAGCCGTGACTCTAGATGAAACATCACTGAAGTCCACAGCAGCATGAAATTGCACCTTGGATGCCTCAATCCCATCTGCAGCCACCTGCTCCAGCTCCTTGGCAAGCTGGTCAGGGGCCTGTTTAGCCAGAGCCAGCACAGTGCCCCATCTGGACTTCTGGTATCTAGCTGTGTAGGCCATATAGTTAGCCTGCCTGAGTCCCAAAGAAACTGCCATGTACTGCTTCTTTGCCATGGCATCAATCCTCCTGGAGTCCTTACCTGGGGGGTGTGATGCCAAGGGAATATTTGCCTTATCACAGGCAGCAGCCTGCACTACCCCAACATGGCTGCATTGCTGAGAAAGGAACTCTGTGTCTGAGCCTGAAAGGGTGTACCTCTTGTCCATTTGTCTGTCCACAGGAGGTATGGAGTTAGGAGTCTTTAGAATTTTAATTGTCTGTTTCCCAAAAGATTTATGGAGGGGAATAGACAGTCTCCTGGACTCTGGGATGTCCATCATTTCAACAAAATCAGGCTCCTCCTGATCCTCTACTGCTTCTTCCATTGGAAGCTGGAGGGTTTCAGCCACTTCTTTGTAAAACATAAAGTGGGAAGGGGACTCAGAAAGTCTAGGAGGAGAAACACCTGAAGGTCTGTCTGGGGAGATGTCCGGGTCAATAGGCACATCCAGACTTTCATAATCACCATCACCATCATCATCCTCATACTCTCCCTCCTCCTCCTCCGGTTCATAAAATTCTTCTGAAGTGTAATCCAGAACCGGGGGAACTGACTGAACCGAGCCTCTGCCAGATGGTGCCAATTCGGCCGGAACCAAAGTTAGCACTTGCACTATCCTTATCGCTTTGGCTATCTCATCAGCGGTCAGAGTATGAATTTCTGGATCCGAACCGGATGATTTATCTCTTCTCTTCCTTTTAACCAGAACCGACTCCTCAGAATCGGCTCTCCTTTTGCCTGAAGAAGTTTCGCTCTGGTCAGAGAGCACTCCTTCTGGTTTGGTCGGAATCAAACTGGGCTGGCCATCCAGGTCAGCGGACTTCTTGGCCTCCCTTTCCCTCAGTCTACCTACTCTCTTATCCAGGCAGCAGCGGCTCTAGCCACAAATGGTTACCAGGGCACAGCAAATTGCAGCCAGGGCACTGATATATTGTTACAATGGGGGAAGCTCTGCAGCATATGGGGCACCAACTGGGGCACAGCATTTTTTTACCGGGGCATGTGCCCTGGCTGGCCCTGGTGTAGAGCTGCCACTGTATCCAGGGTAGCTTTGGGAAAATTCTTACAAATTTGGCAGTCTGAATCGAGGTGGTCAAACCCCAGACAATAAACACAGGTGGTGTGGGGATCAGCCTTAGCAAAGGCTTCCCCACACACACTGCAATGTTGAAACCCAGTGGGCACGGTTTTCTTCTTGAGTTTCTCAGACATGGCCAATCCTATCCAAAACTTACCCTTTTTTTGTCAATCTGCCAGGCAAGACTCCCCTATCAGTTCCTGACCGTGTTATGGGTCTTGGAAAAAGACGTAATAAAATCTGTTTTTTTTAGAACCGATACGGACCAGTTACCACACTCTAAGTAAATTCACAAACTTTTTTAAACTAAACTGATTGGTTCAGTGGAACCAGTCAAAAATTTACAAGTTCCACACAGAAACTAAATGTAAAACCTATCTAGTACTCATGGTACCACAAACAGAGACTTAAACCAACAGATTCGGTAGCAGAAATTCGGAAGAAACCGAGCAAAAAACGACACTTTAACCCACTTTTTTTGAACCGAGCAAAGGAGAAATCTCCGGAGCGACTGCTCAGTGAGGCGGAGTTAAGAATCTGACGGTTGGAGTTTAAACAACAGCAGACAGGGGCTTCAACCAAGCTCACGCTGAATGTTCCGCACTGGCCATGGAAAGTTAACTCTTTGTTCTCTGGGGCAGTTGAAAGGCAGGACCTAACTGCAATAGTCAGAATACAGCAAGACTTCATGTTGTTTGAAAGCTACTCTGTTCAGCCTCTGCCTCTGCTGTGGACATGTAAGCCGATCCCCCAGCAGTCACATTACATATGGAGGCCCTCCCACACTTGGGAGAAGGCCAGCCAGGGTTCTTCATTCTAGAATTACCTAAAGGCGGGCACCTGAAGTTTGACCCCGAGTGGCAGAGGTGGTATCAGTTAATCTGAGGGAGAGTCCTAAAGGAAATTGGCTGGTGCTCGTTTGAGTGTATTCAGTGAAGCGTGCCCATCCAATGGAATATATACAAGAAAAGTGGGCCACTCTGTCCTGTTGGGAGTTTGAGAAGCAACACATATTACATTTAAGCAATGACAATAACCCGTTTATAACCGAAATACAATTTTGGAAACGTTTTATTGACATACTGTACTCCTGTGGAAAGGAAGTTCAGAATTGCTACATAAGTTTCTGATTTACCTCAATTCTAATGACCCCAATATACAGTTTACAGCCACCATAGATGAAAGTAAGGTAGATTTTTTGGATATCACCATAGTAAAAAATGGGAAGAAATCAGAGACCACACTATTCAGAAAGATCACAGATAGAAATACAACTCTACATACTAGTAGTTTTCACCCAACGGTCCTACTATTCACTCTGGCTATTGAGGAGGAACAGCAGAAGCAGGGTTACATGAATGCATGTTTTTAGTTTTAACAGGTATGCCAACATTGCCTGTGTGTTCATTTATGTAACCTTTTCCATGTTTTCTTGTGCAGACATTCTTGGTATGTGGTCCTGGCTTTGGTGTGTTTCTGTTCTCCACTAGGAGGAAGGTTACCAGTTATTGGTGGTGATGGTGCCGGAGTAGCGGTGTCAGAGCAGAGGATCTCTTGGTTCTATGTAATAATAGTGAACACAAAACAACAATCGCTATTATGGTGAGTGTACATCACCAAAAAGCAATTTAGCAATATACACATGCCAGCGACTAAACATCCGGCAAATATACTTAGTGTCTATGCAGGGGGGGGCTGCACCCCCCTGTGCCTGCACCCCCTTACTGAAGGATTCCTAACTCCAGGGGGCTACATGTTGGGGAGGGGGCAACATGGATTTACAACAACAAAAAAACGGCAGCTGCAGCTAGTGGCAAAAGTGCCCCCCCGATCCCCAGCCCCGAATTCAGTACCTGCTGTGCCAGAGCTAGCCACCCTCACCACCACACCATGGTTGGCTTGGCTGCAGCAGGCACACTGCATGCTAACAACCCTCTTCCCTAGCCCTCCGCTTCACTATCCTGCCTTTCCAGTTGCCCTCCCCTATCCTCGAGGTAACAGTACATTGTTACCCTTGTGGGTTGCCCATGATAATAACGCTGAATATGAGTCGCTGTTTTGACGGTCACCCATATTTACTCACTATTATCACAGGATACCAGAGCCCTTCAGGTGGCTACAAGAATTAAAGTAGAACCACACAGTGTGTTTTTCTGCCTGCTACTAGGACGAAGCAAACAAAATTAAGAAACAGTAGGCTAAGTGTGGACAGAGCTATCAGAGCTGCTAGATTAAATGCAATACCAGATGTGGATCTGAAGCCCTTATTCGATGAAAAAATAGGGACATGGTTCCAGAAAGATTCAACAATCCAAGTATAGCACAGTAGAGTTTTTTATTCTGATTTTTATGTGGATTGTGATAAATCATTTTTAGATTTTTGTATTTTAATACTTTACACACATTGGAACTAGTTAGTTGAGGTGTTTTAATGTCAATTACACATAAATGAATATATATGTAATTATTTTTTCTTCTGACAAGTGGATGTTTTAAAATATATGTTAAAATCACATAAATAGAATCTTCTTTATTCCCTGACAAAACACTTTTGAAAATTGTGCCAGTGGGTCATGTGTTCTCCCGAGATAAAAGACACATGCGTTGGCATTCTAATTCCTCAGATGCCATAACTGCACCTAGCTGAGTACACTGGAGCGTACAGGAGTGCACAGAATTGTTAACCCTGAAGCTTCTGTTTCTTTTGGCTGAATTCGCTGAGAGGGTAGTCCCCGGTCATTTACCATGGAGTTGGTTTAAGACACTAGGATGGCAACGCAGAATACGTTTTTTGCTCTCCATAGTACTTTAGCAGGACACATATTTAGTTGGTGTTCTCCTAACATTGTCTTGTGAGGCACTTCTATAACATATATAATAAATATCATATAATAAATATCATTCTGTGCCTTGGATTAATACATAATTTATTTGATATTTTAAAATTGATAACTTAAAAAAGGGAGTTTTAACTGGTGCAGTATTTGTAGGAGTTAATTTTGGCCGCTTCCACAATGATATTTCATTTTAGCGCTCACAGCGATGATTTGAACCTAATTTTTCATTTTAATTTTATTTTACTATTAGATTACAATTGGGATTTTTCATTTTTTTATGTAACATTTGACCCAGTGACTCCAGAGAAGCTGCCATTTGAAAACCCAGATACTACGAGCAAAGCTGCTGGGTAATCAAGGGAATAAAACCGGGCAAAGCATCCTGTGTACTGGTACAAATTGGTAATAGCCACCAGCCTGAGGCCCTGAGATTGTAGTGGTCCGTGGAACATGAAGAACCTGCTGATTAAGTACATTTTTAGCACTCTGTGTTGAGATTAATACTTGGATAAGTATTTTTCAACCTATGTAAGACTTTATGGACTGCACTTGCAGATTAATTATACTGCATTGCTTTTATTTTATTTATTTATTTATTCATTCTCAGAATAAAAGTACCTTTGAGCGCTGGACTGCTCATTTACAAAGGTTCCACATCAATAAGGGGTAAACAAAGACAGACAAGGGGAGAACAAAATAACTTTTACTTTTGTTACTATATATCACCACATTTTTATATAGAGATTATAAATCTTTCTATCTAAGTGTTATCCAAGTTTGTTACAGGAAATCCGTGCTGCTAAATATTTAAACATTGTGGATTTGTTCTGCATAAATTAAGAGTGCTACATTTAGGGAGCCCATTTTCTTTTTCTTCAAGATGTACAGTAGCACTGTCTTTTATAATGTCTTCGCAGAAGAAACATAGTGCATATAAACAAAAAGTAAAGTGCAAGAAACAAGTTATGAAAGTTGACAGAGGTAACAAAACTCTTGCAGCTGCTGCAGCCCAAAAAATAACACATTTTTTATAACCCCAAGGAGGAATCCATATGGAAATGAGAGAGAATAAAAGGATTCTGAAAAATATTTTTAGTCCAAGTGTGACTTCATCCCGTTAATAAAAATTCTGATCATGCATCTTTAAATCCTCTATTGAAAGAAATGAAAATTCTAGAAGAACCTGTTAGTAATGAGCAGGGTGTAATTATGAAAGAATATATATCAATTAACTTACTTGGTATAACGGGCTCAGCCTTGCGTAGCTCAGAATTAATTGGTCCAGAACAATTAGACCCAGCAAGAAAGCAACCTGGTATTTATGTTAAAGAGGATATTGTTGCATGTACCAATAATGTACTGCACCCAGTAGATATTCAGGAAAAGGGCAATGTAACTATGAAGTAACCTTTTAGAGAATACTGTGAGAAGTCTTTTTTAAGGAATTTTGAATCCTTTTTGACACCTTATATTAAAAAATTAAGTTTGGACTCCCCTCCAGATTACCCTCAGATATCCCCCACTTGTGGCCACATGCAAGATCATCTATGACCCACAAGGTCGAAAATTAGGGAATTTAGGTTAATGAGAGTGAGAATAAGTCTCTATTAAACAGTTTAGAGAAATTAAAAAAAACAAATAGTTTGGCAACTCATAATGCCTGGAATTGGTTACTTTATTATGTAT
Organism: Neoceratodus forsteri; assembly: GCA_016271365.2. Taxonomy (NCBI): domain Eukaryota; kingdom Metazoa; phylum Chordata; order Ceratodontiformes; family Ceratodontidae; genus Neoceratodus; species Neoceratodus forsteri. Next base: position 1,089,616,680 of record CM057456.1, read on the forward strand.
ATTTATTGATATGTCTCCTAAGAAGCCTGTAATTGTGGAAAATGAGTTACTTGCAGAATCTGCTGTATTATTCATGAAATATGTTGATGTTTCTACAAAAAATGAAAGTAGTAAGAGGAAGGGAAAAGTAAAGAAAAAGAGAAATCAATAAAAATGATTACAGAAGAAATTGCTACTAAAAAGCTAAAGAAATAGATTTACTGATAGCAGAATTAAATGAAAGGAAAAACAAGGAAAACTCAATTACTTAATGGTTATAAGGATGAGGGGAAAACAGTAACAAAAGGAAAAGCAAAAGGATTGCCTAGCACTATTAATAGTCCTACCATGGTTCAGAAAGGGAAGAACATTTGTAGGCCTGAGAAAAGATCAGAGCAAAAAAAGGAAGTGTTATCCGACAGGGGTACTAGAGCTAAAGGTAAAAAAGGTACAATTCTCACAAAATAAGAACACAAAGACTGAGGACCAGGAGATGCAAAATATCTGTTGGAATGAGGAAGTCTGTAAAGAGCTACTAATATGACAGGGCAACATGCTACCCATTATTCATTTAAAAGAGATTCTGAAATCCAGAAGGGAAAACCCATATGTTCTAAAACTAGCAGTATATAATTTGGTAAGGGGTGTAATGGGAAACTGGTTGGGCTGATATTAAATCAGCCTATAGACGTTCAGTAGAGCCCACCCAAACAAAGGCTAGGTGTGTGTTGTGCTGCCAAATTCTGAAAAGAGAAGTCATTCATTTATCTTCAGGAACAATTTTTCAGAAGCTGGCATTACCCTCAATTCGGCTATTATTTTGTGACAGGATGAACCGGTAAATAAAAACAATATGGAGTGTAAAGCCAATAGGCTTAAACTGGAACATTTACCTAGTACAAGACAACCTCGCATTACAACATTTTTGAAACCTATAGAGAAGGAAGATAATCTGATGGGGGAATGATATGAGAAACCTCTGTAGGAGGGGAAGAAGACAAATAGATGTACATATAAACAGCAGTTATGTTCTTAGTGATGATGATTCTATGATTATAGAAGTTCACAGTCTGAAAGGAGGTATAGGGGAAGACAGCCTTAGTTCAAACAGTCCAGTTAGCATTTCAGACCCTATTAAGTGACAAACAGAAAAAAAAAATAAAACAGATGGCTCAATTACAATTTTAAGTTGGAATATTGCTAGGTTGAGATCTAAACTGGTAGACAAACAGATGGTCTACTGGATGTCAGCTTACAAAGTATTGCTTTTACAAGAAATCTGGATGGGTAAAGAAAGTGAGGATGTCTTGGAAGGATTTAAAGCTTGGCATTTGTCAGCCAGTAGAGATTGTAGATATGGTAGACCAAAAGGGGGTCTGTCAGTTTTTGTAAACATTTCTTTAAATATAAAGTGTCTCAAAGCAAGTAATTATAATTTATATTATATGTACTTAGTTGCTTCTGATGGGAATGAGCCTCTAGCATTGTTTAGCATCTATTTTCCACCAGCACTGTTTGCTGATGACTTTTTAGATATTCTTAGTCATATTGAAAAAGACATGGAAGTATTGAAGGGTCATTTGGCAGTGTCAGTGGCTCAGTAGGTAGCACACTCACCTCTGAGGCCGGGAGATCAGAGGGCTGTGGGTTCAGTTCTCACATCTGGCACTTGAGTTACTATCCCAGTACTGACACTGTAGTGCAGCACGAGAGGGGTGCTGCACTTCTGAGGTGCCATCTTTCAGATGAGATGTTAAACCAAGGTCTCATCTGCCTGGATTGGTGGTAGTTCAGGTGGATATTAAAGATCCCATGGCACTTATCGAAAAGAGTAGGGGAATTTCCCCAGTGTCCTGGCCAAATTTCCCTCATTCACTAAAAAAAAAACCCATCACCAACAGTTTAATCTGGTTCAAGGTCAGTTGGCATTCATCTGTAACCCCCTCCCCCAGGTTGTGCCTGAAAATAGGCAGGATTTGTCTAGTGCACTTACCTGGTCAACAAAAACTAAATAAATAAATAAATAAAATTTTGCAAATGTAACAGTATTTTTGACTGGGATTTTAATGTTAGGATAGGAGAAGAAATTGAGGAAAAGACATCAGAAGGATGTATTGATGATACTGTTGGTATTCCTATTAGGCAATCTAGAGACACACTATTAAATCTGAAAGGTAAATATCTCAAATTTGCAGCAAAACATGGTCTAAGTGTTTTAAATAGACATGTAAAAAGGGACTGGTCGGGAGAGATAACGTACCCCACATCTAGCGGGGGAAGTCTGTTAGACCTCTGTATTAAAGATGCTCAGGCGTATTATCCAGTTAATTATCTACAAGTTTATAGGATGTGGGATAGTAATCACTTCCCCGTACTATGTAATTTAAATTTGGGCTATACGGGCACATTAAGGACGTTGAGTTTACAATATGAAGGAAATGCAAACATGGGTATCATGTATGGTAAGAAAGTTAAGAGGAACCCCTATGCAGACAAAATGATAAAGGCAATAATAATAAGTAATGATACAATTAACTTCCTGAACAGGATGACTGAGGTGAAAGGAACTGATGAGGCTGGAAAGACAAATGACTTTATGGACAAGTTAGCATCCCAATTGACATCAAAATATAGAATTAAAGGGAAAAGTCATATAGGGATGTCAAAGCCATGGTACGATATGAGATGTAAAAAATTAAAGAGAGAGAGATCAATAAAGTAAGGAGGCTTTCCACAAAAAAATATTCTGTCGCTGTTTAACTAGCACTGAAGAATTAAAAAATTGAATATAGGGGTTGACAGTAAAAATAATTTTTATAAACAGTCTCTTTGGGTTAAATTACAGAACGCATTGTGGTCTAATGATATGCAGTCATTCTGGGGGCTGGTGGCTTATGGGTGTGCGGTGGATAATGTAAGATATAATATTTGTGCCACAGTACTCACAAATAATTGGGTCAAACATTTTAAGGCAGTGTATAGGTCTGAAACTTTGCCTGACATTGATGGTAATTAATCTGAGCAGTTTTTTTTTTTAACAGTAAATCAGAAAGAATGGCACCCTATACTTTCCTGAGATGTTTTTTCTGCCATAATTGCACAACGGTGAAATAAGGCAGCTGGCATAGATTATCTTCTGGTAGAAATTTACCAATGTAACCCTGACTTTTGGTCAAATCAATTAACCTCTATTTTCACAATAATCAGTAATAAACTAATTTTACCACAATCCTGGAATAAAGGGGTTATTGTGCCACTTTTTAAAAGAGGTCAGAGATGTGACCCAAGTTGTTATAGACCAATTACATTCCTACTGGTAGTACAAAGTATATAATCTAGAATTGCTCTAGACAGGTTGCTGCAGTGGGGGAGGAAAAAATCACTATTTTCAAAATTCCAATGTGGTTTTAGAAGATCTTATAGCACGCTTGATTTAGTGTTTACTTTAAATTATTTGGTGGAAACTTATGTTCTAGGGAAAAGAAGGATGTTGTATGCTTGTTTCATTGATATTAAATCAGCATTTGACTCAGTATACTTTGATACATATTACAGGACTTAGAAACAGACAGTCATTTACTTAATATTTTGAAAATGATACATTTCAATACTACTGTTCATGTAAGATTTTCTAAAGATGGTGCCTTGACAGAAGAAATACACACAAAATATGATGTCAAACAAGGTTCACTCCTAGCTCCCATGTTATTCAATATATATATATATATATATATATATATATATATATATATATATATATATAATAAAGGGCACCTCAGTTATTGAAATGTCCCCACCAGTTATAAATAATGAAATTCGGATTATGATGTATGCAGATAATGCTGTATTATTGTCATAAACTCCTTTGGGTTTGAAAAAAGGTCTTATTGCTATTATGTCCAAGTTAAGGCAAATGGATTTGGAGTTAAATGTTGGAAAAACTAAAATTATGACATTTGAAAGTAAATCAAACAATATTAATAAATTGCTAGTCAATGGGTATGAGGTTGAGGAAATCAAGGGACATCAATATTTAGGTATACTGTTTGATAGAAATCATACACTACTACTGTAAAAGGAAATACTCACAAAACAACTAGGGCAATAAATTCTTTTCATATAAATTTGCTAATAATTCATTTAGTGCATTAAAAATTGTCTTTGAGGCTAAAAGTATTAGTCAAACTCTATATGGTAGTGAAATATGGGGTTTAAATACAAAGGCTTGTAATACTGAAACTATTAAAATTTTCTTTATTAGATACACCCTGAACTTGCCCAGAGACTGTCTGTCCACATTCCTAAGATTGGAAACTGGAATGTTATCATTGGAGACTAGAATTCTTTTAAGGGTTACTAAAATGTGGGGACATATTATAAATATGAATAACAAAAGGCTACCAAAACTTTGCTGGCTTGATACTTTGAAGACTTGGGCTGGCAGTATAGCCTAGAGGTTAAAGTAATGAGCTGTGAATGAGCTTGATACATCCAGAAGGCCTGTTTTTTGCTTGCCACAACCTCCACTTGCATACTGTGAGACTCTGAATAAGTCACTTAACCTCCCCAGAGCTCCCGGGTCACCCCTGAAAACAGGCACCTGTACCTGGTAGGACTTACCTGGTTACCAAAGAATAAAATAAAATTTGCAACATGGAAAGAATAAAGAAAATTGTTTTTTTTTTAAGACTGACTACATGTATCAAAATATTTGGTAAACAGATTTGGAGATATTTGGTCAATAAAAGCTAAGTCTAACCCAGTAGTATTTATCTCTGAAGTGAATCAAAGGTTTCAAGACATCACTGTGCAAGATGATATTGAAAAAATCATAATATAGACAATTGTGGGTTGTATCTGCAAATTAAGAAATGTTTGGGTATGGAAAAATATCTTGATTTTTGTCAAAATAAGGAACACAGAAATATGTTAAGCCAGTTTAGACTTTGCCTGCTAAGTGGAATGCCTTTGTGTTGTGTATCAAATAGTATGGAAAAATCAAATATATTTATTTGCTCATGTAATATGGGTAACTTACCAATTGTGATACATATGTTACTTGAATGAACAAAGCTAGTGGGAGAGAGGTCAAAGTGGATATTTCTTTTGTTATATAATAAAACTAGTTGTTCAAACAAAGAAAAATGCATCTATTAGGTGAAATCAGAGGAGGAAAAAGTTTTATATGATTTAGCCAAATTTATAACAGCTATACAAAAGTATTTACCTGTAAAGCACTTTTGAATAAAACTGCCTCGTTTATATGAACTTGAATGTGAGCTCTTGTTTTTAAACTTGTGGTATTTATAAAACTGTATGCACTTTTAGTATATTATTGTATATATTTGAATGTAATAATTCTGTTGGAATTTTATACATTTAATAAAACTGAACCTTGAACCATATATTAAATTTAGAAAATGAGAATAACCCATATATAACCAAAATACAATTTTGGAAATGTTTTATTGATGCCATACTGTACTGCTTCTGTGGAAAGGAAGTTCAGAATTGCTACAGGAGTTTCTGATTTACCTCAGTTCCAAAGACCCCAATATCCAGTTTATAGCTATCATAGGTGAAAGGTAGAGTTTTTTTGGATAGCACCATAGTAAAAAATGGGAAGAATATAGAGCCCACACTATTCAGAAAGACTATAGATAGAAACATACAACTCGACATGCTAGTAGTTTTCACCCCAGAAAACTAATTGAAAGCATACCTTTCTCATAGCCTTTAAGAGCAAATAGTTAGGACTGTGCAGGGGTTTCTATCTTAAACCTCAAACTTTGCACTTTAATAGCTTTGCAACCATTCAACAGATTTGTATGAAATGTTGCATGCATAGTTTCAGGGGGTAGTTCTCTTGACATGCCAACTTTTGTTCCAATCAGATGTGTGGATTCCAATATGTGAATAGCGAAAAAGTGAGAAAATCATGGGGGAAGGGGGGTTGCAGTTTTTTTGTTCTTGCTTAATGCCCAGATGGTTTGCAAATTTGGTCTGAAATTTTAAGTATAGAAAGGGCTTGGCCACAGTGGTGCCTTTCACTGGTTTGGTGAAAAAATATTAATCTGTTCCAAAATTTTAAATTTTTAAATTTTGGTTCTGAACATGCTCAGTATGGTCTTTTGGATAACTGCTTAGAATGAAAAAAGAATTTGGTCCGCCTGAAAAAGGATCCTTTTTTGTATGGAGGTAATCCTTCTTTTTAACACATGTGTCTTGCTCATTGGAACCCTATTACGTGGATTATGTTCTTAGTTCTTGGAAAAATTACCCCAAAATGTGTTTTTTTTTTCCATTTTAAAATCCTTTTTCGTGACTTGATTTTCTTTTTTTTCATATGGCCATAAGAAAAAAGAATTTGGCCATATGAAAAAAGGTGCCTTCATATGAAAACAGAATTTGAATTTATTTTTTTTCCAATTTTTTTTTTGTATGAAGGCATCCTTTTTTGTATGAATGAAAAAAACATACGAAAAAGGATCCCTTCATACAAAAAATGAAATGGAAAGTCCAAATTCTTTTTTTGTATGAAGACATCCTTTTTTGAATGTTTTTTTCATTCATACAAAAAAGGATTGCCGAATTGCCTTACTTGAAAAAAGATTTTGGACTTGCCCTTCTCCTCACATTTTTTGTATGAAGGATCCTTTTTCATACGGGTTACACAAAAAAGGATGCCTTCATACAAAAAAAAGATTTTGAACTTAGTTTTTTGCTGATTCTTTTTTCATTTGAAGGCACCCTTTTTTGTATGTGTCTTTCGTTTGAGGTGAAAAGAATCCCTTCATACGATAAAAAGATTTTGGACTTAGTTTTTTTACATTTCAACTTCAACAAGCCATAACTCCCTCAATATTTGGAGTTAAGGAACAATCTATATATCAAAACAAAGGCCTTAAGAGTACTACAAGAATAATACATAAAACCCACACAAAATGTATGGCGCATGTAAAAAAATGTAAAACATTACAATTCCATAGGATAACACTGGAAGCTAAACAACCCATACAGACAAGCAAATAAATTGGTTTTATGTAACACTCCACATCGTCAATGGGTAATCAAAACAACTGGGTATAGTGCACCCCTACCAAGGGAAATGGCACAGCCCATGCTTTAGAATGTTGAGCACATGAGGATTCCAAGCAGCAGCAACTCCCCAGTTCTGCTGTGCCATTAGAAGGGATATCAGCTACTTTTATCTTCTCTCAAGATTTCAAGACTTCTTTTGGCACTGCAATTCTGCATAGCAGGCTGGGGCTGCCTGTTTCGGGGAACACCCCTAAATTAAAATCGGGCCTGTTAAGCTCTGGCTTTCAAACTGACTAACCTGCCTTTTTGCCCCATTTCCCTGTGTGGAATGGGAGCCACTTCTTCCTTGTTAGGGTGTTAATGGTCTCTATCCCCCCCCACAAAAAAGGTGCCACAGGTAGGTAAATGTTTATTATTTATCAGGAGTGTAGGATCCCTGGTGGGTTCCTTTGCCGTTGGTTCCTTTCTCCACCCCTCCGCTCAGGTCTGTGACTTTTTATATATTCCTGCCGAATTGTGTTTTTGTGGTGTACCTAGTGTTTTTGTGGAATTTTTCTTGCATGGCCTCTGTTTCTGTACTGTGCGATAGTCATTCAGCCGTGGTGACAGTTGGGCACATGCTTCTCCTTCAGGCCATTTTCCCCGCACTTGCTTTCACTCGCGCCAGTGGTATGCATAGTTCTGCAGTGCTTGGCCATTAGCACATGCAATTGCCCATTGTGTTCTATGGCACTAACATGCTTGCATGATTGCCAGTGTGTGCATGTCTACACTAGTGGGCTAACATCATGTACAATGTTGGGACACTCTGTGCACACCCGCTAGTAAGCACACACACCTAGCCAGCATTTGTTGGCTGAGTCTTTTCTGTTTTTTACCTCAGTAGAAAGCCATTAGCCCAGGTCTAGATATTAGAGCTAATTATTATTATTTTCCCTCACAATTGTTACTTGGCACACAATTATGTCTCTCTCTCTCTCTGGCACCATGGCTTATTGGAGACCATTAATCATGATATGATGTAAGACCTGCAAAAAGGTGATGAGGCTCTCCCCCAAGGGTTCCTATTGCTCTCACTGTGTTGCTCAGCATAATATTTCTCTAATGACCCCCCCCAGACGGAGGGGGGCACCTGATTCTAAAGTTGGCAATGGTAAAGCAGAATTGTGAAAACCACTTCTGTTGCTTTTGGGTGAGCTTTTGGGGTCTGATGTTCTGTAGGACATCCCAGCAGACACATTCAATCCCAAATGGGTCCCCTTAGGTCAGGGGGGGCCCACACAGGCATGTCCAGGTTTGTTGCAGCAAGAAAAGGCTGCAGAATCAGATATGCAGGCAGACTCCACCCTGACTTCTTAGATGGCAAGGCAAGGTGATTTTATTTATGAGGTGCCCAATCTCAGAGGCTCTGGGTGCCGAACATACTGTAAATGAGGACATGCAGCGGTAAATGAAAACACAGTAAAACTTCATTGAAAACCACAACAAAATTAAAATTCAATAAAATAGAGGTTTCCAGAAGTCAATCTATAGGGGACTGGCCAAAACTAAAGAAGATGTCAACAGTCAAAGGCCAGGCTGAAGAGGTAGGCCTTTAGCCTCTCCTTAAATACCTCAATCAAGGGAGCCTCCTGGACTGCAGGTGGAAGCAAGTTCCACAGGGTCATCTCAGACACACTAAAAGCCCAATCTCATGAGGAGAAGGCCAGGATGAGGATTTCAGGGATCTTGGGTAAGCTCCTGACCTTAAAAAATTGCTCTCCCAATGAGGAGGACAACCCCTCTGAGAAGAAAGAAGAGGAAGGGGAGTGGATGGAGCCCAAGTCAAGGATCCCGATTCCCTCCCTTGTTTGACAATAAGACCTTGTCCTTTTTGATAGCTGAAGCATGTAAATCCTTATGTCTCAAGGAGGAGCAGTCCATGGAGATGGTGGATGTCAATCCAGTTCTGCCTGTGTCCTCCTCTGCTCCTAAGTGTTTCCCAGGTTTTATTCACTGTGACCAAATTATTGAGCAAGAATGGACAGGTGTGGATCAGAGAAAATATCTTCCCAAACCAAAGACAGAGACTTTCCCTTTTTTAGAGGAGATATCTCACAGGTGGGAAGCTCCTCCACTGGTGGAGGAGGCCATTTATAATTCAGACCAATTCTGTTCTCCATTTTCCTGAATGATCTCCCTGATGTCTGCACATCTGCTAGTATACACATGTATGTAGATGGCACCGTGTCATGCTTCACCAGGAGCTCCCTGGAGGAAGTGACTACCAGCCTTCAACTGGACTTCAACAATGTCCAGTGCTGGTTTAGTACTAACCAACTCTCTCTGAATGCCAAAAAAATGGTGTCTATGACCTTTGGCTCTAGACAAAAGCTGTCCAGATTAGACTTCCCCCCATCTTTCATAACCTGTCAGGTTCTATACTGGACAACATCCCCTCATTTAAGTACCTTGGACTGTGGCTAGACAAAATTCTAGACTTCAGTGTACATGTTGATGTCATACACAAAAAAAAATCCTTCCTAAGCTTGGTGTCCTGTACAGACAAGGCAGCTGCCTGCCCATGCAAGCTAGATGTGAAATTGTCCAAAAGATGATACTCCCTGTCTTCAACTTTGGGGACATTGTCTACAATTCTGCCCCTAAGACCACCCTATCCAGACTGGACACACTCTATAATTCCTTCTGCCACTATGTACTTGGATGTCCTCCTCTCACTCACCCCTGCAGTCTCTATACCTCACTCTACTTCCCTTTTCTCCCTGCCAGATGCCTATCACACACTGCTAATCTAGTTGGTAAATATTGGCTCAGTTCCCTGCCATCTTACTTATCCTCCATCCTGCTATTCCTTACGTTCCTCCACTCACAGAACACTTGCCCTCCCTCCTCGGCGTACATCAGCTGGTTTCGCAGCCTTCTCATACAAATTCCCTAGCACCTGGAACTCTCTCCCACTCGAAATTTGCTCTGCCCAATCTCGTCGTTCACTTACACTCCTCCTTCGCAATCACTCTGTTCACAGCTGCAACTGTAATTAACCCTGCATACAACCACCAATTTATTCCCTTCCCCTTATTTCATCTACCCCTTCCATCTATTTGCTTCCTCTCCCACCCCTTGCCAGCCTACTACTTCCTACTAGCCCCCTCTTGCCAGCCTGGGCCTCTCTCCTGTTCCTTCACTACTTCCCTCCAATCCCCCCATCCTCCCCCTAAATTGCCTCCCCCCCCTTCAGCTCACCTTGCATATCAGCATCCCCACTATACCTCTCCGCTCACCATTGGCTCACCTTGCCTATCAGCATCCCCACTATACCCCTCCACCCACCTGCCTTCCATCCCACCCACATCACCCTTACTCCTCAACCTCCCACACTCCATGGCTACCTTTACCCCTCCTTCCCCCTCCCCATCCTGCCAGTTCCCTGTCCTCTGGCAGGGTTTTCAGCATCCTGAAGGGGATTAGGTTTTTGGCTCCCATACATCTCCTCCCCCCCCTCCCCTAGATACCACTCGGTTTTTTCACTCACCACAGCTTCCTCTATCCCCGTGTTTATCCCTCTCCCTCACTTCACCAGTGCCCCATCCCCTTGCAGGGTTCCCAGCATACTGAAGGGGAGTAGGATTCAGCTTTTTGTATCCTCCTCCACCTCCTCCTCCTACCTACTTCATCTTACTGGTTCCCTGTCCCCTTTCATGGCTCTCATCATCCTGAAGGGGAGAAGGGTTCTAGCTTCCTGCCTTCTCTCTCTCTCCACTTCCACCTCCTCCCCATACTTCCCTCTGCTCCATTATCTTTCTAGTACTGCATCTTCTTGCAGGGTTCCCAGCATCCTGAAGAGGAGTATGCTCCTGGCTACCTTCCTTCTCCTCCTCACCCTACCTCATCTTTCCACCCAGCTCACTTACCCTCCCTCTCGTCTCTTTATAGCACTTGTATCCTCTTCCCCTCCACCCTAAGCACTTGGTTTTCCATATGCACATTTTCTGTATACTTATATAATCCTTGCATACCGAACATTTTACACTCCTTAAAGTACTTCACCTAAGTACTTCTGCTTGTATTTATACTATTATTGTCTTTATAAGTTTATTTCATATGCCATGTACTAAAAGTATGTCTCACAACTGTCTATGTTTACAATGTTTGTAATGATCTGGCTTGTGTTGTATTAGATGAATCTGACTCGAACTATGTTCTTTATCGTTTGACTTTTTTTGCTACTACCCTCTATGTAACCGCCTCCCCCCAATACGCTTCTGGAAATGAGCTGTTCACAGATCATGTTGTCTTTCCTGGAGAAACATTTCTAAATAAAATTAAAATGCAGGCAGTCCCGAGGGAGGTTTCGTCCCTTTCAGAACTTTGGTAACCAGAGAAATAGAGGAGCCTACTCAGGTAACAAAGGTTACAGTAACAGAGAAGCCCAGGCCACGTGCAGTGCAGGAGGCCCAGAGCAAAAGCCTGATACATTGCAAAGAGGGTACGTGGGCCCATCCCTGCCTCCCTTTCTTTGGTGGAAGACTAAAAGAGTTTTTCTTGAGATGGGCCCAAACAACGTCAGATACCTGGGTTCTGGAGATCCATACAACTCTCAACAGTTCCCTCCAGGGGACGCTTTCTACTGTCCCCATTTTCCAAGGATGTGGCAAAACACCAGGCAGTGTCAGACACTCTGACCTGCCAAATTCAAATCGGGGCCATCGTGCCAGTTCTGCCAAAGTGAGCATGGTCAAGGGTACTATTTGACCTATTTCATAGTTCCCAAGAAATTGGTGGGGTTTCAGCCCATTCTGGATCTGAAGCATCTGAACAAGTTTGTGCACCATAAAACTTTCAAGATAGAGTCCCTGAGGTTGATAACCCAGGCTGTTCAGCCAGGAGACTTCTTAGCTTCAATAGATCTGACAGATGCTTACCTTCACATCCCCATCTGTCAGTCCCACCAGAAGTATCTCTGATTCTTGATACTGGGCCAACATTTCCAATACAGGGCAGTTCTTTTTGGTCTTGCAACAGCCCCCCCCCTGAGTTTTCTTGAAGGTGTTGATAGTCCTGGTGGCTCAGCATTGCCAGGAAGGGCATCATGTCTATCCTTATCTGGAAAACCAGTTCATTCATTGTTCAACGCTGCCTCTGGCAAAGAGGTCAGTACTCAGGACTCTGGAGATCCCAGAGTTGCACAGCCAGATGATGAACCAGGAGAAGAGCTCTTTTGACCCATCTCAGGTTCTTCTGTCACCTTCCTGGAAGGAGACCTTGTTGACAGAAATCCAGTGGCTCAGGAATAAGTCATCAGCCTCTGCCCTCAGTCTGTTGAGGATTCTAGGCCTCATGGTGGCAGTGATAGATTTAGTCCTGTGGGCTCACTTCCATATGTGGCCTCTTCAAATGGGTTTGCTTATGGCCTGGAATCAGTCTTCAGAGGATTATCAGGCCAGGATCCCCCCTCATCCCTCATCTTTGTAACTCCCTGAGTCGGTGGGTGAATGTGCAGAATCTAAGTGAAGGGGTTCCGCTGGGATTCCCTAATTCTCACAACAGATGCCAGTCTTCACGGGTGGGGGCGGTACTGAACCAACTTTCCACTAAGGGGATGTGGTCAGAACAGGAACAGCACCTCCACATAAATATTCTGGAGATGTGCATGGTCTGCTTAGCACTCCTTTGGTTTCAAACCCTGCTGCAAAACAACATGGCAATAGTGAGGTCTGGTAACACCATCACAGTGGTGTACATAAACAACCAAGGAGGCACAAAAGCAGGGAGATGCTTTGAGAGGCATCCAACCTCCTCAGATGGGTGAAGGAGAATCTTCTCTCTCTGCTGGCAGTACATCTGGCAGGGGAGCTGAACATTCAGGCGGACTGGCTAAGTCATGAAAATGTTCACCCCAGGGAGTGGAAGTTGCACCAGGAGGTGTTCAAACTCCTGTGTAACTGGTTCGGTCAACCACAGACAGATCTGTTAGCATCTAGCCAAAATGCTCAGATACAAAGTTTCTTCAGTCATTTCTGGTGTCCACAGGCAGAAGCAGTGGACGCTCTGACTCAAGAGTGGTCCTTCAGCAGAGTGTATGCCTTTCCTCCACTGCCTCTTCTTCCAAAGGTCTTACAAAAAATAAGACACTCAAGAGAAAGCTTCCTCTTAATAGTGCCAGAGTGGCCGAGAAGACTGTGGTTCTCAGACTTAGTGAATCTAGCTCAGCAAGTACCCTTCCTCTTTCTGTTGCAAAGAGACCTTCTGTCACAAGGTCCCATTCTGTACCCAAATTCAGGAATGAAGCAGCTCCTGGGCTGGCCCCTGAAAGGAGGAGGCTCCCAAAATTAGGTTTCTCCAAGAAAGTAGTTGACACCTTGATGGATGCCAGAAAGACCTCTACACCTGCAGCTTATGCTTGAGTATGGTCCACCTTTTCGTCTTGGGCCAGAGGGAAGGAGTTTAAGCCTTCAAAGGCCTCAATTCCACAGATTTTGGATTTTCTACAGGAAGGCATGGAGAAGGGGTTGGCATTGAGTATGCTGAGAAACCAGGTTTCTGCTCTCGGAGCATTGTTAGGTTTCTCCCTAGGGACTAATAGAGAAATTTTTGGTTTTTTGCATGAGTTTGTCTTTGGTTATAGTTCTGCAAAAGAAGTGCAGGAAACCCTACTTAAAATAAATGTTAATAAAACTGGAGGTTTAGATGGAATGCAACATATTTTGTTGAAATATGCTGCCCCTGTTGTTTTGTATCCATTGGCTAGAATGTTCTGTATGTTACTGCCTTATGAGGAATTTCCTAAAGAATGGAAAACAGTTAAAGTGATGCCTATTTTTAAATCATGATCAAAAAACTGTTTCGAAAATTATCGTCCAATATCATTGTTGCCTATAGTTGCAAAACTTTTTGAAAAATTAGTGGCTAAATAAATACAAGATTTCCTGGAAAAAGGTAAGATTATTAATAGGCATCAATCAGTCTTTGGACCGCTACATGGTACCACCTTGGCCTTACTTACGGTTACAGGTGATATTACTGAGGCTCTGGACAGGAGGATGATATTGGGGGCAATTTCTGTCTATTTATCCAAGGGTTTTGATACCTTAAACCATGACATCCTCCTGTCCAGACTCAGAATCACTGGTATGTCTGAGACAGTGGTGAACTGGTTTAAAGCTTACCTAATAGGGAGACAACAGCTAGTGACCATTAATAATTGGACATCTGGCCTGCTGACTACTGTCTCAGGTGTGCCACAAGGATCCATTTTGGGTCCAAATTTGTATATAAATAGTCTCACACTATCTAATCCAGGCATAAAGTATCATCTGTACGCAGATGACACTATTATATATGCGTCGGGAAATTTGTTAAAACAAATTGAGTCCATTTTACAGGGAGCATTTGATGAATTACAGCTCTTTCTCCTCCAATCCAGACTTGTACTGCACCCAAAGAAGTCCCAATTCAAATTGTTTTCAAGAGAAAAATATAGAAGATCCCCTGGGACAACTCTGCAGATAGGAACCTGCGATAAAGATGCCCTTAAACAAGTTTCGAGTTATAAATATCTGGGACTGTATTTAGATAGGTCACTTAAATGGAATATTCACATAGAATACGTCACCAAAAAAGTAGGAACATGCCTGGGTACATTATAGAGAGTCAGACAATGTAAGTCTGAGATGGTAAGTAAACATGTAGTCAGCATGTTACTGGTACCTCTTTTAGATTTTGGGAATGTAATACTTTTGGAGGCAACATCCTCACAGTTATCCAAACTAGATGTTATATATAACAAACTGGCCCAGTTTATCTTAAATGTCACTAAGAGGACACATAGATATGATTTATATAAATCACTGGATTGGATGAACTTGAGAGATAGAAGATCTTTGCATGCATTACTGTATATGGCCAAGTGTTTAAAGGGTGAAGTCCCTGAATATATAATAGATGGTTTATAAATCAGGAAAATAAAAAATGGCCTAAGATTGGCTGAAGGGGTAGAATATCTATTGCCAAGATGTAAATCTGAATTGGGTAGATCCCATTTTTTTATAGGGGTCCACATATTTGGAACACTCTGCCACATCCTCTTAGGCTAGTCAATACCAAAATCTGTACAGGGGAGATTCAAAACTGGCTTGTGTATGAAGAAATTGGATGTAGACCCACCTTGAATGTTTATTGCAATGAATATGACAGATAATATTTTCCAATCAATTGTATTTAAGGTTTTGTTAAAATGACTAAGAATGTTTATGTGTGAGATAGGGAATCTCCCTATTTTTATGTATTGTGTATGGTATATTATATGTATTACTAGCTTTGTCTATTGTGTATCATATTACATGTCTATTGTTAATGTCATATGTCTACAGTTATTGGTTGTCATTAGACACTGTAACTCCTATATGCTGTACTAAGGACCTCACTGGAGATGAGCATGTCTCAGTTGAGTTTTCCTTTTAATTTTTCTGAGAGAATTAAGATTTTACAACTACTAGTTTTCCTGCAGGGAAGACCAGATTTTCCACACCTTGTATCCAATGGAAATCATTTCCTTCCTCAGATGTCTGCCAGGAAGGTAAGACAGCATTTTTTTTATTTACAGTATTAAGCAATGTTGCATGCAGGTAATTGGTTATAATCTAGGCAAATGTGTAGCTGCTATGGCACTGCGGGCTCAGTTGTGGCTGGAGAGTTGCTGCTGCTTGGAATCTTCATGTGCCCAACATTCTAAAGCTTGGGCTGTGCCATTTCTCCTGGTAGGGGTGCACTATACCCAGCTGTCTTGATTACCTATTGACAATGTTGGAGCGAACATAAAAGGAAATTATGGTAGGTATGAAGAAATTTCTTCTTTTGGCAGAAAATGGAACTGCAGAGCCCAGAGGGCCCTGCGCTCTCACAGCAACATGGATGCATGCATCCATGTCAATATGGATATATGCATCCATGCAGGGATGGAGGTACAGGGCTCAGAGGGCCCTGTGCTTCCAAAGGAAAATGGATTTGTACACGCAGGTCCCAAATACATTTATACTATCTCAAAAACTAAGGAAATTCATTGCAAAACAACTTCATTAATACACTAGAATCATAGAATCATAGAAGCTTGATGGCAGAAAAATACCATATCGGCCCATCTAGTCTGCCCTTTCCCCCCATACCTCCCGCTCCCTGCCAGCCCTCGCCCTCCCCCTGATACTCAGCCCCATATTCTTGTCCCATGCTCTCTTGAATTCTTCCACTGATTTAGCCCCCACTACTCCATCTGGTATTCTGTTCCAGGGCTCCACCACCCTCTCCATGAAGAAACGCCCTCTCACATTGCCTCTGTATCTTTTTCCTTGTAGTCTGAGGCTGTGCCCTCTAGTTCTGATCCCTCCTTCCTATTAAGTAAACCCTCATTTACCACTTTATTGAGTCCCTTTATATATTTAAAAGTTTTGTTTTTTTTAAATTTAGTATGCTTTTTCTTGCCGTCAGCCACCCAGTTCCTCAGCACGGACCCCTGCTTCCACTCCCAAATCAGTCACACCTCGTTGATACTCCCTGGCTTACCCCCCAGGGCGGGGTCACAGCACCTGCCCCTAGAGTGCTGCATCTCCGGGCTAGGTTGATGGGCCAACCTGGGAGCTGATGAAGCCGAGGGCAGGCTTCATTCGGGGTGGCTGGCAGCATTTTTCTCCCAGTGTGTGGGGGCGGGGACATGCAATGATGACCAGCATCTGCCCTGCCCCCAAACAATTGGCATCACATGCTCAGTACACCCAGCCTCTGCTAGGTGTCTGTGTTGCACCGAACACACTACCCTCCCCCCGGAGGACAGCAGCCCTCGGATGCTCAATGCTTCTCCCCAGCCGGCCCTCTGACATCCCAGGTCTGTTCCCGAACCCGGGTCACTGGCGTTGCAGGCAGGCAACCTGCCCCTGTGCCAGAGGGCCACCCTACATATTTAAAAGTTTCAATCATGTCTCCTCTTTCCCCCCTTGTCTCCAGTGTGTACAGATCCAGCTCCTTGCACCTCTGCTCATATGACGTTCCCTGCATAGCCTGCACCATCTTGGTTGCCCTTCTCTAAACCCTCTTCAATGCATCTATATCCTTGCGGAGATGACACTAGTTAGGGTTAAAATGACAAAAGTAGGGAAATATGGTGTTAGAGTTCCCAACCCTAACACCCCACCCCCATCCTGCAGGCAACAATGGGAAAAATCATTACGGTTTCACCTTTTCAGAGTTCTTGCAAATCAGGCGTGGGATGTACTTTGAGGCTCTCAGCCCTATCACTCACCTGACTACAGCTACAGCATCAGAATGCATTTTCCTTTGGTCTGTTTCACTTTCTGAAGAGCTCAATGGATCAAGAGAATATATTCTGAAAGAGAGAGTGAGAGAACAAGAGAAAAAGAGAGAATTGTTTGCAGGATGTCTGTATACAGTGGAGCTTGGCCTTGTAGCTAATAAATACATATGGGGCCCCCAAACCTCTAGCATAGCTAGGAAATCTTCAGATGGAAGACTATTCTCCTCATGGCTGTTTGGGCAAAGTGTCTTCATGATTCTGAATCCTCTCAGAGGGAAGGAAACTTTCTAAAGGTGCACCATTGGTGAGTGAATCATTTAAATGAAATGCAACAGATATGTTAAGTTGTGCAAAATACTGCATACTGTGACAGCCATGCAGTTGAAATAATATAAAGTTTTCTAAAATATAATTACTCTTTTAAGGACCACCACCCTTGAAAAAAACTCAAGGATATGAGGTGAAAGGTTGACCATAGGTGTGGTGGACTGAAATATGCAAAGAAAAATATGAAATAAATTCTTACAGCAATTTGAAAAATGATGGCCTGCATATGTGTCTGTGAACTCTGCAACTTACACGGACCTTGCTGGCTTTTGGTTTACTGAATTGAGAAAGTTGTGGGGAACATTTTGGATTTCACAGAACATTTGTGGGACATTTTCTCTCTTGCAAACCATTTTTCTTGTACTAATTTGATTTGTGGTACTGCACACCATCATGAGAGGCTGGTATCCATGGCAATTATCTTCACCTAGCTCTCTTCATCCAGTGACATCCCCTTTCGAAGAGGTTGTGTTTTGGTTCACTGCAACAGATTGGTTTATATGGTTTTTGATAACTGCAACACAGTGTCATAGATATATAAGTATGAGTTCCAGTTGGCTAGTAGGAGTAACTAGATCCTGCAGATGGCTAGTTCTGCTTTCAGCCTGTAGTCTGCTTTGAAGAGCTTAATAATCATCCAGAAGTGGAATCACACGTCATCTCTCTAATTTGAGAGCTGCTGCTAGTGCTACCATTATTTCTGAGAAAACTCTAGGAGTTGACAGTAAGTGGAACAGCAATGTTTTGCACTGGATGCTGTGGCAAGCTATGTCACTGCCAATCAGATGTACAGATATATAGTGTTATATTTTGTGTATGTGTACATGCCACAAGAATGCCAGTGCTAAGGAAAGGTCTCATAGGATAGTGAGAGAGACTGGATTTATTTTAAAATGTTTGACCTTCCTCTGACCTGAGAGGAACCAGCTTGCTTGCCAGGAAGCTGACAATTACTTGTCAAAGGTTTGGGGGTAGCTGATCAAAGGGTATTTACCTGGTTAACTAACTGAGGAAAACAGAGGTAGATAAAATGTTCAGGAGATAGCCCTTTTTCACCTCAAAGGCAGGATGTTTTGGTTCCAGAAAACTGTCATTGTATATTGTCTTTGATGAGATGAAGGACAGAAATATTCATTCTGGCAGGCTATTGCAAATTCTCTTACAGGTGTAATAATTGTCACGGAAGTATGACATCACAAGGTAGCCCGAAAATGATGTTGTTGGGAAAGCACAAGAGTGTCATCTACTGGCCTAAATGTAAGGACAGGCCAGGGATTTTGACACTATATAAAGAGCTTGAAAACCAGGGGCTCTCTCATTTTGCTGAGCATCTTCAAGGGACACTTCTCCAGACACACAAGAAGCAAGACTGCTATCAAAGGAAACTGAAAGTTTCATTTACTTTTCTTGGACTTCAATCCACTATGAACTTAAGGTAGAACTTAGCTAACAGTTTTAATGCTTTTATTTTTTGTATGTACATGTCCACTTTTTATGTGTGTTATTCTGTGACCAAATTGATCAAACCTTTCTGTTGTAATGTATGATAATTAATTATTTAGTAAAGACATTTGTTTTAAGAAATCTGCCTGAGCAAGATTTCTATATTGCATGTGTGACTGTGGGATGTTTCAGTAAAAATATCTGACTAAACTGTTATTGCTAAGGGGTGCCATCATAAGCTACCAAATCGAACAAAAGGTCTAAAAGGGAATATCTGGATAAAGATAGGGGGAATACTGAAGTCTCAAGGAAGGGTCTGTGGGGATCTGAACCAGGTTATTGCATGCCTTGTGGGAGAAGGCAGAATCAGGGTTACATGCTACCCAAAGAGGTTGTAATGCCTGGATCTTCCCCCTTTGTGTAACAACCAAGAAGGGTTCATATTTGGCTACAAGACTCGAGCTTAGTACTGTACCCTAATCTAGAGTAAAGAGTGGACCCTGGAACTTCGTGGTGAGTGTTCAGCTGTGAATTCAGCAAGCACTATAGAAGGACACAAAGAGGGTATCCCCTGTTTCCCTCACCCTGTCATGGATTGCACTTAGGGGTGGGCACTGTGAGCTCAGTAGACCTGACCATCAGGAATGGGTTCATGACAGCTGTAACTCTCAAGAATCAAAAACCTGGTACTGGGCAATGGAAGTATACATCCTTCAGGCCTGTAGGTGTCCAAAAATTCCCTGGTCTCACATTCTGACATGCGGGGTTGAGCATCTTCATTTTGTAATACTGTATTTTGACAAACTTTTTTGGAACATTCAGATCTAGTACCAACCTGGGATATCCTGTTTTTGTGAGTACTATGAAACAGACTAAATGGTGCCCATCTCCCTGTTGCTTTATTGGTACTGTACAGATGGCCTGTATCTCTAGCAAGGAAAGTACAGTCTGTAAAAGGTGCCATCTCTTTAATCTAATGAGTCAAAGCATTATCGTGAGATAGCTGACTGAACTCTTGCATACACTGATACTATGATCTCCAACACCCATCACTTGTGGAATTTGCCCATCTCACCTGGAAGGTTGTCATTCTGTGTTCTACCACCATCATAGGTACAGGGAGAGGGATCCCTTTATTTCATGCTGAATTGCTTCTTTTGAACTACCTGTACCTAAAGTGTATTTGGCTTCTGCCTCTTCTCCACAGATAGTATTTGACTGTGGGCCCTGAAATACCTTTGAACTACAGGGGCCCAATATTCAAAAAAGGGAAAAGTGGAGCGCAAATATTTGCATTTTGCCTTGCGCTTGCCCAGGTGCCCAAAAATGCTATATTCAGTGGAATAGCACACTTGTGCTATTCAACTGAATGTAGGACCAAATTGCAGCCCAGCACTAAGCCACTAAAACTACAGGAAACAAATGTCATTTGCAGTCATGTTTGTTCAAGTCTTATTTACCGCATTTCACTGCACACATAAAAATAAAAATTAAACCAGGTTGGTGGTCCAAAAAAGTAATTGATTCCCAGCACATGCTTTAAAACTATATCAGTAGCTGTTCAACAAAATAATTTGGAACCGGCCAGGAACAAAATATCGCCTAACAATGCAAAGCAGTCTTAACACCACCACCTGCAATGTCAGCAGACAATAATGCCATGGGACAGAACAGTGCAGGACATGCACGGTGCTGGCAGTAAATACCACCATTGGTGAACATCCCCTTGACTAGCACGTCCCAGCAAAAGGCACCCACACCCCTGGGCCAGTAGGCACAACCCCCACCCATGAAGCAGTGCCCCGTACAGTGCCTCCCTCTGGACCGCAACACAGAGTCACTTGTTGAACAGTGGCGGCCCATGCCCCCCTCCTTGCTGGCATTGTCCCTGCTGTTTGGCACTTTCCACCCCACACAGGCATCCATGTTCTGCCTCCAGCAGAGGACCCTACCTACCAGCATTGTCTGTGTTGTATGCCCCGCCACCCTACCGGTACCTCCGTGCCTTGTCCTGTGGGTCTCTAATGGCAGCCGTTGTCTTGCACTGCCTTTCCTTTGTCCTTGTGCCCTGTGCATCCCATGTCCTCCTTTGCCCATGGTTTCCATTCCCCATCCCAAAGGCTCCCGCATATCGCTTGGTACTTGTCCGCCTGCACCTCCATCGGCCGCTGCTCTGTTGCAGCACATGACAGTCTGCTATGCGGCATTTTGTGCTGGCTTTGTTTTCACCGCCACGATAATTTGACCGGCGATGTTACTGCCACAGTGGTATTCACACGATATTCCGGCCGTGTTGTTACTGGCCGGAAGCAACTAATTCACAACACAAGGCACACAGTATCTGTTAAAACCAAAAATACAAGCAGAAGAGAGAAAGAAATAAGTGCCTGAGCCGGGACTTGAAAAAACCCAGGCCATCTGGAATACCGTTCTTATTGGGCTACCAGCTGCATCTCCAAGGCAACTGGAAACTGGGCCATCCCAGAGCACATTATTCTTTTTCCAGTGCCTGGTGCTGCACAGATAATTACATTTTCAATCACAAGAGTGTGGTGTGCACATTTTATGGAACACATACAAACAGAAGAGAGAAAGAAATAAGTGCCGGAGCTGGGACTTGAACCAGGCCACCTGGAATACCATTCCGATTGTGCTACCAGCTGTGCCACCAAGGCAACTGGAAACCGGGCCATCCCAGAAAACATTACTCCTTCTCCAAAGCACAACCTAGTGCTGCACAGATAATTACATTTTCAATCACATGAGTGCGGTGTGCACATTTTACGGAACACATACAAACAGAAGAGAGAAAAATAAGTGCCTAAGCTGGGACTTGAACTTAGGCTGCCTGGAATACCATTCCAACTGTGCTACCACCTGTGCCACCAAGGCAACTGGTAAAAAACTGGTTAAAGCCAAAAATACAATATCAGTAGCTCTTTAAAATGCAGCACACTGCATTCTGGGCATCCATCTTCATTATCATAGCACCTGTAAAAGAAAAAGAGGAATGCCATATCTACTGTACCCTTTACTAATGAGAGGAATACTGATTCATACCAAGATAAATATCATACAAGTCTATAAATTATTACCCACTGATAGATTCAGTCAAGCTCACTGCCAGAGCCCTCACCTGACTCCTCTTCTTCAGCTTCTGGCTGTTGTGATGCATGTGCTACTGCTGTACTACAACTATGTGCAGCGTTCAGCTGGTGCTCAGTCAGTCCTTTACTGATTCTGTCTCTCGCCTTGCTTACCCCCCTCCTCCGGGCATGGTACAGTGAATGGTGTCTGGGTTTGAACTAGTAACCTCACAAAACTGGAACAATTTGATAAATATTTCTTTAACCCACTGCATCACACGTGGCTTGCGTGGTGATTTGGGGGTCCCTACAGCAGTCCATTTGCATTCCTCGGTTGCAAGTCAGTGACTGTAGCACTCAAAGCACCACATTTTAAATTAGCCACTCCATGATACATCAGCAGGCTGTAACAATTTGGTGCACCCCCTAGGAATGGCAGTGATTGTTGTATTCTTGTTCTTTGCCCTCAGTTTGCCAGATGGGCATTTATGACATATAAAAGGGCCCAAACAAGCAATCACTTACTGACGCAGCATCCACCCCACACCAGATTGTGCCACATTAGAGTATGTTCCTCATTGAGCCACATGTCAGGGATGTAGCTATAACCACTCTGGGGATAACAGACAGGTCTTTTCATAACCTTGTTTCTTTCAGGACTATGAAAGGTAGAACATTTCAGCCATCAGCCATGGCTGCCAAGAATACTGGCCTGCATTGTTTCTCATGGCCAGTAGTCATTATGGGACAGACTTGGCACCCTTTAACTCCATCTTTTCCCTAAGCATATCCTACCAGATCAAGGTTTCATTGATACTGCCAACTGCAGGCAACCTAATATCATGTGCTTTGATATGTTTATAGCAGAAAACAACAAATTCTATGACTTGGGGAACAGAATCACTGGGTAGTCTTCGATTGACGGTGGTACATAGGGGACTATGAACCCCCCCTCCACTGGCCCTGGAAATCGTCCATCCACCCGTGGCTGGCTTTAGACGATGTGTCAGTAATAAGTGATGCTGCCTTCAGTGCAATCACTTTATGGGTGACACAAAGATGTTCCCCCTGCAGGGAAATCCATTCAGCAAGGTCAGCCTCCTGGTCTGGATAATGGGACATACCCCCTCCCTCATCAAGCCTGTGGTGTTTTCAGTTGTTCCCATTTGCTCTGGTGGCACTGATCTTTATTTCTAGTTTGCTCAGTTTACTTTGCTGTTTTCTAACTTGTTCTTCAGTTAGTTTTAGAGAATTGGTGACTGGTTAATTTCCTTCTTTCTTGGCTCGTCTTGTGATGAGGAATTTTAACTCCAAATCATGCTGCTTTCTGTTAGCCATAATTCACAGCACACCTCTCATGGCAGGAGAGCTTCAGCCAGGTCTATTTATATATTAATACATTGGAGTCATGTGATGAGCTAGCCCTGAGCAGCAACTTTCTTCAGTGCTCTGTGGCCACTAAACAAAACGCGGCTGCAAAACTATCAAACCACTTTAAATTTTACTGATAGCCAGATATTCTGTTTGCTAAAATCAGCCTGAAATGAATTCTGCAGAAACTTCCACGAATGGACGCAGAACACCTCCAAATGGACTTCTCCCCGGCTCCCTCCTCGCAGTCCCTGAGCCAGCCTTCCAAATGGCAAAAGCCTGATTCACCACTGGAAACACTGAATGTGCTGGCACCCATGGCTCTAATCACGAGCAAGCTGGACAGATTCTTCAGTGAGCTTGCCTCAGTCAAAATAAGTTTGAGCGATATTGCTACTGATATCAAAGCAATGAAACAAATGGTAGAAACACTAACAACAAGAGTGAGTGATGCCAAAGTGAGAATTAGCTCCATGGAGGACAAGCAAAATAAGGACGAGAAACTTAACTCTGATATGAGGAAAAAGCTGAATAAACTGGAGGATAGACTGGAGGATCAGAAGAGTCACATCAGGTGCAACAACACTGTACTAGTTGGAATCCCAGAGAAAGCAGAAGGATCCAACCTACCTAAATTCATCCAAAAGCTACTTGCTGAAGTTGCAGGACTGCCTGTAATAGGAGCAGCATACCAACTGGAATACACGCATAGGTCAGCCAAAACCCCAGCCAAACAAGGCAAGGAGCAGAGAGCGATAATAGCCCAACTCACCAGCCTACAGGATAAACTACACATTTGGTCACAAGCTTGTCTAAAAGGAGCACTAGAACACAAAGGGAAACGTTTCCACATATACAGTGACATTACCCAGGCTGTTAGGGACAAGCAGAGAGCCTACCAAGATATTAAAAAAACCCTGCACAAAGCGCGAGTCCCATTCCGAGTTCTCCACCCAGCAAAGCTTGTTGTTACTACCCCAGCTAGCCCAAGAGAATTCCCAAATGTGAAGTAGCCAGCAGGGAGCTACCAAATATCCTCCCTCAAGTCTTCCCACCGGGAGAGAAACTTTAAGGAAGAACCCACAGCACAAGTCAACCTCACTGTTACAATTGAGGTTTTAACCAGGACTGTGACACCCCTCCTGCCTGCAATCCCCTGACAGTGAACGCTGAGGTACCTGACACTGGAATATAAAACAGAGGAAGGACAGACTTATGTACTCTCATCAAGGTAAATTCTGGCAAATGGGTCACACACCAGGGCACCATGACTCTAGATATCCGGAGCTGCATACATATGGATTACAACAGGAAACCAAAGGAGTGGGAGAGGTAAGACACGATT
Source organism: Neoceratodus forsteri (assembly GCA_016271365.2). Classification (NCBI taxonomy): domain Eukaryota; kingdom Metazoa; phylum Chordata; order Ceratodontiformes; family Ceratodontidae; genus Neoceratodus; species Neoceratodus forsteri. The sequence continues at coordinate 1,089,641,572 of CM057456.1, forward strand.
TTTCCTCTGTTTTTACCAGACAGATAAGGTGCCATTTAACTAGCCCAAGGATGGGATCTCCCTACCTCGGACGCATTCTCCCACACCTCAAGTCCACTCCTTTGTCCAGAGCAAGGTTATAAATCAGGCCAAAGCCAGGTTACAAACAGTCCACAAGCTGACCAATCCCCTCACCTTGTCCGCGACTGGGACATCTGATCCTCTCTTGCAATGGCCCCTGGATCCGCAACAGGACAATGTGATCTCTAGCACTCATCTCAATGAGAACTACGTAGCCATCTGATCAATGCCCCTAGCACACAAATGGCAGTGACGTCACCTGAGATTCCCCACTAGTGACCGGCGTGAGACAGCCCGATGAGTTGGTCTTCTCCCGACACCGACCTGTGCCCAAACAGAACTCGCTCAACCTAAAAGACACCGGCTCAAGCTACTGAATCTCAATGACTCTGCAGGGCAGTTTCCAAAACCGGCACACCTTGCTGCAGCCGAGGGAGGATGGCGATGCACAACGATGACCGAACTTTGCAAGTAAACAACCCCTTGAGCCACACCAGAGACATTTCCTCAGACTTACCCCTAGCCACTCCCAAACCAGGAGGAGGTAAACTGCTGCTACAGTAAACAGACTGAATTCATGCATGTTTTAATTGTACAACTGCAAATGTCACGGTGGAGCAGATTAAGCTCCCCGGTTTTATTCAGCCTCTTGTTTCTACATCTTTGGGGCAATGCCACCGGCTCCCTGAGCACTGCTGGGTGCCCCCCTTGGCAACCCTACAGGAACCAGGCATGCGCTCACGGGACAGTGTGTTGGGGGTGGGGGGAGGTGCCCCTGGAGTACAACTCTTCTCCCCAGTGAGCACACACAATAGATACGCTCAGCACTGGGAGTGCATATGAGATCCTCAAATGTAAGCAGGGAATCAAGACACAGAGTTTGAGGCACACAGCTCAATGGGCATTGTGCCATGGATAAGGGGAAACATATAGACATACAGGGGACAATTGGGGGGGAGATATGACATGCTGGGGCAGGGGAGCTGCCCAAGGGGGGGGGAGTAGATGGAGAGACAAGTCAGAACAAGCACAATGTAGCTGAAGGTGTATCACAGAGCGTACCTGGGGATGGACCCAGGGTTCCTGACCTAAACACTAACTGCTGGGTGAAGCACCAACTGCTGGTATGATCTACTGAGCGGGCGGGCCCTGCTGTAATGGATGCCACAACCACCCCAGTCACAACCCCTACCCAAGAGCGTCAGTTATGGCATGGGTTTGCCTGCGGAACACAGCACCGAGCATAACAACAGACACAATTTAAGGTGGCACTCAAACTGAAGTAGATCAGGAAAGTTAAAACCAAACTCCAAGCAGTGCCCGCATCAACGTCTTGAGCATGCATAGCGCTGGTTTGAGGAAATGGTGCACACTCCTGGTGCCCTGGTCCCCCACTCTTGTGACAGACAGTTGAAAGGCATGAAGGCATGAGCCAGTGGGATCCAACTGGGGAAGGGGGGGATCTAGGATCTGAGACCTTGGCTACATGCAGGTTTTATGGGGGGAGTGAGCAGAATGGGGCGGGATCTGGGAGGGAGGGAGTGACAGGGAATTACATAGGTAACGGATTTGAGGAATTGAAATATTGTACCACAAGCTCGGTGACCATGAGCAGAAGATGGCTGCAATCATGGGAGCCAGGCACTGACCAAATGAGATAGGATCTGCCCGGAACCCGTGGACCCCCTGCAATCATGGGGGGCAGAACACATTGCCCAGGAGGCCCCACCCAAGAATTTACCCATGTTGCTGTTTAGATAGTTTGGTATGCCTTTCTTTGTTATGTGTTACATGTTTTATTAGTTACTATGACACAAGCATATACTGTACGGAGGAAGGCGGAGTGTGAATTATGGGAGTCAGGGTGGGAAACACCCGAGCATAGCCCAAACAACATAGACCAACACCATCACCCTGGAGGTGCCAGAGTCCTACCGAGACCACCATGACCTCCTGTATGTAGGCCCAAGACAGGTGCCCTTCTCAGTGCACACACACACTCAACACTAACCTAATCTAATGTTAACCCTTGTAAATAACTCACATGGAATGTGAAGGGAGCACAAACAACAGAAAAAGATACCAGATACTAAGGCACTTAGTCCTTGTGAACTCAAACAGTCTTCTTGCAAGAGACACACATGCCTGCCCATCAGGCACAGTTATGGAGGAGAGATTGGGTGGGACAAGTATTAGCAGAAGAGGACAGTAAAAAAAAGGTGGGGGTAGCTATACTGATCCACAGGGGTATCCCCTTCAACCCAAAAGAACAGCAATAAGACCCAAGTGGGAGGTTCGTAATAGTCAGAGGGACCATTCACACACAGGAATTTATCTTGGCAGCAGTATATGGTCCAAACAAAGAGGAGCCAAACTTTTTTACCAAAATATTATCCCTCATCTCCATGATGTCTCCCACCCCAATCATACTGGCAGGAGATTGGAATCTAATCCCAGAACAACTCACTAGATAAGTCCAAGCCCAGAAATACTGGGCTCTCCCCTTCCCAAAGAGCACTCTCTGAACTCTAAGATTCTGTGGTGGTGGTGGACGTGTGACGGATACTCTACCTGGACATCAGGGAGTACACCTTCTGGTTGGCACCTCATGATACATCCTCTAGGTTGGACTACTTCCTTGTTAACCAACTGATCCTTAACGCAGCAGATTGTGAAATCCACCACAAGGTAATATCAGACCATGCTCCACTGTCCTTAACCATTCTGCCCAGTGACCAACCGAACCGTGACAGAATATGGTGGATAACTAACAATCTTTTAAAAGACCAGCACACCCCAACCTGAATAAAAGAATGCACAAAGCTTTTCTTTTCAGAGAATATGGGCTCAGTCCAAATCTTAGGCACACCTCTGGGAAGCCTTTAAATGCATCCTCCGAGGTGAATTAATTAGATTGGCATCCACCAGGAAAAAAAAGAGGAAAGCAGAATGCACCCAATTACTAAATAGGATACATCAACTGGAAATTAAAGCAAAAGGCCTACCCAACACAACTATAGGGTTACAACCCCTATGCAGCTAGAGCCAAATACAGTGAATTGCTAAGGGAACAAACATAATTTACCATCTTTAGAGCTAAGACTCGCTACGTAGACCAAGGGGAAAAGGCTGGGAAATTATTAGCCCTCAGACTCAAGCAGCATGAGGACTTCTTTGCAGAGTTATATGCTAGAGATGAACAGGTCCCCATCAGGGATATTCACCAGTTTCTTAAAATGGCCCACCTCCCACAGGTGCCACACGATATGCTTGAACAGCTGGGGGCCCACATCACAGTAGGAGACATCAACAAAGCGATAGATTCCTTAAAAATGCACAAAGCGCCAGGCCCAGATGGCTACTCAGCTAACTTTTACAAGGCCATGGGGTCAATCATTACTGAACATCTAGTCAACTTCTTTAATGAAGCGAAAACAATGGGGACCCTGGACCCAGGTCTACAGAAAGCCCTTATAACCCTCATTCCAAAGCCAGACAAAGACTTAACCACTATGGGCAGCTACAGACCAATCTTCCTCCTCAACATAGACCTCAAAATTCTGGCAAAGGTGTTTGACAGCTGCCTACAAAGAATAATGGGCAGCCTAATAGGTCCCCAACAAGTGGGGTTCATGCAGGGCAGGTTGGCATCCAACCATCTGCGGAAATTAGCCCATATCCTGGCGGCGTCCAGGGACTCCAATACCCCTGTGGTGTTGCTTCTCCTTGGACGCAGAAAAGGTTTTTGACAAAGTGTCTTGGTCATTTCTATTCGAAACCTTGAAGGAATTTGGACTGCCTGAATCCTTTATAGACTGGGTCAGGTTCCTATACTGGAGTCCCACCTCCAGGATACTCTGCAGTGGTATCCTGTCCTCACCATTCCGGTTACACACAGGCACCCCTGCCCCCTCTTCCCCTATTTGCTTAACCTCTACATTGAACTGTTGACATGGAGGATTCTGGTGGAGGACACAATTAGGGGCATCCAGGTTGGGGACTGCAGATACAAAATCTCCACCTATGCCGATGATGTACTCCTCCACCTGGAGGACCCGTCCCTCTCTATACCCCCACCCTCTCTCCTGCAGGAATTCGGACATGTATCAGGGTACAAATTGAACCTCGTGAAAAGTAGCATTATGCCACTGAACAAACAATATGTTCCATCCCCTCATAGCGCAGTGGGGGGGGGGGCACATGGAGCTCATCATCCACTAAATACCTAGGAATCATCATTTTACAAAGCAAAAGAATACGACAGACAAAAAATCTAGATGCTATATGGGTTAGAATCAGACAGGACCTAGGCAGGTGATCCTCACTCCCCCAACCCTATGGGCGCGCATAAACATAATCAAAATGAACATCCTGCCAAGGATGTTGTACCCTGTCAGCATGTTGGGCTGTTTCCTCCCAGTCTCCTGGTTTGCAGACCTGAAATCCTCAATATCCTCGTTCCTATGGGATGGCAGGCCACCTAGGACAGCATACCACAAACTCAAAGCATCCAAGGATTTGGGAGGACTTCAGCTTCCAGATTTCAGACTATACTATCTCACAGCACATGCAGCCCAATTACTGTGGTGGAGGACACACTCCACCCAAACTATGAGTGCTGACTACATCCCACAGTGGAAATTGATGGAGCTTGATCTCTACCAAACCACAGGAATCCAGATTCAGGACCTTACCAGCGTCCCACGCAAATCCATACCCATGGCTCTCAAAACCTCCCCAATAGGGACGTCGATGAAGATTTGTAAATAACTTCACACCCTCCTAGGCACTCGGCCACAGCTAGACTCAGCGCAACCCATGACTGGGAACCCGGCCTTCATGAGACTGAATAAACCCATCCCTAAAAATGTTCTCAATGCAATAGAACTCCAGAACCTGGGATCCCTCCTGGACAGCGACTCACTAATATCTCATCAAACATTTCAACAGAGGATGGCCCTGGCCAGAGTACCCACCTTCTCATTCTTCCAACTGAGACACTTGCTCACCATGGCCATTGGCCCCAAACCCTGGGACATGGGGCCATTTTTTTTTTTTTTTTGTTTAACCAGGAATAGCACACTATGCTGAAAGCTTTTTTTACAGGAGCGACCCAGGAGCACAAGGAAGTTAAGTCACTTGCTCAGGGTCACACAGTATGCAAGTGGAAGCTGTGGGATTCAAACCCAAGTCTCCTCTGCTGGATGTCACCAGATTTGCAGCTCAGAGCCTTAGACCACTGCCTCCTCCACTTTTGACAAATGGGACGAGCTCTGCGCATTAGCAAACCAAGGCCACGCAGTATCCCGACTGTACAAGCACCTCCTCTCCCTGACCATAGCTCCCAGCACGCCTACTGGAAAGGGGAATTCCCAGAGCTGGGGACCATGGGTAACCCATCCATCCTATGGAGATAAACACATAAATTACTCCAATTCGACATGCTAAAGCCCATGCAATTCAAAATTAATCACAACGTGTACTTCACCCTAGTCAAACTATTCAAAATGGGCAAACTGGCCTCCAGTCTCTGTTCCCATTGCAAACAAGACACAGGATCACTCAAACATATTCTATGGGACTGCCCAAAACAAAACCCCTGTGGAAAGAGGTAAGGCCCAAGCTAGACCCTATGTTGGGTCTGACGGATGCCTTCATCCCACAAACCTGTCTACTGGGGCTCAGTACAGAGGAGGTCGTGGGAGTCAAGAAATACCATATTTCCCTAGTCTCAGCCATGGTCAAAAAACTGATTATACAACACTGGATGGATGACCACATCCCATCCTTCCAAGAATGGCACAACTTCATCTTGGAGGCACTACGCATTGAAAAGATGATCAGCTGCATCTGTAACACCCCAAAACTCTATTGGAAAAGATGCGGAATGCTTGAGGCCCTCCTACTAAATGCCTAAAGAGCACAAGGGACCGGGTACCTGGAGGGCTCAAGAGTGCCAAATATCACCATCCCACTCCCTGCTGCTGACTGGAGCTCTCCTGCTTTGGCTACCCAGAACTGTATTGGATACCTAGAACTGTAGTGGGTCATCAGACTGCCTTAGCTTAACCCAGAGCCATCTTCTCCCCTGGGGAGAAGGCATGCACCTGCTCGATTTCCCACTTGATTTTTCTCTTCCACTTTTCAACATAACGTTTACCGTCATAGATATGTTTACGTGTTGTTCTGCTATATATTGATTGCATTATCAAAAATCTCAACAAAGTTTACTATTTTCTAACCCCCCCCAAAAAGAATATATATATAAATTAATACATTGACTTAGGGGTGTCTCTTACAAGATAAGAGGGTTATCTCATGTTGTTTTAGGTGAGATGACTGCAAATCGAATCTGAGCAGTTCTGTCAGCCCAAAACTGCATGAGATAACCTTCTTATCTCGTAAGAGACACCCCATAGTCAACGAATCAATATATTATAAAGCAGTGGCCTCCACTACAAAAAGAGCGTCATTTTTTTTTTAAATGGTGTTTTTATTTCTGCAAAATTTCATGGTGTCCCCCGCTGTTTCTTGAGATAATGGTACATTCCATGGGCATGCTTTGCGTGCTGATGTTGGTTGCACGGCAGGTAATGGCAAGCACTGACATGCCGTGTAGTCATTTTTAAACTCTTAAAGTTCTTGATGAACTGTCAAGGCAGCATAAGAAAGCAGCAGCGCTTGACACTAAATGAGTGAGGGAGAACAGTAAGGAATAAGGAAAAAAAAAAATCAGTCTATTCAGTCAGTAGAGCGAAAGAGAAACAGTGAGACCACCTCATAAATGATCAGTACTTCCGCCACAGAGCTGATCTGCAGTTAGCCTTCATAGACAGAACTGAAGAAACTGCCTGTCACTGTAACAAAAGACCGCTTCAGTCAGCAAACAGCAGTGAGTTTAGGTGGGCGACGTCAAAGAAAACTGTCAGCAGTGTTAATGACAGGTAATATATTTTGCTTCTGTCCAAGAAGGCGATTTGCAGTTCAGCTCTGTGGCTGAAATACTGAACGTTTATGAGGCAGTATCATGGTTTCTGTGTCGGTCCTCTGACTAAAGAGACTGATTTTTCTTTATTCCTTACTGTTCTCCCTCACTCATATGTCTCAAGCGCTGCTGCTTTCTTATGCTGCCTTGCTTGCTCATCGGGAACTTAATGAGTTTAAATTACACTTTTTTGGGAGTACTGTAGTCTCACAGTTGATCAACAGGACTCTGACAGGATGAATGTGACAAGTGAGAGCCACCGTGGCTCGATAAGAGGTACAGTGATGCTACGCTCCGATTGGTAGAGGCAGTTCCACTACTTTATAATATGAATTTTAGGTAATGAAACTATCAACTTTGAGTAGCTTCTTAAAGGGGCACTGTCAATCTTTTTTGCATATTATTTTTAGGTAAAAACACACATTTTACGATTGCTTACTTTGTCTAAAATTCATTGATGTTGCTGGTTATTTTATCTGCCTCCTTGCTTATTAGAACCAAAATGCATGGTAATGTATAATCTATACCCAGTTTTGTTTTGCTTCAAATTATTGAACTACTCTTAGTGCACACTTCCTGAACAAAAGAAGCACCCTCAAACAGTGCAGCCACTCATGTTACAATAGTCTCCTCTTCTCCCACTGCATAATGAGTGGCTAGATTGTGTTGGGAGTGTTCCTGAGTCCAGGAAAGATGCAGTGGGAGCTGGTTAATAAATGTAAACAAACATATTTTGGTGTGGTAACGCCAGTATGGCGGGCAGTCAGTTTTTCACTTTTTAAAAGAAAAAAAGGGATCTGAATCAAACTACCAGCTGCATCAACAGTCTCTATCGTATGTGAACAATCATAAAATGTGTTTTTTTTTTAACTAAGGAAACTTTAAGGCTAAAGGGGGTTGACAGTGTCCCTTTAACTGAAGCTGCCTTCACGTAGTGACAGCCCATGATTATAAGCCACAGGCGATTTCAGTAAATGTTAATGTCTAACTGATGAAATACAGTAATGCCTTGCTCATTTCACTTTAAAAAATGTTGGATTAAATTGTTGTTTGTTGCATCACAGTCTGTTGTCATGGTAAACACTATGATGTCATAAACAAGACCCTTATAAGGTCAGTTGGGGGCAATCAATGCATTTTTTGGACAGGCTTCCTAGATAGACTACTAAAAGGAGTTCTAAACCCCGGAAAGGAAAATCAACATTTGAAAAAGAAGCTACTGTGTCTAGTCAATCCTAACAGCTGAAACATTAGGTTTATGAAAACACATACTGAAGTGGATGCCTCCTCTTAAAGGATTACTCCTGCTATACCATACTTGCTAAGACCCTCTTGAGATCCAGACAAAGTCCACTGCTTTCCCCTTAACAACTCGGTGTCATATCTTCAAAAACGTCAATCAGACATGATCTTCCTTCTGTACAACCATGATAGTTATCTTCAGTCAGGCTGTAAATTTCCATTTGTTCCTGAATTTTGACTTCTATTAGCAATGTGAGGGTTTTACTCTAAACTAAGATTAACTTTACAAATCTGTCGTTTCCCTGGTCTTTCCTGGATCCCTTCTTGACTGCTTGGGAAATATTCACTTCCAGCCAATCTCTTGTCAATAACTCTGTTTCCAGTGAGTTTGTAAAGATCTTGACTACTTGCCCTCCTACAGTATTCTACCATTCTTTGGGAATTCTTGGGTAAGTCCATCCAGCCTTAGAGCATTGCCTGTCTTGCGTGGGTCCAGCTTCTTCATTAAAAGATCAGGTCCAGCTTAAACTGTTCCCTTAGTTTGTAGCTAACCTTCACCGGAAAATGTGCTAGGGGTGTTTGAGTAACAAACAGTATTTCTCAAATGCCGCAAATAATAGACTATTTGTTAGCTGGGAAGAAAAGAAAAAATTACTCACCTTAGTAATTATGTTTCTTCTAATGGAGTCTTGCTGTATTCTGACTATTGCAGTTAGCTCAAGCACTTGAACTGTCCTGGAAAGTAGAGGGTTAAATTTCTATGAACGTTGAGCTTGAGCTCGGTTGAAGACTCGGTCTGCAGTGCTTTGAATCCAAACCGTTAGATTCTTATGAGCCAAAATTCACTGACCTATAACTATGTGAAAATTGTAAAATTCCTATTAGCCAACTGGCAACAGAAAGTTTTTAGATTCACAAAAGAAGACTTAAGTCAGGAAACCCCCCAAAAAAACAAAAACCAAGTAGTAAAGCATGAGAAAATTACTAATTAATAAACACAAAGCATCCACATCAAGAAAGTGTGCTGAAGACACCCTTGGGGTGCAACACTGCACCTGCCCACCCACTTACCAAAAAACAGGTTCTGAGAGGGGAGGCAGGGAGGGAGGTAAGACTACAGCAAGACTCCATTAGAAGAAACATAATTACTAAGGTGAGTAATTTTTTTCTTCAAACAACATGAAGTCTTGCTGTATTCTGACTATTGCAGTCTACCAAGCAGTACCTCCATGGAGGAGGGACAGAACCTACTTTGGGAACAGGCTCTGAAGTACTGCTGTGCCAAACCGAGCATCACTCCTAGCCTGGATATCCAGAGAGTAATGCTTGGTGAAGGTATGGACTGTTTTCCAGGTGGCTGCTTGGCAAATTTCTAGCAAAGGAATATCCCTGGCAGCAGCCAGAGAAGCAGCTGTACCTCTAGTGGAATGAGCCCTCAGGCCTGAGGGTGGAATTTTCCCTAGTTTCTCATAGCAGAACTGTATACAGGATACAATCCACCTGGCAATAGTTCTCTCGGTGGCAGGTTTGCCCTTACCTACTTCCCCATAAGTGAGGAACAACTGGAGGGAGTCAAACCTGTGACACTTTGTACGTTCTATGTAGTAACTAAGGGCTCTTTTAACATCTAAACTGTGTAACCTCCTCTCTCCTGAGGAAGAGTGATCAGTGAAGAAAACAGGAAGAGACAGACTGATTTAAATGGAAATCTGAAACCTCTTTGGGTAAGAACCTCCTATTGGTTCTAAGGACCACTTTATCTCTATGGAATGAAATAAAGTCAGGCTCTACTGACAGAGCTTGCAATTCACTGATACGTCTGGCAGAGGTAACAGCTACCAAAAACACAGTTTTCCAAGTCAAGTACTTAAGCTCTGCTGAGGACATAGGCTCAAAAGGAGGTTGCATAAGCTGAGCAATGCAAACTTCAAATCCCAGGCAGCAGGATCCCTAAAGGGGGGGTTGGTATGAAGCAATCCCTTAAAAAAAATTACAGAAAACAGGGTGAGACGACAGTGAAGTAGGCTTTCCAACTGACAGAAAAGCAGAAACAGCTGACAAGTGTACTCTGAGAGTAGCTGATCTGAGGCCTAGGCCATTAAGATGAACCATATAATCCAGGACTGTAGACAAATCAGCAGTGTCTGGGGATATGTGCCTCCTGGAACACCAAATGCTGAATCTCTTCCATTTGAGGTTGTAAGTTTTCCTGGTGGCAGGCTTTCGAGAGGCTTTGAGAATATCCAGAACTCCCTGGGACAGATGCAAGTCTGCATATTCTAACTCCTCAAGAGTCATGCCTTGAAATTGAGGGGCCGAAGATTGGGGTACCAAATCCTCCCCTGAGAGGAGGTTAACAGGTTGCAATTACTGGGAAGAGACAGGAGAAGATGGACTGCTAGGGACAGCAACAGGGGGTACCAAGGCTGCCTGGCCCAGTCCGGAGCAATCAGAATCACTTTGCAAGGTTGTGACCTTATCTTGACCAGGACTTTGAAGAGTACAGGAAAAGGAGGGAAGGCATAAAGAAATTTTCCTTCCCAATTCAAAATCAGAGCATCCAGAGGGACTGAGCCCAAGACTGGGGGTCTGCAACAAAACAGAGGAAGTTGGTGATTGTCTGGGGCTGCAAAGAGGTCTATCTCCGGAGTGCCCCACCTTGAAAAGATGACTTTCAACACCAGAGGGTCCAGGGACCATTCATGATGGCCCTGGGAGATCCTGCTCAGTGCATCTGCTAGCACATTGTCCTTCTCTGGAAGGTGGACTGCCACCAGAGAGGTCTGTAGAGCATAAGCTAGGGACCACAATTTCATGGCTTCCATGCACAAGGCCATGGACTGAGTGCCTCCCTGCTTGTTGATGTACCACATGATGGTGGTGGTGTCCATCCTGACCTGAACCACCTTGTTCTGCACTGACTGAGAGAAAGCTTGCAGGGCCAGAAAAACTGCTCTGAGTTCCAGAAGATTGATATGAAGAAGGGATTCCTGAGGGGACCACAGTCCCTGGGCTGTGAAAGCCCCCAGATGGGCTCCCCACCCCAATAGGGAAGCATCCGTGGTAAGGACCACAGAGTGAGTCTGAGTGACAAATGGAACTCCTTGCCTTAAATTGTCCAGATCCTGCCACCACTGAAGGGCCTGGATTAGAGTCTGAGTAACCGGAACTAGTTTGGTAAGAGGATCTTTCCTTTGGGACCAAAAGGCCCTCAGATGGAACTGAATGTCCCTCATCTGAAACCTAGCCCCTTGCACCAGTGCTGTGGAAGCTGCCATGTGGCCCAAAAGCTGAAGGAAATGCCTTGCTGGTCGAGAAACCAGAGGGCGGAAGGAAGAAGCCAGCTGTGTAATGGCTGTTGCCCTTTCCAGAGGAAGGAAAGCTCTTGCTTTGACAGTATCCAGCTCTGCTCCTATAAAGGTGAGAAGCTGTACAGGCTCGAGAACTGACTTAGGAAGGTTGAGAAGAAATCCAAGGGAAGTGAGCACTTGCTGGGTCACTTGTAGATCTGACTTGACTTGGTCTGAGGACTGACCCACAATGAGTCAATCATCCAGATATGGAAAAATGGAAATTCTTTTTCTTCTTAAAAAGGCCACTACTACTGCTAGGCACTTTGTGAACACCCTTGGGGCTGATGTTAGGCCAAAGGGCATTGCTTTGAACTGATAATGGCTTGAGGGCAATTCGAACCTGAGGTACGTTCTGTGGGAGCACCTGATGGGAATGTGAAAGTAGGCATCTTTGAGGTCCAGGGAGGTTAGCCAGTCCCCTGGCCTTAGAGAGGGAAGAATTGTTCCCAGAGTCACCATTTTGAACCTTGGTTTCAAAAGATGTTTGTTCAGGTATCTTAAGTCTAGGATGGGTCGCCACTCCACTGTCTTTTTTGGGGTAAGAAAGTACCTGGAGTACAGACCGTTGCCCCTGTGTAGGGTAGGAACTCTCTCTATGGCCCTTAAGGCCAGCAGAGACAAAACCTCTGCCTCCAGAGCAAGGGTTTCTGAGATTGCAGGTGGAAAGAATCTGGCTCTCATTTTCAGAAATTTTTTGAAACTGAGAACCAGTCCCTGGCTTACTACCTCCAGGATCCACCTGTCTGAGGTGACAGACATCCAGCCCTGGACAAAATAAGCCAGCCTGCCCCCTACCAGGATGGGGGAGTCAACCCAGGCTGACACATCAGGGGGTCAGCTTGGCAGGAGCCTTAGGCTGAGGAGTGGATGCAGCCCTGCTCATCCCCCTTCTGCCTCTCCCTCTAAAGAATCCCCTCTGAGAAAAGGGAGAGGACGCCTGTGCTTGGTAGAAAGGTCCGTGAAGAGGCCTGCCCCTGCCCCTAGCTTGCCGCCTTTGAGGAGTTGCCTGCCTCTCCTAGCCCTGTGCACTCCTATAAGTGGTCCTGTACTCATCCATTTTCTTCATGTAATTCTCTGTCTGCTCTCTAAACAGAGAATTACCCACCACAGGGAAATCCATGGCCTTAGCCTGGGTGTCCTGTGAGAGGCTAGTACATCTGAGCCAAGCCATCCTCCGAAGAGCCACAGATGTAGCCGTGACTCTTGATGACACATCATTGGAGTCCACAGCAGCATTAAATTGTACTTTTGATGCCTCAATCCCATCAGCAGCCACCTCCTCCAGCTCCTTGGCCAGCTGGGGGGAGGCCTGCTTAGCCAGTGCCAGTACAGTTTCCCACCTGGACTTCTGGTACCTGGCTGCATAGGTCATACAGTTAGCCTGCCTGAGTCCCAAGGAGGATGCCAAGTACTGTTTCTTTGCCATGGCATCCATCTCCCTGGTGTCTTTGTCTGGGGGGTGTGAAGCCAAGGAAATATTTGCCTTGTCACGGGCTACAGCCTGCACGACCCCAACATGGCTGCATTGCTGGTAGCAAAACTCCGTATCTGAGCCTGATAAAGCATACCTCTTGTCCATCCTTCTGTCAACAGGAGGTACAGAATTAGGAGACTAGAATTTTTTGTGTCTGCTTCCCAAAGGACTTATGAAGGGGAATAGTCTCTTGGACTCTGGAATGTCCATTATTTCAACAAAATCAGGCTCCTCTTGATTCTTCACAGCCTCCTCCATAGGAAGCTGGAGGGTTTCAGCCACCTTTCGGTAGAACAGATAGTGGGGAGGAGACTCAGAGAGCCTAGGAGGGGAAACACCAGAAGGTCTGTCTGGGGAAATGTCTGGTTCAACAGGCACATCCAGACTTTCATCATCATCACCATCCTCTTCAAACTCCGGTTCATAAAAGTCTTCAGGGGTATAATCGTGAACCAGGGGAACCGACTGAACTGAACCCCTGCCAAAAGGTGCCGGATCAGTTGGAACCGGACGAAGCGATTCAACAATACGAATCGCTCTGGCTATTTCTTCGGCGGTCGGAACATGAACCTCTGGATCCGAACCGGTCGATTTTTCTTTGCGTTTTTTCTTTGTAGGAACCGATCCCTCAGGATTGGCTCTCCTCTTGCCCAAAGAAGTATCGCCCTGGTCAGAGGGCACTCCTTCTGGTTCGGTGAGAACTGAACCGGCCTGGCCTTCCGGGTCAGTGGATTTCTCGGCCTCCTTATCCCTAAGTCTACCTAACTTTTCTAGGGTAGACTTAGGGAAATTCTTGCAAATTTGGCAGTCTGAATCGAGGTGGTCAAACCCCAGACAGTAAACACAGGTGGCATGGGGATCAGCCTTAGCAAAGACCTCCCCACACTCACTAAAGTGTTGAAACCCAGTGGGCCCATTTTTTTTCTTGTGTTTCTCAGACATGGCCAACCTAACAAAACTTACCCTTTATATGGCAACCACCAGGCAAGACTCCCTTATCGACTTCTAACTGTGTTATGGGTATTGGAAAAATATGCAAAAATTACATTTTTTTTTAAACCAATAAGGACCGGTAACCACACACTAAAAAAAAGCAAAGAAGATTTAAACTAATGGATCAGTTCAGCCAAACCGATCGAGAAATACAATTTTACAATTTCCACAATAAGAACAGAGATGCTACCTAAAGTACTTACTGAACCGTAGACAGAGCCCTGAATCGACAATGTGTAAAATAAATCGGACTAAAACTGACAACTTTAACCGACTTTGAACCGAGCAGAAGGAGAAATCTCCGGAGCGACTGTTCTAGCGAGTCGGAGTAAAGAATCTGATGGTTTGGATTTAAAGCATTGCAGACAGAGGCCCAGATATTCAAAAGGGTTGCGCATGGTGCAACAGTGTTGCGCCATGCACAACCCACTGATGCACCACGGTGCGATATTTAAAAGGGAAAAGTGCCTGCACAAATCCCGGTCTTGGGCGCATCAGTAATGTATGCAGGCACAGGTGTGTGGGGAGTGTGCCATGCATAAACTGCACAGTCGATATTCGCCGGGCCGTGCAGAGTTGTCTGCGCAACCCTACCTCGCCTGCACAACTTCGCCCGGAAAAAAAAGGAACAAGTGGGAGGCACCCACAGGTGAGCTGCCACATTGCAGGGTGCAACACAGCAGCTGCCACCTGTGGGTGCGCTCCACTGTTCCTCCCACCTTGCGGTGCCCCCCATGCCCCGATCGCGGGCTGAAGTGCCCCCTGGTAGCCGATCGTGGGCAAACAGAAAACTATCCTCTCCCCGAGTAGCCTGATCGGCGGGCATAACAGAAACTGTCCTCCCCCTCCCGTAGCCGCGATCGCGGGCAGCGCAATATTCTCCCCGCGGCCCGATCGTGGGCAGAACAGTATTCGTCCCCCAGCAGCCCGATCGTGGGCATAATGTTCAACTGCCCCCGAGTAGCCTGATCGCGGGCGCCAAAGTTCATCTCCCCAGTAGCCCGTCGCGGGCGGCATCCCTCACCCGCGTCCAGAATCCCGCGGTGATCTAGTGACCCACCCCTCCTGCCCACGAGGTCCCACCACCCGCTCCCCGTCAGCGGCGGGTGGCAGCACCACCTGCCTGGCTCTGCGCCAGCCGACTGACAGCTTGGTAGGGCTGCATGCCCATTGGTTCGAGACGCGAGCCAATGGGCGTGCAGCCATACCGTACAAGGCAGTCGGATATGTGAATGAATTCATTCATTCACATACCTGAACTACCTTATGCGTATGGCTCACGCCGTGGCCTCTGAGCTGTGGGTAATGCCCTACGGCTGTCAGGTCAGCGGGCAAGCGGGGCGGCTGGTAATGGGTGCTGCCGCCCGGCGGCTGATTGGGGGAGGCGGGTGGGGCCACTAGATCACCAGGTATTTCCGACGGGGTGGAGGATGCCGCCTGGCGATGGGATACTCCAGTCCGGCTGGACCACCAGAGTTATTGGACTTTGGGGGTCTGATGCCCGTGATTGGGCTACTGGGGAACTATTCCATTAGCCCGCAATTGGCTGCTCGGGACTATTTCATGCCCGCCGATCGGGCTGCTGGTGGCGTTAACATTATGCCCATGATCGGCTACTGGGGTGGGGAGCTTAATATTATGCCCGCGATCGGGCTGCTCGGGGACTGTTACGGTTATGCCCACGATCGGGCTGCTGGGGGTGTTTACTTTTATGCCCTGCTGATTAGGCTGCAGGGGCGCTAGTCCCCGATGGCTGCTGCCTGGCAGGGCGCCAGGCGCAAGTCGTCGGGGATCGGCGCACCTGCATGCTAATGGCATGCAAATGGGGCTGTAATTAGATGCAAATGGCCCCTCCGCGCCTTGCATAAATTATGGCCCCATTTACATGTCACCCATTGAATATTGCAGGTGCTGCACATGGCGCAATGGAACTTGCGCCACCGCATCTCAATGCTCCACTCTGACCACTTGCGCTGGCGCCATGCATAGTGGGTCTGGCCAGGGGGCGATATTCAAAGAAGTTGCACCATAGCGCAACTCTGTTGAATATCACCCTGGCCACACCCCTGCGCAACTATTTTGAGCGGTGCAGGGGCTTGCGCCACACAATGCCGCAGTTTGAATATCTGGGCCAGAGTCTTCAACCGAGCTCGAGCTCAATGTTCTATGCCCTGCATAGAAATTTAACCCTCTACTCTCCGGGGCAGTTCAAGTGCTGGAGCTAACTGCAATAGTCAGAATACAACAAGACTTCATGTTGTTTGAAAACAAATAGTAGTAGTAAAATCTTTGTTTTTAGTCAGGAAAGAATGACTTTACACCGTTAGGACAAAGTCCTGTTTACAAGATGCTCCTCAAAGCAATAAAACTTCATATATACAGAGGCACTATTTGGTGTTTTGCTATTCAGCCTGAGTTCAAGATCCCCCGAGACTTCCTGTCCAATCAAAGACCACCCACTTTGGAAGCTCACTGAGGGCAAATTATGTGTGACCCAGCACTTGCAGAAGCTACAGGCAAGAGAGGCAGATACAGATACCTGAGCTATTGTGAAGAGCAGTCTACTTCCATCCACTTGTTAAAATTAGCCAAAAAGTAGAAATCTTGGCAGTTGCTGTTCCCTTTCTAAATTCTATGCTATAGAGGGTTTTTTTAACACAGTAGTGTGAAAATTAGGCTTTCTTCATGAGAATTGCAGAAGTGAGAAGAAAGCAAAACTAAAAAAGGGTTGTTTGTTTGTCAGAGAGAGAGAGAGAGAGAGTGAGAGAAAGAGAGAGGCCAGGGCTCCAGCCCAGCTGACGCACACAGCCTTGTGTGCATGTATGAATGTGCTCAAACCAAACCAGATTTAAAGACGTAGTATTTTACACAGTTTAAGGGAGTATGGGATATTTTGTAGGGTATTTCGTGAACAGAAATGTGTTTTTATTGTACCTAAGGCATGTCTGAAACAAAGAACAATGCAAACTAAGGGTTCAGATTCATAGCAGTCTAACCCAAGTGCAGTGAAGTGCACAACTGTGCTGAATAATTTTTATCATTTTTTTTGTAGTGGCCAGAGCTGGCTAACTCCTACCACTGCTTCTGGGTGGCTGCCATTTTTGTCCTGTGTTTGTGTGCATTAGTGTATACTGTGCACACTGTGCATGCATGTGCACTTAGCTCAGTTGTTTGGAACCTATTTATTGCTGCACAGTGAGAGCTATGCTGACGTACTGTTAGTGGAAGAGGAGAGAATAAAGGGGTTCAGAAAGGAGTGTTCAGATACCGAATGCATTACATAATGTTTGCTCCATGTAGTGGAGTTGAAGCACATAATGAGTATGCATGAACAGGTGTGCTTCCTGTCTCTATCTCCCCCACACTTTTTTCTTTCGTGACTTTCCCAGCTCTCTGTTTATCTGTGCTTTCCCACCCCACGCATTCAAAATAGTCCTACTCGCTGCCACTAATCCCACCCTTCTCCCGATCACTGCCCCAATTAACACCCACATTTGTACTTCCACCCACCACCACCAATCCTGCCTTCCTCCCAACTGTTGCCCCTGGTCCACAGTTACTTTTGTACTCCCACCAGCTGATGCCGACCCCCCATCTCTGCTTCCTGGTCCACATTCAAAGTCTGCTGCACAAAACCATAGCTTGCTTCATCCTGCTCTTCCTTTCTCATCTTCAGCAGGTAGGACTATAAATATGAACCAGGGAGCAGTGATTGAGAGGAGGCCAGAATTGAAGGCAGTGGGTGGGAGTACAAATATGTGGACCAGAAACTGTGCTCAAGAGGAGAGAGTCAGTGGTGGCAGGTAGGAGTTAGCAGCCCCAGGGTTCCCTATTTTTGTTGCAGTAAGAAACAAGCATTTGTCAATGCCAAATGCTGATTGCTGTTTCTCCCGCCACTGCAGGCTGCCCTTTTGTACTGGGCTCCTTCCTGCATTGCTGCCTTTTTCTGCCCACAAAGAAATCCGCAGCAGTCCCAACAGAGCTCCGTTGAGCTAACTCACTCCCCCTCCCTCACCCGCTTGTTCTGTTTCTCCCGGCGCTGCAGGCTGCCCTTTTGTACTGGGCTCTTGCCTGCGTTGGCACCTTTTTCTGCCCACAAAGAAATCCGCAGCAGTCCCGACAGAGCTCAGTTGAGCTCGGTCACTCCGCCTCTCTCACTCGCTCGATCCTAATCTGTCCCAAACACTGATTTCCAAAAGCGACTGCGGTATTCTGTGCCGGAAACGCGAAAACACATTTTGGCCTGGATGTGAAAAATGACAACTGTACTGTTCATAAGGAGGTGTGAAAAAATGCCACTGTTGAAAATCTAACGTGAAAATATTACTGATTTGCGAAGTTACAAGGGTGCGTGGAAACTGCACAATGCACGCTTGTAACACAGTCATTTCATGGAGTTTCATCACAAAATTTTCAACATAGGCATTTTAGGACCTCTGCTCCTGAACAGTGTCACTGTGATTTTCGTAATGCGTCCTGAACACTGATTTCCCACAGCGCCTGCACTGTTCTGCGCCGGAAGTGCGAAAACACATTTTGGCCAGGATGTGAAAAATGACAGCTGTACTGTTCATATGGAGGGCCTGAAAGATAGCAATGTTGAAAATCTGGAGTGAAAATATTGTAAATTGGTGAAGTTATTACCGTGCGTGGAAACTGCGCAACGCACGCTCGTAACAGTCATTTTATGGACTTTCGTCAGCAAATTTTCAACATAGGCATTTTAGGACTTCTGCTAATGAACAGTGTTACTGTGATTTTCATAATGCATCCTGAACACTGATTTTCCACAGCGCCCACGCTATTCTGCGCCGGAAGTGCGAAAACACATTTCGGCTAGGACGTGGAAAATGGCAGCAGTACTGTTCATAAGGAGGTGTGGGAAAATGGCAGTGTTGAAAATTTGGAGTGAAAATATTGCAAATTTGCGAAGTTATGAGCGTGCGTATGAGTAACCAGCAACGTGACGTTGTGAAAACAGTCATTTCTGGATTTTTCCACCAAATGTGCAAGATGAACTTTCTGAGAACCCACCTCATGAACACTGCTACTGTCATTTCATTAATTGGTCTCGAAAGGTGATTCTGCGCAGTGACCGCAAAATCATCTTTTGGGGCCGAATAATGCCATGACAGTGAATGAATTCATGAGGAGGGGTCCCAAAAACCACAGGTTGAAAATTTGGTGCCAAAATTCCAAAAAAATGCCTGAGATATGCATCAAAGTTGAAAACAACACTATTTATGCCATTATACAGCGTATCGGCATTTCCTCAGTTCGTGGTCAGCTTTGAAGAGGGCAGATGTGTTCCTGGTCCACCGAAGATTGTTGCGCTGGCCAAGGTAAGCATGGGGTGAGGGGAGGGGTGGAGGTGGGGTGCAGGAGGGTGGGCGCGAGGTTTGGGAGGGCCACTGACTCATTTAGGCACCGCTTTTTTTGCTTTATAAGTAAAAAAAATTGCGGGACATATATATATATTTTTTTAACAGGGACATTTTCCAGCGTGCCAGCCTACTGTTGTGTGGGGCGTGACTGTAGCTGATAGGGGATTGGGAAACCCCATCGCACATACGGGGGGCACAATAGCTGAGAGGATTGGGTACTCCCCGGCACACAGCTGTGTCTTTGCCGCCAGGGGGATATGATGCAGACGGGGAGGGCCCCCGTCGACAAATCAGACTGGAGGGGGGAGATTATGCTGATGGGGAGGCTTCCCTATTGGCAACCTGAATGTGCTGAGGGACTGAAGCCGACAGGACTGGGGCCCTGTTGGCAAACAACCAGTGTTGTGGGGACATTCTGCCGTCAAGGGAGGATTGGGCACCTCTCTCGGCACTGGGGTTTCATTTCATTTATTGTTTGTGAACATGGTGGCAAGCCGCCGCCATGTTCACAAACAATATCACAGTAGCAAGGTTCCACCCAGCAATGACAGGTCACTCCCTTATTGCAGCGGAATGGCTTACGCTGCACTGACGAGGCAGCCCCTGGTTGCAGCGGCTGAAAGCTTACAAGATTGCAGCACACTAGCTGAAACAGTGTCAGCAGTAGCATGCCACCCCATTGGGAAAGGTGTGCCAAGCCTCCAAAGGCTGCGGAGGCATTGGCCACAACAGTGCCGTGCCTCTACAACCTGCTTCTGCAGCAAGCTGCCGCAATATGTTTCTTGTGCATGTGTGCAATCAGCATAAAAATGTGCATGTAACTGCCCCCAGGAAAGTTTCTTTTTCTATGCTCCTACATTCAGAAGGTATAAGGAGACACAGAGGGAAGAGGATATTGAGGTGTAGAAGGTATAAGGAGACAAGAGAGGGAGAGGAAGAAGGATAGGGAGGTATATCGGGGAAGCATGGGAAGCAGTAAGATGCGCAAAGGTGCAAATGGAAGACAGAATAACCCAGGAGGTAATAAAAGGGGACAAGACATTTTTAGGTATGTAAGTGAAAAGAGGAAGATGAGAGGTAGGATTGTAAGGTTGAAAAGGGAAGGGGGGGCACTGTGCAAAGGGGGACTAGGGAAAGTCAGACATCCTGAACAAATACTTTTGTTCATTGTTCACAGAGAAAGGTGAAGGGTAGGGGCCTCAAAAAAGTAACAGAAGCTTTGGAGGGAGGGAGGAAGGTAGACACTACTCCTTTTTTTTGGAGGCAAGAGTCCAGAAAGGACTCGCAAATCTGAAAGTGGGTAAAGCAATGGGGCCAGATAGTGTGCATCCAAGGGTATGAAGGGAGCTCAGGGAGGCACTGGCTGTACCTCTGACAGTTCTATTTAACAGCTCACTGGAAACAGGGGTGGTTCTGGAGGACTGGAGGAGGGCAGTTGTAGTCAGACTTCACAAAAGTGATAGCAGGGAGGATGTTGGCACCAGTCAGCCTTACATGAGTGGTGGTAAAGTTACTGGAATAACTGCTGAAGGAAAGGATTGTGAAATATCTTGAATCCAGTGGGTTACAAGACTCGAGGAAGCATGGGTTCACAGGGGGGAGGTCATGTCAAATGAAACTGATTTTTTTTTTGACTGGGTGACAATGGAATTACATTGGGGTGGAGCAGTAGACATGGTCTAGCAAGATTTCAGTGAGGCTTTTGACACCGTTCCACATAGGAGACTAGTAAGCAAGCTGGGTACCTTAGGAGTGGGTCCAAAGGTGGTTAACTGGATAAGAAATTGGTTAGTGGATAGGCAACAGAAGGTGGTGGTAAATAAAATTCATTCTGAGGAAGGGTGGGTGACCAGCAGGGTGCCTCAGGGATCAGTGCTGGGATTGGCCCTCTTCAATGTCTTTATAAGTGATATTGCAGAGGAGCTGGAAGGGAAAGTCTGCCTCTTTGCAAATGACACTAAAATCTGCAATAGGGTGGAAACTCCAGGGTTGGTGGGAAGGATGAGCAGAGACCTGAGAAAAGTAGAGGAGTGGTCAAGGGTATGGTAGCTGGGTTTCAATGGGAAAAAGTGCAAAATAATGCACTTCGGGCACAGAAACCCACAGGCGGACCACACAATTGGTAGAGTGGTACTGATGATATCAAGCAGGAGAGAGATCTGGGGGTAATCATATCTGATGACCTAAAGGTGCCAGGCAGTGCAACAAAGCAGGTGGGTTAGTTAGTGGGATGCCGGAGTGCATAGGGAGGGGTGTCACCAGCAGAAAGAGGGAGGTGTTATCACCTCTGTATACAGCAGTGGTAAGACCCCCACCTAGAGTACCGTATCCAGTTCTAGAGACCACATCTCTGGAAAGACACAGAGTGGGGTACGCTAGAGGGGGGCAACTAAATGGTGCAGGGTCTGCATCAAAAGCCCTACAAAGACAGACTAAAGGACCTCAATATGTTGTTCCTGGAAGAGAGGAGGGAGAGGAAGGATATGATAGAGATCTTTGAGTACCTCACAAAGGTAAATAAGGTACAAGAGGGAAGTATTTTTGTTTTTTTCAGAAAAAAAAAAGGTGCTCAAGAACAAGGGAACATGCTATAAAGCACGAGGGCATAGGTTTAGGAGAGATATAAGGAAGTACTTCTTCATAGAAAGAGTGGTGGATTCCTGGAACAGCCTTCCAGTGGAGGTGGTAGTGAAGAAAATAGTGGCAGAGATCAAGAACGCATAGGACAGGCACAAGCGAATCATAGTGGAAAGGGGGAGGGAGAAAGAGCTATAGATCAAGTAGGGTCTGCGGTGATAATGTAGATAGAGAAAAATAGACAGACAAGTTGGGCCAAGTGATCCTTATCTGCCATCAAATTCTATGTTTCTATGTTACATTGGATTAAACTGTGGGCCAGTCCCTCACTGCAGCAAGCCTGATCGCAGTCAGCAGAGCCACAATAAACATTTCATGGCTATCAGGAAGGAGGTTCACAGTACCAGATCCACTGCCTGCCCTAGGAATGTTGTTGCTTTCTGCCCAGTCTCCATAAGTGTGGCCTCTAAGCCTTGCGGAATGGGAGAGAACCAGGTGAAGCTGGATGATATGCAGTGTGCTGGCAAGGAAGCTGCTGCCTCCTGTGGGGACCCAGGTAAATGGTAGGAACTGGGTGAAGCAGGTAGACATGCAGCTTGCGGGCCATGAAGTTCCAACTTCCCGTGGGGAGGCAGTTAACCACCCACACTGGAGGAGGTGGAAGAGTTATATTTATAAATTAATAAAACTGATTTTCTAATAGAAGAAAAAGAACAGTTATATAAGAACTTACTGTAACAGTAGGTCTTCAAAGGAATCTGTCATCAGGTCACACCTATGGAACATGGCCATCAGGCGTCAAGAACACATGGAAGCTTTTTTTGCAGCTATTAGGGACCGCCCACGCTGATGTCAGGCTCTGACGTCACATGCCCTATATAAGTGTGGGTGGCCCCGTTCCCTCCTCAGTTCTTTCCCTAGCCGGAGGCCATAGGAGACAGAAGTCCCACCAGGGAACTGAGGGGAGAGAGATAGAAGGTGCCCAGCTAGCAGAAAGATTGGAGCAGCAGAACAGCCGAGCTGTAGAGAGAGAAAGGGGGTTGGGGGATGGACGTCATGACCTGATGACACAGATTCCCTCAAAGATCTACTGTTATGGTAAGTTCTTACGTAACTGTTCCATCTTCTTTGGGGATATCTGTATCATCAGGTCACACCCTATGAAATGAGTCCTAAGCAGTGCTAAGTGCAAGACAGTCTGGGTGGCAGGAGGCCAGAGGCCTGAGAAACAAGGCCCTGAAGCACAGCCAGGCCAAAGACTGCTCTTCTTCTGAAGGGAATGTCCAGACTGTAATGCTTTGTGAAAGTGTGGACAGTACACCAAGTGGCAGCAGTGCAAATCTCAGCTGCTGACATGCCTCTGAAACAGTTAACTGAAGTGACCATAACCCTTAGTGGAATGGCTCTTGACAACCCCTGAAAATTCCTTACAGTACTTCCTGTAACAAAAAACAATATAGTTAGCCAAGCATTTGGACAAGCACTGTTTCGAAACTGGAGCGCCCTCTCTGCCAGGGGCGAAAGAAACAAACTGAGAGGACTCTCTGTAGTCCTTAGTACAGTGCATATAGTACCTGAGAATTCTATGCACATCCAAAGTATGGAGCAATGCTTCCCCTGGATTGCCATGCTCTGGAAAATAAACAGGCAGATGGATGGATAGAGTTAGAGTAAACTTAGACACCACCTTAGGAAGAAACTTTGGGTCAGTATACAATTTTCTCTTTGTGGAAAATCAAATAAGGCTGCTCACACATTAGAGCCCATAGCTCTGAAATTCTTCAAGCAACAGTAATGGCAACAAAAAATTATGCTTTCCACAATAGAAAGTGTAGCTCACAAGATGCAGTTGGCTCAAAAGGAGGTAGGGTCAACTTCATGAGCATGAAATTGAGGTCCCAAGCCAGGACTGGATTACGGGAAGGAGGCTTCAAGTGGAGAATATTTCTCAGAAAAGAATGGGCCACCAAACGGCAATCAATAGGCACATGAAAGGCTGAAATAGCCGACAAGTGCGCATTGATGGAGGAATATTTGAGTCCTGCATCTGACAAGGGCAGGTGGCACTCTAGAACTTGGTTGACTGGACAAGTAAAAGGGTCTAGGTGATAGCAAGTGGTCCAATATAGCAAAGTGCTTCTGCTTCATCAAATAAGTGGCCCTGGTGTAAGGTTTTGCAGCCACCAGGACATCATCCACCTTCTGAGAAATCCCAAACCTAGCAATAGCTATGTCCTCAGAAGCCATGCATACAGATAGAGGGACTTGAGCACTGGATGGACCAGGGTCCCCTGAGCCTACATCAACAGGTTCCGGCACGCGGGCACAAGAACTGGAGGTCCCACAGCCAATAGCTGCAGTAGTGGAAACCATATCTAATGAGGCCAAAAGGGAGCCACCAGAATTAGGGTGGCACTCTCCATGTGTAGCTTGATGAGCACCCTCTGAATCAGAGGAAAGGGAAGGAAGGCATAAAGAAACCTCCCTTTTGAGAAGAGGGACAACACGTCTCACCAGAAAACTCCAGGCCTTCGATCTCGTGAGCAGAAACATGGCAGTTTTGCGTTGAGTGGGGACAAAAAAAGGTTCAACTCTGGACAACCCCACCTGTCGAACGAGTCTTTTGTGAAAAAGTTCAGCAGTTCCCACTCATGCATTTTGGACTGTAACCTACTGAGGCTGTCTTCCAAGGCATTTTAGGCACCTGGCACATGGATGGTTGACAGTTCTAGACCATGATCTAGAGCACAAGTAGAACCCCTTGTTCCATTGACACCTGGGCACAGGTTCGATGGCCCTTTTGTGCAGTAAGGTGAGCGCCTCCTCTCTGAGCACCTCTGTGTGGTATGGAGGATGAAAAGTGACGACTGGGGGGACAGCTCATGCTGTTCTAGAAGTTCTAGAGCATGGCCCTGTTCGATTATCTGCAGAAGCCAACTGTCTGTAGTAAGGGTTCTCCACAGGGACAGACGGAGGAAGACCCGACCTCTGACCACCACCTCCTGGCTTGGAACAAGAGGAAGGGGCTCTGACAAGGAGTCAGGCTGAGGCTGAACCAGCGGCCAGGGCTGCACCTCCTCCTCTGGATTGCTTAGCAGAGGTAACAGAGGGGCAGGCAAGGCAGAGCTGGCCCTGCATTTACCCTGGAGCTTGGTTCTGGAACCAGACTTGTGAGATACCGTACAAAAGGAGGGCCTCGGTCTACTCCTGGGCTTGGTATGGTACAGGGCCAAAGAGTTTATGACCCATAAAGGGGGTATTCAACACCTTTTGCTGGACATCATCTGCAAAGCCCAAGACCCCAAGCCAGGAGTGCCTTCTTAGGCAAATGCCACAGGCAGCTGCCTTGGCTGTAGTATCAGTAATATCTTAAGTGGATCTGAAGAGATGCTTACGGACATCTTCCAAGGCCTGGAGAACTTTGAGAAGCTCTTGTCTCTGGGAACCCTCAGGGAGGGACTAAGCAGCAGCTTTGTCCTTCCTCCAAAGAGTATTCTGGTATTTAATCAAATGGGCAAAGTAACTGGCAATTCTAAGGCCTAGACTGGCACAGGCAAAAGACTTCTTGCCCCAGAGGTCTTGCCTCCTAGATGCCTGGTCAGGGGACACGGAACTAAAATGCTTGGGGGCCTTAGTCTTGTCACAAGTGGCCTTAATTACCACTGAGTCAGTTTCTGGCTGAGCTACATAAAAGGGCAGCCCCTGAGGGGCCTGGTACAGCCTGTTAGCCTTTCTGGGCATGGCTGGTACCAGGCTGAGGGCCTATGCCAGGCAGATGTGGCAGCATCATTCAGGGCCAGCAGCAGGGGATGAATAACTTGGGTGGAGATTTTCAGATCTCCAAGAAATCCACCAGATTCCTCCTTGTGACATCATCTTCCTCAGTCTAGAATCCCATGGTGGAGGAGAGCTGCTTCATGATGTTGAAGAACCAGGGATCCTCCGGGGGGGGGGAGGGGGACCTGAGAGTGTGTTTGACCGAGTCCTCAATCCTGGAGAAAACAGCAGACCTGTCAGAGGAGTCCACTTCAATGTTTTCCTCCTCCTCAGGGAGGATGAGATCAAGTTGGTAGTTCTCTATGCTGGTCTGTTCTGAAGCAGGGACCAATGGTCCGGAGTACAGACAGCTCTCTAGAAGGCATGGGGCGGATGGGTTGAACTGGCATTGATACTGAGGCAGCACCCGACAGAGTGGGCAATGATGGCCCAGACTGTGGAACAAACTGTTGTATGAGAGGCTTAGTAATGGAGGAACAAATGGCATTAAGGTCAATGGTGGGAAAAGGGAGCATCATTGACACAGGTGTTGATGGAGGGAGCATGGAACCCAGCTCTGACGAACCACCACCAACCATAGTAGAAGTGGTGGAGCCCAGCACCAGTGGACCTCCAGATTCAAGAGGTCCTGATGGTGGGGCTGGGGCCGATGACCCAGAGGTTGATGGTCCCTCTGCAGCCCTGTGAAAGCTGGGAGAACTCTCCTCCATGGGGGGCCTGATAGGAGCAGAGGCCTGCACAGAGCAAGACACTGACACAGAAGCATTCGATGGAGCGATCCCAGGAGAAGAGGAGGAAAAATCCAACAAGGATGGGGATTGTTGTGGGGGGGGGGGAGACGGTCCTTAGGCCAGTCCTCATCCCAACAACAGTGTTTCCCTGAGGACTTGTCCCAGGCCTTGGTGGCCTGAGAGCCTAAAGAGGACATTGGTGATTGGGTGGGGGAGGGAGGACCCTGCTTGCTGCTTGCTGCCTGTTGCTCCATGAGGAAGTTCTGCAGGGCTTTCTTGCGTTGGCACCGAGTGGTGAGGTTGAACTACAGGCAGAGCTCACAGGCGAGAACATTGTGACCAGGTCCAAGACAGTAGACACAAAGTTCAAGGTCGTCAACTGAAGAAATCTTTCTGCAGCAGCAGCAATGGAAGAGAGCCAATGAAGAAGTAGTTCTCAACGTACAAAGACAAGAGGAATAACTTTAAAATTAAAATTCAAAGGCAATTACTAAAGTAAAAAGTAAGTGGTTCTGGCAGTCGAACTGAGCAATGAAGCTTCCGTGGGGTCCAGGCATGAATGGTAGATGGCGAGAAAAAACTGAGGAGGGAGCGGGGTCACCTGCGCCTATATAGGGCATGTAACGCCAAAGCCTGATGTCAGCATGGGCGGCCCCTAATAGACTGCTGCAGAAAAAGCTTCCACGTGATCCTGACACCTAATGGCTAAGTTCCATAAGTGTGATCTGATGATAAGAGATATCCCTGAAGAAGACTATCATTTTTCTGGTGTGATGTCATTTCTCTGGAATTCACTACCCTAGCAGATTTGTAGGCTGGCATTAGTGATCAGCACAGACAAAGGGCTTTTCAGGAAAGTCATACCTACTTTGAGTAGGTCTTATTTTTCCACACAGTTGCCTCTTGTAAAAAGAACAATTTTGTCACAGGTGGCAAGTGGCAACAGAAAAGCAGCCTTCAGCTACCCTTAATATGTTAAAGGGTTTTCATGCCTCTTGGGATGTGCAAAAAGTATTTAGTAATACACTGGCAAATACTGACAACTGCTACTAGCAGAAATGTTAAATACATTAGTCCATATGGTTCACTTCACAACAGGCTGCGAATAAGCAAAATGAAAATGTACTTTTTGTAGTCAAGATCAGTGGTTGATTTGAGGGGCTAAGGGTCTGAAATCCCATTTCACTCACACTGACATTTCACTCAGAAGTCAGGATTCAGGACCTTGGCTGTCTTGAGAAAAATAATGAAAATGACGTACTCATCATAATTGTTGGACTTCCTGAATATCTTTACCATTTATTCATACATATGGGTCATAGAGCCAGAGACACTAGGACCATCCAGGAGCATTTTTCCTCTGGGGGGACTCAACATCTGCTACCGGTGCTGTTCACATGCAGCATGTTCCATGTGGTGCCATGCTCTACTCAGTGACCACTGGTGACTCCCTCGTGCACCTCAGTTCTGTTTGCCAGGAAAGAAACAAAGTGTAGAGAAACAGAGAGGATTAGAGACTTCCAGCCCAGAAGAATAGTAAAAGGATGTTGGATATAAAATAAACAAACAAACAGAACCTATCAACTTAGAGACTAAGGGCTGTGCCTACATAGTGGCACAAGGGTCGTGAGTCTCAAAAGAGCCAGAACCACTAGCTGGATAGAGTGTGGACAGTGATAAGAAAGGGCAGCAACCCTGAGCAAACGGCTGTGGCAGAAGTAGTATACGGGGTAGCCCAAATGACACTCCTGAGCAAATGAGATGGCAAGATGTGCCAAGCAGAAGATATAACACCTGGACTTCCAAAAGTTAATAGCGCTATGCTATGGATTGCACACAGCAACAGACAAGGTATACCAACAAAAAATCTGAAAAAGTCATGCTGCTTCCTGCAACCACAGGGATGTACCCTGGGTGAAGCTAGTACATTGATCCAATCGGATACATTGCACTTCTCCATAGCTAGGCCATCTGCTTAATGGAGACAGATGGATAGTGTCTAGAGCACATGTTGCACATAGCAACTATCGGGGATATACCCTACAAGGGATATACCCCCGAGCAGGGAGAAAGACGAAAGGAAGGTGGCCACCTATGCAATCCATACATGAAAAAAGGCCTTTTTTGGGGGGCTTTTTTTTGGTTGGTAGGAAAGCCAAAGGGCCCCCATGCCATAGTTTTTATTTTTTTGTTGGTGAGGGTTAGCCCCAGGGTGCCCAACCTTCTTTAAAAAAAAAAAAAAAATCACCCCCAGTATGGGCCATGACAGAGGTGAAATAAAGTGCAATAGAGACTGCCAACACCCAAAGGGTGAGTTGCCAGAGGCCCTGGTTCACAGCTGAGTGGGGAACGGAAGGTGGGCCTCTGAATCAATAGTGAAAATATTCAGGAAGATTAACAATTACGGCGAGTGCATAAGAACTTGCTTATCCCTTACAAATAATACATAACAAATCATCACTGACAACTCAAACTGTACCATACATAAGGAAAAGGGCATATGTGGCTCCAATTTTCAAGGGTGGCCAAACTAATATCACAAGTAACTATAGGCCCATATCATTACTGTCTCAGGTTGGGAAGATGCAGAAAAGGTTTCCGCATTGCCAAATAATGGAGTATTTGGAGAAGTATAACATAATTACATCCTCACAGCATGGTTTTAGGGGTGGATGTGGCACAACAGCCTTGGTCAGGTTCACGAATGATGTGCAGAAATTTATGGAGGAAGGTCTGTTTACAGGGGCAGTGTTCGTGGACCTGACCAAGGCCTTCGATCTTGTGGACCACCCGTTTTTGGAAACAAAGCTGTTAGAAACGGGTTTTGGGAACCCCATAGCAAACTGGCTGCATAATTACTTGACGGGAAGGAAACAACAAGTTCGGGTAAATGGCGTGTTATCAGAAGCAATGGACGTTTGCTACAGGGTCCCAGAGGGATCAATTTTGGGACCCATGTTGTTTTCGCTTTATATTAATGAATTACCAACTATATGCACAGATTCCCAAATGGTGTTATATGCTGATGATGCAGTTATTTATACTGCTAATAGAAATTTGGGTAAACTTTTTTTTTGTTGCTGCTTTTTCCTCCTGATGCTGGCTTGTCCTCCGGAGGGCACCGTCAGCCCTGTCCCCCTGCGTCCACCATCCGGCGCTGACCCGAACTCCCAGGGCTTGCCCTCCCTGGTGGGGCTGGCAGGGTTCCCCAACCCCCACAGGAGTCCAGATTCAGTGGGCCAGTGCCACGGCTAGCCGGGAGCAGAGCCTGCGAGGTGCCCTCCACCATTCTGCCACGGCATAATTTTTTCCTGGTTTTTCTCTCCCAGGAGCTGGGGTGTGCAATGACACCGGCGGAGGGAAGCGTGCATGCGTCCGCATGCGCTCCCTCCAAGTGTCTTCCCCAACTCCTCCCCCTGCTACAGTGCAGCACCCTGTCCCCCAGCCTCCAGCAGGGGGCAGACGAGCACTGACTGCTGAGGACCCCCCTCCCCGGAGGAGAGCAGTCCAACGGACGCTCGATCCTTCTCCTCCCCTGTTGACCTCTGGCAGCCTGTGCTCATTCCCGAACACGGGTCTCTGGTGTAGCGCATGGTAAGGCATCCAGCGCCCTCAGCCATCAGCACCACCAGGCCAGCAAAATTTGGTAAACTTGAAACAAACTCTGGAGTGCAAATTTGAAAAGATGATAAATTGGTTTAAATTGAATCGATTGGTTTTGAATAAAACTAACACAAAAGGAATACTATTTTGTACAAATCATAAGCAGAAAGCAATAGAAGATCCTTCTGAGATTCGCACTGCAGAAGGTACAAGTTTGGAAATGGTAACAGAATTTAGATATTTGGGAATAGTGTTGGATAGCCAATTAAGTTTTGAAACACATATGGAACAAGTAACAAAACAACTACATCAAAAAAACAGGGGCTCTGTATGCAGTTAGGGATTTTTTAACAAATGAGACTAGACATACTATAGCTCAGAGCTGCACTGTTACAATATTGGAAAATGGAAACTTAGAGTGGGGAAGGGGAAGTATCAGAAAAAATTAAAAAAGCAAAGGGTTTGTTTATGCAGTGCAATTTGTAGATTTGCTCTTAGAGCAAAACAAAGAGAACAACACTGCGATGTGTACAGAAAACTCGACTGGTTGACTATCGAACAGAGACATGCTTCAGATGGCATGTTCGTATTCATTACATTGCACTTTGCATTGGATAGTCAAATGAAGGATTTTTTTGAGCAGAAGATAACATGAGCTTTAAGGTCACAAGACACCATAACTTTAAAGATTCCACAATGCGGGACGGTAAAGAAACAGAGAGCCTTTAAGCAAGTGGCTATAAAAACTTGGAATGCCCTTCCGGATATTATGAGGAACTTAGAAAATAGGTACAGCCTCAAGACATCTTTGAAACGGTTTGTCAAAAGCAATGCACAGTGCAAATCTAACATATAAACTAAGGGTCATAAACACAAGACATTTCCCAGTATCGACTGAACTAGTTATAGACTATACTTGTACTATTAACCTTGTATTGTCAATATATAGAATATTGGATGGGTGACCATCCACAACAAGGTTGTGTTTACATCGAGGGAGTCAATGGCATCATAGAGACCTCGCATGCGAAGCTCGACAACTCCCGAGATGGAAAAACAGCTTTAGTTGTGGATGGTCACCCATCCACTATTTTATATAGTATATGGTAACCCGGAATGTGGAAAGTTTAATTTCACAAGGTTCATACCTTGTGTTCACGCTCCCCCATCAGTCCTCAGTACAGTGATGTTCTCTTCACTCCCATCCCTGAAGATTCCAGTCCTCCTCCTTGATGCAGTCCCATCCCCAAAGTTACCGGTTCTCCTCACTGCAGCACCACTCTGCTCCGACCCCTGTAACTGCGCCAGTAAATAAAAAAGAAGAAGAAACACTGAAAACGGATAGTTTGGACACAGGGAGACCACTGAGTCTGTGTCCAAACTGTGCTAATGAACTGCTCGCTAAGCAACAACGCCATTTTATCCTGTATTTTTTTGAATCCCCACATTGAATCAGCCGATCAGGTGGCAGGACAAGGCTGAAAAGTTGTTGTACTATCGATCTGACGTCAGAACAATAGTTCAACTTTTTTGACCTTTGAACTGTCCTACAACAAGATTTTGAAAGCCACGGCTTTCTATTCGTAATAAGCCCTAACCATATACTATATATGTTTTGTAAATAACATTAGTATACAAACTGTTACTGTATATATAAGTGTATTTATGAACTTCCAGTATGCCTCCTGGATTGTGAATGTGTGAATGGTATACGAGCAACTGCATAGCTACATTGTTAATTGTATACTGATTTTTATTGAATGTATTCTTTTTTTAATTCCAGGCTGAGCCTGTAAAAGGGCCACGTGGCCCAGTGTTGTTTACCTGGCTAGCAAAAATAAAACAAAATGAATGAAAATGAGTACATAATTTTCATATCTTCCATTAATCAGTCTTCACCACTGATTCATACATATGGGTCTTAGTACCAAGTTTCCCAGTTAGGGAAGAACTAACTCACCCTGAGGATGTCATCTTCAGTCCTCTGCATGGGGAGAACACTTAAGGGCAGGGACTCATCAGCCTCACGAGTCCTGAGAATGATCAGAGTCAGTCAGGAAGTAGAAACCCCCAAGTTCTCCTCTGGTTTTTCAGGATAAAAAATGAGTTCCCTGGAATTGGGTGTTTAGCCGCTTACGCTGGGCCAGAGGTGCCAGTCAGGAAAGGAAAAGCCATGCTATCTGCAGAATGCAGATTCTGATTCCTACCAGCGAGGAGGCCACCTCACTGGTGTTATAAGATGCCCTTGTCTGGTGCCTCACCAACTCCAAACCCTTGGCAGAAAGGCAGATAGCTCACCTCACTAAATCCGTTTGCGGCATGGAAGCTAAGAAATATCCTAGCTGTGCCCACAAGCACTTGTTATAAGCTGCCAAGTGTGCCCGATGTGCTGAGATGCACGCCACTGTGCAAGCTGAAGTGAAAACCTTTCTCCCTAATGCACCTGTCTGTGCAAAGTCTGCATTGGGAGGTCAGTCATGTACATGTATAAGGCCCTTCTGGGGTCAGCAGAAACTGAATCTCTGAAATTGGGTGAGGTACTGTGCCAGCAGAGCCTGTGGGTGCGCAATACGGTTGATAGACATCCCTGCAGCTGGAAATAGAGTGAAGAGATGTCTCCAAACTATCCTGGAGCATTCCTTAAAGGCCCATGGCTAGGGAAGGATGACTCTATGGTCATCGCTGAAAGCTCCTAGGAGTACCCGTTGAGTGAACAGGGTATCATGCCTGGCAATATTAACAGCGTCCAGCACCTGTAGCATGTCTGCCAGGAATCTCTAATATAGGGCAAACTCAAAGGCTGAGGACTCTTGTATGGATGATTCCATGCCCCCTGAAGAGGACCTGGACAGAGAAGAGGTGCTGTACATGGAAGTGGGTGGCAGCTGGGGGCCATGCAGGAATGGACAGTTATGTAAGAACTAACCATAACAGTAGATCTTCGAGGGATCTCAGTCATCAGGTAACACCACAGGAACCTTCACCGTTGGTGAAGGGGAATCCACACGGATGATTTTCAGTAGTACAGCTGGGACTGCCCAAGCAGTTGACATCACCAACCCTATAAAGGCATGAGCGGCCCCACTCCCTCCTCAGTTCTTTCCCCCAGAGATTAAGGGAGCTAGGCTCTTGCAATGGGGGACTGAGAAGAGAGAGAGAGGTGCCCAAACCTAATGAAAGGCTGGATACACCAGCCAGCCAGTTCCTAGACAGCAGCCCCAAGAAGGGGGATGGTGGGAGGGAAGGCATACCTGGTGACTGAGATCCCCTCGAAGATCTACTGTTACAGTAAGTTCTTGCGTAACTTTTCTTTCTTCAGGTGTATCTCAGTCATCAGTTAACACCGTAGGAACAAGTCCCAAGCAGTTACAAGTGCATAACAGACAGTCTGGGAGGAAGGCTCTCCATAAACTTAAGACAGGAGTCCCTGTAACACCACCCTGCCAAATCCTGCATGGGCTCTAGAGGCAATTTCCAGACTGTAGTGCTTGGTGAAAGTATGGACTGCACTCCAGGTGGCATCCGCACAAATGTCAGCCGCTAAGACCTCTCAGAAACAAGCCACTGAGGTAGTCATTCCTCTGGTGAAATGAGCTTTGACAGCACCAGGCAATTCTTTGCTGTACTTACTGTAGCAGAACACAATGCAATTTGCCAACCATCTGGATAAACATTGCTTAGAGACTAAAATGTCCTCTCTACCCGCGGTGAAGGAAACAATCAACTGCTTTGACTTTCTGGACTCCTTAATCCCAAGCAGGTAGTACTTCAAAGTTCTGTGCACATCTAACGTATGAAGAAGTGCTTCCCCTGGAGTGGCACACTCAGGAAAATAAACAGGAAGGTGGATAGACTGTGTGTAAACTGTGAAACCACCTTAGGGAGAAACTTAGGATTTGTACGCAAAGGCACCCTGTCTTTGTGAAAAATCAAATAAGGCTCCTTGCACCAGAGGGCCTGAAGCTCTGAAATTCTTTGAGAAGAAGTAATTGCAACTAAAAACAACGCTGTCCAAGACAGAAAGCGTAAATCGCAAGTCGTGATTCGCTCAAAAGAAGGCAGGATCAACTTTTCCAAAAATAAATTCAAGTCCCAAGCCTGGGCAGGGGAACGGATTGGAGGTTTCAGATGCAGGATGCCCATTAGAAAGGTATGGCAGACATCCAGCTGAGCAATCGTGTGGTCAACCACGGGCTCATGGAATGCAGAAATAGCTAAAGGGTGAACCTTGAGAGAAGAGTACTGGAAACCTGAGTCAGACAGTGAGATCAGGTAGTCCAGTATACGGTTCACCGAGCAGGTGAAAGGGTCTAAGCTATGTCTGGCAGCCCAGATGGCAAATGGCTTTCACTTCATGGCATATGTGGCTTGAGTTGTAGGCTTTCAGGCGGCCACTGGGACTTCTGCCACCCTGTCAGAGACCCTGTATCTGGTGATGACTGTGTCCTCAAGAGCCAGGCATGCACATGGAGGGATCAGAGGTTGGGATGGACCAGGGTCCCCTGGGCCTGGGTCAGCAGATTCCTGCAAAGAGGAATAGGGACCAGCAGTTCCTCCGCCATCTGCTGAAGCACATAGAAACATATCTGGTGAGGCCAGAATGGAGCTACCAGAATCATGCTGGTCACCTCCATCTGCAACTTGATTAGCACCCTTTGAATCAGATAAAATAGAGGGAATGCATAGAGAAACCTCCTGCTCCAAGAGAGGGACAACGTGCCTCACCAGAAAACTCCAGGCCCTGGATCTAGTGGGCAGAAATTGGGCAGTTTTGTGTTGAGTGAATCCAACTCTGGATGACCACATCTGTCAAAAAAATCTTCTGTGACGGATGAGAGAAGATTCACATTCGTGCATGCTGAGACTGTCCACCAGAGTGTTTAGTATGCCTGGCACATGGACTGCAGAGAGTGTCAGACTGATTCAACACCCAGTACCACACTCTCATGGCCTCCCTGCAAAGGGGGCATAAATGAGTCCCCCATTGCCTGTCAATGTAGTATACTATGCTTAGATTGTCCAACTGCACCAGCAGTTGACCCGGAGCAAGGTGTTCCTGAAAAGCCTGCATGGCGGACAGCACTGCTCTCATCTCCAGGACACTGATATGCAGGGAGGCTTCCCACTGGTATCAAGAGCCCTGGGTCTGGAAAGGACCCAGGTGTGCTCTCCAGCCCAGACCTGAGGCATCTGTGGTCAGGATATGATGCGGGGAGATCTGGAATGGAACGCCTTGAAGCAGATTCAAGGGGTCCACCCACTACTGCTGTACCTTGCGTACTGGGGAAGAGACCAGGTTGGTCTAACTCATCCATGCACTGGTCCCACTGTACCTGGAGGGTCCACTGGAAGATATGCATATGGAGTCTGGCCAGTGGAATAGTAAGTATTGGCAGCTTCCATTAGGCCCAGCAATCTAAAGTATACCCTGGCAGGAATGTACCGACTCTGGGCGACTAACTGAGCTTGAGCTACGAGGCACTCTCCTCTGTTTTGGGGCAGGAAGACCTTCTCCTGGGCTGAGTCCAGAACCGCCCCTAAATACTGCAACCTTTGGGATGGTATCAGAACTGACTTGAGCAGACTGACAGTGATGCCCAGGGAGTGAAAGAGCTGGAGAGTTCGCTCCAGAGTCAGCAAAAGCTGTTCCTTGGATGGGGCCTTTAGGAGCTAATCATCCAGATACGGGAAGACAGAGTCCCTCCTTTCTGAGAGCTGCTGCAACTGCTGCTAAGCACTTGGTAAAAACTCATGGCACAGCGGACAAGCCAAAGGGTAGCACTTTGAACTGATAATGCTGGCCCTTGAAAGGCAAATTGGAGACGCTTCCTGTGAGGAGGAAATACTGAGATGTGCAGGTAAATGCCTTGCATGTCCAGTGAACAGAGCCAGTCTCAATGAGGGACATCAGGCCTGGCAAAAATATCATCCGGAACTTTTTGTACTGGACATATAAATTGAGGTCCTTTAGGTCCAGAATAGGCATGAGATCTCTGGTGTTCTGGGGACCAGGAAAAACCTGGAGTAAAACTCCTTGTTTCACTGGCACCTGGGCACTGGCTTGATGGTCTGCTTGTGCAGAAGGAACTGCACTTCCTCCCAGGGAACAGACAGGTGAGCCGGGGGATAACAGGAGAACGGAGGTGGGGTTTCTGAAGGCTGCTCGGTGAGCTCCAAGGTATGACCCCTTTCTATGATCTGCAGAATCCATGCATCTGAAGTTATGGTTCTCCACTGATTTAGATGGAGAGAGACCCAACCTTTGACCACCACCTCCTGGTTCGGGACCAGAAGAGGGGGGTCTGGCAAGGAGTCAAGCAGAGGTGGAGCTAGTCGCAGGGGCTGGTCCTTCACTTCTGGGGCATTTGGCTGCCATTCCAGCACCAGAGGGGGCAGACAAGGGAGTCTGGGCTCTGCATTTTCCTTGGGGATGGGGAGCTGTTCCAGGCCTATTGTTCATTCTATGAAAAGGAGACCATCCTATACCCTTTGGCTGAGTGTGGTAGAGGGAGTGGACAGACTTAAGGGCTCTGCCCGAGGCTTGCAGATTATTAATGATGACCTGGATATCAGGGCCAAACAGCTTGGTGCCATTGAAGGGGACATTCAGCACTTTTTGCTGCACATCAGCCGCAAACCCGGATACTCTGAGTCAGGAGTACCTATGTAGGCATATGCCCTGGCAACTGTGTCAGCCATGTCATACAGGGCTCTGAAGAGATGCTTACTAACATCCTCAGCAGCTTGGAGGCACTGAAGAGTTCCTGCTTCTGAGTGCCATCCATGAACAAGAGCCTTACCCTTCTGGTATTTTACCATGTGCAACAGACAGTTGGCAATCCTCAAACCTGGAGTAGAGAAGGCATAAACCTTTTTACTCCAGAGGTCAATTCTGCGAGACTCTTTGTCTGGAGGAAGGGAACCTAGGCACCTTAGACCTATCATGAGCTGCCTTGATGACCACCGAGTCTGTCTCAGGCTGGGCAGTGTAACAGAGGAGACCCTGGGGGGCATGATAAAGTTTGTGCGCCCTACGGGGCATAGCTGGCACCATGTCTGCTCTGTGCCAAGCTGTCATAGCTGCATTCCTCAAGGCTGGTAAAGTTGGAGAAATGATCTTTGGGTGAGATTCTGGAATAATGGTACCAGGAGAGGCCAGCATCATGGCCAGCACCACCCTGCTCACCGATACTGTGAAGAGTGTCAGGAGCTGGGGCAGCACCATGATGCAACACCGAGGTGTCCTCTGATGTAGACTAAGCATACAGCTTCAGTCTCACCACTAGGGATGTCCGCTGCCCAGGGCTAATGGACTGTGGGGTGCTCAGTCAGCTGCCCAGGAGGAGCCAGGTGTCCACCAGACCCAACCCTCAGGGCCTCCAAAGCCTCAACGAAGTAAGGTTGAGAAGGACCCTGTATTTGCACAGTACCAGTGGAACCTGGAAGAGGCCCAGGGGAAAGGCCTAAAGACCTAAGCTTGGCATCACGGGTTCTTCATCTGCCTCTGAGGGTGCAATCTGATGATCCAGTTTCAGCACGAAGAATTCAAGGGTGTGGAGGTCCACCAAAAAAACAAACACTGCAAGAATCCACATCATGACTAGGGCCAAGACAGGTCCAGCAAACCTGATGTTGGTCCTTTGCAAAAGTCACTTTAACACCGACACATAACCAGGGGTTGTTTGTCCCCCTTACTCTTTTTCTTGGATGCAGATATCATGAGCAAAACAACAAAATGAAGTCAAAAACATGAAGAACAAACATTTGGCGATGTTGCAGAAGAATATTTAAAGTTCAATGACGAAATTAAGTGCTACTCCCACACTATGTACTTGACGTCAGGAAGAGCAGAACAGAGGTGTGTGAAGAATCAACAACAGTTGTTGGCTGACAAGTGGCAGCATGTTGAATGCATTGCAAGAGAGTGCCACCAGTAGCTGACAATGGTTCCCTCCCTAGAGAAAAATGCTCCTGCAGGGTCCTAGTGCCTCTAGGCCTGTGAGCCATATGTATGAATCAAGAATAAAGACTGATTCATGGAAGATCTACTATTTATGACCGCATAGCAGAGCTTTACTGACGTACTGCAAACAGAAGAAGAGAAGGAGCACTGTCTGGAGGTACACATCAAGATCTGACAAAAATTACTTTCTGCTTCCACAGTGGAATCCCATCACAGCATTAATATGCATAAGATCACTGTACACTTTTTCTGTTTCTTTCGCTGTCCCCCTGCCTTTCCCAGACGTACTACTTTCTGGCAGGCACTTTCCCCATCCCAATGTTCATGGTGTATAGTGGGCCTCTTCCTCTCCACAGTCCCAATCATAGTCCATGGCATCTAGCAACCATCCTTCCCTCAGTCCCAACTGTGATCCCTGGCATCTAGCAACCATCCTTCCCTCAGTCCCAACTGTGATCCCTGGTATCTAGCAGCCATCCTTCCTCAGTCCCAACTGTGATCCCTGGCATCTAGCAGCCATCCTTCCCTCAGTCCCAACTGTGATCCCTGGCATCTAGCAGCCATCCTTCCCTCAGTCCCAACTGTGATCCCTGGCATCTAGCAGCCATCCTTCCCTCAGTCCCAACTGTGATCCCTGGCATCTAGCAGCCATCCTTCCCTCAGTCCCAACTGTGATCCCTGGCATCTAGCAGCCATCCTTCCCTCAGTCCCAACTGTGATCCCTGGCATCTAGCAGCCATCCTTCCCTCAGTCCCAACTGTGATCCCTGGTATCTAGCAGCCTCCCTTCCTCTATCCGGCCCTGACTACAATATCCCTAGCATCTAGTTTGCCCCTTCTATGTCCCGGTCCCTGCAACTTGCTCTTTCTCTCTCTCTAGTTCACAGTCCTCAATATTTTTGTTCTGGTTTGTTTTGTAAGATTCTGTACATCTTCTTTGTCATGATTCTTTAGTTTGATGAATTATAATGCTGACAAACTTGCAGCTCCTTGTTGCTTGCAGTGGTGATGCTCTTCCCGGAGAACCAGATTCAGTAGCTGGAGGGGTCTCAAGGAAAGCTCGGTAACATACAGATATTACATTGAAACAAACTGCCCTTCTCGGTCATGACTGCCTGCTGCCCCCCAACCCCCTACATCCTGCCCACCTTCTGATTGCATCCCCTCTCCACAGTTTCTCCTTTTGTTGTTTCCACAATACATATAATAAATATAGTGAGAAGTGTGGCATCCCTAGTCTCCTCAAATCCCTGCAGACCTGCCTTCACTGACTGTTAATAACTAAGCAGCCCCATGTCTCTACATCAGTCTAAAAATTGCTCAGCTCTGGCAAAACTTTGGCTAAGTGTCATGCACTTTCTTAGCTAATCAATGGCATCTCCCCAAAAAAAGCTGGGGTGGGGTCCATTCTCAGACTGAAGTCCTCTGTTTATTCACATGACCAGGTACAATGTGGGGTCCTTGCAGTGCAGGGTTCCCC
This sequence comes from Neoceratodus forsteri, assembly GCA_016271365.2. NCBI lineage: Eukaryota > Metazoa > Chordata > Ceratodontiformes > Ceratodontidae > Neoceratodus > Neoceratodus forsteri. The sequence goes on from CM057456.1 coordinate 1,089,681,193, forward strand.
CACTGTGTTATATTTACTGTTGGCGTATGGTGAGGGACTGACAGCACTTGAAGACTGAAGCCCTCTGTTTGAATACAAGGTCAGGCACTGTGTGGGGCAGGAAGACTGCAGGGTTCTCCACAATGTAATGTATTTAGTGCTGGTGAAAAGTGAGAAGTTGACAGCACTAGAGATGGAAGTTCTGTGCTTATTCACAGGGACAGATGCAGTACTCAATGGGCAGGATCCCATATTTTCTGTGATTCTGCGGTTGCAGCAACTGCTGCAGAAACATGATCCTGCTGCAGAAACAGCATTTTTGGTGCAGTAAAAATGGCAGTCACTACTGAAAACCCCAACTAAATGGCTAAAATGATTATGAGCAAGCTTAAAATGGCATTAGTGTGAGTAGTTAGCAGCTCCAATATATATCCATCCCCTCTGGGTTGCATTAGTCGGTGGGGCCAGCCCTTTCCAATCCACTGGCCCTGAAGCTTATGACCATTATGGCCTTCTACAAATATTGAATGAATTTCAAGAAGTCTACTTCATGAGAAAGAACGGTGGTTCTATTTGCAGATTGCAGACTTGTGGAATGAAAAGTATTAGTAATTACTGCAGACCAAAAATGGGAGGCTTTCTGGACCTCTGTCTAATGTAAAATGGTCCAGCTACTCTCTAGACTCATAGTAAATCCTTACAGAGTGGCAGAGAAGATATGGAAGCCAAGTGGCATTGACACAAACTGGTGTTGAACTGCGTGAACAGGAGGAAGCAACTAGAGCAGCGTTACAGCACAAACCATCCCCACCAGGCTTCAAGCAAGTGGGTGGGAGGGAGCCACTGGAGCAGCACTGTTTTGCGACCAGGCAATACTGGTCTTCAAGCAACTGGGCAGGCAGGGGGAGAAATTCTCAGGCGCATAGCTGTGGTAAACCAGCAGTAGGCAGATGGGAGAGACCACTGGAAAAACAGACTGCAGTAAAAAAACAAACTCTGGCTAGAGCCGATAAGGCTGCAGCTGATGAATTTGGGGTACAAATATTGATAATGTGTTTTTCCATATTTTTACACCAAATTTTCAACACAGCCTTGTTAAGACCCTGCCTCATGAAGAAGGACAGAGAAAATGTTCAACTCCTGGCCTAAAGGTGATTTTGTGCAGGGCCTGCGAAATCAACTTTCAGGATACAAAACCACATTTTGAGCCAGAGTTAAAAAATGACAGCTGTCACATTCATGAAGTGCTGTAAAGAAATGGCTGTGTTGTAAATTTAGGGTAAAAACACTGAAAATTACCAGTTACAGGCCTGCATTTGCAAAATTCAATGTAGGCTCATAACGTTATTGCTTTTTTAATGTTTATACACCAAATTTTCAACATGACCTTCTTATTACCCCACTTCATGAACAAGGGCAGAGAACATTTTCAACTCCTGCCCAAAAGGTGACTTAATGCAGGGGTCGCACAGGGGCCACAAAATCACCTTTCGGAATGTAAAACGAAACCAAAAAAAAAACCATTTTGTCCAGGATTTGAAAAATGACAACTGTCACATTCATGAGGTGCTGTAAAGATTTATTTATTGAAATGTTTTACAAGGAAAGGCACACTGAACAACAAGTTGCTCATCTCATGGTGTGTCCTGGGGGAAAGGGTAGTGGAAATACATACATGCATACAACAGCAAACATTATAACTACAATATTGGCAGCGATGAATAGCAAATAAGAGAAAGAACATATTAAGAGCAGCAAAGAGTATAATTGTATACAAAGGTCACAATTGACAGGTCAAGTGCATTACATTAGGATAACACCTTAAATTCATGGTGATGGTACCATTTACCCTGAAAGAAAGGGGGTGGATAGGGAGTAACAGCAGAGGTGGAAAGGTAGCGATGCTGGGAGGGGAGGGAGCAGATGAACAGGAATCAAGGTTACAGATATAATGATAGTAGTAGATTGATAGGAACCAAAAGTCATAGTTGGTATCACGTCGCAACAGGGACAGGAATACAGTGAAGACCATTGCAGCGACATTTTCGGCAGTTCACTGTGATGGTCTGCTGGGTTCCTGACATTGTTGCCTCCAGGTGTTCGCCCCCTCTCTGAACCAACTCCGACTCAGAGCTGGGTTAATTTAAATGCGGGGGGGCAAAGCCCCCCACAGAAAACACCTGTTCCCCCAGTGATGGCACAACACCACTTGGCAGTGTTATGCCATTGCCATGCTGATGGTCGACAAATTCCATGTTGCAAGTGGAACCGTCATAGTTATACTGATAGTTACAGATAACCCAACGGAATGGCCAGGTAGGGATCTCAGTAGGGAAAGAAGGTAGTGGGGCTGGAAGGGAGCTGTAATTCAGAATAGTTACTTAAGATAGAGGCTGAGGAGCAGGTCAGGAATACCAGGCAGATTAACTGCAGGTACAATTCCCAGAGAGGAAACTATGTAGGGCTGAAGTTATAGAGGAGGGGGAGGAGTGGTGGCGAATCTGGTGAGGAAGTGAATTCCACAGTTTTGGGAAGTGATAGGAGAAAGCAGCCTTGCCTACAGTGGTAGACCAGAGAGGGACAACCAAGGAACGAGAGTCGTAAGATCTAAGTGAGTGGGCAGAGGGAGGGAGGACTGATAAGAGATAGGATGGGAGCAATCGAAACCAGAATTTAGAGGCCAATTTACCACAATGATGGAGGCATCTATTTTCTAGTGCGAGAAATGCCAGGGAGTGGTAGAGCTGACAGTGGTGGGTGACAGGAGGAGAGTCCAGAGTGAAGCGACAGGAGTTGAAGAGGGTATCCAATGCGGCTAAGGAGGTATTGGGAGCGGCACTGTAGACTACATCATAGTAGTTGAAAATAGGAAGGATCATCTTCTGGACAAGTTTGCACCTAGCTGGGAGAGGGAGGCAGTTCCGGGTCCTACATAGCACGCCGAGCTTGGGGTGCAGCTTTTTCAGGATGGCGTCCACATGACCAGAGAGGGTGAGATGTTGGTCAAGCCAAACACCCATATATCTGAATGAGGAGGTGTCCTCAAGGACTGTCCCATCAAGGGTATGGAAGGAGGGTAGGGAGGGGAGCCTAGAGAGTCTCTGCCTAGTGCCGAAGGTCATGGAGACTGGTCTTCTTGGCATTTAGAAAAAGGTAATGAGAGCAAAACCAGTGCTAAACATTGTTGAAATCCTGCTGAAGTCTGTTTGCAACATCAGTAGGAGACTGTCCAGAGTTGCAGAGGACCATGTCATCTGCATACATATGTACTGAGGTTGCTGTACAGACAGATGGTAGGTTGTTAAGAAATATGGAGAAGAGTATAGGGCCCAACATGGACCTTTGAGGGACACCAGTGTTGACAGGGAGGGAGGGGGGAGACGTGGAGTCAGCGATTCTGACTGACTGGGTCCAACCTACAAGGTAGGCTCTGAACCAGTTAGTGGCTGAGTCAGTCAGAACTACTGAGGAAAGGGAGTTTAGTAGTAGGGAGTGGGAAATCGTGTCAAAAGCCTTGGCTAGGTCGACAAAAATGGCAGACGTGATTTGACTACTGTCCATCCCTGAGAGGATGGAGTCAGTAAGCCTAATCAGGGAGGTGGTGTGAAGTGTTTTCTCCGAAACCAGATTGGAAGAGTGTCAAAAAGTTGGGAGTTAGAGAGATAAGAAGAGAGTTGGGTAAGAACCAAGAGTTCTTGCAGTTTGGCAAGGGCAGGAAGGAGGGATATGGGATGGTAGTTTCCCAGTGAGGAAGGCTCACCGCCCTTGAGTTGGGGAAGAACAATGGCGTGCTTCCAAACAGGTGGGATGGCTGCCATTTTGAACAAGAGGTTGAAGAGGTCAGATGGAGGGGCAGCGATAGCCGTAGCTGAGAGATATAGCAGCTTGGGGTCCAAGCCATCAGGCGAACTGCCTTTGGATGGAGTTTAGGTGTACCAGGCATCCAAGGTGTCAGAAGGGGGCAATTTTAGTGAAACAGAAACAAGTAGACTGGGCGGTATGGTGAGGTGGAGGGGGCACCTGGCCTAGTAGATGGTAAGAAGGATAGGAGAGCAGAAGCACAAGAGGTGAAGTATGAATTAAATTCAGTAGCAACACTGAGGTAATCAGTAATGAGAGTGTTGTTTATATTGAGGAGGGGAGAGGGAGGAGTGGGGGGGGGGAAGAGTGACTGGATGACTTTCCAGAATTTAGAGGGATTGTTTATATTGGATTGAAAGATGGAGCTAAAGTAGTCTGCTTTTAGCCAAATGAGTGGCTTTTGTGCTCTTGTTGCAAAGAGAACGATATGTGTCACAGTCTTTAGGGAGCTTTGAAGCTTTATGTAGCTTCCAAGCTTGGTCCCATGCTCTTTAACAAGCTATGAGTTCAGGTGAGATCCATGGAAGGTGGCTCCCATGTACTCTGATGCGTTGAAGTGGGGCATGCGGATTCCAACTATTGAGAAATTTACCTTTAAAATATTCTGCGGCTTTTTCTATCGAGTTCGCTGAGGCTATAGGGGCCCAGTTTGTATGAGCTGGGTCATGGAGGAGGGGAGCGAGGTTCAGAGATTTATATGAGCAAGTCATTAAGGTTTTATGAGGGGCCTTGATTCTGTGAATTTTACGTACCAGAAAGGTCATAAGGTGGTCACTTAGGGCATCTGATAATACACCAGATTTAATGACCCTATGTGGATGTGAGGTGAGGGCCCAGTCGATTAAAGACTGGTTACTCATTTTATAGTTCATCCGGGTTAGATCAAGGATGAGCTGAGATAAGTTATGAGCATCAATTTTATTTTGTACCTTGTTCATGGTGGGGGATAACCAGTTTAAGTTGAAATCGCCCATAATATAAACTTCACCTGAAGAGGTGTGGGATACTATGGAACTGATGAGGTCTGTAACAACAGAGGAGTGGAGGCCTGGGTGACGATTGGTACCTGCCACAAATATAGGGATGGAGAAAGGGAGGGATAGCTGTTAGATAAGCACCTCATATGCTTTTGGAACACAGACAGAAAGGATGGTGGTGAATTGGCTAGATGAGGAGATATAGATTGCCGCTCCTCCACCCTTCCCTGACCTGTCTTGTCGAGATACAGTATAGCCCAGGATGGAGAGAGAAGGGTCACCTATTTTATTAAGTCAGGTTTCAGACAGGATGATAATATCAGGACCAAGCGAAGCAACCAGAGGCTGGAGCAGATCAACTTTAGGGAGAAGGCTGTGTACATTTAGGTTAAGAATTTTCAAACCACGGGGAAGGGCAGTGAGGCTTGATGGGGAATTTCCTGGAGCAGTGGATGGGGGTGACGAGGTACTTGGAGGGCAAGGTCCACGGTTAGGATTTATGTCACCAGAAGATAGGAGCATGAGTGCAATGATAATGTAGTGAAGCTTTATGCTCTTATACCAAGGTACAGAGCAGGCTCGACTGGAGATAAGGGGTGTGTGGAGAGAAGGAGGAGGCTGGAAGCATAGAATATGTAGTAGTGTGCAGTAAATAGGAATTGCTAAGAGTGGGGAACTTGGGCGGAAGGGGTAGTGTTCCCAGATCTGAAGAGAGGGAGAAGGGGTAACAGCGTAATTCAATACAGGAGAGTGGAGTGTAGTGTGGCAGAAAGATAAGGCTATGTTGTAAATTTGGGGTTAAAATATTGAAAATTACCAAAGTTACGAGCCTGCGTTCGCAAAATGCAATGTAGGCTTATAACTTTGTTTTTCTATTTTTCATCAAATTTTCAACATTGCCTTCTTATTACCCCACCTCATGAACAAGAGCCGAGAAAATTTTCAACTTTGCTCGAAAGGTGATTTTCACAGGGGCCATAAAAATCACCTTGAATGTAAAACCAAAAACATTTTGGCCAGGACGGAAAAATGACAGCTGTCACACTCATGAGGTGCTGTAAAGATATGGCTATGTTGTGAATTTTGGAGAAAAATATTGAATATTACCAAAGTTACGAGCCAGCGTTCACAAAATTCAATGTAGGCTCATAACTTTGTTGTTTTTTTAATACTGTTACACCAAATTTTCAACATAGCCTTTTTATGACCCCACCTCATGAGCAAGAGCAGAGAAAATTTCCAACTCCAGCCCGAAAGTTGATTTCGCGCAGGGACTGCGAAATTACCTTTCAGAGCAGATCTACATAATGATAGTTCAATTGTTCATGAGATAGGGTCTCAAAGAAGACATGTTTAAAATTTGAGCCAAAAATACGCAAAAATGCCCAAGTTATGCCACTATGTTCAAAACCCATTGAAATACATTGAAAAGCATATCTGTTTCTTCAGTTTGCGGTCCAGCTTTGAAGAGTGAAGATGTGTCTATGATCCAGACAGGATTATGGCACTGGAACCCCCGATGGTAAGTAAGGCTGGGGGTGCCTAGTGGGAGGGTCGGTGGTAGGATGGAAGCGGTGCAAAGGAAACTGAACATTTTTTCAGGTTCAAGAGAAAAACCACCTGAGACTCCTATCGCGACACTGAGGATTTGGCACCCCAGTGTCACTGATGTTTTTTTGGTGGTGCTCGTGGGGAGGTTCGGTGAGGTGGTCATTTAAAAAACAAAGCAAAACAAAAAACAAAATGCAGAGGAGTTCAGAGTGTGACACTAGGAGATCGGGCACTCCAGTGTCACTTTTATGTTTCTGGGGTGGGGTGGTGGGTGCTGAGAGGAGGGTTGGGTGGGGCTGGGGGTTCTTTTCTTTCTGTTTTTACTTACTTTTTTATTGCCGCTCAGCTGGAGGCGGTGTTGCCTATGGTTCCCCCACCCCAATGCCCCTGGACCTGCGGCACCGCACCACTCCCAGTGCCTGTGCTCGACCCTCTCCTCCATTCCTCTCACAGACTGCTTCATGGCGGGTACGAACCCCACTACCATGGAAGCCAGGGGGTCAGGATCCCGAGCATCTCGAGTTAAAGTGGTGCGGTGCCAATGGGACCGGACATCATTGTGCATGCCGGAGGATTTTAGTGTATTGGTTCCCCCTCCCACAGCATGGGCGTACAATGGCATCAATGATGCTGCCATGCACACTTCTGCGCACTGCACATCTGACATCTGCCCGTGCTGACCCCACAGTGAACCACCGCATGCACCAATCACCAGCCACCACCAGGAGCCAGCGCAGCCGTGGTTGTCTCTCCCTACCCTCCCTGGAGGAAAGCAATCCCTGGGACGCTCAATTCTCCACCCCCCAGCTGACCCTCTGATGCCTGAGGTCGCTCCCGATACTGGGTTGTCGTCATGGCACGAGGTGTGGCGTCCTGCGCCTCAACCCTCAGCCCTATCGGCGGGTGGGAGGGATTTCGATAATAATAAAAAAAAAAAAAAAAATCAGCGGACAAGACATAAGACAGAACTCCGTGCTGTGTCCAAGATGGCCACTCAATGCACTGCACATGTGCAATACAGTTTGGTGGCCATCTTGGACACAGCATAGTGTGCCGTCTTCTGCCATGAATGCTAATACTAAAAATAGTGCAGTGCTACTTCCAAGCCAGACGAGTGGGCTTCTTCACGGTCGCAGAAGCGAATGTGGTACAAGTCCAACAGGTTGTTCGGTCGAAGGAAAGCAGAGTCCTTTTCTCTCATACCTTTAGGTCTGCAGGGCTCCACCCACTGTAGCACTAATAAATAATCCTTCAATTCCCCATGCCCTACATCCAATCCAAATCATGATACTGGAACTGCTTTGCATTGCTTTTCCTGTGCATCTGCCAAACTGCCCCAGGCTGCCTTTTCCAGAGCATTCTTTCTGGGTAACTAGATTTAATTTTAGGGCTCATTTGAGTTGCCAGAGACTGTAAATCCCATCACAGAGTTGTTGCAGGATCACTCATAGCCTGACCACAGCAAGCATAAGGTCCTGCTGTAGAATGTTGGTCCAGTTTGCCGCAGTGAACACGGGGCTGTGTCACAATGCAAACTTGCCCACACACTGTGATACATTTAATGCTGCTGAAAGGTGAGACTGACAACACTAAAGACTGAAACCCTCTGGTTACTCAATGGCCAGATACAGTGCAGGCTAAGTTGCACTGTGATATATTTAATGCTTAGAAATGAAATTATATAAAAAAAAGAGTCAAAAGCAGGCAGCTTTTTTTATATGTGTGATAAACAAAAGCAAGACAGGGATAGCAAAATGATGACAACAGTGACACTCCCCTATACAAGCCCTACCAAGAATATGTTGAGGTTAATATGCATGGTTTTAATGTAAACAAAATTGACAACTTAATATTGGAAAAGTTCCACGGTTTTTGTCTTTGTGCAAACTGCAACTGCTGAGTTAGTTGCCGTTCTATGCTACCACACCTAATGAGATCTTTATCATTATGTCAAAATGAGAATTTGTAAAACAAGGTTATCTTTCTTACACTGGTGTCTTGCTTCTTCATTTACTGTCTCTCCTACTCATTAAATCAAGTAGCCTTTTCGAATACCACATGGCCCACTGACCTGACTGCAGCTAGGCATTATACCAGTGTCACGTAAAATGCCTCTTTTACACAGGCCAGCCTCACTACTCATCATGTCATTGTGCCCATTTTTGTGTATTATTATTATTAATAATAATAAATGGCCCAGTGTTAAATAGCATGAAAAAACAAAAGCAGGGTTCAGGAACTGGACAAGGGAAAGCAAAGCAGCAATTCTGAAAGCTAATGTTGCAACCAGAGCCTGAGGTTGTGGTAGGAGTCAAATGGCAGCATTTTTAAGAAGTGTGGTGGCTCGAGTCCTGCTGCTACACAAAAATTGCCATTACTTATGATTTCAACTGCATTTGGTTTACTCTGTGAGTCCAACCCACCACCACTGATGTGATCGATGATGAGATGATTGTTACTGGATCACCACTACTGTGTTGCTATCCTACAGATGCCCAGACAGGATCTGGTGCTAATCTTTGAATACCATGTTGTACTTTACCAGCAAAGGTACAGTAAGTATTGTTTGTGAGGATTTTTTTTTGTGGGAGGAAGGCTGCCACAGGCGGGAACAGCTTTACACACATTGTGTTCTAACAGCAAAGGCGAGTATTCAAGGGTATTTTCTTTGTATGGGGGGGGGGGGAGTGGCACTACAGGCTGTAAAGGTTTACTTTAACTATAAATTCTGTAAGCCTCTTAAACATGCTTGTTCTTCTGTCATTTATTCTTGCAGGTACAGATTTCATGGGTGATGACAAACCCTGTTGCTGTGTAGTTCTGGCCAGATCAGAACTGATCAGAAAAATAGTCCGACGTCATGGAGAAGGCAAACAGTAACACTGCAGCATACTGAAATAGAACCAAACACTGCAAGGGAACTGAGAGAGAGAGAACGAGCTCAGCAATGAGAGTGCCAGACAACAGGTGGCAGAAAATTGCAACCATCTGCCCTTCCCTGTGTCAGAAACACAAAAAATGTAGAATCTGGTCAACAGAAGAAGGCCTAACTGATCCATCTGTCTGTCCAGCAGTGGTTTGACTTTTCAATTTATTTTACAACTTTTGGCTGGGAAAGGAACACTGACTTGAAGCTAGTTTCAAGTCTGTCCTGGAATCACTGGGTGGTTAAGTGCCTTGTTCTGCACTGGGTCACACAGTACGTAGGTTAATGCCATACTACATAATTAAGCTTCCAGAACAGCACCTTACTGGTGCCACTGGCCTGCCCACTTCTCCTAATCCCCCCCCCCCCACAAGACTGGCTGTGGTAGCTCACTCTTGTATACTGCACCACGGGGAGAAAAATCATCACCCCTCACACAGGCTCTTGCATAACCAACACAGGTAGCCAGTGGCCACCCAGCACACTGTGGTGCATAATCTTTAAGGTTGTGAGAAGCTCAGTGATGGGGCTAGGTACAGTGGTGGGTTGCCCTCAGGTGTCATAGAGCTGAAAAATAAGCTCTGTAGAAAAAACACTGAATGTATCGCACAAGTCTGACAAAAAGCAGCCTATTTCATTTCTTTTTTTAAACTTGCTTTTATTGAGTTCACTGATACTTCTTCAAGAATGAAACAAAAATACAATCCATAGATCTAGCGTACAGTAGGAACTGGTTACAGTCATAAGTTACAACTTATAAGAAAGAACTGTCTCTTAGCAAAGGCAGAAAAGCATATGAAAAATCCATAAATAGAAGAGTGTATAGTCTCTCTAGACATTAAAATGGATGTTCAGTAGCTTAGCTGGTCCTAAAAATGACCACAGATTGAAGAAAAACGATAACACACCAAATAGATTTAACAAGAAGCAAGGCAAACCTATTGGTGCATCTTCTCGCAGCGTCATGCATTCAAACCCTGAATTAATCATAAAGTGGTTGTTCCAGAACCAGTATTCCCTCTGTGTCTTCAATTAAATGTGGAAAAGGAAGCCATCTAGTATTAAAGGGGAACTGTCAGCAATAAGAGCCTCACAATCAAGTGTGCGGCTGATCCCAGTTAGCCCTTTGTGTGTTTGCAGCAGTGTAGTAGATTGTATCAGGCTAATTTCATTGACTTGTAAGCTGACATTTCTTGTAACCAGAAATGCCAGACTCCTCTGCTGCTGACATTAGCGGAGAGCTGCGGCAGTGGGAAATGCAGTAGTCTGCAGTGAATTTCAGAGTTTTTTTTTTTATAAGCTGTAATCTTCTGTTAGCTGGGCTGCTGTTCTCCTGGGGCTAGGTACAGTCACAGAGGACTGTACCGAGCCCCATGAGCACAGCAGGACCAGCAAACATCGGATTTTAGATAAAACATATTAAACATGTATACTGCAGGCTACTGACTCTCCCAGCTCTGCAGCCCTCCTCTGATGTCAACTGCAGGAGATTCTGAGATTTCTGGTTACAGGAAATGGCTCTTAGAAGGCAGCACAATTAATTTAATACATTCTACTATACTGCAGTAAACAGAAAGTAAAAATGTTTTTGTACACAAAGCGCAAATTGGGATCAGTCTCATACTTGGGTATGAGGCTCTTATTGCTGACAAGTCCCCTTTAAAGCAGGTAACTTTAAAGGGTCAGCTTTGCAGTGATCTCCCCCATTGATTTAATTCATTTACAATTTAATAACCATCGTTCCCACGAGGGAAGACAATCCATCAGCTATCTTTGGGTGATGGCCTTGAGTGCAGCAGCCAGCAGTATATTAAACAAATATTTCTTAGGTCCCCCACTCAAACCCACAAGATAAAAACTGCAAACCATGTGCGAGCCACTGAGCTCCTGAGATAACTCAAATATTTTATATTAACCCAAGAACAGATTTCAGTCCAGAATCCCTACAGAACCTTACAGGTCCAATAAATGAGCAGCCTATTTCATATTCTAAACTCTAGCCTGGCACTTGCCACTTAACAGGAAAGTGCACAAAAACATGTGTTTCTTAAAATGTGCTAGCAGAGAAAAGTGAACAAAAAAAATTTCAAAATCTGTGTTTTTTATAGTGTGCACCTGTGACCGATTACTTGCAGAGCAGAAACAAGCCTAGTAGTACTATGTTGTCATTTTTCTAACTTGTAGGTGAAGGAAAAAAAAACCACCCCTAGCAGTTCTCTTGAGAAACACTAAACATTATCACACAGAAGTGTGAAAAAATTACCCTCCCTAGCTTGGGACTTAGAAGGGGAACAAAAACTGTCAAGATTTCTGTGTTTGGCAACCGTTAACAAGCGGATGGAAGTAGATTGCTCTTGCACAGCTGTTCAGACATCTGTCGCTCTTGCCTGTAGCTTCTGCGAGTGCTGGGTCACATGGGCTGCCTTCAGTAAGCTTTCAAAATGGCTGCTAATTGGACAGGAAGTTTCAGGAGATCTTAAACTCTCACAAACTGTTCTAGTAACTGAATAATGAACAACGAAGCAGAAACAACACATACCTGGGACCCCAAATATGAATACTCAGGCGAATATTCAAAATAAGGTATTAGCATACCCCTGATTTGTGCTCAACGCAAGAGTCTGTTTCTCTCATGAACACTGATGCAAGGAATACATTTAACTATTCAAAATGAGAATGGTTTCAAAACCAGAGAGCTCTCTGGCTTGGTGGTACTTAGTTTAGTTGAACAAATATTGACTCTGAAGAAGCGCAATGTGTGAAATGTCAGTTGATGCCTGAGAATATCATCTTTCCATCTTTTGGACTTACTATGTCAGACCGATAAAATTTTCCAACACTTTTAACCTGCTGTTTGCAGTTTTTTATCACAAGGAACCTTATTAAAGAGACTGCACTTATGAATTCTAAGCTGTAAAACTGTGGCCTATTAAGTCTTTATGAAGGGGAGGTGGGTGCTGTTCTGCTTGTTCTGTAACATTTAACGGTTATCACTTATATCCATAAATTCTCTCTACTTCCTCTTATGACTCATGTTCATAGATTCATAGAAGTGTGACGGCAGAAAAGGACCGAAGTAGGCCTACCAAGTCTGCCCATTTGCTCAGCTATTTGCTTGGACCTGTGCCTCCCCCCTTTAACACTCCCATGTGGTTGTCCCATGCCCGTTTGAATCTCTCCACTGTTTCCTTTCCAACGACTGCTTCTGGAAGTCTGTTCCACTTTTCTAAGACTCTCTCTGAGTAATAGTATTTTCTAATGTTACCCCTGAACCTCCCTCCACCTACAGGCCATGCCCCCTCGTCCTCTGACTTCCTTTCATCTTGAAGATGCTCCCCCCCGCACCCTGTTTATACCCTTAAGGTACAAGGTCTCGATCATGTCCCCCCTCTCCCTCCTCTGCTCCAGGGAGTACATGTTCAAATCTTTCTTCATAGGCTGGGTGGCTTAACCCTTTTACTATTTTTGTCACTCTCCTCTGAACCCTCTCTATCCTCCCCACATCTTTCCTGAGGTATGGCCTCCAGAACCGGACTCCATACTCCAAGTGTGGTCTAACCAAATGGATGTACAAGGGTACTATGACCTCCCTATTCCTACTGGTGATCCCCCTTCCGCTGCATCCTAGCATTCCACTCCCCCTGGCCACTGCCCTACCACCTTCAGGTCCCCGGATATAATGATGCCTAGGTCCCTTTCTTGCTCCGTCTCCTCCAGGTCTCTGCCCCCCATACGGTATCCTGCCTTCTGATTTCTGTAGCCCAGATGCATGATTTTACATTTTTCTGCACTGAATTTAAGCTGCCACCTTTTTGACCATGCCTCAAGTCTCCCCAAATCTCTCTGCATTTGTTCCACCCCTTCCTCCATGTCCACCCTATTGTAGATTTTGATATCATCCGCAAACATGCTCACACACCCCTCAAGGCCCTCCACGATGTCTAATACGAATATATTGAACAGTAGGGGCCCCAGCACTGATCCCTGGGGACCCGCTCGTGACCTTGCCTTCCTGGATGCCACCCATTTTATGACCTTCTGCCTCCTTTTCCCAGCCAGTTTCCCACCCATTTGACTGCCCCACCCCATCCCCACTCCTGCCATTTTACACAGCAGCCCCCCCATGAGGCACTGAGTCAAACGCCTTTCTTAAATCCAAATAAGCTACATCTACCGCTCTACCTTGATCTACTTCCTTGGTGACCCTGTCAAAAAACTCTATCAAATTTGTTTGACAGGATCTGCCCCTAGTAAAACCATGTTGTCTTGGATTCATCAGGCCGTCTGTCTCCAGGTAGCTGGTAATCCTGCCTTTTACTAGCTTCTCCATGAGCTTGCCTACCACTGATGTCAAGCTCATGGGCCTGTAACTTCCCATTTCCTCGCTCCCTCCCCCCTTATGCAGAGGAACCACATTTGCCTGCCTCCAGTCCTCCAGCACCACTCCCGTTTTCAGGGACCGATTGAAGAGTGCAGTCAAAGGTCCTGCCAGTACCTCCTTTAGCTCCCTTAACACCCTTGGGCGCACCCCATCCGGCCCCATTGCCCTGTCCACCTTCATGCAGCCCAGTTCTTCCAATATTTCCTCCACGAGAAACGGCCTCATCTCCACCCCCCCTTCCCCAGCCATTTCATTACCTGCTCTGCTGCCTTCCTCTCCTTCTTCCTCCCTCTTCATCACTGTGCAAAAGTAGGTGTTTAGTAGGTCTGCCTTTTCTCTGTCTCCTTGTAGCGCCACCCCCTCTTTTGTTCTTAACTGGAGAATCCCCTGCCTAGTCTTCCTTTTTTCATTTACATATCGAAAGTCTTATCCCCTTTTCTGACCCCTCCCGCTATTCGCTCCTTTGTCTGTGCCTTGGCCCTCCTTACCTCTACCCCTGCTTCTCTCTGGCTCACCTGGTATTTTACCCAGTTCGCTTCCATCTGAGTTGTCTTGAACCTCCTAAAGGCTTTCTTTTTTGTCCTTACCTTTTTTGCTACTACCCTCGTATACCACAGAGGTTTTCTCCTCCTCTTATTTTTACTCTCTCTCTCTCTCTCTGCACATATGTCAGTGGCCCCAACAATAGCTTCCTTGATCTTCCCCCACCTTGCCTCCACCTCCATCCACTCCCCCACCCCCTGCAATGCCCTCTCCACTATTTCCCCCATTCTCCTGAAGTCCGTTCTACTAAAATCCAGGACATTTAACCTAGACTGGTGAACCTCTGCAGTGTTTCTCATTTTAAACCTGACCGTGTTGTGGTCATTTGTACCAAGATGTTCCCCCCGCGATACCTCTTCCAACCTTCCCCCATTCGTCAGGACCAGATCAAGAGTAGCTCCTGCCCTGGTTGGCTCCCTGACCAGTTGATTTAGGAGGGCCCACTGCAGGGAGTCCAATATTTCCCCTGCTGCTGGTTGAAGCAGCCGAAAGGATGTTCCAGTCTACATGCGGTAGATTTAGGTCCCCCATCAGCACCACCTCCCCCCCGCTGCCATTCTCACGAACTCGTCAGCCATACTTCTATCCACAGATTCATGCTGTGCTGGGGGTCTATACACCACCCCCATATGCACTGACTCCCCCTTCCCCACTGCCAACGAGGCCCAGAGTCCTTCTGCCTCTCCCCACTTACTCTGCAATTCTGAAGCCCTGATACCCTCCTTTACATAGAGTGCACCCCCCCTTTCCCTCCCTGTCCTTCCTGAATGTCAAGGCCCTCCTCTGCCATTACTGCCGTTAGATCAGGGATCTTTCTACCCAGACTTCTGGCATTCGTGCACACAATCCTCCATGCCCCTCTCTCCTCCTTCCTTATATGTTTTGTCTCCTTTACCCTTTTGTTGTGTGTGCAGGGCTCCCCATCCCCTGCCTCCTGCCTCAACAGCCGGGCTTTTCCCTGCCCCCCCCCGTTTAGTTTAAATGGTAGCTTCTGTCCACATAATCATCCAGTTTACATTTGAGCACTGCTTTCCCTTCCCCGTTTAGGTGCAGTCTATCCAGGGCATATAGGCTTGTGTCACTCCATGTTGACCCCCAATCTCCTATCACACCATACCCCTTCTGGGCACACCAACCAACAAGTCAACCATTGAATTCCTCAATATTTTGCCTTGCCTCCATGCTGGCCCTTGGTACAGGTAGCACCTCTGAGAAGGACAGGGATTTGAAGTCCGAATTGCTGCAGAACCTGGCAGTGCCATAATTCTTTCCTGCACCTCCATCACGCTGCTCTTTGCTAGGTTGTTTGTGCCTAGGTGAAAGATCAGATGCATTTTCTTATCCATTTCCCTCCCCCTCGAGGGGATCCACTGGATAACTTTGGCAGCCGTCATACCTGGCAGGCACTCCACCCATATATTTTCCCTCTCTCTTCCCTTCTCCCCCATGTAACTCCGTTTATAATAGAGTCCCCCACTATTAAGACTCTATCCCCTTTTTCCTCCTGGACACCCCTCCCTGCTGCCACTCTCCTCCTTTTTTCAAATTTCTTCTCCTCCATCCCCTTGCTCCCCCCCCCCGAATCTACCTGAGCCTTTCTCCCCTCATCTTCCATCTGTACCCTTCCCTGGGCCCCTTCCTGGATTTCTGGTTTCTTCGTGCCGCCCTTACCCTCCTCTGTAGCTCTTCAATCCTCCTTTTCTCCAACCTGCTCTTCTCCCTCACCCAAATCTTGGTTTTCTGGCACTTCTATTGTACTACCCTTCCTTGTGCATTGCTCCCATTGACCCCCCCCATGCTTTTCTCTCTTTTCCTTGTACCCCGACCTTTATTGCCAGGCACTGCTCTACTTCCCTTCCTGCCAAACCCCCCTTTCAATCAATCAATCAATCAATCAATCAAAATCTTTATTTATTCAGGCAAACATCATTGAGCATAGCTCATTTACAAGATGGACCTGATTGGTCATAAACAACAAAATGGTTTAAACTCACAAATATACAAATAAAGAATAAGTACAGTAACAAAGACTTATTAAGAATAAACAACAAAGAATGAACAAATGCGATAATGTACACATATATACAAGGCAAGTAAACAGTGGTATTGGGCACCAGATCAAATGTGGGAAAAAAAGTAATGGTTAGGTTTATGAGGTAGATAATATAGAAGTTAATGGGTAATGCATGGACAGATAAGGAGGGGAATCTAATGGGGCAGGGGTGAAAAGGGGACTGAAGAGGCTAGGAATGGGAATAGTTGAATGAGTCTGGGAAAAGGTTAGTATAACTTTACCTAAACCTTTTCCCAGAGATATGCAATTGCACCTTACTTGATGTTATGTTAGTTAATAAGTCCCATCTATATTCACATGCTGGAGTGCTATTCAGTGATATAAGTGATCACTGCCTCATAGCTGGAATAAGATCTTCAATCAAGCCTGCTAACCCTGCAAAATTCCTCCCAAGAAGGTTTAAAAAGAACTTTAACATTGCAGAGTATCTTCAAAATCTGTGTCACTCCAAACACTGGCAAGATTTCTACCTCTCAGCTTCTGTGGAGTCAGCACTGCAGGTGCTAAATGACATAATCTTAGAGTCTCTCAATATACATGCACCAGTCACCAGTGTCAGAATTAAACGCAAATCTTGTCCCTGGTTCTCTGCTGAACTTAAATCTGCACTGCTTGCTAGAGACAAGCTCTGGAAAAAGGCAAGGAAAACCAAAGATCCAAACGACTGGGTATAATTCAGACAAGCCAGGAACAGCTGCACTAAAAAAGTGAGAGATGCTAAGGCTGCCTTCTACACAGCAGAACTGGATGCCACCTACCACAACCCAGCCAAATTCTGGGCACTATCAAGGGAACTTAGGGCATGACTCTAGCACCTCTTTACCATCTCAAGTGAACTTCAACAATGTGATCATTACTGACAAGTGTGAAATTTTAGATGCTTTCAATAATCATTTTACTACAGCAGGCCTAGCTTTTGACTCATCTCCAGCAAACTTGCTGCGCCTCAATTGCTCTCCATTCCACTGAAGCTCGGAAGACTACCTCTACATTTTCTTTCAAGCCAATTTTATTAAAACAAGTAGAAGACCTACTGCTCGCCTTGATACAACTAAAGCGCTGGTGCTGACTCTCTGGACCCTTTCTTTTTAAAAATTGCACTGCATGCCATTGCAGGCCCCCTAACTCACCTCTTCAACATGTCCTTATCTTCTGGCTCTATTCCTTCTTTGTGGAAGACAGCACAAGTGTTTCCCCTCCTTAAAGCAGGGGACCCCATGGATCTCAACAACTACAGGCCTATTTCCATCCTTCCAGTGCTGTCCAAGATGTTAGAGAAACTGGTAAGCTTCCAACTAAATGACTACCTCAATGCTAATAACCTCCTCAACCCTGCCCAATCTGGGTTCAGAGCCATGCACAGCACCATTTCTGCCTTAGCAAAAGTTACAAACGACTTGCAGACTGAACTAGATAGAAAAAATAACATCTGTGCTGTATTTCTGGATTTAAGTAAAGCATTCGATACTGTGGATCATGATCTTCTAATCTCCTCACTGCACTCCCTAGGCCTAGACCCTACCTCTCTTAAATGGTTCAAATGCTACCTCTCTGGTAGGGTGCAGCAGGTAAAAAGTGAAGGCAACCTTTCTTCCTCAAAACCACTCTTAAGAGGAGTTCCTCAAGGCTCCATCTTGGGCTCTATCCTCTTTGCCATCTATATCAATAACATTGACTCAGGCCTCACCAATTTAATATTCACCTTTTGCAGACGACACTGTCCTTTATGTAAGCAATCCATCACCAAAAAGGCCTATGATCTACTACAAGCTGACTTCTCCTTACTGCAACACAAATTACTTGAAAAGAAGCTTCTATTAAATGCCAAGAAGACTAAAGCTATGTTCATCTCCACCAATACCTACTCACCAAACATTCTTCCCAACTTTCTACCGTCCTTGGTGAGAGCCTTGATTATGTAGATAAATTTAAATATCTGGGGTTTGGATTGACAACAGGCTTGATTTCACCCAGCACATTGAAGAGCTCCTGAAAACTAAGGCAAAGGCTTGGCCTATTCTTCAGGATCAAACATTTTCTAAACAGAGAATCTAAGCAGAGATTAAGCCAGGCTTCATTTATATCCCTCCTTGATTACGCAGACTTCCTATATGGCCACTGCTCCCTGTCCTACCTAAATAAACTGGATACCCTTGTACCATAGAGCTCTAAGGTTCATCACTGACCTTCCTTTCAGTACCCACCACTGTTCTCTCTATGCTGCAGTTGGCTGGACATCCCTACATCACAGAAGGAACAAAATGCTGCTTTGGATATACAAAGCTCTGACAAATAAACTACCATCCTACATTTCTGATTGCTTCTCTCTTGTTACTCCAAGGCCATATGCCCTAAGAAGCAATAACCTCATCTTGCTGAATCTACCTAAGGCATGTACCGGTCATGGAAGGGCTGCAATCAACTACTTTCTAGCACACATCTGGAACTCTCTACAAAAGACCCTGAAGTTGAACACTTTCATTCCTGTAGTCTCCTTCAAAAAGCTATACCTTTCCCGCTTCCTGCCTGGTTTTATTCCATCCCACTTCCTCCTTTCCCTTTATCTGTTCACACACCTCACTCCCCGGTCCCCTTGCTGCTAATCCTGGGTCCCCACTCCCCCCCTGCTACCCTCTTCCCGTACTACCCCCCCGGTCTCCTGTGACCCCCCTCCCCTTGCCTGGTGTTATGGGCACTCCCGCATCCTGGGCTCCTCCTGCCAGGCTGCCCCTGTTCCCCCAGCCCACCCCAGTTCCTCTCCTTGTGCTTGAGGTTTCAACCCCCTGTATATGTTTTCAGGCCATCCCATGCCCCTTCCTTTTCCACTCTACCAGCTGTCTCTGAACTCCTTCCACTTCCTCCCTGAGCTTTGCCAGCTGGTGGCATACTGGGCAACCTTCAAATTTCCAAGCCCAGTCTAGTACCATGGCTGCTCCATACCCCGTGCATCCAACCACCCTCCCACAGATGCCAGCTCTAACAACTCGAGGCCGCATTCCTATTCTGTCTTGCATCATTAGTCACTCTCCCCTTTTAATAATACTGTACTAACACTTTTGCACCTACAATAGGTAGTTTGCTTTCTCCTAGCCTTTACAGACAACCACACATCATCAAGTTCCCGAATGCACAGTGCTCCAATGTCCTGCACTGAAGCCACCACTCTCTAACTTCCCTTTGAATACAAAAAACCTCTATCAGTGTTATAAAAAAAATAAAATAAAATCCACTGAAGTCAGGTCCAATAACTCAAATCAGGTACTCCTCAAAGTCAGGTTCAAAAAAAAACCTCTCCATGTTCTTTAAAACCACAAAAGTCAGGCCACTCCTCCTCCTAGGCTCCACCTCCACTGCCTATTTAATAGAGGTCGGGGCCGGGGTGGGAAGAAAATACAGCTCCTTTTCAGCGTTTGATTGTGTGAGTGGCTGGGCCTTCCTTATATCCCCTGCTGCATGTTGACTCCTTTACAATCCTCTTGCTCTTTGAGCACTTAGAGATATTGTGCATTTCCTGCACAATATTTTTCAAAGCAGTTTGTTACATTCTGTCAGCAGTTTTGTTATATTCTGTCAGCTTCAACTTTCAGAGGTAATTTAAGGAAGTATTTTTTTACAGAGAGGGTTGTGGATGCATGGAACGGCCTTCCGAAGGAGGTTGTGGAGTCAAAATCAGTGGTGGAATTCAAGCATGCATGGGATAGTCATAAGGCAGTTCTGGAGGGGGGCGGGGTATGAAGAAGTAGGCTGCTGGTTAACTAGGATCTGCAGCTTATCCAGTAGGTAGGGAAATGGGCAGACTGGGTGGGCCAAGCGGTCCTTATCTGCCATCAAATTCTATGTTTCTATGTTTCAAGCATCCCAGATTTCCACTGACCCAAATGCCTTGAAACATTTGTGAGCCCACCTTACTGATTTTTTTATTTGCAATTATTTACTGTACCTGAGCTAGCCCATCTGGATATATCATTTCATTCTCAGAGGGGTCCTCCTGTTTCTGGTGAATGAGTCAGGAGTCCATTTTTTGGGGGTGAGCTTTCTTAGGGCTTATTGAAACAGAATCCCTTCTGTTATTTTTATGTTCAGACCCTCATACCATGGCCCACACTGTATGTTGCCCTTGATGGGTCCTGCCTCCACCCAATTTTATAGCAGAGAAGACTGAAGAACACTCACACCAAAATCAAGCGATTTGCTCATGGTCACAATGTGACCCATATCTATTGTGGGACTCCTCCTTGCGATCTTTCCCCCCACAGTTCAGTGCATTAACCTCTAGACCTCACATACTTTTCTCACAGTTCATCTACACTAGTTGTTTATATCATTCAACTGTGAAGATGACAGCAACTAATCAACATATATTTTACAGTAAAAAGGAAAACGTTAGTAAAAGTGGGTGTTGATAAAAGTATGCATAAGCATGACCCAAGCATTCTGCAGATACCACTGATGTTTAGAGCAGCAGCTCAAACCTGCTATATTTTAGCATGCATATCAGATCCTAGCAAACTACTTCTTGCCTTGGTTTTGTCACATTAAAAGCTGCTGACCGGAAAATTAGCATGAAAGCAAGGAGCATGTAAGCATACAGTTTTAAACTGTATGATGGTGTACGGTATTACCAGAGTATTCATGGTGGATGCTGCTCAACATTCTAAGAGAGCAAACATGGTTTCCCCTGAGCTTGTGGTGGAGCCGTACTTTAAATATATTTTCACTTAAGCAAAGTACAACAGCTCTTTTAGTAGAGTTACTCTGCATATCAATTAGGAATATAGCAATGTACATACTGAGGGTCATTACCTCCAGTGACTTATTTCACCCTTGTAGCCAAAAGCAAGGGAACATATGGTAGGGAGTGGCCTCCTCATCTTCAGCTTGCAGTACACTCCCAACCAATGAGGTAACACTGGACACAGTCAACTAGACTCTACAGCAATTGTGCTGAATGTTTAAAGATATGGAGTAGTCAGAGTGTGGTGGGTGGGTAAGCCTGGTTCAAGCTTGGTTGTAAATGGCCAGAAACGTTTCCGGTCTCAGGATATGCCCAGCAGGGTGGTGGAGGAGATGAAAAATAGGTGAAGACATAAGCATTACTCAATGGATGCCACTATACTGTGTCTGCCCAGACAACAAGCCCCACTGCCCTCTCACTCTAAGCCTGGACTGTTCAGGATTGCCCCACCCAACAAAATAGAAGAAACTCAATCAGACTTATTGTCATTTTTTTTTCTATCAGGTCCAAAATTGTCACTGGGCTAATCATTTACTGCTGGGTTATACATGCTCACATACCAGGGGCTACATGCTCTAAAGCTGTTAAGTCATTGTAGAATTCCTGGCTACACCCCACTCTGAGTCAGTTAGCACCTAAATCTTCAGCTATAAGTCCTTCAGAGCCATACAGCAACATAACTATGCAAGGGTTAACTTACACATTCCATAAGATGCAGAAAAATCACAGTCCTACCTCACAGCATTGTATCGACAGCATCAAGCTCACCTTGATCCGGTTATCTCTAATTGTGTTATCTATAATGACACCTTGACAAAGAGCAGAAGTCGACTGCTTGAAACGCTGCAGCCTGGTGCCAAACGTTTTTGCCGTGCTTCACATTGTGCCTTGTTCCAGGCAGAGGTGTTCACTGGGAGCAGTGGTTCTTTGTGTTACTTATTTATGAAATCTGTGACTTGTACAATATAAACTTTGCATCTGAAGCTTCGGTTCTGAACTCTCTTCAAAGGATCTCTAAGAAAACAACAACATATTAAATAACATGCCTCAAACAAATGTCTATCGGCCTGGTGAGAGGCCGGCCCACCGGAGCTGTGGTAGTGTTACCACTTGCGATACAGATGACCCAGGTTTAGCAATGAAAACGGGTTGTCGGAGGGCAGGCTGGGAGGAGGAGGACTGGCATTCCATCGGAAGCTCACCTCTTCTGGGAAGGGGGGCCTGAGTTGTCCGTTGCTCTACCACTTCGGTGACCAAAAGTGCTGGTGCAAGGGATTAGCATGAGAAGGGGACGTTGGAATGTGAGTCACCATCAGCCAGGTGCATCAGGCATTCTGCAGCCCAGCGACACAGCATACTCCGAGGTGTTGGGGAGGAGGAGAGACGTGGCTATAAGGGTAGAAAACAGCACATTTCTACCAGTTTCTAGAGAATAAAGAGTCTCTCACCAACCTAATATCGGTATGAATACTTATTGTACTCTTATACAATATCAGACATTGCAATGGCTTTTTTTCTGGGACAGACTCCTCCCAATTTGTTTCTTTTTACAGATGCTGGCCACACTGGACTCCTCACAGAACTGAAAACAGCTCAGGTCAGGACAGATGAAACCCCATCCTCAATGTCGGTTCTACTGCCACTGCATCCAATGGACACCCTCAGGCATTCACCTCTGCCTTGGGAATCCGGGTGACAGAGGGCTTGAAATGCCAAAGTGGTTGAAGGTATATCTGGCCCTATGGGGAAAGCCAAAGGAGTACCACAGCAGCGTGGTGTGTTGTGTTGTGGATGAGCTGTGGGTCCTGGGATGGCAGAACCACGACGGGTGGGAATGAGTGCCTGGAAGTTGGTGGAAGGAGAATCCACCTGTGGCTGGAGGATAAACAAGGTCAGAAAAAAAAAAAACTAGTAAGAAATTTATGAAATCCCATCAGATATCAGTTATAGAACATTCTCTATAGAGTAAAAGCTAGGGTGGGTTCCCATCACAGTGCTGAAGCTATCATTAAAAGAAACTGCTGCAAGTCTAAGAGAATTCCTTCTTTCTGCGTTTTTCCAAGTTGTCACTGGGCTAGTCATTTACTGCTGAGATTTAATAACCAGTACTGACCAAATATATTTGGGAAGGAGATAATATTCTTCCAGTTTTAGCTTCCCACTGCTTTACTGCTGCTAGAGTCACCTTATGCATGAAGGCTGCATCAGTGTTGCTTAGAGTGTCTAATATATAATGTTTTGAGAATGTGTTTTAAGGGAGACTAGGTTCCTGCCTTGCATAAGTCAGACACTGAGGCCTCTGCCTTTTCTGCCCAAGAGACAACTCCAGTCTTGGGCTAATGCACTTTGCCCAGAGTTGGCTGTTTCAATTCTGCTGCTGCAAAAGTCTTTGCTATATGTGTTCTAACATGTCTAGCCAAAGTTGCTTTGATAGTGTTCTGGCCCTCTTTAGCGGCTCATAACAGTACAAAAAGGTAACCTGATTTCTGAAAGACTGTATACATATAACTAAGATATATCTTAACTGTTGTCAACATCTAGCTGGTGCAAAACAGTGCAACTGCTACTAGGAAACCGTCTAAATGAACAGGATGTCCTCTGAAATGGATAACAAAGGCTTGAAAAGAGGATCGCAGAGTACATATAAAACCGCATTAAAATTCCAAGGAGGGATAAGAACTATAGACTGGTTTGGTCTGCTGAGAGCTCTAAAAACTGATTAATGCCTGATAATGCACCTAGAGGGTGCTCCTCTAAAAGACTGAGCACTGTACTCATGCCCAAGACTTGTACTCGCAATGTATGGAGTGCAAGGTCTTTGCTCCTTCCTGAAGGAAAACCAAAATCTGAGGCACATATACTTCCTATGTAGAACATCTGCCTGTTTGGCCCAATGGGGAAAAGGAACAACCACACTCTTATCTGTAAGCCACTGAAGTAGAATGCTTCCCTGAGGGCATTAATTTATCAAACACTCCCTTAGAAAATATTAGTCTGAGAAGCCTCCAACCCTCAGGGCCAAGCTGCCAGCTGGAGCTAAGCTGGACTGGGATGAACATCAGACCTCGCTGCAGAAGTCTCTGCTGCTGAAAAAGCTGGAAAGGCTCTTGAACTGCCAGACTGACCAGGTTTGAGAACTGTGGACTTTTGGGATTGGTAGGAAAAAAACAACTACACTAGCAATGGATCATTTTGAGGACCACTACACGGATGAAAAACAGATGCCCCTGCAAAGATTCATAGTTGGGAAAGATTGTCCATTGCTTCCGCAACTGGACATCTGTGCGAAAGAAAGAAAAAATCTCACCACCTAAGTGAGCTTTGAGGGACAAGAAGGTCCATCTCCAGAGACCCAAATCTATAACAGACTGAAATATCTCGATTCAGAGATCACTGTTCTGGATGCAATGATAGACCACTGAGGCAGTCCACTGAAAAGGACTCTTGTGAACAAGTGAGCATGCTTATGCTTGCCTTATCTCACTTCTTGTTCCGTCTTGCCTGTCTATGTAAGCAGCTGCCACCACATTACCAGACTGAACCCAAAAAGACAAATCTGCTCTGTAGGGCATTTATTTGAGGATTCTGCCCGCCATGTTTCATACCCCCTGAACTAGAAATACAGGTTGCTCAACTGTAACCGTAGTTCTAGAAGTGGTATGCAGTTCACATCCACACTCTACTGGAACACTGATATCAGTCAGAGATCTTTAAGCTAAGCTCCTCTCATTACATTACCCATGTGGAATATCCTGTCGCTCTACCCCATGTTGTCAGATCTTTGCACAATGGAAACAGAGATCTGTGTGCCACTTGCCAGGGAAGGCCGTGTGGGCTGTAGGGATGTGAACTGTATACCACTCCTACAACTACAGTATGGTTACAGGTAAGCAATCTATATTTTTTAAGGGCGTGGATACAGTTCACATTCACACTCTGGCAGATTCCTAGCTGTTCTCTGAGAGGAGGGGGCAAGGTGCACACCACTATTTGGTGAAAACAGACTGGAAAATTGAGGCCACAAAAGCAGCAGCATCCTGACCTGACATGATGTCAATGCTGTAATCGGAGATGAAGGTGTGTGCTTTTCTGCAGTTAGCAGCCCTACAGATCTCCTGTACTGGGATATCCCTGGAGGCAGTAATTGAGGCAGTGGTATATCTGATGGAAGGGGCCCTAAGCCCTTTGGGAGGCTCCCTACCAGCCAACCCATAGCAGAGATCAATGCAGGATGTTATACACCTGCCAATCATCTGCTTTGCTACTAGCCTGCCAGATGCCGCTTCAGCATATGTCACAAACAGTTGGTGAACCTCACCCTGAACTCCAGCTGTAAGTTTTTTATAATAAGAGAGCGCCCTCTGCAGGTCCAGGGTATGGTGCCTGTAATCAGCCTCCGAGGTCAGACTGGTAAAGTATACTGGCAAGTTAATCACCTGGTTAAGGTGAAACTCCGATATGACCTAAGGGAGGAACTTCTGATGGTGACTAAGGAAAACCTTGTCCTTGTGAAAGGCCAGATAAGGAGACTCCACCAAAAGTACCTGGAGCTCACTAATCTTTCTGGTGGACATGATAGCCACCAAAAAAGCTATCTTCCATGACAGGTGTGACATCTCACACCTGTGTATAGTCCTAAATGGCTTGCCCATGAGCACAGGCAGCACCAGCTGTAGGTCCCAAAGTGGTGGTGGTTCACGCACCAGAGGGGACAGGTGGTCTAGGCCCTTGAAAAAGCACCTGACCAAATTCAGGTGGGTGGATATCCTGGCATATGAAAACCAACTGTTTTCTTCTCCAATTCTTCTTTTCTCTTTAAAACACTAGTTAAGAACATCTTTTATATAATGTACTAAAGACTGAAGATTATGAAGGATTACTTTGAAAAGTGTATAAATATTAAGAAATATACAACCCTTGGAACTTCATCAACTATTCAATAAAAAGTAAAAAAATAGAAAAAGCACCAAATCATTCTCTCCTGGGCCACTGCTGGCACACCAGCCCCATACCTGGGGTAGGGTTGTAACACACAGTCCCGCCTGGGAGAGGGATCAAAGGTACTCCAAGATGCTTGCCACAGGGCAGGCAAGGGGGATCAAGATCCTTGTCCTGGCATCAAAAGGAGAACCTCTTCCATCTGAAGGCATAGCACTGGCAAGTCAACTCTTTATGGGAGGCCTCCACAATGTGGAGCACTTCTTCTGAAAGATCCAAGTCCAGGAACTCTAGCCATTCAGGAATAGGCTGTGAGGTGTAGTGAGTGAAGGTCCAGGTGCAGGGCTGTCCCCTGTTGTCTGGTCAGCAGGTCCAGGCAAAAAGGCAGCTGCCACGGAGGCCTGCTGCTGAGGCTGAGGAGCTCTGGATACCACAATTATCTGGGCCAGTCTGGGGCTATCAGCATCATCCACTCTTTGTCCTTCCAGGCCTCAAATACTACCGTGTGCATCAAGGGGAAGGTATACATGAGGCCTGGGGTCCAGGGCATTGCAAAGTCATCCCCCAACAGTGTCCCAGACTGTGGGGGGTGGGCATGAAACAGCCTTAGCTTTCTGTTCTCCCAGGAGGGAAATAGATCCACTAGATAGGCGCCCCACTGGGAGAAGAGGTGGTTTACCACCTCCCGATGCAGAGACCACTAGTGTGACCTCTCCCACACTGCTGAGAGCGTCTGCCAGCTGACTGTTCACTCCTGTGACATGGATCACCAGGAGATCTGCACCCATGCTGCCCATGAGGGTCCAGGTGCAGAGGGCCTCCGACACAGAGGAAGGGAGTGGGTTCTGCTCTGCCTGTTCAGGTAAAACATGGTTGTGATATTGTCCATCTGGACCTGCATGACCTGACCCTTGATCAGAAAAGCAGAGTTTGAGAGCCAGATGCACTGCACAGAGCTCCAGCAGGTTGATGTGTTGACAGGACTCCTTAAGTGAACAGAACCGGTGGGCCCTGTGGTCTTCGAGATGCACTCCCCACCCCACCAGAGATGCACTGGCTCTGGGTGGATAAACAAGATTCCTTCCTCCAGATGTTGAGAGACCAGCCACCACCGGATGGCAACCCACATTGGCTGGGTCACCAAGACCAACTGGTACAGATGGCCTAGGTGCTGAGATTACTGGTGGCCCAGTTCCCACTGCAGGTGGTGCATCCGCCCGCATGTCCAATGGAGCATGCTGGTGGTGGATGCCATGTACCCTAGCACCTGAAGTAAATCTCATGCAGGGCACAACACCCAACCTGAAATGACTGGGCAAAGGAGGTAAGGTCCTCAGCCAGGTCTGCAGGGAGGCAGGCACTGGCCCGCAGGGAGTCTAGTTCTGCCCCAACAAACTTGATAACCTGCAAGAGTATAAGTTCAGACTTCTGCAGGTTGACCAGTAGGCTCAGGTTCTTGCAGATCTGGAAGGCTAGATTCCACAACTGCTCCACGACTTCCTTGGATGGCCTGGCTATAAGCCAGCTGTACAGGCAGGGATACACCCTGACACCATTGTGCCACAGGAAGGTTACCACCACTGCCATGCATTTGGTGAGCAGCCTGGGTGCGGTCAAGAGGCTGAAGGGCATGACCTGAAACTGATAAAAAACCCTTCTGCGTGAAACTGGAGGAATGCCAGTGGGATGTACAGGCTAGGATGTAGAAGAATGAATCCTGGAGATCCATGGAGCAGAACCACATGCCCTGCTCCAGGGACGGTATAATCTGTCTCAGAGTGACCATTCAAAATGTGTACTTCCGCAAGAACTGGTTCAGGTCATGCAGATCGAGTATGAGGCACCAGCCCCCTGGTACGTTTCAGGATCAGGAAATACCTGGATGTGTATCCCTGATTTTCCAGGGTATCTGTGACACGGGTTATGGCTCCTTTTGCAAGGAGCTGAGCAGTGTCCTCCCTTAGGGCAGACAGCGTGTTCTGCAAAACTGATGACTCTTTCAGGAGCGTGAAGTCTGTAAGGCGGGAGAGTCTTGAAGTTGAGAGGCAACCCTCTGCCTACCACCTCCAGTATCCACTTGTCTGTAGTGATGACAGGCCAATGTGGCCAGAAGTGGTGTAGCCAACCCTCAGTTGGAAAATGGGTCAGGGACTGGACAGGTCAGAGGATGACACAGCCCCCAATCCATCACTGGGCAGCTTTGGAGGAAGCACGGACTGCTTGGGCAAAAGGGGTACAACTTCCCTTATCCCCACCTTTTTTCAGCCTCTGGCTGCCAAACTTGGGCTTTAGGCACCATGCTTGGTATGGCCCCTGTTGGGGCTGCTACCGAGGACCGATACTGGTCAGTCTTTTCCTTAGGGTCTGTAGTGATGATAGACCAGTGTGGCCAGAAGTGGTGCCGCCAACCCCTTAATTGGAAAATGGGTCAGGGACTGGACAGGTGGGAGGATGACACTGCCCCGACCCGTCATGGGCAGCTTTGGAGGGAGCACTGACTGCTTGGGCAAAAGGGGTACGACTTCCCTTATCCTCCTTCTTTTCAGGCTCTGGCTGCCAAACTTGGGCTTTGGGCACCATGCTTAGTATTGCCACTGTTGGAGCTGCTATCGAGGACCGATACCGGTCAGTCTTTTTCTTAGGCTTCTGAGCCTTAGGGTCCTTCTGGGATGAAGCACAGAATCCAGGGTGGCAACAGACTTCTCTATCCTGATATGATGTCCTTCAAACAGAGGGCCAAAAGAGGTGGGTGCACAAGGAGGGGGCATTGGCCAGCTTAAGTGTCCACCATGAAGGTGGAAATTCTCAGCCAGGCCCTGTGACTCATAACAACTGCTGCCACAGCACGGGCACAAAAAACACCATCTGGAGGTGGTGTTTAGCCAGTACTTGACCTTGGTCCTTGACCAACTTCACCAGCAACTGCTTGTCAGCAGGTAGATGAGGGAGGATTTCACACCACAGTCCGAGCAGAAACTGAGCAAAGTTGTCCATCAGGACAGCATAACTAGCCAGACAAAGGCTCAGAGAGGAAGTGGCACAGACCTTCTTAGCTGCATGGTCAAGCTTCTTCAACTCTGTCAGGAGGCTTGTTCATGTCCCCTTGACCACTGGACCTCTGGGAGGCCAAGACCAATCCCTTGGCTGAGGGGGTGGTCTGAGAACCTCAAAAGGGACCCCATAGGGACCGCGTACTTATGAATCATATGGGTGGAGGGTGCAGGGCAGGATGAAGGATGCTAGATGCTGCCAAAGCTACAAGGCTGGTCCCAGAATGGCCTCAGCCATGGGAAAGGCAATCCTTGGGGAATTGTCCTTGTCCATTGTGTCAGTAAATGGGTACTGAACCCGTTTGTGAAATGGTTCCAAGGGACATTCATCGAGTCCGATATGAAGCAGAGGAAAGCTACAAAAGACACAGGCCCATGGTTGATGGATAATCCCTTGACTGAGGTACGGTTAAAAGTATGACTCTTCTAGGACAATCCGGACAACCCATATGAGTCGTCAGAGGACTCCTCAAAAATGCCCTCAACTGTTTGCCGCCATGAACCACCCTAGTATCCTCCGACTGGGTGATTTCCCCGCACAGCCAGCCTGGCAAGCCAGCCGTTGCACCAAAGTTCTTAGGGCTCCTACCAAGGGCTGTGGTAGAGGTGGCTCCACCCGAAAGGGTGGAGAGGCAGATGCCAGAGACATCTGTTGAGGATGTGCCAGTGAGCGCATGACTGGCAGCTGCCAGGTGATTGAAGGTCCAGGGGTAAAGCCCTACCCCACCCTGCAATGGTCCACTGCTGCCAGCGGAGCTCCCACAGTGCCCTAGCATCCTGTGGTGGAGCCTCTACTCACCCGAGAGGAGGAAGTTGAGGAACATCGATGGCAGTGCCTCCAGGTTGAGCAAGATAGAATGCGTGAATGGTGCTTCAACCTTTGACCCGAGAGTTGATGTCAAGGGGAAGCCTCCAGAGGGTCATGGTGGACCACATACCAAGCCATATTAATGTACATCAGCTTTGCAGGTATGACCACCAGTGGATGCTGCTTCCAAGTGGAATCGGTTAGAGAGACCAACCGGAAAATGTTCTCCTGGGAGAATCGGGGTCTGGGAGATTGACTCCTTGTTGATCTCCTTCAACAACTGGTCAACATGGCTTGAGAAAAATCTCGACAGTTTACTTGACTGATGTTGAGGTCGACAAGCCTAACGGGGTCACCGAGGAACTGTTGACCAAACCCTCAAATGAGGGAAGCCTGACCACAGTCAAGCGCTCAACATGAGTCAAATGGGGAAATGGAGGGAGTGGGAGGACCTCAATCTCTCCCAGTTCCAAGACTGGTGCAGGCGGTGCTTGTGCTCCTTACCATTGTGTGAAGGGCTTCATGAAGGAGCCTCCGATGTAGGCTCCAACTAAGAGCAACACCGTGGCCAATGAGGTACTCACCACAGCAGCTGCCACCTCCTCCTCAAAAGCCACAAGTTGTGCCACAGACTCAAACACCACCAAAGCCTTCTTGTGGTTTTTGGGTCAAACCTTCGGGTTCCATTTATCCAGTCAACCAAGATGAAGCCTGGCTGCGTGATCCTCCAGCAATGCTGGAAGCATCACCTGACAAAAGGCCACAGCCCTCTATGTTGTGCTACACACCTATGCAGTACAGGCTGGACACGTGGAAACAGTATTCTACATTTTCTGTCAGAAAGTTACACAGAACTTGAAGCCACGAGATGGCTTTGCTTCTTCCATTTCCAATGCCAAAGTCAATGAGGTAGAGCCAGAATGAAGAAGCAAGAGTAATTCAACAGTAAATCGTCAGTGGACAGAAAGGCATGCTCTGACAGAGTCCATGGAGGCCCTTACAAAAGGTATGGAGGGTTCTCCCACCATTGACAAATGACTGTTGCACTGACCTCGGGAGCCAAATAAGGCTTGTTACTGTTCCGAAGTCGGTGACAATGAGCCAGAAGACCTTAAGAGGTCTTATGTACAGCCTGGTCCAAGGAACAAATCCTGTCTGGCACATGCTCTGAGGTGTTTTGTAGGTGGAAAAGGCTGAAGGAAGCTCTTCTCCTGGTTCCCTATCCAACCAAGTTCCTCCAGCTCTGTAGAGTCCCACAGACTGGACAATGAGCCGAATTTGCCAAGATCAGGAAGGAGGGCCACCACAACTATTAGGTTTTTCATGAACACACTCCATGCAGAGGCTAACTCAAAGGGAAGAGCCTAATAAGGGAAAGGTTGACCATGAATGATGAATTTTCTGGTGCAACCACCAGTGTAGATCAGCATCTAATACAGATACTGAGGCTAACAGATTACCTTGCTGATTCACTGCAATGACTTGACCTTGTAAAAATCCATTTTGAACTGGCTGGTCCCTACACACTATCAGACTGGAGAGATCCAGGATTGGATGGAATCCTACCGGTTTCTTGCAAACTATTAAGTAAGTGGAATAGAACCCCTTGTCCTTTTTCCTTGGGAGGAATCAGTTTCACTGCCACTGTACTGAGCAGATGATCTAAGATCTGGAGGAGCTTGATGTGTCCTGGGATTTGTAGAATGTGGGAATTGGGGGGAAAAAACCTCTGGAGGGCACAGTAGAAAAACTTTTTCACAAACCCCTGCAAAATTATATCTGATACTCAGGCATCCAACTTGGCTTGGCCCCAGCTGACGAAAATATCTGTAGCCATCCATTCAGAGCTTTCGGGCAAAGATGAGCATGCAAATCCTTATGCAGACTGACAGCCTCTTTTGGTTAGCTCCTCCGAATTGTTTACAGGAGCAATGGCTTTCAGAACATGTCTCTGCTGAACTGGCGTCTCACTCCATGAAAGGCATGAAGTTGCCCGCAGCAGTTGCAACCATGGCCAAATCCCCAACTCTTTAAGACATTATTAGAGGACTGTTCATTCTTGGAACTAAGCTTTCTTTCCCTTACACCCCTTCAGGATCTTTTCCAGTGGTCAGATTAACAACATGACATCTGTGAAAAGCCCACTGAGTGAGACTTGGAGTCATGGCCTACTAATCAATAGCTTAGCCGAGCCGACCTAATGGCTGCCACAGGTACAGTGCAACCTCTTGCTGAGGTGTATAGGGGTCCACTACAAAACTCCCTAAAAAGGGAGGCTGCATATGTAGTAAAGGAGAAGCTGAAGAATCCTCTGGGGCTTCATCCACCACTGCCATTCACACAGTGCTCATGCCATAAAAGCACATCCTGATGCCACCCAAGAATGTAGGTTTACAGACTGCTTCAATCATTAAGGTCTGCAGAGTAGCTCTGACATGAATAACCATATCACTACATTATAGGAGAAGGGAGAAACCTCCTATTTCTTTTGACCAGTGCAACAAGGAACAAACATCATTTTACTCATGACTCAGAAAGCTGATTCTTCTTGTCCACATTCTCTCATTCATCTTAAGCCATCTGCTCAAAGTAATACATTTTAGGGAAGAACTTAGGTGGTAATGCACCCCCGTGGAGTAAAAGATGGGATAACACTCAGCATAGCAGCAGACTGTGTTTTTGGCAGCTGTCGAATCCTACAGATGTCCTTTAAGGAATTCAACTAAACTCAAAGACATTTGAAAGCCACCGTACTGTTCGTTGGGGCATTGTAGGGCTTATACCTTACTTTTCAATATTACACTTTTGCATTCCTCCACCGGAGTGTGTTTTGATCAACAAACATATGGAAGTTGAGGTTATTGATAAAAATAATATGCCAATGAGGTCTGGAAATGCTCAATCCGAGTAGCTTTAAAAAAACAACTGGCAGTGACACATGACAACAAACCTCCAACTGTTGCTCATTAACTTATAATGGCAACAAGGCCAGCCATGTTGAGATTGAGCATGCATTATGGACCATTAGCAAAACAAGCTCTCATTACTTGCCAAGCATAACGCATGTCACAGTGCTGCATATGAGCAACTGTTTGTTTTTACATGTAAGTAATGGCAGTACTAAGGGCAAAGGGAGGGCAGGTAGGAGCTCTAGTTGTATCGTAGTATCGGTTCGGGGCAGACCAGGCCACATTTACCACCAGTGGCTATTTCAGGTGACCTCCTGTTACTAGTAAAAAGCACAGCATCAGGGTGGGGCAGAGTGACTTGCTTGTTACTGTTACAATTGAGAGCAGATTCAGCAATTGGCAGCAAGTTTGGGAGTCAGGCTGCCGGACATTTTCTTTTTTCAAACAGTAATTAGTGGTTGGTTCAGGTGGGTCTGTGCTGGGTGCCACTGATGTGAACTGCGGCTGGTCAGAGAGAGGAATTTTTTGAAAACAAAGAGGTGTAGGAGTTCTGTTTCATCCTCTGATATGGAGACCTGAAGCAGTGACAGTGAGCAGGTGGGGAACTGGAGCCGGGAGTACTGGAAGCCTGGTTAAGGTAGGGTAGTATGTGGGAAACGGACTCGAGAAGAGCCATGTTTGTGGAGGCCAATTTGCTCTTAACTAGGAGCGTATGGCTATCTTTTAAGTCCCCAGTCCTAAGCCGGCCCAGTGGCACTGAAGGTTGAGATGCTGGACACCACACCTTGTGCTATGCGGGCAACCCCGGTTCGGGAACAGATTCAGGCCACCAGGGGTTGGCAGAGGAGCGAAGGGATCAAGTGTCCAGAGGACTGCTCTCCCTTCCCGGGGAGGGATTTGGGGCTAGCGCTACTCCAGGGCAGCTCCAGGTGGTGGCCAGGGGCAGTGTCTGAACAAGCAATGCATGCAGATACAAGGGGCGGAGCGTCGGCGGGCATCCGCACGTTAGCGCCACAGCCGCCATTGCACATCTGTGCTTCATGGGGGAAAGCACTACGGAAAAGTCCCAGAGGACCGGGGAGGCAACAAGGACCCCAGGGGTCTAGGCCCCATATCCCCAATACCAGACTCTCCTCCGATGTTCCAGGCACAACCACAGGATGGATGCTTGCCCAGGGGCTGATCCGGGGGGCTGGGAAGTCCTGTGGGAGAACTTAGGGGGAGCGTCACGGTGGGGGGTAGAGGGCAGACCGAGAGGGTACCCCAGAGAGATGCCCTGGTCCAAAAGTGAAGAAATAAAGTTAACAAAAAAGAAAGTGCCCATTCCTGACTGCATGGAGCTACTTTTTGCTAGGCTATTATGCTGGGATAACGGCATGGGTGAAAGTATCTCTTAACCAATCAGGATCCAGCATACCTCCTACCCATTTTATAAAACTTAATTAGGTATCCATTTTTATGGATATCTGAAACTAAGTTCAAAGACTGAGAAGAAGGCCAAACACTTTAAGAACATGCATTTAATTAAAAACTATATATATTTTAAATATATACTATTCAGGGTCTGCCCAATGGCGCACACCTGAAAGACTGGAGTTAAGGTGTAAATCCCAGGATCTCACAGAGGCTGGCTGGAGGCAGAGCGTGTTGCAACGGTAAGGATCTCCACTCCTGGGGAAGAAGGGCATGAGCCATTGAGCATTTGTGCACCCCCTGTCAGATGTTTAAGAAGCATCATTGACATTAGCTTTACCACATGCCCGTCCTCCCAGTCGAAGAAAGGTTGGAACGCTGGTGACCCTAATCATCACGTACAGGACAGGGGCAAAATGGAAAGATAGAAAAATAAAAAAAAATAAAAAATCTGAAACATTCTGACAGAATGACGGCTTTAAATTGTAAAATTGGTAAAGAACTGGGATATACTGCACATTTTGATAATAAAGGGATACAAAACTCAAACTGGCAATGTGTGAAACCAACTTATCCTGAAGTACTACAGTGACCCTGGATATTAAAATGTTTACCAGGTACTCACTTTTGAGTAAATTTGTTTTATTATTTATCTGAAAACTGGTAACTGGGAAAGGCACACTGAGCCAAGGCTCACTTCCAGGTGTGAGAGGTGTGTGTGTGGGGCAGAAAGGAGTACAGTACAACACAGCTTCTATACACTGGGTACAAAATGAAGTGCACAGTAGTGAACAAATAACAGTACAGTGACAATGACTGAACCTGGACGTTGAACACTAAGCAGTTCAGTGCAGGTGGAAGAAGAACATTGCAACAACTGTGGAGAAGAGGCTAGTTAAGGCATTGGCAGTACACAGGTGAGTGCAACTCCAGAACTCAGGTATGGCATGGTATAGCAGACGAGGGCCAGGTGGAGGACTGGCAGGAGCAGGAAGGAGAAGTTTTAACGTTCATATGAAGTGTAGTTATATCTGGTGATCTTACTATTCCTGTCTGGTGAAATTCTACCAAATCCTTGTGACTTGATGGCAGCAAAGAATGAGCCACAGGGACTTGAACTGTAATCAGCAGGGGATCGAGGAACACTGCAGCTGTCAAGATATCTGACAGCACTGGTACTGCACTCCCTCCCAGTGCCAAGTACTATACAAAACTAACTATTGTGACATTCTGAACCTGAACTTTGGAAAATGAACCCCCGTAACCCAGGTAGCTCACTTAATGTGTCTTATTCTTGGCGGTATATTAATAAATCAATAAACATTCACAGATTACTGGGAGTCCACAGCTGGAACTACAAATACATACAGCAAAATGAATTACACAAGCAGGAAGAAGCTATGTTTGCCCCCTCTACTTGGGACAGACTAACATCTAGCCTTTACTGGAAATTGAAACATCGCCCCTGACTCCTGATGGCAGTGACTCTAACTATTCTGCTAAAGGTAAACTCCCACTAGCTGAGAGGTCAAGAGAGTGCTCCTTCAGTTCTCATGACTGCTATACCACAGACCACCAGTACGTGGCTGTATTGCTTCTGACTGATAGTCACAGCTTTCAGTAGATGGCACTGCTTTGCACAGACTGCCTTTTCTCATATCACACCGCACACTAAGATGATGAGTGGTGGGTGGCTGGGGGGGGGCTCAAAATTACCAGATAACACTTACATTTTCATCAGAAGTGAGTAACCTAAAAAGGGATATGAAAACAACGCTAGTATACATTGTGCATTTCAATCATACATTTTATTACTCTGAAAGAATGTATTTTATTTTATTAAACTGTTGTCAGTAGGATAATCTTACCCGGTCTGTATACCACGTTGAAAATCCACTGTACTGTAATGTGCATTATTTCTGGTTTTAATATTTTAAATCAATAAAAACATTATACAAAAAAGTGAGTAACTAAAAATGTTTGCGAAGCAGGTAATTTTGTAGTTCAGGTCCAACCACAGTGCCTGGTTTGTAGTCTTGTTTCCTTTTAAATATCACAGTCTTTTAATATCTATAATCTGCTTTATTTGTTGCAAAGTTCATTGTTATCAGACAGCAATGATTATTTTTTAAGCTTTCATGCCACAACATTCAAGGATTACTGCAAGTCCAACACACACAGCAAGCTGATGAATTACACAAGCAGGAAGAAGCTATGGTCTGAAATGACGTGTGGTTTAATCTGAATTTGCA
Source organism: Neoceratodus forsteri (assembly GCA_016271365.2). NCBI lineage: Eukaryota > Metazoa > Chordata > Ceratodontiformes > Ceratodontidae > Neoceratodus > Neoceratodus forsteri. The sequence continues at coordinate 1,089,717,590 of CM057456.1, forward strand.
GTCCCCAGCAGCATGCTGTTTAAAAGTGAGAATGCTTACTACTGCATGTGCATATACTGTGCCTCATGGCAAATATTGCTGTTTGTGAAGGCTGCAAACTGCAGGGCTACACTACGGGACCTTGTTGTTAATGGTCCATTTGTCTCCTTTCAACTTCAATGAACTGGGTGGCTGTGACACACCACAGATTAGCTGTCTAATCAAAAGTACGGCTGAATTCTATGTAATACATGAATCTGGATATATTTATTTTGATTGTTTCTGAAACTGTGACTGCCTGGAGGATGCCGTGTTAGCCAGCAGAAAACACCGAACCAGCAAAATAATTTTTGTTTGGCAAGAGATGATAGCCTTATATTAGGTTAACAAATTGTTTAGGTAAATAAGCTTTTGAGACCCCTAAGGCTTTTCAACAAATCCTGTTTCAGCTTTGATTGTAAAGCATACCTTACGAAAGGATCTTAGGGGGTTCTGAAAGCTTGTGCACCTAAACTATTTGCCAGCCTAATAAAGGTTATCTCTGCCAAAGAGAAAATCATTTTTGGTTCTGTGAAACTGAGATGATGATAGCAAGACCTTGATCTGAAATGATGGTAATCCAGTGATGGATCAGGTTTCCAGACACTTGCTCCCTGTTATTTACTTATTTTATATATACTGTAGGTTGTTATCCCCATGGGGGCCCCCCTTTGCTACTGCACTCAGCAACCGCCAGCCCTGAAAACCATGGCACAGCTTCAGGTTGTGGCGTAAGGTCCGAGAGTACTAGAGACCATCGCTCTGACAGCCACAGATCATGCTTTTAATGTTTTTTTACCATCTGAGCTCCTACAACACAGCTATCATTCCGTGGCAACCCCATGCAGGAGGACAGGATGCATACTTGTTGCAAGCCTCCTTGGCCTACCACAGTGGCCACTGTGGGAGTGGAATGGGAGTGCCTGCCCTGCTATGAAGCACTGCCGTTGTCAGCACCCCACCTGACAAGCACAGACCTGGTTTGCTCCCAAACCCCACATGCTATGGCAGGACAGGGAGGGAGGAGGAGAGGGAGATCTGCAATCGGGACTCTGGTAACTTTAAAACTTTCTTTCAGGGAACCTGCCTGTATGGTAGTCGTTGCACTGCTGCTTGCTACTCCATCAACTGGGTTTGGGAGGACTGAGAGTCCCAAGGACAGTTCTACTCTCTCAGGTGGCAGCACAGTGGGAGCACACAAAAGGGGAGAGAAGCCGCTAGACGACAGCCATGAATGCATGTGCTTCACTACATGCTAGCACCTGCAGAAAGAAACCAGAAGCCGGTGGAAAAAACACACCTGGTGTGCCGCTGCACTGGCACTCCCTGCAGACCCACATACAACTGACATGGCAGGCCAACCACCAGTGTGTGGAGCTGAGCAAGCAGTAGACAGCAAGTACGTCCATGTGAAGGTCTGTGATGGGCCTGGGGGAGGGTGCCATTAAGTGACTCAGTGGTCAAGAGAAAAAAAAAAAGCTTCAATTAACATAATAAAACAAAAAAAAAACTTCTTTCAAATTTAACTAGCAACTTATTTTGCCAGAGGCAACATTTGTTCTACTCATGGACTGGGATTATCCACAGAAGCTTTCAGCAGATGTGTTGGTAGAGAGCATTATAGATACTGGCACTATAGAAGTGGGCAGTAATATTAACAGCAATCAGAAAAGCATAGCAGGATGTGTAGGTCTGTCAACACCAAACTTGCCTTGACTCCTGCTTCCAGATCTGCCATTGCTCAGGGAATCCTGCTGTCGAGCCTTACCTATGGACTGATACTGTTCTCTCAAGCGAGCAAATGTACTAACTAAATGGAATACCAGCTATAACAGTATCTGTCGTTTTGACAATCTGTGACCCCATTTACCCATGACTGCATACTTTATACTAGCTGAGGTTGGCTATCTCCATCCTCATGGCGACAATGTGCCCCAGGGTGTCGAATCAATAAGATTGTTATGTCTGCTAAACCTGTTGCCCTGTTAAAACATCCTAATCAGGCCTACCCCCTGTGATCTAGTGACCCCAAGTGCTCTTTGCCCCAAGACTTTGTAACTCCCTTCTAGCCAACCTTGGGCTCTCTCAATCCCACCTACACTTCAAGAGGGAGCTTCACAAGTTCTAAGATCCATAGACAGGTGCTCTAGTACCTGATGTGCTGTACTGTACATGTAATAACGGATGACTTCCTTGATCAACTGGTTTTCAGCTACTTTCAAAAGCCATAGTAACTAGGTGTGATGTCTGCAGAGGCACTGTTAACAAATCGCTATACCAGGAAAACAAACAGATTGTGTGCTGCTTTCAAACTCCTTGTTGTGCGCAATAAAAGAAACCCAAAATATTACTTACCTCACACTGACCTCAATAACCATGAGCACAGAGTTGAAAACAGACTTTCTGAAATGCGCACATCCCCAACAGCGGCCCAGGTCTGACCATGAACATCATGTGAGCTGCTTTCAGCAGCATGCCACCATCTTCAGTAGTGAATTCTGAAAACTACCGGTGCTCTGTCTCACTGGCAACTGGGAGAGTGAGAAGGGTGAAGATACAGGTAATAATTACGAAAAAGTGTTATTATTTATTTAATTCACAAATTGGATTTACAAACCTTTGAGTCAAAGACTCATTTATAAAGGCACCTCGTCACAGGGAGGGGAGACAACATATTTGTGAAGCAAGACAGTGGGGAACAATACAGGTGAGATACAGAGAGCATACAAAGCAGGCATTTCAGAGAGCATAACAGACAAGTTACAGAAGAGCTCACAAACTAAGTCATTTAGTGTCCCAGTGGAGCACACAAGTTACAGTGCATGGTGTACAGACTATAACAAGCTATTCGGGTAAACTAGTACATACGTAATACTATGGGGACAGGTTGGTTCAGAACAGCGCTCTCGGAAAGCCCTATAATGGGCATATACTGTACAGCTCCGAGTGCTAGTGAGGTGTTTGCGTAGGGCGATTTTGAAGGGGCCGATTTTGGAGATGTTTGTGATCTGCGTGGGGAGGGAGTTATACCAGGAAGGTGCTCTGTAGTGAAAAGACCTTTGGGTGAGTGAGGTCCTGGCTCTAGGCACCTGGAAGGTGGCTTTGGTAGTATTACGGGTGATGACCGAGTGGGAGGCCCGTAGAAGGGGTGTGGTGACTTCTGGGGGCATAGCCCAAGTAGAGCCTTTTTGCCAGTATACAGGTGTGGTATTGCAGCATGCTCTTTCAAAATTGAGTATGTTTGAGGCGGAGTAGAGCTGGCATGTGTGAGTTCTGCTGGGGGCACCGGTCAGGAGCCTGCAGGCTTTGATAGAGGTCTGGACTTTGGTGAGGGCAGTGGGGTCAGCAGCTGCATAGGTAGGGAGTCCATAGTCAACCAAAGACAGGATGGAGGAAGTGATAGCCAGCCATAGGGCAAACTCAGGAAGGCAGTCTTTGTGGCGGTAGAGGAGTCCAATCCGGGCATTCATGGCACAGGACAAAGAGCTGACATGGGCATGGAAGGAGAAAGCCGAGTCGAAGGTGATGCCCAGGTATTTGTATGTTGATACCTGTTCAAGGGGGTGGAGGGTGCTGGGAATGATGTGAAGGGGAGCATTTCTGGAGTTACTTTGGCAGTGTGCAAAGATCATAGATTTCGTCTTCTTGAGGTTCAGAACCAGGTGATGGTCGAGGAACCATTTTTCAGCTTGGCCGAAGGTGAGTTGCAGGGAGCTCTGGAGAGTGAGTGGGTCGGGGTGTGAGGCGACTAGGACTGCATCGTCGTCATATAGAAGCAGTTTGCCTGTGCAGGAGCTGGGAAGGGTGTTTAAAAAGAGACTGAACAATGTGGGGCCCAGGATGGAGCCTTGAGGGACCCTGGAGCGTACAGGCAGGGCCGTTGATAGGATGCCATTTAATTTGACCCGTTGTGATCTATCCCGGAGGTAGCTACAGAACCAGGCCAGAGGGCCAGATGAGAAGCCCAGCTGACGGAGGGAATCAAGCATTAATGGGTGACACACAGTGTCAAAGGCCTTGGATAGGTCAATGAACACTGCTCCAGCGATCTCCCTGGCATCAAGTGCAGAGTGTATTTGGTGGAAGAACTCCAATAGGGCTGTGGTGGTGCTGTGACCAGGGAGGAAGCCATGCTGCTCTGGGCACAGTATGCTGTGTTGGATAGACAATCCACGAGTTGGGTGGATACTATTTTCTCCAGGGCTTTGGGGGATGGAGATAGGTCTGCAATTGTTTGGTAATGTGTGGTCTCCATTTTATGGATAGGGTAATTTCAGCCAATTTCCATGCACTTGGGAATTGGCCGAGGCACAGGAATCGATTAAGAAGGTCAGTGAGGGGGGCCTAGCATGACATCAAGTGTTAGGCGGAGTATCCTGGAGTCAAGGGGGTCACAGCTCGGGTTGTGGGAGGAGAGGGCTTTTAGGAGGAGTGGCTTGGTGTCATGGGGAGAGATGGTCCTGAAGAGAAATTGGGTTCGGGAAATGGCTGGGCGGTTAGATGTATGGATAGGGTCAAAGAAGTGGGCAGAAAGGACTGCACTTAGGTCAGAAAATGTTGTGTTGAGGCAGTCAGCAACACGTGGTAGGTCAGTATTAACTGTGCCGTTAATAACCATCTGTGAGGGAGGAGGAGAGCGGGTCTTCCCGTTTAGTTCCTTTATGTTATCCCAGAAAGCTCAGGCAGAGCCCCAGGATGAGGTCAATGTGGTTTGATAGTAATTGGCCTTGGCTTGTCTTATGGCCCAGGTGTACTGGTTATGAGCGCATTATAGGCTTGCCTGTCTGCTGTCCTGCCGGCTCTCAACAGCAATGTGCTATAGGTTATCATGCTGCTCAGTTGTTGGATCAGGGAGGGGGAAATCCAGGCAGCATTGTGTCTCTTGGAGTGGGTGTTGATGACAGGAGCAAAGATGTCACAGGCCCTGCAGAAGGTACTAGTGAGGAAGGCTAGAGCAGTATCAATATCCGTTGCAAGGGAGATCGGGGACCAGTCGAGCTGGGCAAGGTACTGCTTCAGTTTGTTAAGGCCACCGGGGCGGAAGCGGCGATGGGGAGTGGTTTTATATGCAGGATTGAGCGAAGGGGAGGACCAGAAGCAGAGAATTGGTGAGTGGTCGCTAAGAGGAAGGGTGGTGGTGTTGGGGGACTTAAACATGCCAGGAACAGACTGGGAGACTATGACATCCTCGGTGGCCAGGGAACAGAGGTTGTTGGATGTCTTTCAAGACGCGTTCCTAACTCAGCAGGTGGGGGAACCGACTAGGGAGGCGCGGGTACTGGATGTGGTCCTGGCAGACAGTGACCAGATTGGGGGCCTGGAGGTAAGGGACCCGTTGGCGGGGAGTGACCATGCCATGGTCTGGTTCTGCCTGGACCTAGGAGGGGTATTAGGCTGCACAAAGATGGAGGTAACTGACTTCAGGGGGGAGGATTTTAAGGAAATAGGAAGGATCCTTAAGGAGCATTTGGATGTGATTGGGTCAGACATGGACGCTGATAGTAGGTGGGAAATCATCAGGAGGGGGTGCAGGATGCTACCAGCACCCGTGCAAGAGTAAGACGAAAATGCGGTAGGGCCCGAAAACCCTGCTGGTGGACCAGGGAGGTCTAGGAGGTGGTGCGGGGAAAGAAGGCAGCCTATAGGCAATTCAAGTGCTCAAAGAGTGAAAGGGATTGAGGGGAGTACGAGTTGATGGCTAGAAGGGCCACTAGGGTGGTGAGGGCGGCTAAGGCAAGGAAGGAGCAGAACCTGGCCAGGGAAATTAGGAGAGGGAACAAGGGGTTCTTTAGATACATTGGGGAAAAATGAAGGGTGAAGGGGGAGATTAGCAGGATTAAAACAGGGGAGAGATGGGCACAAGACCCGGGGGAGCAGGCTGAGGTACTAAATGAATACTTGACCTCAGTTTTCACCAAGGAAAATGGGGGTGCTGCATCATACATGGGAGGAGACAGTGATACTGAGGAGGGGGGCCCCTTACCGATCGGCGGGTCTGGGGAGAGTGGGAGGCATCACTGGCAGGAGGAGGGAAGGCTAAGCAGGGAGAAGAGGTAGTGGAAGTGGAAATCACAGCAGAGAGAGTGAGGGAAGCCCTCAGGTCCCTTAAGACGGAGAAAGCACCAGGGATGGATAAATTACATCCCAGAGTGCTGAAGGAACTTACGGATGTCGTGGCGAAACCCCTGGCGGAGCTTTCCACCATCTCTCTGAGGACAGGGTGGGTGCCCCAGGGCTGGAAGGTGGCGCATATAGTGCCTATCCACAAGGGGGGGATCAAGGGAGTGGCTGGGAACTACAGGCCTGTCAGCCTGACATCGGTGGTGGGCAAGGTGATGGAGGGCATTGTCAAGAAGAGGCTGGGGGGACCTGGAAAGTCAGGGTGCCTGGACGATAGACAGCATGGATTTGTCCTGGGGAAATCGTGTCAGACAAACCTTGTGGAGTTCTATGACTGGGTGACGAGTGCCTTGGACCTGCGTAGACCAGTGGACGTCTTCTTTCTAGACTTCAGCAAGGCATTTGACTCTGTTCCTCACGAGGGCATGTTGGATAAGCTGGGAGAAATGGGGGTGGGGAATCAGATGATCAGATGGATAGGCAATTGGCTCCAGGACCGGACCCAGAGTGTCGTAGTTGGTGGGATAGTCTCATCCCCAAGGAGGGTCATTAGTGGGGTCCCACAGGGATCAGTCCTTGGGCCCCTCCTGTTCAACGCCTACGTCTCTGACATAAGGACAGGTATCAGGAGTGAGATGAGTCTCTTTGTGGATGACTCAAAACGGGGGCGGTGGTGGATGGGGAGGGTGGCCCTACAGGGGGACCTCGAGGCTCTGGAAAGATGGTCTAGAAAGTGGAAACTGAGGTTCAATGCAGGGAAATGCAAGGTACTGCACCTGGGGGCCAGAAACCCGGGCCAAGTGTACACCTTGGGGGGGGAATGCTACAAGTCTCAATGGCTAAGAGGGACCTGGGGTGGTGGTGGATGTCAAGATGAACAACTCAGAGACTTGTAGGAGGGCAGCAGCTAAGGCCAACAGGATGCTGGGATGCATCGCTAGGGGATCACCTCCAGAAGGAGGAAGTGATACTCCTCTGTATAACTGCTTGGTGAGGCCGCACTCCTGAGTACTGCATGCAGTTTTGGAGGCCACACTTAAAGAGGGACATTAAACTCCTGGAGAGGGTCCAGAGGAGGGCAACCAAAATGATTTGGGGCTTGGGGGACAGGACCTATGAGGAGAGGCTCGAAGAGCTAAATATGTACACATTGGAAGAGAGAAGGGACCGGGGGGACATGATAGAGGTCTTCAGGTACATGAAGGAGGTAAATAGGGGAGAAGCAGTCAGGGTACTTCGAAAGAAGGAGGAGGGGGCTCTAGAGGGCGGGTGGAAGCTGGAGAGGGAAGATTCAGGCGAGAAAGGAGGAGGTGCTACTACACTGACAGGGTGGTGGTGGAGCCATGGAATGCGCTGCCTAGGGGCTGGTGGAGGCAGAGATGGTGGAGGGTTCAAGAGGGGTGGGACAGGTACAGGGAAGGGTTCTGAAGCAAAATGCAATGCAGCAAGAATATCTGGAATTGGGAAGGGAGAAGCCAGAGAAGGCGAGGGGTGCAGTAAGGTCAGCTCCCAGGGTGGGGGCTGACCAAACGAGCAGACGCAAAAGACCGTTAGGCCTATTCTGCTGGCATTTTAGTATGTTAGTATGTAAGGGAGTTGGCTAGGATGTTAACAGACTTGATTTTGTGTGGGCGGTTTGAGAGTACTATATCTAGGAGGGAGCTGGTTCCACTTGACTGGTTAAACCTGGTGGGCCGAGTGACTAATTGAGATAGGTCAAGGGCTGTGAAGTTGTCCTTAATGTGTGTTGTAGTGGAGCCAAGCCAGTTGATGGTGAGGTCTCCTAGGATGAGCTGTTCAGCCTTGTGTGGCAGGGTAGAGAAATAATCAGCGAGGAAGCGGATATCTTGACTTTGTGCTCGTGGGGGTATGTAGGTGGTTGTGAGGTAAAGAGGGCCACAGCCCGGGTCAGGGGTGATTTTTAGGGTGATGGCTTGGGCCCCGTGGTCGAGCTTGGGGGTAGGTAGTATGTGACCCAGGAGGGAGTCACGCAGGTAGACTGCGCATCTGCTGCCACGCTTACCCACACGATCTTCTCTAAAGAGGGTGAAGCCAGGAAGGGAGACAGCAGAGTCTGGAGCTGATTGGGAGAGTCAGGTCTCCACTATGGCAAGAATGTCGGGCGTGTGTTGGGAGATCCAACACTGGAGCGCAGCAGTCTTCCTTGGGAGACTGCAGATATTCATAGAGGCAATGCGGAGTCCATGTCCTGTAGGGGGCGATGGGGGTGTAGCGGGTCCCGGTCCAGGGTTAGGGTGGACATTCCCAGAGAGCAGGAGGACTAAGGTGATGAGACGGAGAAAAGGACTACAGCGGTTGTGGTAGGGGTGCTTGGGCAGATCGAGAATCTGGGGGCAGTGCAGGGATGGGTAGGGAGTTAAGGTAGGTATGGCTAGGACGGGGGAGGGGAGAACCACCTTCCACTGTGCACAGGAGGCAGGGGGGTGGACGTCGGTGGTGGGTGTGGGGGGGGCGGTGGGGTGGTCCAGTGTGTGAGGTGCATTAGTGGTGGGTGGAAAACAGTTGGGAGGGCTAGGAGTGGTGTGAGGATGTGCTCGAGAAGGCTGAGATTCTGGCAGATGCGCATATACAGAGGTGTTGGAGAGATTTTTTGCAGGAATAGTGGTGGGGGGGGATAGGATAGTGAGGAGCAAGGTGAGTATACAGAAAACTATGAGAGACATATTGCTGTATGGGATGAATGAAGGGGGATAAGTGTTGGCAGGCAGGATCCCCCTAGTGTTCAGCGAGTATAATCTGCAGGTGGGAGGTGGGCTGATTGGTTCTGCAGCATCCAAGCAATACCACCTATAAAACACAGAGCCGACCAAGGGTAGGGAGAGCGCGACAGCGCCGGGTAGGTCAAACAGCACCTGTACTGCAGGCAGGTGCTGCTCCTACAGCCGCGCGGTTCTCCGTACCTTTTCGGTAGTCCGGAGGGGCGATGCGTTGTGTGGGGAGGGCGGGCAGCACTTCATTCAGCCCTCGCGACCCTCAGTCGGAGCCTCTGAGCTAAAGGAGAGAGGGGAGAGAATTATAGCCGTGCTGCAAGAGGCAGGGCAAGGTAAGAACAACGAAACAGAGCTACGTAGGCTGAACTGCAGCCGTCTAGGGTTCCTGAACAGTCTTGCTGAATATTAAGGTTAGACCGAAATTTAAACAGTATCTGGCTATACACTATAACACTGGAATTTGATACCTGGCTCTACACTACAGTGACTGTAAATATCAATGGCTGTTCAGGAAAAACAGATTCTGGCACCAGACTATAGCAACTATTAAACTCTCTTAAAGTAATTTTTTGCACTGTGTTTAAAGTTAAGGCTTTGTGGGAAAGTGCAGTGCAGAAAAACTATCTGCAGTGCTGCGTTGACTTTCCTGACTCTTAAAGGCAGCTTGTTTTTACAGAAGGTCCATATATTTAAAAAGTTTTGGCGTCAAACAAAGCGCCCTGTACTGCAGGCTGCTGCTGCCCTACAGCCATGTTCTCCGTGACCTTTTCGGCAGTCCGGGGATCCATGAGGCGATGGCTTATGTGGGGAGGGCGGGCAGCACTTCACCTACATTAGTAACTAGACATTAATGCCAGATGTACTTCTGAGCTGACATAATCGAGACTAGAATAAATGAAATTGCTTCACTCCTTACCTAGGGTCCCTAACAAATTTATTTGTATGGAAACAACCTGCATCAGTTATTACACAAAATAAAACATTCAACTGGGTGCCTATGAGTTGTTTTTTTTTTTTACACACCCTTGGTGTGCGATAATCTCCTAACCCTCTCGAGCTTCACTCTCAATGTTTATGGGTTATCACACACCTTGGGTGTGTAAAAACCTCATAACACACCTGTATATGCATTATTCTCAATATAATTGTCAATTCACTACATCCTATCTATCTGTCTATGTCGTTATTGGGTTGTAAGGTGCTGCCCTGCTTTCTTTTAGCAACATTGTCTGTTACCTGTCATTTAATTTGTCACATCTGCGTTTATTGCTACCTTCCCCATTATATAAAATTGTTTTGACGTTCGTAATTCTCCTGGGTTCTGCCTGAGCAGAGGTATTGCATTGCCTAGTGCACCTGCCTGGTAAAAACTAAATAAAGAAAGATCAGGAATTTATTTTCTTCCCTATGACACACTAGGGAGCTAAAAAGTAATTGGATATAACTTAACATGCATACAAGTTACTGACAAACTGCCCCCATTAACATGGTCACCTTCACGATATCTTTACTGTCATATGCTTACTATGTTTCTGTATTTGATGTCTGTAAAGGTTATCTTTAATGGTTGTTTCTGTTCTCTGCTGCTCATAGAACTGTAATCTAATAATATAGTAAACCTGCTGTGAAATAAATAAACCTATTTTTGGTATTGCCAATGGCTGTATTCTCACACAGTGCAAAAAAAGGGAAGGTTAAAGGCAAAATGTAAGCCATAATCTGACAGTTCAAACAACCACTATAATGCTGCTTATCTCACTGAACAGCATGTGGGATCTTTCCAATTAGTATGTTTTTGAAATAGTAAAGAAAAACTAGGGCAAAGTTTTAGACCACCAGACAGTTTAATTTTATAAACAGAATGCAACGCAAAACAAAGGATGGCAGCAACCCATATCAACACAGTATATTTCCTAGATGGAATTAAATATCTGGGGATAGATATTTACAATATTTACACATGCAATATGGTTACTCCCGTCAACATTGAAATTCATTTTTGGGGGCAGAGAAACAGCTGTCTGAAGTCTCCAAGAACAGTTCTACAGTTTATTACTGTAAATTCTGGTGATGACACTAGAAATTCTATAAAAGCATCTTCCTGCAAACAAACAAATAAAAAAATGCTATGGAGCAACAAAACTACATGTGCAAAGGTTTTAACTATGTGGTACTTGAAACACATTTGTGTCAAATGTGAGACTTTCGAGAAGGGCCATGATTTCATACTGTGTTTTCTGCAGCCGTGTGGGTGACTGAAATGAAAACCCACAAATCAGCAGTACGAGAGGACAGATAACAGATATAGCACTAAAAAAAAAAAAAAAGATGTCACATCATCTGTGAGAGTATACAAAATTACTTTAAACGCAAAATATAAGCTCAGGCTATGGAGCGAGAGTGTTTTTTTAAGGGGGATGTTAAAATATCTGTAAAATCTCACAGTAATCTTGTAAATATTTGCTTGCAAATAGTTTACATCACACATTCAACTCATTTTTTTTTTTTAAAGTCTGCAGGGATTCAAACGTCCATGATTTATTGAGCCTCAGTAAACAAGACATCTGTATTATGAAAGTCTCTTTCAGTTCGATAGAAAATGTTCTTCTCAGCACAGAATGTTCACACAAGTCGAAGATACACTGTGAGAGTTTCTGCCAAGGACTCTGCGCAGTGCTGTCAGGCTACATGCTGCTGGGCAGCTTCTGTTTTCTGTTCTTGGAAGGGATACCCGTTCTTCTGAATTCTTCCCTTTCCTTTAAATACTGCTCTTTGCACTCTTCATAAAACGCTGGATCTTTATAACTAGAAAGAGAAAAATATTGTTGTTTTTTTTTTTTCGTTACCGCAATTATAATTTGTGACTGAAGCCTAAAGTAAAGAATTCCACTTGGGTAGAATTTAGGGGGGGGGGAAGTTGTATTCTCAGTGGATTACCAAGATCCTGATTTTGGTATTCAGCAGAATGTTTATTTATCTGCAGGTAATTTTAAGCTGCAAGTGGTAAATACACTGTTTTAATGCTATCAACACAATTAATGTAATTTAACAAGGAATTACAAGTGTACTCATTTTTTCATTAGTTTAACCCTGACATAAGCAGTTTGCTGTTACTTTATTTGGCCAGGCAAGGTATTCCAAGCTGAAAATGTCTTGTTTCCAGATCAGGATGTTGTGTGTCATACACTCAGATGTCTCAGTCTCAGGGCAAAGAAAAAAGAACAGTTACATAACTACCATAACAACAGCTCTTCGAGAGAATCTCTTTCATCAGGCCACACCTTTGGAACTTAAAGCTGCCAGGCTCTAGGACCACACAGATACTTTTGCAAGCAATCTGCCAGGGGCCGCCCACGACGACTTCAGATAGCAGGGCATACATAGACATGAGTGGCCCCTCCTCCCCTCGGTTCCCTGCTGGAGGTCTGCTCAGAGGACCGCCCTCTAGTAAGTGAAGCAGGAGAGAACCTAGCACTCCATAAATCAAGTGATACAAAGGACTGGAAAGTGAAAGAATGGAGATAGCAGCACAGAAATCCAGTGTTGCAGACCCAAAAGGGGGAAGAAGGGTGGGACAGCATGGCCTGATGCAAGAGAGTCTCTCAAAGATCTACTGTTATGGTAAGTACATAACTGTTCTATCTTCTTTGAGGATCTCTCATCAGGCCACACTCTGGAACAAGTACCAAGCAACAGCAAAAAGCTGACAGTCTGGGTGGCTGGAACCTATAGGCTTATGACAAACAGGTGTTGTAGTACAGTTAGGCCAAAGAAAGCCCATCTGTGAGAGTCAATGTCCAAACTGTAGTGACTAGTGAAAATGTGGACAGTACTCCAGGTAGCAGCCGCACAGATCTCTGCAGCGAATATATTCCAAAAACAATCCCAAAACAAACTACAGAAGTGCCCATGCCTCTTGCTGAATGACCATGAACCACAACAGGAAGTTTCTTACCATACTTCCTGTAACAAAAAGTAATACACTTTGCTAGCCATTTGGGCAAGCACTGTTTAGAAACTGGGGCATGCTCTTTACCAGGGGAGAACAAACCAAAAAACTGTGAGGACTTGCTGCAGTCCTTGGTACGGTGTGCATAGTACCCGAGTATTCTATGCACATCTGAAGTATGCAGCGATGCTTCCCTTGGATTGGCATGCTCTGGATAATACACTGGTAGGCAGGTGGATGGTTTGATTTAAAGTAAACTCAGACACCACCTTTGGTAGAAACTTAGGATTAGGAGCAAAGACACACTGTCTGTGAAAAATCAAATAAGGAGGCTCACACATTAGAGCCTGAAACTCTCAAATCCTTCAAGCACAAGTGACTGCAACTAAAAAGAACTCTTTCCAAGAGAGAAAACGTAAGCCACAAGTTGTGACTGGCTCAAAAGGAGCCAAACTCAGCTTTTCCAATATAAAATTCAGGTCCCAAGCCAGGAATGGATTGCAGATAGGGGGCTTTAGATGTAGAATGCCCCTCAAGGACATACAGGCTTCCTCCATCTGAGCCACTGTATGACCATCAGTAGGCACATGTAAAGCTGATATGGTAGCCAGGTACATTCCGACTGAAGAATACTACAGGCCTGAATCCAATAAAGAGAGCAGACATTCTAAAACCTGGTTAACTGGACAGATGAACGGATCCAGGTGGTGGGAAGTGGCCCATAACGTAAACCGCTTCCACTTCATGGAGTAAGTAGTCCTAGTGGAAGGCTTTCTAGCAGTCACCAGCACATCTGCCACTTTTTGGGAAACCCCAAAACAAGAAATGACTATGTCTTCAGGATCCATGCATGCAGATGAAGAGATTTCCAGTCTGGATGGACCAAAGTTCCCTGTTTCTGTGACACCAGAACCTTGCAATGGGACAAAGGCACTGGGGGTTCCACAGTCAGCTGTTGCAGTAGGGGGAACCAAATCTGTCAAGGCCATAGGAAAGCAAAGGGTATCAGAGTTGCCCCCTCCATTTGCAATTTGAGTAGTACTCTCTATATTAGAGGGAAGGCATAGAGATAGGGTTACTACCTGTCCCTGTTTTCGCAGGACAGTCCTGATTTGGGCAGCTGTGTCCTGCAGATAAACATGAAAAATACTACATGTCCTGATATTATACTAGAAAAATAATATTTCAGATTTCCCTCTAAATGTTGCAAAGAATTATAATATCTTAACTAAAACACCTTAAAATAATAAGAAACAGTAGAAGCAACCAAAAAAACAACAACACTTAGTCTTAATTCTGATTATTTAGAGAAAACAAGTCTGCTGTATTGGTCAAGGTTACATATTGTCCTGCGAAAAATCACATTTCAGTAGGAAATGTCCCACTTTGGGCTTCTTAAAAGGTGGTAACCCTACATAGAGAAACCTCCCTTTCTAAGAGAGGGACAACGTGTCTTGCCAGAAAACTCCAGGCCCTGGAGCAAATAAGCAGAAAAGCAGCACTTTTGCATTATGTGGGGACATAAAAATGTCCAACTCTGGACGATCCTATCTTTCGATTAGGTCGACCACCACCAAAGTCAGCAGTTCCCACTTGTGCATCTTGGACTGTGACCTGCTTAGCTTGTCTGCTAAGACATTTTTGATGTCTGAAACATGAACTGCTTATAGTTCTAGACCGTGTTCCAGAGTACAATACCAAACTCTCATTGCTTCCCTGCACAGCAGATAGGAATGAGTACCCCCTTGCTTGTTGATGTAATGCATCATACTGACATTGTCGGTCTGTATTAGCAGAGAACCTGGGGAAAAGGGGTTCTGGAAGGCCTGGGGTCCATGCAGGACAGCCCTCATTTCCAGAACATTGATGTGCAAAGTGTGCGCCACTTGGGTTCACATGCCCTTTGTTGATGAGGCCCCATGAGCCCCTCAGCCCAGTCCCCAAGGCATCTGTGAGAGGATCTGAAAGGGAGGGATGAGGAACGAACCCCTGAGTAGGATGCTTTGTTCCATCCACCACCTGAACACTTTGCATACACGGGATGTGACTAGAACCAGCTGTTCTAGACTGTCTGTGAACTGGTCCCACTGGACCCTCTGGGTCCACTGGGGAATCCGCATATGCACCTGGCCAGTGGCACTGTGACAACAGCTCCTGCCATAAGGCCCAGAAGAAATAGGAATGTCCTTGTTGAGATATGACTGTCATGCACTAACTGTGCTTGGGCAATCAGGTGGTCGGCACTGTCCACAGGCAGAAAAGCCGAGCCCTGGGCTGTGTCCAGGACTGCTCTTATGTACTGCAGTTGCTGGCAAGACATCAACACTGATTTTGGTACGTTGACTGTCACCCTCAGAGCATCAAATAAATATCTGGTTTGAGCGAAGGTGCTCAAGAGCTGGTCCCTGGACTGGGCTTTCAACAGCCAATCAACCAAGTAAGAGAAAACATACAATCCCTTCCCTGCAAAAGGCTGTTGCCACCATTGTCAAGCATCTGGTAAAGACCCGTGGCAAAGAAGACAAGACAAAGGGCAACACTCTGAGTTGGTAATGTTCCCCCTGAAGCAGGAACCTCAAGTATTTTCTGTGAGGTTTCTGAATCTTGATATGGGGATATGCATCCTTCACATCCAGGGAGCATATCCAATCTCCCATCTGCAGTAACGGAAGGAGACCATGTAAAATGACCATTCTAAAAGTGCCGTTATGCAAGAACTTACCGTAACAGTAGATCTTCGAGAAGAGCTCTTGCATGCTGCCAGGCACTAGGATCCTACAGAAAAATTTTAGCTAGCAGTCCAAGACAGGGGACCCTTCCCCCCGACATCGACTCCACCCCCAACGTCACCCTCAGTATATAGGCGGCAGTCCCCCGGCACCATCTCAGTTCGTCCGCTGGAGACCCAGCTAGCATGAAGGATAGGACAAACCAAGGAGGCTTTGTCATCCCGACAGGGACATACAGGAAGAAGCACTGGGGGAAGGAGGGAGGGAAAGCATACCTGCTGCAAGAGCTCTTCTTGAAGATCTACGATACGGTAAGCTCTTACGTAACTGTACTATCTTACTTTGAGACAGAACTCTTGCAGCAGGTAATAACTGTTAGGGTTAAGTCCCAAGCAGTACCGGGATAACACCAGGTTAAATGGGTGGTGGATATAAAAATGCCCCCGGCTCCTATGAGAGCAAACCCTGCAGGACTGCCAGGTTCAAACCTGCCCTCCTTCTGGAAGCAATGTCCAAACTGTAGTGCTGGACAAAGGTGTGTACCCAACTCCAGGTAGCTGCGGCACAGAGATCTGCTGCTGACACATTTTTGAGAGATGCAAAATAAGTCGCTATCCCTCTGGTCGAATGACCTCTGATGGGGCCCGGAAGGGGTTTGCAATACTTTTCATGGCAGAACACAATGCAGTTGACTAACCACTTGGACATATTGTGTTTGGTGACTGGTGCCCCTAACATTTGTTGGGCAAAGGACATGAACAATTGGTCTGACTTCCTTATGGACCATGTACGGTCAACATAATACCCAAGGATTCTATATACATCTAGAGAATGTAATAATGCCTCCCTTTGTTAGAGTATTCAGGGTAGTAGACTGGCAGGTTAATGTCATGATTGAGAATAAACTCTGACACCACCTTCAGGAGAAACTTAGGGTTTGTGCAAAGGGACACCCTGTCCCTATGAAAAAACAAATATGGCTACTTACACATGAGAGCCTGGAGCTCGGAAATCCTC
Source organism: Neoceratodus forsteri (assembly GCA_016271365.2). NCBI lineage: Eukaryota > Metazoa > Chordata > Ceratodontiformes > Ceratodontidae > Neoceratodus > Neoceratodus forsteri. Next base: position 1,089,734,155 of record CM057456.1, read on the forward strand.
CGGGCCCAGGTAATAGCTAAAAATAATACTTTCCAAGACAGAAAGCGAAACTCGCAACTTGCGACTGACTTAAAGGGGGCAATGTTAACTTCTCCAACATAAACAGCAGATCCCATGGGGGATCTGGGTCCTGAATGGGAGGCTTGATGTGCAGGATACCTCGCAAGAAGGTACATGACAGATCCAGCTGCACCAAGGTCTGGTCAGCCACCAGTACACGATAGGCTGAGATAGCCGGGAAATGTACCTTTATGGATGAGTAGTTGAGACCTGAATCAGACAGGAATAGAAGATACTCCAGGACCCAGTTTACTTCGCAGGAGAACGGGTCTATGTCGTGGGCAGCAGCCCATAAGCTGAACTGCTTCCACTTTATGGCGTATGTGGCCCTAGTAGATGGTTTTCTTGTGGCCACCATCACCTCGGCTACCTTCTTGGACACCCCAAACCTGCTCCTGGCCAAGTCTGCAGGAGCCATGCATGGAGATGCAAAGACTTGAGGTTGGGGTGAATTAGAAAGCCCTGCTCTTGGTATAACAACCAAGAGGATAGAGAAAGTGGAACTGGGGGTTCAACCGCCATCTGTTGTAGAAGCCGGAACCAAATCTGTCTGGGCCAGAATGGCGCTACCAGAATCATGGTTGCTGGTTCTGACTGTAGCTTGAGAAGCACTTGCTACAGAAGGAGGAAGGGCGGGAAGGCATAGAGAAACCTCATGGTCCAAGAGGGAAAATGCACCTCGCCAAAAAACACCAGGCCCTGGCTCTAGCGAGCAGAATGAAAAAGTTACTTACCATAGTAATCTTGTTTCTTCCAGGGGGTACTCCAATATTCATAACTCTTATGCAGTATGCCTTTAAGCCAGATCTGCCCAGAGATGGAACGTTATGCTAATGATGGAGTCACTGGCTCATGCCACTTTTTCAAATGCTGCCACCTATCAACTGCTTATTTTCTAAACCTCAGATTTTGTGGATGCCTGAAAAGACAGGGCTCGAGAGGAATTTAATAATTATCTATAATAACAATAATAATAAAACACCCAGAAGCCTCCAACAGGAGAGAAAAAATTTAACAAAAACAGCCCCAATGTCAGAATCACCTGAACAGTGTAAAAACAATGAGAACACAGTTCCAAATACAAAAGCCAGAGTGTGGCACACATACCCCTGGTAAGACAGCATGGAGTGCAGAGGCCACTGGTTCTAGCAGGGGAGGCAGGGTGGGAGACTTATGAATACTGGAGTATCCACTTGAGGAAACAAGATTACTATGGTAAGTAATTGTTTCTTCTCACCCCAGGAATACCCCAATATTCCTAACTCTTATGCAGACTAAGAAGCAGTATCTTTGGAGTTGGGCACAGAACCTACTTTGGAAATAGACTCTGCAGGAATGCTGTGCCAAACCTGGCATCACCCCTAGCTTGTGTGTCCAGGCTGTAATGTTTAATAAAGGTGTGCACCTTTCTCCAGGTAGCTGCTTTACAGATATCCACCAAAGGAACATCCCTGGAAGCTACTACAGTAGCAGCTGTATCCCTTGTGGAATGGGCTCTCAGCCCTGCAGGTGCCCTCTTCCCAGCTTTTGAATAGTAAAACTGAATACACTGAACTATCCAGCGAAAAATTGACCTTTTAGATGCTGGATTTCCTTTTCCCACATCCCCATAAGTCAGGAACAGTTGTTTCCTGCCCTGTCTATGGGCCTTGGTGACTGTCATATAGTGGCTAAAGAGCTCTCTTGACATCAAGCCTGTGCAGTCTACGCTCCCAGAGCTTGAATGCTCAGTAAAGAAGTGATGGACTGGTTCAAGTGAAAGTCCGAAACCACCTTTGGAAGAAACTTTCTGTTTGTTCGCAGGACCACTTTGTCCCTGTGGAATGAAATGTAGTCCTACTCAATGCAGAGAGCCTGGGCTCACTGATCCTTCTAGCAGAAGTGACTAGCACTAGGAAAACTGTTTTCCATGTGACATATTTCAAAGGAGCTGAAGACATGGTCTCGAAAGGGGGACCCATGAGCTTGGTGATACAGACATTTAGATCCCAGGCTGGCATCAGTTCCCTGTGGGGGTGGGGTGGGACGGGGTGCAGGTGAGCCAGACCTTTAAAGAACCTTTTGAACATAGAATTTGATGCCATAGAGACATCCTTCCCAGCTGAAGTGTAAGCAGACACTGATGCCAAGTGAACTTTTAAAGTAGTGGGCTGCAGGCCCAGCGAATGCAAATGTGTAAGGTAGTCTAGCACAGCTGGAATCCCTGCCTGAGCTGGCACCAGATCCCTGGTGGAGCACCAGATAGAAAACCTTTTTCATTTAGAGGCATAGGTTTTCTTGGTGGAGGGTTTCCTGTACCCCCTTAAAACATTCAGACCACTTTCAGAGAGATGCAGGCCTGCATACTCTAGGTCCTCAAGAGCCATGCTCTGAGTCTGAGTGACTTGAGGTTTGGGTACAGGAGTCTCCTCTGACTGGAGGTTAGCAAGTTGTGCCTCCGAGGAAGGTGTATTGGTTCAGTCACAGACATGGAGAGCAGCAGAGAGTACCATGACTGTCTGGCCCAATCTGGGGCTACCAAGATCACTGAGGCTGGCTGAGCCCTGAGTTTGAGTAGCACCCTGTACACCAGAAGGAATGGAGGAAAGGCATATGGGTACTTCCCTGACCAGTCCAGAATCAGAGCACCCAGGGGTACCGTTCCCTGAGCTGGGGGTCTGCAACAATACTGTGGCAGGTGGTGACTTTCGTGGGATGCAAAGAGATCCATCTCTGGTGTGCCCCACCTCTTGAAAATCACTTCCACTACCTGTCAGTTCAAGGTCCATTTGTGATGGGCCTGGTATATTCGTCTCAGGGCATCTGCTAGGATATTGTCCTTGCCTGGCAGATGAATGGCCTGAAGAGAAACTCCCTGAGAGTAGGCCAGAGTCCAAATTCTCACAGTTTCTGTGCAGAGAGGATCCAACATTGTTTCTCCCTGCTTGTTTATGTAGTACATGGTGGTGGTATTGTCTGTTCTGACCTGTACCACCTTTCCCCGAACTAGTGGTGTGATGGCTTGGAGTGCCAGGAACACTGCCCTGAGCTCCAGCAGGTTTATGTGCTGGACAGATTCTGCACTGGACCAAGTGCCATGGGTAGTATGATCCCCTAGGTGGGCACCCCACCCTAGTAGCAATTCAGCTGTTGTGAGAATCACTGATGGAGGTTCCTTCTGAAAGGGAACCCCTTCTCTGATGTTGGCTTCCTGTTTCCACCACTGAAGGGCCAGGAGCAACGTTTTTGTTACTGGAACCAATTCTGAGAGAGAATCCTTTCTTTGACACCAATGAGCTCTTAGGTGGAACTGGATAGCTCATCTGGAATCTGGAACCTAGAACTGTGCCAGTGGCAGCTACCATGTGGTCCAGTAACTGTAGGAACTGTCTTGCAGTTTTTGGTTTGTTTAAGCTGAAGAAGCCTGCTATCTACAGGATGCTACCCTGTCCAGAGATAGGTAAGCCCTGCTCTCCTGGGTATTTAGTTCTGCTCCTATGAACTGCAGTACTTGCGCAGGGAAAAGGACTGACTTTTTGAGATTTACCAGGAATCCCAGGGACTCCAAGAGTCCTTGGGTTAGCTGAAGATGTTCCTCTACCTGTTGAGGGGATTTTCCCACTACCAGACAGCTGTCCAGATGGGGAACACTGTGACACTTTGCCTTTGCAGGTGTGCCACAACCACTGCCAGGAACTTTGTGAGCACTCTTGGAGCTGAAGTGAGACTAAAAGGCAGGGTTGAAAACTGGTAATGACCTGAAGGGAGTCTGAACCTGAGGTACCTTCTGTGAGACTCCCTTATGGGGATGTGGAAATAGGCATCTTTTAGGTCCAGGAATGCCAATTTCCTTTTTGGAGAGCTGGCAGAATCAGTGACAAGGTTACCATTTTGAACCTTGGCTTTAGTAAATGCCTGTTTAGCACCCTTAGGTCTAGGATAGGCCGTCACTCCCCATTTTTCTTTGTTGTGAGGAAGTATCTTGAATAAAACCCTCTTTCCCTTTTGCTGTGAAGATACAGGTCCCACTGCTTTTGCCAACAACAGGTTTTGAACCTCCTTTCCAACAGCTTTCTTTCCGCATTGGAAGCTGGTTTGAACACTCTGGTTCTTAGAGAGGGAAGGGATTTGAAGCTTAGGGACAAACCCTGACTCACTGCTTCCAGGACCCACTTGTCTGTGGTGATCTGTTTCCAAGCCAAGAAACAGTGAGTCAGTCTGCCCCTTACAGGAAGTGGGGAGGCGGCCTGGGAGGAAAAGTCAGGGGTCCTGTGCCTTTCCTGGGGCTGAGAATGGGAACCACACCTAGACCCCCTTCTGCCCCTGCAGTATCCTTGCTGAGGGTACTGTTGCACTTGGGGTACAGCCATGGCCTGATAAAAAGGCCTGGAACAAAACTGTCTGCCCCTGCCTCCCCTCCCAAACAGTCTTGTGGATGGGGAAGCTTTTTCTTTGGCAGAGTTGCTTCTACCAGTGGCCTTGTACTAGTCCAGTTTCTTCATACTGGCTTCTGTGTGAGTTCCAAAGAGGGAATTACCCTCAACTGGGAAATACACAGCATTATTCTGAGTGTCGAGTGAGGATTGTGGCTCTTAACCAGGCAAACCTTCTCTGGGCAATTGTATTGGCCATCCACCTGGCAGCAGTGTCTTTGGTGTCTGCTGCCATCTGAAATTGATATTTGGCAGCTTCTAAGCCAAATCTGGCAGTCTCAGCAAGGTCTGCTGAAAGACTGGAAGGAGCCTTATCTGCCATAGCCATGACAGATTGCCAAAGGGGTTTGTGGTACTGGGCCGCATACGCTTGGAAATTAGCCTGTCTTATGGCCAAATAAGCTGATAAGTAGCCCTTTTTGGCCATACTGTATTTTTCTACAATCCTTCTCTGGTGGCTGAGACGCAAAAGGTACTTTTGCCTTGTCACAGGCTGCAGCTTGTACCACCCCCTGGTGGTCAGGGTGGGAGAATAAAACTTCAGCCCCTCCCCTGTCTAGCTGGTACTTCTTTTCCAACTTTTTATTATAAAGGAGGGACAGATCCAGGTGTCTGGAGGAGCTTTATCGTATCCCTTTTAAAAAGCTTATTTATGGGAAGCAGTAACTTTTTGGTGGGTGTTAACCCCGTCATTTCCAAGTACTCTGCGTCCTTCTAATCTTCTATCACTTCAGTGGTAGAGATATCCAGAGCATCCACCATTTTTCTAAGAAAGGAAAAATGGGAAGAATTGAACAATTTTTTTTTTTTTTTAAACTTTCTTTTTATCCCTCCTTACTGCCCCCTCGACCCACTCCTTCAGACCACTGATCAATCCTACAGGTCACTCCCACAGAATCTGCCCCTAGAGTTCCAGGCAAGCTCCTTTATCCCTACCTTCTCCTACTCCTAGGTGTGCCTGCACAACAGGGTCTGTCCTGCGAGTAGGTGATCCTAAGGTGGATCGGTCGTCATCTTGGCCTGAGTTTTTTTTTCCCATTTTTCTTCCCTTTAGTCCCTCCTCCCCTCTGAGGACGTCGGCACATAGGACTGACGTCCTGGCGCACGTCACCGACAAATGCCCTCAGCGTCCCCTCCCACTCCAGACATGGTCTGGCGGGGAAATTTTATTTATAAACATTTGGTAACTGGAAAGGCACGCTGAGCCAAGGCTCGATTCCCAGTGTGACCTAGGAATAATCCTCTGTTGACCTGGGAGGAGAGCCAAACTCTTGCTCAGGAGAGACTTCAGGCTCTATAGGCTCCCCCTCTTCCTCTTCTTCATATTCCCCATAATCTTCCCTGGCCTCATGCAGGGAGGACTGGGTTGACTCAGCAGGGGTCTGAACTGTAGACTGCTATCCAGCAGGCAGCAGACCCTGCAAGACTTGCAAGACATTAAATGGCTGTGCAATCTCCAGTGGAGTAGGCATGTTTACAGCCACAGCAGGGGGTTCTGTGTGCTTTGTTTTCTTTGTTTTTTTCACAGGAACCGGAGAGCTAGCCGGTTCAGCAGGCCTTTTTGTAATGGCTTTTGCACCCGTATCAAGGGTAGAAATTGTGGTTTCTGTGGTTTCACCCACAGCCACTGAGAGTGTTGGCTGGTCAGAGCCTGAGGGACCCTTAGGTGGAGGCAATTTCTTTTTAAGCTTTTCCAAACATTTTTCATGGGTTTTTCTGAAAAGGTCTTACAGAATTCACAATCAGTTTTCAATGATCATAACCAAGGCAGACAACACAAGAAGGGTGTTTATCTGCCTTGGCAAAAACTTCTCTACACAGTGTACAATTTTTGAAACTGGATTCACTGGTCTTTTTCTTAGGTTTTTCAGACATTCTTGCAAAAAGACCCAAAAATCTCAACTGCAAATAAATGTAAACTTTTTAAAATAAAACTGTCGGTTGCTGTCAGTTCAGAAACCGATCGGAACTGGGAATCGAAGGAAAAGGAACCGGAATTAGCAGTTCAGTAACCGATATTAGCAGTTACAAAAAAAAAAAAAAAAAACAATTTTAAATAGACGATTTACTTAAAATAAAAGAGTTTCAGTAAGAAAACTCTGCTAAGGACTAAAAAGTCCTCTGTGCCCCTCCAGTTATCCCAAACTGGGAGAAACCAAGAAAAATAAGCAAATAAATGAAAATAAAGCTAACAGTTACTACAAACAAGAGATAAGGGCAGCAAATGAAAATAAAATAATACTTGTATGTTATTTTATAAGTTTCACAGTGAGATGATGAGGAGAGAATCTCCGAGCGTCTAGTCTTGACAGGCGGAGAGAGAAATCTGAGGGTTAGAAGATAGGCAGTTGATAGGTGGCAGCATTTGAAAAAGTGGCACGTGCCAATGATTCCATCATTAGCATGATGTTACATCTGGGCAGATCTGGCTTAAAGGCACACTGCATAAGAATTAGGAATACTGGAGTATTCCTGGGGTGAGAACTGGGCAGTTTGACACTGAGTGGGGATGCAAAGAGGTCTAGCTCTGGAGTCCCCCATCTTTCAAATAGGTCATCTACTACCTCTTGGAGTAGTTCCCATTCATGAGCTTGGGACTGCAAGCGACTGAGGCTGTCTGCTAAGGTGTTCTGACGACCTGGGACATGTACCACAAACAGTTCCAGGCTGTGATCTACTGCCCAATACCAGACCCTCATGGCTTCCCTGCATGGGGGATATGAATGTGTGCCCCCCCCCTTTGTTGAGATAGAAAACCACGGGCATGCTGTCTGTCTAGACTAGAACTGGGCCTGGATAGAGGTAATCCTGGAATGCCTGTAAGGCGTACAGCACAGCCCTCATCTCCAGAACATTTATATCCAAAGAGCATTCTGTCTGCTTCCAAGACCCGTTGGTCTGATTGCTCCCGAAGTGGGCACCCCATCCTGTGCCCACGCATCTGTGGTGATAACTTGATGAGGGGAGGGGATCCTGAAGGGGGCCTCTATCATCAAGCAGAAGGGATTCAGTCACCATAGCAGGGTTTGGTGTACTGCCTTGCAGATTCTGACCCTCTGGTTGAGATAGTCACTTTGCTGGTCCAAATGCACCCTGAGTTTCCATTGCAGAATTCTCATGTGCAGGCAAGCGAGAGGCACGGTCACTATGGCAGCAGCCATATGACCCAGGAGTTGTAGTACCGTTCTGGCTGGAGCCTGGTCCACGGAGAGTAATCTCCAGGCCAGCGCCTGAAGGCGATCTGCCCTGTCTGACGGGAGAATGGCTCTTCCCTGAACCGTGTCCAAGATGGCTCCTATGAATTGGAGTCTCTGGGCTGGCGAAGGGGTTGACTTCGGGAGATTTAGAGTTATCCCAAGGTCCTGGGACATCCTGAAGGTGCACTCTAGGGTGAGACATAGCTGTTCTCTGGATGGGACAGCTAGTAGCCAGTCGTCGAGGTAGGGGTAGACGTGATGACCCTGCCTCCTGAGAACTGCCGCTACTACTGCCAGGCACTTGGTGAATACCGGAGGTGCCGAGGACAAGCCAAAAGGCAGGGCCCTGAACTGGTAGTGCTCTCCTTTGAATGTGAACCTGAGATACTTTCAGTGGGATGGAAGGAGTGGTTAAGTCTGCTTGCTGACTGTGGAGAAGATTTCTGTAAGTTTTGCTATTGTTTTTTAAACTACAGGAGAGAGGGATTAGTTAATTCTACTTGCTGTTGAGGGAGTTAATGTATAGAGGATTTTTGTAAGTTTTGATATTGTTTTCTTTTCTTTTTAATTTAGCTTAAAGTAGAATTTAGCTTAAAGGCGTCTGTGGCTGGAGGACTGTAAAGCCTCCTCCCACCCACCCCCTTCCACCAGCCTTTCTTAAATACTGAAATACCACTGGGGGTTAGGTTTGAAGGCTGTAAGGGAGGAGCTTGGGGAGCTGCAAACTGATCTGAGCCCTCAGAAGAGGCCAGGAAGGACGAAACAAGGAACAGCCATATGAGCTAAGTCTTAAGGTCATATAAATATATAAAATGTATAAGTAGATCTGTAGTCCTTATGAGCAGGACTGTGGTTTCCAGTTAGTACTGCAGTTGGCTGTCTTATGCTGCATGCAAGGGCATTTAGGATAACAATTTCTGTTAGAAGCTGGGCTAGGATTAGTTAATTCTAGTTGCTGTAGCGAGAGTGGTGTGGAGAGGCTGTATAGGTAGTGTGGACCATGAGTAGAATTGTTGGGTGCAATGGTTGTGGGGCAGCAATGCAGATGAACATACTGTGGAGGCTGGGAGGGTGCCCAATATGCCACAGGCTAAGGAGGCTTGAGGAAGAGGTTCAGTGGCTTGGCATGGAACTGGGGAGGTTGAGGGAGGAGGGGAGGATTGCATCGGTAGGAGGGCTGACATCTGAGAGTACTGTGGGGGCACCACAGAGAAGAAACAGTGGGGCAAGGGAGAGGTCCGGGGGAGAAGGCACAGTAGACAGGAAGCCAGTTGATTAAGGGTGGACTTTAGTAGGACCTAGAAAAAGAGGAGTAGCAGTAGGCAGTAGGGAGGAGGAAACACACAATAAGGCAAAGGGAGGAGGGAACATGTTTGCTGTACTAGCAACACATGAGAAAGAGGACGCAGGAGGAGACTGCACAAGGGATAGTACTCACAAACAGAAGGGAGAGGGGAGCATTACTAGTGGAGAGACTGAGCATGGCATGGCAGGGGAAGGGATAATACTTGGAGAGGTGAGGAGGGAGTGGAAGGTTAGCAGTCAAACAGGAGGTGGGGGAGGAGTCTCAATTGAGAAGGGCAGGGCGAAGACACTGGGACACACTGTAAAAGCACCGTCTTGAGTGGCCCCAGAAATAAGAACCTGGGTGGGGTGGTGGTGCCGGGCACAAGGAAAGAGGAGGGAGGTGTACTAGTGTTGGGGGGACTCCATACTCAAGGGGATCAGATGGGGTAGCAAGGGGGAGAGGCACAGTCAGATATGGGTGGAGTTCATACCAGGATTAAAGGCAGACAAGGCAGGACAGTCAATCCTAAGGTGCGTAAGGAGGGGTAGCAGGAAACCACACATTGTGGTACATGTGGGGACAAATGACTTAGTGTGGGAAATGGTGGAGGTAACAAAGGAGAGGACCGAGGAAGTGGGAAGGTTGTGCAAAGAGACTGGGGAGTCTGTGGCATTCTTTGAAGTGCTCCCAGTACCCTGTGCAAGCACAGTGAGAAAGGAGAGGATTAGGGAGTTGAACACATGGTTGGTAGAATGGTGTCAAACTAAGGGATATGAGGTTGTGGGTGGCTGGAGCAGTACCTGGGATAATAACAATCTATTTGCAAGGGATAGGCTGCACCTGAGTGGGGAGGGGAAGGAGGTATTAAAGCAAAGACTGGGGAGGTATATTGCGACAAAGGTGGATTTAAACTAGATGGGGGGTGGCAAGTGGACAGCAGGTAGGCAGGGATCCGATAGAGTGGAGTCACAGCCTACCCCCAGGCTAGCAGGGAAGGACTGCAAGGCCAAAAAGGGAAGGGGGCAGGACGGAGGGTGGTCTCGCTGAATGCAAGAAGCTTAGGCAACAAATCTGCTGAGCTACAGGCACTCTTAGCAGTGTGGAGGGTGGATATTGCAGCTGTCATAGAAACGTGGGCAACTGAGCACCGGGACTGGGATCTGGCAATCCCAGGATACAAGGTATACAGGAAGGACCGTAAGGAAGGGAGGGGCGATGGGGTGGCCATCTATGTGAGGGGCGAGATCAAATGCACAAGGGATGAGGGCGAAGAAAGGAGAACAGAGGCAATCTGGCTGCAGCTCCTAGACTCAAGGGGTAGGAAACTGAGGTTTGGGGTGGTATACAGGCCACTGTCCCAGTCTGAGGAGCTTGACAGGGAATTAGCAGGACAAATCAGAAAGGTATGTAGAAAAGGGAAGGTGGTCACAGAAGAAAAAAATACTCACCTTAGTAATGTTGTTTCTTCTAATGGAGTCTTGCTATATTATGACATATGCAGTATAACCCCAGGTTAGAACTGCTCTGGAGGTGAAAGAGTTAACTTTCCCTGCAGGGCATGGAATCTTGAGCGCGAGCTCGGTTGAACACTCTGTCTGTTGAAGCTCAAACTTAAACTGTCAGATCTTTACGAGCAAAAGCTCACTAAGGTTCTGTGTGGAAGCCGTAAACCTACACTAGCCACTGGCTACTAACTACAAAAACACATTTTTGATCTTGATCCCAAAACAAAGACTCAAGTCAGGGGATTCAAGAAAGAAAAAATAAGCATAACACCTAAGCACCCTAAGAAAGGGTGAAAATAAAGTGGGCATCTATGAAGTGCCAACATTGCACTGCCCACCCACATTCCAAAAAAGAGGTTCTGAGAGGGGCAGTCTGTGGGGGAGGTCATAATATAGCAAGACTCCATTAGAAGAAACAACATTACTAAGGTGAGTAATTTTTCTTCAAACAACATGAAGTCTTGCTACATTATGACATATGCAGACTACACAAGTACCTCCATGGAGGAGGGACAGAACCTACTTGGGAAATAAGCTCGAAGCACAGCTGTGCAATCGAGCATCACTCCTAGCCTGGATATCCAGGGAGTAATGCTAGTAAGAAAGTGTGAACTGTTTTCCAGGTAGCTGCTTGACATATCTCTAGGATAGGGATGTCCCTGGCAGCAGCCAGAGACGCCAGCTGTACCTCTGGTAGAGTGAGCCCCTCAGGCCTGAGAGGAACCTTACCCAGTTTTCATAGCAGAATTGGATACAAGAGACAATCCACCTGGCAATGGATCTTTTAGTGGCAGGTTTTTACCAACCTCACCATAAGTGAGGAACAATTGAAGGATTCAGACCTGTGACCCTTGAGTACGTTCTATATAGTAACTAAGGGCTCTTTGACATCTAAACTGTGCAATCTCCTCTCACCAGAGGAGGAATGGTCAGTGAAGTACACAGGAAGAGACATGGATTGATTAAGGTGGAAGTCTGAAACCACCTTAGGCAAAACTTCCTGTTAGTCCTGAGGACCACCTTATCTCTATGAAAGGAGATAAAATCAGGCTCCACTGACAATGCTTGTAGCTCACTTATGCGCCTGGCAGAGGTGATGGCTACCAGAAACACAGTTTTCAAGTCAAGTACTTAAGCTCTGCTGAAGACAATGGCTCAAAGGGTTGCATAAGCTGAGCAATGCAAATATTAAGATCCCAAGCAGGGGCAGGGTCCCTGAACGGAGGGTTGGTGTGAAGCAACCCTTTAAAAAACTTGGAGAACACAGGGTGAGCTGAAAATAAAGAGGGCTTACCTGTTGATAAGAAGACAGACACAGCTGCCAAGTGCACTTTTAGAGTAGCTGGTCTCAGGCCCAAGGAATTCAAATGCACCAAATAATCCAGGATTGTGGGCACGCCAGCAGATTCTGGGGAAATAAGCTTACCAGCACACCATATGGAAAATCTTTTCCATTTTGAATTATAAGTAGCCCTGGTGGAAGGCTTCCTAGAGGCCTTCAATATATCCAATACACCCTGGGAAAGGTGTAGGTCAGCAAACTCTAACTCTTCAAGAGCCATGCCTTGAGATTGAGAGATTTGAGGTTTGGATACCAAACTCTCCCCTGGGCACAGGTTAACAGGTTGTGATTCCTGGGAAGACACAGGGGAAGGTGGACTGCTAAGGACATGAGGAGTGGGTACCAGGGCTGCCTGGCCCAATCTGGAGCAATCAGGATCATCTTGCAGGGTTGAGATCTGATTCTGACTAGCACCTTGAAAAGGAGGGGGAAGGGGGGAAAAGCATATAGAAACTTCCCTTCCCAACTGAGTAGGAAGGCATGCAGAGGGACTGAGCCCAACACTGGGGGCCTGCAGCAAAAAAGGGGAAGCTGGTGATTGTCTGGGGCTGCAAAGAGATCTATCTGCGGGGTGCCCCATCTGGCAAATACTACCTCCAGTACTAGGGAATCCAGTGCCCATTCGTGATGGCCCTGGGAAATCCTGCTGAGAGCATCCGCTAGGACATTGTCCTTGCCTGGGAGTGAACAGCCGTGGGAGGCGTTCAGAGATAAGCCAGAGACCACAACTTCATTGCTTGGTGCACAAGGCCGAGACTGCTTGTTGTGCACAAGGCCTCCTTGCTTGTTGATGTACCACATTGTAGTGGTATTGTCTGTTCTGATCTGAACAACCTTGTTCTGAACAGATGTGGAAAAACCTGGAGTGCTAGAAAACTGCTCTGAGTTCCAGCAAATTGATGTGGAGCAGAGATTCCTGAGGGGACCACAGCCCTTGGGTGGAAAGGTCGCCCATGTGAGCTCCCCTCCCAAGAGGATGCATCTGTAGTAAGGGTCAAGGAGTGAGACTGGGGAGTGAAGGAACCTCCTGTCTCAGATTGCTCTGATCCTGCCACCACTGAAGGGCCTGGATCAGGGTTCGATCACTGGGATCAACTTGGTTAGAGGATCTGTCCTTTGAGACCAAAAGGCTCTCAAATGGAACTGGATGTCCCTCATCTGAAATCTTGCTCCTGCAGTACTGCTGTAGAAGCAGCCATGTGCCCCAGGAGCTATAGAAAATGCCTTGCTGGTCGAGAGACCTGCAGAGTGAAAGAAGAGGCCAGAGAGACCAAGGTCCTTGCTCTTTCCAGAGGGAGGAAAGCTCTGGCTTCTTTTGTGTTCAGTTCTGCGCCTATGAAGGTGAGAAGCTGGACAGGCTCCAGAACTGACTTTGGAAGACTGAGAAGGAAACCTAGGGATGTCAACAGTTGCTGGGTTACTTGTAAGTGCAGTTTGACCTGTTCTGGAGACTGGCCTACAATGAGCCAGTCGTCCAGATAAGGAAAGATGGCAATCTTTTGCCTTCTTAAATAAGCAACTGCTACTGTCAGGCATTTTGTGAACACCCTCGGGGCCGAGGTGAGGCCGAAGGGCATTGCTCTGAACTGGTAATGGCCTGAGGGCAGTTCGAATCTGAGGCATTTCAATGGGAGCTTCTGATGAGACATGGAAGTAGGCATCCCTGAGGTCCAGGGAGGCTAGCCAGTCCCCTGGCCTTAGAGAGGGTAAAATAATTCCCAGAGTCACCATTTTGAACTTTGGTTTTAAAGGTGCTTGTTTGATACCTGAGATCCAGGATGGGCCGCCATTCTCCTGTCTTTTGGAGGCAAGGAAGTACCTGGGTACAACACTTTGCCCTGGTGTATGAGGCACCTTTCCACAGCTCTGAGAGCCAGGAGGAAGAAACTTCTGCTTCCAGGGCAAGTGCCTCTGATGGGTTTGCAGGTGGAAAGACCTGCTCTCATCTTCAGAAATTTTTGAGCTGAGAACCAGTCCCTGGCTTACTACTTCCAGGACCCACTTGTCTGATGTTAAAGACTTCAGTCCTGGACAAAGTAAGCCAGCCTGCCCACACGGTAGTGGAGAATCGGCCCTGGCCACCCCATCAGGGAGCCTGTTTTGCAGGGGCTTTGGGTTGAGGGTAGAAGCAGACTTACTAGAACCCTTCTGCCCTTCCTCCTAAAGAACCCCCTCTGGGCATAAGCAGAAGAGGAGGCCTGGGCTTGGTAAAAGGCCATGAAAGGCCTGCCCCTGCCATGCTGATTGAGGAGTGGCTTGCTTGTTACTTGCCTCCTATAGGTGGTCCTACTATCCATTTTCTTCATATAATTCTCTGTCTGCTCTCAAACAGAGAATTGCCCTAACAGGAAAAATCCATAGCCTTAGACTGGGTATCCTGTGACAGGGCAGTACATCTGAGCCAGGCCATTCTGAAGAGAGACACAGATGTATCATGACTCTCGATGAAACATCATTAGAGTCTACTGCACGTGAAATTGACACTGGATGCCTCAATACCATCCATGACCACCTGCTCCAGCTCCCTGGAAAGCTGGTCAGGGCCCTGTTTTTGCTAGGGCTCAGGACAGCAGTATCCCATCTGGATTTCTGGTACCTAGCTCGTAAGCCATATAATTTGCCTGTCTGAGTCCCAAAGATGCTGCCATGTACTGTTTCTTTGCCATGGCATCCATCCTCCTGGAATCCTTTTCAGGAGGGTGAGAGGCTAGAGGAATATTAGCCTTGTCACAGGCTGCAGCCTGCACTACCCCACATGGCTGCACTGCTGGGAGAGGAACTCCATATCAGAGCATAATAAAGCATACCTCTTGTCCATCCTTTTATCCACAGGGAGGACAGAATGAGGAGTTTTCAGAATTTTTACTGTCTGTTTCCTAAAAGATTTGTGCAAGGGAATAGACAGTCTCCTAGACTCTGGAATATCCATCATTTCCACAAAATCAGGCTCTTCTTGATCATCAACAGCTTCCTCAACAGGGAGTTGCAGAGTCTCAGCAACTTTCTTGTAAAACAAAAAATGAGAAGGGGACTCAGATAGCCTGGGAGGAGACACCCCTGAGGGTCTGTCTGGAGAGATGTCCGGTTCAATGGGCACATCCAGACTTTCAAAATCACACTCACTCTCCTCATACCCCTCCTCCCCTTCCTCCGGTTCATAAAAATCCTCAAAATCATAATCTTGAACCGGGGAACCGTCCGAACCGAGCGCTTCCCTAATGTTGTCGGTTCGGACGGAACTGGGGAAAGAGACTGGACAATTTGAATGGCTTTGGCTATTTCCTCAGTGGTTGGAGAAAGAACTTTTGGCCCCAAACTAGCTGACTTTCTAGTCCTTTTAGTTGGAACCGGCTCCTCAGAGCTGGCTCTTCGTTGGCCCGAGGAAGTATCGCCCTGGTCAGAGGGCACTCCCTCAGGTTCGGTTGGAACCGAACCGGGCTGGCCATCCGGGTCAGCGGACTTTCTGGCCTCCCTTTCCCTGAGCCTACCAACTCTCTTTTCCACGGTGGCAGTAGGAAAATTCTTACAAATCTGGCAGTCTGCATTGAGGTGGTCAAACCCCAGACAATATACACAAGTGGTGTGTGGGTCAGCCTTGTAAAGAGCTTCCCACAAGAGCCACAATGCTGAAACCCAGTGGGTCGGTTTTCTTTTGGGTTTCTCAGACATAGTGCCAGCCTAATCAAAACTTGCCCGTTAATGGCAATCCGCCAAGCAAGACTCTCTTATCGGTTCCCAACCGTGTCACAGGTCGTGGAAAAAACGTAATAAAATCCGTTTTTTTTAGAACCGATAAGAACCGGGAACCGCACTCTAAAGGACTAGAAAGTAATTTTAAACCCAATCTGATCGGTTCAAACCGTACCGAAAAGACGTTTACAAGTTCCACACAGAAGAAAATAAACAAAAGCCTATCTATTACTTACAATACCACAGACAGAGCTTGAACCGACGATTGCGGTTAAATTTTGGTAAAATAAACCGAGAATTACACTTTTAAATCGACAAACGAACCGAGCAGCAGGAGGAATCTCCGGAGCGACTATTCAGTGAGGCGGAGTAAAGAATCTGACAGTTTAAGTTTGAGCTTCAACAGACAGAGTGTTCAACCGAGCTCGCGCTCAAGATTCCATGCCCTGCATGGAAAGTTAACTCTTTCACCTCCGGAGCAGTTCTAACCTGGGGTTATATTGCATATGTCATAATATAGCAAGACTTCATGTTGTTTGAAACATAGAATTTGACGGCAGATAAGGACCGCTTGGCCCACCTAGTCTGCCCATTTCCCTACCTAACGGATAAGCTGCAGATCCTAGTTAACCAACAGCCTACTTCCTCCTATCCCCCCACAAGTCATCATGGGGGATTTCAACTTGCCGGGGGTGGACTGGAGCATTCCAGCCACCTCCAATGCTAGGAAGCAAGTGCTCCTGGACGCAATCCAGGAGGGTCTCCTTACACAGTCGGTTAGTGTACCTACTAGGCTAAAGAACACTTTAGATCTGGTGTTGTCGAATTGGGAGGCAGTAAGGGAAATAAAGGTGGTGGACCCACTAGCGGACAGCTATCACGAAACAGTGTGGTTTAATATCACAATGTGCAGGGAGCCAGAAAAATCAGTTACTCAGGTAGTAAACTTCAGGGGGGCAGACTTTGGCAGGATGCAGGAAGTACTGAAAGGGAAACTAGAGGGCATTACACAGGAGATGGATGCAGAGCAGAAATGGGATATTATTAAAAGGAGGATTACAGAGACAACAGAAGCCTGCACCAAGACACAGAGTAAGAGGAGCAGAGCAAGAAAACCATGCTGGCTGAACAGCGAGGTAGTGGAGGTGGTGAGAGCAAAATGAGAGGCGCACCAGAGGTATAGGAGGATGGGGAAGGAAGTGGACAGAGAGGAGTATGCAAGATGGTCCAGGGAGATGACCAGAAAAGTGAAGAAGCCAAGGCCCAGAGGAGGCGGAGATTAGTGCAGGGAATTAACAGGAGGAGAAAGACTTTTCAGATAAATCAGGAGAAAAGGAAGTGCAAGGAGACAATAGTGAGGATAAAGGGGTGGGAAGTGGACGGAAAGAGGTGAGGCAGAGGAAGCACTGAATGAATACTTTTGTTCAGTGTTCACGGAAGAAAGGGGACACGCTACACCATGGGCTGGGAGGGTGGGGACAGGGGAGAGGAGGCAACAGATGGAAGAATTGAGGCAAGTAGGGTCCTAGAGAGACTGAGGGCACTGAAGGTAGACAAGGCACCAGGGCTGGATGGTATCCACCCCAGGGTGCTGAGGGAGATGGCGGAGTTGTTGGCAGAGCCGCTGGTGGATCTGTACAGAACCTCACTGGAGTCAGGATGTGTGCCACTGGACTGGAGGATGGCTCATGTAGTACCACTACGCAAGAGCGGACCAAGGGACGAACTGGGTAATTATCGCCCGGTAAGTCTCACCTCCATATTGTGCAAACTCATGGAGACAATACTAAAGGAAAGACTGGTGGTGTACCTGGAGGACAACGGCCTCCAGGATGTGAGGCAGCATAGGTTTGTTTCAGGGAAGTCTTGTCAAACCAACCTGATACAATATTATGACTGGGTGACAGGTGAGCTGGATAAGGGTCACGCGGTGGATGTTCTTTACTTGGACTTCAGCAAGGCCTTCGATTCTGTGTGCCTCATGGGCGGCATGGGGAAGCTAACTGGTGCAGGGGGTAGGGGCAAAAATGATTAACTGGATTACAAGCTGGCTGAGTAGGAGGCTGCAACGGGTGGTGGTGAGAGGGGAGCTCTCAACTCCGAGGCCAGTGATGAGTGGGGTGCCATAGGGCTCTGTGTTGGGGCCAGTATTGTTTGGGCTCTTCATATCAGACATTGCACATGGGGTGGTGAGCAAGATACAGTAAGTCTGTTCACTGATGACACCAAAATCGGAGCAGTGGTGAATGGAGAGGAGGGATGGAAGCAGCTGCAGGGGGACCTAAGCAAGCTAGAGGAGTGGTCAGAGAGGTGGCAGCTGGGGTTCAATGCAAAGAAGTGTAAGGTTATGCACTTTGGGGTGAAGAACCCAAGGAGAGAATACTGGCTGGGAGGGGTTAAGCTGGGGATCACTGTGGAGGAGAAGGACCTAGGGGTAATGATAATAGGGACCATGGACAACACTACCCAGTGCAGGAGAGCAGCTGCAAAAGTGAACAAAATGCTAGGGTGCATAGCGAGTGTTTTTTTTGTCCAGGCGAAGAGAGGTAATCTTGCTCCTCTACAGGTCACTGGTAAGGCCACACTTAGAGTACTGTGTGCAGTTTTGGAGGCCATACCTAAAGCATGATATCAGGCTACTGGAGGGGGTGCAGAGGAGGGCAACAAAGATGATATGTGGAATGGAAGGGACAGACTATGACAGCAGACTAAGAGACCTGAATATGTACACTATGGAGGACAGAAGGGACAGGGGAGACATTTGAGTATCTGAGGGGAATCAATAAGGATGGGGCAGATGGGGTCTTTAAGTTAAGGAGGAGGGACACAAGGGGGCATGGGCTAAGAATGGGGGAGATTGGGAAGGAAATGAAGAGACACTATTTCACAGAGGGTGGTAGCAAAATGGAACGCCCTACCAGAATGGGAGGTATCATGTAAATCTGTAAACAGCTTCAAAAGGGCATGGGACAGGGAACAGGGGAGAATGAGGGTGGGGGAAGTGGGGGGTGGCAGTGGGATGACAAATGGGAGGGGGGTTGGGGCAGCTGCAAACTAGGGATGCTAGCTGCACACTCGAGCAGACTTAGATAGACCGGGTGGTCTGTTTCTGCTGGTATGTTCATATGTGCATGTACACGTCCTGCATGTCCAGGGAGCAGAGCCAATCTCCTTGGCGCAGCATGGGAAGCAACCCCTGGAGTGTCACCACCCTGAACCTTTTGTACTCTATAAAGATGCTCAGTTGACTGAGGTTCAAGATGGGACGAAGGTCCCCCATCTTCTTCAGAACTAGGAAGAAGCAAAAGTAGTAACCCTTGCCCCTCTGGGATTCCGGTACTACTTGAATCGCTCGCTTTGACAGGAGGGCCTGTATCGTCACCCAAATGAGGCTTGCATGGGATGGAGAGTTGAGTAAGTGGACTGTTCAGGGGTAGTTGGGAAAACTCCAGGGCATAGTCCCTGTCTATGAGCTGCAGCACCCATTGATCTGTCGAGATGTTCTCCCAACCTCGCAGTAAAGGAGAACTGCCCTCCACTGCCTCCCCTATCGACTCAGCTGGGGGCAAGAAGTCAAGCGGAGAGTTGAGGGGGGGACAAGAGCTCTGGACTGCTTAACTGTTTGCAGTCCCCGAGTTCCTGGTACCTGAGGGGATGCTTTTCTCTTGAGCCCTCCTCGTTGATGCTGTCTCTTTGCTTGCTGTCCTTGGTGCCTCTGAAAGGGCCAGCAGGTAGGGTGATGCGATTCTGACTTGTACATCTTGTGTGCTTCAGAGACAGCCTTTCCTGAGTCCTGTAGGCCAGTGATGATCTTCTCAGCCTCTTGGCCAAAGAGCACAAGGCTCTGGAACGGCAGGTCCAAGATATTGTCCTGTAGGTCCTGTCGGAACCCGAACACTTGAAGCGACGAGTGTCATCTTAGGCATACTCCTGAGGCCGCGGCTCTGGCTGCTGTATCTGACGCATCATATGAGCATCTGAGAACATGCTTGCCCACATCTTCCCCAGATTGCAGGACAGCCAGAAGCTGTGACTTATAGTCAGAATCTGGCTGTATGTTAGCTAGGTCCATAGCCTTCTGCCACAGACACTTCTGGTACATGACCATATGTGCTAAGAAATTTAGAGACCTGAGAGTACAGGTGGAAGAGGTGTACACCTTCCTCCCAGACTGTCAATCTTTTTATATTCCTTATCTGGTGGCTGGGAGCTGGTATGCTTAGGCTGTTGTGACCTGCTGTGAGCTTAAGGACTATGGAGTCCACCTTGGGCTGTTCACCGAGGTGGGGCTCGTTTCTGGGAGTCTTGTATAGGCAATCCACCTTTTTGGGCACCATAGAAGTAGTGGAAGGATGCTTCCATGCCAGCTTTGTTACAGCCTGGAATGGCTCCACCAACAGGGGAATGACTAGTGATTTTGGGTCAGTAGCTCCCAAAAATTTAGCCAAGCGTCTCCTTTCTGGGTCCAATTCCTCTGTTTCCCACTGGTTGAGGAATTGGATAAACCTCATAACCTCAAGGAAGGTGAGATCATTAGGTGGAGACCTGGGTGAATCCTTCCTTGGAGCTGGTGAAGGCAGAGGGAGGTCATCCTCAGAAGAGTCATAAGGTGAGAGGGAACCACTGTAGTCACCCGACGGATCGCAGTGATGGTCGGAGGACCTACTCCGACGTCGGGAGCAGCTTCCGCTTGACCAGAATCGCCCTCGGGAGCGACAGTCGCTAGACCTACTCTGCCTGCGGGAAGAAGATCTTGAGAACGGGTGATGTCTGTGTCTCCGACGTCCATCAGAGCCCTGATCCGAGCTACTTGGAGTTGGCGGTCTGGCTTTGGGGGTGGCGACGGAGTCCTGCAGGGAGGCGTAGGCTGTGGCTGCAGAACTGCCGGGCTGACGACAGCTTGGAGACCGACATCTGGTCTGACTCCAGAGTGATGAAGACAGATGATGCTGGAGGCTGTCACTGGTCCGACGAAACAGCCAATGACAGTTTCATCGCAGAGGGCACTCCTTGGCGTTTCATGACCCCTGGCGCCACGGTATTTACAGCCTTGATGAAGAACCGGAGGATGAGGGCTTACCAACGGCGGGGCCTGAACAGACGCCCGTCAAAGTAGAAGTAACAGTGGTCAAGTCCTCGGCCCTAGACCCTAGCATCTGTTTGTGGGGTCTGATGGCCAGAGACAGTGAAGAGAGAGCCTGGGAAGGCCCTTGCCCCGAACCTCTGCCTGTTGCCTGGGTTGAGGCGGAGGGTTTAGTGGTCGAAAGCCCTGGGAGGACTAGTGAAGGGGGGAGGGACACAGAATCCGCTCTCCAGCCAGAGGTCTTGGAGCCCTCGTGCGGGGAACGGGACCGTGAGTCTGACCAGGACCTGTCCTTGTCTGTCCTGTGATACTTCCCCAAGTGCTTCTTCTCCTTGGGGGGGGGGCGTCGTGGGCGGAGGATGAAGAAGAGCTGTTCCCAGATTGAGACTTTTGCATCGCGGCCACTTGTTGTTCCAGCAGGTGAGCCTTGAGCGTCTTCAGGCGGCGAATGTGGGTGCGCTTGTTAAAGCTGAGGCAGTGTGGGCAGTCGTCCGACTTGTGCTGCGGTCCCAGGCACAAGAGGCAAGCCGAATGGCCATCTTTGGCCGGAATTTGTTTCTGCATGCACACTTTGTCTTACGGCGTGGTGTAGAAGTGGAAGACTCGGCAGACATAAAGAGGCGATCGATTAACTCGAAGAGTTGAACTGCGCAGAACGTTGAGAAAAAATGGTGGCTGACGGTAGCAGGAGGCGTTCCTGGAGCTGAAATGCAGGGTGGATGGCAGGAAAAGAACTGAGGTGGTGCCGAGAGACCGCCCCCCTATATATTGAGAGTGATGTCAGGGGCGAAGCCGACGTTGGGGGCCTTCCCCATCTTGGACTACTAGCTAGAATTCTTCTGTGGGGTCTTAGTGCCTGGCGTCATAGTCCTAACAGTTATTACCTGCCGCAAGAGCTCTATCTCGAAGTGAGATCTTCTTGTTTTCTGTAAAGAAGCTGAGATTCCTGAGATCCAGAATAGGCCTCAGGTCTTCGGTCCATTTTGACACAAAGAAGTACTGGGAGTAAAAACCTGAGTTCCTTTGTTCTAAAAGCACAGATTCTATATTTTTGCAGCAAAGTCTGCACTTCTTCCAGCAACAGGGGCAGGTGCCCTGGAGGATATGTTGTCACAGGTGGGGGATGATCTGGAGGGTTGTCCAAATGAAGGGAGAGTCGGACCCCAATGACCGCCCCTTAAGTAAAGGTGGCTGGGGGGTATACAAGGAGTCAGGTTGAGCCAGTGGGAGCGGCTCCACCACCTCGAGATACTTCTGAATGAGCACCTGGGGTTGTGTCGGGAACTGGCAAGGCCCTGGCTCCTTTACCACTGCTCTGCTGTCTGGGTGTTGGGCACTGACCCCGACACCAACTAGGCGAAAGGTACCCCTACTCTTACCGTTAGGTTGGGTATGGTAGAGGGAGTGCACAGATTTTAAAGTCCTGCCCAAGGTTTGGAGATCTTTGAGAATCTCCTGTACCTTGTGACCAAACAATTTCTGCCCTCTGAATTAAGAACTGTCTGTCAGATGTCTGTGGCAAAGCCTGCCACGCTGAGCCATGAATATCTGCTGAGACAGATGCCAGAAGCTGCAGCCATGGCAGAAACATCATAGGCTGTGCAGAGCAAATGTTTGCCCACATCAGCACCAGTCATCAAAGCTTTCTGCAGTTCTTGCTTTGGGAAGCCCTCAAGCAGGGCCTGTGCAGCAGCCTTAACCTTCCTCCAGAGTGTATTCTGATATTCCACCATATGGGCCTGGTAATTAGCAATACGAAGGCCCAATGAAGAAGAGGCATAAGTCCTCTTATCTACGATATCCAACCTCCTAGACTCCTTATCAAGAGGAACAGAACTTAGGTGTTTAGGTGCCCTGGACCTGTCATGGGCAGCACTAATCACCACTGAATCTGCCTCAGGTTGTGTGGCATAGAAAGGCTTCCCAGAAGGGGTAGAATGCATTTTGTCTGCTTTCCTGGGAACAGCTGGTATACTGTTTGGTCTATACCAAGCTGCATAGGTGGCATCCTCTAAGACTGGGAGCAGAAAAGGCACGCCAATGGCAGGAGATCCTGGGAGCTCCGCAAACTGCAACAAGATCTTTCTAGTGGTAGCCTGCTCTCCTAATGCAAAGCCCATGGCAGCCTGCATTTACTGCATTATGGTGAAAATAGTAGGGTCCTCGGGGATTGTGATGTGTTCACCACAGAGTCTTCACTACATGTGGAAACTGGGGAGCTGGTGCCAGGTTCATACTGGCTCTCAACATAATGTTCAGCTTCATCCTCCTATTCCAGCATCATTAGAGCAGGACTGTACTTATATTCGTCATTGACCAGGTGGACGGGAATGAGGGACCATACTGGTGACATTGGCGGCAGCATAGCAGGTGGCTGTTTCAAGGGAGTTCCTTGTGGTGTCGATGGAAGATTGGTTGGAGATTACTTAGACGGGTCCCCTGGAACAGGGAGGCCAGGTAGTAGATGTCTGATGTCTGAAAAAGACAGTGGGACTGCCTGAGTGTCTGTGCCCCTTTGGTTGACAGGCACAAATGAAGGAGTTGTGAGGGAAGGTGAAGTCCTGACATTGACTGCGACATAAGGGCTGTATCAGGCCCAGTAGTGCCAATGCCAAGCCCTGACCTTGGTTTGGGGGAGGCAGTCAGCGCTGCTTCGAAGCAGACAACATCGTAGAAGGGGTTGTGCCTGTCCAGCGAAGGGGTGATCTGCAGTGTGCCAGGAAAGCCTTTTCTTTGTCCCGGTGCCTGTAACTGTGACTCCCAGATGTTTTCTCCCAGCATTTTGACGACCGTGACTCAGTCAACAGAGTAAGTCATGTGGATTTCTGCTGGAGCTCCTTCTCCATCCTTTGTACCATCTTTTGGAGCAAGAATTTCTCCAAATCCCCTTTGCCACCTGGTTACAGAGTAAAACCCCCAACAAATTTTGTAGGCTTTCACACTGTGGATTAGGCCTAGGCAGCAGACACAGACATCATGGGAGTTGCCCGTGCAGATTTTTTCTCTGTATTCGCAGTACCAGAAAAGTTCAGACGTTTTTTTCGATGACAAACAGGTCACCAAAAATCACTCTAAAAGTGATTATTTGTTGGTGAAGAAAGAAAACGGTGGCAATATGCAGCGATGAGTTCAGATCAATGGTGGGAAAAGAACCGAGGAGAGGAGGGGCTGCCTACGTTTATGTATATGCTGACGTCTGACCTCATTGTGGGCGGCCCTTGGCAGACTGCTTGCAAAAGTTTCCATGTGGTCCTAGAGCTTGGTGGCTATAAGTTCCAAAGGTGTGGCTTAATGAAAGAGATATCCTCTGGGAAGATCCTGCATGCTTATTCTCAGTCACCAAGTGTGGAGCTGCAAATCAAGGGGAAACAGACATCCCTGTGCTGTGATTCCACACTTAGCAGTTATAATGCAGAAAAGGCTTAGTTGCCAGGAGGAGGAGGAGTTCCCCATGTGATAGTGAGTGCAACACCTTCTGTACACCATGGAACAGCACCAATCACATGGCTCTGTGCCATGTTCAGAAGTCACTTTTGGAGCACCTTTGCAACTAAGAATCAGGTTTGTACCTCTCAAATATCCTACATCACAGGGGCAATCCCTCATTTTGCCCCTAAGATTGTTCAGTTCCACATATGTCCCACCTGGAAAAGGTGTCGCTAACACAGATGGTACATTAAACGCCCACTTTAAAGCAGAAATCCATTATAGTACAGAATGACACTAAATCTAAACACTAGTTTGCACAAAATAAAAAGCAGAGGTTTCAGGTGTGATCTGAGTCTGCATTTCCATGTTAGATGATATGTCCCACATTTTGCCCAGTCACATTTCGATGACAAAAGATTTAGAGGAATGATGATTGTGCCCCTAATGGTCACTGTAAATAGAAAACAAGTTCCAAACAATATAGTTAGGGCTCATTTCTAACTCAGCTCTTCTTATTACTGGCTCTCCAGGTAAAATGCCTCTCCATTCTTATCTGTGATTTGTACCCCCCCCAAAGCACAAAGAATGGAGAAGCAGCAGCAGCCTATTGTGCACTGTGTAGACGAGACCTTCATACACAAATGTACTCTGCACAGCACCAAAATTATTCCCACTAAAACCCAAACATACGTGATCCCAGGCAGGTTCGTTTGTAGAAGCAGTCAGCCAATACATCCCCCCTTCCCCCCTCCAAAACACATTGTCACCCTTGTAAAAAAAAAAAAAAATGTATTTGACAATTTGGAAAATGCACTTGTCCGATCCTCTAAGTATTCTCATTTTGGTGGTCCCCCCTTCGTACTTGCTGCAGGTGTACCCCCCACAATGAACGATTTACTGCCTTAGTGGTCATGTGGCATGTCCTCTCCTCCTCCTCGCTTAGGCTATGCATCAAGAAAAAAAATGCCAAGCTCCTTGAAGGCCTTCAGCCCAGCACACGATTTACTAACTTGCTGGTCAGGGGTCTTGTTGCACATTGTTCCCTCCCTCTGTGCTTTGTCCGTGCAGCTAGGCAAAATGCACAGCTTCAGTGCGCGTCATTTTGTGGCCAGGACCCGTAACTTCATCATTAATAAGTGAAGGAACATGGTAATCCAGGCGGAATACCAAGGAGGAATTTTTGTATTCCAGCACGGAAAATGGTATTCCAAAATGGCCGGAATACCTTTAAATTCGAGCCCTGCCCACTATTTGTAAGATGTCTAGTTAACCTCGCCCGTGTAGTTCTCAAGTTAGATGACATTTCAACAGGATGATGAATTGGCTATATAAACAATCAATGGATTTTTATTCATTTGTTTATTTGTCCAGGAAAGGCACACTGAACTGTTATAACAGACTCTAAAAAGCTTCACTGCTTTTCAGCTGTCTTCATCAGAAAAATAAGTGCTGTGCTTTGCAGGGGAAACAATATTGCACAATTCTTTTTTTGGTGGGGCACAGGACCCAAGGCAGCATGGATTCACAGCAGGAAGGTCATGTCAGACAAATCTAATAGATTTCTTTGACTGGGTGACCAATGTGGTGGACCAGGAAGGGGAAGACTTTAGCAAGACATTTGACACAGTCCCACACAAAAGATTAATATACAAGTTAGCCAGCCTTGGAGTGGGTCCCAAGGTGGTAGCCTGGGTTAAAAACTGGCTGGACAACAGGGTACAGAGGGTAATAGTAAACAGAGTTTACTCTGAAGAAAGGGGGGTTACTAGTGGGGTACCGCAGGGTTCAGTACTGGGACCGGTCCTCTTTAATGTCTTTATAAGTGACATTGCAGAGGGACTAGAAGGAAAAGTACGTCTCTTTGCATATGACACAAAGATCTTCAACAGGGTTGATACAGAAGGTGGGGTGGAGAGGATGCAAAAGGACTTGGCAAGGTTGGAGGAATGGTCAAATATATGGCAGCTTAGATTCAATGCAAAGAAGCGCAAAGTAATGTACCTGGGAAACAAAAATCCAGGTGAAGAGTACACAATTTGGGGGGGGGGGGGTGAGTTAATAACAACAACAGAAATGGAAAGGGACCTAGGGGTAGTCATATCAGATAACCTTAAGGTGGGCAAACAATGTGAGAGGCCAGTAAGGAGGGCTGGTGGGATACTGGGATGCATAGGGAGAGGCATCACCAGTAGAAAACAGGAAGTTGTTATCCCTCTGTACAGACAGTTGGTGAGACCCCATCTTGAGTTCTGGGTCCAGTTCTGGAGACCTCATCTCCGCAAGGACATAGACAGGATGGAGGCTGTCCAGAGGAGGGCAACTAAAATGGTGAAGGGTCTGCACCAGAAGACATATGAAGAGAGATTAAAGAAGCTTAATATGGATACACTCGAGGAGAGAAGGGAGGGGGGACATGATAGAAACTTTCAAGTACATCAAGGGAATCAACAGAGTCCAAGATGGTAGCATATTTCAGAAAAAGAGATGTGCAAGAACAAGGGAGCACAATTTGAAGATAGAGGGGGAACGGCTCAAAGGTAATGTGAGGAAGTATTTTTTCATGGAGAGGGTTGTGGATACATGGAACAGCCTTCCTAAGGAGGTAGTGGACTCAAAAACAGTGGGGGAATTCAAGAATACATGGGACAGACATAAGGCAATTCTAGTGGGGGTAGGAGAAAGTAGGCTGTTGGTTAACTAGGATCTACAGCAAATGCATTAGGTAGGGAAATGGGCAGACTAGGTGGGCCAAGTGGTCCTTATCTGCCGTCAAATTTTGTTTCTATTATTGTGGGGCCAAAAAAGAACTGAATGGCACAATAAAATTTCACAGTTAAAAATGCTACAGAAATTTCTTATAGACCATTCCCATCACTAAGTTTGATTCACACATATTTAAGTAAGTTGCATGCATAAAGTTTGCTCCATTTTACATGTGAGTTGGGGGTGTGCACAATATACAAGAGTGGCTTTAAACAATGCTTTACCCATCAGAAGCGTGGAAGAGAAATACACAGAAATGCATCAATGCGGATGAACTTGCTGAACATTTTAAGAATGCAAACCTTTTTTTTTGTTACATTTTCTGTCTGCTGAAAAGGTGATAAAAGTGTAAACTACAGCTTGTCAATATATCCAGGTCAGGCAATTTTTAAAATAAGCTCATATCCGAAAGCAGAGGTTGGGAAGTCAGTGTTTTAACAAGCTTAAAACCTGCATCTGACTGTTGATAGTTTACTGTATAAACGACAGCCAGAACATTCAGTTCTAAAAGGACACATTTAGTAGGTATTAGAGAGAGAGAAAGAAGGAATAAATCCCTGACTCCCGAAGAAGTGTCTTACAATGGAGTCTGGTGTGTACTCAGTCAGATGCAAAACTGATGGCAAATGCGAGGACTGCCATAAGAGTAATTCACTAAGGTGCTTCCAAGTTCGCAACGAAAGCCCAAAAAAGGCAAATTTTCTTCATTTAGAATATGCTACATTGCATATATAACAACCAACAATTGGGACAGCTAAAGTAATTCTAAAATCATTTTTGCCAGATATATACCTTTCAAATCTCCTTATTGTTAGGCAGTCTCCCTGATTTTGTCCATACGTTTCCTAAAGAGGAGCTGATCCTGTTGGAAAATCTTTTGAAAACATAATATTTAGACACAGTTCAGCCTGTATTTCATATACATGTGTACATCTGTATAGATATATTAGTTCACAGATTTCTTCCCCCCATTACTTATTACTGAAGAAATTGCCACAAAAACACATTTTATCCCTCAGAGTTCATTTGCCTCTAGCTTATTCCCCACTTGCAATTATAATGCTTTGTTGTGACATCACAGTCTGTTGCCATGGGACTAACTATGATGTCACAAGCAGAGTATTATGACATCAGGTTGGGAAGATACAATAGGAGCTGATAAACCCTCAGGGAACAATTCTCCTGTTGTTATGCATATGACCTCAGTAATAAATAATAGGGATATGAAATACAGCGCTAATAAGATACATAAGCTGTTTTGTGTCTAAATATTATATTTTTCAAAGTTCTTTTTGAGGCATCGGTGGCTCTTTAAAGAGCACCTTTCTCGGTGCATATCGAAACAAACAGGAGGTTCCCTTGCATGAATGGGAGTTTCTCCATACTGGTTTTAAAACTTTATCATTTGCCCCTAAGGAAGGGAAGGGATTGTATATTGCACCCGAGGGGGCTAGCCACTCAATCCCTTCCACTTCCTGACTTGCCGCTCCGCACCCACACTTCCTTGTTTTGTGACGTCACTATAGGACCAGCGCAGAGATGTGCTCCATAAAAGTCTATGGGGAGACATTTAAAAAGCTATTTTCACAGTTTTATCCGGACTTTTGGTACAAACCAAAGCCGGTATTCAAGTAACAAGAGCCTTGTTACTTGAATACTGGCTTCAATTTGTACCAAAATCCTAATAAAATCATGAAAATAGCTGTTTAAATGACTCCCCATAGACTTTAATGGAGTGCATCCCCGTGCTGGTCCTATAGTGACATCACAAAACAAGGTAGCGTGGGGACGGAGCAGCAATCAGGAAGTGGAAGGGTCGAGCGGCTAACTCCCTCGGGGCATAATATAATCACTCCACTTCCTTATGGGGGCAAATGATAACGTTTTAAAACCAGTATGGATGAACTCCCATTCAGGTAAGGAAGCCTCCTATTTGTTTAAATATAAGAGTGAGCACAGTGAGGAAAGGTGCACTTTAAGGCACAACCCTAATGCCCCTGGAAAATCCTCAATCAGAGGACAAGCTACTCCTCTCTGCATTTGCCTAGCATACTCGGGCCCATAAATTACTACAATGTGAGAAACTCCCTGATCTCAATGGCCAAAATCAGGAGATCTCCCTGGAGGGGGTGCTGACTTGGAAACTCCGTAAGTGGTGTCAGGTAATAATCATCTCCAGTCAGGAAAGGAAACCCCGTTGATCAGACTAGATTTTGTGTGAAGACTTTGCATTGAACTGCACTGTTCTGTACAGAAGTATACTTACTACTGGGTTAGGCAGCCTTTTAATGCAGCATTTTCTTTCCGACATTTTACAACCATGAGAAAGCCATTCTCTTGGCAACAGCTGTTGAAGGCTGAAAAACAAAATAATGAAAACTCTAGCATTAATAACTATTTTGCTTCAACATACAAAAATAGTTACAGCAAGAAATGCCTCTCTTCTGCCAATATTACAATATTTAATTTGGTGCACAACTTGTATAACTTCAATTATGTTTTTTTTGGGGGGGCGCATCCTAGAACACAGTGCTACTCTAAAAATACTGTAAGTTTGATTAGTTTTAAAATTGCATATTACTAATATGTCAAATAGTTAAAAATAAACAACCAATATAGCCTTTAAATGAATGAACTGAAATATATTTAGAAAATTGTTCTGGTTGAACAATGTGATATCTTTAACTGAACCTAACATGGATACTTTACACATGCTGCAGTGTGATCTAGTGAACAGAGTACAGGGTTCAGAACCAGGAGATATAAAGTACAGTTACGTAAAAACTTACCGTAGCAGTAGATCTTCGAGAGAGGCTCTTGCAGTAGGGAATTACTTATAGGACTGCGCCCCCTGGCATCAGGACCATATGGAAACTTTAGCTAGCAGTGTCTAAAGGGGGAATGCCCACCTGACGTTATGTGTCCGATCGCAGCGTGACACTGTATAGTGGGCGGTCCCCACATCTGCCCTCCAGTTCTCCTGCCTGAGACCTCCTAGAGGTGCGACAGAAGAATGGGAAAGAGATTCCTGGAGACAAGAAAGGCTCAAGGAAAAGGAGCTATAGAATGATGGGGGAAGGAGGGAGGGAAAAGGCTACCTACTGCAAGAGCCTTTCTTGAAGATCTACTGTTACAGTAAGTTCTACGTAACTGTGTACTATCTTCATCTCGAGAGGGCTCTGAGTAGATAATACTCAGAGACTGGAGTCCCAAGCAGTAAGAGTCTGACGAACAGTAAAAAACACAGGATGCTGGAAGAAAACAGCTCAAAAGCAGTGAAAGCTTTTAGGACAGGAGCCCTTGGAGGACAGCCAGTCTGAAACCAGCCCTGCACCTAGAGGTGATGTCCAAACTGTAATGATTAGTGAAAGTGTGGACAGAACTCCAAGTGGCGGCCGCGCAAATTTCTGTGGCTGACACATTTCTGAAACAGGTTGTAGAGACAGCCATTTTCTTAGTAGAATGTCCTTTAAACTGTCCCAGAAGGACTTTACCATACTTTTGGTAACAAAATGCAATGCAGTTAGCCAACCATTAAGAAAGGCATTGCTTAGAAACTGCCGCACCTTCTAGCTTGGGTGGGAAAGAAACAAAAAGTTGGTCCATTTTTCAGATATTTTTTGTCCTGTTAATGTAAAATTCTGGGAAAGCCTAATGTATGCAAAATTGCCTCCCCCTGATGACTGATTCAAGGTAGTCTCTGAGACAACCTTTGGGAGAAACTTAGGAATAGTGCGTAGAGCCACCCGGTCTCTGTGAAAAATCAAATAAGACCCCTTACACATCAGGGCCTGAAGCTTGGAAATCCTTTGAGCAGAAGTAACAGCAACTAAAATGAGCGCTTTCTAAGACAAAAAGCGTATGTCACATGCATGTGCTGGTTCAAAAGGAGGCAAGGTCAATTTCTCCAAAATAAAATTGAGGTCCCACGGTGGAGCAGGGTTACGCACCAGTGGTTTCAAATGCATAATTCCTTTTAAGAAGGTTTTTGAAACCTCCAATTGAGCCAGAGTTTTGCCCTCCAACAAAACGTGGTAGGCAGAAATGGCCACCAGATGCACTTTCAGTGATAAAAATCTCAAGTCTAGGTCAGAAAGGTGAAGAAGATACTCCATGACCTGAGGAATGGGATACGTAAAAGGTTCCCAACCCTTCAAGGTGGCCCAGATGGACAAGCGCTTCCACTTCATGGCGTTTGTAGCTCTGGTAGAAGGCTTTCTGGCATCTACCAAAACCTGAGCCACCCTAGGGGAAACTGAATCTGGAAGTAACTATGTCTTGAGGAGTCACAGGTGAAGGTAAAGGGACTTCAGACCTGGATGGACTAGCGTGCCCCCCTTCCTGGGCCTGCCTCTGCTCTGTCCAGAGGGAGGAAGGCCATACCCTGGACTGTGTCCAGAACCACCCCAATAAATTACAGGTGCTGGGAAGGAGCGAGCTGTGATTTGGGGTAACTGACAGTAATACCCAGTCGCTCGAAAAGGTGTAGGGCAGCTGACAAGAGATGCCTCCAACCCCTCCCTTGATGGAGCTGCAAGAAGCCAACTGTCAAGGTAGGAGAAGACGTAGTACCCCTGTCTCCTCAAGGCCCCTGCCACAACTGCGAGACACTTCCTAAAAACACGTGGTGCTGAAGACAGGTCAAAGGGGAGGACTTCGAACAGGTAATGCTCCCCTTGACAAAGGAACCCGAGGAATCTGTGGTGGGGTCGAAACACTGGAATGTGCAGGTACGCAGCCTACATGTCCAGGGCACAAAGTCACTGTCCCTTGGACAGGACAGGCAGCAGGACTTTGAGTGTCAGCATCCGAAACTGCTTGTATTCGATGAATACTTTTAGGGTGCTGAAGTCCAGCATCGGGCACAGATCCCCTGTCTTTTTTGGAACCAGAAAGAAGTGGGAGTAGTATCCCTTCCTGATCTGGTCTGCCGGCACTGGCTCTATTGCTTCTTTTCGAAGAAGAGTTGTGATTTTGTCCCTTAACTGGGGAATGTGCACCCTTGGATAGGGAAAAACCCGGAGGTCTGCTTGGGAATTTTTCGCGAAACTCAAGAGTGTGACCAAGCTTGATTAGCTAAATGACCCAGGCATCTGTTGTGATGTACTCCCAGTTTCCCAGATGCTTTGCGAATCTTCCACCCACTGGTTCCTCCGATAGATGAGGTGGGGGGGCAGCGAATCAGGAGATAAAGGGAGGGTTAGGGAGGGCCACCCCTGTAGCTCTCTGGGTTTTGGCTGGAGGGGTGGCGGCAGTGTTAGGAGCCCTATGTTTTGGCACCTAGGTGCCTATTGTGGTTTCGCCTGGCATCTGTTTTGCCGACGAAAAGGACGTTTAGGCTGAGGTTTCGGGCAATGCATCGAATGCACCCACCTGAGGGCAGTACCTTTGTTTTGAAGGCTCATGATTATGTCTTGGGCATCTTTGCTGAACAGGACAGAGCCTCTGAAGTTGGCATCCTGAATGGTAGCCTGGACATCAGGAGCCAGACTGGACACCCTTAAGCAAGAGAACCTGTGAAGGTTCACTGCCGTGGCTGTTCCTCTAGTGGAGGAGTCCACCGCATCATAAGTGGCCCTAAGGGAGTGATGTCCAGCCACCTTAGCAGATCCGAGGGTATCCACCAAGGCAGTTTTAGACCCCTGAGTCTTGAAGGGCCTCGACTACGGGCTCAAGCTGGCGGAACAAAGACTTTTGGTAAACTAGCATGTGTGCTATGTAATTAAGGGCACGAATGGCTAGTGTTGAAGAGGAGTAGAATTTTCTCTTAAACTAATTCAATTGTCAGGACTCCTTGTTGGGAGGAAAGGTACTGAGGTGTTTAGGCTTGGCGGACCTATCGTGGACCGCAGTGATAACCACTGAGTCAGCCTTCTGATGTATGCTGAGGTGGTCTTTGCCCTCTGGCATCCTATAAACTCGGTCTGCCTTTTTGGCCATAGCCGGGATAGAGGAGGGCATCTGCCAGATGGCAGAGGACAGATCCTCGTGAGGTTCCAGCGAAGGAGGGGTGAGAACCGGACTAATTTCAGGAAAACCTAGGTGCTCAGCTAACTTCTGATGTTTTGGGTCTCGTGTATCCGTCTTTCAGCCTTGTGCCACTGCCATTTGTCTCAGGAGGTCCAAAAAGGAGGGATCCTTGAGGGGTGACTCGGGGGATTCTCTAGGGACAGGTTTCTCTGGAGGACGGATCCAAATCCTGAACCCTCTGAGGATGACTCTGAATCCGATTCCAAATCTTCAGAGTCCACAGGTTCTCTGTTTGGAGGAGCAGACTCTTTTCCTAATGGGGCCATATTTGACGTTGGGACCTGCGCATGGCCTTTTGTCAGGCCCGACATTGAGGCTCAAGGTGTGACCGGTGAAGCTGCCCTAGGGGTCTGGTCATCCTGCCTCCAAAGGGCGCAGGTTGTCTGCTATTCAGTTCTGAGAATAACTGAGATTTTGCCTCAGACAACAAGGATTGTAAAATCTCTCGGAAGTCCACCTGCGGTTGTGGAGGAGGTGAAGCAGGAGGTGGTGTTGGGTGAAAAACCTGATACCCTGTATTGTAGTCTGATCCCATGGCATTGGTTCTGCGCGTTGGGAAGCCCGGTGCAGGATAATGGTGGGCATAACCAGAGGGCTGGAAATGAGGCGTTTGAAATCCCATCACAGGATATCCGGGGTAGTAAGAATAACCCGCTGAAAAAAGGTCCGGCGTTTTGCCTGATGGAGGGTAGCCTAATGGCAGCCCTGACGGAGGGTAGCCTGACAGCGGCCATGAAGGCATGAAGCCAGATGGGGGACCCGATGGTGGGCCTGACAGGGGCTACCCTGGTGAAGGACCTGAAGGCAGAGGTCCCAGTGGTGGGAAACCTGACAGAGGCCCTGACGGAGGACGACCTGGTGAAGGCCCTGACAGAGGAACCAAAGGGGCCGATGGGCGCTAAGGGGGAGCAGGGTCTGGCACCCCTGTTGGGGGTGGCAGAGCTACTGCTGATCCCGTGGAAGTGCCTTCATCAGGAATTCCTGACAGAAGGTCTCTGTCCGCTGGGTCCTGTGGTTCTGGGGACAATGGTGGAGGCTCCGACGGAGGCTCTCCATGAAAGGAACCCTGGGGCGACTCTTGCCCCCCCCCCAGCCGGGATGGAGGAGATGTCCAGCTGTGTGTCATCAGGACTGCCAGGAAGATCCGACGAACGCAAAGTAGTGGAGCGATCATCAGAGGGTCTGATGACCGACTTAGCGACCTGGGTCACGTAGGAGTCAGAGACACCGAGCCTCGACTTATCGACCCTGGCCGTGCGCTCTTCGGAGGGTCCAACGAATGGATTATTGGCCACGCCTACCAGCTTAGAGCCTGTGGTTAAGAAGGGCCTAAGGACATTGGGGGCCTCAGATGTATCAGAGGTGCCCACGGTCACTGTTACCAGTGATGGGGGGGGGGCGAAGTCTGCTCTTTATGGGGGAGTGCAGGCTTGGCTGCGGCGCTCGTCTTCCTGGAGGAAGAGGGCTGCTGCTCACCTGAAGTGCCTGAGGGTGGCCTCGGATGAGAGGGGGACTGCTCCTGGTCCCGGTGTTTTTCTTTGTCCCTCTTCTTCTTCTTGTGGGAGTCAGTCGAAAAGGAGGAGGTGCTTTTGAGTTTTTGGAGCTCCTTTTCCATTGATGCCATTTTTAGCTTGAGAAGATGAGCTTTGAGGGACTCTTGGCATCTTTTGCATGTGGCCTGGTTGAACTGGGAGCAAGTCTCACACTCCTCTACATTATGGTCCAAGCAGAAAAGGCAGAGAGTATATTGATTCTTATGCGGTAACTGGACACTGCAAGAATCGCACTTATTTTTATGTGATTCTGTTGATGAGGTGGAAGACATACACAAGGATAAGGTAAATAAATGATAAAGAGAAAAAAGAATACTCATCTCAAAATTAGGCAATAGAACTGCTGCAATGAGCTTCAGAAGGTCTGACGTGCACAGGTCGATGGCGAAAAGAACTGGAGGGCGGACGTGGGGACAGACCACTATATAGTGTCACGCTGACATCAGTCACGTGACATCGGGTGGGCGGTCCCCTGTCAGAAACTGCTAGCTAAAGTTTCTGTGTGGTCCTGACGCCAGGGGGTGCAGTCCTACAAGTAATTACCTAATGCAAGAGCCTTCTCGAAGTAAAATCATTAATTTTCTTTTTTTATTTCATTAGGATATTATACTTCCTGAGATATGCACCTTGCAAAGGGAATCTGGCAGGATAGTAGCAGTGATTTACAGTGTTCATAACCTATGCTATTTTTTAAATTAATTTTGTGATTTTTTTTTTTGTAATAGTAGCTTTTATGCATTTCTTTAATTATATAAGTTATTTTAACCATATGCTTGAATGCATTTTGATGGTAAATTTTGTTCAATGGAAGCCAATGGAGACGAGCCTTGGCTCATTGGCCATTACATCTGCCAAAAAACATTAGATATATCTACTGTGTATGTCTATATCTATATTACATGGATGTTTGCTTGTTCGCGGATGACACAAAAATCTGCAACAGTCTGGACACGGGGAGGGGCTGTGGAAAAAATAAGGGATGATCTGAAAAAGCTGGAAGACTGGTCAAAGATTGGCAAATGGGTTTCAATGCAAAAAAAGTGCAACATCATGCACTTGGGGCACAGAAACATGGGGCAATGTACCAATTGGTCAGGGGGAACTGGCCACCACAAAACAGGAAAGGGATCCGGGGTAATCATTTCTGATGACTTGAAGGTAGCAAAGCAGTGTGATAAGGCAGGGGGAACGCTAGCAGGATGCTCAGGTGCATAGGGAGGGGTATCACCAGCTGAAAGGGGGGAGGTAGTGTTAACCCTTGTATAGACTGATGGTGACACCACTCCTCGAGAACTGTGTCCAGTTCTGGAGGCCCCATCTCTGGAAAGATACATATAGGACGGAGGTCAGCCAAAATGGCGCAGGGCCTGCATCAAAATCCCTATGAGGAAAGACTCAAGGAATTAAATACGTACTCTCTACAGGAAAGGAGGGCATGATAGAAATGTTCAGATACCTCACAGGTACTAATAAGGTACATGAGGGTAACATTTTACATAGAAAAAGATGCTCCAGGACAAGGGGTCATGCTATGAAACTGGGGGGACTCAGAGGCGATGTGAGGAAATACTTCTTCACGGAAAGGTGGTGGACACCTGGAACATCCTTCCAGTAGAGGTGGTGGGTGTTAAAACAGTAACAGGATACAAGGATGCATGAGATAGACACAAGGGGACCTTAGAAATAATGCAAGGGGGGGGGGTGGGGACGTGATAACAGACGGCTCAGCCCCTTCAGACTCACACTCCAGAAGCAGGAGATGAGTGGCGTCCTTGATAATGGCGACGGCAGTTTAGAAAAGGTTTTATAAAACTCCTGCCCAAGTGCTTCTCACTGACATAGCTGCATGGTAATTGGGACCTTCACTGGTACGCTCAAGGATCTTCCCCCTTGATTGAGCCGCATACCAGAATTAAATACCTGGTAAGAAATTATTCACTCTGGCACAAAAATAAACCAGGGCAATTTTAAAAACCCTTGAAAGACACCTTTAAACTATATGGCAATCCAATATAGAAAAGATAAAAAAAGAATCTTACATTGTTTTTTTTCTTCTCCATAAAAGATAGACAAAGTCTACAAACTGAGGAACAAAGATTTATATTTGGTTCTAACTGAATAAAAAAATTCAAGGTAATTAGTCAATAGAAAGCATTATAAATTTTCTTTTGGAAGTTTTTTGACCTTAAAGCAGCAGTGCAACGAAAATGGGCTATAATTTGACTCTACCTTTTTTTTTTTTTTTTAATAAAGTCTTTGGTAACTGGGTAAGGCCCACTAGGCACAAGTGCCTGTTTTCAGGGGTGACCTGGGAGCACTGGGCAGTTAAGTGATTTGCTCAGAGTCACACAGTATGCAAGTGGAGGTTGTGAGAATCAAACTCAGGTCTGGTCTGCTTGATGTACTAAGCTTGTTCACAGCTCGTTACTCTAACCTCTAGGCTCTACTGCCAACCTTCCTAATTGATGCCATATGTCTTCCAATTTATTTTGGTGATGAAATTTCCAGTTTTCGTTGTCATTTAAGAATTTTATGAAAGTTTTAATGTAATTATTTCTCAAGAAAAAAAGATGCCCCCCTCATTTTTGCATAGAAATAATACTGAGGACCGGAGGAGGGCAAGAATCCAAGTAAAAATGCAAATGTGCAGTACATAGCATAGAAACCATCCAGAAACCCCAAATCAACAGTTCTGCCAATATTTTTCATAACCATATCAGAAAATTAGCATTTTGGAATAATTTTTTTTGTTGCACTGCTGCTTTAAAGTAAGAAATATAAATATTAACAGCAGCCTACTGCAACTATGAACAATAGATAAAACAATATGAATTGTAACTAACACAAAATGTTACTGTTTGTTTGCTCAAGGCCAATCCAAGACGCCAGCTGTAGGATTTAATACAAGCATAAAAGAACGTTTACTTCAGGTCTGTTCCCCCTGCACTTAACAATATTTCTAAATAAACTTGCTTTTTACATTTAGTAATATATTGGAAGGATTTGTTTAGCCTCATTCACTCACTTTAGCATTGTATACATTTTTTCTCTCATTAGAACACTTTTTGAAAGGTCTGAAGAAGGGACAGGATTGTTCAGAAAACGTTTACCAAGAAGAAATATTTGTAACAGTAAAAAGTGCACCTTTTTGATGTAAACTCAAAGTGGAGATACTTGCGAAAGAAGATTGTTGCATGCATAATTATCTTGAACTATGCTACAAAAAATACAAAGAAATTTAAAGAAAAATTCATTTGAATCAACACAGGGTTGAGAGTCTTTTCTTTCTACTGATAACATTGGGGGGCAGAGATAGAGTAGGGTCTGCAGTGGTACAGTAGGCAAGGAAATTATGACAGACTAGGTGGGCCAAAAGGTCCTTATCTGCCGACAACTTCTTTGTTTCTATAGATGGGACATTTCCCCATAGGAAAAACCATCATATATTTCCCCATATCTGATAGAAATTAACTAGTATATACACTACTTAAGAAACTTCACTGCTTATTATGTAAGCAATAATACCCAACAGGGTGGGCGGTACTGGGCAATACTGGACTACCCAGGGGTGTAATGAAGCCCGACTCTGCAGGCTGAGGGCCTTATAGCCCCTGGAAGGTCCAGTACTGCCCAATACGGCCCACCTTGGAGGGTATTACTGCGCTTAGAAAATAGCTCATAGGTGACATTTGTAAAAAAAAATACATACAACTAATAATATATATTAAAAATACATAAAAAACCTATTATATTTAAGTTTTGAGGTACAGTAGTCACGTAGTCACTTGATAACAAGTGGAGGGCTCTGCAGTTTTTTTATCTTTTTGATGTGGATATCCTGCAGCTTATGGTTGTTTGCTGGTTTGTGACTCTCCCCCCCCCCCACACACACACAGGCAACAGTGGACAAACTATTATAATTACTGGTGAGCAATTTTTTGTATGGGCTCAGCCAGTTGATATTCACCGTAATAACCCCCAGGTTATTATTTGTTTTATTTATTGAAAGAAATCGGAATTACAATCCTTTGAGTCATTGACTCCTTATTACGGCGAACATGCGCTAAGTCAGTTAAAATTGAATGCTCTGCCATTTGCTCTCCTCCTGCATGTGGGCGGGCTTAACAGTTCCTCTAACATGGTGGCTCCGTATCTGTGTTAGCGAGGAGCTGCCGCAACAAAACTAGACCTACAACATCTGGCTGATCCTGCCTTTCAATTTGAAAAATCATACCAAGAAGGCAAAACAGAAGGGTTTATCTACTTCATCCTGGTCTTCATCACCTTTGGTCCATACTCTGAGGATGAACAGCATCGTGGCTTACAGCCAACAGCTGTACTGAAGCACACTGCAAATCGCGATCAGCAACACTAACTTTAAAAATTAATAGTGATGCAGGGGCTCAGCACAGCAGCACGCTACAGTCAAGCACACGACAAACGTTATTAGTCAAACAGTTCAGTGCGGTAGTGCAGAGGCTCAAACCAGCAACACATTGCAATAAAATTGACAAAACTGTGGAGGATGACAAAACTTTTACATTCCCCCTAGATTTCACTCCACTTTGGCGCAGTCCTAAAGTCCACATTGCAGGGGACACAATGAGGTAGCATTCCTAGGAAACACAAGCTGATCACCAAATAGGTGACCTCCTAGGCAAGGCAAGGCACATTTAATTTTTATGGTGCCCAATCCCGGAGGCTCTGGGCACCATACAATTAAAACATAAACACATTAAGTAAATAAACACAATAAAATTCATATAACAATAAATCAATTCCAGCAATAATATAAAAACAGCCCCCCAAATAGGGGCCTGGACTAAAACAGGTACTGGGGCATTCACGGGCCACTTATCTTAAAACACAGTGTCCAGGAAAACCTGGCTGAGGACACAGGACAGATTCTGGAAGTGCAATACCCCACGGACAGACCTTTTACACATTTTATTTATTTACAATTGATTTATTTATCTGATCTCGGATTAACACCTTTGAGTGCAGGTGCTCGTTTACAAAGGTTCCACGTCAGAGGTGGGAGGGTAACGTACAGACACGGGAATATTACTGTAAAACTAAAATGACAAAACAACAGTACATCTTAAAATTATACTTTGGTAAATACATGACAGGATATATATAATTTAGTTGATGAATAAACAGTAGCAGAAATGACGTTAGAACCAGTACCAGGAATTGACAGCAGTTTTGGATTCCTGAGTTAAAACATACAGTAAACAGTGGGTAAGAGAGGCTAGTGTTATCCATGGACCAGCACCCCTGATTGTACCCCCACCTTGCGGACAGCAATACATATATGTTGGTATATGTACTAACCTTAGGGCATAGACACTTGTCGTATAAGCATAAGTGTCAGGATCTGAGTTCTATTGTACTTTTGCAATGCATATTATGCTTCACTATATTCTCACAATACACTGTACCACTGGGAGAGGTTTTCTATTATATTTTTATTGTATAATTATTAGTTAGGCAACAGTGCCATCTTTAGTACTTGTGTAAACCGTAACTGCAAGTGACCTTGGGGAAGCATCACAGGGCTCATTGTGTAAGCAATAAGACACAACAGGGTGTGCATGGAACATATTTTACTGCACGGCCAGGGGCGTAATAAGGCACGAGGCCTTGGCTGAGTGCCTTTAGCTCATGGCGGTCGAGTTTAGCCTACCCATTTTATAATCATATTTTATCTTCTGCTAGCTAAGCAACTTTCCCATGCTAGTTAGGATGGTTGCTCTCTGACTACCTGTTTTTAGCCAATTACGTACTTTTTATGTATCTTCTTTTATAGTTGCCATAGTAAATATCGGGGTATAAGACCCTCTGTGTCACGTATTTTCTCTCAGAGAGACTTGACTGCACCTATAGGTAAGGAGACTGGATACTCTCCTGGTGATTATTACACTGCTAGTTGTAAGCCTGTATTATCTTCATTTACCAGTAATAAATTACACTTATTATCTGGATGCCACTTGTCTGTCATCTCTTCCTTGTGTGCAGCTCAAACAAGAATCTGAGAAGGGTAATTTATTGCCCAGTTACATCTGGCAACTGTGTGCAGGTTGGAATGTACAAAGGAGGATTCCATTCAATTAATTTTGAATGTTGAGTAGTGCAGTGCCTTTCTTGCCTACTTGGACCTACTCATACTTACAGTGGTTGTAATTGCGATGGACACACTCCATCCTGGTCTCAGGCGTGGTACCTCCACCCCAGACCGATACACTCTCTCTGAGAGTGACAGCGAACCACATTGGCACCACCGTTTGCCCACGGGGGACCAGAAAGCTGTTGGGTAATGGCGTCAGGGATTTTATCCAGTTTTCCAACTGCTTCTTTGTTTGTTTGTTTACCCCTTGTTTGTCATGCCTGAACTTTGCACACAACTGAGACTGGATGTCTCGAACTACCTCACATCCCATGGCGGATGGACAGATTTCGCGGTGGACGCGAAGTCTGCAGAAAACCCCTTGCTGCTAATTTCAGACCAATCTTAAATCCAAGAAATACAACCTCAAAGGTCTCTTGGTTGCAGCTCTACATACCGCTGTTGAGAGTCTCACAGCAAAGTGTGCCTCCCTTGAAATACAAAATGACTCTCTAAAAAAAGAGATGGGCTTGCAGTCATCGGAGTTACAGAAAAGGGAACAGAAACTAGTGGCAGAGACACTGGACACAGTCACTCCGTGATCACAATAACAGATTGTTGCATTATACTGCTCAACACTCTGAGTGTGAAATTGCCTGTGAAAGGCTGAAATGTGATAAGAAACAGTTAATTTGTTTGAATGATATTCTGAGTGATACAAACGAAGGTTTGAGAGAAGAGAATGCTGAATTGAAAGAAAAGAATGAAAGGTTGACGCATGAGCGAGACAAAGAGCTTAGGAAGCAGGTTGAATTGGGCGCTGTGTACAGAATATTGCAGCATGAGGTAGAGAAGGGTATTGAGCAGGGCA
Source organism: Neoceratodus forsteri (assembly GCA_016271365.2). Taxonomy (NCBI): domain Eukaryota; kingdom Metazoa; phylum Chordata; order Ceratodontiformes; family Ceratodontidae; genus Neoceratodus; species Neoceratodus forsteri. The sequence goes on from CM057456.1 coordinate 1,089,775,487, forward strand.
CTGCAAGAGTTTGTCATAAGAAATATAGAGCAAAGATGGCGAAAATGCGCCATCAGCGAGAAGTTCTTGCTGGCCATGTTAAAGCTATGAATGGTTTTCCGTATATGCCTATTGACATTGCACCATCAGGCGATGATGACTCTGATTACGAAGACCTGGGTCACCTCGTCGCACCCAAATCCACGCCCCATAGGGAAGCGGCATTCACCAGCCATCCATCCACAAGATGGCAGCCATGTTGGCACACCCTCTATGTTGCCACATCAACACAAACATGGCAGCCCCATGACACGGGAGGCCGACCACCTCAGAGTGGTGCGCTTCCATTGGCTCCCCTCTTCAGGGAAGACAATACGGAAGTGCGCTGCATGATACAAGAAGACTTTACTGATATGGTTACACCGGAGGGTCACAGGACCATCCAAGACCGAGTTGACCTCAAGTTTGAAAATACTGTAACCCAGGACCATGCGTTCAGAGAGTCGCTGATGCAATGGCAGACGCTGTCCTCCATGGTGCTATGGATCGCGTAGAACTGAACGCAATTCCGCGTATGACCAACCCCCTACAGGTTGCTTATTTTGTTCAGCAAATTGCTCAAAGCATTGGGCAAATGGGTCCGACTGATAACCTCAGCTGTCATTTGGAGAAGGTGTGCTCCCTCTGCGAGAAGCTCTCTCTCCAACCCGAGTACCAGGTTCAAGTCTTGTGACAGACCATCGAACCTACCCTCTGAGCCATGCTCCCTGACACTGTCCGCAACTGCAAGATGCTTACCCACAACAATATCGCTCAGGCACCCTTTGCTGCCAATGCCCTAGGTATTGTTGGAGCCCACTTGGCCTACAAGGTTAAGCAGAGTGCAAAGGAAAGTCCAGCGGCTTACCATCAACGGTTGTGGCTCGCCTACAAGGCCGGAAAGGCCTAGCAGGTGAGACTGCACATACGGACCAAATCGAGTATAAGGATTTGTACATCCGGAATATGACTCCAGGCCTTCGGGAAAAGGCTGAACTTAACCTTTACCCAGAGACCAACACCTCTGCCAAGATCCTCACCAAGACAGAGCAGGCCTTTCAGGTCTACCTCCGTAACCTTGCTTCCGGTAAAAACAAGGTCACCGCCATTCAAATCCCGACGGCCCAGGTGGCCTCAGCCCAAGTCGCTGCAGTGCACCTTCGGCCGACACACTACACTGTGGAAAGTAATGATGAGAAGCAGGAGGCCCCTTCTGACGACAAGCAGTCGTATGGGGTGGGGGTGGAACTATAGAAACAACAGAAATAGGGACAAGAAAAATTGGAAAAATCCAAATGGCAAGTACTGTAATGGTCCCAGCTATCGGACCCTTAAGGAAGAGAATAAGACCCTCCGTAAACAACTGGAGGAGGCCTGTGCCAGAAAAGAGGCCACATCTATGTGAACCGCAGCTGCCCTCGCACCAGTCTGCAACATAAATCCGTTCCTGCCCTCGGCTGATGAACAACCGAGCAGCCGAGGAAAGAATCTCTTTGTGATATCGGGTACTGGGCAGGCCGATGCGATGATCAGGGAGGAACCAACTGCGCAGGCCACTGTTGCGCCTGTGACATCATAGGTACATCTGTATCCTGTGCAGAACATCAAGGAGGCCCAACGGGATCCCGCAGGCCTCAGGTTTCAGGAACAGGATGATGACGAAGATTCTGAGAACTGCACGGATTGACAATTACAGGCCCCAGTGCGGATTGTGGGCAACTTGCTTGTTGACACAAATGGATAGCCTTGTGTAAAGGCCATTGTCAGGGCTGCCAACTAGACATGCTTCTGGATACAGGAGCAGCAATGTCTGTTCTCCATGATGAGAATCCAGCCACATCTGACTGGTCTACTGGCTGGAAGACCAGTGCACAGGGTGTAGATGGTACTGAACTACACACCTACCGATCTGTGTCTTTGCCTGTGGTGGTAGGCCACCTCAGCACTGAGTTTGCCTTTGACCTCATGGTATTATGTCATCACCCCAGCACATTGGGAATTGATTTCCTTGTACCGGACGGCTGTGCAGTGGACTTGGCCAACCGGCTACTTCTCCAGATCAAAGGACAATGTCATGCTGTCACCATCAAATAATCCTTTATGCTGACGATGCCGTGATTCTCTCCTCTCATAAGGACCCGAAACCCTTACTCCAGAGTCTGCAACTTGCTTTCTCCAAAGTTGAAAAGTGGTTCCTAGATCACAAGCTGTTCCTAAATCACAAAAAAACAAAATCCATGCTTTTCTCCAGTCCACAAAACAGGATAAGAAAAATTCCACTCACTATTAAAACATACCCAGGAAATACCCTTGAACAAGAGTCAACATTTAAATACCTTGGAATCACCTTTGATCAAGGTCTTACCTTTGAGACCCACATTGATAACACAGTGAAAATGGTGAACCAGCACATTGGTATCCTGTTCCGTAACCGGCAGTTCCTTACCCAAGCTGCGCTGAGGATTGCTATCCAAAGTTCTGTCATCTCAATCATAGACTATGGCTTAATTATCTATGGCTCTGCCACAACCACCGCACTAAAGATTGCATCACAACCACCTAAAGAGGGCCTGTTGGCTGCTGCTGGAGTGCAAGGCGTACTCCTTACATGAGCTCTACACTGGGAACAGGATGGTTGCAACTCTCAAATCGCATAAGGTACCTCACATGCTTGATGGCAAAAAAATCCACCTTGCGCCTCATTCCGCCGTGCATCCAAGAACTACTATGCCCGAATACCAGCATCCGTCTCACCAGAAGATCGGAACACCAGCCTCTCCAGGTCCCCAGATGCCGGACCACACAGGGCCAAAGATCTTTTGCCTATCGTGCCCCCAGCTGGTAAAATGCCCTCAGCTCGCTCATTACATCTTCCACTTTATTTATTTATTGAATTTTGTTGACCGGGTAGGCCCACTGGGCCCCAGAGGTCCCTTTTTCAGGGGTGACCCGGGGGTAAAAAATAACATACAGGTAAACAGAACAGTAAAAGCAGGTAAGCAGAGCTGTAAAAATAACATACAGGTAAACAGACAGTACAAGTAGGTAAGCAGAGCTGTAAACTTGTGTAAATACCAAATGGTTTAACAGTGATAACACACATAAGGCAAATCTATACTGTATAACTGTGAAAGACTTAATGGCATTTACAATACGGAAGATGGAGAGGAGGAGGGGGCGGTAGCAAGGTCAGCTCCTTATGCATTAACCAAGTGCTCCTGGCGAGCAGGTGTGCTTTGAGCTTGAAGCCGGAAGCAGGGGCTCGACCCTGCCTCCCGTACCTCAGTGGGAGTTTGTTCCAGTGGGAAGGTGCAGTAAAAGCAAAGGACCTGGACCTAGCTTTAGTCTTTGTTTTGGGGACCACAAGGAGGTTTTGTCCTGAGGCGGAGACTACTCAGGTTGGTTTTGACACTAACTAGTCCTTTGAGACTAGGGGGAGGTAAGGGCCCCAGAAGCTTAAAGACGAGACATAGTGTGGGGTAGATGAGGCGGGCTTCCAATGACGGCCAGCTGAGCTTGGATTGAGCCTCACAGTGGTGTGTCCTAGGGTGTGATAATGTTGCAGATCGGACAATCTTATTGTATAAGGTCTGGAGCCTGCCAAGTTCCGTACTAGGAGCTTTCAAATCTATGCTTTACTCTCACCTCTCAGCCTCTAGCTCCTGTGACTGCCCTGACTAATGATTCTCCCTCATGGCTGTTTTTACTGTTTTTCACCCTCCTCCTCCTCTGCTCCTTTCTTGACAAAAGCATCTGAGTACCTCTAACTACTCTATGTCTGCTCCCCTCCCCATATCTCCTCCTACCCTTCCCACCTTGACCACTCCTCCAATGTTTTTTTTTTTTCTTCTTGGATGTACTGTATTATACTGGCTTATTGCAACCTTTACAAGTTGTTGACCATTCTATGTAACATGTCTTGTCTGTTTGTACATTGATGATGTGGAACCTTTGTAAAAGAGCCATTGGCTCAAAAGTAATAATTCCTAGATCAATCCCAGATTCACACGTGGTGGCAGCCATCTCCCATAACAACAAGGAGTATGACGTCATGGCTTTGTTCAAAAGTCATGACTTGTTTTCTGAACTTGCACCTTTGCTACAAAAACACCTTGATGTGTTTGCTACCAACAAGCATGATTGTGGTAGGATGCACACCACCATTGAGATTCCAGGACCTAACCTGGTGAGGCAGAAGCAGTACCCATTTCCTGCTGAAGCCTTGCCATTACTGAGGGAGACCATCCAATCACTGCTGCAACAAGGAGTGATTAGGACCTGTGTCTCCACTGTCAGTTCGCCTATTTGGCCAGTGAAAAAGCCAAATGGAGCTTGGAGACTTACAACTGATTACAGGAAACTTAATCAAGTTACCCCCAGCTGTGCACCAACAGTGGCATCGGCCCCTGATGTGCTCAAGTTACTGACCCCTGACAAAAAGTGGTTCTCAGCTCTTGACATCTCTAATGGGTTTTGGCCACTCCCATTAGCATAGGAAAGTCAATACAAATTTGGCTTCACCTTTGATGGGCGCCAGTACACCTGGACCGGACTTCCCCAGGGCTTCCATAATAGCTCCTCCCTCTTCCATCTCCATATGATGGATGCCCTGCAGGGGTTCTCCACACCCCAGTGTCTCCTGCAGTACGTGGATGACTTGCTCTTGGCAACCACCACAAAAGAAGAACATTTGGTACTTGCAGATGAATTACTGTGTCTCCTCAAGTGCAACCCCTCTAAAGTACAATTGTGTGAAGAAGAGGTAATTTTCCTTGGCATGCAGATCACAGACCAAGGCAGAAGCCCAGCTGTCAAGAAGATCCAGGGCTTGCAAGATCTGCCACTTCCTACTAGCGTGACAACACTCGGACACTTTTTAGGAATGGTAAACTACTCCAGGGACTTTATGCCTGACTTTGCCTTGAAGACTGCTTGCTTGTATTAACTTCTGAAAAAGGATGTCTCATGGACACGGGGCCCCGCTCACACTGAAGCTGTTACACAGCTCTAGCGGGCCTTAGCCTCAGCCCTAGCACTGATCAATCCCAACCAAACTTACTTTTCCATTTGGAAACTGCCACCTCTGATGTGGCCATGTCTGCAGTGCTGGCACAAAAGTACAATGAGAACCACAGGCCCATTGCCTATGCATCTCAGATGCTATCCCCCGTAGAGAGAAAATACAGTCTCTGTGAAAGGACACTCTTGGCAACCTTTTGGGCTGTCAAGCACTTCCTGTACATTACTGGGTACGCTCCGGTTGTTCTGCATACCTGCCATACCCCAACTAACTTTTTGCTTTCAGACAAAGTAAAAGATGGTTCAGTCTCTAACACCAGACTAACTCATTAGTCTTTGCTTTTTCAGGACAGGGATATCAAATTACTGGGTGCCAAAATGCCTTCAATCTTGGCCCATGGCCTACTCTACACAGGTAAGCCCTATAACTGTGCCCTCCAACACCCTGACTTACCAGAACCAGGACCATTCTTACTGGCTACACCGGAGGTTCTGGAACATACCAACATGTATCATATCTTTACAGACGGCTCTGCCTCCTATGCGGACGGAGAGCAGGTGGTAGGATTTGGAGTGCTCATTTTGGATGCAGAAGGCGATTTCAGGCACATTTCCAGGAAATGCACTATCTCCTCACAATGTGCCAAACTGGCAGCTGTGGCCTGTGCTTTGGAGGTCATGCCCCATGGTGACAAGGATGCCATCTTCTTTGCAGATTCTAACTGGGTCTGCTCTTCCCTTACTGAGTTCCTACCATTCTGGGAGAAAAATAACTTTACGTCATCTAATGGCACACCTGTCAAATACAGGGATCTGTTTGTGTATATACACCCTGACGCAACAGTTTACTCACAAACTGTACATACACAAGGTAAAGGCTCACTTAAAATCTGACCCTTATCATGAATTCAATGATCGAGTGGACTCGTTTGTCAAAGCAGGCGCTTGTAGGGGGGAGACATGGACAATGACTCACCCAATAGCTGAGGCAGGGGAGGTGCAGACCATATAAAGACAAGTGTAACACACTTTAGGGTGATGGGTGGGAGGGAGAGGGGAAAAGAGGAGTTACTAAAAAAAAAAGAAAGGGTAGGTAGAGAGAAGTGGACATAGGGAGAAGCAAGGACAGAAGAGGCAATGGGGCCTCGGAAAGTACTAGGCAGACCATAGGGGTGCAAGGGGTAGATGTCAAGTGCAGCAGTCACAAGAACTGTCGGCCACGAGGGTCAGTTTTAGCTTGGTCTTGAAAGCACACAATTTTTTTTCCCCCTTATTTCTGCTGTGCCCCCCACCGTCAATGTCCATTCTGGTCACAGACCCCCATACCGCCACCTATGCCTGCGCTCACCCAGTCACCCCTGCCCCCCCGAGGGTGGGGTCGCAGCACTGTTCCCCTATCAGTGCCGTGATACCAATATCTGGTCAGAGAGCCGGCTGCGGAGGCTAACTGAGGCCCAAGGGCAGGGCTTCATGGAGATGGCCAGGGACACAAGTTTTTTTTTCCTCCTTTAGGCAGGGGCGGGGATGTGCAATGATGACCAGCGTCCGCCCCACCCGAGTGGAGTAGGCGCCGGTGCTTGTGACAAACCCAGCCTCTGCTGGGTGTAGCTGCTGCACCGACCGCATGTGCACCCCTTCCCCCCCCAGAGAAGAAGAGCAGTCAAGGGATGCTCGATCCTTCTCCCCTGGTCGGCCCTCCGATAACCTGGGTCCGTTCCCGAACCCAGGCTGCCAGCATCGCAAGTGGAAATCCAACCACTGCACCAGTGGGCCAGCTGAAAGCACCCAATTTTTGCAGTGTTGAGTCTTCATAGTCAAGTGAGTTGAACCATTGAGGAGCTCTGCAGGCGAAGGAACGCTGTCCTTGTGAAGTCCGGCATTGAGGAACTAGGAGAGACTGGTGAGCAGCTGATCTGGTGATCTTAGTGGGTCGGGACGGGGTAAGCAATGCCACCGTCCTGGGTGGCATGAGTCCTAGGAGTGCTTTTTTGACAAGTAAGCAGGTATGATATTTAATCTGATTTTTCAGTAGCAGCCAGCTCATCAGTTCGTATAGATCAGAAGTGTGTGTAAAGCGATCGGACCCTGTAATTAATCTGCAGGCTTTATTCAGTGCGACAGTTACTCTGCGAAGCAAGGTGTCAGTAGCCAATCCATAGATTACGAGACCATAATCAATAGCTGAGAGGATGGAGCTATGCACCACCAGTTTGAGGGCTTCAGGGTTATATTACGTTTGATGCAATATAGAAGGCCAATTTTTATATTTACCGCCTTTGCTACAGCTTCAATATGAAGTGAGAAGGAGAGGTGCTTGACCAGTATAACCCCTAAATACTTGAATTGGTCCACTACATCAAGGGGGACAACCTTGCTTGATTTTTTTATACTGAGTACATGCGCTCTGAATTTGTTTCTTGTGGAGCTAAACATGACTTTAGTTTTTTTGTAATTCATCACAAGCATTTGATTTAGAGAACCAGGTTTCGACATCATCAAAGCCACTTTGAAGATGATCTTCAAGTACAGCGGGGCTAGGCTGACTAAAGTAGATGATGGCATCGTCAGCATATAACAGTATGCACTGGTGGCAATGAAGGGGAAGGTTGTTTACAAAAATACTAAAGAGTAGAGAGCCAAGGATGGAACCTTGTGGCACACGCCAGAGCGGACATTCCATTGGTCAGAGAAGACGTTGGAGATCTTTACACACCGAGTTCGATCTTCAAGGTAGTTTTTGAACCAAAGCATCACTTCTTTTGATGCTCCTTTGTTGGTTAATTTGTTGCACAAGCAGAGGGTGGTTAACAGTGCCAAACGCCTTTGTTAGGTCAATGAAGGCTGCACCACAAGATTCCCTTGATCGGGAGCATGGTGTATGTAACCGGTAAATTCCAGGGTGGCAGTTGTAGTACTGTACCCTTTCCTGAAACATGCTGTTACGGGCTCTGAATGGAGTATTTTTCAAGGTATTCAATTAGTTGATCAGCAACTAGCCACTCCAGCGCTTTGGACAATGGGGGGGGGGAGAGAGGATGGAAATAGGTCTATAGTTGGTATGGGAGGTCCGATCACCCGATTTGTGGACAGGTATAACTTGCACTGACTTCCAAACGAGCGGGAATTGGGATAGGCTTAGGGAGAGGTTGAAGATACTTGTGATGGGGCTATGACCTCATCCAGGGTAAGATCGATAAGTTTTAAGTCAAGAGAGTTGCCACTATTCCGAGACTTTCCAAGGATCCTTCGCATGTGTCTTTTAACAATAGGGGGGCAGTTACTTTCTTAAAGTAGAAGGGTGGGATAGGGTTTCGGACCCCATCATGTTCATGCGAGGCCCCGACTGTCGATTGCTCAGGGGGAGGTGTGAATTGATTAAAGAAGTCAGGTGGGAGGACACTACTAAGGTCCGTGAAAGCATTATTAAAGTATTTGCAATGGTGAGAGGGTCCATCATTGAGACACCATCTGTGTCACTGAGGAGGCAACCTTTGAGAGTTTACCAGAGACATCTTTTAAGTTGGACCAGAAATTCTTGCTATTCCCCCATGACCTGGCAAGCAATTCTCTATGAGGTTTGCATTTTACTGCCCTAATGTCGTGGGTACAGGAATTCCTAGCAGTTTTATAGGCTTGCACATCAGCAGGATTCCCAGAAGCTTTAGCCCACACCCACAGATCATCACATTGCTTCATCTTGGATAGTAGCTCCGCCGTGATCCAGGAATTTGATGTGCCATGGACTTTCTGAGTTTTCATCGGCGCATGCCTATTACAGGCCTCATTGAAGTGGGCAATGAAAAGCTGTAGGGCATGATTTACATCCACTGTGGTGTCAATGTTGGACCAGTCGATGCAGCACAGATGTAACTTTAGGTGATCAAGGTGCCCCGGTTTTAGCACTCTATTTCTTACAGTTACAGGAGGAGGCTTGGAAAATTTATTTGACCAGGAGCATGATACGGGAGAGTGATCACTTAGGGAGTCAGAGTGGACTATTACATTAGAAATGTGTTCAGGGCAGTTTGATAGAATCCAGTCTATTAAAGTGCTAGTTCCAGTTCTATAGTTGTGTCTGGTTGGCAGTCGTACAAGTTGTGAGAGGTGGAGGGTGGACAGAGTATCCTTTGTGGGGCTGTGTGTGTGCGCAAGCCAGTTTCAGTTAAAATCACCCAAAAGTATAACCTCAGTAGTGAGAGGGTGTCACCCAAAGAAATCAAGTACGCCACACAGTCCATCATCCTAATTTTTTTGAGGAACACAGACAGAGAACACAGTCAGTGTTTTGTTATGTGCACCTAGGAGTATTTTGATGGCTCAGGCCTGCATATGGTACTCAAGGCATATTGCCAGGAGGGCATGCCCCATAAAAGTGGTTCTGCCAGAAAATTACTGGCTTTTGGAAACATGGTCACAGAACTCCGGCTGCAAAAAAATTGTTCACCAGCAATTATATAAAATAAAAGATGGGGAAGTGTGCATATGAGAATTTAATACACACTCTTAGTGTGGGATGCTTTGATAAACCCCTCGGGGTTTATGCAGCATCCCACACCTCGGGCGTGCATTAAATTCTCACATCACACACTTCCCCATCCTTTATTCTCTATTTGGTTGCTTTTATCAGTACCTACACAGAACTGGGGGATGTAGTGCTGAGGTTCCTGTGAAGTGAGGTAACTTTTTTAATATGTGTGATTAACTTGAAATGTGTCCCGAGCATCCACCACTACTCTGAAAGCGTACCATCACTTCAGAGTGAGCACGCTTGGTAGGCAGTTTAGGAAAACGATACTGTTTGGAAACAAAGATTTGTGTTGTTTCTGTATTTTCTTTTTTTTCTTTCTTTACAATGTGGCAGAATGGGGAAATACTGTGAACGGCACTAGCCTAGGGTGGTAAGGAAGCACCGCTTGTATCCTGGTGGTTGTTTTACATTGTGCCATTTATTTTCCGAAACTAGGGACGGGGTTATATTTTTAACAGAAACAATGGCAGTAGGGTTACTGGAAGGTCTGCGTTCGTGTCTGTGTGTGGCAGGGCTGAGTCTGTTCTTTCTCTCGCTTAGTGAGCAAACAAAATGGTGGCTACTGTATTTTAACTCATTGCCGTCACAGGAGCTCTCTGAAGTTGCACCACTTGTCTCCTGTATACTGTTAACAGTAAATCCTGGGCCTTTCTAAGCAAAATCAAGCTATAGTCAGCATGCCACAAACAAATCCTAATAGCTCAAGAACTGTAAGTGCTAGACATAAAATATGAGCAGCAAAGTTATTCAGCATAAAATTACCTTTCCAATGGTGGTATGCAAATAATAATATGTATTTTTTTTCAATGCTGTTTGAAACAGCAAAAAAAAAAATTTTTTTTCACTAAAACAGGCAACATAAGCCATACACACCATACCATAAACAAATGCGAATAACTCCTAAAGTATACATGATATACACAAAATATCAGTGGCAAAGTTGTTCAGCATAAAATTACCTTTCCAACGGTGCTATGCAGTCAAATATATATTATATTCTGTTACACTATATATTAAAATATATAAGTGACTTCTCCAGACGTTGCAAGGGCACACTGGGAGTCAGTAGCCGACTTCTGCAGACGTCCTCAGGACACACCAGTGTATTTTACTGACGACTACAGGCGTCTGCTAGGAGACAATGTGTTAAAACTGTAACTAGCACAAGGATACCAGTTACAATAGTGTGGCATGCAGCTGGAACTTGTTCATCACAGGGCTCTATTGAAAAATACCTGCCCAGCAATGGAATACTGCTAGCCAATTAGGATGCTAGCATTTCCATTGCCATTTTCTAAAATGTAATAAAACAACTTATTCGCAAACTACTGCGAGTATAGACACAAAATATATACCTTATTACACTACTATTAACGTGTTTAACAACCACCTTACTACAATACAACCATAATAAAACTTCTAAACAATCTAGTTTGTGTCCATCCTTATTTAACATATACAAACCATCTGTTAGCAAAGTCCCGTACACTCATCAAATGTTACTATCTCAGGGCCTAAAGAGCTCATAAAGGTCATCAGCCCTTAGGACTTGTGGCTGTAAGAGCCTGTTAGGCCCCTTGATGGTAATATTTCCTTGTATGTAACACTACAGTATTAGATCTCTTGCGCACGCTCTCTATCTCTCTCTCTAGAAGGTGCACAAGACACGTTTCCAGGCTTTTACAGATTTTGGATGCAATGAAATCAACCCTCTGTAAATGAAAAGGTGCACTGGTAGACAAAAAACTCAATAAGAGAAAAAAAAAAAAGACAGGTTACTCACCTGTAACAGTAGTTCTAAAAGTGGTATATGATGTACAGCCACACTTCTGGCAGTGTTCCTTTCCCATTTAAATCCTGCTGGAATGTCTTCAAGCTGGCTCCTCCCACCCACCTGGGTGATAACTCCCTCAGCACTGCCCTGTGACATCAGATTTTAACAGCTGAAAGCAAGACTGGTGTGCCACTTGCCAGGGGAGGTCAGGTGGGTCAGTGAGGATGTACATCACATACCACTCCTAGAACTACTGTTACAGTTGAGTAACCTGTCTTTCTAGGGACATGGATGTGATGTACTATCCACACCTCTGGCAGAATCCTAGCAGTTCTCTGGAAGAAGGGTGCAAAGCGCACACCTTGTATTTAGGTTATAGAAATTGGAGAACTGAGGCCTCAAAACCAGCATCCCTGCATGACTCAAGGTCGATATGGTAGTGGGAAATGAAGGTGTGTCCTGACTTCCAGCAGCCCTGCAGCTTTCCTGGATAGGGACATCTTTGGAAGCAGCCACAGAGGCAGCGACATGATGGATGGAATGAGCCCTTAGCTCTACAGGAAGCTACCTACCCGTCAACCTATAGCAGAGAGGTTGATGCAGGATACAATCCACCTGCCAATCATCTGCTTAGCTGCCAGGTGTGGCGTAGGTGACAAATAGCTGGCGAACCGCTCCCCGAACTCCATCCATGTGCTCCTTGCAATAGACGAGTGCTTGCAGCAGGTCCAAAGTATGCAGCCTGTGCTTGGCCTCTGAGGTGTGGTTGGTGAAGCACACCAGGAGATTGATCACCTGGTTAAGGTGAAACTCAGACACAACCTTTGGGAGGAACTTCGGGTTGGGACAAAGGACAACCTTGTCCCTGTGGAAGACTAGGTAAGGAGACTCAACCGAGAGTACCTGGCGCTCACTGATCCTTCTGCTTGACATGACAGCCACCAGGAAGGTGGTCTTCCATGACAGATGAGACACTGCACACCTGTGCATCGGTTTGAATGGCTTGCCCATGAGCTTTTCCAACACCAGCAACAAGTTCCGTGGTGGTGGTTCAGGCACCAGAGGGAAAATGTGGTCAAGGCCTTTGTAAACGCACCAGACCACCACCTCCTGCACAGCCGACGGCATAACAGCCTGTGCCTGTATGCAGAGATGGCTGCCAGGTGCACCTTAAGGGCCGTCGATCGAAGGCCCGACTGAGACAGGGACCAAAGGTAGTCAAGAATGCTAGCCACCGCACAAGATAAAGGGTCAAGTCCCTTGCCCTGGCACCAAAGAGAGAACCTCTTCAATTTGAAGGCATAGCATTTCCGAGTCGACTTCTTCTGAGAAGCCTCGACTATGGTGAGGACATCATCAGAGAGACCCAAAGCCTGTAACTCTAGCCGCTTAGGAACCAAGCTGTTAGATGCAGGGGTTGAAGGTCTGGATGGAGTACCTTCCCCTGACTGCAAGAGAGCAGGTCCGGGCAGAGAATAAAACACCACACGAACCTGCTGCTGAGGCTGAGGAGATTGGTATACCAGAACACGTGGGGCCAGTCCGAAGCCACCAGGATCATCCGTGCCTTGTCCCTTTTGGTTTTGATTAGCATTTTGTGGATCAGAGGAAATGGAGGGAAGGCATAAAGGAGGCCTGGGGTCCAGGGCCTCGAGAAGGCATCCCCTGCTGCGTTCGCCTGATGAGGGGGGTGGACACAGGACAGCCTCAGCTTTGTGTCTCCATTCAGGTGAACAGATCCACCAGAGGGGTGTCCTATCGGGAGAACAGGCTGTATACGGATGGAAAGACCACTTGTGAGACGCCTCGCCCACACGGCTGAAGGTGTCCGCCAGCTGACTGGAGATGCTGGCCACATGGATGGCCAGGAGATTGGCATCCAGGAGGAGCAGGAGGGTCCAGATGTGGAGAGCTTCCCTGCATAGAGGAAGGGAATGAGTCATCTCCTGTTTGTTGAGGTAGTGCATGGTTGTGTAGTTGTCAGTCTGGACCTGAACAACCTGACCCTGAATGTGTGGAGCAAAGGCGGTCAGCACCAGACGAACTACCCAAAGCTCCATCAGGTTGATATGGCATTGGGACTCCTTGAGGGTCCAGAGCCCGTGGACTCTGTCCTCCCCCAGGTGGGCACCCCAACCCATCAGGGAGCCACTGGTCATGACGGTAACCTTCGACTCCAGGCGGATAAATGGGATTCCTTCCTGCAGATGTTCCAGGACTAACCACCACTGGAGAGCACCCCACATCAGCTGGGTCACAGTGACCAGCTAGTTGAAGTGGCCCTGGTGCTGAGACCATTCATTTATTTATTGAGTCTTGGATTACAACACCTTTGAGCAATACAACTTATTTACAAAGGTTCCATGTCAGTTGTACAAAAACCAAACAAGGTAAACAATAGATAAGTAAATAGCAGATATCAAGAACATACTTAAAACAAAATTAATACAGCAAAAGCAATCAAAATAGCACTGAATGTTGCTCAATATAACAGTAGAGTGGGCTAGAAGAGAGGGCAGCCTGGGAGGCCTTCTCAAAATCTAGAAGAGAAAGTAATGGGGTGTAAGGTGGGGGATGGGAGAAACAAGAGGGAGGAGATGAGTTGCACAGAGGTGAAGAGGGAAGGAGCGGAGTTGCAAAGGAGGTAATGGGGATAGAGAGATGAGAGGATGGAAGGAGGGAAATGGGGTGAGTGCAGAGAGAAGGAGGGAGTGCTGGTGAAGTGAGGGTGAGGAAGACAAATTAATAGTATAAGGAGAAGAGATGATATTTAGTCAGGAGAGGGGGCAGCTTAGCAGACCTTGTCGAAAACCCAAGGCAGACAGTAATATGGGTGGGAGAGAGAGGAAAATATAGGGAGAAGGAGGGGAAGAAGTTGCAAAAGAGGTAGCATGAGATAAGAGAATGGGTGGAGGGTGGAAGAGGGAAGGTGAGGAGGAGCAAGGGAAGAACTTGAAGATGCATGAGCAGAGAAGAAGCAGGGGTGGGGGTGGAGGGGAAAAGGCTCAAGGGTAGAAGGAGGAGGAGCAAGGTAGAAGGAGGCAGAAGGAGGAGGAGCAAGGGAAGAACCTGAAGATGCATGAGCAGAGAAGAAGCAGGGGTGAGGGGTAGAGGGAAAAAGGCTCGAGGGTAGGATCGAAATGAAGTACCAAGAGTTAAAAGTGCCGAAAGGTATAAGTACAATGATAAAATAAGCAGAAGGCTGCTAAGGGACTGGCTGAGGAAGCAGTGGGACCTCAACCACAGGGCCCAAAGGACCACACTGGTGCATGCCACCAAATATCCCAGGAGGCACAGGAAATCCCAAGCAAGGTACAACTGCACAACACAAAATGACTGGGCAAAGGAGGAGACAGCCTCCGCCCAGTCCTGGCTCTGCAAGAGTCGAGCTCCACCCCAATGAAATGTATCACCTGTGAAGGTACAAGCTCTGACTTGGCCTCATTCACTAGGAGGCCAAGGGACAAGTAGGTCTGAAGGGCCAGATCCCCGGATCGCTCCACTTCTGTCCTTAAGGGACCCGCTATAAGCCAGTTTTCCAGGTAGGGCTACAGCGGGACCCCTTGCCACCTCAGGTGGACTGCCACCACCGCAATGCACTTGGTGAAGACCACGGGAGCTGAGGGAAGCTGAAGGGCATGGCCTGGAACTCGTAGAGAACCTCCTCTGCACAGAACTGCAGAAACCGGTAGTGGGATGGACCCCGATGGGGCTGTTGAAGAATGGGTCCTGAAGATCCAGGGAGCAGAACCGCAAGTTCTGCTCCAGTGATGGAATGATCTGAGACTGACCATCCTGAAGGTGCACAACCCCAAGGAATTTGTTAAGGTCATGCAGATCTAAGATAGGTCTGCTTTGGCACCAGGAAGTACCTGGAGACAAACCGTGGGCTTACTGGAGGGTCCAGGACTTGAGCCACTACCTTCCTCTGGAGGAGTTGGGCAGTGTCTGCCCAAAGAGTGCACACCATGTCCTCCCATGGGGCATGGGCTCGGCAAGGTGGGTAAGCCCGGAATTCTAGAGGCAGACCCTGACCAACCACCTCGAGGACCCGCCTGTCTGAGGTGATGGTGGACCAAGTGGAAAGTAGGGAACCAGGGGAGACAGGACGGGCATGGGGGAGGCACCCCCCATCCCATCACTGGGTAGGCTTGGAGGCAGAGGAAGGACCGTCTGAGGAAGTAGTGGGAGCTTGACCACCTGGTTTCCGGATGACCACAGCAACCATTGCCAAGCCTGAGCCTGCAACGGCTTGGCCGCAGAGAGAGAGAGAGAGGGTCCGAAAGGGCTTCTTTCTTTATAGCTTAGAGCCCTTGGGATCCTCTGGGTGGAGGTGACAGAGTCCCGGGTGGCACTAGCCTTCTCTATGCGAGTAAGGTGTCATTCCACCCCTAGCCTGAACAGGTCAGTGTCCAGGAAGGGGATATCCACCAACTTGTGCTAGGTATCTGCCAAAAAGGTAGAGATCAGCAGCCAAGCCCTGTGGCACATGGCTAACGTGGCAGCCACAGACCAGGC
This sequence comes from Neoceratodus forsteri, assembly GCA_016271365.2. NCBI lineage: Eukaryota > Metazoa > Chordata > Ceratodontiformes > Ceratodontidae > Neoceratodus > Neoceratodus forsteri. Next base: position 1,089,791,344 of record CM057456.1, read on the forward strand.
ACAGGAGTCGCTGATATCTATGGCTATCTGGAGCTGCTGTTCAGCCACAGCTCGGCCCTGGTCCTGGACTTGCTTGACCATAGTCTGTAAGTCAGCTGGGAGTTGGGGAAGTACTTCATCAAGAGTGCCAAGCAAGGTATGAGCAAAACAGGTCATCAAAAGTGCCAAACTTGCCTGCCGAAGGCCGAGCAAAGAGGCTGCATAGACTTTCTGGGCCACGTGATCCAACTTTTTGGATTCCTTGTCAGGAGGCTTGCCACGTCTCTGACATTGCTGGTACACCGAAAGACCAAATCGGCCACCAGACCCTTGGCTGAGGAATGTTCAGTGAAACCCGACAGAGAACCCTTGGGGACAGCATACCTGTGAGCCATATCGGCCAATGGCACAGGGCAAGAGACAAGGTGCTGCCAAAGCTCCGCAGCGGGGCCAAGAATGGCCTCAGTGACCAGGAAAGACACCCAGAGGAGTCACCCCAGTGGAGAATCTTGGTCAAAGGGTACTTGGCCCGTTTTTGGACAGGCTACACCTGGAGTCCCGTAAATTCTGAGATTAAATGGAACAGGCCCCGGAAAGAAGTGGGGGCCACGCTCTGTGGACAAATCCTCCCTGAACTCAGCTTACTACAGATAGGAGTGCAAGGAGAAGCCCTCAGGCTCTGAGGATTTGTCGAAAAGTATTCAACCACCAGAGTCCCTGCTGACCCTATGAGGTCTGTTGGGAGTCACAGTCACCAACAGCCGACGAGGAAGCCCTGAAGCAGTACAGGTATCCTTAGGAGGGGGTCCCTCCTTCAGCTGCTTAGGTGGCGGCTCCACCTGGATGGTCGGAGAGGCCGGAACTGGCCCAGCTGGAGTAGGCTGAGGCCTAGGTGGCCAGAACCATGGAAGAGCTGGGGTGGGGGCTGGAACCGGCTTGACTCTAGACAACATATGGTGATGTCACATGAGATTTTTATAGCACCGGTGCATTTTGCGACAGAGCCTCTCCTCATTCAAAGAGGAAGAATAATAGTGGAGGCACCACTTGCCAGAATGCCAAGAGCGAGAACGCCGATGGCGGTGTGGGCTGTTCAACTCTAGGCTTCGGGATCGTGACCTCAACCATCGGGGACACCGACAGCGAGACATGGAGGGAACCGGCGAAAGCTGAGGATCATCCAGGATAATGGGATCCCGAGGGTTAGGGACCAGATCAGATCAGAGGTCTGGTCTGACTCATCCTGATATGTAACAGGTAGGACCGGAGTCCTAGAGAGCAAGGTATCAGCCTCATCCTGCAACAGCATGTCAGCCGGTTCGAGAAAAATCTCGACAGGTTGGTCAACGGGTGTCTCAACTGACTGGCCCAACAGGGAGACCATGGAGCCAGTGGCCTGAACCGAAGGATCAACTGTAGTCGAAACCTTCAGAGAAACAGGGGAATCCAAGGCCCAAGATCACTCGCAATCCCACGATCGATGGCGAGACTTCTTTTTAGTCTCCTTTTTTTGAAGATTTGGAGGATTTTGTGCCCTTAGAGGGGCCCTGCCCAAAGGTGGGAAGGGACTGGTACAAATCCTTAAATGCCCATGTGAAGGTGGAGCCAAAGGAAACTGGCAAAAAGGCCGAAGCCGAAGAGAGGCATGCTCTGAGGTCTGAGTCACCACCTTCTCAAAAGCTGTAAGTTGTTCTGTGGACCCCGCAGCTGCAGAAACAGCACGACAGGTGTCTTTTGACCAAATGGGAGGGTCCCGTTCATTTGGGCACCCTAAAAGCAGCCGAGTGTGCTGGTCTTCCAGTGTACTGGGATGCAAGGTGTGACACAGACATGCCTGGGGATCGTGTTCATGGCTTAGGCAGTAGACACATGAGGTATGCAGGTCTGTCCAGGACATCCTCTGCCCACACTAGCATTTTTTGAAACCAGGCACCGACTTTGAGTCATCCATGCTGCGGATTCAAAAGATTTGAAAATTGCTTTAAGACGAGAGTCATTTTGCAGAGCTTTGTAAAGTTTTGAAGCAAAGGGCCTACTCAGCACAGAGAGCGGTAAGGCGGGAACCTTCTTCCAGCGGAAAGGAAGATCTGATGTCACGGGGCGGTGCAGAGGGAGTTACCACCCGGGTGGGTGGGAAAAGTCAGCTTGAAGATGTTCCAGCAGAAATTAATGCGGAAAGGAACACTGCTAAAAGCGTGGAGAGTACATCTTACCCACGTCACTGAAACAGGCACTTACCACTCTACCGATATGGACTGACTGCTACAGTTGAAAGAAGAATAAAATGTGCTCCAAAGTAAATGAAATAAAAAAATCTTCTTCAATCAAGTTGTGCAATCTCCGGCCCGGTGGCGCTGAGGGTTGAGGCGCTGGACACCACATCTCGCGCCACGCCAGCAACCTGGGTTCAGGAACAAGCATGGATTGTTGGGGGTCGGCAGGGGAGGGAAGCGATTGAGCATCCGGAGGACAGCTCTCGCTTCCCAGGGAAGGTTAGGGCACACCGCTCGCTCGGGGAGCGACCTCTGGTGGCAGCTGGGAGTAGTGAACAGCAGCGTAGCGACGCAGTATCTGGGGACAGAGCTGCAGCAGTACATTGCCATGTCAAGCCGGGCTCCACAGGGGTACTCCTAAGCCTGTAAAACCCCTCCCTTTGCCGATAGGCGATGGTGCTTTCCTTCCTCTGTCCACACTCCTGATGTCAGGCTTGGCCCCCTCTGCTGGTCCCACCTCTCCGGCCCGGTGGCTCAATACTAGAGAGACAGCGCCCTGGGTGGGGGCGACCCTTCCCCGGAGGGCAGACCTGGGGGATGCCCAGTGCCGGAGAGGAGCTGTAAGGGCAATCTGAGTCAACAAGGAGGTAGAGATGTTGGACCGGAGGTTGCCAGAGAGAGGTCGGCGGAGCGGTAGGTGCATAAATAGAGTTGAAAAAAATAATAAATAAATCAAGTTGTCAAATTAAGCATGCAACAGCAGCAAACTGAGTAGCATAAAACCCAGGACCAACTTTTTGAGTAATCCAGGTACGGTTTCCCTGAGAAAGTATACCTGGCTGATATGAAACACTGGTCCTGGGTTTTGGGTTGCTCACGATGCTGTTGTTGCTTGTTTTTTTACAATTTAAACAATATCTTCTTATTGCATCTGGTCTGGAGGTTGCATTTTATCTATCTTTCATCTGCAGTAATCGATCCCGATCAGCGGAGCAGTTAAGTGCTCTTTTTTTCAGTTCTAATGAATACAAACCAACCTGTGTCTAAGAAGGTGAATGTGCACTCTACAACTATACAGTGACTGGGACTCCGACAAAAGGAAATAAAAGATGCCCACTAATGTGGAGACAAAGCAAATGCATATTGACCAATGTCTGTCCTTGACTCGGAGTTAGCAGAGAAATAACATCAGTAGATAGGAGGTTCAAATCCCACCAGAGACACTTAAGTACTTGACCTTCCTGCACTTGAGTCTCTCCTAGCTGTAAAATCCTTTAGAAGCAGGACCCTTGCCAGTAAATTAGATGTTGTGACTCACTTGGGCTATCCCGAGAAAATGAATCTGATGCAATAAAAGGCATTACACTGTTCAAATAAGTCTAGTTTTTCAAGTACAAATATTTTCACAAACATGTCTTTTAGTTCATTCAAAGCATATGCAGTGGGGCTGCCTCTTACCTGACATTAAAAAAAAAGAAGCTTTACTTTTGTGAATTTAGGTTTTAGAGGCTTTCCATGGTAAGTTTAAAAACAAGAATAAAGGACAATTACGTCCACAGGGTCTTGGGGGCACAGCCCTACTCCACCCCCCAACAATTCCCATTCAAGTAGTGCTTTCTGGGTAGATTAAGGCTGCAAAGGTATACTTCGGTGTTCTCAGACTGATTTTTGCTTCACCCCTCAAAAAAAAGAAATTCTCCTAGCATGACGTCCCATTAAAGCATCAGTACTTTGTAGCATATTGAAGGACAACTAGTCAAATAAAGTATCTGGCTGATGATTGGTAAAACTGATCTCAGGACTTGTGTACTAGAAGAGATCAGTTCATTTGATGAACCAAAGAAATTGAGCAAATTTCATTACAGTAAGTTACAGCACCACACACACATAATGCCAGCTGTGATGCGCTATCACTTCAATCACGTCACCATACTGGGTTCTCGGTAGTGTTTGTCACTCAGCAGTCCAGGACTCCAAAAATAAAAAATTGGGGGCCACGGACCAAATTCTGGAAGTCCAATATTGTTCCTCTGGAGCTGCTTTGGTGCATTCTGCTACAGCACATGTAGGTACCAGGCCGCAGACTGTGCATACTGAGAAGCCAGCACTATATCCAGGGGACCCGCCATACTCATGGTGAACATCTTGATGGGCTGCTGGAGTGTCACAGACGCAGGGCTCCGCGATACTGAAAGCACCGATTGCGTATGACATTCTGTACTGTTCACGCGTCTTAATGATGGTGGGGGTTTCAAATGCAAGACATGGTTTGTTCACAAATGTTAAATATGATAAAACAATATTAATCATAGAACAAAGTAATGAGCAGCATAGAGGCTATGTGTTTATAATCTGTATTATGAAGTATTGTATGTATTTTTTGTATTACTGCATTACTCTGTACTAAGTAGCATTGTATGTTATTTCTATTCTTACGGGTCTAATTACTGTTCCATGTGTTGCTCAATTATACTGTCCCGGGTTGTGCCTGAAAACAGGGGTTTTACATCTAGCGCACTTACCTGGTGAACAAAAATTAAATAAACATACTGAACCCTGAGATCTCTTTTACAAACTGTCGACAGGCACTTCCATTTGCTTAACTGTCCTTTAAATAAAAACAAAGCAAAGCATATGATCTTTTCTCAAGAAGCAGTGTGCTATTTATTCCATTTCCTCAGACTTCATATGATGAAGCCTCACTTTAAATACTGTGTCTGTAGCAGACATGCACTACTTTATGCAATATACAGATAGACTGCACTGTGCCTCTAAAGGGAACATAAAGCCTGCTATTAACATGGTTTATATAATTAGAAACTGGCATGTGTGAAATCTGTTTAATAATCCCAGTGCATTGCTTTGTGTGTGTGTTTTGAAACAGTCTTGTTTCTTCTCTACTTATGGTCCCTTGTGAATGCTGCTTTTTCCCCCTCCCTTACCCCTGCCTCTTTCTGGGCTCCTGGCCGGAGAACACCCAAGCTTGGTATTGCCCCTGCTGGGGTTACTGCCGAGGCTGCTGTGGCTGAAAGGACCAAAACTGAGAAGGCTTCTTTTTAGGCTTCTGGGCCTTCGGGTCCTTCAAACCCCAGGAATCTCCCAGTATGATTAGAAATATCCAGTCAGCCCAGAATCTCTGACTGCCCCAGAGCTGTAGTAATGTAATGTGGAATGTATGCAAACAGTGGAACTAGAATGTTATTCAAACTGCTGAGTCTAGGTGTACTGTGTTCCATCCAACAGTCAGATTCATTTTCTCCATTCAGACAACTAGATGCCCCGAAGAGCATTCATCAGCAACTTAGCTACAAGTTAGTTTCTGTCAAAAAAAGTTATTACACTATTTTGTTCGTTTCACTGTCTCTAGTTAGTGGGTTGTTTTTTTTTTGTAGTCAGTGTTATTTTGAGGATTTTTTTTTTTTAATCCTGATCGTTCCGTTGCCGTTCCCAGGAACTGAGGCCTTCTCAGTTTTGTTTCTGTTTTAGCAGTTCCCAGCCACTATTTAACTCGACAAATTTGGCTTAAAGCTCCTAAATTTGACTTATTTTAGGAGCATTTTTCCCTATTTGCGTTCGGTTCCCTTTCTTTCAGGAACTGACCGCATTTGTTATAAATATAAAATGCATTTTATTTCATCACGGTTCCTTTTCTCCTCAGGGAACTGACTGCGATTTTAATTTTTTCCCTTTTCTGGGTTTTTTTTTTAGTCTGCTGATGAATGGCATGACAGACCTAAAAAGAGGACAGGACCTACAGGTTTTAAAAACTGTTTAAAGTGTTTCCAAATCTTTGCCAAGGCTGATTGCCACGATTTGTGTTTGGAGTGCCTGGGTACCAATCATATTTTTTCTAACTGTGAGGTGAGCAGCAAGTTTTGCCCTAAAACCATTAAGAAAAGGGGAAAACAAAATAGTGGAAATGGCTTCTGCTCCCACCTCAGTGTCACCCACGCACCCTGAAGAGGCCTCTTCTTCTTACTCTAAAACCAAAGAGAAACCTTCAAAAGATCCCTCAGAGCCCCCAAGCCTAGAACATCTGGTGCCGACCAGTGAGGCGGGTTCAGGTGTCCATTAGATGCCTCCTGCCTCGAGTAGAGAAAGGGCACCTCCTTCTGTTGCACGACTGCCCCCTGGTGATCCAAGGGGAGATGGTTGTTGTGTGGGAAGGAACAAGTGGTCCCTCCAAGGTGTTCTTACATCGGCACATATCCACTTGCCTGGCAGGTGTCTTGGAGGCATCATATGCCCAGAGTGGGGCTGGCAGGGGGGCACCGAAGGTAGGGCATGGCTCACCCACCCTTCCAACAGTCTCGATAGGCATCTTGCCAAGAACACCTCTCAGGACCATGCCCTGAGGTGGGATAAGTGGAGGGTCTAATAGGGGAATAAAACCCCCAGCAGCACTGGGCAGATAAAGACGCCCAGCTCCCCCACACCACAGCTGGGTCTTCTCAACTCCCCCCTTACCTCGCCAGCTCCACCCCATGGGCCCAGACTGTTGAGCAAAGTATGTTCCTCCTGGCTTGAGGCAAACCAGGGATCCCGCCCATGGGGGATAAGCCACTGGTTACATAGATACATAGACAGTGTCGGCAGATAAGGGCCTATGGCCCACCTAGTCTGCCTATTTGAGCTTGTAAGTTCAGTTTGTTTTCCTAGACGTCTATTTCCCCTTACCCCTGACCTCTAGAATTCCTTTATGTCTATCCCATGCATTCTTAAATCCCGTGATTGTTTCAGCCCCACCACTTCCTCTGGCAGGGTGTTCCACTTGTCCACCACCGTTCTGTGAAGAAATTCTTTCTCATGTTTCCTCTGAATCGTCCTCCTCCAACTTCATCCCATGCCCTCAGTCCTGAAACATCTTTTCGCTAAAATAGTGTTTTCCTGCACCCTGTTCCTCCCTGTAAGATACTTGTATGTCTCTATCATATCCCCTCTCCCTCCTCTCCTCCAGGGAGTACATGTTCAGTTCCTTCAACCTGTCTTCACAGGACTTGTGATGCAACCCATGCACCATCTTTGTTGCCCTCCTCTGAACCTTCTCACCCTGTCTATGTCCTTATGTAGGTATGGTCTCCAGAACTGTACACTGTACTCCAGGTGGGGCCTCACTAGTGTCTTGTATAGCGGAATTATGACCTCCCTTTTCCTGCTGGTGATGCCCCTGCCTATACATCCCAGCATCCTATTTGCTTTACCTGATGCCTTGTCACACTGTTTCCCTACTTGAGGTCATCAGAGATGACAACCCCAAGATCCCTTTCCTGCTTGGTGCATGCTATATCCTCACCCCCAACTGATATATTGTGCCAGGGTTTTGTGCCCCATATGCATTATCTTGCACTTCTTTGCATTGAATTTCAACTGCCAAACCTTGACCATTCTTCAAGTTTCTGCAGGTCCTTCTCATTCTGTCTACACCCTCTGGTGTGTCTACTCTGTTACAGAGCTTTGTGTCATCAGCTAACAGTGAAATTCTGCCTTCTAGATCCTGTGCAATGTCACTGATGAAGATGTTGAATAGGACCGGTCCCAGCACTGATCCCTGTGGTACCCCACTGGTCACTCTTCCCTCTGTGGAGTGACAGCCATTTACCACCACCCTCTGTGTCCTGCCACCCAGCCAGTTACCTACCCACCACACTACTGTCCTGCCCACACCCATATTCCCCAGTTTGTGTAATAGTTTTCTATGTGGCACAGTGTCAAAGGCCTTGCTGAAGTCCAGATAGGCCATGTCCACTGCCCTCCCCTGATCCACCTCCCTAGTCACCCAGTCAAAAAATTCAATGAGGTTGGTCTGACATGACCTCCCCCTGGTGAAACGACGGGGTACCCAGAAGGTTGTCGCACAAAGGCTAGTGTTGGGTTGGCTCATCAAGGGGGAGAAGGCTTGGGCAGGTGGAAGGAAGTTCTGGCAGCTAGCAAGGAGAAAATGGCGGACAAAAACAGAAAGTAAAAAAAAAAAAGATTCCTCAGACCCTAAAAGTTCTGATAAGGGATCCGATCACAGTAAACACAAAAGACCCACGAGCAGGCTTCAGAATCTGTGCCTGCTAAAAAAGAAACATAAAAGAAAAACATGTCACTGCGCCTCCTGCTGAAGAAGCAAAAGAGTTCCCAGCAGACAAAAACAAAATGCCCTCTATTGAGGACATTGCTAAAGCCCAGCAGGTCATTCAAGAGATACAAACTGCAGGTTCTATCCTGGGTTCACTGGTACAAATCCGACCACTGGTTCCCACAGGCCGAGATCAAGAAGTTTATTTTGAGGAGGTAGAAAAGGACCCGGATTTTGGGGAAACTACTGAGCCTGAGGTATCCCCAGAACAAGATTTTGATATCCCTCCTCGGGGGCATGATGATTTTTCATCCCATTTTTCTTTTGTCAGACAGATGGCTGACACTTTAGGCCTCCCCCTCAAGGGTCTATGGAAGATGAGGAGGAGGCAGATGTTTTAGATATGATGGGTCTGGTTCCCACTAAGAGATTGTTCCTTCCTATCCACAATTCTCTTAAAAAAGCCACTCTAAATATCTTACAAATACCTTCGTCTGTCCCCGGGGTGGACAAGATGGTTGAGAAAAAAAAAATCAAGTGGATTGGTCTTCTGCTGAGTATTTGTGTTCTCATCCAGACCATGAGGGTGGGGCACAGGCTGTGACCTGTGATAAAGCTACAGTCCCTCTCTCATCTCATCCCCCCGGATAAAGATTCAAGGAAAATTGACACCATGGGGAAGAAGGGTTATTTAGCCTCCTCCCTTCTCTTCAGACAGGCAACTTATATGGCATATGCTGCACAATATCAGAAGGCCCTTTGGAACTCTGTACTAGTAATAACTGACAGAATGCCAGGTGATGTGGCACATGATCTGGCTGACACTGCAGGATGGCATTGGATGCTACCAAATATCAATTTCACGTGGCTGTGGATGCAAACGATGCTACATCCAGGTTGTTGGCTCCATCAATGTCTCTGAGGAGGTTTGCCTGGCTCAGGACAACCAGTCTAACCCAAGACACTCAGTTAAAGGCCACGGATTTTCCTTGTGAAAACAATTCCCTTTTTAGTGACAAGACTGAGGCATACATGAAAAAGGCGGAAGAGTACAAAACCAATAATAAAAGTAATATCACAAGAGACAGAGCCTCCACTTATTTTAGATCCATGGGAAGGGGAGGTAGAGGTAGAGGATATTACCCCAGAGCTTATGTCCCAGTCTCCATGCCTGTAGATTATACTTAGGCCAGAGGCTACTACAGTGGCAGAAGCAGGGACAGGAGGCCTTATAGGCAGGCTGGTTCAACCCCAGCTCCCAGGCCTTGGCCTGGACAGAACCCCCGAATGCCCAAAACAGGCCACCACCCTTCTTCCAGTAGGGAGCAGGCTGGCTCATTACCTCCAGGACTGGACAAACATCACCACAGACAAGTGGGTTCTGGAGGTAGTGAGTCAGGGTCTCCGTCTACATGTCAAGCAGTTTACAAAACTTCAGGGTTGCAGACTTTTCCAGCCTTCAACTCCTGCAGAGACAATTCTGCTAGAAATGGAGGTAAAAAAGCTTCTGAAAGCCACAGCAACAGAGCCAGTCCCTTCTCTCCCAAAGGGCATGTACTCCAGATACTTCCTGACCAAGAAGAAGAAGGGGGATTGACGGCCAATCTCAGACCTCAGATTCTTGAACAAACACTTGGCAAAGCCCACGTTCAAAATGGTAACACTTGCCATCATTATCCCATCTCTAAAGAAAGGAAATTGGTTGGCCTCTCTGGATCTGAAAGATGCATACTTTCACATCCCAATCAGGCCTTGCCACAGAAAATATCAAAGGTTCACTCTGCCCTCAGGGCACTACCAGCTCTCAGCACTTCCCTTCAGGCTCACCTCTGCCTCAAGAGTTTTCACAAAGTGTCTAGCAGTGGTGGTAGCCTATCTCAGGAGGCAAGGAATTGTAGTAATCCTTTACCTGGACAACTGGCTATTTGTGGGGGAGTCATATCAACAGGTAAAGAACTCCATCAGGATCACCCAAAGCATTCTAGAATCGTTAGGCTTCCTCAGCAACATTCAAAAGTCTTAGATGGAACCAGTTCAGTTGTTGGAATTCATTGGAGCTGAACTGGATATCGTCCAGGGCAAGGCATTCCTCCCTCAGGAGAGGGTAACAAACTTGCTAACACTAGCAAACTCCTTTATCTTGGGTCTGCCCAGGACTGCAAGGCAGTTCCTGGCTTTACTGGGATACATGGCATCAACTAACGTAGTAGTGTCAGGTGCCAGGTTTCAGATAAAGGACAGCCAGTACCCACTTGAGGTCCCATTGGTCCCAAAGAAGGAAATCTTCTTTCAAAGTTCGTTCCAGTAACAAGAACTCTGCTCCTGGCTCTGCAGTGGTGGAAAGAAAGGGACAACCTCAGGCAAGGCATACCTTTTCAGCAACAGCACCACCTGGTGGTTCTAACAACAGATGCTTCCCTCTTAGGGTGGGGTGTACACACAGGCAACCTCACAATCAGTGGGACTTGGTCTCCTCAGGAATCCAAGCTACATATCAACCTCTTAGAGTTGAGAGCAGTTCTTCTCTCTCTCTAAAGGCCTTTGCTCCTCAGTTGAGGGTCAGTTGGTCCAGGTCAGGACAGACAACACAACCACCATGTGGTACATCAACAAGGGGGTACAAGATCCTCAAGACTGTGCACAGAAGCCATGAAAATCTGGTCCCTAGCATATTCCTTGGAGGTGCATTTGTCTGCCATTAATCTTCCAGGGAAGGACAATACACTGGCAGATTCATTCAGCAGAATCAGTCAGGAACATCACGACTGGGCTTTAAACAAGCAAGCATTGAGCACAGTTTTCAGATGCTGGGGCACTCCAAAAGTAGATCTGTTTGCCTCAAAAGAAAACCATCAGCGTCCTCTTTAAGGCTGTAGGCCCCCCTCATTTGGCACAGTGTCCATGGATGCATTAGTCCTGGATTGGGCAGGGAAATTCCTGTATGCTTTTCCACCATTTCCACTGATGTTGAGAATACTTCTCAAACTCAGGAGGCAGCGTGTAACCATGATTCTGGTTGCTCCAGATGAGCCAGGCAGCCATGGTACCCTCTACTACTCACCCTGTTCACCAAGCAACCTATCTGGCTCCCCCAGAGATTCAGTCTTCTAACAGCCATTCAGGGTCAGGTAGTATTCCTGAACCTCATGACCCTTCACCTGAAGGCCTGGTTCTTGAGGAGCTAGAATTGTCTGAATTTAAACTGTCAGAAGAGGTCCTTGGGGTCCTGAAAGTTTCCAGGAAAACTTCAACCAGAAAGACTTATGCTTCAAAATGGAAAAGATTTTCCATTTGGTGCAAGTCTAAACATGTCAATCCTCTTAAAGGTGATAGGAAACAGTTTTTACACCTCTAGATGCCCTCCAGCTGTTCCTTTATTGGCTACCCAGTATTCTGATATGTTTTTGACTTTTCTGTTCAATTTAATAATCTAATTTTTTTGCCGTTTTAGCTACCCTGAATACTTTTCTCCTCAGCTGTTGTTGCTCTCTCTTTTAATACTGCCTGAACATTCTATGACATCAGAAACTCCCATTCCAGACCACGCAGATGAATAACATGGAATGTGAATTTGTGATGTCATAGAATGTCTTACAAATGTGAAAGTAAAGTGTAGTAGCTGGTGAGGAGAGTGGAACTCTATGTAGATCTGAGGGCACCCCAAAGTTGTATTATTTATCAAAAATCATCAAAGCATATCAGAATATATAACTGGCATGAACAGGAAAATGGAAGGGCAGTTAACTTTGTAAAAATCATTCCCTATCTCCTTTAAGGCAGGTTTACCTATACTGCTTGACGACATGGTATACCTATAGGCCTTAGGCTTGCAACCCTCAAGGTTCATTTGGCAGCAGTCTCTGCTTACTTGTCTGCAGGTGCTCAGAGAACAACAGCTTCACATCCTATTTTTATAAAGTTTTTCAAAGGCTTGGCACATCTGTTTCCTACTGTTAGGGAGCCAGTCCCTCCTTGGGACCTGAATTTCTGCAAAGCCAAACTCATGGAACCTTACTTTGAGCCAATTGCTATGACTGATCTGAAATATGCCACCTGGAAAAGTGTCTTCCTGGTGGCAATTACTTCAGCAAGAAGAGTGTGTGAGCTCCAAGCTCTCTGCACTGATCCTAATTACATCATCTTCCATAAGGACAAGGTGGTCCTCAGGACCAACAGGAAATTTCTTCCCAAGGTAGTATTTGAGTTTCATTTGAACCAATCCATCACCCTTCATTTTTCACAGCCAAGTCCAGTTTAGTGGAACTGAAGCTTCATAGTCTGGATGAAAAAGTGATTCTTCAGCTACTATACCAGTCGTACTAAGGACCTCAGGGATTCCCACTCACAATTGTTTGTCACCTATGGTGAGGCTGGAAAAGGCAGGCCTGCCTCAAAGACATCAACTGCATGCTGGATAGTATCCTGCATCCAATTCTGTTACAGTAAGACTGAGAAACAGCCATCACAGGGCCTCAGGGCACATTTCACCCATGGAACTGCTGCTTCTGTGGTAGATGTAAGGGACATACCCCTTGCTAGAAATCTATAAAGCGGCTGCCTGGAGTACAGTCCACATCTTCCCAAGGCACTATTGCCTGGCTGTCCAGTCCAGAAGTGATGCAAGGTTTGGCACTGCAGTACTGCAGACTTTTTCCTAAGTAGGTTCTGTAACCCTCCAAAGGCACTGCTTGGTAGTCTGCACATGTCTAATCAAACTGGGAGTTTCCTGGGGTTTGAAGAAAAAAAATACAGTACTTACCACAGCAATACTGTTTCTTCCAAGAGTCTCCCAGTACGTTTATACCTCCCACCCTACCTCCCCTTACAAAACCTGGATCACGTTCAGCAATTCTTTCATTTGGGTTTAATGTTGCCATTAATCATTGGTTTGACTGTTTTTTGATGCATACAGAGATGACTAGGGTGCCTAGCTCTCCCTTTGTGTTCCTTTTATCCTGTCTGAAACCAGTTCTCTTCCACCGGGGGGTTATTATTGTTATTGTTGTTTTGGGTTAGAATTAGTTAATTTGGATAGTTTAGCAACAAAAACGAATCTGACTGTTGGAGGGAACACAGTCCACCAGCAGTCTGAATAACATTCTAGTTCCACTATTTGCATACGTTCCACATTACATCACTACAGCTCTGGGGCAGCCAGAGATCCTGAGTTGACCGCAGATGACTAATCATACTGTGAAATCCCTTGGAAGAATTATTACTACTGTGGTAATTTTCTTCTTCTGGGACAAAGCCACTGAGTCCAGGGCTGCAGGTAAGCTGAACGGATGTAAGTGGTTTAAGGAGGGGTGGGGCCAGGGAATCAACTTTAAACACCTTGTATGGCCAGGTCAACAGTCTTGTTGAGCCCAGTTAACATAAATGGGCTCAATAATCCCATCAAATGCTCTAAGGTGTTCTCATAGCTCATGCAGTCCAAACCAGGTATGCAGCAGAGCCAGTAACAATACAACGCAGTAACTTGCAGAAAATGACGTCACAAAATACTGCATTACAAAAGAGCTTAATTGCTATTGAATTACACTGTTCCTTGCAGCATACTGCAGCACGCTATGAAATACTGTAGCATTACTGTGTTGCATCCTGGCTGGCACCACTGTTCTTTATATCCAGAAGTCACATTTAACCCCTGCAGAACACAACAAGTTGGTAAAATTCAGCTTCTCAGCAATGTACTCCTCCTCACACCTGACAGTCTGGCTCTACAAGGATCATCCGCACCTTGCCCTTCCAGGCTTTTACCACCACTTTGTGGATCAAGGGGAAGGGAGGCAAGGCGTACACATGAACTGGGGTCCAGGGCTTCGAGAAGGCATCTTCCATCAGTGTCCTGGACAGAGGAGGGAAGGGGAGGGCACAAAACAGCCTCAGTTTTGCATTCTCCTAGGAGGCAAACAGGTCCATCACAGGTATGCCCCACAGGGACAACAGGTGGTTCACCATCTCCTGATGCTGGGACCACTCAAGCGACATCTCTCCCACCTGCCTGAGAGTGTCTGCCAGCTGACTGTCCATTCCGGTGAAACAAATCTGCGAGGAGATGTGGACCCAGGCTGCTCACAAGATTCCAGGTGTGGAGGGCCTCCTGACACAGGGGAAGGGAGTGCGTATCGCACTGCCTGTTTAGGTAAAACATTGCTGTGGTGTTGTCCATCTGGACTTGCATGACCTGACTGCTGACTAAAGAAGCGAATTCCATCTTTGCTAGTCGCACTGCACGGAGTGCCAGCAGGCTGATGTGGTGATGGGACTCTCTGGTGACCAGAATCTGTGGCTCTGTGGTCCCTCAGGTGTGCTCCCCACCCCACCCCACCAGAGACATGTCTGCTGTGAGCATGACAGTCGGCTCTGGGCAGAAAACAGGGACACCTTCTTCCAGATGTTCTGGGAACAGTACCACTGGATGGCATCCCACATCAGCTGGGTCACTATAGAAACTGATGGCAGATAAGGACCGCTAGGCCCACACAGTCTGCCATTTTCTCTACCTGCTGTAAAAACCACAGAGCCTACTTGATCTCTGGCTTTATTCCCTTTCCTATCACCAAGGTTCCCTATACCTAGGCCAATGCCCGCATACCCACCAATGATGGGCTGGTCCAAGTGTCCTAGGCACTGGCACCACTGATGGCCCAACTCCCACTGCAGATGCCGCATCCACCAGCTTGCCCAATGGACCATGCTGTGGAACAGAAGGTACCACCAGTGGGACAGATGGTGAAATATGGAAGAACGCATCCTGAATATCCAGGGAGCAGAACCACATGCCCTGCTCTAGGGATGGTATGATCTGGATCAGAAACATCATCCAGTTCTTGCACGTCCTCATGTATTGACAAAGACTGCGCAGATCCAGTATGCAGTGCCAGCCCTCAGTCCATTTCAGGACCATAAAGTACCTGGGCATGTACCCCTGTGTTATGCCAGGACATCTGGGACATGGGGTACAGCAAGTACCTCAAAGAGCTAAGTGACGTCCTCCCTTAGGGTGGACAATGTCTCCTAAGACATCAAGGACTCCTGTGCAGTGGGGGATCGGTTAGGCGGGAAAGCCTCGTAAAATAGAGGCAGCCTTCTGACTACCACCTCAATGACCTTCTTGCCCATAGTAATGACAGACCAATGTGACCAGAAGTGGTGAAGCCAACCCCCATAAGGAGCTGGGTCAAGGACTGGACAGATGCGAGTTAGATATCCCCCAACCTGTCATTAGGCAGCTCTGGAGGGGGCACTGGCCGCTAAGGCCAGAGCAGCCCAACTTCCTCTACCCTGCCTCTTTTGGGCCCCTGGCCAGAGAACTTGGCCTTGGGACACCAGTCTTGGTATTGTCTTTGCTGAGGCAGCTTTGGTTGAAAGGACCAAAACTGAGAAGTCTTCTTTTTTAGGATTCTAGGCCTTTGGGTCCTTCTGAGATGAAGACCATAGAGTCCAGGGCTGTGCTCGACTTCTCAGTCCTAGTCACATGACCTTCAACCCCTGCTCCAAAGAGGTCACTGCCCAAGAAAGGGGCTATGACCAGCTTGTGCCGAGTGTCTGCAGTGAAGGTGGAGAGCCTCAGCCAGGCCATACAATGCATCACGACGGCAGCTGCCATGCCATGGGTGCAGGAGTCGCCCATGTATAAGGTAATCTGGGACAGATGTTTAGCCAGCGACTTATCCTGGTCGCTGACCAACTTCATCAACATCTGCTTGCTGGCAGGCTGGTGAGGAAGGACACAATTCAGCACTCCCAACAGGGAGTGACCCAAGTTGGCCATCATTGTGGGGTTGCTTGCCTGAAGGAGACGGTGAGAGGAGGTGTCATAGACCTTTTTGGCCATGTGGTCAAGCTTCTGTGACTCTTTCTCTGGGGGCTTGTCCACACCCCCTTGGTTTCCAGGGTGCTGAGCCCGAGACCAGACCCAGGGCCGAGGGATAGACTGAGAACTTGGAAAGGGAGCCAGCAGGAAGCAAGAACTTGTGGACCATATGGGCGGAGGGGGCTGGGCAGGATGCTGGATACTTTCAAAGTTCCAGGGACGGTCGCAAAATGGCCTCAGCCATGGGAATGGCAAACCCCGGGGATTTGTCCCTATCAAGACTGTCTGTGAAGGTACTTAGCCCCTTTTTTGAACAAGCTCCAGAGGGACAGACATGAACTCTAAAATGCGTCAGAGCAGAGCCTCGAATGACACCAGCCCCTAGTTGGTAATCAGTTCCTTGACTAATATGCGGTCGAAGGTTATGTGTCCTTGATGATGGCATGGAAAAGCATCCCAGCTGTCTAAGAAGTCCTCAAAAATGGCGCTTGATCAGTTGCCACTGTGGACTGCCAATGAGTCATCTGACTGGGTGATTTCCACCGACAGCTGGCCTGGCAAGCTGGCCACTGCACAGGAGTCCTTAGGCGGAGCTACAACCAAGAACTGTGGTAGCAGCGGTTCCACCCACAAGGGTAGTGAGACAGGTGCCGGAGACATAGGGAGGGGTATCACCAGCAGAAAGAGGGGGAAGTGGTGTTGCCTCTGTATAGATCGCTGGTAGGACACCCCACCTAGAGTACTGTGTCCAGTTCTGGAGACCACTTCTCCGGAAGAACATAAGACAGAGTAGAGGTGGTCCAAAGGAGGGCAACTAAAATGGTGCAGGGTCTGCATCAAAAGCCTTATTAGAAGAGACTCCAGGACCGCAGTATGTACACCCTGGAACAGAGGAGGGAGAAGGGGTATATGATAGTTAACTTTAAATACCTTACAGTGGTTAATAAGGGACAGGAGGGGATTATTTTTCAGAAGAAAAGTGCTCAAGAACATGGGGACATGTTATGAAGCCGGAGGAGGGTAGATTCAGGAGAGATGTGAGGTAGTACTTCTTCACAGAAAGAGTGATAGACTCTTGGAACAAACTTCCAGTGGAGGTAGTGGGGATGAAAACAGTGATGGGGATCAAGAATGCAAAGGATAAGCACCAGGAAATCATAATAGAAAGAAAGGGGGAAGGGAGAAAGCTGTACATCATGCAAGGTTTGCAGTAATGGTGTGGATAGGGAGAAATGGGCAGACTGGATGGGCCAAGTGGTCCTTATCTGCCATCAAATTCTATGTTTCTGTGTTTCAAATTCTATCTGTTGAGGATGGACCAGCATGGGCATGACTGGTACATGCCAGTGGACCAAAGGTGTTGGGGGAGATAAAGCCCTACTCTGCACCTCAAAAGTCCACTGCTACCAGAGGAGTACCTTATAGTGCCGACACATCCAGAGGTGGAACTGTTTCTCATCCAAGGTTGAGGAGGTAAAAAAAAAATTAACTGTAACAACTCCTGGTTGAGCACGAGCAGTACCTTGACCTATAAGTCGATGTCGATCATCGACCCGAGGACTGATGCCAAGGAGAAGCCATCGGTGGTGTACGACATGCCACACGCACTGAATTTGGTAGAACGACCACCAGTGGAGGCTGTTTCCGAGTGGAGCTGTTGGAGACTAAGAGAGGAATGCGAGAACTGGGATCTTGGAGATCGACTCTTCTTCCATATCCTTTGACAATTGGTTGACAGGGTCGAGAAAAGTCCTGACCGCTTGATCGGCCAGTGTCGGGATCGAAAAGCCTGATGGGGGCACTGTGGGGGGTGGGCAGCTGAATTGAAGGGCAGATTGATGCCCCAAGGGAACAGCCAGCAGCTCGCACACTTTTCAATAAAAAATCAGGACAGTTCTGTTGAACAAAATCTGTGTCAGCTTGGGTTGGGAGTAATGTGTCCAGCAAATGCAGAGACTGGGCTTCAGCCTCCACAGCAAACAAAACAAGTAATCATTGCACTGCTGCAATGCAAAGAATTTGAGGACAGATTACGAAACTAAAAGTTTGTGCCCTGCCGACTTTGCAGTGAAGGACAACTTTTGACTCTGAATTTACAAATGGTCAGCTAAGCATTGTGCCCTGCTTCTGAAGTGAAAAATAGTTTGTACCCTCAGTCAAGTGTGAAAAGTGAAGTCATTGTGCTAGGAGGTGGCCTTTACTTCATGTGAAAAAACCTGCATTGCCACAAGGCTGCGGAGAGACTGGGTCGGGGACAGATTTGTGGTTCTTGAATTCTGACCAACATGCACTGTTGTACAGTTAGCTCTGCGGGATGTAGCTGAGCTGCCATTCCACTTGTATTCTCAGTGCAGTCACTGAAATGTGTTATGTGCACATCCAGACATGTTTTGTTTGCCTAACTTCAACTGTTTTAAATAACTGCAGTCTGCCTGACAAGGCTGGAGCAACTAGCAACTGCTTAAGGATGGCACGAAAAATATGATTCAGAAATAAAACTGGCTACAGGCAACAAAGATATGATCCAGAAACAAAACTGACTACAGATAAGCAGTGAGGGAGACTTTGCAATGCATGTTAGTTTCAAAGTGTGCTGTGAGTACAGAGATGAGATACAAGGGTTGAGAAACTTCAGTGAGGCATTACTTGCAGGGATAACAAGCCCCCAGCTAAAAGTTGACACCCATCCGGAAACAACATCTGACAGGGCAGCACAAGAAAGCTATTAACATTTTGAAAGTTGGTAAAACAAGGTCACCACTTGATACACATCACCACACCACAATTGGTAAGTTTAAAATAGTGTGTGTGGGGGGGGGGAGGGGTTTGGATCCAGAGCTAAAACAATTTTAATTTATTTGCAGGGAGAGCTTTCAGTAACACAGAGGAAGAGCATAGAATTATTCTAGGCAGGCTGATGGAGATCCTGTATATGATGGCCAAAGGGGACATCCCTATTAAAAAGTCTGAAGTGATAGCAGAACAAGAGAAGCACCATGGAGTGCATTTGGGCAATAAATACATTAACAATGTTAGTGGAAAAGAACTCACAATGTGTACTGGCAGGGGCACTGGGTCAGAAGGGCGCTATCAATAACAGCACCATCCACTACAGCATTGTACTGACAGCATGTTCAACCACAGCGGCAGGACAGAATGCCGCTGCACCACAGAGCTCCAACATATTGTTTTAATGTATTTTCATGTTGGGGGGGGGGCTCTGCTCCACACCCCCCTGAAATACAGGTTACTCGCCTGTAACAGGAGTTCTAGGAATGGTATATGTTGTTCATCCACACTTATTGGCAGGTTCCTTGCCGCTTTAAATCTTGCCGGAAGGTCTTCAAGCTGGCTCCTCCCACCCACCCGGTGGTAAAACCTCGGCTCCGCCCCATGATGCCAGATCTGGCCCGCTTGGAAGCTCAGGTTGTGCGTCAAGCCGAGGTCGGGTGGGTCGTAGTGATGAACAATATACCATTCTAGAACTCCTAGTTACAGGTGAGTAACCTGTATTTCTAGGACATGGATATGTTGTTCATCCACACTTATTGGCAGACTCCTAGCAGTTCTCCGGGAGGAGGAGGCAAGGCACACCCCAATACTTACTTGGGAAATAAGGACTGGAGAACTGAGGCCCCAAAACCAGCATCCCGGCGTGACTCAAGGTCGATGTGGTAATGGGTAATAAAGGTGTGTGCTGACTTCCAGGTAGCATCCTGCAGATTTCCGGATAGGACATCCCTGGAAGCAGCCACCGGCGCAGCAGCATGACGGTAGAATGAGCTCTATCCTCTGGGAGGCTCCATGCCGCCAACTTATAGCAGCGATCTATGCAGGAGGTGACCCACCTGCCTATCGTCCGCTTGGCTGCAGGTCTGCCAGATGTGGCTTCAGCGTAGGTGACAAACAGCTGCGCTAACCTCTCCTCGATCTCAGCCGCAGCCCTTATAATGCTTGCCTTCTAGGGTCCAGAGTATGGAGCCTATATTCGGCCTCCGAGCGTGACTGGGTAGAACACCGCAGAGTCAGCACCGGTTAAGGTGAAACTCCGACACCACCTTCGGAAGGAATTTCGGTTGGGGGCGCAGGACAACCTTGTCCCTGTGGAAGACCAGGTAAGGAGACTCGATGCAAAGCGCCTGGAGCTCTCCCATCCTTCTGGCTGACGTGATAGCCACCAAGAAGGCGGTCTTCCACGACAGGTGAGAGAGTTCACACCTGTGCATTGGTTCAAATGGCTTGCCCATGAGCTTTGCCAGTACCAGCAGTAGATCCCACGGAGGTGGAGGTTCTCGCACCGGAGGGGAAATGTGATCAAGGCCTTTGAAAAAGCGCCTGACCACCTTCTCCTGCGCCACAGACTGCTTCCCGGCCCGCGCCCGGTAAGCAGAGATGGCTGCCAGGTGCACCTTTAGGGTCATCGACCTAAGCCCTTGACTAGAAAGGGACCATAAATAGTCCAAAATGCTTGCCACAGAACAGGAGGAAGGGTCCAGGCCCTTGCTCTGACACCAAATGGAGAATCTCTTCCATTTGAAGGCGTAGCATTTTCTGGTCGACTCACGGGACGCCTCAACCACATTGAGGACCTCGTCCGGAAAGACCCAAGGCCTGGAACTCTAGCCGCCAGGAACCAGGCCGCCAGGTGCAGGGATTGAAGGTCCGATGGAACACCTTCCTCTGATTGACTGAAAGCAGGTCCGGCGAGCTGGAAGCTGCCTCGGAGCCTGGAGCTGAGGCTGAGGAGATCTGGTACAGAACTGGCGGGCCAGTCAGGGGCTATCAGATCACCTGCGCCTTGTCCCTCCTTGCTTTGAGAAGCACCTGTGAATCAAGGGAAATGGGGAAAGGCGAGAAGAGGCCGGGGTCCACAGCCTCGAGAAGGCATCCCCTGCAGCGAGCCCTGCTGAGGGGCAGGCATGAAACAGCTCAGCTTCGCTCTCCTGAGGCAAACAGGTCCACCTGAGGTGTGCCCCAGTGGGAGAACAGATCTTGCACTACCACCGGCAGGAGAGACCACTCATGAGATGCAGCCCCTATCCGGCTCAGGGCATCGACCAGGGTGTTGGAGGCTCCTGCCACATGAATGGCTCGGAGATCCGCCCAGGCTGCGCGACGAGTGACCAAATGCGGAGAGCCTTGCATAGAAGCATGGAGCGCCCCGCCCCTGGGTTCAGGTAGTACATGGTCTTGGTATTGTCCATCTGACTCGGACCACTTGACCCCGAGAAACGGAGCAAAGGCGGTGAGAGCTAGGCGGACCGCCGGAGCTCCAGCAGGTTGATGTGGCATCGACTCCTGCGGGGACCAGAGGCCGTGCACCGCTGTTCCCCCAGATGGGCACCCCAACCCATCAGAGAGGCGTCGGTCGATAGAGAGACCGTCGGCTCGGGGCGGACAAACGGGATGCCCTCCTGCAGATGAAAGGGAACGGTCCACCACTGGAGAGCGTTCCACATCTCCCGGGTCACTATCACTAGCTGGTCCAAAGGATCGCAGCGTTATGACCACTGGCTGGCCAGTCCCCACTGAAGGGGGCGCATGTGCCAGCGGACCCAACGGACCACACTGGTACAGGCCGCCATGAGACCCAGAAGGCGCAGGAAGTCCCGGGCAGGGCGCGATTGCCCAACCAGAAATGATCGGGCAAAGGAGGTAAGAACCTCGGCCCTGTCCGCCGGGAGCCGTGCTCTGGCTCGAAGAGAGTCGAGCTCTGCCCTGATGAACAGGATCACCTGCTTCGGCTCGAGTTCCGACTTGGCCTCGTTGATGAGAAGGCCGACTTGAGAGCAAACTGGAGGCCAGATCTCTGGACCGCTCCACCTCCGTCCTGGAGGGGCTGCTATCAGCCAGTCATCCAGGTAAGGTACACCGGACCTCGGCGCGCCAGAGAATGCTGTCACCACTGCCATGCATTTGGTGAAGACCCTGGGAGCTGGAGATAAGTCAAGGGCATGGCTCGAACTCGAAGAGGGATCCTCCGCCGAAAGCGGAGGAATCTCCATGTCGGACGGATAGGGATGTGGAAGAACGCCCTGTAGGTCCAGAGAGCAGAACCACACGCGTGTTCCAGAGATGGTATTATCTGTGCCAGAGTGACCATCCTGAAGGTTCGAGACCTTAGGAACTTGTTCAGGTCGTAGGTCGCAGAATGGGGCACCAGCCCCCGTCTGCTTTCGAACCAGGAAATACCTGGACACGAACCCCGGGTCTGAAGGGGGGTCCTCTACCTCCGTGATCACCTCCTTTTGGAGGAGGAGAGCGATGTCGGCTCGGCGAGCCGCCAGTGAGGCTGCGGACCCCGAGGTGCGATGGCTCTGAAGGGCGGGGCCTGCTCGAATTCCAGAGGTAGGCCTTTTCCCACCACCTCCAGTACCCACCTGTCCGTGGTAACAGCGGACCAGGCGGAAAGAATGTCTGAGCGCCTCCCCATGGGGAAACCAGGGTGAGGTGACAGGATGGGGCGACACCCTCAGCCTGTCACTGGGCAGGCTTGGAGGAGGGACCGCCGAGGGACCTCCTGGCCTTACCTCCTGCTTCCTGTTGGAGGAAGCGACGGCTGGGGCTTGGGATACCAAGGTCGAGCCTGCTGGCCCTGGCGTTGCTGGGCCGGGCGGCTTAGAGGCGAAGACGAAAGGGCTTAGGGCTGTGGCTTGCGGCCTTTGTCCTTCTGAGCGGAAGAGACAGAGTCCAAGGTAGCATTGGACTTCTCGATCCTCTGCAGGTGACCTTCCACCCCAGGGTCAAGAGGTCAGTCCCCAAAAGGGAACATCCGCCAACTTGTGCTGGGTATCCGAGGTAAAGGTGGATATCCTCAGCCAGCCTGACGACGCAGGGCCACTGCGGGTCGCCACAGACCTGGCACATGAGTCCTCGGCGTCTAACGCAGTCTGAGCCGTTGTTTAGCCATTGCCCTGCCCTGGTCCCCACTGCCTGACCGTAGTCTGCAGATCTGCGGAAGATGAGGGACAACCTCATCCAGGGAGCCCAACAGGGCGTGAGAAAATGTGCCATGAGGCGGCCGAACTGGCCTGAAGGCGAGAGGGGACAGCATAGACTTTTCGCCGGCATAATCCAATTTCTTGGATTCCTTGTCGGGAGGTTTGTCCACATCCTTGGCGTTCCCGGCACGCCGGAAGACGCTGTCGGTAACCAACCCCTCGGCCGAGGGGTGTTCCGAAAAACCGGACAGGGAACCGGTAGGGACCGCATACTTCCTGGCCAACCTGGCCAAAGGCGCAGGGCAAGAAGCAGGACGCTGCCAAAGTTCCAAGGCTGGACCCACTATGGCTTCGGCCACCGGAAAGGCCTCCATAGGAGAATCCCTTCGGTCCAGAATCTCCGTGAGGGGATACCTGGCCCGTTTAGAAACGGGTTCGAGCTTCATCCCGGTGGACTCCAAGATGAGTCGAAGCAACCCTAAGAAGGACGAAGGGCTATCGTCCATTGACTGCCCTCCCGAGGACTCCAAGTCCATGCGCTTGGAGAAGAGGGAGGAACCATCATCGGACTCAGAAGAGTCCTCAAAGAGCTGCCTCGGCCTGAGCCACCCTCCACCTGCCGAGGTTTATCGGGAGTGAGGGTGACAGACAGCCTATGGGGCAAACCCAGCCGACCGAGAATTTTGGTCGGAGCCCCAACTAATGGCTGTGGAGGCAGAGGTTCCACCAGAATCGTTGGGGCAGCTGGAATTGGCCGAACAACCGGCCTGAGAACAGGCTCCTCGACTACAACGAGGGGTTGTTTCGGCTGCTCCGGTGACAGCCACTTAATGGCCGGGGAAGACGACTGGGTCGGCTTATTCCCGGTCAAAAGGAGCTGTTGCCACATAAGTTCCTCGTACCTCTGATGCAACTTGCGCCGAAGCCTCCCCTCGTCCGAGGAAGAGGCGGCGGCGCCGCTTGCCGCAGTGCCGAGACCGAGACCGCCTAAGGTGGCGGGATCGGTTGGACCGTGAGGATGTCCGAGACCGAGAGTCTCGACTAGGCCGAGGGAGGCGAGGAGAAGTGTCGGAAATCGGCACTCCCCTCGGCTCGGACGATCCCACCAAGGCTCCGCACCGAGGCACAGACGAGCCGACGGATCCTCAACTCCCACCGGGGGAACCGGGGAGAGGGGATTCTCAGCTTCTCCAGCCGACAACCCGTCTAACGGGTCGAGAAAAATCTCGACCGCCTCGACAGGAGTCTCGGTCAACTGGCCTGACGGGGACACCGTGAAGCCAGTGGCCGAAGCTGAGGGGTCGACCGAAGTCGACTGTCGACAAGGGGAGGGGGATCTTTCCCGCTCCCAAGAGCGTTGACGGAGAGACTTACTTTTGCTCTTTTTGGACCTGGAAAAAGGTCCCGAAGAAGTTGGACCCTCACCTTTGGTCGAGAGGGTCAGACAAAGCTCCTTAAAAGAAGCCGAGTACGAGGCACCGAGAGAGAGCGGGACAAATGCCGCAGCCGAGGTAGAAGCGGCCCGTGCCGCCTCCTCTTCGAGGGCGATCATCTGCTCTAGCTGATCCGCCGAGCCCGCCGCCGCGGACACCGCCAATCGGGCCTCTTTAGATTTCACCGGTGGAATTCTTTTCTCGGGGCGCCCAGTTGTAACTGGGCAGCACGGTCTCAGGACGAGGGCGAAAAGGAAGAGACAAGTCACAGGCCCGCGGGTCGTGCTCAAGGCCCAGGCAGCAGACGCACGGGAGTGCGGATCCGCCCTAGACATCTTCTGTCCGCAAGGGCACCTCCGAAACCGAGAGTCGACGGTCATCGAAGCCGCGAGGAGAAGAAGAAGACCAAGTCTTAGCAAAAACTTTAATTTCGGAACTTTCAAGAATTAGGAACCAGTCTTAATCGCAGAACGTTAAGGAGGGAACCTGAGCTTCCAAGCGGTAAGGAAGATCTAGCGTCATGGGGCGGACCCGAGAGTTTTACCACCCAGGTGGGTGGGACGAGCCAGCTTGAAGACCTTCCGGCAAGATTTAAAGCGGCAAGGAACCTGCCAATAAGTGTGGATGAACAACAAATCCATGTCCCTAGAACTAAAAGATTCTCACTCCAAGGGGGGTGCAGATCATGGAGAAAGATGAATGTGTGGGGCCACTGAATACTGTTTTCATGGCTCTTTGTAAAAAAAAAAAAAAACAAGTCCAGCAGCGAAGAAATAAAGGGAGACCAGGATTAGAACCCTGGTCTCCGAACCCATTCTGCTGAGCTGCTCCATGCCTTATTTCTCCCTGCCACAGGAGCAGCTCGGCCAGTCTTCTGAAATCCTCTGCCCTTCAGCTATTTCCTAGCACCATGGACAGTGACCTGGCTAGCACTTACTGCATAGTGCTATTAGTCCCCTATCTCTGTCCATGGGAGCACTTTACCTGCGCTATTATTGAAGCGCTGTTCTAACTCATTACCACTGGGGCAAGAACCTAGAAGAAAACCTGCTGGCAACTGTCAAAAATGCAAATTATCTTTCAATGCTTATTGTCGGTAGTACTGACAGTGGTGTAACTGAAAAGGAACTGGTTTACATTGTTTATGTAAATCTCAACAATGGTTAAGTGGAGACTACATTTCTATGAATGAAAGCTGCATCAGATGGCACAAGTGAGGGACTGAAAAATCTCCTCTTAGATATTCTTGCAGAGAGTGGCCTTAGTGTAAAAAAAGTGGTGGGGTTTGGGGCTGATGGGGCAGCTGCCAACATGGGTGTAAGATGGGGTCTTACTGCACTTTTAAGGGAAGACATTGAACGGTTAGTTGCTGTTTACTGTTTCACACACAGATTAGAACTGGCTGTAAAAGAGGTTTTGGAGAACACCTATTTCAACGAAGTTTCAAACTTTCTGACCCAACTGTTTTATCTCTATCAGAAAAGTCCTAAGCGACTCACGCAATTGCGGTCCCTTGCCCAGGCAATAGAGATGTCAGTTGAAAAGCCCAGGAAGGCTCATGGCCCACGCTGGGTGCAGCATAAACTTCCTGCCACCTTGCCTGTTACCTAATCACACCCTGTAATTTGTGCCCATTTAGAATCTTTGGCCACAGATCCAACTCATGACCAGCCCAAAGCCAAGATAGTGTTGCAACTTATGACTAAATTCCAAATGGTGACACACCTTTTGTATTCTGAACAGTTGCTTTAGCCATTTGCCAGATTCTCGCTAGCACTTCTCAAAAAGAAGTAGCTGAAATGCCAGAGCTACTTAGCTCCGATGAAACTCTCAGAGACACTCTTAAATATGCAAAGCAAGAGTGGTCCCATAGGGGGCAATGAACTTGAAATTCTCTTAAAAAAAGGTTCTGATGTTCTTTCAGGAGCATGTCCTGAAGTCACAAGGGTGTGAAATTAACACATTTCAGCAGCCAAGCTGTTAAAAATTTTAAACAGCAATGTAAGAAATACATTACAAACATTGAGAAGTGTTGTGAAGAAAGGTTCTCATTGACTGATGAAAGTAATATTTATAACTGTGCAAAATTGTTAGATACCAGACTTTGGCCAGCAGATCCAAAAGGAGCTGGAGCTGTATGGTAACAATGACATTACTGTAGTAGCTGACTATTTTTCAACACTTTTGCAGCCTGACTGCGGCAGTGCTCTGCTGCTTGCAGAATAGCAAGAGTTTAAAATTTTTGCCAAACCAATTTCACGAATCTGTCTGCCTCTGCTATCTGGTCAAAACTGGCATGTGACTTCCAAAATTCTTGTCCTAATCTGCTGAAGCTTGTGAATGTGTTGAGAATATTTCAGTGGCTAATGCAATAGTAGAAAGGTGTTTTTCATCTATGCACAAGGGTAAAACTGACTGGAGAGCATCTCTGGCAGAGGACACTGTAGAAACATTGATTCGCATTAAAAATTAGGGCCCCCCCTTCCAGCTGAATTCAACCCAGAAAGGGCTGTAGATACATTTTTCAGTCAAAAGCCAAAATGTTCTGATGATATGGCAGCTCAGGATGGATGCACCCCAAAAAAAAAGGCTAGAATTACAGGCTACATGCCTGGTGGAAAAGGGTAGCTAGCAAACTAGACGACCCAATATGAAATCAACCCAGTCCTTGTTGGTTGCTGGGTTTTTACTTTTTAATCTATTTTGTCACGGTCTGTTTCTCGACAGACGTGACGCTCACTGGCTCTGAGTCTCTTGAATAATGTGTTGTGCTGTGTACAACTGCTGTTTGTGTCAAAATGGCCAAAATAAACAGGTAATGTCTGAAACTATGTGTACAATGTGTGTTTGATCAATATATACAAAGACAAGTAGTTATTATAGAGTTTAGAGTAAAAATACCAATTTTTTGAAACTGCTAATCAACTTCGGCCAACTGCTAATAATTTTCCACTTTGATTAGCAAAGGCTGCTAATCAAGTCTCTGACACTAACCTATGCCTTTATATTTATGATTGTGCTAGAAATACATTCTTACTTAAAAAAATATTTTTTTATGGACTAAAATATATGGCTGCTTCAAGCATTTCTGTAAAAGCTCCCTGCTACTGGGTCTCACATTTGGCTCCCCTTCCCTAAATTCTGCTAAACTAATTCTCTACTGGCCTCTTTTCCATTTTGTTAGGGGTGCTATGCTATACCGGTGTAACAGCATAGTATTATAATACAAGTAAAGCACAACAGTGATGGAGACTCCACACAATTTATACTCCAGTACTGAGGGTTCAAATATCTTCCATTCGCATCTGGGGCTGCTGCTGAATCAACCACAATATATTTTTCACAGCTATCATAATGTGAGCATTTTGTACGATACCCTTGCATTCTATCTGCCTTTTCTATTGCTTTCTTCCGATTTCCTTTATGCCTCACTCTCGCACTCTGGTTTTGTCCGTCTACCAATTTCTTTGGCGTTTCTCCCCAAGTCTGAATGTCATTCTCTTTGTTTCCAGTCTGCCCCTAACACTCATAAGAAGAATATACTTGTTTAAAAAAATTAGCCACATCGCACAGTTTTAAGATCTGACAGTATCCTAAACTAAGCCTTGCCTCCTGAACACCGGTGAAGGCAGGAAGCTATACACCCAACTCCATATTTTGGAGATGTACAGAAATGGAAACATGGATACTGATAGGCCACACAGCTCCTAATGCCACCTGAAGAACTCCTAGTTCCAGATCCCAACTTGAGGAATGCAATGTCTCCCCTCAATAAATCTGATTAGTAAGATGACTATGAGTGCACAGAACTCTACTGGGAGATGAGGGGATATCACTGTGAAAGGCTCACAATACACCACTGCTGCACTGTGGCAACAGATCAGCACCATTTGTTGCATTTAGCTGGTGGGCTGCCTCCCTTTCGATTCTTTTTAATAACAATCCTGCCATTCCTGCTCTGCTGGTCACCCTGCTCTTAACTAATCCTGCTACCTGTGATCCCTCCAGCACCTCTCCCTGCTGATTTCCATTCCCCTTCACCACGCACAGTGTCAGTAACACACTGCTTTTTTTGCTTTTTGTTAGAGATTTCTCTTGCTTCTCTCTTCCCCCAACCCCTGACCCAGGCACTGTTGCAAGTGGTGGGGAACGTCCATGTATATGGATAGAAAAGACCTGCATCATTTCTACTCACCACCACAGCAGAGAATGAAAACAACCTCAACGGACTGTATCCGCAATGCTCCCAGGCCAGTACACAATGATCTACTGGAAGCACATCAACAATCCTGTACTGTGTATGGTGGAGAAGAGGATTAAGTGTAAACGAGCCTTATCAGACTCTGAGTAGGAAAGAAATAACTCTCTCTCGTAATGGAAATACTTCAGCTTGCATGCACCAAGCTCTGTGATAGATATTTGTTTTGCGTGCGTAGTTTTGATTATTTTTTCCCCCTTACGTCATCCATTCTGTGCTGCATGTTAATCATCAGTCACATCCACAGTGATGTGATCTGGGACACTCACATGAGAATCAGGGGTGCAGCCAGAATTCTGCTACTGGCTGGACTCAATGCAACAGTTGGTTTGTGTGCTAGACCTGTATGCTAATTAATTAGGGTTAGGTGGATACTACCTGCACTATTTCGAATGGTGGCAACAATTTTCCTGCCACAGGAAGTAGTGGGAGCAAGCACTGTGGTTGGAATTAAACATGTATGGGACAGGCATAGGGGATCCATAGAGGTAAAACAATGGGAGAGTCAGAAGCCATAAACAAGTACAAGGCTTGCGGGCAGACTGGATGGGCCCCCTGGTGGTCCTTATCTGCCGACAGTTTCTGTGTTTCTAATCTGTGAATAAGGGGGTTGATAGAACATTATTCAAATCAGTGGTCCTGGATCATGGAACTAAATACCCCCAGACAGTGGATTATAAGTGCATCTAGCTAGCCTGGTAAATAGGATAATGCACTACCTGCGCAAGCCTACCAACAGTGTCACTGTTGTAGAGTTTTAAATAACGTACTGGGCACGCGTGGGAAATGGGAGCCCAGAGTATAGGATCTACTCAAGCACCAATAAAGTGTGCTACTGATTATTTTTATTTGGATAAAGCAGTATTCACTACAGTGACAAATCTAGATGAGAGGTTGGAGGGAGTCAAGAGAATAAAGGACAACAGAATTTTTCTCTTAGGGTAATTCAGGTATGAAAATCTCAGGGTCCATGGGTAGTTGTGTAACTAGTGTGCATCAATGCAATCCACAAGTTGACAGATTCCCAAAATACAAGAGCCAAAACATAGAAACAAGTTAGCTTAGGAAGAACACAGTTTTTGTAACCACGAGTTGGTGTTGTTGTTTATACATATTTTGTGTGTACAGACTAGAGACCAAAACTATTATTAAAGCAACAACATCAGTGGTGACTACGGACAGTAATACAGACATCATCAACTGACAACCATGCCTACCTTTCGGAATATGTACTATTTTTTAAAACAGGGTTGAAAATTGACCACAATTTCTCTACAGAGCATAGCATAAGAACACCTCTCATTGGTGCAGCACTGAAATTTCCCATTTCAAATAAACAGTGCCGCTCCCGCTTCAATGACAGTGCTCCACTACCTGGTGTCACCATGACTCCAAAGCGGGAGTGTCAACGCTGCTAGACTATGTGAACACGCATGTGACTGCTGGAGGAAAAAACTATAAAAAAGGTAAAAAAAAAAAAAAAAAATTTACGTACCTACCGTAATTGTTGATCTTTCTGTGTATCTTCACCATTCATCACTACTGGGTATAGCGCCGGAGCTAGGACCCCACGGGAGACTTTTTTTTTCTATGGGCAGAGTTGACGCAGGGCTGGCGGCGCACTCGAGGCCAACGTTCCACGTGGCGCTCGAGGGTTGGCCGTTAGCTGCCATCGACTCTGTCCCAGCCCCAGTTCTGAAACACCGGAGAGTGTAAGGAAGGGAGGGTGGGTTGAGGCAAGAGAACCTAAGGAATAGACAACAGGAAAGGAATAATAAACTAAAAGGAGAAATAAACGACAGAGGAGACAGAAGAAGAGATTAAAATAGGAAATTGGGGAGTGAGGGGCCCCAATCTCTGGAAAGAGGAGTGGGAAGGAGGGAAGGAGAGATGGGGGAAAGAGAAGGACACCCCCAGGAGCGGTTCTGCACATTGTGATTTTTAGAAGACGATAGTCCAGCCCTGGACTATCGAGGTTCAGCTGCAGGAGGCCAAGCCAGAATTTTAAAGCAGCCTTGGTCTAGAAGACCAACTAACAAGGGAGTGCAGGCTGAGGGTGTGTCTCAAACTCTCTCCCACCTCCCTCCCAAAAGCGGGGATTTTAAACAACCAATATGGCTTAGGAGGAAAAAAATCTGAACTCAAATTCTGAGTCCATAAATTAAACATATTGAGAGAAGGGGGGGGAGGGGGCCTCCAACACTCCAAGACTCCTTAGAAATAAGGGAGAAGAGAAACAGAGGCCCCCCCATACACCTCCATAAAACCCCCAAGGGATTCATCCCTGTGTGTCTCCACAGTCCCCTCCTGCCTAATCGCAAGGGAGAGGAGAACGAGGAAACAGAAGACACACAGGGGGGAGGAGGGAGTCCAGAGACTGAGGCCCACAGGGAGAAGGAGGGTGGGATTTAGTGATGAATGGTGAAGATACACAGAATTACGGTAGGTATGTAATTTTCATATCTTATCTGTGTCAATCTTCACCATTCATCACTAATGGGTGAGTACCGAGCCCCCCAAAGGGGCCCCTGAACTACTCCAAGGGACTAGGTCCCTTAGCCTCCAGTGGGTGAGACACTGAAGGGGAGAACCCTTACAGGCCTGTGACTGGTCTAGGTGAGACGGGGATCCCCCAGTTGGGGAAGGAGGGTACCCCGAAAGCCGCTGTCTCACCCTTTGGGAGAAAAGATGGGTTCTCCGGTACGCGGAGTAAATCACCCTACGCTGGGCCAAGGGTGATAACCAGGATAGGCGAAGCCATGCCATCCACCGAAGGCAGATCACTGTCCCTACCACTCTGGATGCCACCTCACTGGCATCATAAGATGCCCTTGCTTGGTGCCATGCTAGCTCCAGGCCCTGCGCAGAGAGGGCAATGGCTTGCCAGGTTTCCTCCGAATCAGACATTGAGGCTAAGACCTGTCCTAGCCTGGACCACAAGAACCTGTTGTAGGCTGCAAAGTGGGCCTGATGTGCTGCAATTGAAAGAGAGATCCGTGCCGAGTAGAATACTCGTCTCCCCCAGAAATCTAAATCTGTAGAGTCCGAATTCGGGGGGCGGTCATGGTAAGGGGCGCGAGGCCCAGAGGGGGTGTCCAGGGAAGTCAACCCCGAAGAGGGATGAGGCAGAGAACCTGGAAACCCGGAGGGAGCGCAATACTGCTGGCATAGGTCCCTTGGGGCTGGTACAGTGGAAAAGGGATGTAGCCAGAGCCAATGTGATGCTTCCTGAAAAGGAATAGGCCAGATGGGAGCCACCAGGTAAGCCGCACTATATTCGCCTAAAAAGGCACATGTCACATGCTCGGGATTGCTAATCGGGACTGGAGTAAGGTGGAGCTCGTCCAACATCCTTGCAAGGAAGCGCTGATAAGAGGACAGATCAGACGCTGGGGAGATGTGGACTGAAGGTTCCTCTCCCTCCACAGAGGGAGAAGAGGATGAGCTCCCAGGTTCAGGGTCCGGCTGCATAGAAGCATTGTGAAACACCTGTTGGTCCAGGGCATGGAGGTAGGTGGGGAAATGTGCAGCGGAACCTCTGAACTGTTCCCAGGTGAGAGGCCTCCGAGGACTAGGAATACCTGGAACAGCTGGGGATGGGGACAGGCTCCTAGCAACAGGAGAACGGTCTCTGTCAGGGCAGAGGAGCTAACAGGAAACCCTTCGCAGTGAGGGGGATCCAAAGGCCGCTGCAGCTAACAGCCGTTCAACCAGATCAGAACGGTTAGAGCTGTGCCCAAAGGAAGAAATCCCCCTGTGAGATAACTGGTACCGTGAGAGTCCAGAAGGATGGCCCCTGACCTCTGAAGTTAAAGTCCCTCTCGGGGACTCCTCCACGGAAAGGCGAGGGTCTGCGCTGCAACTCCTCCCAGAACCAGGCTGGGCTCTAGGGAGGGCGCGCTGTGTCACACCACTACCTCTCAACCCTTCTGAATCAGAGAGGGACCTCGTCCTCATAGCCACCAGCCTAGGCAGCAGGCAACTCTGGGCAGCCTCCGAGAAGTCCACCCAGGGAACCTTACCCTCCCCTTCCAGGTGCTCCCCGGGCTGCCCCAAACTTGGGCTGTCCAAACACACCAAGGAAGGGGGTACTCCAACTGGAGGAACAGAAACACCAGTGACTCCAGGTTGCACAGTAGTGGACACGGGGGCCACAGCTGGCTGGTCAGACCCCCTGACCCTAAGGTCCACTGGTGACAACTGACCCCCAGTGGGACGCTGAGTGGGGGCCGAGGTGCTGGAAACGGAGGGGTCCGATGATTCCGAAGAACCTGGGAGCCAGTCCGGATCAGACCAAGAGTCCGCCTCCGAAGAGGCAGGCTAAGAAGTCCAATGCCAGACAACTCCCCGAGCCCCTCCAGTTCCTGGACCACGAATCGAAGCATCCTGAGACTCGGCACCGCAAATGGCGCCGGAGTGAAGCACAGCCCCATGCCTGGTGCAGACACCCACCCCGGCACCGTGAATGGCACCGAAGTCGGGCGTGGCCCAGAGTGCGACGTCGACCGCATCCCCAGTGCTGCCGACAGCCAAGTCCAGCATGGGACATCACCTGACGCCAACACCCACCCGGTGCCACGAATGGCACCAAAGTCGAAACCACGACCCTAACGCCAGTACGCCCCCAACACCCAAGCGCCCGCCGCAGCGCCGAGGTCAGGGTCGGTGCTGGCCCCGCCCCTACCCGCACATGGCACCGGGACCAGAACCAGGCCCAGAAACAGCCAAAACACTACCCCTGGCACTGCCAAAAGCCTCGATGCTGCGAACAGCATCAGAGGTGATGGTGGTGCTGAGAGAAGGCCTGATGCTGACCGCGGCACCATGCTCAAAGCCCATGGCACCTCGAACGGTGCCAGGACCAAGAGTGGCACCACGAGACGGCATCAATGACGGTGCCAGTCCAGACCCAAAGGGCTTGGAATATGACACCGAGGGAGCCTTCGACACCGAAGAGGTGACTGCCAATCCGGTGCCTCCCAATTGACCCCCGAGGGGGCCAGCCTGGGCCTTCTACACCGCAGAAGAAACCTCCACCGCAGCAAGGCTAGAAGAGGCATGGGCTCCCTCCTCCACGGGCCGAAAAGACTGGGAGGAGAACCAGAGGAAGGGCTGAGAATCCTCACCTTAGCCCGCCGACTGCGCATTTGTCTTCCGAAAGTCGGCGGCACACATCCAACTTTCCATGTGCGGTTCTCAATTATTCGGCGGTCCATCGAGAAGCAAATGTCACAGTTGTCCATATCGTGGTCGGGCCAAGGCAGGAAAGACAGCGGTCATGCTGGTCCGTAACGGAATAGAGGTGGCCACAGGGGCACCGACGCATAGGAGGCCGCCCCGCTTTTGGCGTCTTCTTGCCCCCCGGACGAAGACGACCGTATGGAAAACAAACAGAAACAGTACTAAGCGCGCTTTGAAATAAAAAGGAAAAGTCTTACTGGTCTAGAAGCGACGTTCAGCAGGCAAGTAGAACCGAGGCAACTAACAATATCGACTAGGCCGACGAACTAGGCCACAACACTAACAGTCTCCACACGAGGTACCACACTCGACTGCGGGTGAGAAAGAACTGGGGCTGGGGCGAAGTCGATGGCAGCTAATGGCCAACCCTTGAGCGCCATATGGAACGTCAGCCCTGCGTCGACTCCACCCATAGAAAAAAAAAACAAGTAAAAAAAGTCTCCCGCGGGGTCCTAGCTCCGGCGCTATACCCACTAGTGATGAATGGTGAAGATTGACACAGATAAGATCAAAATCTCTCACAAAAAAAATCAACACACTGCTTAACACTGCGTTATACCTCTGTTTCAAAATGGAACATTCAGCACTTTCCAGACCTGGACAAGACAGGCCAGACTTGATGCCCTTTGCTTACAGCAAATAGAAACAGCTGTTCTTTGCCTCAGACAACATTATGCTGAGGATGCCCAAGGGCCACAAGATTATTAGCTTTTCATGGGAATGGGGGCAGGTGCCGTCACCTACCCCCACAGACCGGGTTATTCCATTTTTCTGGTGGTCCTCAATCCCCCCTCCCCTTGCGTGGAGCACCTCGACGCACTGGCGCACGACAACCCTGCCAGCGTCGACCATGCTAGCTAGCTACGTGCTTTGCTTGGCATGCTGCAGTGTCCCCGGTCTCCACCGGGGGCCGCTGGTATGCCAGAGCAACCCACCCTTCCTTTCCCAGGAAGGAGAGCACCACAACGGCACACATCCTCAACCCTTCCCCTGCTGACTCCCGGCACCCCAGCTTGCTCCCGAACCTGGGTTGCTGGTGTGGCGTCCAGCGCCTCAACCCTCAGCACCACTGGGCCAGCTACTTACACCTTGAAATACCTAGGAAACCACCTGCCAAACTACCCCACACATTCTATAAATGTACATCAACCCTTTACTGCCCAGCTACAGCAGGACCTCACGCACTTGAACACACTGTCCCTCTACTCATCCCATAGGGTGGAGGTCATTAGAAGGGTGCTTTTACCATATGCTTTGTAGATCTTCTCAAAATATTCCTTTTACACCTCCTGGAATCTGTATGTAAAAAATGGCAGTGGGTAACATCTATGTTTGTCTGCGTAGGGCAGTGTCCTCGAGTCCGGCTGCAAATTCTCTACCTCACGCATCCAGGGATCTCTCCCTCCCAAATCTTCACTATTTTTATTGAGCAATGAAGTTACAATTTTCTGTTTCTTAGGTATCTGGTAGGACCTCCCCAAAGAGGGCCACTATGAAACAGGCTGAGCTTCCCTTTTCAACCTTAATCCCACTCTCATTTCACACAGCATGGGTCTGTACTACCTTAAAAACATAAACCCTTGGTGCAGAAGTATGATAACAGTGTTGCATTAGCTAAAGAAAGCCCTTCACCTAACAGCATTTCTGCCCCGCTACTTCCGCATCTCAAAATTAGAACTCCTACCCACACTCAGACATCGGATATCAAACATGGGAACACTATTCTCTCCACTAGTATCTTTTCCAACTTGATGCTTTCCCTACATTCCTCACTTTCCCAGAAATGCAACAGCAATATGGTCTCCGACAAACAGACTTTTACCATTACCTCCAGGTATGCCACTACGTGACAACACTCCCTACAACAGCTCAAAGTGCCACCAACATCCCTACCAGATAAAATACAAAGGAACAGCTCAAGAGTTAGTGTGCTCACTCCAAAAAATTCACAGAATCAGCAGCAGAAGGAAGGCACAACTCATACTGGAGATAAATCCATAAACTTTTATTAAATAAGATATAAAAATGTCCTTGTGGTAACACAGCACAGGTACTCACACTACCAGCCACCAACAATCTACGTCTACGAGGTGATTTAATTTACATGTACGACATAATAAATGACCCATATCTGTTTTTTCAAATGGGTTTCGAATTTAAAAATAATATATATAACAGTAGAGGTCACCCACTACAGATTAATAGGTCTAAATTTGTTCATGTTTCCAGAAAAAACTACTACACTCAAAGAATTATAAATCTCTGGAATAATCTACCATTAGAAATTGTTACCAGTAATGACAAAGAAACCTTTAAAAATTGCTTTGACAAACTTATATTTAATAAGCCAAACTTGGGGTACTATAATTGATAAGGTGCAGTTATGGGCTTTACAGCCTCCTTTGCACTACATTACCTCAGAAATCTGACCGGTTTCGCTCGACAGAGCCTCCTCAGGGACTGGTGTGTTACTACACTCTAGTGTCCCTTAAATAATGTAATTTCTTAAAGTGACAGTTGCAACAATAGTCACTTAAATACTACATTCATCCAAAAAAACAACAACAACAAAAAAAAACACCTTGTGTCTAAATTAAAAACACATGCTAATGTACATTGGGTGATCAACGTCTCCTTATTAAGGAGTACAAAGAAAAGTAAAAAAGACTACATATATACAGAAAATTCATCTTTTCATATTTTTTACTCCAACGTTTTTTTGCTCACATAGCATGGGGTCCATACTTCTAATGCACCGTTTAACAGTTTCGATATATGTAGGTAGCCATAGAAATTTCTATTATGCTACCATTATCCTTACATATATACTTGATTTCTCTCATTGATGTATAATTCTGACCCATACTCATACAACCATAGTACTACCACAGGGCAGGAAAAATCCAGACGTGTGTCAAAAGGGGAATTCTTTATTGTCATTGTTTGAATTGTATCTATCTTCTATTTTTATTCAAAAATGGAGACAAATCAAAAGCATCATTTAGGCCTTTGTACCTTGTGGCACCCAACTCATAAATCCAGAATGCCTCTCTTTGTAAGGTATTAGTGTCAATATCGCCCCCTCTTGGGCCCAATTGGATTTTCTCTATGCCACAAAAACTGAATCTATGTAATGTACCTAGTTCTTGTATAGAAGAGATATACAATGGAGAGTTGTCAGATAAATGATTTATTAACACAAGGGCTATTTGACCTCAGGTAACCTCACGAGTGGCATAAGCCACGACTGAGAAGTCCGAGGTCAAACAGTACAAGTGTAGATAAATCATTTATCTGACA
Source organism: Neoceratodus forsteri (assembly GCA_016271365.2). NCBI lineage: Eukaryota > Metazoa > Chordata > Ceratodontiformes > Ceratodontidae > Neoceratodus > Neoceratodus forsteri. The sequence continues at coordinate 1,089,828,592 of CM057456.1, forward strand.
GCTCACCATTGTATATTTCATTTATGAAATAGGGATGCTTTCTGTCAGTGCAGGGACATTTCCTTTTAATTGTTTATCTTTTTTAGCATATGTTTGTCAAAAAAGTGAACAAAAAAATAGCATTTTCTGCTCATTTTTGCTAATTATAAAAAATCAATACGGTATCTATAAAGGAAATACCACTTATTTTGTAGATAATTTTGTGCTAAATAACTTTCATGCTCGCAGCACTATGCTATCTTTTTTCATTTTAAAGTTATTTGCATTTGAATATAGTTAATACTGGTACTGAGGCTGAACATTCTAAATAAGTTCCGGAGTGATTGTCATGTATCTTCTATGTGTATAAATCTGTGATGATGTGTCTACTACATGTATAAATGTAACATTTTGAATTTATCACTTAGTAGCTCAGATTTATCACATAGGATTTATGTCCACGCCTATTGCATAAATGCCTGTATAGAGCATTTTTCTCCACCTTACATTTTATTTCACTTAAGTGACTGCAAATTCTTTCAAATTTTCTCAATGTTTTTCCTACATAAATTACTCTGCACTTGCATGTTGCCAAGTAAATAATGTTATTTGTAGAACAATTAATAAGTTCTCTAATATCATAAATTTTATTCTGATTCACTGTTGAAAAATGTGCCTGTTGTGTACAATTCCCACAATATTTACAGTGACCACATGTGAAAAAACCTTTCAGTTGTTGTGGCAACCAATTTCCTTGTGGTTGTTTCACCGCCCTTGGTTGAAGTAAATGTACCAAATGGTCACCCAAATTCCTGCCCCTCTTGAACACATGTCGAGGTTGGACACTTGTTATTCCTTTTAAGGTAGGCTCTGCCTGCAGCACATGCCAGTTCTTTTCTAAAATGTCCTTAACCTGCCCTGAGATTGGACTATAAGTAGTAAGAAAATTCAGAACTTCACAATCTTGTTTTGGTTTTTCTCTGTATCGTAATAAGTCTGCCCTCTGTATATTTACAACAGATTCCTGAGCATTCACAACTACATTTCTTGCATAGCCCCTAGAAATAAACCTCCGGGCCACATCCTGTGCCCCTTTCTGGAAATCAGATTCAAGCACATACACTGCAACTTAGGGATGTTGCTGATGGTGTGGCGGGGGTGACAGCTCGAGGCATGTAGAACAGTATTTCTATCTGTTGGCTTTCTAAACAGCTCTGTCTTAATGGTTCCATCATAGTTTGTTTATCTGCACATCCAAAAATGTTATCTTACTTACATGTGCTTCCACATAAAAATGTAAGTTTGGATTACTGTAGTGCAGATATTTTACAAATGCAACAAGCTGTTCGCGTACCCCCCCCGCCACACCATCAGCACATCATCAATGTACCGTCTCCAAAGATCTATAAATTCATAATACAATATTGTTTTCCCGATCATAAATATAGTCCCTCTCCCACTGCCCCAAGTAAAGGTTCGCATAATTGGGAGCAAAGGTAGCTCCCATTGCCGTGCCTTTAACTTGGAGGTAATATTTCCCTTGGAAAATGAAAGCATTCTTAGTCAGTACTAACTCTGACAGCTTGATTATAAAATCTTTCTGGCTCTCACCCAACCCAGTTGCTCGATCCAGCCATTCACGCTCTGCCTGTAAACCACCATCACGCGGTATGTTGGTATATGGAGACTCTATATCCATTGAGACCAACATCCATTCTTGTTCTAGCTGGAGATCCTCCAGGATGCCCAATAGCTTTGTGGTGTCAAGAACATAAGATGGCAACCTTTTAACAATGTCCCCAATATGGGCATCATCAAACTGGGACAAAGGCTCTGTTAATGAGCCAGTACCTGAAACTATCGGCCTTCCTGGGGGATTCTCCAGCCATTTGTGAATTTTTGAGAGAGCATAAATGATTGGTCTCACTGGGTGAGGCACTTGTAGAAACTCAAGCGTAGTATCACCTATTGTGCCCTCTAAGTATGCTTCATTTAACACAGAATCAATTTGCTTTTTCAAGTCCTTTGTAGGATCTTTTTCCCACATAAGCAATTAGTGTCCATAACAACCAATGCCCAGCCCCCCACCCCATCGACAGGTTTGACTGTAATTTCCAAATTTTCTTCTAACTGCTTAAGGGCTACCCTTTCTTCATTATTAACACTACAAAATCTACTGTTACTATTGGCAACTTCATCAGATAATGTTTCAATGTCCTGGATGCACAGTTCCTCAAAATTCAATACCACATTATTGGGAGCCAGGTTAAATACAGATCAGGATTTAAACACCTGAAGTCCAGAGTCCTGAGGCACATCATTATTACTAACATCTTCTAATAGCTCTAATTCCCCACATACGTGTGTCTCACAACACCCCCATAGTATTACCACGGGAGATGGAGATTCCAAAAAGCCCATTTTATTTTTACCACAAAATATTTTTAAGTTCAGTTTCCTTGTAAATTTTTTGAGATCAAGAAAAATAGCAAATTTACTTGGCTTGTAAATAGGAATGAAACTCAAACCTTTAAGAATCGATAACTGGGCTTCCGACAGAGCATGCAGGGACAAGTTCACAACATTTATTTCTGGCTCCTCCTACCTCTCTGAATATTCGGCTGTACTTTCCTCGTTTGTTGGAACTGCACTTGTCCCATTCTTGTTTCTCCCACAGCCGCCCCTCCTTGTTCTTTTCCTTCCGCAAATCTGACTGATCTCCTCAGCTGGTTGTTGATACCTGACGTCTCCTCTCCTGATTGGTTGTCCCCTGACTCGATCTCAGATTCCGATGTAGAATGGAAAAGTACAGTTACGTAAGAACTTACCGTAACAGCAGGTCTTTGAGAGAGGCTCTTGCAGTAGGTATTCACATATAGGACTGAACCTCCAGGCGTCAGGACCCCGCGGAAAAATTTCTAGCTAGCAGTCTCTGGCGGGGAACCGCCCCCACATCAGGTGACTGGCGTCATATGACGTCAGTATAAAGGGATGGTCCCCCACGCCTGCCTTCCAGTTTTTCCCACCAAGGGCCAAAAGAGGCAAGACGAGAGAGAAGAGGATATTCCCCCCCCCCATGGAAATGGAGCCAAAAAAGCTTAGGGGGATGGAGGGTGGGAAGGTAATACCTACTATAAGAGCCTCTCTCAAGGATCTACGGTTATGGTAAGTTCTTACGTAACTGTACTATCTTACTTCGAGAGGGCTCTTGCAGTAGGTATTCATATATAGGACTGAGTTCCAAGCAGTCTGGAACAACGAAAGGAGGATTGTCATCCATAGCATGGAACCTCAGGCTGAAACGGGTCTCAAGAAAGGAGACCTTGTAGCACAGCCAACCTGAAGCCTGCTCTACGGCGAGAGGCAATGTCCAAACTGCAGTGTTTCGTAAAGGTATGGACAGAAGTCAAAGTTGCGGCTGCACAGATGTCTGGTCTGCCACTGACACATTCTTGAAACAAGCCGCAGAGGCAGCTACTCCTCTGGTGGTGTGACTTCTGACTTGACCCGGCAGGGTCTTCCTGTACTTGTCATAACAGAAAGTGATACAATAAGCCAACCATTTTGATAGGCATTGCCTAGAAACAGCATTGCCTTCTCTTTTGTGAGCAAAAGAGACAAAAAGTTGATCAGTTTTCCTGAGTCCAAGTGGTGTAGTATCTCAGTACTCTGTGAACATCCAAAATATGCAAGAGGTACTTCCCTTGACTGGAATGTTGCGTACAGAAAGCGGGTAGCTCAATGGATTGATTCAGTGTAGATTCAACCACCACCTTAGGGAGAAACTTAGGGTTGGTGTGTAGAGCCACACGTTCCTTGTGGAAAATCAAGTATGGGATTTTGCACATCAAGGCCTGAACCTCGGAAATGCACCAAGCAGAAGTAATGGCCACTAGAAAGAGTGTCTTCCAAGTAAGGAACTTTAAAGATGGGCCCGAGTCTGAAGGGTGTCTACCTTGTCTGGAGGCAAAAAGGCTTTGCCGATGGTCGTGTCCAGAATCGCCCTTATAAATTGGAGGGGTTGGCAAGGGACCAAATGGGACTTTGCCCGGCTGATGGTGATACCCAGGCTGGTGAAAACCTGCAGGGTAAGGGAAAGGGAATGCATGAGTTCCTCCCTGGATGGGGCCGCTAGGAGTCAATCGTCCAGGTACAGGAATACCTGAACTCCCTGGGAACGCAGGTGGGCCGCTACCACAGACAGGCATTTGGTAAATACTCAGGGGGCTGAGGAAAGACCAAATGGGAGGGCCCTGAATTGGTAGTGGTCCCCCTGAAAGCAAAAATGAAGGAATTTGCGGTGGGGAGGGCATATGGGGATATGCAGGTAGGCATCCTGCATGTTCAGAGCGCATAGCCACTATCCCTGCCGAAGGAGTGGTAGAAGGCTCTGCAAAGAGAGCATTCTGAAGCATTTGTACTCCACGAACACGTTCAGGGAGCTGAGGTCTAGGATAGGCCTCACATCTCCCGTCTTCTTTGGAACTAAGAAGAAATGGGAATAGTAACCTGTCCCCCAAAGATGGCTGAGGACTGGTTCTATCGCCACCTTCGAGAGAAGGGAGATGACTTCTTCAAGAACCAGAAGATGATGTTGCAGAGAGTAGGATGACTGGAGGGGGTGGTCTTCTGGGTGGTTTCTGTAGAAACGCTACTGAGTGTCCTGCTGATATCAACTGAAGCGCCCAAGCATCTGACGTTATCCTCTCCCAACCCGGCAGATGGAAGGAGAATCTCCCCCCTACTGGTTCCTCTGGAACCTCCAGAGGAAGAGGAAGAGGGAGAGGCAGGGAGTCAGAAGGTGTTGGGCAGCGCAGCAGCCAAGGCTCCTGTGGCTTTTCTGCTGGGGGGAGTCTTGGTCGCTGAAGGGGCCTGATGTTTGTTGGCCCGTGTGCCCTGTGGCTTTTGCATTTGTTGGTTTTGTCTACGAAAAGGATGCCTGTACAAAGAGTTCACAGACTTGAGTGCAGTACCCTTCTCCTGCAGTTCGGTAATGATGTCCTTGACATCACCCCCAAACAGCACCAATCCCCTGAAGGGAGCATCCTGGATAGTGGATTGCACTTCAGGGACCAAACCTGACACGTGAAGCCAGGCATGATGCTGTAAGCCTACGGTAAAAGCTGAGCACCTTCCAGCTGGGTCCACTGTAAGTGGCACGAAGCATGTGCCGACTGGCCGAATGAGCAGAACGGACAAGATCCGCCACTTCCTGCTTAGTCTGAGACTCAGGAAGGGAGTCCAATTGAGATTCCACCTGACTAAGGACGGTCTTCTGAAAATCCCCCATATGTGCCACACAGTTCAGGGCCCTAGTACCCAAGGTAGAAGAGGAATAGATCTTCTTCCCATATTGGTCCAGAAACCAGGATTGCTTATCAGGCAGAGATAAGCCGAGGTGTTTGGGATTTGCGGAGCGGCCCTGAGCGGTGCTGATGACGACCAAATCCGCCTTGGGGAGGAGGTTAAGGAAATCTACACCCTCAGGAGCCTGATATAGCCTGTCTGCCTTCCTTGGAAGGGGGCGAATGCAGAAGGTTGTTTCCAAATGGTGGAAACAAGATCTGAATGAGGCTCTATCCAGGGTGGAGTCAGTGTAGGAGCGGTCTTGGGCAGATCCAGATGAGCAGCGAGTTTCTTACGCTGTGGGTCTGGCTCTAGTGATTGCCACTGATGGACTTCCTGGATTTTCCTCAATAACTCCAGAAAGGAGGGATCCTCTGGAGAAGACTTCAGAGGAGTCCTCGGCCTGGGGCGTTACGGAGTACGTGGCTCGTTTTCAGGATCAGAGCGTCCCATCTCTGAGTCCGAGTCAGACATATCTGATGAAGAGGAGGAAGACTCCTTCCTATGAGGGGGAGGAACGGCCCCTTTGGGGAGTTCTCTGGGGCATGTATCCTCCCCTCCTTGGACGCCAGAGGGCTCTCCTCTGTTGTCCAGAAGGGGGGAGGGAGCCTTGGCCTCAGCCCACCAGGAGGTCAGTGTCTCCTTCAGATCTGCCGAAGGCTGGGGAGTGGGCGGCGGAGGTGGAGGAGGAGGGGGATACGGATATTGAGGATATCTGTAGAAGGAGTATCTGTAACCTGATGGTGGGTAGCCCGGCGTCAGGTACTGCGGCGTTGGGTACTGAGGCGCTGGATACTGCAGAGTCAGGTATTGCAGCACCGGATATTGCAGTGTCGGATACCCGGGTGCCAGGGGCTCTGACGGAGCAAAGGGACCTGACAGAGGCCCTGCTGGCGGGCCAGGCGGTGGTAATGCTGGCCCTGTGGGTATGCAGTTGACAGGGTCTGAAGGACCTGATGGTAAAGGGACGCCAGAAGGCATCAGGTATGCCGGCATCGGGACTGGAGTCTGAGGGTCTGGTGTCAGGGTATCAGGTCCAGAAGGAGGGTTCCTTGATGGCAGCATCTCAGGATCCCCCGTGACAACCGGGAAAGGAGGATTATAATCCTGGGGGTTAGCTGAGGAGATGTGGAGACCCCAGAAGGCAACATGGAATGTTGCGGACAGCCTGGGGCATAGGACTGTTATGTAGGGTCCAGCACAGGCTTCCTGGCCGGGTGGGCATCGGTGGAGCCGGCATCCGACTTATCGGCCGAATCTGGGCAGGCGTCAGAGGAACTGACGTTCGACTCCCTGCCTGAGGAAGGCCGCGCAGGAGATGCGGACTTGTCGGGTATAGTCTTGGCTGGACGCTCCCCTGAAGGGGCAAGCGGCTTAGCAGCCTTGTCCAAGCAAGCATCGGTGGAACCGACGTCCGACTTACCAGACCCGCTCTGACCCGAAGGCTGCGCGGTGAAGCAGCCTTCCGCGGGGCCAGGCCTCCTTTTCCTTGGAGGCTCCCGAAGGGCCGGCGTAAGCCAGATGGGAGGGGCGAGGCCTTCTTGGTAACCACCAAGATGGGCGTCATGGAGCGATCCCCCAAAGGGGATGTTACCTTAAGTGTCGCAACTCCGGCCGGAGTGGAAGCCGGATCCCACTCCCGGTGTTTCTCCTTGTCGCATTTTTTCTTGTGACCTTTGGCGGAAGTGGATGACTGCCCAAGTTTCTTTAGCTCCTTCTCCATGGAGGCCATTTTCTTCTTTAAGGTATGGGATTCCAGGGACTGCTGCCTTCTTTTGTGGGTAGCGGAGTTAAATTCCTGGCAGTGCTGACACTTCTTCACGGGGTGGTCTGGGCCCAAAGAGAAGACACACAAGGAGTGGCTGTCCTTGTGTGGAAATTGGGAACCACAGAAGTCGCACTTATTCTTATGCGATTCGGAGGGCGTCGGGATGACATACACAGTGAATCGAAAATAAAGGCTTAAAGACAGAGAAAATAGGTAGAAAAGTTAGATGAGTTAAGGACCGATGAAGCATTGTTCAACCGTAAGGAACTTTCACAAGCCAACGGTGGGAAATAACTAGAAAGCGGGCATGGGGGACCGCCCCTTTATACTGACGTCGTATGACGCCGGTCACCTGACGTGGGGGAGATCCCCTGCCAGAGACTGCTAGCTAGAAATTTTTCTGTGGGGTCCTGACGCCTGGTGGGTCAGTCCTATATGTGAATACCTACTGCAAGAGCTCTCTCGAAGCAAGGTCTTGTATAGGCCCATCCCTACCAGGGTGACATTCTTTCTCGATTTCCTTAGGACCCAGGATAAACAACATTTGATTCCCCAAATATATCAAACCCTTACAAGCCTCACAGAGCTCAGACACAAGGGCGGTGGCCAATAAATGGGCAGAGGAAATAGGGCAGTAAATCCCCACTGAGCAATGATAAAGGACTTGGCAGACTTTCTCATGTATTACAACCAGTTACACAAGATGTGAATACAGCTTGAAGCATCTGATTCGTTGTTTTCCCACCCTGGTAATTATGTCTCATTTTGCTACAACACACACAGCGGTGTGCTGGCGTCAATGTGGCAGATAGCATGCAACTCACATGTAAATTTCTTTGGAGATGTCCTCTTATACAAACATATCTGAAGGACCTAGAACAAGAACTACAGGAGATTTTTCAAAACGCAATTACACTTACTCCAGAATGACATCTTTTGTTGCAATACCCTCCAGGATCTGGAAACCGACATATTTGCGACTTGCTAGGAATCCTGATCACTGCTAGTAAAAAGATGATTACTTGGTTATGGCTGACCCTTAAAGTACCAACAATAGAGGCCTGGAGAACTAAAGTTCCAAATTTTGTACCCAAACCACAAAAGTGGAGCTCATCCTGCCTGCGCAGTGGTAGCACTACCGACCCAGGTTTGGGAATGAGTCTGAGTCATCGGAAAACCAGCCAGGGGAGGTGTGATGAGTGTCCCACTGGACCCTCCCCACCTTGGAGGAGGGAGGGGGCTCAAGCCCTGCTGCTCTACCACCACACCACCTGGGTGACAACAGGTGGCGGTGCACAGGAGCCGACCAGCTAGAAAGGGAGGACACCGCCACACTCAGACATGAGTGAATTCCACCGTATTCACATGTCATGTAGCTTCCTCGGTGTTCCAGAAGACTTGGAAGAAAACGGGGGGAAAAAAAAAAAAACAGGTTGTGCAGGAGGATGTCTGCCCCCACATCCCAGGCTCCTCAACGCTGACTAAGGCACTCTATCCCTGGATCAGTGAGTAAGTCTCTGTTCTGGGGTAGCACCCCCCCTCCCCAACAGCCCCTACCCTGGAAGGCCGGGGTGCACTCTGGGGAATGGGGTAAGTCCTGGAGAAAGCAGGTAGTGGGGCCGGGTGGAGGAAGCGACCAATCGGGGTCAACCAGTAGCTAAGAGAGAATAAAGTGTATTAAAATAAAGAGAGAAAAAAAAGAAAGAAATGGAGCTCATGTAGAGATTTCGAATGAGTTCCCACCCCAACTGATAGTAAACTGAATTTGTGCGCCTAGCTGGGAGGTCCCTTTTTTTTTTAAACATGTGTAATAATGAATTGGTCTGGACGTCCAAGTCCACCCCACCCCTTATCTGTGTCACCATCTTCTACTAACCAAACTTTCATTTTAAAGCATTACTTTGGTTTTCACCCCTAGCCCAAGCTGCAACAAAAGGGCGGGGTGCTTTTTCTTCTTAAATACTGATTAGAGTAGCTTGTATGTACCTCAGACAGGCAGACTAAGCTACAAAGTGGTAATAAGTGCATCATCTGAACTGGCAATGGATATGTATTATAATTATGTATGTTAATACCAGATGCAAACTAAATAAAAAGATATTCACAAACAATGTAGTAGTGTCATATTTTAGAATGTGGTAGCTGGATTGTAATTTCTACTACTGTTTTAAAGTGCTTACAGCTCTTCTGTTTCCTTGCTCCTGCACACCCCCCATCCAAGCACTCTGCCTTGACGCCGAAAAGTCTAACTCTCCTTTGTCTTGCTAAACTGCTCAATCTAAACCTATCCTACTTCTATGCTATTTAAACCCTGCTATTTTTTCTTCTCTCCAGATGCCTGCCCTTGAGCAGGGCTGCTTCAGCTCCCCCCATGGTCGGTAAATTGCCAGCCAGCTGACCCGAGACCAGGGCGCCCGCCTGCAGCTCCCTGGAGGAATCGGCGACAAGCAGCTAATTGAAACACGAGTGCTTCCAGCAAACCCGCTTCTGATTGGCCAGGACTCTTCCCCTGCTTTTGCCACCTGGTGCTTTTTACAAATAGATTTAGCTGCAACTAAGCAAAATTCAAGTGTCTAATAGAAGTTTTTTTTTTAAGTGGCTAGTTTTCCATTAGCAGGTTATACAGACCTGCAATTAGAGGGATTCTTGTTCTTTCATTTAAAAGGAAAAAAAAAAAAGTCTACCCTCTTAAAGTCACAGTTGCTTTACTTGCTATATACCTTTCTTCTTGCCCTCGAGATCCTCTCGAACCGGGTAAGACTTCCCTGAACCACCAGGACTGCTAAGTGTCGCGCCATTGGCCCATGGTATCTGTACCGCACCCTGATTGGATGCTCTCTTGCCTCCTGCTCCAGGATTGGCTCTTGAGCCAGCTAAAACTTTGCTCTGCTCGGGGCTGCTGTGCCCATTCATTTCTATAGCAAACGGCTGAAACTGTACACCCCTCCTGACCTTAACTTTATAGACCTTCCTCCACGCCCCTTGTAGCTCCACCCCCCCCCACTCGTGCTCCATTGGGTACCTGTTTTGGGACTCCCCCCCATCTTTTAGTTGCCATCTCCCACTCCCTGGCTGCCTGGCCTTCCTGGCTATATCCTCACTTCCCACTGATCCAGATACTGCTCTTCCGCCCCCTTCTCCTAGCCCCGCCAGCCTGTCTTAACCCCCTCCCTCCGCCTACCCTGAATCCTACCTTAATCATGCGCCTCCATTGCTCTCTACCCCCATTCTATTTCTCCTTGACTGTCTTCCTCCCCTACTGCACGCCCCAAAAGCCTGCTTTCCCTCCCTCCCCCACAGCTTCCACATTCATACATCCTTCCTCCACACAGGCACGCTGCACACTGGTCACTGCCCCTTGCCCAGGGTCCATCCTACTGCCATGAAACTGTCCTACACCCACACTGGTCCTAGCCCTCCACTCTGGTCCCCCCTGTCTACACTTACCCTCACCCACTATCGTCGATGCTTGGCAATTTCCCGAGATGCTAGCAGGCGAAAGCATTCCCTTAAAGAAATACGCCACAGCTCCTTGAGGCTAGTCCTCCTCCTCCTCCTCCTAATGCTGTCAGGCAACGTGCACCCAAACCCTGGCCCATTCTGCTATAAAGTCACTAATCTGAGCAAGCCTTTGGGTGCCCTCTCATTCACATCAATCAACATCTGCAGCCTCCTTACTAAAATGGATGCCCTACAGGCCTTCACCAGCCAACACTGCCCTAACATCCTGGCAGTTGTCAAAATCTGGCTCACGCCATCAGTACCGGACCATGCAATCAGCCTTCCTGGCTACAATGTCTTTAGGCTGGATCGCCTCTCCAAAAGAGGCGGGGGCTGCGCTCTCTACCTAAAGGACTCCATACAGGGGCACCACAGCATTACCTCACTCCAACCCACAACTGCCCAGATACTGCCAGTGAGAATCCTCCTCGGAGCCCAAAACACAACCCTCACTGTTGCCACCATCTACATCCCTCCAAAGAACAGGGAACTGGTCTAACAGCTGTTCTTGACTTTGTAAAGTTACTCCCACCGTACACTGAATCCATCCTCCTAGGCGACTTCAACATCAACTGGCCTGCGGCTGATGCTGGTGCACACAGGGATACCGTTGCTGCGGCGAACCTCACACAAATGGTTGACTCACCAACCAGGAAAAATTACAGAACTGGCACCAGCACACTCTTGGACTGGATCCTTAGCAGTCACCCATCACAGATATCTAACAGTAATGTCCTCCTGACTCTCTCAGCCGACCACTCCTGTAAGCTGCACCTGGTCAAATAAATTCATCAAACCACCGCCAAAAACTATCACCAGCAGGGTTCTACCCTGTGGTCACCTTCCTCGACTCAAATCCCATCTCCTCCATCAAGACTGGTCCCCTATCTTCAATGCAACCAACGTAAACACTACCCTTGACCACTTCATAAACCTCTTCACTGTGGCCTGTGACACGTATGCTTCTATTAAGAAAGGCAAAGTCAAATTACTCAGTAACCCTTGGCTCACAGGTGACCTCCTCAGGATGCTAAAAACAAGAGACCACCTATGGGAGCTGGCCAGAAACTCTGGAAGGCAAAACGACATCCAAAACTACAAACATGCCCGCAATGACTGCACCAAAACCATCCGGCAAATGAAGTCCGCCTACTATAAGCATGCCCTCACAAACTCCTGGGGCAATGGTCAGGAATTCTGGAAGAACATAAAGGAATTCACCGGGAATCCACCCCAACCCCCCTCATCAATACTCAACATCAACGGAACCACAACCCTCAACCCAAAAACCATTGCGGATACCTTTAACAAAGCCTTTACCGACCTCAGTGCTATCCTACCCCAGGACTTCTTCAAAGATGGTGAAGCCCCTCTGTCCGCCGAACACTACCCCCACCAGCTCCCCCCCGCTTCTACTTCAAAGCAGTCAAGGCTCACCAAGTACGCAAATATGTTGCCAAAGCCCTTGGTAAATCAAGATTCAGTAACGACTCCCTCGATCTCAAAATCCTGTCTCTCACACTTGATGAAGTGCTTAGTCCTCTGACCAGAATTTTCAACCTCTCCCTCAGCCTTAGCCAGTTCCCTGACAGATGGAAATCTGCCACTGTCACCCCAATCCATAAAAGTGCTGACAAAACTGGCCACAATAACTACAGACCTATCTCCCTACTATCCCCACTCTCCAAGGCACTAGAACGCATCGTCTTGGACCAGCTCTCAGAATACCTGGATACGTACAACATCCTGTTCAAGCAAAAACACGGGTTCCGCAAAGGTCACAGCACCTCCATAGCCCTACTTGAATTCACCGGCGCATTCCACAACGCACTTGACTCCGGCAAACTACTAGGCTCAATCTACATTGACTTAACTAAAGCCTTCAACACCGTCAATCACCGCCTCCTGCTTGTCCAGCTTCCGAACACTGGTCTGTCAACCGACTCCATTGGCTGGTTTAAGAGCTACCTTGAAGAATGGTCCCAAACAGTAAGAATCGTTGATACACTCTCGGACCCTAGACTGGTCCGCTCGGGAGTCCCTCAGGGCTCCATTCTGGGACCCCTCCTCCTCAGCCTATTCTTACACTCACTACCGGACAGCTGCCCAGAACAAATAATTATCTACGCCGACAATGCTGTGATCCTCACCTCGGACCCTGATCCAATTACAAAATAAACTTCAGCGGGCCTTCTCCTCCATCGAATCCTGGTTCCTAAATCATAAACTGCTTCTCAGTCAGAAAAAAACTAAGTCTATGGTCTTCTGCAGCCCCCACAACAAAAACAAACAACTCCACCTCTCCATTGCAACCGAACAAAGAGCCATCCTAGAGCAAACACAATCGTTCAAGTACCTCAGCATCACCCTTGATCTCCACCTCTCATATGCTGTCCATATCAGCAATGTTGCAAAGTCTGCCAATGCGAGGTTAGGCATATTATTCCAGCACAGGAAACACCTAACCCCAGAAGTACTATCAGTGGCCGTCCAAAGCTCCATCGTCAGCATCATAGACTATGGTCTTAATCATATATGGGTCTGCAACTACCACTGTTCTCAAACGTATCACGACCTTCCTGAATAAGGTCTGTTGTCTCATCACTGGCTCACATCGCCATACCCACACATGTGACCTTTATTCCTAATCTGGATGGCTCCAACTGGACAAACACATAAAATACCAAACCTGCATCAAGGCCAAGAAAATTATAATGGGGCTTGCCCCCACCTGGTATCTGTGCCCTCCTTAAACCTAGACATAGGAACGTCACTACAAGGAGATCCAATTCCCATCTACTACATATCCCATGATGTCGCACAACCCAAGGACAAAGATCATTCGTCTGTCGGGCATCCAACTGGCTCAACTCTCTTGGCAGCGAAATAGTGACCGCTCCAACACTCGGCCTCTTCAAGTCCAAGCTGTGCCTCTCACTGCTTGCATCCTGCAATTGCCCATCTTAACATTTCCACCATTCCAGCTGCACATGTCCCAGCACCCAGCACTTACAATCAGTCTTTGCACCCCTAGCACCTTACCTGTCATATTCCCTCGACAATGCCCCCTGACTGCATTGTCTCCCACCCTCGCCCACCTCCCCCCTGTATCTCCACTTCTGCCACTGCCCCCAACCACCTCTCGTACTCCCCCTTACCACCTGTACCTCCTTCCCCCCTCGATCTCCTACCCTCACTCCTCCCCCTTCCTTCCCTTTTCTTGCTCATAGCTCAAGTCTTTGTACTGGTTATTACATGTCTGTAAGTCAATGATTATATGTTTGTAACTAAAAATGATGACTGTTGCACACGCTGACCTGGAACCTTTGTAAAAGAACCTCGGTTCAAAGGTATTGTAATCCTACATTGAAATAAATAAAAATACACAATTTCTGGCAGTATAGTCTAGAAGTTAAGAGTAACGAGCTGTGAATGAGCTTGGTACATCCAGCAGACCTCGGTTTGAGTCCTGCAACCTCCACTTGTATACTGTGCGACTCTGAGTAAGTCATTTAACCACCCCAGTGCTCCTGGGCCACCCCCGAGAACAAGTACTTGTGCCTAGTGAGTTTTACCCAGTTACCACAGTTATGGAATGTGGGAGGAATATGCAATCTAGTAATGTGTCATGGTTGCGTAATTTTAGCATGTGGTGGTAAGGCACAATTTTAGAATGTGGTGGGGATGTTTTATTTCAGACTGTGGTGGCAACATGCAATTTTAAAATGTGGCATGGACACAGAATATCAGAATGTGGTTGGGACACAGTTCAGAATGTGGTGGTCACATGCAATTTCATAATGTGACAGGGATGCACATTTTTGGAATGTGGTGGGATATGTGGAATGTGGTGGGAGTATGAACAACTGTGGAATGTGACAGGGAGGCATAATTTTAAAATGAGGCTTGGACATATAATTTTGGATTATGGCAGGGATACTTATTTTCAGAATGTTGTGGGAATGCAGAATTTTTGAATATGGTGGGATGTGTATTTTTGGAATGTAACAAAGATGTGCAATTTTGGAATGTGGAAGTGAAAATTTAGGAATGTAGCAGGAAGGTAAGTTTTCAGAAGATGCCTGGAACAAACAGTTTAGATTGTGGTGGGGACATCCAGTTTTGGAATGTGGCTGGGAAACGTAGTTTCAGAACATGACAGAAATGCATAATTTTGGAATGTGGTGAGGACAAGCATTTTCAAAATGTGACAGAGGGGTGCACTGTTTTGTAATGTAGTGGCAACACAATTTCAGAATACGGCAGGGAGCTATAATTTCAGAATGTGGTTGGGACACACAATTTCAGAATGTGGTGGGACCATGCAATTTTGGAACGTGATGGGTATGCACAATTTTGTCAGGTATGCACAATTTCAGGATGTGACAGTGATAGAATTTCAGAATATGGCATTGACAAACAGCTTCGGAATGTGGTGGAGATGTACACTTTTGGAATGTGGTGAGGAAGCGCGCTTTTGGAATGTAGCAAGAATGCACAATTTCAGAATGTGGCAGGGATTGGGTGCGTACAATTATGGATTGTGGCAAAGACATGCAATTTCAGAGTAAAATGGTGTGTCCTGTCACATTCCAATAGTGTGCACCCCACGATATTCTGAAACTGTCCCCAACAAACTCCTAAATGCATGTCCATGTTGCATTCTGATACTGGCTGTCCCCACCACATTTCAAGACTGCACCTCCCTGCCACATTCTGGGCTTGAATCCCCCCAACATTCTGAAATTGTGTATCAGCTTGACATTCCACAGCTTTGTCCAGTGCTGCATTCCAAAACCACTTCCTGACGCAATCTAAAGTACAGTACCATGCAGCTGAACATTCTAGAACTACACACACTGCACTTAAACCTGTGACAGTTTTTTTCCCACAAAATAATTGCAACGGCAGTTTCTTAAACTTTGGAGTAATACGTCCTATAAGGTTGCTGACACAGAGGACTAGGCTAGGAGTTCTGGTTATTACACGATCAGTAGATCTTCAATGAAACCGGCTTTTTTGAACAGGGAGTGAAATTAGGGCTACAAAATGACCCATAAACTTTAACCGAAGTAATTTAGAGATCTAGTTTTTGGCATGAAGCTTACCGGTAATATCCTAATTCTGCAATGTAGCACTTTTGGCTGGGCTCCCCCTTTAAAGAGCCTCCACCTTTCCTCTGCTCCCCGCAAAGATCCTACTCAGGCACAACTTTGCCCAGTCTGGTGCCTTTCGCTAATCTCCCTTCCCCTCCTCTCCCTCCCTCCCTCCCAAGAGGGACATCGGAACCTTGTCTCACCTGTCAGCACCAGATGTCATGAGCTCTGAGTGCAAACCTGGGTCATCTGGATAGCACGCATTAGTGCTACTGCTGCACTAGCTGGATAGCTGAACTTGTATAGTTTCAAGAGGGGTCTCACACACATTCTTAGGGTAAGGGAACTCTGAACTGAAGGTGAGTGGTTCCGATACTTAAAGAGTGTGAGACCACCCTTATAACCATAACACAGTGATGTTAGAGGAATATATTAATATACTACTGATTGAGGAAGGTCAAAATGTTATTAAATTTCAAAACAAAACAAAAAATACTCCAATCGAACATGTCTGTTTCCAGGATTACTGCATGTGAGATACTCTGCAGAAAAAAAAGTGTCTCATGCAGGAAAACAGAGTGCTTTGATTGGCTGAGAATGCTTATTCTTTCTACAATGCCCTTCTTGGATGGCATAGTGGTTTAGGCTGAGCAAGCATCACACAGGTAGGCAGTCTCAAGGGACTTACCTTCCTCCTAACCCAAGAGGGCTAGGTAAGACCTCCTCCTCTTCAAGACACCTGGTCAATAGGGAAGACTTCCCAGGGCTGTTTTGCCCACATAGACTGGGAGGGGGGCAAATGCCCGCCCTCCCCCCAAGAAATTCCCATCCACATAGAGCTTTTTTTTTTTTTTTTGCAGTTAGTGCTTTTTTCACCCTGGTCTGGACGGTGCTCCCCCCACCACCATTGTGACAGGCACCCCAGACCCATTATCCCAACTTTCCACAAGGACTTACGGTCAAGCAGAGAGAATGTGGCCTGAGTACTTGTGGGGTGTGGGGATTGTGGGTGGCTGGAAATCATCTAGCCACCCAGAGCTTTTTTTCCCCTGTCTTCTTCCTTCCCGGGAGAAGAGTGGGCATTCAATGCCACTCAAGACAGCCCCACACACACTTCCGAGAGTATGATCTCAGCTTAGTGGCCTACACTCCTCCCCACTTGGTCCCAGGCTAGTACTGGGTGCTGTAACTCTCCTTCCCTGGGAAAGGAAAGCAGTCCTCCAGATGATCTATCCTCTCTCTCCCCAGCAACCTAAGACCACTCCCAAGCCCGGGTTGCCATCACTGCATCAGGTGTGGCGTCCCACACCACTAGGCCACCTCAAAAAGCACTTTTTGAGTTGATGAGCCTGTGAAAGCACAATTCAGAGTTTCCCCTAGATTAATGTTCAGTTGTGTACTCCCCCAGAAACCCCTTAGGCATGCTATACCTGGGAACTCCTTTTCTCCTGTGGTGAGGTGTAATGCAAGAATGGCCATTGCTGGGGTAGTAACATGTAGATATTTCATAAGTCCATTCCTGACTTTATTCTGTCTTAATCCCTCCTGATACTCCACTCCCACCCATTACCACTTGCTGCAGGATGCCTTGCAATGCACATGGTAAGACACTACCAGCAGCTGATGGCATGTAAATACTTTGCACCGCAACTGCCAAGCTGGCATCCACTGTATGAAGCTACAATGGGCGCCCAGAGTCTGCGAGCACTTCCCAACTGGCCTGGAGCCAGGGTTCCAACCTGTGATAAGATCTCAGATCCTGTACACACCAGGGCAATGCACTATTACCATACATTATTGCCAATGCCATACATTTTTTGGGGGTAGCAACTTTTTGTAATTTTTTTTTGTTTTTTTCATGTTTCTGTTTAATTTTTATACATCTCTTGTAAGTATTTCAGCTGAGAGAAAAAAAACTGTCTGATAAAGCTAGCTACAAGAGGCATGTCAGATGGCTCTGGAGAGTGATTACAATCTTTTTGGCCAGTTTATTTATTTTATTTTATTTATTTAGTTTTTGTTGACTGGGTAAGTGCACTAGATAAATCCTGCCTATTTTCAGGCACGACCCAGGGGAGGGGGATACAGATGAATGCCAACTGACCTTGAACCAGATTAAGCTGTTGGTGGTATTTTTAGTGAATGAGGGAAATTTGGCCAGGACACCGGGGAAATTCCCCTACTCTTTTCGATAAGTGCCATGGGATCTTTAACATCCACCTGAACCACCACCAATCCAGGCAGATGAAGGGAGAGCTGAAAGCAAAAACAACCCTTTCACTTTTTGTGAAGGGCCCTAGCTAATAAGTGAAGGAGCCACTCCTACTGTGCGAGTCAGGAGAAAAAACCTGGGGAAGGACCTTGCAATACATGAAACCCAAGATTCCAGTTTGGCCCAATCTTTCCATATGGGAGATTTTCCAGGACAAAAGAAGGTCAAATCTATGTTGGCAGAGAGGCAGAGTGTCATACTGGATGAAGTGACATGAGAGAGTGCCAGGAGAAAGGTATTGAAGTCTGTCAGAGCCTGAGAGAGTCAGTCAGGCTGGGACTGTGAACAGTTAACATCTAAGGTTCGAGTATGCTGTGATTCACCAGTGTCCTGTGTGAGTAAGCCTTTCTACTTTGAGAACATTATTAAGTGCAGTAAGATTTGTCTTTGTTTTTTCTTTCCGCTGTGTGCAAAACATTTTTTTTTATTTCTGCAGAATTACTGTTCCCCATAGTGTTTGAGTAGTATCCTGTATTATATATCTAAATATCTCAAAGTAATAATTTTTTAATTTTTTTTTATATACGTTATGTTGTTGTGACAAACTACTTCGAGGTACAGGTAGCTGATTTATAACTGAAAAAAATATTTCTGCCTCTGAAGAAAAGGATACAGTTACCATATTTTGTTTCTATAGGAAGCAGTTCTCAGCTGTGTCAAGGAGAGGTGGGTTGTTTGCCCTCGAGCATGGAGTGTTGTACTGTGTGAGCAGTGGCTTTGGAGGGATTCAGACCTAGAGATACCCCGAGAGTTCTTCTATGCTGAGTGGTGCAGGGTTTTAAATAATTGATTATCTGTTTTTTTCTTTGGACAATGCTAACTGTACAGAAAGTATTTATATAGGTTTTCTAGAAGTGTTATGTTTGTTAAACACAGTGAGGTAAGTGCTATGCATTTTCACAATGTTTTAGCACTTTTATGAGCAAAATACTAATCAGTTTTTGGAGTTAAATAAAACCCTGTGGTGGCAGCTACTGAGTACTCTTGCAGGCATCTAAGGGTTCGAGAAAGCTGGTAACAGTCATAGGCTGAGTCTGGGAGAGACCAGTTTGCCACAAACTGGAGGTAACGGGTGGGATATGAAACAGTTTTCTCATTATAAAGGTTATCTGTTCAGTCACAGAACAATATTTACAAAAGGAGACTGTATATTTTACCAGTTTTATTTTGTTAAGCAATAACAGACAGAAGACATTATGTTGGGGCCATACGAGAAGCACACACTGCTAAACCTGCAGGAGCTGTGCTGAAGGAAAAAACTGGGCCATGAGGAAGGCCAAACACAGGTGCAACTCATAGACATCATCAAAAAAGGTGACCAGAGAAGCCATGCAAACGTGGTCACTAGTAGCCAAAGTTGTGAAATGGAGGCTAGGGAGAATGCAGATGAGGCTGAAGCCTTAAACTGGGGCAGTTGCACAAGTAGACGGGGTACTAATGATGAACATGGAACTTGCCCTGTTTAAGGCAAAGGCAGAAATTGAGAGGCAAAAGGCAGACGTGAAGCTGTAGAAGATGAAGCTAGAAGCAGAGGAGCATGAGAAGGAGAAATGAAAGGCTGCAGAGTAAGAGAGCGAGCACCAGCACGAGATCCAGATGGAAGAGCATGAGCATGTGAGAGAGGTGGAGATTCGATGTCAAAGGACAACACCATAAACTGTGAGTAATGGCATGAGGGTTTGACCAAGGGAAGTCAAAATTAATTCTAAAATGTTTCCCAGATATCAGGAGGGGGATTATCTTGATTTGTTTTTAAGATCTTTTGAGAGAATCTGTGGGTAATTTGAATTGGGCAGGGCTTCTTGAGTGACTCAACTGCTGCCACTGCTTACAGGCAAGGCATTTGAAGCTTTTGCCAGAATGGCCAATAAGGATTGCATGAACTATGATAAAGTAAAAAATGCCTTGCTAGATCATTTTGAGTTAATCTCCAAGGGGCTACAGGCACAAATTTAGACGATTAAGAAAGGCACCCATAGACAGTTATGTTGAAAGGTGTGCACAGCTAAGAAATTTGTTAGCACGTTGGGTAGAGGGTGCAAAAGTTCACTCTGTAGAGGTCATAAAACATGCATTTCTTCTGGAACAGTTTCTAAAAAACTGTACCTGAGGAACTGAAAATATGGTTGTTGGATAGAACTTCGAACTCTGCGAAGGAGGCTGCCAAGAGGGCTGATCAGTTCATACTCAGCTGGCCAGCCTCTCATCGCAAAGGTAATGGGGGACAGAAGGTGGTTTTATGGAAACGGGAGGGGCAACATAAAGGAAGCCATGCTGTGCCTGATCCAAAAGAGAAGCCACCTGGTTCCAAAAGCATGGAGATAGGTGAACACAGGTGCTATATCTGCCACAAACTGAGGAATTTGTCTTATGATTTTCCCAAAAATGTGAAAAAAAGGGGTTAGTGCAGCAGGAGAGAGTAGCACGGGAGCTCACAGAAGAAAGTGGCCTGTACACTGAGTGCAGTGCCCTCTAACTCCACTGCACATATGCATCCAGTGGTGGTGAATGGATTGGTAATCCAGGGATTGAGAGACCCTGGGGCTTCCATTTCTGTGACGAAGCAGGATTCGACTCCAGAGGAAGAGACACTGCCTGGCCAGTCTTCTGGGATTAGAGGAGTGATTGGTCCTGCAGACTCAGTGCCAATGGCCCGGATATTTCTAAGCTGGGAATGTGGCCAGGGCATACTGGAGGTGGATGCTGTACTACACCTGCCCACGGTGGTAATCATGGGTAAAGATTTCGATAGTAGGGCCAATACTGTGTGTGTCACTACACATAGCAAGGTGAGGGAATTGGCTCCTGAGGACACAGAGGGTGCAATGCATGAGGAAGCAACCCTTACCTCAGTAGCAGAAGTTGTAGCTGAAGAACAAGCTGTGAGCAGTAGTTCTGAGCCACAGCTTCAGACTGAGGAGAGCCCAGCCAGTGTGTGTTTTTGGATAGGTAGGGGTCCCCTTGATTTAGTAAGGGATGGAGTCTGTTGTGGAGCAAGTCCTGAATTTCAGGGCATGACTCAAGAAACTCATAGGGTTTGCCCAGGAGCACCTAGCCTCTGCAAAACAGAGGCAGCAGACATGTTACAACCATGGGAACAGAGCTTAGGAATACAAGTTGGGCAATGGGTGATGGTGCTCATCCTAGTCCAACAGAAAAAATTAGAGGTGGCTTGGGAGGGGCCTTACTCGGTGGTCAGGAGGATGAATGATGTTAATTACATGGTAGAGCTACCAGAGAGGAGGTGCAAATGGCGAGTCTAACACATACACACGATGAAACCCTACCATAACAGGAAGAGATGGTCCTGACTGTTTGCTGCTATCCAGGGCAGGGGGCAGAAGCATACAAGCTGGTGGATCTCCTGGAAGAGGTTAAGAGAGAATCCTCAGTGGATACAGTCACCCCGTTGGAGTGGCTGATACTAGCACAAGCTGCCGAAATGCATGAGGTGCTGCATACAACTGGAGAAATGTTCATGGGGAATGCCACGCTGGTAGAGCACCACGGGGATACAGGGTCCCAAGCCCTGCTGAGACAGCCACCCTATACAGTCCCAGAAGAAGTAAGACATGCGATAGAGGGGAGGATCAAGAAGATGCTGGCTCGCTGCATGATCCAGGAGTCCAGTAGTCCCTGGGCCTCCCCAGTGGTACTGATCCCCAAAACCAATCAGATAATGAGGTTCCGCGTCAACTACCGCAAGCTCAACAGCTACACAGAGTCAGACACATACCCCATGCACAAGACAGATGAGGTCCTAAAGAGGCTAGTTGGAGCTCTTTACCTGTCCATCACAGACCTGAAAAAGGGCTACTGCCAGGTACTCCTGACCACAGAGAGGCCAACCTTTGTCACGCCGTTTGGATTATTTGAATTCAGGGTAATGCTATTTGGGATGAAGAATGCGCCAGCCAGCTTTCAACGACTCATGGACCGCATTCCGAATGGGCAGGAAATTTAATTCTGGAGAGTACATGGATGACATCAACATCTACAGCTACACTTGGGAGGATCATGTCAGGCACATGACCAAGTTGTTCCATACTGACTGCAGGCTGCTGGGATGACAGTCAAGGCACAGGAGTGTCAGACAGGAATGGCAGAAGTGTCATACCTTGGGCACAAGGTGGGGAGTGAGTACATCCTGCCTTAGCCAATGAAAACGGGGGCCATCCATGACCAAGGGGAAAGTACTGGTCTTCCCAGGGATGACAGGTACTACCACAAGTTTGTGCTGAATTTCAGCAGAATTGCCGAACCCCTGTTTGATCTCACAAGGAAGAAAATGCCAGAAAGGGTTCAGTGGAAGGAAATATGCAATACTGCATTCCACCAGCTGAAGGAGGCATTGTGTCAGGCACCTGTGCTCGCTAGCCCAAACTTTTTCTCTAAGGTTTACTGGGCATGTAGATACATCTGATCATGGGCTAGGCATGATTCTGAATCAGGTCACACACTCTGAAGAGAACACCCAGTCGTGCACCTGAGCAGGATGCTGTAGCCCAGAAAGAAGGCCTACACCACAATAGAGGAGTGTCTAGGAACTGCCTGGGCTTTGCAGAAGCTGTAACCTTATTTGTATGACAGGGAATTCACCCTGGTGACTGATTACAACCCCCTCATATGGCTGCATAGGACCAGCAGACAGAACTCAAAATTGCTACGGTGGAGCCTGGTGCTGCTATCCTACATTATGTACATTAGGCACATCAGGGGGTTGCAGCATGGCAATGTGGATGGGCTGTCCAGACAATAGTTAGTACCTTCTCTGAAGTAGGAGAGGCACAATGTGAAACTAATGTGGGGTTCATCCAGAGAGTGAACTGATTGCACAGTACGTGAAGCCAGCCAGCTCACACGAAAAACAAACATCATTTGGTGGAGGGTAAAGAATTTGTTTTTCATTTCCTGAGGGAGAAAGGGATTTAAAGGAGATCTACCACCTAGGATGATCGAGCCATTGGTGCACAGATCGTGGCTCAAGCACTCCGATCCCAGTCCCAAAAGTAATTAGGAATAAGTACTTCATGCACAAATGAAATGTAAGATTTTCCGGGGTGCAGCCCGGCATATTGAGAATGGACAGCTGCCCTGGGTGGATCACGGTGGAAAACATCCGATAGGATGGACGCAGTTTGCCTTTACCTTCTATTGCCCATATGGTATGGTATGGAGAAATGAAAATCTCCATTTTTATTAAGTTGGTGTTATTTTTACAAAAGGTGCATATATGCCATATGGGTGTGCACCCACATGACAGATCTGTACCTTTTGTAAAAATAGCACCTGGCTTATTAAAAATGGAGATTTTAATTTCTCTGTACCATATGGGCAACAGAGAGGTAAAGGCAAAACTGTGTCATCCTATCGCGGTATTTTCCACCGCGATCTCCCAGGGGGCAGTGCTCTCTTCTCAATATGCTGGCTGCACCCCCAGGAAAATCTAAATTTACGAGCGATGAAGTACTTTTATTCCCAATTACTTTATGGGACGTTGGGGGTGTTCGACCAATCTATGTACCAGTGGCTCAAGTATCTTAGGCATTAGATCTCCTTTAGCAATTTTTGTATAAATTTTTGTGTTTGTTTTTTCATGTTTCCGTGTTTAATTTTTATTATCAGCTAGACTTCATTTAAGTATTTCAGCCAAGATAAAAACTTGCCTGATAAAGCTAGCTGCTAGAGGCATGCCAGATGGCTCTGGAAAGTGATTACAATCCCTCTGGCTGAAAGTGAAAAAGAACAGTTACATAGTTACCTTAACAGTACGTCTTTAACAGACTCTCTTCCCTTACACCACACCTTTGGAACTATACCCATGTCAGCACTAGGACCACATGAAACTTTTTGCCACGATGTCAGACGTCAGTGTCTACATAAAGGTAGGTGGCCCCATCTCTCCTCAGTTCCCCGCTGGAGATTGTGCTCAGAGGACCTCCCGTCTTGGGGAACTAGGAGATCATATCACTGCCTCTCATAGTAGGTGAGTGAAGGTGCTGGATATAACACCCATGGAAATTCCCAAGGCAGAACTGGATGCAGTATTCACCTATAGATTATAAAAAGGAGGAAAGAGCTTCTCTTGAACATCTTCTGCTACCATAAGTATGTAACTGTTCTATCTCTGAGGATATCTCTTCCCTTAAGCCACTCCTTTAGAACGAGTCCCTAGTAGTGCCAAAAAATAAATGGAAGGTCTGTGCAGTCCAGTTCAGGACTGCAAGTCCTGTAGAACAGCATGGCCAAAACCTGTTTGTCTACAAGAAACAATGTCCGGACCATAATGTCTAGTAAAGGTGTGGACAGTACTCCATGTGACACACTTGCAAATGTCAGCCACAGACACGTTTCTGAAACAAGCAACAGAGGTGGCCTTACCCCAGGTGGAATGACCACGTAAAGCAGCTGGAAGTTCCTTGCCATACTTCCTATAACAGAACACAATACAATGTGCTAGCCATTTGGACAAGCACTGTTTCAACACAGGGATATCCTCTTTCTCAGGGGCGAATGAACCAAAGAGCTGAGAGGACTTTCTGCAGTTCTTGGTGCAATTCACATAGTATCTTAGTATCCTATGTACAGTATGTGCAATGTATGGAGCAATGTTAGACCCTGACTCGCATGCTCAGGACAATAAACAGGAAGGTGGATGGTTTGATTTAGTGTAAACTCAGACAACACCTTTGGCAAACATTTAGTATTAGTATGCAAAGAAACAGTTTTTATGTAAATTCAGATAAGGAGGCTCACACATTACAACCTGTAGCGCTGAAATCCTTTGAAGTGATTGTAACTAAAAAATAACACCTTCCATGATAGAAAGCTGATGTGCTGCTTGCACCCAGAAACCCTTCCACAGACACGTCTCACGTCTGACTCAAAAGGAGCCAAAGTAAGCTTTTCAGGAACATGATTCAGGTCCCAGGGAGGTTTTATGTGCAGAATACCTCTTGAAAAGGTATGGAAGACCTCAGTTGGACAACTGCACACCCATCAATCGGGGCATGGGAAGCTGATATAGCGGCGAAATGCGCCTTCAGTGAGGAATACTGCAGACCAGAATCTGACAGTGACAACAAGTATACCGACACCACATTTACCAGACAGGTGAATGGGTCCATACGTCTGGAAGTGGCCCACAAAGTGAAACACTTCCACTTCAAAGAATATCTATGTCTGGTGGAAGGCTTTCTAGCTGCAACCAGCACATCAGCTACTTTAGGTGATTTGCCAAACCATGCAATGGCTATGTTTTCAAAAGCCAGACGTGCAGATGTAGGGGACTTCCAGTCCGGATGAACCACAGACCCTCTTTCCTGTGATGACAGGGCCTTGTACAGAGGCAGAGGTTCTGGTGGCTCCTCTTGCTTCTTGCTAGAGCAGCAGATACATAGAAACATAGAAGTTGACGGCACATAAGGACCGTGTGGCCCACCTAGTCTGCCCATTTTGCATAACAAGTTACAAAAACCAAGGACCCTAGTTGATCCATGGCTTATCCTTTTTTCCCTATCGCCAGGGTACCTTTATGTCTGTCCCATGTGTTCTTGAATTCCTTAACCGTTTTTGCCCCCACCACTTCTGTCGGTAGGCTGTTCCACGCATCCACCACTCCCTCTGTGAAAAAGTACTTCCTCACATTGCCCCTGAGCCTACCTCCCTCTAGCTTCAGCACATGCCCCCTTGTTATTGTACAGCTTCTTTTCTGAAAGACAATGATGACAGAAACAGACCAGTGATCCATCCAATCTGACGGAGTTCCTTATAAGCCCTGGAACCTATTGTTCCTCTGGGGTACAAATCTTCCCTGTCATCCCCTCCATTCGCCTCCTTGATTCTGTCACTCCGAACAACCACAATACCCTTCATTCTATCCAGGCCCTGCTTGAATCCCCTGTTTCTGCACCCACTACCGTCGCTAACAAACTGTTCCGTGGTTCCACCACACTTCCGGTAAAGTAGTGCTTCCTCAAGTCCCTCCAGAACCTCCCACCTGTTATTTTCCACTCATGTCCACAAGACCGCGAGTTCGTGTTCAGGCTAACTAGTTCCTCGCAGTTCACTTTGTTAACATCTTAAGGAACATGAAAACTACATCTCCCCTCTCCCTTCTGGTCTCCAGTGTTTATATGTTCAGTGCCTTGAGATGCTCTTCATAGGATCTTCCTTATTGGCCCTGAATCATTTTTGTTACTCTGCACTTCACTATCTCCAGACTATCCTTATGTTTTCTGAGGTAAGGACTCCAGAACTGGGTGCAGTACTCCAGGTAAGGTCTCACCAGGAATCTAAAGAGCAGAAGTATTCCCTCTTTTCTTCGGTTATCACTGTGACACTTGGACAGCTGGTTCGGATCACTGTATGATTTTTGTAAAATAAAAAATGTAATGTGTCTGTCATGAGAAATCCTGTGCTCCTGGGATAACCCCCCCAAGGTTTCAGCTACAAGATGTTAACCTGAAAGCCAGGAGATAATTAGAGACATAAATTAAGGATCTCCTGTTTATCTGGCTTAATTGTAGCTGCCAGCTGGCAGGATAGAGATCATACACTTTTCTGACGTTTAGAGGAAGAAACCAGGTTATGTCACATTGGTGCTAAGTCATAAATGTCTTTCATGTCTGTGAAGGGCAGGAAGACACTAGATCAAAGGGGCATATGGGGAAACAAGTTTTTGCTGATGTCACCTTATTTAATTTACCTTCTGAATGATAAGACATCCTGGTTGTACAATTTTTAATAAACAGAGGAGGAGCTGGGTGACATCATGGAGAAGACAGGTTCAGGACAGTTTTTTAATTATGCTGTGACTGACCTTTAGAGACATACATGTTTGGACTCTGAAGAAGAAACATCTACTCTAGCACTATTAGAAGATATACATTAGATAGATAAGTCTAATTGTCTGGTGGCAGGAATTTGCACTTTTTAAACCTTATTCTTTTAAGTGATTGTATGTGTTGTGATATATTGTTCTGTATTTACATTTTACATATTTTTTATCTATTTTAAAGAGACTGCTTGGTGTGCCTTCGAAATTCTTTCTTTGACAAGTGAAGCATATATGATTAAAGTTGACACTGTGCATAAGCTTACTGGTTTACCAAACTGGGAAAAAGGTAAGAGTTTATCTGAGGTCTTTCATAGAGTTTTTAAGGCTGCGCTTGGAGGTTGGCACTGTGGGAGCAGAGGGCCTGACCTGCTGAGCAGGTTTGTGACAATCAGTACCCCTCCCCATACATCCCAGCATCTTATTAGCTTTGCTATAATCCCTGTTGCACTGGTTTGATTGCTTAAGTGAGTTGCTAATGATAACTCTGGATCCCGTTCCTCAGCTAGCTGTAGTGCTAAATCTCTCCCCTCCCATCCAGTACTCTGTCTTTGGGTTCTTTTTCTCTAGATGCATTACCTTGCACTTTCTGGCACTGAATTTCAACTGCTTTTCTAAGTCTCTCTGTATTTCCCTTATTCACTCTTTACGATCCACCCTCCCACAAAGCTTCATGCCTTCTGCAAGAGACAAGACCTGCAAGGGATTCCCTCTCCAGTTTCACTGATGACCATGTTGAGGAGGACTGGCCCCAGAACTGATCCTTGTGGAACCCCGCTCGTAACATCCCTCTTCCGATTTAAACCCAATGACCACAACCCTCTGCTGCCTCCCCTTTAGCCAGTTACCCGCGCAGTTAACTACAAGTTTAGTTGCACCCAGGTTCTCCATCTCCTTCAGCAGTTGTTTGTGAGGTACTAAATCAAAAGCCTTGCTGAAGTCGAAGTACAGCAAATCCACAGCATGGCCCCTATCTAATTCCTTCGTCACCCAGTCAAAAAAAACTAACAGGTTAGTCTGACAAGACCTTCCTGCCACAAATCCATGCAGTTTACTATCCTGGAGCCTGCTGCTCTCCAATATTTGCCAAGGCCATAGAGGTACAATGAGGATGAGGGCTGCACCCTTCATCTGTAGTTTCAGCAATACTCTCTTATTAATGCAATAGGAGGGAATGTGTACAGAAAATTCCCTTTCCAAGGAAGGGACGCCACGTCTCACCAAAAAACTCCAGGCCCTGAAGTGAGCAAGCAAAAATGCAGCAGTTTTGCAGTGTGTGGGTACACAAAAAAGTCCAACTCTGGATGACCCCATGTTGTGAAGAAGGCATCTACCATTGAGGTCAGCAGTTTCCATTTGTGCATCTTGGACTGTGACCTGCTTAGCCTGTCTTCTAAAATGTTCTGGACATCTAGAACATGTTCCAATGCCCAGTACCACACTCTCATTGTTTCCCAACACAGGGGATAGGACTGCGTCCCCCTTTGTTTACGTAAAGGATGACACTGACATGGTCTGTCTGTCTGTATTATCAGAGGATCCAGAGTCAGATGCTCCTGAAAAGCCTGGAAATGTACAAGACAGCTCATCTCCAGCACATTTATGTGCAATTTTGTTTCCACACGGGTCCAAAAATCTTGTGCTTGATAAGGGCCCAGGTGTGCCCCTCACCCGGATCCAGATGCATCCAAGGTGAGAATCCGAGTTGGAGTTGGTGTTAGAAATGGAACACCTCTTATCAGGTTGCTGTGGTCCATCCACCATATCAGTGTTTTGCATAAGGGGATGTGACAAGCAACTTCTAGTCCATGTCATCTGTCAGCTGGTCCCACTGCGCACTCGAT
This sequence comes from Neoceratodus forsteri, assembly GCA_016271365.2. NCBI lineage: Eukaryota > Metazoa > Chordata > Ceratodontiformes > Ceratodontidae > Neoceratodus > Neoceratodus forsteri. Next base: position 1,089,857,234 of record CM057456.1, read on the forward strand.
GTCCACTGCGGTATCTGCAGTGGCAACAATGGCTGCCACCATGGGTCCCAGGAGACACAGAAATGTTCTTGCTGTAACGTTATGACTGCTGTATACTAGTTGTGCTTGAGCAATGTGTTGTTCTGCCTTGTCAAGCGGCAGGAACACATAGCCCTGCTCTGTGTCCAAGACAGCACCTATGTACTGCAGTCTTTGGAAAGGAGTCAGTACTGACCTTGGCACATTCACTGTAACCCCCAGGTCTTCAAACAATGGCCTTGTTTGGGACAGGCTGTGCAAGAGATGGCTCCTAGAGTTGGATTTAAAGAGTCAGTCGTCCATGTATGGGAAGATATACAGGCCTTCTCTGCGATGGGCAGCTGCCACCACTGCCAAGCATTTGGTAAAGACCTGTGATGCAGAAGACAAGCTAAAAGGCAATACTCTGAACTGATAGTGCTCCCCTTCCAGTAAAAATCACTGGTATTTTCTGTGATGATGCCTGATTTTGATATGAAGATATGCATCCTTCATATCCAGGGAGCAAATCCAGTCCCGAGGGGAATCAAAGCTTCCAAGGAGAACTTGAGATACTTCTTGTATTCTATGTAGAAGTTTAGGTCTCTCAGATGTAACACAGGCCTAAGCTCTCCAGTCTATTTGGGGACCAGGAAGTATCTGGAGTAGAACCCTTTGTTTTTCTGACGAGAAGACACCAGCTGTATTGCACGTTTGTTTAGCAGAGCTTGCACTTCTTTCAGCAGGGATAAATGTCCCAGAGGATAAGTGGAAAGCAGCGTTGGGTGCTCTAGAGAGGTCAGTAAGAGCTCCAGAGCATGTCACTTTGCAATTATGGTTTTCGAAAAAGGTGGCAGAAAAGGTAAAGGCTAAAAGACTAGCATTCCGATGGTATAAAGAGACCCACAGAAGGGAGGATAGGGAAGTGTATTAGAGAAAACAAAAGAAGGCAGGGAAAGCAGTAAGGAGTGCAAAGACGCAAACTGAAAAACGAACAGCTCAGGCAGTATCAAAAAGGGACAAGACATTTTAGATATGTTAGTGAAAAAAAGGAAAAAAACGGGAGGGAGGGATTGTAAGGTTAAAGGGGGGGGACTGTATGAAGGAGACCCAAGAAAAGACAGACAACTTAAATACTTCTGCTCAGTATTCACAGTGGAAGGGGAAGGGAAGAGACCGTGAAAAAGCAACCAGATCTTTGAGGGGAGAGAAATGGACACTAGTCCTTTTTCTGAGGAGAGAGTCCAGAAAGCACTTGCTAACCTAAAGGTAGATAAAGCTATGGGGCAGACGGGTGCATCCAAGGGAGCTTAGGGAGGTGCCAGCTGCATCTCTGACAGACGTATTTAACAGATCACTGGAGACCAAAGTGGTCCTGGAGACCTGAAGAAGGGCAGATGTAGTCCTACTTCATAAAAGTGGTAGCAGGGAAGAGTAGGCCTGACATCAGTAGTGGATACGTTAATGGACACTCTGCTAAAGGCAAGGATTGTGGAATATCTTGAATCCAACGGGCTACAGGACCTGAGGCAGCATGGATTCACAGGGGGAAGGTCATGCCAAACAAACCTGATAGATTTCTTTGACTGAGTGACCAAGGAGTTGGATCAGGGAAGAGTGGTGGACGTGAGTTACCTGGATTTCAGCAAGGTTTTTGACACTGTTTCACACAGGAGACTGGTAAGCAGGCTGGGCAGCTTGGGGTGGGCAATAAGGTGGTAACCTGGGTAAGAAACCGTTAGGCAATAGCAGCAGAGTAGTGGTAAGTGGAGTTCATGCCAAGGAAGGATGGGTGACCAGTGGGTACCTCAGGGTTCAGCGCTGGGACCGGTCCTCTTTAATGTCTTTATAAGTGAGATAGCTGAGCTGCTAGATGGGGCAGTTTACCTCTTTGCAGATGACACCAAGATCTGCAACAGTTTGTATACTCTGAGGGGATGGAAAGGGTGGGCAGAGATAAACAGGTTACTCACCTGTAACAGTAGTTCTAGGAGTGGTATACGTTGTTCATCCACACTGTCTGGCATTGTCCCTTTCCCCTTTAAATCTTGCCGGACGTCTTCAAGCTGGCTCCTCCCACCCTCCCGGGTGGTAAATACCTCGGCTCCGCCCCATGATGCCAGATCTTAGCCCGCTGGAAGCAAGGTTGTGCGCCTTAAGCCGGGGAGGTCGGGTGGGTGCGTGTGGATGAACAACATATACCCCTCCTAGAACTACTGCTACAGGTGAGTAACCTGTTTTTCTGGGAGCGTGGATATGTTGTTCATCCACACTGTCTGGCAGACTCCTAGCAGTTCTCTAGGAGGAGGGAGGAAAGGCGCACACCCCCTACTTAGGAAAAAGAGACTGGAGAACCGAGGCCCCAAAACCAGCATCTCGGCGTGACTCAAGGTCGATGTGGTAATGGGTAATGAAGGTGTTTTCTGACTTCCAGGTAGCAGCCCGACAGATTTCCTGAATAGGGATGTCCCTGGAAGCAGCCACCGATGCAGCAGTATAGTGGGTAGAATAAGCTCTTAACCCACTGGGAGGCTCCTTGCCCGCCAACTCATAACACAGACCTATGCATGATGCAGTCCATCTTGCAATAGTCCGCTTGGTTGCAGGTCTGCCAGAAGCGGCTTCAGCGTAGGTGACAAACAGCTGGCGAACCTCTCTCTGAATTTCCACCGTCCTCTCCTTATAACAGGAGAGAGCACGTCTGAGGTCCAGAGTATGGAGCCTGTACTCGGCGTCCGAGGTGTAATTAGGGTAATATACCGGCAGGGTCAACACCTGGTTAAGGTGAAACTCTGACACCACCTTCGGAAGGAATTTCGGGTGGGGGCGCAGGACAACTTTGACCCTGTGAAAGACCAGATAAGGGGAGTCCACCGAAAGCGCCTGGAGCTCCTCTGTCCTTCTGGCTGACGTGATAGCCACCAGGAAGGCAGTCTTCCACAAGTGTGAGAGCTCACACTTGTGCATGGGTTCGAATGGCTTGCCCATGAGCTTTGCCAAAACTAGCAAGAGATCCCACGGAGGTGAAGGTTCACGCACCGGAGGGGATATGTGATCCAGGCCTTTGAAAAAGCGCCCGACCACTGTCTCCTGTGCCAATGTCGGCTGACTGGCCCGCGCCCGGTAAGCTGAGATGGCTGCCAGGTGCACCCTAAGGGTCGATGACCGAAGACCCCCTTTGGAGAGGGACCAAAGGTAGTCTAGACTGTTAGCCACAGAGCAGGATAAGGGGTCCAGGCTCTTTCCCTGACATCAAATGGAAAACCTTTTCCATTTGAAGGCATAACATTTCTTGGTCGATTCCTTTCGAGATGCTTCCACCACGGTGTAAACATCCTCGGAAAGACCTAGAGCCTGGAACTCTAGCCGCTCAGGAACCAGGCTGTGAGGTGCAGGGATTGAAGGTCCGAGTGGAATACCTTCCCCTGGTTCAATGATATCAGGTCCGGGCGTGTACAAAGCCGCTCCGGAGTCCTGTAGCTGAGGCTGAGGAGATCTGGATACCAGAACTGGCGCGGCCAATCTGGGGCTACCAGGATCACTTCCTTGTCCCTCCTCACCTTGAGTAACACCTTGTGGATCAAGGGAAATGGAGGGAAGGCATAAAGGAGGCCTGGGGTCCACGGCCTCGAGAAGGCATCCCCCTGCAGCGAGCCCTGCTGAGGGGGGCAGGCATGGTACAGCTGCAGCTTGGTGTTCTCCCTGGAGGTGAACAGGTCCACCAACGGGAGAACAGACTGTAAGCTACCTCTGGATGGCGAGACCACTCGTGAGATGTCTGGCCTATGTGGCTGAGAGCATCCGCCAGTTGGTTCGAGACTCCTGCCACATGGATGGCCAGGTGATCCGCCTCCAGCCGGCTGACAAAGGTCCAGATCCGGAGCGCCTCCCTGCATAGCAGACGGGAGTGCGTGCCACCCTGTTTGTTGAGGTAGTACATGGTCGTGGTATTGTCCATCTGGACTTGAACCACTTGACCCCGGAGCTGAAGAGCGAAAGCTGAGAGTGCCAGTCTGACTGCTCTGAGCTCCAACAGGTTGATGTGGCATCGGGACTCCTCGGGGGCCCAGAACCCGTGGGCTCTGTGGTCCCCCATGTGGGCTCCCCAGCCCATGAGAGAGGCACTGGTCGTAAGGACGACCGTCGGCTTGGGGCAGACAAACTGGATCCCTTACCGCAAATGACTTGGGACGGTCCACCATTGGAGAGCGTCCCATATCCTCTGGGTGACAGTGACCAGCTGGTCGAAAAGACCCTGAAGCTGAGACCACTTGAGCGGCCAGCTCCCACCGAAGGGGGCGCATGTGCAATCTGGCCCAACAGACCACTGAGGTGCATGCCGCCATGTAACCCAGAAGGTGCAGAAAGTCCCGGGAAGGGCGCAAGTGCCCAACCAGAAATGATTGGGCAAAGGAGGAAAGAATCACCGCCCTGTTTGCCGGGAGCCGAGCTCTGGCTTGACGAAAGTCGAGCTCTGCCCCGATAAAGCCCATCACCTGAGAGGGCACGAGTTCTGACTAGGCCTCGTTGATTAGGAGGCCCAGGTGGGAACAGGTTCGGAGGGTCAGGTCCCTGGACATCTCCACCTCCTGTAGGGAGGAACCCGCCAGGAGCCAATTGTCTAGATAGGGGTATATATGAACCCCTTGACGCCGTAGATGGGCTGCCACCACTGCAATGCATTTGGTGAAGACCCGTGGGGCTGATGACAGGCCGAATGGCATGGCTCTGAACTCGTACAGGGTCCCTTCGACCCTGAAGCGGAGGAACCGCTGGTGGGACGGATGGATTGGGATGTGGTAGAATGCGTCCTGAAGATCCAGTGAACAGAACCACATGTTTTGCTCCAGAGATGGTATGATCTGGTTCAGAGTTACCATCCAGAAGGTGCGAGACCTGAGATATTGATTCAGGTCGTGGAGATCTAGGATGGGGCGCCAACCCCCGTCCGCTTGGGCACCAGGAAATACCTGGACACGAAGCCTGGGTCTGTGGGAGGATCCGGCACTGGAGCTACCGCCTCCTTATGGAGGAGCTGAGCAATGTCATCCCGAAGGGCCAACTGAGATCCTTTCCTCCCGTGGGGCACGGGCCCGGCTGGGGGGGGTACTGCTTGAACTCTAGAGGCAGTCCCTGCCCGACCACTTCCAGAACCCACCTGTCCGAAGTGATACCAGACCAGGTGGAAAGAAAGTGGCAAAGCCAGACCCCCACGGAAGGACCCAGAACTGGCATGACGGGTGTAGGGGAGGCCACCCCCGACCCGTCACTGTGCAGGCTTGGAGGAGGCACCTGGAACAGCACTTCGGCCTCCTTTGCGGGGCTGTTGGGGACCTTGCTTGGGCCTAGGGTGCCAAGCTTGAGCCTGCTGTTGTTGCTGACCTCCCTGGAAGAAGGGCTGTCTAACCGCAGGGGAAGAATGCCGAAAGGACTTCTTCTTGCGCTTCTGCTGGTTCTTGCCCGAAGAACCCTTAGCAGAGGTGGCATCTAAGGTGGCATTAGACTGCTCAATGTGCTGGAGATGACCTGCCACTCCCAGACCAAAAAGGTTGGTGCCAAGGAAGGGCACGTCAGCTAGCTTGTGCTGAGTATCTGCTGGAAAGGAGGATAACCTCAGCCAAGCCCTGCGGTGAGTGGCCACTGCGGCAGCTAGTGAACGGGCACAGGAATCTCCAATGTCCAGAGCTGTCTGGAGCTGTTGTTTAGCAACAGCACGGCCCTGGTCACGGACCTACTTGACCGTGGTCTGCATGTCTGCTGGGAGATGAGGGAGGACTTCATCAAGCGACCCCAGTAGGGTGTGAGAGAAGTGTGCCATAATCACTGCCGAGCTGGCCTGACAAAAGCCCAGGGATGATGCCGCATAAACTTTCCGGGCCGAATGGTCCATATTTTTGGACTCCTTCTCCGGAGGGCGGTCAGTATCCGCAGAGCTGCCTGTGCGCCGAAACACTGTGGCAGTCACAAGGCTCTCGGCCGAGGGATGCTCAGCGAAGCCCGCCAAGGACCCCATGGGCACCGCGTACTTGAGAGCCATATGGGCAGACGGAGCCGGGCAAGAGGCAGGGCTCTGCCAAAGCTCCAGTGCCGGGCCAACTATGGCTTCAGCCACTGGAAAGGCCTCTGTCGGGGTATCCCCCCTCTTAAGAATATCCGTGAGAGGATATTCCGCCTTCTTTTGTATAGGCTGCAAAGGCATACCCGTGGACTCAGAAATGAGTCGAAGGATGCCCTGGAAGGAAGAAGGACCTTCCTCCAGGCCTGTCACTGACAGCTCATCATCGGGGTGTGAGTGAAGGCCAGTAGTATCCGAGTCTGAGGAATCAGGATACAGGGGTCTCCCACCTATGTCCCCCTTGATGCGCCTAGGGCGATCAGGTGTAACAGTAATGGACAACCTATGGGGCAAGCCCGTAGTTGTCCGATCCTCCTTAGAGGGAGCTCCTCCCTGAGGCTGTTTAGGTGGTGGTTCCACCAAAATTGGTGGGGAGCCTGTAACAGGCCGACCAGAAATACGTGCTGGTACCACCGGAGGGAGAAACGGAGTCCTCGGTACCGAGGGAGTCGGCGTCGGCCGAAGAGGCTGGGGCCAAGTAATGGCCAGTACAGCCGGAGTAGACAGCTTTTGACCAGTCAAAAGAAGTTGCTGCCACATGAGGTCCTCATAACGTCGGCGGAGTTTCCGTCTAAGTCTCTCCTCGTCCGAGGAGGATGAGGAATGGCGGCGGCGCCTCTTCCAGGAGTGTTTATGACCCTTTTTCGGCTTTTCGACCGACGGGGTCCTACTCCTCAATTGAGACCGACGGCGTCGGCTCTGTCGGTCGGGAGAAGCCGGATTCGGTGAAAACCGAGGTTCCGGCTCTTGTCCCTTGATCGGGATGCCCGAAGGATGGGTCTCCTCGTCGGGGAAGGAGAGGATGGGAGTCCTCTCCAAGGAGTCGTCGACAGGCGTCAGCGACAACAGCTTGATCGGGTCGAGAGAAATCTCGGCCGGTTCTGCTGTATCCTCGGCTTCAGTGCCCTGGCCTGACGGAAGGTCCGAAAAGCCGGCAGCGGAGGAAGCGATCTCGACTGTGGCCGAGACCGCCTGCTCCGGAGTATCGGACCGCTCTCAGTCCCAGGAACGTCTTCTTCGGCTAGAAGAAGATTTAGGGTCCTTGTCCTTTTTCTTGGAGCGGGAGGAGTGCGAGCCCGAAGGTGCCTCACCCTTGGTAGGGAAAGACTGGCACAACTCCGGAAAGGACCCCATGAAGGTGGAGCCCAGGTTAAGCGGGACGAAAAAACTTCGTTGGTTGAAGCTTGCAGCTTCTCCTCGAAAAGCCGCCATCTGTTCTGTTGCTCAGTGGATCTCTGCGAGCTGTGAAACCGCCCACCTGGCCTCCTTCTTCACCTCTCATCGGTGATTATGTAAGCCCCGTCCCCAGCTTAAGGCGCACCTTGCAGTCCTCCAGGACGGTGGGATGGAAGGCCAAACAGATGGTGCAAGCTCGGTATTGTGCACAAGCGCCAGGCAATAGCGCCTGCGAGAGGTGGGTATCGGTGTGGACATTTTCTGTCCACAAGGACACTGGGCGAAACCCGGGACGACTTGTCCTCCATATCCGGGTGTTCGGATCTGAATCGTAAACCTAACAAGTTTTAAAGAGAGTAAGTGCGGCGACAACTGTCGATTAGACTCCAGGGCCTATGGCACTAGCAAAGTAGCATGAGGGAACCTGTATCTTCCAGCGGAAAGGAACATCTGGTGTAATGGGGCGCAGCCGAGGTATTTACCACCCGGGTGGGTGGGAGGAGCCAACTTGAAGACTTCCGGCAAGATTTAAAGGGGAAAGGGACAATGCCAGACAGTGTGGATGAACAACATATCCACGCTCCTAGAAATGAAAATTACATACCTACCGTAATTCTTGATCTTCTTGGACGAAGTCTCCACCACTCATTCACACTAATGGAACTATGCCAGAGGCACTAGGACCCATCGGGAGCCAAAACTCTTCAGGAGGGCCGGCACCTAGGTAAGGCTGCAAGGAAGTGGCTCCACAAGCCTGGCTCGCGCCGTATAGGCTACCTTGGCGTCGACCCTCCAACCGCCTCAGTACCCTTTTCACCGAGGAGGTGCAGCGTAAACTAACCTATGTTGGACATAAGATAGTCTGAATGACCTGTGTAAGAAGGTTCAACACAACAGAGTCTTCACAGCCCAGCCATCGAGGGAGTGAAGACCAAAAACAGATGAGTGAGCTTGGGGGATGGAGGTTAGGCGTGTGAATGAGTGGTGGAGACTTCATCCAAGAAGATCAAGAATTACGGTAGGTATTTAATTTTCATATCTTCCTGGACATAATGTCTCCACCACTCATTCACACTAATGGGGGAATACCGAGCTAAGTAATCCCCTGAGAAGGGTGGCAGGAGAGAGGAGCTCACTTAGGACAGAAGTCTATTAAGGATTGTCCTGCCAAAGTACTGATGCTGCCTGGCATGGACATCCAAAGTGTAGTGCTTTACAAACGTGTGCACAGAGCTCCAAGTAGCTGCATTGCAGATGTCTGAAATGGGCATGTTTCAAATTTCTGCCAGAGATGCCGCGACTGCCCTGGCAGAATGAGTGTATACTCTCCCTTCCAGTTTAACCAGTGCCATGGAGTTTGACTGGTAAAGACATGCCACTAGCCACACCAAAATACATCTGATAGCAACAGGCTGACCCAACCGTGCCATGCTGAAAGAGACAAACAGTTGTTTTAATGTGTGGATTTCTTTAGTTCTGTCTAAATAGAACCGCAAAGCTCTCTCAATATCCAGAAAATGAAGGGTACGCTCCCCATCATTCTGGACGTTCACGAAGTAGGTCGGAAGGACCAATGGCTGGTTCAGATGAAATTCTGAGACCACTTTAGGGAGAAATTTAGGGTGAGTTCGCAGAACCACCTTATCTTTGTGAAATACAGTACACGGAGGGTCTGTGACCAAAGCATGTATTTCAGACACTTTGCGAGCGGAGGTAATGGCTACAAAGAAGGTGGTCTTCCAGGTCAGAAACTTCAGCTCACAAGTTGCTAGAGGCTAGTAAGTTTTACGGGTGAACATGTATAGCATACGATTAATTTCCCAGGCGGCTACTGGTCATCTACTGGTGTGAAGTATGCCCTTAAGGAACCTCTTGACCAGAGGTAATTGAGCCAGAGACACAGAGTGTACGGGCTCGTGGTATGCTGAGATCGTGCAGAGGTGAACCTTTACGGTTGAATATTGCAGACCTGTATTTTACAGGTCCAGAAGATTCTCCAGGACTTTGTTTGGTGGGCAGGAAAAGGGGTCCCAAGAGGACTTTGCACACCAGATGGAGAACCGTTTCCACTTAGCCGTGTAGGTTTTTCTAGTAGATGGCTTGTGTGCTGCTAATAGAATATCTGAGACCCTACGTGAAATGTCAAACCTACTCACCTCTATCGCCTCAGGAGCCAGGCGTGGAGGTGAAGGGATCTCAGCTTGGGATGGACCACTGGGCTCTGCATCAGCAGGCTCATTTGAAGTGGAAACTGTCTCGGGGAAGTTTCCGATAATTTGTTGATTAATGGACACCCGATCTGACGAGGCCAGAATGGGATGATGAGGATCATTCTACCCGCCTGCACCTCCAGTTTGAGCAGCACCCTCTGAACTAAGGGAAGAGGAGGAAATGCATACAGAAAGCATCTTGTCCACCGCAGTCTGAATGCATCCTGACAGAAAATGCCAGGTCCTGGAATTCTGGAGCAGAATAGAGGCAGTTTTGCACTGAGTGTTGGATGCAAAAAGGTCCAGGTCTGGAGTTCCCTGCTTTTCGAAGAGCGACTGCATGATGTTTGTGTCAAGAGACCACTCGTGAGGATCTGTTTCTGTTCTGCTGAGACAATCCGCCAGATCATTCTGCACTCCCGGCTGGGAAATCGCTTGGATCAGAGTTTTGTATTCTAGGTACCATTCCCACACTCTCATTGCTTCCTTGCATATGGGGTAAGAGTGTGCTCCGCCCTGTTTGTTGATGTAGTACATCACTGCTTTGTTGTCCGTTTGAAGGAGAATGAGCTTGTGACAGAGAAGTCCTTCAAAGCTTGGACTGCATACAGGATGGCTCTTATTTCTAGAACATTTATGTGGAGTTGAGACTTGTCCTGATTCCATCGACCTTGGGTGTGGAGATCTTGACAGTGAGCTCCCCATCCGAGTAGGGATGCATTCGTGGTGATGGAGATCTGAGATTCCAGAGGGGCAAAGGGAAATCCTTCCAGAAGGCTGTCCTCTTGAATCCACCAGGTGAGTGACTGTTTTAGAGGTTCTGTCACCTTGATGTGAAAGGACTGGGAATGTGTGGTTGGGGGCCACTGAGTGCTGAGCATCCACTGAGTAGTCCTCATGTGAAGGCGAGTCAGAGGCACAGTGAACACTGAGGATGCCATGAGACCCAGCATCCACTGCATTGAGAGACCTCGAACCAAGTCGTTGTCTCTGATGAAGTGGGCCATCTGAAGGATGTCATTCCTTCTGTCCTCCGGAAGAAAGGCTTTTGCGTTGGAGGTATCCAGAAGGGCTCCTATGAAGAGGAGCTGCTGGGAGGGCTATGGCTGTGATTTTCCCAAATTTAACAGAACTCCCATGGACGTGAGGAAATTGGAAGACATAGCCATGGCTTCCAGAGTCTCTTGACTGGAGGGGCTTGCTAGAAGCCACTTGTCCAGATATGGGAACACCTGAAGAAAAAATTACTCACCTTAGTAATGTTGTTTCTTCTAATGGAGTCTTGCTGTATTCTGACAAATTGCAGTGAGGTCCAACCTTCGAACTGCCCCGGAGATGAAAGAGTTAACTTTCCATGCCAGGCATGGAACGCTGAGCTCGAGCTCGGTTGAGACTCTGTCTGTTGCTGTTTGAACTCAAACCGTCAGATCTTTACGAGCTAAACTTACTGAGTGTCCTGTGTGGAAGCTGTAAACCTATACTATCCAACTGGCTACTAAATATAATAAACAGATTTTTTTGTCCCAAAACAAAGACTCAAGTCAGGAAACCCAAAAAATGAAATAAACACAACACCCACTCACCCAAAGAAAAAGGGGTGATAATAAAAAGGTGGGGCACCTCCTGAGTGCCAACACTGCTACTGCCCACCCACATCCCAAAAACAAAGGTTCTGAGAGGGAAGGGGTTAGAATACAGCAAGACTCATTAGAAGAAACAACATTACTAAGGTGAGTAATTTTTTCTTCAAACAACATGAAGTCTTGCTGTATTCTGACAAACTGTAGACTACCAAGCAGTACCTCCATGGAGGAGGGACAGAACCTACCTAGAAATAGGCTCTGAAGCACTGTTGTGTCGAACCCGCGATCACCCTAGCCTGGATATCCAGAGAGTAATGCTTGGCAAATGTGTGAACTGTTTTCCAGGTAGCTGCTTGACATATCTCTAAGATAGGAATATCCCTAGCGGCAGCCAGGGAAGCAGTTGTACCTGGTGCAGAGTGAGCCCTCAGGCCTGAGGGTGGAATCTCACCTAGTTTTCAAGCAAAATTGAATGCAAAAACAATCCACCTGGCAATGGATCTTTTAGTGGCAGGTTTTCCCTTACCAACCTCACCATAAGTGAGGAACAGTTGGAGGGAGTCAAACATGTGACCCTTGGTACGTTCTATGTAGTAGCTAAGGGCTCTTTTCACATCCAGACTGTGCAGCCTCCTCTCACCAGAGGAGGAATGGTCAGTGAAGAACACAGGAAGAGACACAGACTGGTTAAGGTGGCAGTCTGAAACCACCTTAGGTAAAAACTTCCTGTTAGTCCTGAGGACCACTTTATTTCTATGGAAAGAGATAAAATCAGGCTCCACTGACAGGGCTTGTAACTCGCTTATGCGCCTGGCAGAAGTGATGGCCACCAAGAAAACAGTTTTCCAAGTCAAGTACTTAAGCTCTGCTGAGGACAAAGGCTCAAAGGGGGGTTGCATAAGCTGAGCAATGTAAACATCAAGGTCCCAAGCAGGGACAGGGTCCCTGAATGGCGGATTGGTATGAAGCAATCCCTTGAAAAACTTAGAGAATACAGGATGAGCTGAAAGGGAAGAAGGCTTACCTACTGAAAGAAAAGCAGAGACAGCTGCCAGATGCACTCTTAGTGTAGCTGGTCTGAGTCCCAAGCTATTCAGATGAACCATATAGTCAAGGACTGTGGGCAGGCCAGCAGACTCTGGAGAAATATGCTTCCCAGAGCACCACATGGAGAATCTTTTACATTTGGAATTATAAGCGGTTCTGGTGGAAGGCTTCCAAGAAGCCTTTAGGATATCCATAACACCTTGAGAGAGGTGTAAATCAGCAAACTCTAACTCTTCAAGAGCCAGGCCTTGAGACTGAGAGATTTGAGATTTGGATACCAAACCCTCCCCTGAGCACAGGTTAACAGGTTGTAATTCCTGGGAAGAAACAGGGGAAGGTGGACTGCTAAGGACAACAGGAGAGGGTACCAGGGCTGTCTGGCCCAGTCTGGAGCAATCAGAATCACCTTGCAGGGTTGAGACTTGATTTTGACTAGCACCTTGAACAGGAGAGGGAAGGGGGGGAAAAGCATACTGGAACTTCCTTCCAACTGAGAACTAGGGCATCCAGGACTGAGCCCAACACTGGGGCCTGCAGCAAGAGGGAAGTTGGTGATTGTCTGGGGCTGCAAAAAGATCTATCTGTGGGGTGCCCCATCTGGAGAAGATCACCTTCAAAACGAAGGGATCCAGTGACCATTCGTGATGGCCCTGAGATATCCTGCTGAGAGCATCTGCCAGGACATTGTCCTTGCCCGGAGGTGTACTGCTGTAGAGAAGTGTTCAGGAATAGGCCAGAGACCATAACCTCATTGCTTCTGTGCACAAGGCCGTGAGACCGAGTGCTCTTCTTGTTGATATACCACATTGTGGTGGTATTGTCTGTCCTGATCTGAATTACTTTGTTTCTGAACAGACTTGGAAAAAGCCTGAAGTGCTAGAAACACTGCTCTGAGTTCTAATAGATTGATGTGAAGCAGAGATTCCTGAGGAGACCACAACCCTTGGGTGGTCAGGTCTCCCAAGTGGGCTCCCCACCCCAAGAGGGAGGCATCTGTAGTAAGGATTAGAGAGTGAGACTGAGTGACAAAAGGAACTCCCTGTCTTAGATTGTCCTGATCCTGCCACCACTGCAATGCCTGGATCAGGGTTTGAGTCACTGGGATCAGTTTGGTCAAAGGATCCTTTTTCTGAGACCAAAAGGCTCTCAAATGGAACTGAATGTCCCTCATCTGAAATCTTGCTCCCTGCACCACTGCTGTAGAAGCAGCCATGTGCCCCAGGAGCTGCAGAAAATGCCTTGCTGGTCGAGACACCTGTAGGGTGAATGAAGAAGCCAGTGTAATAAGGGTCCTTGCCCTGTCCAGGGGAAGGAAGGCTCTTGCCTTTACTGTATCTAGCTCTGCGCCTATGAAGGTGAGGAGCTATACAGGCTCTAGAACTGACTTTGAAAGATTCAGAAGGAAACCTAGAGAAGTAAGCAGTTGCTGAGTTATCTGTAGGTGTAACCTGACTTGATCTGGGGACTGGCCTACTATGAGCCAGTTGTCCAGGTATGGGAAGATGAAATCCTTTTCCTTCTTAGGAAGGCAACTACTACTGCCAGGCATTTTGTGAACACCCTTGGAGCAGAAGGTTAGCCGAAGGGCATTGCTCTGAATTGGTAATGGCCTGAGGGCAGCTCGAACCTGAGGTATTTTCGATGGGATCTTCTGATGAGAATATGGAAATAGGCATCCTTGAGGTCCAGGGAGACTAGCCAGTCCCCTGGCCTTAGAGAGGGTGGAATTATTCCCAGAGTCACCATTTTGAACTTTGGCTTTAAAAGGTGCTTGTTTAAATATCTGAGATCCAGGATGGGCTGCCATTCTCCTGTCTTTTTGGGGGTGAGGAAGTACCTGGAGTACAATCCTTTCCCTTTGTGTAGGGGTGGAACCCTTTCTACAGCTCTGAGAGCCAAGAGGGAAGAGACCTCTGCCTCTAGGGCAAGTGCCTCTGAAGGATTTGCAGGTGGAAAGGATCTGGTTCTCATCTTTGGAAACTTTTTGAAGCTGAGAACCAGTCCCTGGCTTACTACTTCCAGGACCCATTTGTCTGATGTTAAAGACATCCAGTCCTGGACAAAGTAAGCCAGCCTGCCCCCTATAGGTGGTGGAGAATCGGCCCTGGCAAACCCATCAGGGTGCCTGTTTGGCAGGGGGTTTAGGCTGAGGGGTGGAAGCAGGCCTGCTTGTACCCCGTCTGCCTCTCCCTCTAAAGAACCCCCTCTGGGCATAAGCAGAAGAGGAGGCCTGGGCTTGGTAGAAAGGCCTATGAAAAGGCCTGCCCCTGCCCCTGGGATGCTGCCTCTGAGGAGTGGCTTGCCTTTCCATGGCTTGAGGCCTCCTATAGGTGGTCCTGTATTCATCCATTTTCTTCATGTAGTTCTCCGTTTGCTCCCCCAGAGAATTAACCACAACAGGAAAATCCATGGCCTTAGTCTGGGTATCCTGAGACAGGCTAGTACATCTGAGCCAAGCCAACCTACGAAGGGCCACAGATGTAGCCATGACTCTAGATGAAACATCACTGGAGTCCACTGCAGCATGGAATTGCACCTTGGATGCCTCAATACCATCCGCAGCTACCTGCTCCAGCTCCTTGGCAAGCTGGCCAGGGACCTGATTAGCTAAAGCCATTACAGTGTCCAATCTAGATTTCTGATATCTAGCTGTATAGGCCATATAATTGGCATGCCTGAGTCCCAAGGATGCTGCTATGTACTGTTTCTTTGCCATGGCATCAATCCTCCTAGAGTCCTTATCTGGGGGGGGTGTGAAGCCAAGGGTATATTTGCCTTATCACAGGCAGCAGCCTGCACTACCCCAACATGGCTGCATTGCTGGGTAAGGAACTCTGTATCCGAGCCTGAAAGAGTATACCTCTTGTCCATTCTCTTATCCACAGGAGGTATAGAATTAGGAGTCTTTAAAATTTTTATTGTCTGTTTCCCAAAAGACTTATGAAGGGGAATAGACAGCCTCCTGGACTCTGGGATATCCATCATTTCAACATAGTCAGGCTCCTCCTGGTCATCCACAGCTTCTTCCATAGGAAGCTGAAGGGTTTCAGCCACTTTCTTGTAAAACATGAAATGGGAGGGGGACTCAGAAAGCCTAGGAGGAGACACTCCTGAAGGTCTGTCTGGGGAGATGTTCGGGGTCAATGGGCACATCCAGACTTTCATAATCACATTCACTTTCCTCATACTCTCCTTCTTCCTCCTCCGGTTCATAAAATTCCTCTAAATCATAATCCGGAACTGGTGGAACCGGCCGAACCGAGCGCCTTCCTGATGGTGCTGGTTCGGTCGGAACCGAATAGCGACTGAACAATTTTTATCACTTTGGCTATATCATCAGCGGTTGGAGAAAAACTTTTGGATCCACACCAGCTGATTTATCCTTTGTTCTTTCTTAACCGAACCACCTCGAATCGGTTCTCCTTTCGTGAAGAAGTTACGCCATGTTCAGAGGGCATCCTTCTGGTTCGGTTGGAACCGAACCGGGCTGGCCATCCGGGTCAGCGGACTTTTTGGCCTCCCTTTCCCTGAGCCTACCAACTCTTTTTTCTAGGGTAGCTGCAGGAAATTATTTACAAATCTGGCAGTCTGAATCGAGGTGGACAAACCCCAGACAATAAACACATGTGGTGTGGGGATCAGCCTTAGCAAAGACTTCCCCACACACACTACAGTGTTGAAACCCAGTGGGCCCGGTTTTTCTTTTTGGTTTCTCAGACATTGCCAGTCCTAAACCAAATTTACCCTTTTTTCGGCAATCCGCCAGGCAAGACACTCTTATCGGTTCCTGACCGTGTTACGGGTCGTGGAAAAAACAGTAATAAAATCCGTTTTTTTTAGAACCGATAAGAACCGGTAACCACACTCTAAAAGTTGAAGTAAAGATTTCTAAACAACCTGATCGGTTCAAACCGAACTGATGACACGTTTACAAGTTCCATACAGAACAGAAAATAATATAAACCTATCTAGTACTCACGAATACCACAGACAGAGACTGAACCGATAGGTTGCGGTTTAAATTCGGTCGAAAACCGAGAAAAACGGTACTTTAACCGACAAATTGAACCGAGCAAAGGAGAAATCTCCGGAGCGACTGTTCAGTGAGGCGGAGTAAAGAATCTGACGGTTTGAGTTCAAACAGCAACAGACAAGAGTCTCAACTGAGCTCGAGCTCAGCATTCCATGCCTGGCATGGAAAGTTAACTCTTTCATCTCCGGGGCAGTTCGAAGGTTGGACCTCACTGCAATTTGTCAGAATACAGCAAGACTTCATGTTGTTTGAATTCCGAGCTTCCTGAGATGCGCTACGAGAACTGCAAAGCACTTTGTAAAGACTCAAGGCTCCTAGGATAGCCCAAAGGGCAGGACTCTGAATTGGTAGTGTTGACCCAATGCCACAAATCTGAGGTATTTTTGGTGGTTTGGGTGTATAAGAACATGCTGGTATACGCCCTGCATGTCCAGGGAGGCCAGCCAGTTGTTCCGAAGAATCAGAGGTAACAGGGAGCTGAAAGATATCTTCTTGAGCTTTTCTTTGTAAAGGAATTTGTTTAACTTCCTCAGATCGAGTACAGGGTGCATGCTGCCTGTTTTCTTTGGAACTAGGAAGTAATGGGAGTAGAAACCTGTGATTCGCTGATCCAGCGGGACTACTTCTATTGCTCTGTTGTTCAGAAGGCCTTGAATCTCGGAAGAAAGAAGCTCTGACTGAGAGACAGACAGCATGGGCTGTCATTTGGGTGGGTGATCCAGAGGGGTTTCTGAAAGGTTTAGAGAGTATCGCTTGCAGATTATCCTGAGTACCCACTTATCTGATGTGACTGACTTTCACTGGTCATAAAACTGAGTCAGATGCCCTCCTACTGCTGAGGAAGAGTACCCCTTGGACAGATGAGGTGGTACTTGGGCCGAAATCTCAGAGGGTGGCACTAGGCACTTTGGGGCCCTGTGTCTTCTGTTACGTTTCCTTTTGCGGCTGGGGGGCTTGATTTCTGTTTAAACCCCTTTTGCCTTTACCACGAAAGGACTGACGGTTATGAAACTGCCGCTGGTTCCCGCCCTGTTGAGGGGGTTGCGGATGGCGAACTGGCCGTTTTGATAGCCATTCTAGTTTTCTGTGTGGCCTCTTGTGCCTGCTCGACCTAAGGGCCAAACAGATACGTACGATCAAAAGGCAAACTCATAACTCTCTGCTGGGCATCATTTGTGAATCCTGATGTACATACCAAGAGTGACGTTGGGTACATATACCAGCTGCTGTTGCTCCTCTGAAGCAGTGTCAAAGGCATCCATAGTGACTTTAAGCTGCTGACTGTTGGATTCAATGCCTCTAGTAATGGTCTGAAGAAGTTCTGTGTTAACGTTCAAATCTGAAAGAGCTTCTACAGTGGCCCTGAGTGAATGCCAGAAGGTATACTCATACTGAGAGAAATAACCCTGGTAGCTTGCAGTGCGCATACCCAGGGTGGAGGCAGTGAAGACTCGCTTTCCCAAAGTGTCAATTTTGTGTGATTCCTTGTTTACTGGGAGTGCCATTGATTCTTGAGAAAGAACGGCTTTGTCATTCTCTGCCAGTACAACTATGGCATCAGCAAAAGCTTGCAAAGCCAGAATAGGATAATCCTTTTGGGGGGGGGGGGGGCGTATTTCCTATCTATGGACTTGGCCATAGAGGGAATAAGCGCCGGATTAACCCACACCATTTGTGAGAGGGTCTCAAAAGAGGGTTGCACAGGAGGAGTCAATTCCACAGGAATATCTGGAATGTGCAGATACTGCAGACACAGCAATTTCCAAGGATCAATCTCTGAAGTCTGGAGAGAGAGAGTTGTAGTCATGTTCTTAAGCAGAGACTTAAAGGAAAGGTCCTTGACCAGAGGCTCTGCTGGAAGAGATGGTTTATTTGCCACCCCCAGAGAGGAATCGTCAAAGTCGTCTCCTAATCAAAGATCAGGATCAGACTCAATATCATCTCCTATTAGTCCCGGAGGGGCAGAGTATATATGAAAGGGAGGAAAAAGAGGAGGAGGAGCTCAGCAAATCGGAGTTGAGAACCCCGGTGCCCCACGCGGCACCAAAGGCACTCCTGGTGCCGCACAGGATGCGGCGTTGAAAACACCAGCGATGCTGACACAGGATGCGGCGCTGGCACCACAGAAGCTGGCACTGCACCCGGCGCTACAGGACCAGAGGCCTCAAACCCCCCACCTCAGGGAGGGAAATCTAAGAAATTCAGCAGGAGATAACGGCAACTGTGCTGGCCCCTGCGCCACAGCCATATGAGGGGGAAGCACCAGAGAAGGTACTGCACATCTAGGAAGCCCCAACCACCCTGCGCATAGGTCCAAAACCAGTAGGCCCGAAGGCCCTGGTGACGGACTCACCGTCTCAGGCAGGCGGAACAACCGTCAAACCCATTGCCCCATAAGAATGGCCCAATAGTGAAATTGCTCACCAGAGGCCCACCAGGGGCGGGGACTCCAGAGTTAAGGATGCGGTCACCAGGAACAGAGGCCGTGGGAGACTCTGGAGGAGTGGAGTCGAACCCTGCCCCTTGCCACCGATGATCGTCAGCAGACATACCACAGAAGGCGACTCGCGTGTGTACAGTTTCTTTTCGACCGGAAGCCAAGAACTTGAGGTGAAGTGGTGCCAAGTCCTCGACAAGGATCGAGAATGGGACTGCTTCTTTTGTGCTTTGGGAGGACACCCCATCCCCGAGCACTGGACTACCCATAGTCAGACCCCACTCCATAGAGGGCGGTGGACCAGACCCAGCCCTGCTGAAAACACAGCTTTCATGCGACGCCTCCCTACTGTCACCTGCCTCATTCATGGTCAACTCTGTCGAAGGAGGGCTGAAGACTTCTTCTTGAAGAAAATTACTTTAATGCTATTTTTTTTTTTTTTTTTTACTGAATTTAATAAAAGAAATAAAATCTAATCAAATACTAAAATGACTATAGCTGCTGCAGTATAGACATGAAGTTCCGACTCCCAGCAGGCGAGGGACATTGTCACTGAAGTGCACTCGACGGTGGGAAAAAAGGAACTGAGGCGGTTGGAGGGTTGACGCAGAGTAGCCTATATGGCAGTTGCTGGGCTCGTGGTGCTGCTTTCTCGCAGCCCTACCTAGGTGCTGGCCCCACTGAAGATTTTTGGCTCCCGCTGGGTCCTAGTGCCACCAGCGTAGTCCCATTAGTGTGAATGAGTGGTGGAGACTATGTCCAGGAAGATCTGAAAAAACTGGAGGAGTGGTCAAGGTTATGACAGCTGGGATTTAATGCAAAAAAAAAGTGCATAATAATGCACTTGGGCCATAGAAACCCAGGGCCAGAATACAAAATGGATGGAGTGATACTGACAGCGACCAAGCAGGAAACAGATCTAGGGGTAATCATACTGGATGACCTGAAGGTGGCCAGACAGTGTGATAAGGCAGTCAGGGGAGGGCTAGTGGGTTGCTGGGTTCATAGGAAGAGGTTATCACCAGCAGAAAGAAGGAGGAGGTGGTTTTGCCACTAACAAGACTGCTGGTAAGACCTCACCTTGAGTACTATGTTCAGTTCTGGAGACAACATCTCAGGAAGGACACAGAGTGCAGGTGGTCCAGAATAAGGCTACCGACATGGTGCAAGGTCTGCATCAAAAATCCTATGAGGAGAGGGTAAAGGAGATTAATATGTACACCCTGGATGGAAGGGGGGATATGACAGAGACCTTTAAATACCTCACAAGGGTTAATAAGGTACAGAAGGGGAGTATTTTTCAGGAAGAAAGTGCTCCAGAACAAGGGGACATGATATGAAGCTGGAAGGGGTAGATTCAGGAGAGATGGCTGGCAGTATAGCCTAGAGGTTAGTGCAACAAGCTGGTAATGAGCTTGGTACATCCAACAGATGTGGGTTTGATTCCCACAACCTCCACTTACATACTGTGTGACTTTGAGCAAGTCACTTAACCACCCCAGTGCTCCTGGGTCACCCCCTGAAAACAGGCACATGTGCCTAGTGGGTCTTACCTGGTTACCAACGAATAAAACAAGCATTTGTCAATGCCGAATGTTTGCTTGCTGGCATTGGCATTGGTACTGTAGAAGTTACAGAGCTGCATAATATGAATGGCAGCGAAGTATTGAACTGAAGCCAACCCCACCACCACCCTGCAGAGAGTGACAGGCATTGGGGTGTGCCTTTGGGTCGTCAGCCATATCGACCACGCCATTTCACCACACCCTATGCTGCAGACACTGACAAGTGTCACAGTGTGCCTTGGGGTCTTTGGCCCTTATGCGCACCCCATTCCATCATGAAATACGGTGAGATGGGTGTGGTGTAGGAGAATGGGGTGAAGTTTGGGCCTGAAGAGTCCGAGGCACACCTTGATGCCTCTCACTGGCTGCAGGGTGTGGGTGGGGGTGGAATGGTATGAGCATGACAGGCAAGAATCCCAAGTCACACCTCTGATGCCTGTCATTCTCTACAGGGTGGGGCGTTATGGTCGGTAACCCTAATGCCTCAGGCATTCGTTGGTATTTTCACTCCAAATTTTCAACATGGTTTTTTTGTGACCCCCACCTCATGAACCGTGGCAATATCAGTTTGTTAGCCGAAAACTGCTTTTGCACAGTGACTATGGCATTTGGCACCACAGGTGCAAAAACACATTCTGAACAGGATGTGAAAAATGACAGCGGTACTGTTCATGAGGAGGTGTAAAAAATGGCAATGTTGAAAATCTGCTGTGAAAATCTTACAAAAACTGGTGAAGTCACGAGCGTGCGTAGAAACTGTGCAACGCACACCCGTAATGTAACTTGTTTGGGGATTTTTTTTTTTACAGCAGATTCTTAACACAGGCACTATGGGACCTCCGATCATGAACAATGTCAGTGTGATTTTCTTTATCTGTCCCGAACAATGATTTCCCACAGCGACCACGCATTTCTGTGCTGAAAGTGTGAAAACACATTTCGGCCATGTTGTGCAAAATGACAGCTGTACTGTTCATAAGGAGGTGTGGAAAAATACCACTGGTGAAAATCTGGACTGAAAATACTACAAATTCATGAACTTACGAGGGTGCGTGGAAACTGCGCAATGCTCACTCGTAACACAGTCATTTTATGGAGTTTTGTCACCAAATTTTCAACACAGCCATTTTAAGACCTCTGCTCATGACCAGTGTCACTGTGATTTTCTTAATCTGTCCGAAACATTGTTTCGCACACCTACTGTACCATTATGTAAGCTACGTGTAGGAAACACATTTCATAAGCGAATGTGAAAAATGGTAGCTGTACTGCTCATAGAGAGTGCGGTAAAATGGCAATGTTGAAAATCTGGAGTGAAAAATATTGAAAATGTGTGAACTTACGAGTGCGTAGGAACTCTAGCATGCGCTCGTAAAACAGTCATTTTAGGAATTTTTTCACCAAATTTTCAACATAGCCATTTTAAGACCTCTGCTCATGAACAGTGTCACTGTGATTTTCTTAATGTGTTCCGTACATTGATTTCGCACACCGACTGAGCCATTGTGCACTACATGGGCGGAAACACGTTTTGGGTGAGATGTGAAAAATGACAGCTATACTGCTCATAAGGAGGTGTATTAAAATGGCAATGTTGAAAATCTGGAGTGAAAATATTGAAATTTCGCAAACTTACGAGCGTGCGTAGGAACTGCGCAACGCACTTTCGTAAAACAGTCATTTTTAGGAATTTTTCCACCAAATTTTCAAAATAGGCTTTTTGAGAGCCCACCGTATGAACACTGGCAGTGTCATTTCGTTAATCGTTCCGGAAAGGTGATTTCATGCAGTGGCTGCGAAATCAACCTTTGGGCCCGAGTAGCGCCATGACAGTGACAGCGTTCATCAGAAGGGGTCCCAAAAACCCCATGTTGAAAATATGGGCCCAAAATTCCCAAAAATGCCTGAGATATGCAACAAAGTTGAAAAAACCCTATCTGTCCCATTATACAGCTTACCGGCATTTCCTCAGTTTGTGGTCGGCTTTGAAGAGTGCAGACGTGTTCCCGGTCCACCGAAGATCGTCACGCCGAGCTCGGAGGAAATTAAGTATGGGGTGGTGGGGAAGTGTGGGGAGGCAGGGTGCGCAGTGGGTGGGTGCGGGTTGTGGGAGGGGCAGGGAAAAGCTGAGGGACAGTTTTGTATTTACAGGTTTTTCTGTTTTTGTAAAACTACGAGGGACGCAAGAGACAATGGGACATTTGCCAGCGCTAGTGGGCTCGGCATGGCAGCTGGAAGGCTGTTTGGGGCCGAGCTGACGGGGATTGGGCACCCTGTCGGCCATAACATCAATTTGCCATGCTGGGGTGGGCCCCAGCGTGGCACCTGATGCTTTGGGCGTGCAGCCGATGCTGTTAGGGGGCTGGAGCTGACGGATTGGGCATCCTCGTCGGCCATAACATCAATTTGCCATGCTGGGGTGGGCTCCCAGCGTGGCACCTGGACTGCTTTGGGGGCATGCAGCTGGCGGGGTTGGGCACCCCGCCGCCTCGTACAGTATGTGCGTATGCGGCAGCACGCAATATGCGCGCATGCGTGTTGAGGGGGAAGCTCTGCTCACCGGAAGCGGAGCTCTCCCTTTCAACTGTATGCCACTGTATTTTCAGCTGTCATAGACAGCTGGAGCAGTGATTGGCGCACCGCGCATCGCGCCTGCAAACACACTGACTGTATTGGAAGAGCTGACACACCTCTGGAAAACTCGATGATGGCACTATGTTTCTTGCACATGCGTGCAAGCAAACATAAAAATGTAAGGAAGTACTTCTTCACAGAAAGAGTGGTGGATTCCTGCAACAGTCTTCCAGCAGAGGTCGTGGAGGCAAAAACAGTGATGGGGTTCAAAAATGCTTGGGATAGGCACAAGGGTATTATAGGGGTAAGGAAGTGGGTGGGGGGGGGAGACAGCAGCATAAATCAAGTAGGGTCTGTAGCAACAACGAAGGTAGAAACAAATGGGCAGACTGGGTGGGCAAAGCAGGTCTTATCTGTCACCAGATTCTGTGTTTCTAACTGTCTGATCTCCCTCCATTGTGTCAGACAAAGGGAGAAACTGCTCCCTAGAACCACCTCTGGAGACAACAGTGGTGTGTTTGGTGGGGGTAGTCCAATTCGAGCCATGCTGAGCCAGTGGGGGCAGAACTTTGCTCATGGTAGGCTTGATGGCCACCTCTGGCAGCAGGCTGACAAAAGAATCCCCTGCCACCATCCCTGCCTGGTGTGGGATAGAGAGATCCGACTGATCTTCAAATCAGAGACTTTAATGCCTCTGCCACATGATAGCCAAACAGTGCCTCTAAAAGGGACATTTAGAACCATTTTCTGCACACCAGTTGCAAATCCAGCAACTCTGAGCCAAGAATAGTTTCACATGCAAATACCAGTGGCAGCCCCTAGAAGATACATCAGAAACATCATATGCTGGGATTTCTGGTTGAGCCGTGAGCAAAGTGCAGGGGCATCTCAAAAACCCAACCAAGCAGAACACAAGTGGGCCACTCAAGTTGAACCCCCTGATCACTCACCCATAGAGCAGATGGCTTACTTTCTGGCCGCCTCGGCCAGCACGGCCCCCTACCCCTCGGAGTAATGGCAGCATAAAAGATCTAAGCAACTGCTGGCCACACAAGCAGTTCCAAGCACCCCGAAGTCAGCCCAGCCACAGAAAAGAAATCACAGTCAGGGGTTCCGAGCATCCCTCCAGAGCTCCACACTGCCCAGTGACACCCTGCCAATGTCATCACTGCTGCCCCAACTTCCAAATGACACCCCAGACTATACAGCCTCACAGCATGCCCCTGCACCTGCTATGTCCTGGGCTGACAGAGTACAGATGTTTTAACCCACTGCCTCCCGCTATCAGCGCCCAAAGAAGAACAACACCTGTGGGTCTGAATTTGCTGGGACCCTGTCTTGTTTATTCCTGCCAAGGCCTACCTCCTTGTGATCTCCAAACTCAAAACCTCAGAATCATCTCAAAAAGGAACTTGACTTAAAACGTGTACTCAACTCCCTCCCTCTCACCCTTTATTAATAAGCTGCAGTTTTACCTTCTAGTTCTGCTCTAGCCCACCAAGCTCCAGGTAATTCATGCTGTCAGGGCAAAGTGCCAGGAAATGTTTGTGTAACTGGATACATTTACTTTTGGTTTTTTTGCCTGCTCCACGCCTGACACCTGCGAAACATCACCTCTGCATCATTAAACAATTGTTTGAACTGTCTGACTAATGCTGGCTGCCACAGTCTTCTGGTACTAACTGTTGTTTAGTCCTCCATACAGCCCTTCTGGAACAACTGCACCCTTCCCCCTCCTTTTTTCTCCTCGCACCCTATTTCAGAACTATTTTAGCTAGTGGTGGGGAGAATGGGGCAATACTATAATATATTTATTTCAGCTGCGGGTTAACGAAGCTCGCATCTTTGTTGTTTAGTACTGCATTGATGATGCTATCAGTTGTCATTCATGCCACATACACCCCTTCCATTTACTAGCAGCCACTTCCACACAGCCCGCTTGCTGGGTGAACAGTTTAAGTGGCTTCTCGGACCACCCTCCCCGTTTCATATCCCTGAGAGAAGCATGTGATATCCCACTGTTATGCCTGCAGTGACAGCAGGCACCTATCCTCCCGTGTCCTCGCCGTGCTTCTCCCACTTCGATGAGCAGTGGGCCTCTCCAGAGCCTCCAACATGCTCAGCACACTGCTATGTTATGAATGGGCTAGATTTGGTCTCAATGCTCCTTTTTTAATCCTGGAGAATAATGTATGTTTTTGCCTGGTAACCAGGGGCATCTGACATAATGCCCCCCCCCCCCCAAATTAGTGGCATCTATTACTGTGGACACTTTTTGACTTAAGAGTCCCCCCCCCCACTTCCCCAATGTGAGGAATACTCACCATCAGTGATCTGCTTGATCCCTCATCGTTAACTCTTCACACTTTCCAAACTTTAGCAGCCCTGTACCGATTTCCACACACAGATTTCTGGAAGTACTTGCAGATCAGGCAGGCCACTAACACTACTTGACGTAGGGAGGCTTAACTCGGTGACAACTGCTGCAGTCCTTACTGGCCTTGTGGGACTCTCAGCATCAGAAAACTGGAGGACACTTCTATCATTTCTTACTAGTGCCTCACTGCCCTCGTCTTAAGCAAAAAGCAGCCTGAGAAACAGGCCTCCACATTACTGTTTCAGATAAGGAATGGGAAGTTATGAGAGACCACCTATCCAAAAAAGATTTTACATACATGGTACCACACACCCCTTACATCCTCCACAAGATGGATCAATTACATATCATAGAATGCTGGTAGTGTCAATCACTCCCAGGATCACTAGAACATATGCTATGGTCCTGCCTCACCCTCTCCCAATTCTGGTCTCAACTGCTCACATTTTGCAAAAATATTCTTGCTGCGCCTCTGCCGAGCAACCCTAGACTTTGGATACTGGGGGATGTTCTGTTGGCAACCCACCTATCCAATCCTGAAAAAGCGTGGCTTACAATAGCAGCCCAAGAGGACAAATGTCAAATTCTTTTGAAATAGAGATCCCATCCTCTACCTCCCTCTCTGACTGAGTTTTAGCCCCAAAAAAGCTGGTGGAGTCTGGAAGACTCTCACATTTGGCCTCCCGTAAGTTTGCCCGCTACAAGGACATTTGGGCCCCCTTTCTCTGTGTCCTTGGGACTACCCACTTCTCTACAGTTGCGCAGAGACCAACTACCTGTCACTAGATTGCTATACTGGAAACAGTAAAGCTAAGTGTCTCAAGATATGGTGGGTAGAGCTGGGGGTAAAGAATCAGACTGGATGGGCCGGAGGTCCTTTTCTGCTGTCACCCAACTATGATTCTATATGTTGATAACCTGTTATAGACTGTGGTAGATTATCAACAGTTTGTAAAGCACTATGTTTCTTCTGTCCTTATGCTCTAGCTGAATTTAAATCTAACAAATATGTGTTACCTGTGGATTTATACAACAGTTTATTAATAGTTCTCTATCCTTTGTACACTTTTTAAAAATACATTTAGAGTTGTATCTTCAAGGGGCTTGCCCCTGCCAGGATGTTCAGTTATTGTAATGTTAACCTCTTTTATTCCTGAACTATTTAAAGTTAAAATTCAATAAACATTATTTTAAAAAAAATCATGTGCTGAGTGTAGTAAATGTTTTACCAACCTCAGCCCCAGAAGTAAGATTTTTAATTAACTCGTTCTTGGGATTTCCTTCTGGAAAAGCCTGAGTTGCAGCTTTGGCAGCCTTCTACAGGCTATTCTGATACTTTATCATCTGGGCCTGGTAGTTTGGAATACAGAGGCCTAGTGAGGCAGAGGCATATGTACGTTTACCCATCATATCTAGCCTCCTGGATTCTTATCAGGGGCAGAGTACCCATGTGGTTAGGTGTCCTGGATCTGTCATGGGCAGCAATGATAACCATCAAGTCCGTTTCAGGCTGGTTAGTATAATAAGGCTTGGCAGCAGGAACAGGGTACTGCTTGTCAGCCTTTTGGGGTAGATCTGGTACTGAATTTGGCCTGTACCGTGTAGCAAATGTAGCATCTTCCAATGCAGGTTAAACTGAAGGAACAATGAAGGAGCGAGTACAAGTTACCTCCAAGAAATCCATCAGGTTCTTTTTAGTGAACTCTTCTTTCACAGCAAAGCCCACTGCATTTGCTGCATCTTGGACTACAAGGCTGGATGTTCAGGAGGAGATCTGGGTGTGTACACAACAGAATCCTCACTACAAGAAGATACAGCGGGGCTAGAATGTGCTACATATTATTCTTCTTTATAATTCTTCTCTATTGTAAGATCTAAATTGTACTCCTCCTCCTCCTCAATATTCCTGTGAGCGAAAAGAACTGACAACCCCGCTGGCAATGCCAAAGGCTGCTTCTCAGGAGCTACATGCTGTGAACTAGCCAATGATGTTGACGCAGAAATGCCAGTCAATGGCAGCACAGGCTGCACAGGTAAGCCACGAAATATGTGCCGTATCACATCTGAAAATGATGCCAGTACTGCCTGGGCGTCGATGACGTCCTGACCAGGGGCCATGACTGCTAGAGTCAACAACAGGCCTGGACCTGTCAACCGTCGTGATGTACCGTCCGTAGTAGGTACAGTAGTGTCTGAGTCAAGCCCTGACCTTGATATTTGTTCGATGGTTGGGGGGCTGGCATCACCACTGCCGAGGCGGATGATGATGAAGAAGGCAACGTACCTGCAGGCTGCAATGGCAACCTAGACATCGCCGGGGAAACAGACTTGTCTTTATCCTTATGTTTATGCTTGTGTCCTGACAACAACCGATTGCACTCATTGCACTAGAACAACATCATTGGTTTCAGCGGCATGCAGAAGCAGCGATATCACTAAAAATTTAGTGTTTTACTTAGATACAAAATAATAGACAACGGCTAGTTGGTCGGCATTTCCAAAGTAGGTCTGACAAGTACAATCAATGGCATGAAAAGAAGTGAGGCGAGATGGGGCTCCCCACATTTATGTAGACACTGAAATATGACATTATCATGGGTGGCCCCTGGCTATCAAAAGTTTCTGTCTGGTCCTAACGCGGTTGCAGGTATAGTTCCAAAGGTGTGGCCTAAGGGAAGAGATATCCTCGAAGAAGATCAGTCCTTTCATGTTTTGTGAATAGTCCTAGCTAATGAGTGAAGGAGTCATTCCTGCTGTGCGAGACAAGAGGGAAAACATAGTGAAGGACTTTGCAACATATGCCACCCAAGATTCCAGTTTAGGTCAGCGTTTCCAGATGGGAAGTTTTCCAGGACAAAAAGAAAGTCAAATCTATGATGTCAGAGTGACATACTGGATGACATGACATGGAGGGCAGCTAAAAGGCCTTGAGGTCTGCCAGAGCCTGAAAGAGTTAGGCCCCATCCACACTGCACTGCTCAGACCCCGTAACAGATAGAAACCATTACAACTGGGGAGCGGTGCAGTGTGGCCACACTGCCGCGGTGTCCGTTACGGGACCGGCACCTCCGGTCCACACTTCAGGAGCCGGGCGACCGTTACTGTGGCACCTGATCCCACAATGCAGCTCACGCTGCACTAGGGGACTGGTGCCACGCGTCCACACTAAGCCCGGTAACGTTACCGAGGCGTAACCGGTTTCATAACTGTTGTTGAAACCACCTCATATGTGGTTTCAACAACGGTTAAGAAAACGCCTTCTGTAACATTACAGATGTAAATGCAAACCACTGCAGTAATGGTTTGGGTACTCTAATGTTACAGATGGGTAGTGTGGACAGGGCCTTAGTCAGGCTGAAGATCTGAACAGTTAACATCTAAGGTTCGAGTTTGGCCTGATTCACCAAGATATCCTGTGTGGGTAAGCCTTTCTGCTGTACTTTGGGAAAAATTATAAAGTGCAGCGAGATTTTTCTATTTTTTTTTCTGCTGGATGCAAAACATTTTGTTTTTTATTTCTATAGGAATACTGCTCCCCACAGTCTTTGTGTAGTATTCTGTGCTTTATGTGCCATGCTTCTGTGACTGAGTCCCCTGAGGTACCGATAGCTGATTTATAACTCACAATAACTGTATTTCCACCTCTGGAAAAAAAAGCTACAGTTACCATATTTTGTTTCCACAGTAAGGGAGTCTAACCTGTGACAGGGATGGGTGGGTCATTTGCCCTTGAGCATGGAGTGCTGTACTGTATAAACAGTAGCTCTGGAGGGATTCAGACCTGGAGGTACCTGTGAGAGTGTCTATGCTCAGCGGTAGCAGGTACTGAGCACTCTTGCAGGCATCTGAAGGGTTTGAAAAAGCTGGTACCAATCACAAGCTGAGTCTGGGAGAGATCGGCGGGGCAACAATCTGCCTCCTATGCCCACCCTGTCAGGATTACAGAGGCTGTATCATGATCTGCAGCTGGGCGAGTGGTTACGTCAAGCTTCCCTCTCTCTCTCTCTCTCTAGCGAGCAGAGTGCCTCATTCCTGCAATGCCTCCAGGCCTACACCTGTTACATGGCAGGACTCCTCAGTTTGCATGCATATCCGGGTCTCTCATACGGCAGCTGCATCATTCTGTTAACCAGGGGTGAGTGGACCCATTAGAGGCAGATGTTGTTACTCTTACAGATCTTTGCATTGGCATAATTTTGCTGAAAATAAAATTAGCACTTTGCATTTCTAAAGTGTAGTGCAGTCTGTTTCACTCTTGTAAGAAGTGTGCTCTGTTATTTGACTGTCACAAGGTAGGACTCCCAAGTTTGCGTGCATATTCAGGTGTCTCATATGGCAGCTGTGTCATTCGGTCAACCAGATAGGTAACATTTTATTCTCCTGGTTCTCAAGTTAGTACCCTTGCATGCATATGAAGGGTTTGAGAAAGCTGGTAACAGTCACAGGCTGAGCTTGGGAGAGAACAGTCTGCCACTGAGGATACACTCTTTTTCCTATATCCACCATGTCAGGGTTACAGAGACTGTATCATGATTTGCAGCTGGGTGAGTGGCTATGCCAATCTCCTCCCTCCCTAGGAGCAGAATGCCTCACTTGGGCAATGCTCCCATGCACATGCCTGCCACAAGGCAGGACTCCCAAATTTGCATGCATATCTGGGTCTGTCATATGGCAGCTACGTCATTTGATTAACCAGAGGCAGGTGGCCCATTAGAGGCTGAGGCCGATGCTGTTACTGTTACAGATCTTTGCACTTGCATAATTTTGCACCAGAATAAGGTAAGCACTCTGCATGTCTATAGTGTAGTGCAGTCTGTTTCACTCTTGTATGGAGTGTGCTCAGTTTTTGGCTGTCACAAGACAGGACTTCCAAATTTGGATGCATATCCAGGTTTCATATAGCAGCTGCATCATTCGGTCAACCAGAAAGGGGAGATTTTTTATGTGGATCAAACTCCCTTTCTTCTGGTTCTCAACCTGAATCACTCGGGTCTCTGCAGTTGGCGGCGGGCGCTTCACGGATCCTGCATGGCCCACCCACTCGCTTCCCAGGAGTCACCCTCACAATGCACCTGACCTCCTGCCAGTTCCTGGGCAAAACTCCCCAAGTTTGTATGAGAACCTAGGTATCCCAGCTGGGCTAGTCCAAGGTGAGATTCTTGATCAGAGATATTCATCAGGTAAGTTGAGAGGGATGGGCAGCAACTGTGGCACTGCTTTTGGTACATTTGTATTTATTGTAAATTGGATTTTAGTTTTCGTATTTGTGGTTTGGTTCTCACTTCCTCGGTACTGTCACCATTTGTCAATTTATGTTACATGCATCTTGTCCTGTATGTACTTTTTGCCATTCCTGTTTCGTTGTAATCTTGATGGCCTGCCCTGGGCTGTGTCTGAAAATGGTCCCTGGGACCAATGCGTCCAGCTGGTGAACAAATCAATCAATCAATCCATCCATAAATAAATGCTTTGTGCAGCAAACTGGAAAATCAAGACCCCAAAAGTAGATATGTAGGCCTTGATCTACTGAAGGCTGGACCAAATGTTGTGGTAATAAGGTCAGTCTTGGGGCTGGGGAAAGCCAACCACACTGTCAAAACATGGCTAACTAACAGAGATGCTCAAGTAGAAGTAGTGGTATGGACTACAGGAGCAACTGCCTTTATACAGTCTCCGGTAGATCAGGTGGACACGTGCAAGGGAAGTGATGCATGCGGGATTTAAAACATATGTAGGGTGCATGGAGGATGCATGTTTGAAAAAAAAAAAAAAAAAGACTTCCAGAAACAAACTAGCCCCTAAAAGAAAATGAAAGATGAGCTGGCTTAACTTTGACACTGTAATACTACCAGAGACAAATCCTTACACAGAGCATCACTGGCACCTCCCACTCAAGCAGTGATTCATCACACTGCCTCTACAAGCAACAGCACTTGTTCAAGTCCAAAACAATTACGTTGCACGAATACAAATCTGGCACAGCTGAGAAATTTATGGCGTAATGCAGACTTTTTAGATTTACAAATTTTTCTTGGAAGCAGTCTGGCCTAGTTTTTAGAGTGCAGAGATGAGAATCTCAAGACCTGGGGTTGAATCCAACAAATGCCACTTACTGTGTGACCACTGAGCTATCAGTAGTATCACTGTAATCTATATCTGTGTGCTGGAAACAGCAGCAACATCCTCTCCCTTCCCTCTTCTGTATCATAAAGTGCTTTGGGAGGCAGTTTGTATGAAAGGTGCTATATAAAACCAAATTTTATTTATTTATTCAAGTCTTGGATCACAACCTTTGAGCTAGCAGCTCATTTAAAAAGGTTCCACATCAGGAGGCAGAAAAATACATTAAGAATTGAATTAAGGATTACAAAGGCAAGTAGTCAACAACATACAGTAGGTAACAATATACAGTAGGTAAATCATAACTCACAACATTAACAATTTGATAGGTAATTAGGGCCCTTTGATAAGATACAGACAAACGGGTAGTTATAGGTATCATTTAGAGCAGTGGTAAGTCAATCTTGGGAAGGTTATTGTGGAAGGAGGCATAGTACCAGGCAAAAGGAATAGGTAGAACATGAGGAGTAGGGAAGGGAAGGGGCGGGATTCCGTGCCGGGAGCTCAGGTGTGCCAGGCAGCCCTTTGTCATTGGTGGGAAGGTCAAGGCTGGGATCCGTTGGTGGGGTAGGGGGAAGTATGCAAAAACAGGAAGGGCCAGGGTGCATGTAATGAAGGTTACGTGCAAGGCCAGGGACTAGTAAATTCTAGGGGCAGAGCATCATGCGGCTCGATAGAATGTGAATGGAGGTTTTGAGCGGTCCCAAGCATGGGTTGGGATGAAGGTCAGCTGGTAGTGAGTATAGCCATTTAGGCGCACGGTACATAAAAGAGCGTTGCCCTTGGGTCGTGTGGAGGTTGGGGACTTTGTATTAGGTGTTGAGTGACCCTCTGGTCAGCCTGGGAGGGGCTATTTGATGAAGCATAGAGTGGACACCTGCTGGAGTAAGACCAGGTGTGACTTTCTCGGACAGGAGACAGGTTTGGTATATGATGCGATTGTCAAGGTTCAACCATCCTGTATGTGAGTATAGGTATCAAGTGTGTGTTAGTAGTGGGGCTCCCAGAACTAGCCGGCAGGACTTATTCAAGGCAGTGGCAACTCTTTGCAGGGTAGAATCCAAAGCAGTGCTGTAGACTATGAGGCCATAATCTATTATAGAGAGCACTGAACTGGCAACTGCTAGTTTAAGTGCTTCGGGAGTTTTCGTTCCCTTCTCAGTTCTATTTCCACAGCAATAAAGACTACTCTTCCAAATTGCCACCATACTGAATTAGGGGGTGGGGGTGAGAAATACTTATCCACAGAACACCTATATAGTTTGAATAAATTGTAATTTGCCATCAGAAGAATGTCTAATCATTCTGACCTAGCTCCTTTTGTGTTTCCAATGATTGTGGGCCTTCAGCCTTAGCCTTAAGCTGTTAGCAAGGTCTTTGTCACTTGTTTAGCAACTGAGTTTTAATTAGGATCTTCCTGTTTATAACCTGATAGCACATTAACATACACTTTCATCTCTTTGCCTCGGATAATGATGCTAATGCCATAAACCAATTTTTAGAACTGTACTCTGCAACTAATCCAATTAAAAACTCCGCTGACTTCATTATTGACAAGACTGAATAATAAAACCTTCCCTCAGTGCAAGTGTTTTCAGCACCATAAAGCAGGCCCATGTTTTCCACACACATACTTACACATACCAACAAAAAACTCACAAAGGGTCACTTTTATTAGCCAACTGTAGAATTTGAAATATGTTGTAGACTTACAAATTGCTACTGGCACGTCTTTTAATAGTGGTAAACTATGATTGCTTGCACTTTTGTTTCAAAACAACAGCTCTGATTTTATTACCACTCACACTTCCAAGAAAAAGGGTCTGGGTCAATAATGCTATGTGTAAGGCCCTCCAGGAGGGGGGCTGCTGTGGTGTTGGACAGCTGCGCCAACTCTACCCAAGCTGGGAGGCATCAGAACCCAAGCTGACTCCATGAAAGCGCAATGTGAAACCCACAGCCACTGGGTGACCACTATAATTTTTTTTTGTTAATCAAATGTTTTGTCCCTTATCAGCCCATATCACCCTATCGCCAGTCCTCTGGTGACCACCCAGCCCCATCCACCATTAATCACATACTGTCTACCAGGTCCCCTTTTTATTCCTCATTCTGTGGTGGGGGCTTCAGTGGGGAGGGCATCCTCCACTGGTGACTCAATCAGGATAGAGGGCAGGCGATGGGCTGCATAGGGTGAGGTAGGACACAAGCGTACTACCTGCGGCCATCATTCAGACGGTTCTTGGATGTCGTAGTACATGTACTTCAGGTCTAGGTCAATATGGTGTTAACAAAATGCCGTGGTGAATTACAGTGCACAACGCGAACAGCAACCACATGTCAGCAATGAAGCGCCAAAGTAATCACCGCACAAGGTGTGGGGACATAACGGTCAGTGAGAGGATTTACTATTCTACACTCTGGGGGCACAACTCGGGAGGGAACTTGGTGGTGGGGATTTACTATTGTACACTCTGGGGGGACACAAGTCAGGAAGGGAGGCGCAACCGAAGTCCCTCATGGAAAGAAAGAAAAAAAAAAAGACAACCTCAAAAAAGACAGGTTTTAAGGCTCAAGCCCAGGTCTGCTGCATGTAACAAGCCCATTCACAACTTGTAACTACACAGGCAGCAAGCTTCTACGAAACACACTCATGGACTTCAGCACAAGTTTGGGGGGAGGGGGACATGTCAAACTATTTCACACATGCCTACTTCTGTCACTTGAGTCAGAAATGTGTTACAAACACACACGCTATTTTGTACACAGCGTGAATCTGACTCACGTTATTAATCCCAAACGCATTTGCCTACACTCAAAGTCCAAAGCTCTTTTGATCAGATACCCTGTCCTATCCTCCCACCACCCTGTGGTGCATTCTGTAGTTACTGGAGGCCTCATCAGCATATACTGTAGCTTCCCCTGCAGCTGGAAGGAAAACCTTCCTGGGCCGTACCACTGAGATCACTGATGCTGTGGAAGCGTGGCACTGACCCTTCAGGTCGAGGATGCGGTGCTGTCAGCTGCCCTTTTGGATCTTTGGCTGCCCATTTGCCAGCATCTCAGTCCCATTTTTGCACCTGTGCCGCTGGCATGGAAATGCAACATGATGTCTACCTGGCCATTGGGCAACTACAATTTGTTTTTTAAATAAATGAATCTGTGTTTCTGAGGTCAGTTTGAGTTTCACCGCCCTTCTAAGAAATGATTTTCTGTTCAGAATTGGTTTCAGTGTTGCATCTTGGGTTAAGAGTGTGCAGTATTTGCACTGCTGGATCTGTTTATATGTTTGCATTTGCGTACAATTGTAATTCTGAAGGTTTTCTATGTTTTAATCTAGTGGGCATTCTGAATTACTTTTTCCTTCTGTCTGACTGGGAAGCACCACTGACAGATTTGCATGAACAGTTTTATTTTTAGTAGTGTCTTAAATTTTGGTGGATTGAGTTTAGATTTCTTTGGCTAGGTATTGTGTTTGTTTTTTCATTTGTTCTTTCAATTGTATTTTTTAATGTCTAGATTTGCAGTGTATGCTTCTGAAGTACAATAATTTGTTAATTGAGTTGGAATGGGGGAAGAGCGACCCCTTCGTATCTTGCTAATTTGTGTGAATTGTATATTAACCTTATGACCCGACAGGCTGTGCTGTGATTAATGCATCCTTAGGTGGGATTTATGTTAAGTTAAAAGCCCATTTACACCACTGTCTTTGCAGTACATCAACTCATGCGCTCCGGTTGATACACTGCAAAGACAGTGGTGTGGACACTCACCACATCGCCGTAAGTGTGCTCCAATTCCAGTTTCTAAACTGATGAAAAAGAGGGGATGTGTACTGGATCGAGTGCATTACCCTGTGGTGTGAATGAAACATAGAATTTGATGGCAGATAAGGACCGCTTGGCCCACCTAGTCTGCCCATTTTCCTACCTATCAGATAAGCTGCAGATCCTAGTTAACCAACAGCCTACTTCCTCCTACCCCCCACTAGGACTGCCTTATGTCTGTCCCATGCATTCTTGAATTCCTTCACTGTTCTTGACTCCACAACCTCCTCAGGGAGGCTGTTCCACGCATCCACAACCCTCTCTGTGAAAAAATACTTCCTCACATTACCTCTAAACCGTCCCCCCTCTATCTTAAAATTGTGTCCCCTTGTTCTTGCACATCTCTTTTTCTGAAAGATGCTACACTCTTGGACTTTGTTGATTCCCTTGAGGTACTTGAAAGTTTCTATCATGTCCCCTCTCTCCTTCTTTCCTCAAGGGTATACATATTAAGCTCCTTTAGTCTTTCTTCATATGTCTTCTGGTGCAGACCCTGCACCATTTTAGTTGCCCTCCTCTAGACAGCCTCCCACTCTGTCTATGTCTTTGCAGAGATGGGGTCTCCAGAACTGCACACAGTACTCCAGATGGGGTCTCACCAACTGTCTGTACAGAGGGATAACAACTTCCTGTTTTCTACTATTGATGCCTCTTCCTATGCATCCCAGTATCCCCCCAGCCTTCCTTACTGCCTTCTCACATTGCTTGCCCACCTTTAGGTCATCTGATATAATTACCCCCAGGTCCCTTTCCATTTTTACTGTTGTCAGCATCTCACCCCCCATTGAGTACGCTTCCCCTGGGTTTTTGTTTCTCATGTGCATTACCTTGCACTTCTTTGCACTGAATCTGAGCTGCCATACATTTGACCATTCCTCCAACCTTGCCAAGTCCCTTCTCATCCTTTCCACTCCATCTTGTGTATCAACCCTGTTGCAGATCTTTGTGTCGTCTGCAAAGAGACATACTTTTCCTTCCAGTTCCTCTGCAATGTCACTTATAAAGACATTAAAAAGGACCGGTCCCAGTACTGAACCCTACGGTACCCCGCTAGTAACCCTCCTTTCTTCACTGTGTACTCCATTTACTACTACCCTTTGCGTCCAGTTGTCTAGCCAATTTTTTATCCAGGCTACCACCGTGGGACCCACTCCAAGGCTGGCTAACTTGTGTATTAATCTTTTGTGTGGGACTGTATCAAATGCCTTGCTAAAATTTAGGTAGGCCATGTCCACAGCCCCTCCTTGGTCTACTACTTTGGTCACCCAGTCAAAGAAATCTATTAGGTTCGTCTGACACGACCTTCCCATTGTGAATCCATGCTGCCTTGGGTCCTGTGCCCCACTGGCCTCTAGGTACTCAACAATTCTTTCCTTCAGAAGTGATTCCATAATTTTCCCTATCACTGAGGTCAAACTAACTGGTCTGTAGTTTCCTGCCTCTGTCCTGTCCTGTTCCCACTTTTGTGAAGAGGAATCACATCTGCCCTCCTCCAGTCCTCGGGTACCACCCCATCTTCCCATGATTTGTTAAAGAGAGTAGTCAGCGGTGTCACTAGTTCTACCCTTAGTTCTTTTAGAATTCTTGGGTGAATCCCATCAGGCCCCATTGCTTTGTCCACCTTTAATTTTATTAGTTCTTTCAGAACCCTTTCTTCTGTAAATGGACTGGTATCGACCCCGTCTTCAGAGTGTTTCTCTTGTTTGGTTTAGGTACCTCCCCCTCCTCTTCCTTTGTGAATACTGAGCAAAAATATTCGTTCAGTATCCCTGCTTTTTCACTGTCACCCTCTACCCACATTCCCTCCCCTTTATTAAGCCTCAGTATCCCTCCTTTGGTCTTTCTTCACTCCCTAATGTACCTATAAAAGGTCTTATCCCCCTTCTTAACAGAATTGGCTATCCTTTCCTCGGTTTGGGCCTTTGCTATTCTGACTGCCTTCCCAGCCTCTTTCTGCTTTAACTGATCAAGTTCTCTGTCCTTCTCCTGTTTTTCCTTATATTTCCTGAATGCTATCCTTTTCTCCTTAACCTTCCCTGCCACCTCTTTTGAGAACCAAAGCGTTTTTTTCCTTCGTTGTGTTTTATTGATTTGCTTTACACAAAGGCTTGTTGCCTCTGTGATGGCTGTTTTGATTACTCCCCATTGTTCCTCCACCCCTCCTTCTTGCCTGTTTGCTAGTGCTTTTCTGAGTGCACTCTCTCATTTTCCCAAAGTCAGCCCTCCTAAAGTCCAATACTCTTGCTTTTGTATGGCTTGATTGTATGGCTGTGTTTATCATGAACCACACTGTTTGGTGGTTGCTTGTTCCCAGATGGCTACCCACTTCTAAATCTGAGATTCTTTCTCCGTCCCCATTTGAGAGTATCAGGTCTAAGATTGCTCCCTCCCAGTGGGTTCCAATACTAACTGTCTGAGGCATGCCCCCTGTAGGGCATCAAGAATGACCCTGCTCTTGGATGTGCCTGCAGCAAAGGTGCTCCAGTTAACATCTGGCATATTCAGGTCCCCCATCAACAATATCTCCCCTTTTTCTGCCATTCTAAGGAAGCCTTCTATCATTTCCTTGTCCATTCCCTCCCCCTGAGATGGAGGTCTGTATACAACCCCCATGCGGATTGTGGTGCCATTTCCTGTCTCCAGGGCGATCCAGAGTGCCTCATCTGCTCCCTGTTTACTCTTTAGAATGACTGATGCGCTCGGTCCGCTGTAATCCCCTATTTCCCTGCCACGAGTCACTGGGATGTCATTTTCCAAGAAGTCCCCCCAAGACACTCCTCTCGGTGTGATCTGTGTCACATCAAGCTCGGGAGTTGTATACAGAAAAAATGTGAAGCAAGTCACAGTGCAGTGGAAGGCAACGGATCGTTAAGTGAAGCGCTGCTGCTGTGTAAACAGCAAAATAAGTCCTATGTCACATGGTTTTGATCACTGAGGGGGGAGAGTTGGCCAGACCATAGAGAGATATACATACATACATATATAGGCCCGGATATTCAGCAGGGTTGTGCCCCGGCACGATATTCAAACGGGGATTGAGCCTGGCACAAATCCCAATGCACCGGAACGCATCAGTAGTGTATGCAGCGCAGGTAGAGGGGCATGCCCATGCATACTCTGCACATCCCGATATTCAGCCTGGGATGTGCTGAGCCCATGCATGCGCAACCCCTACTTGCGCTGCACACAGGCGAGCCAAAAAGGAAAAGGAGCAACAGCTGGCCACTCACAGGTGAGCTGCTGCACTGCAGGGCACAACACGGCAGCTGCCACCTGTGGGCGGCCACCCGAGCTCTGGCTGCACCTTCTGGTGGCCCCTCCCATGCCTGATCGCGGGCATATGTAGAACATAATAATCATCCAATATCCCTGGTGGTCCAGTGGACTGCTAGCAGTCCGATCGTGGGCATATGTAGTAAAATTAATGTCCTACATATCTGTAGGACATATACATATCTAGACTGTGAGTGCAAATGCAGACTGCACGCCCATTGGCTCACGCTGTGGACAATAGGAGTACAGCCACCGTCACGTGTCGGCGGCGGGCGGTAGATGGGTAGGGTGCTGCAGCCCGCCGCTGACCGGGGAGGCAGTGGGTGGGTGGGAGGGGTACCACTGGACCACCAGGATATGGACCTCCTTTTGAGTACATATGCCCGCGATCGGGCTGCAGTGGTCCACTGGACCACCAGGGATATTGGATGATTCATTTTATACTTAAGCCCGTGATCGGGCGTGAAGCGGTCCACTGGACCACCAGGGATATAGGATGTTTATTTTACTACATATGCCCACGATCAGGCTGCAAGTGGTCCACTGGACCACCAGGGGTATTGGACGATTCATTTTTATACTTAAGTCCGTGATTGGGCGTGTAGCGGTCCACTGGACCACCAGGGATATTGGACAATTATTATTTTCTACATATGCCTGCGATCGGGCAGTGGGGCACTTTTCTGCGATGAGCAGAGGGCGTCGGTCCCCGACGGCTGCAGCCTGGCAGGGCGCCAGATGCAAGTCGCCGGGGATCAGCGCACCTGCATGCAAATGGGGCCATAATGACAAGCAAATGGCCCCATTCATGCCTTGCATGCATTATGGTCCCATGTGCACTTTTGAATATCACGGTTTTGTGCCTAGCGCAACGGAGCTTGCACTAGTGCATCCCCCTGCTCCACTCTGGCCCTTGTGCTGGTGCAGTGACACTGAGCCATGCGCACTGCGGGGGGCATGGGTGCGATATTCAACGATGCTGTGTCATGGCGCAGCTCCATTGAATATCACCCTGTCAACGCCCCTGCACAGCCAAGTTGCGCTGTGCCCAGGCTTGCGCCACATCCTAGCGCAGTCTGAATATCCTGGCCATATCATGCTAAAAAGACAAAGAACTTCAGCACACAAGAGCACTGAGGCAAGGGTTATCCAAAATGGGCATAGACCCCTGGGGTGTGAGACAGACGAGGAACAATGATAAGTTCTGTGTAGGACGGGGCATGTGATGGCTGCCTGATCAGATGCTTCTTGGTCAGCTCTCACGCCTGTCTAACTCGCTTTTTCCTTGCCAAAAAAAGATAATCTGCAGCAAAGCTGGCACACCCGCCTTCTAAAAGTAAGGCAACTCTTTCCTTAAGCAAAAAACTTGCCGTGATGGAAGCTGAAATGCGGGATACTTTACCCCGGCATACGCCACCTTTGACACCGACCAGAGATAAAGCCGCTAAGCGCTCTAAAGCTATCCCTGCTGGGGTGCCAACCAACCTGACTCCGAAGGCCGCTCTTACAGAGGAAACATTCTTGGAAGGCCTGAGCCCTCTGAAGGCCACCTTGGATTTGTTGGCGATCAATATCCAGATGATTACATCCTCCCTGGCTGTTCTCACTCAAGGAATGGGCGATAATGAAGTCCGTAGTTCTTCCCTGGACGATTGGAGGGCTAAGGAAATCTTACAACTGCGGCAACGGCTGAAGTCTATGGAGACTAAGATGGAAGATGTAGATGGAAGATCTCACAGAAACAATCTAATTATTATGGGGCTCCCAGAAGAGGAAGAAG
Organism: Neoceratodus forsteri; assembly: GCA_016271365.2. Classification (NCBI taxonomy): domain Eukaryota; kingdom Metazoa; phylum Chordata; order Ceratodontiformes; family Ceratodontidae; genus Neoceratodus; species Neoceratodus forsteri. The sequence goes on from CM057456.1 coordinate 1,089,897,348, forward strand.
GGGCCTCAGCTATCACCTTTATTCAAAAGCTGTGTAATAAAATTGCAGGCCCTCCTCCTAATGGCCCTGTATACCTGGTAGAACGGGCTCACAGATCGTTGCCCCCAACTCCTCCTCAGGGTGCACCTCCTCAACCTCTAATATTTTGCCTCCTTAACTTCCTCGATAAGCAACATATCTTGGGGAAAACTCGAGACCCACAAGAATTGCTGTCAGAAGGAAAGAGAACCCGAATAGCTCAGGATCTACCAAAAACAGTGCGGCAAAAAAGAACTGAATTACACACCTATGGGGCTAAGCTGATTGCCACGGGTATCACATTCCTCAATAAATACCCTGCAGCTCTTCAGATGTTGCATCGAGATGTTTGGCATAATTGTGACTCTGCAGATCAAGTGACGACTATGCTTAAATCTTTGTACCCTGACCTGTTCAAGTGAGTGCAAGTATGGAATTCTCAGAGTTGCTTTGTCAGTATGGGTTCAATGTTTTCATGACAAAAGTCTGCTTATTAGGTATGGAGAATTTCACCTGTGACTGTACAACAGGGATTTTTGTTGTGTTGCAATTGGACTTTTGGCTATGAGGGCTTCCTGATGGTCACACTTTCACTACTTAACCTCAACTGTATTGTAACGGTGTGCACTGCCCTCGCTCCATCTAGTGGTCTATGGGGAAAATAGCCTGCTATATAAATGTGCATATGACACCACTCTTAATGGCGATTCCCCCTGTTCTGTAGCTGTGGCTTAATGCCAAAGGGGCTGGACCAGTAATCGTGCTACTTGGGCGCTTTGGAACATTGCCAGTGGAGAACCCTCGAGGTAGGTCCCTCAAGTATATCAGGGCATCAGCAGTGAAGGAAGGTCAACTATGGGACATATTTGTATTCCCGGATCTGTTCAAGTGATTGCGAGCATGGAATTCTCCGAGCTGTTTGTCAGTATGGGATTGATGTTTTCATGACAAGTGTATGCTTATTAGATAGGGAGACCCTTACTTGTGACTATACAACAGGGTTTTCTGTTGTGTGACAATCTGACTTTGGGCTACGAAGGTTTCCTGAGAGTCACCTAAGTGCTACCTAACCTTAACTGCTTTACAATCTTGTGTGCTACACTTGGTTCCATCTAGTGGCTTATGGGAGAAATAGATTGCTATATAAATGTGCATACGAATCTATTCTGGTTGGCGACTCCCCCTTTTCTGTAGCTGTGGCGTAATGCCAAAGGGGTGGTGCAGAAACCGATTTACTTGGACGCTTTGGAACATTGCTAGTCGGGAGCCCTCGAGCTGGATCCCTCAGGCATATCAGTGACAGCAGCAGCGAAGGAAGGTCAACTATGGGACACATTTGTATTTTAATTAAGTTGGATCTCATCGCTCCACACATATCCCTGATCATATCCCACACCATTGTCCTGTTATGGTCTCTGGGGGGAGCAGAGAATTTTCTAGTGCCATAAGGTTTTGTTCTTAGAATGTTTATGGGTATTCTTATAGTCGTGCGTGGGGTGTGGAAAGAAGTGGGAAATTCTTGGGAAGCTACTGGCTATCATGGCTCAGAAGAGATAGGTGGGTCAGTCATTGGGAATGGGGTTCTTTTTATGTAAATATTTGTTATATAGGTTATGGGAGGTCGCGACTTTACATCTAGGGTTAGGAAGGGGGTTGGGCAGAGAGAACAATGTTGGCCTACATATCAACAATGAAAAGTACAGTTACGTAAGAACTTACCGTAACAGTAGATCTTTGAGAGGAGCTCTTGCAGCAGGCTACTACAATCAGGACTATGCCGCAGGCACTAGGACCCTCCGGTGAAAACTTCTGCCAGCAATACACAGCAGGGACGGCCCCCGATGCCAGCCCCGCCGTCGGTCAGGGTACAAGAGGGGGCGGACCCAGTTCCACCTCAGTTCTCCCGCCAAGACCCAGCAGAAGGCCTGACAAGAGAAGGAGACAAGCCTACCATGAAGAGAGTTGGAGAAGAAAAGAAAATGGATCTGCACACCTCAAGGGGGAAGGCGGGTGGGAAGTGAGCGCCTGCTGCAGAGCTCCTCTCGAAGATCTACTGTTACGGTAAGTTCTTACGTAACTGTACTATCTTACTCAGTGGGAGCTCTGCAGCAAACTATAATCAGGACCGAGTCCCAAGCAGTCCCACAACAAGAGGTAGATGACCCCAGGAGGTGGAATATGCTGACTCCAGAGGCCTTAGGACAAAAGCCCTTGTAAAACAGCTAGGCCAAAGCCAGCTCGGCGTCTGGAGACGATATCCAAGCTGTAATGCTTGATAAAGGTATGCACCGAGTTCCAGGTTGCGGCCGCACAAATGTCCTGTATGGCGACATTCCGCAGGGCGGCGAAAGAAGCTGACACTCCTCTGGCGGAGTGACCCCTAACCGGGCCTGGCAGGAGTTTACTGTGATGCTCGTAGCAAAACAAGACACAGCGAACTATCCATTTAGAGATAGTTTGCTTGGACACCGGTTGACCCAAGCAATGTGGTGTAAAGGCCACAAACAGCTGCTCCAATTTATGGTGCTGAACCGTCCTTTTGAGGTAATACCTCAGAGTCCTGTGGACATCCAATGTGTGGAGGAGAGCCTCCCCTCTATTGGAAGGGGAAGGAAAATAAACAGGAAGATCAACCGACTGGTTGAGGGTCAATTCTGAGACCACTTTCGGAAGAAACTTAGGATTTGTTCTGAGGGAAACCCTTTCCCTGTGGAAAACCAAATAGGGCTCTTTACACATCAGAGCCTGAAGCTCGGAAACCCTTCGAGCTGAAGTAACAGCAACCAAAAAGCAAACCTTCCAAGAAAGGTAACGCAGCTCACAATCCGCTGCTGGCTCAAAAAGGGAGGGAGGGTGAGTTTCTCCAACACAAAAAGGAGGTCCCAGGGTAGGACAGGGTCCCAAATGGGAGGTCTCATATGTAGAATTCCCCTAAGAAAGGTGCGGGCCACATCCAATTGTGCTAATGCTCTCTCTCCCACGAGAGCATGATAGGCGGAGATTGCCCACATGTGCACCTTGATAGAGGAGTAACTCAGGCCCTTATCGTACAATGAGAGGAGATACTGTAAAGCTGAGTTCACAGGGCAGGTGACAGGATCCAAATGCTGCGGCAATGCCCAAAGACAGAAACGCTTCCACTTCATAGTGTTGGTGGAGCGAGTAGAGGGCTTTCTTGCTGACACTAAGACCGCCGCCACTTCCGGGGAAACCCCGTATCTATGTTGAGCTACATCTGAAGGAGCCAAGCATGTAGGTGTAAGGATCGAAGATCCAGATGGACCAGCGACCCTTGGTCCTGGGACAGTAACTGCGAGCATATGGGCAGCGGAACTGGAGGCTCCGTGGATAACCGCTGCACTAGTGGGAACCAAATCTGCCGAGGCCATTTGGGGGCCACTAGGATCATCCGGGCCCCTTCTGCCTGTAACTTGAGCAGTACTCTCTGAATGAGAGGGAAGGGCAGAAAGGCATAGAGAAACCTCCCTGCCCAGCAAAGGGATAACACGTCTGGCCAAAAAACTCCAGGCGCGTGCTCTCGCGAGCAGAACATTGGCAGTTTGGCGTTGCGTGGTGACGCAAAGAGGTCCAGCTCCGGAAGACCCCACCTGTCGAAGAGCTGGTCCGCTACGGATTGTAGTAGCTCCCATTCGTGTGCTCTGGCACGCGACCTGCTGAGGCTGTCGGCCAGATCATTTAGGACACCTGGAACGTGCATCGCGGACAGCAGGATGCCCCACTCCAGCGCCCAGTACCAGACTCTCATCGCCTCCCTGCAAAGAGGATACAAATGAGTACCTCCTTGTTTGTTGATGTAAAAGACGATCGCCATGTTGTCTGTCTGAACTAGAAGAGAGCCTGGCACCAGATCCTCTCGAAAAGCCTGGAGGGCATAGAGGACCACTCGCATTTCCAGTACATTGATGTGGAGGGACTGCTCCTCGGGTGACAAACCCCTGTGTGCGATGTGCGCCCAGGTGCGCCGCCCACCCCAGGTCCAATGCATCTGTTGTCAGAGTCTGACCTGGTGGCTTCGGACGAAAGCTGACCCCTTTCTCCAGATTGTTGGGGTCCATCCACCAAAGCAGAGTTCTCCTGATTGGCTCCGAGATCTTGACCAGGGAGTCTAGATCATTGTAGCTTTGGTTCCACTGCACCCTGAGCATCCACTGCGGGACTCTCATGTGGAGGAGAGCCAAGGGAGTGACAGGACTGGCCGCCGCCATGTGCCCCAGTAAACTGAGGAAGTTCCGAGCTGGAACTTGAGACGTTATGAAGATCCGTTCTGCCATCTCTCGCAAGCGAACTCCCCTGTCCTGTGGGAGGAAAGCCATGCCCTGGACGGAATCCAGGATTGCTCCTATGAAGGCGAGCTTTTGGCTGGGCTCCAGGGATGATTTTTGTAAGTTCAGGGTGATCCCCAGCTCTCGGAACAGAGTATAAGTGTCTTCGAGAGCTCTTAAGAGGCTGCCTCTTGACGGGGCCATAAGTAGCCAATCGTCGAGGTAGGGGAACACATAGTGTCCCATCCGCCTTAGAGCCGCAGCCACCACTGCTAGGCATTTGCTGAAGACTCGCGGAGCGGAAGAGAGATGAACGGAAGCACTCGAAACTGAAAATGCTCCCCTTGGAAGCGGAACCTCAGAAACTTCCTGTGGGGAGGATAGACCCCGATATGCATATATGCATCCTGCATGTCGAGAGAACATAGCCAGTCCCCTTGGTGCAGCAAGGGAAGGAGTCCTTGAAGAGTCACCATCCTATACCTTTTGTACTCGATAAAGAGGTTTAGAGGGCTGAGATCCAGAATGGGACAAAGGTCCCCAGTCTTTTTTGGGACCACAAAGAAGTGGGAATAGAACCCTTGACCTTGCTGCTGCAAGGGGACCCTCTCTATTGCTCTCTTCTGCAGGAGGGTCTGTATCTCTGCTTCTATCAGTGGGATGTGAGAAGGAGGATAGCGGGAGAGCTTTGGCGGAGTATGCGGAGGAAACTCTGTGAACTCTACCGTGTGTCCTCTCCGTATAATATCCAAGACCCACTGGTCTGCGGTAATAGAATTCCACCCTTCGAAATGAAGGGAGAAGCGGCCCCCAACCGGCTCCCCTGGGTCTTCTGGCAGAAGGAAGGGTGGAAGGGAGTCATTGGGCAGAGCCAGGAGTGGGAAGAGAGGTCTGGGAGGACTTGGGCCCACGGGCGGGGAGGTCCACCAGAATGCTGGTTCCCGGATCTCCTGCGGAAGCCTCCTCTCTGCCCCTGTTTGTTGCCATGGGCTGAACCTTGACTGCCTGAGGACTTACGAAAGGGCCGTCTATGGTGCTGACGTCACTGGTCACCACGGTACATCTGGCGGACCGACCAGATCGACTTGCCCGACTCTTGGAGGCGGGAGATCAAAGCCTTCATTTCCTGCCCAAACAGCATGGTACCCTGGAATTGCAGATCCCGGATACCGGCCTGCAGATCCTGGTGAAAGCCGGACACTCTGAACCAGGCGCCGGAGGCACACCCCGGAGGCGGCTGCCCTGGCTGCCGTGTCTGCAGTGTCATACGAGGCCCTCAGTACACGGGAGCCTATGTCTGAGCCCGACTGAAGGAGGGCCAGGAGCTCTGTCTTTTTGTCAGAGTCTGGCATAGCCTGTGCCAGCTCCAATCCCCTTTCCCACAGCGCATTCTGGTACTGTACCATATGCGTCAGGAAATTGAGGGAGCGGATGGAACAGGTGGAGGCTGCATAAACTTTCTTGCCCACCTGGTCCAGGTAGCGGGATTCCGGGTCGGGAGGCTGGGAGCTGAGGTGCTTCGGTTGCCGAGACTTGTCATAGGCAGCCATGATCACTGAAGAGTCGGCCTGAGGGTGTTCCGCTAGAAAGGGTTCCGCCCTTGGGGCCTTATACAGCCAGTCCGACTTCTTGGGAACTGCCAGGATCGAGGCCGGATGCATCCAGGTGGTTCTAGTAAGATCCTGGAATGTACCCACCAAAGGAGGGATAACCAGAGGCTTTGGCTTCTTTTGCCTCAGGTACTTGGCCAACCTCCGGCGTTCCAGATCCAGGTCCTCCGTGTCCCACTCGTTGGAAGCCTGGATGTGCCTCATGACGTCCATAAAAGTAGGATCGTCTGGAGGCGGCGAGGCTGGTCCTTCTCTCCGGGCGCTTTGAGGCTGAGAGAGGACGAAGAGGTCGGCTGAAGAGAGGAGGATCGACTATCCGATTTGGAATAGTCGGCCCGTCCCTCGACCATGCCTTTGCTGGCGTCGTACTGGGGACCGATGTCGGTCCGAGACCGACTCCGGTCCCTGGACCGGCAACGGAGCAAGGACCGACGTCGGGAGCGTTCTCGCCTGGAGCGAGAAGGGCTCCTGGAGCGTGACCTAGACCGACTTCGGTCACCAGAGTCCCTGGAGCGATGTCGGTGGTCCTCAGACCTGGAGCGGGAATGAGCCCTGGAGGGAGGTGAAGGCTGGTGCTCCGGTGACGTCCGCGTGGAAGACTCACCCCCCGGCTGTGGTTCTCCCGCAGGGTCCGGTACCGGTGTCTGGGCCGGCGACGGGGAGGACCGCTTGTGGACCTGCCCCCACCTAAAGGAGAAAAGATCCTTAAGCTCATCCTTGGTGAAAATTTCAGCCGCTCGTTTCGGGAAGGAAGTCTCCGGAACGTTGGGGCATGAAGGAGAGCTCTCCTGAGGGCCCAGGGGGGAGGAGGACTTGGGTGACGGGGACATCGGTATCTCCACGACCGACCCCACGTCCTTCGCCTCTTCGACTAGCGTCGGTGTAGGGACCGACGACGGAGTGACGCCAGGGGGCGCCGGAGAGTCCTTGGTCTCCGGAGGCACGCCTTTAGCAGGCAGCGTCGGTGCCTTAGCAGGTGGGGCCGAAGCAGGCACCTCTAAGGACTTAGCGATGACCCTTAGCGGAGTCACCTTCAGCTTGGCCGGCTTCTCCCCCGACGGGCCGGCCTTAGCCTGAGGAGTCTTTGGAGGTTCTCCAGAACCCGAGGGATGGGCCTTTTTGGGAGAAGGCCGCAAATGTGAGCTCGACCGAGACCGGGACCGGTGACGGGACCGACTATGGTCCTTGCTGTGGTGCTTCTTCTCCTTCCTCTTCCCCTCCAGGGAGTGCAGATCCATCTTCTGCTCCAGCAGGTAGGCCTTAAGGGCCTTCAGGCGGCGGAAGCGGGTCTGGCTGGTAAAGGCCTGGCAATCTGCGCAGTTGGCGGTGTCATGGTCGGGGCCCAGGCAGAAAACACACCGCCGATGGCTGTCCTTAGCTGGGATCTGCCTCCCGCACTCACACTTGTTTAAGTGTTCTGGTGATGCCGACGCCCGAGAAGACATCGAACCCGGCCGGGTAAGATAATGGCTGACGTCGGTACTGGGAAGCGGCAAGAGCAAGGAAAACAACGCTCTAAAGTGGAAAAAAGGAAGCGAGTGACGGCAGCGGACTGACGTCGGTACCTGAAACGGTAAAAACCGTCGAAAAAGGCAGGAAAATCTTTATAGAAGATATTCTTTTCGCTGAAATCACAGACAGAAGCTATTTCTTTCGGCTTCACATGCGGGTATGCGGCGGGAAAGAACTGAGGTGGAGCTGGGTCCGCCCCCTCTTGTACCCTGACCGACGTCGGGGGCGGTCCCTGCTGTGTATTGCTGGCAGAAGTTTTCACCGGAGGGTCCTAGTGCCTGCGGCATAGTCCTGATTGTAATAGCCTGCTGTAAGAGCTCCCACTCGAAGCAAGATCCAGTCTTCTGTATGTTTTCATGTTTCAAAGCTGTTATTGCTCAATGCCCCTCTGACACAGGAGGATCAGGGGATTATGGGACTACTGGATTGGGAATGGGAGTGTGGGGGACTAACGGGGTATGTTTCTTATGGGGGGGGGGCTGGAGACATGGAATTTAATGCTGAATGGTGCCAACTGTGAGAAACATAGTGCAATCATTATCTTCTTTTGTACCCCTTTCATAGTACTCCTTGTAAATGAGACACTTGTCATGGAATGTTAAAGGGGCAGGGGCCAGGGGGGAAAAGGTACCAGATCCTAAAACACCTGCAAATCCTTCAGTGCCAAACAGCATTCCTGCAAGAGACCCACCTTCTGTCCACAGAAAATCTGCTCTTCTGTCGGCTGAATATGAGCCAAGTGTTTTCTGCTGGGAACTCCACTCAGCAAAGAGGGGTGGCAGTATTGTTTTTCAAAGGCACTAATTTCAGTCTAAAGCATAGCATTACAGACCCTACAGGAAGATATGTCTTGCTACATGGCATACTAGACCAAACTGAGATACTGTTAGGGTACATATATGGTCCCAATATACAATCTCCTGAATTATTTTATCATCTGGTTACCCTTCTAGTCCCATATGCCCACCTACCAAGTCTCATGGCAGCTGACTGGAACATGACACTAACATCTGATTTAGACAGGTCAGGTCACCATCCCAAATGCCTCTCTCCCACACAGTTAACACTCAATGAACTTATGGAAATGGGGGGACTCTATCAGCCGTGGAGAGTCATGCATCTGACTGAATGCCAGTACACATTCTACTCCCCAGTGCACAAGTCCTACTCCCACCTAGACTACTTCCTAATTAGTACAAACTCCCTACCATGGGTAGTGGACGGAGGGACCTCCCCAAAGGTCCTATCAGACCACTCCCCTGTGTGAATGGAACACATCTCTCTCCCAAACATCAAGAGAGATCACATTTGGAAATTGAATGTCCAACTGCTAAAGGATCCCCAGACTCTTGACAGGCATTAAATCCTTTTTCGGTCAATTTATGGAGCAGAATGAGGGGTCTATTCCAGATATAGATAGGATCTGGTGTTCACTTAAATGTGCGTTGAGAGGAGAGGAGAGTTTATTAGGATAGCTGCCACCAGGAAAAGAAAGCACGAAGCCCTTTTACAGTCCCTACTGGCTAGAATCAAAGCCCTTGAGCAGGATCCACTGCTGGATTCCCCAGAGGCAAGCCAGTCTGCCCTAGCCAACCTGCGGCACCAATATGCAGACTGCCTGAGAGAAAGGGCGGAGTATGCCATACTAAGAACACATTCAACATACGTGGATTAAGGAGACAAGGCAGGTCATCTGCTAGCCCTCCGGCTAAGACAACAGGAGGCCTCCAGGCTGATCCAAGCCATCTCATACCAAGAGGATGGTTCCCTTAAAATATTCCCGGTGGATACTGCCCATGAATTTGATAAGCTTTAGAGCCAACTGTATAGTTCTCGGTCTAACTCACCCCCTGAGGGAGAAGCCCAGGCCTACCTGAGTTCAGGCTTGCTTCCGGTTTTGTCTCCAGAACAGAAAGCATGCTTGGAACGTCCCATTTCTGCCTCAGAAATTCTCACTGCCATAAAATCCCTGTCCTCTGACAAAGCCCCCAGTTCGGATGGCTCCCCCTCTAATTTTTACAAGTATTACCAAAGAGCTAACACCTATTCTCCACCAACTGTTCTTCTTATGCCAATAGGGGATAACAGATTACTCCTTGTTGGAGACCCTAATTATAGTATTGCCTAAACCAGATAAATCCAGAGATAAGGTTTCTGATTATCATCCCATCTCCCTTATGAATTATGACATGAAGATATTTGCAAAAATTCTCTCCACCAGAATTATGCAGGTCTGGAAGGATCTGATTGGGCCTGAGCAGGTTGGTTTTACGAGGGGCAGGTCCTCGGCTGATCATATGAGGAAACTGGCATATGTTTTCTCTGCATCCAGGGAGGCCGAGCTACCTATGGCTCTGATTTCCCTGAATGCAGAAAAGGCTTTTGACAGGGTACAATGGGATTTTATGTTTCTAGTTTTGGGAACAGTTGGGTTTCCTAATCCTTTTATAAACTGGATACAAGTACTATATACTAAGCTACAAGCAAGAGTATATTGCAGTGGGGTACTCTCAAAAGGGTTTTATCTACACTTGGGTACTCGGCAGGGATGCCCCCTATCCCCCCTACTTTTTAACATATATTTGGAGCCCCTAATTTGCCATCTTAAAACTTCCCCCAAAATTTCAGGTATCTCAGTTGGAGCTTTTGACCTAAGGATATATGTGTACACAGGTGATATTTTGTTACATTTATCTCATTTGAATTCCTCCGTACTGGAAATACTGCACTTCATTACTGAATTTGGGAAATTTTCCAGATACAAGCTCAGTCTAGATAAGACCATTATAATGCCCCTAAATCCCAAGGTTATCCCTGCCGAGTATGCCCACCTAGGAATGACATGGGCAACAGAGCTGAAATATTTGGGTATCTCTCTGTCCCAAAAGCAATCCTTAATGAGAGTGCTTAATTTAGACAAAGTGGTAGATGTTATTAAACAGGATCTCAGTAGATGGAACTCCCTTTCTCTCTCCATGCAAGCCCGTATTAGTGTGATTAAGATGAATGTGCTCCCGCATATTTTTTATCATCCCAGTTCAAATGGAAGGGGAAGACTCCCCGTACAGCATATGTTAATTGGGGGCCCTGAAACACTTACGAGGACTAAAATTGCCCAATTTCTATCTCTATAATCTGGCTAATCATCTCTCTAAATATGCACGGTGGCCCATAAATCTGAATAAGGGGTCCTCCTATACACCAGTCTGGCTGCAAATTGAAAGACAACAGTTTCAATCTCTGGGTATATCCCCTAACAGCCTTCTCTATACATCTGCTAGTAAGTTACCACCCGGGCTTAAAGGTACAGTAATAAATAATTAATTGCATGTACATGCCCAGCTTTGTAGGTGTATGCGATACAATAACCTACAAGACATCTCTCAGACACTTTGTGGCAACCTAAACTTTAAAATGGGTGGCATGATGTTATCTCACTTGAACTTTTCTGAGTTGCAAGACAAGATGATCTCCAACGTCTTGATGGATGGACAGATCCCCAATAGCAGAGATCTGCTGACCCAACTTAATCTCCCCACGAGGCACATTTTTCAAATTTTCCAACTAAGACATATGTTGATTGACTGGTTTAGACTGACAGAATGGACTACGGACTGTAGTAATTTTATTTCTTTGGTACTGTCTCATGTCTGGCAACCCTATGCTGTATCCCCATTGGTATCCCTACTGTTTATGCAGTTATTCCCTGATTCATCGGGTAAGTCGCATTACTGGCTGTCTGACTCCCAACTGGGATAACCTTTGGAAGGATATGTACAGATTTGTGTCAAATGATAAGAATCATACTGAGAACTGAAAGAAGCAGAAGGCTATTAGGCCCATATTGCTTCAAGGCTTACATACAGTATTTTAAAAGCTTTCCTGATCTCATGTAGTTATCGAGTTTATTTTATTTTTGAAAGTAGTCTTGTTGTTACTGACAATAATTTCCACAGGAAACATGTTCCATGGTCTGACAAGTCCAAAAAAGCTCAGCACTCTTCACCTGTAGTAGGATAAATCCAGGTCCAAACCAATTGACATGCAAAAAAATTCAAATATTTATTACGTTCTAAAGAACAAAAGGACCAACAGGCACACAAACAGAACAAAGTGCTAACTTGCCCCAGCGCTTCGACTCTCGAATGAGTCTTCATCAGGGGGTCTGACAATTCTCTGAGAAAAATAATAAGCCCTTTTTTTTAGAATTACATTTGCTTCTTGCAAGTTGCAATGGATGGCCTCTGGTATTAAACGAATTTGCTTAAAGTCTAGGCCACAGTCTTCTGACAAGTAAGGATCATGAATGATGTCCCATACAAGTAGGAGATCACCTCTGATTCTTCGGTTCTCTAATGATATCAGATTAAATTTGGAAAGTCTATCCTCATATGAAAGAGATTTATTAGAAATTATAGATTTAGTCACCCTTCTCTGTACCTTTTCAATTCTAACAATGTCCTTCCTTCTGGAGGGACTACATAATTGTGAGACATAGTCAAAGTAGGGCCTTACATACAGGGGCAACAAGATGTCAGGGCTTTTTGATATTATATTATGATGGATAGCCCGCCATATTTTATTTGCTTTACTAATGGTAGCTGTGATATGTGTCAAAGTTTAAATGAAAATCAACCAAAATCCCCAGATCTCTTTCACTATATTTGCTAACCAGCATTATATTATAAAGATGATATGTCTTTTTTGGGTTGTGTTTACCAAAATGTAGAACACTGCATTTGGGTGAGTTAAAACACAAATTCCATTTTAAGGACCACGCTTCCAGTTTACTCAGATCCTCTTGAATAACCTTATGATCTTCTGGACTCATACAGATGTTAGCAATTTTACAATCATCTGCATATTTTGTGATATTACTTTTAATATTATTGGATAGGTCAGATATAAATATCTGAAAAATTACTGGGGCAAGGATAGATCCCTGTAGAATGCCACTTTCTACATTTTTCCAGATAGATGTGTGTCCATCAATTATGACTCTTTGCTTCCTATCAGATAACCAATTTGCAATCCACTTAATATATGAATGCTTAATGCTGCAGAGCTGTAACTTTTGGATTAAAGCCCAGTGAGGGATAAGCTACATCTCATGCAGTTTCATATAGTACATAATATTTACTTTACCCCTCTTCATCTAAATAAGGTGGGTAAATGTTCCACTGCTTAGTGTTCTGGATGTAATGCGTCTGAGGGAAACCTTTTGCACATCTTGTTGGAGTGTCCTAGGGTAGCCCCCCTCTGGGAAAAGATTAAAACAGACCTAGACCCCTTATTAGGACTACACAACTGCTTTTCCCCTGAAGTCTGTATTTTGGGCAATGTGGCTGATACCCGGTGATTGAAAGGAAATTCCATATTTCATTAATATGACTGTCTGTTAAAAGGGTTACTTTGCGCCACTGGCTGGATCAAGAGGATATTACCTACCCAGAATGGCTGAATGAGGTTTTATTTAATCTATGAAAAGAAAAAACAATTGCTAGTACACGGAACCTCTGTTGGTAGTCCATTCTTCCTCCTAACCTGCCCATATCAGAATTGGCATCTGAAGTCTATATTCTTCTTCAGGATACCTAAGAAATAGAAGTAGTTATTAAGGGTACAAGCATACATTACATGGCACTGGCATTTCCCACTCTTTGTGTGACACTCAAACCAACTCTGAATTATGTCTCCAAGAAAAGGGAGGGGGTGGGAGGGAAGGATGGGGGTATTGGGATGTACCGTATATTGTACTGTATTGTATTGTGCGTGTTTTAGTTGTACCGGTCTACACCCAATCAATCTGTACCCTAATGTGTTTATTTTGTTTTGTGTGTGGATGTAACTCTTGTTTGTATAAAGTCAAACTAATAAAGTACATTAAATTAAAAAAAAAATGTTCTGTGTAAGACAAAACACTGTCTGTGACTTCTGTTCTCACCCTCTGCAGACTGTGTAAATGGCCCTTTGACACCATGCATTTCTGCTTAATGCAGAACCAGCTTAAATGTTCATGGTATTTTGCATATATATCCCATGATGCTCTGCATTATTGGGATACGTGTGATTATGTACTTTATATATACATATTTTAATACATACACATAAACATATATACTGTATGTATATATATATATATATATATATATATATATATATATATATATGTATTATATTGGCGCAGTTGCGTCAGTATAGTTAGGGTTGAGTAAGTAGTTTAAAGTTAAACCACAAATTTTGCACCTTAATAACTTTGCAACCGTTCAACAGATTTGCATGAAATTTGGAGTGTGCAGTCTTGTATGGTAGATCTCTTGATTTGCCAAAGTTGCTTTTAGTTGGACTTGCAGTTTTCCGTGTAGTGAGGCTGAAAAAGTGTTTTTAAGCTTTTGGCATTTTGCCTTGTGCTCAGCCACACCATTTGGTATTTTGGTCTGAATGTTTCACGGTAAAAAGAGGTTTTGTCATAGAACAATCTAGCATTGGTGGTGAAAAAATATTAATCCGTTCCAAAGTTATTTAATTTTGAAATTTCGGATTCTGACCATGATCAGTACACTCCAAGATTTATATGTATGTTTTGCAAAAGGGAATTGGGCTCGTGATCAAGGATTTTGTCAGCTCGCGAACGGAGATTTATAAAATCCCCATTTGTGAGGAAAAATTCTTCGTTCGCAAGCCACCGTTTCATTTTATTTTTCCCCCAAACAAAATGTTGTAGCTTGTCCCACGGGTGACTTCTTCCACAAATAAGTCATGGATTTTGTTCAGGGTGATGCCCTCTACAGCTTCATGCCTTTAGTTTCCTTCGTTTTTGCCAAAAAATAGGCAATTAGATTTTAAAATTCTTCGTTCGTGACTTGCTTCCGATCCTCATTCGCGTGCCGATCCTCTTTTGCGAGGTAGCAAAATCCTTGATCATGGCCCTTCTTGCAAACAAGGATTGGCTCGCGAACGGGGATTTTGTCAGCTCACAAAAGGGGATTTTTTTTTTAATTCCTCGTTTGCGAGTTGTCAAAATCCCTGTTCGCGACCAGTCAAAATCCTTGTTCATGAGCCAATCCCCTTTCCCGAGCTGACAAAATCCCCTTTCACAACTTCCAGACCAGGTGGCCAAAATTTGATGAGCAAAGATTCCTCGTGAATGGGGATTCTGACAGCTCGCGAACAGGGATTTTGCCACTTTGCGAACTAGGAAACGACCAAACAAGTCATTAAAGGAGCTGAAACCTCTTGGATGTCTCAGTCCCTTCTGGACCTCATGGACCACCAAGACAATCTCTGGCACATAGCCTTGGAGACTGGGAGGCCCACCGATAGGCAACGCTACCATGAGGCCAGGAACTGCTGCACCTGGCAGGTCCGACAGGCTAAAGCAGAATACTACAGAGCAGCCCTCACCGCCTTCTGGGGGAAGGGGCGCCATTTCTGGGAATCCCTCAAAGATCTTAGTGGCAAAATCTCTAATGCCCCCCCCCCCCCGTCCAGATACTGGTAAATGGTAGCATCTCCATGGACCCCGACACAATAGCAAATGCTCTGAACTCCTCGTTGTCAGACCTCAGCAGTGTGCTCCCTGCCAGCGTTTTTGCACTCACCCCTACCATAACATAGACACCCACCCAGGTACCCCCTTTCCGCTTCAAGGCCATCTCCCAGCGTGATGCTGCCCCCCTCCTGCTAAAGGCACTCAGCAAATCCCGGTTCAGCAGTGACAATCTCGATCTCAAAATACTAAGGTTCACTCTCCCTGAAGTACTCTACCCCCTCACTGCCCTGCTAAACCGCTCCCTTGCCCTAGGTCAATTCTCCTCCATATGGAAAACTGCCCTCATCACTCCTCTCCTGAAGAGTGGTGACCGAACCCTGCCTAGTAATTATCGACCCATCTCAATTCTACCCCCTCTCCAAGGCTCTTGAAAAGATAGTCGCCATCCAAGTCACAGACTACCTTGCGCAACACAATCTCCTCTGCTCCGAACAGCATGGTTTCCGAAAAAACCATAGCACCACAACCGCACTTTTGGAATATACCAACACTATCCATGCGACCCTGGATGCAGGCCAGATTGCTGGTGCTATCTATATAGATCTTTCCAAAGCATTTGACACCATCCACCACTCACTTCTCCTAACCTCGCTAACCCAAACAGGTTTCTCACAGGATACCACCACATGGTTCTCAAACTACCAGTCGGACAGAACCCAGAGTCAGAGTAGGGCACACCTTATCATCCCCCCTCAGAGTTACATCTGGGGTCCCCCAAGGGTCAATCCTTGGCCCCCTACTTTTCACTCTATTCCTTAACTCTCTGCCCAAGGCCTGTTCTGGGAGCCTCCTTCTATACGCAGACGATGTGGTTTTATTCAGCACCCACACCAACCCTACCACCCTCCAAGTAGCCCTCCAAGGGTCGTTTAATGAGGCCGAATCCTGGTTTACTGACCATAGGCTTGTTCTAAACTATAAAAAAACAAAGTCCATGCTGTTTGTCCATGCCCAAAACAAGTTCAGTAACCACCCTCTGCTCATCCATAATTCCCATAATGAGACCCTGGAACAAGTTTCTACCTTTAAATACTTAGGGGCTACTCTAGACTCAGGGCTAACCTACCATGAACATATCTGTCAACTTAATATGGCTGTAAATGTGCGCATTGGTCTGATCCACCGCTACAAGCACCGTCTCCCCTCTGAAGCCCTACAGCTAGCCATCTCCTCCTCCTCCTCCGTCCTGTCACTCATTGATTATGGGATTATCTTCTATGGTACTGCTGACAACTCCTCCCTCAACAAAATTGGGTTTCCTTGAATAAAGCCTGTAGACTGGCCACAGGATGTGACCGGCTTACGTACACCTGTACGCTGTATGCCAGCCTAAAGTACCAGACCTGTCTCCTTGCCAGGAAAATCATGACTGGCCTCACGTCCCCTGCTCTTGTGATGCTGCCCCCCCTCCAACAGCACCAGACGCACACGTCATGCTGAGAAATCGACCTACCAGGTTCCCCGCTGTAAAACCTCCATGGGGCAAAGAACTCTCAGATACCGTGCCCCCAACTGGCTGAACTCAATGTCCATACCAGTCCTCCTGGTTCCTACACCAGGACTACAAATCCCTTCTCCGCAGCAATATCTTGCGTGACGCCACCTGTGACTGTACCTGACCTACTCACGACCTATAACTGCCATGACAATGGACCCATTTGGTCCTGCTTCTAGAGTGTCTGTCCTTGGTTTCGGTCTTACCTGAGCCTCAGACTAGCTGGCACTCATTGGACTGCGCTGCTTGCACATTCCAGTCATAAATACTTCTCTACAACAATTACTGTACTGTATGATTGCCCCTGTAGTTACTGTATTTATTGTATTTTGCCACTATACTGCATTGCCTTTGACTGTTGAAATTATTCTGTAACTTATCCACCTGTTGTAATTTACCATGTATCATTTGTAAGGTGTGATATTTCCCACACTGCTATTTATACTGTGATGTCTGTACACTGTATGCTCTGTACTGTTTTCTATGACGTGAAGCCTTTGTAAAGGAGTCTCTGACTCAAAGGTATTAATTCCGATTGTATTAAATAAATAAATAATTAGGATTTTAAAAACTTTGCCACTGCACTGTAAATAAACGGTTTGGTCTTTTGGCTTGAAATTTGCAGGGTACAAAGGGGATGTCCCAAAGATGTAAATTATACTATTTAGGAATACAAAAGTTAATCAGTTACAAAGATACGTCATCACGAAGTCGAGATTTTTCCCATAGGATAACACTGCGGCGCCCACAGCGACTTTTAGTGCCTGTATCGTGGAAACGACGCGAGATACGGATTTTTCGCTACCCGCAGCTTAGTCCACCTTTAGGTATCTGTCTGTTGGTGTGTGGAGGATGGGGGGGGGGTTAGGGGCTCAACCCTAACATCTCATTTCCCTACTTTTTTCGCTTTAACCCTAACTGATGCATTAATAAAGTTGTTTGCAATGAACATATATATATATATATATATATATATATATACCACGAATGTGAACCCAAACTACACCAAATAAACATGGTACTTTTACAGCAGGCACCTAACTGAAAAATAAATGTTATTTTGCATTTTGCAATGTCTAATCCCATTTATTTTTCACTTGGGGCATCACTTTGATGGGCAGCCCCTACCAACCAATTAACATATAGATCCTTTTTCACCTACCATCTAATCACTCAATTCACAATTCAATGATCTTGGCTGCGACCATCTTTTCTCACCATGCTATGAACTGGTTTCTGTTAAAATTATCTTGAGTATATCTTATCACTTCATTTTACGCATATTTATATTTTCCTCCCTACTGATCAAAAATCAACCTTCTCATTTAACTGTAGCACTTCTAAAAAAACAAAAAAAAAAAAAAAAGAAAAGAAAAACATTAACCCCTTCCCCCAATTCCCATGATCTCACACACACTCTAGGCAGCCGCAAAACAACCCCCCACTCAACCTCAGTTTGCTGCTGTAAAGCTCAACTTCAGAAAATCATTTACCTGGGCTTTACAATGCTATTCCACTTCACAACAGCTTCCCAGTATGACATCGAGTCCAGCATAAACTGCACAAAAATCTGTTCACTTACAACTAAACCACAACATGCTCTCTTCCCTGCAAGACTGATATGATCTCTCTCCCCTGCTATATCTTGTGCACATCCCGCCCCCCCACTGGCTACAAACAAATAACTTTCTCTCCACTCCTTAACATTTTTATTTTAGTCTTTGTTAACCGGTTAAGGTCCTCTAGGCACAAGTGCCTGTTTTCAGGGGGTGATCTGGGGAGGTTAAGTGACTTGCTCAGAGTCACACAGCATGCAAGTGGCAGTTGTAGGAATCAAACCACTGTCTGCTGGATATACCAAGCTCATTACTTTAATCGCTAGGCTATACTGCCAGTCCTTGCTTAAAACTTAGACATAACAAAAATACTGCTGCTATTGGGGGGACACCAAACAAAAACGACAATATCACTGAGCCAAATGTGCTGGGGGATGATGAGAACAGGAAAGGTTGCAGCTGCAAAACACACCCAAATGTTCTTTTGGGGGGGGGGGGCAGCTGCTGCTTATACATTCAAAGTCAGTTCTATAAATGTTGGTCCACATGTGAGGTATAAATTGAACATGCAATGACAGAGTGAAATTAAACCACTTATTTCGATTCATGAACGCAGGATTACCATAACTCACTTATGGAAATGTGTGGGTTACTTTCCCCTTATCCACTCTGTAATCAGTCTAGCTAGCTAGCTATCTACCATACTTGTGAGGATAAAAAGTGGCATATAACAGTGATTTTTTGCTACTATGGACTCAGCCTCTGTAGTAATAAGTATTTCACTCAGCCAGAAAACAAAAATACTCCTTTACTGAAATTATGATTTAAACAATCAAAGTATAAATGTTGCACTAGTATGCCAATGACCCACTCCTGCACGTGCCAAAGACCCGCTCCTGCACATGCCAATGACCTGGTCCTGCACATGCCAATGACCTGCTCCTGCACCTGACCCACTCCTGCACATGCCAATGACCTGCTCCTGTACATGCCAATGACCCGCTCCTGTACATGCCAATGAAAGCTCCTGCACATGCCAATGACCCGCTCCTGCACACGCCAATGACCCGCTCCTGCACATGCCAACGACCTGCTCCTGCACGTGCTAATGTGACGAGCTGAAAAACTGGGGTAAAAGCCTTGCCTGCCTCAGATGGCCACCCCGGTAATCTCAAGCTCCACATTTCACCCCAACACATTAGATTATGTCACTGAAACGGGGTGCCTCTGAAGGCCTAACCATGTGGACAAGCCATAAAGGTCACTAAAAGGCAAGTGGTCTTTGGGGCTAGTAGGTCACTGGAACCAGTCTGATGGACAGATGGTGGAGAGGGAGCAAAGCTTGATAAAAAATGAACATTACCTTTTATGTACTCTCAGGTTTCATCTTACTGAAGAATGTAAGTGAATAAGATTTGCAAACATTCAAAGGTTTTGTGTTAAATGCTTTTAATATGTTAACTGCCTGAGGACACTCCAGTAATAATAACATTAATTTAGCATTTACAATACCACACTACGCTTTTCTTTGTCTGACTCTGCTAAGAGGATTTCACCTAAAAGCTGACTGTTAGTGCATAGAAGCGCAATCTGTGAAAATGAAAGCAGATGAAAAGATCAGGTCGAAATGCCCATTTTGTTTCACTTATAACCCCCAAGTTTTGGATTTAGTTTCAGATGAATCGTCTATCTGCACATGTCTAGAGAGTAAAACTGATTTTCAAATTCATCCAGGAAAAAGACATATCCAGGCTATCCCAAATGCAAATAAATATGGGGAAGCTGTATCAGACTGTTCTTCCAAGCTCAGCAACATAGGACATTATAGCGAAGCCACAGTTACTATCGTATTATTACTATTAGTATATCAGTCGTGCTACTACTGGTGTCAATGGAAGTGGGAGCCAAGGTACAGCAGCTTTGAAATAAACCCGTTTTAAACTACAGAAAGCCAGAATATCTTATCTCAAGGTGCTGCTACTAGTGCTCATGTTAGCACTCATACTGAGAGTTTTAAAAGACATAGCATACATTACACACCGATATTTTCAGTCGATTAACTGCAGCAAACGCTAAAGTGCCAATATGCTATTACACTGCAAAAGCCAATGTATCGGAGTGCACCACTCATTCTTCAGTGGGACGTGCCTCACAGCCCATATGTTAGCACAACATAGCCCACAAATGGTCATGTGGTTAGAACCTTTGTAATTCCAAGTGCATAGAATTTAAAACGTGTGCTGTATGTACGGTAATAACACTTTGGCACTTCAGCATTTAGTGCAATAAATCTACTGAAAACAGGGACCTTTACTGTGTGCTATTTCTTTTAAATTTTGAAATAAACCTACAAAACAGTTCAGGGCAAGGCAGCTGCGCATGTGGTTCCATGAGTGATCCCCAGACTTCCACACTGACGCTGTCTGGGCACATTCTGGGAGGTGAGGAGCTTGGCTCTCGGAGAGAGGCAGGCTGCCCTGCATTTCCATGCTCCTTGCTGGGCTGGCACACCAGACAGCTTTACTGGCATCAACGAAGGAGGAAGCCATTGAAGGGTGCAGTTGTGGAGAGGAGACCCATCTATGGGGTGGGGACAGGAGGAAACCAAGAGAGAAAATAAAATAATACAAATTAATAAGGCATCTGCTGCATATCTTTTATGGTATTTTAGATCGAGGGAGTGCTCCCAACCAACTGGAGCACTCCTTTCCTCTGTGCAAGAGAGGCTCTTACTCTTCAAAGTCTCACACGCAGCTGCCCTCAAAATGGGCATGTTTGGGGAACTTTTTTTAAAAGTTTTAATTTATTTTTGATTGATCGTGAGCAATAATATATTAATACTGCCTCTGGGACCACTCCTACTACGGTTGTACAAGTGATCTCACTTACATCCCGAGAGTAACAGAACCACTTACCTTCAGGCTGCGGTCCTCGTACCCTAAGAATGCAGATGAGATACAACCATAGGAGTTGTCTCAGAGGTGATATTAACATACAGAAGTGAGTCACAGCGTGAGAGGACCTGGAAGTTAAGCTGAGTAGTTCTGATTGCCAAAACTTCACAAGGGAGTCACTTATACTGTAAGAAATATCCAGCAGAGGCCCTATTAATTTTATTATAAATCACTTAAGTTAGCTAGATTAATAATAAGTTTTGAGTCTTTTTGTTTTAATTTTAAAAGTTAGAAAAAGCCTGCCCTCCCCCTAGCTTTGAAGTGGAATGGGCCACTTCTAAAGTTCCTGCATCAGAGACCACTGAACGATGAAGAAGAGATATAGTGGCACTGTGCACTGATTGGCTGAAACCACATAAGTGATTTATGGCTGAAATCACATGCGATTTATAATTAGAAATACTCTCCTAATAGAGAGATTTATGTGCATGTCTCACTCAAAAGCCTGAGGTATCATGCCTCAGAACATTTCAGACAGCGCACAAGAAGTACTACTGGAGTATTATACACCAACTACTATGTATAATGTATTAAACCATTTACCAGTTCTCCCCCCAACACACCACCGTGTCATGTTGGCATATTTTAGATTAAGTGCCTTTACGTGACCAGGAAGAACGTACACAAGAAATTACCAGGTAGGCCCACTAAGACTAGAAGTCCCTTTTTCAGGGGTGACTTGGGGTGGGGGGCATACAGATGGTAACCAACTGAAATTGAACCACATTAAGCTGTTGGTGGCATTTTTAGTGAATGGGGGAAATTTGGCCAGGACACTGAGGAAATTCCCCTACTCTTTTTCGAGAAGTGCCATGGGATCTTTAACGTCCACCTGACCCACCACCAGAATAGGCAGATAGGACCTCGGTTTAACGTCTAATCCAAAGACAGCCCCTCAGGAGTGCAGCACCCCCCTCATGATGCACTATAGTGTCAGTACTGGGATTTACCCCAAGTGTCGGTATGGGGCAAGGTAAAACTTATTTATATAGCGCTCTATTCAAAGGCTCAGAGTGCTTTACAATAGAAATACAAAAATACTAAAACCCCAGGAATTAAAAACATCAAGTAAATAAGGCTGAAAGCTTTGTCAAACAAAAATGTTTTTAAAGAGGTTTTAAAAATCTCCACCACGCTGGCTGCATGAATGTGGTGTGGAAAAGAATTCCAGAGCACCGGTGCAGCAACAACAAAGGCCCTGTCGCCCAATCTCCTAAGGCGTGAGACAGGCACCACAAGCAGGTCAGTCTCGGCAGAGCATAGGGGGCGGAAAGGCCGATAGGAAACCAGGAGCTCTTTTAGGTAGTCAGGTCCCAAGCTACATAGGGCCTTGTATGTCAGCAAGCAGATCATGAAGGTGGTGCGCAAACCCACAGGCAGCCAGTGCAGAGCGTGTAGAATAGGAGTGACACGATTCCTCAAAGAGGCACCTGTCAGCATCCTGGTTGCAGCATTCTGAACTAGCTACAGTCAATACATCAAACCTCCAGACAACCCTAGGTATAAACCATTGCAGTAATCAAGTTTGTTGTTGACAAAAGCATGGATGACCGAAGCCAGACCGTCAGGTGTCAAGAACGTCCAGATCCTGGCGATATTCCGAAGGAAAAAAAAAAAAAGACTGAACAACTGACGCCACAAGTTGTTCAAGGTTCAGTCCGTCATCCAGAAAAATGCCTAGATCTATAACAGCACCCACCACTGACAAGGGCTGCCCGCCAACAATTGGGGCAAGCAAGCTTTCATCCATGGAAGTACCCTCATGGCCGGGCTCGATCACCATAACCTCTGTCTTACCAGGGTTGAGACAGCCAATTGGCAGACATCTAGTCATTTATCTCAGCCAAACACTGGCTCAACATAACTGAAGAGGAAAGGTCATCTAGGGCACAGGACAGGTGCAACTGGGTATCATCTCCATAGCTGTGAAACCCTATGTTGCACTACCTAATGATCTCCCCAAGCAGCAGCATGTACATGGAGAACAACAAGGGGGCCAAAATAGAACCCTGCAGAACACCACAAGGCAGTGCGAAAAGTCCTGAGGAAAAATTCCCAAGGACTACACGCTGCAATCTCCCGGTTAAGTATTAGCTAAACCAACACAAAACTGCATCGGTAGCACCCACACAAGTCTCCAGGTGATCCAACAGCACCCCGTGATCTACCATGTCAAAAGCTGAAGAAAGTTCCAAGAGCACCAAGATGGTACGTTGCCAATGGTCCCTCGCCATGAAGAGACCATGTGCCACCCTGACCAAAGCCATCTCAGTGCTGTGCCAGGGCAGAAAGCCCGACTGGAGAGGTTCACAAGATAGACAAATTCTCCAAGCGTTCAACCAGCATGTCAACCACCACCTTCTCAATAACCTTTCCCAAAAAGGGAAGATTAGAGATAGGCCTGTAGTTCAAGGGAACATCAGGATCTAAAGATAGCTTTTTTAGAAGGGGTCTCACCACAGCCTCTTTCAAGACTGTGGGAAAAGTACCCTCTCCTAAGGACCCACTGACAATCTCAACGAACACTGGACTCAGGAAATCCATGCAGTTAAGAACAAACCACGTAGGACCTGGTTCCAGAGCACAGTTGGTGGGACGCAAGCTGGAGACCAGCCGGAAGACCTCAACTGCCAAAATCTGCTGAAACTCATAGCAGCTCAACCAGGGATCTCCACCAACAGATCGACCCCCTTCCATAAAAGCTGAACCAGAGGAGGCAATACTCACCCTGATAGAGGACACCTTGCCAGCAAAGAAGAACCTGAACTCCTCGCACTTTTCGACAGAAAAAGCTGTCCTGGACTGCAGACAGGAGGGATTCAGCCAACTGTCTACACTACGGAAGAGCATGGCTGGATGATTTCCTGCTGCAGCAATCGACTGGGACAGAAACGCCACCTTTTTTAGATTGATTTCCCACTAATACTCAAAAAAATGGAACCTCAGCGCCACCTTGTCCTCCTCAGAACAAGACCTCCTTCAGGCACATTCCAACCTACGCCCCTTAGTCTTCAACCAATGCAACTCAACACAATACCACAGTGAGCGATGACAGGAGGTCAAGGGGCGAATGTGGAAGGATGCAATCAGGTTCAGGGCATCGGTCAGGGCCATGTTATAGGCCTCCACACCAGCCTCTGAACCCTGAGCACAAGCCAACAGCAAGCTGGAGACATCTAGTGACTCCTGGAGCTGGCGAGGCTCCAATTTATTTCTCGGACAACACCTGACAGTCTCCATAGTGGGGGTTTATTTGGCAGGGGGCCCCCACACAGGAACTCGAATGCATGATGATCCAACTAACAGACCGGATCAACCTTGACCGCTGTAATGTCAAGTCCAAGTGAGAAGACTACTATAGGTCAAGAGTGTAGCCATGTACGTGCATCTTGGAGGTAACCAGCTGAAACAGTCCCAGCAAATTCTTTAGCTGGAAGAGCTCTTGCCCAAAACCCCACAACCTTGCTAGAACCCACAACCTTTCAATCTTCTGGCCTCAGACGCGAGTGTGCAACCTGCTGAACCACTGAGACTACATTTAACAATTCATGAGAAAACAACTAAAAAAAAGTTAAAGACATGGCAGATGTGCCTACAAAAGTAGCAGTAGTATTTTCTTTTATTGATTGGCTATTTGCCATTTCAAAAGCAGTTAAAAATGTTGTGTAGCAAATGCAATAGGAAACAAGCATACACACAATGATCAGCATCTTCTTACATTAAATATAGGAAATTATTTTATACACATTTCACTTTACATTAGTTAAAGCATTTAAAAAATGTGCACATTTCATAGTTAATAAAATCATTAACTCCAGGGGTACACAAGTACTGCAAGAAATTACAATGTGCCCATACAGTAAACACTGCTAATCATGGGCTCACTCACCAGCTTTGTACCTAAATAAAGTTAATGCCTGATTTTCATATGTACCATGCATATGTGTATCTGCTTTGTCTAAATGTTTCTTTGGTCAAATATGAATTCACAGGGATAAACACAGAATGGATCTGCTATTCTAACCATAAATATTTCACTTTATATATGATGATCATTAAGATTAGTCAAAACTACCCCCCGCTGTAACTAATGTATGTTGGTATGTGGGGTCTTTTTCCAATGTTTTCATGCTTTGCTTTCTAATATACTCTACCCCGAAAAAGAAATCCCTCACTAAACTGAGGCAATGTTTACCATATGTATAACCACTAAGGGTTACCATCGTCCTCAGCCTTAAACTTGGTACAGCTCCCTTGCAGATGGTTTCACAGATTTCTTGACTGTATTTGCAAATGCTTAAATGAGACTGAACTAACCACCTGATTCTTTCCAGGCCCTCTAGAGACATTCAAGTGCTGTACAGCCTTCTGTACTGATTATTACTCCTTCTGGAAGCTGTTAAGTAAAGAGACCAAGGACAACAGGAGGTCCCCTCTCACTTGTTAACTCACCAGCCCTTATTGGTGATGGGAGGTGGCACTCAAGCAAAAAAAAAAAAACCTCAAAACACACAACCATGTGTTCCCCAGCTCCAGCAGGCCTGGCCTGGTGGCAAACAGCCTTCAAAATAAAAAAAAAAAAAGTATCATCACAATGTGATAAAATTGCCCCGAGGTATAAAACAGTAAAATAGCTGATGCCTGCGGAAAAAAGCATGGAGTGAAGGGAACAAGAGGAGGCAGGGCAGCATACAGGGCACCCTGCTGCCATAATTACTCATGTCTCTATTTCTCTATTAACGGCATTACTTAATCTATAGGATGGAGGAGTGAGGAACAATAGTGGTAAAGCAAGCTCATTAACAAATGGTAATCAGCAGCCAAGACCCCAAGGTTACATCACAGAGCCATTCGCGGTGGAGTATTTACAACATTTTAAGTCTCTTGTTGTAGAAATGCCTCCTTATATCCATCAACTATAAAGCAGACACATTAGAAATGTAAACAAGTTTAATACACTTTACGTTCTGTCATACTGCAGGATACTCTGTATCAGGGAAATAAGTTAAACAAAGGTTACTGCCTCCGATGCCAACAGCAACTAAAGGGCTGCTAACAGTTTTCTGTACTACTTTCTACACAAGGAGGCTCATACCTCTCAACCTTTTGTCACCTTTGTGTATCTGTATTGCGTACTTATTTATTTTATTAGGAAAAAAGCTCTATTGTGCAGTGCTCATTTACAAGGAGGTCCAGACTGGGGCAGATAACATAACAGAAGATAAGGAGGCAGGTAACAATACAGAGATTAATAAACAATGGGTACAGCATTTGTACATGTAAGGACCCCAAAACAAGGTCAAAAAACAATAGCTGACTAATACAAAATCCATACTTACAGAAGGTATATAGTGCAAATGCAGTGCTATCCATGCAGTTATGTGGGGACCCTGACACTTGAAATGTTGGAAACTGGCCTGCATAATGAGGGACACGTCATTTAACAAGGAGACACAAGCTCAGGACACTGTGCAAACCAAGACTTGAATTTATGCAAGTTTCCATTTTGATTTAGCAGACTGGAATATAATGAATTTCTGCTTTAAAAGCCTCCGTTAACATCACAGCCCCTGGGTGGGCAGAAACTTTCTCATGTGGGAAGGACGGGGGATAGAGCTATTCTGAGGAGAGAAAAATGGACCTCCCTTATAAATGAGGGACAGCAAAGAAGTACGAGGCACTTGTATGAGTCTAACTCATTTCTTACAAATTCAACCAGGGTAACAGTATAAACACAACATTTTCCACATCAACCATTCAAATTCATCAGCAATACTGTAAGTTTTTTTTTTTTTTATTAAAATGAATAATACTAGGTGTTCCTACCAATCTGAAACTCTGTCCAATGGCCTGCCCTGCACAATTGACCTGAATTTGGTATTCCAGGTTTTCCCCCATAAAATGTGAAGGAGAAGCACTGAACCGAAAGCCAAAGGTATAAAACTCTTCTCAAATTGCTTCCCTCTTTAGTTGCCAGAGCTGTTTCACATTTCTTATGCTCTTTGTGTCTCCTTTTCTCTCCCTCTCCCCCCCCCCCCATGGACACCCAAAAGGGTTCTGAATTTAACATGCTAGTGGTGGTGGTGGGGAGGCTGAAAGTTCATGGAGACTCAAAGATACATGGGGGACCAGCATGCCTGACTGCCTGAGGGGGAACACTGAACTCGATTAAGTCATTCTTTATGCACCCCTTGTATGCCTGTTTCTCTACGTTTAGGAAACCTGGCACATAAAGTGTTGCTGAACAGTCCCTTGATTTTTTAAAAGTAGTATTTGTATCAGTTTTCTGATTTGCAAACAGGTAAAAAGACAGTTATTTTGGTAATATAGGAGTGCAGCAATTGGTTGATTTTTACAGCGCTGGTGCATATTATGCACCGAAGACAATTCATATCCAGACTGCAGTGAACCGTGGACAAGCAACATTAAATGAGTTGAGTACAATTACAATTCCGATTGGTAAGTGGGTCTATACAGGGAAATTCACAGCATGAATGACTGCGGTCAATAAATGGACATGACAGATCTTCATTACCCTAACCCCTTGAGGTGCTGTAGAATTAAGCATTCTCATACCTCAAATATCCTTCCACCCCCACCCCCCATATCCCAACATGTCCAGCATCAAGGCCGTATGTCACCCTTGATCTTTTAAATACGTAAGTTAATAACATTCTTCTTCACTTTCATGTGAATTGCAAATAAAAGGAAAACACATCTTAGAAGTACCTGAAACCGCATTAATCTTCTCCGAAACCGCAGGACTGTTTTAGGGCAACTGTTGTCTTTAGGACAATTAGTGAAACTGTATGGCACAGGGCTCGCAGTCTTTATTGACTTATTGTAACCTGAACAAAGAGAAATCAGTGCCACTTCAGCAACCCTAAATCAGTGACAAACACACATACAGAAATGCTCAAAAACCACCCTCCCACTACAGATGTCAAACGGCGGGGAGATAAATTAGTCACAAAATTCATTAATTCTCAGAAGTGTTTAAAATGTAATGAACCACTAATTTTGTGCTTATTTGCCTTTAACATTTTGGCAGTGCTAATTATGAGGGGATTTCCTTTTGGCACATGTTTGACATGAAGCATTCATAACAAGACTTTTATACCAAGATTAATTCAGCAAGGCATCCAGTTTCTTGCACTGAGAAGCTGAGCTTTAGCAGCATCGCTCCCAACAGCCACACTGACAGCACCCCATATTTTTTTAAACTTAACAAGGCTAGCATTTCTCGCTGCTGTTTACACACACACATATATATATATACACACATACATACACACACATTTGTGAAGTAGAATTTATAATGGCATCCTTAGGTAGAAGACAATCAAGCAGCTTCACAAGAGCAGTAAGGTACATAGGAAGTAATATGATGAACTATACAGTACAGCATATAGAGCAGTCAGAGTGTGGCTCAGCTGGTACCTGTGACACCTCTGGGCTACGATGTCATGGTTTCTTGTCCCACGCCGGGGAACGGGCACATATTTTTATTTAGATTTTTATACTAGGATAGCCATATGTAGATGCCATGTCTCACTTATTTTGTAAGGAGGTCCTGGGGAGCAAGTACAGCAGCAAAGTGTGCTCATACTTGATGACTAAATCCAGATAAAAAATAATAGTCACACTACAAGATATCAGTTGGTGACAATTCACTACACAGCATATAGGAATTTAAAATTACAAAGCAAGAAACAATATGAACAAAACACAGTGCAGCATTTTTTAGGGTATAACATGAAGCCTGGTGGATGCTTACTGGGAGATTCAAGCTGATATGGGGGTTGGGTTATGGTAAAGAGGGTTGGAAGGTGAGATGGGAGCAAAGAACTAGAGAGATTTGGTGTGTTAGGAGCCTAGCAGGTGCATGGACTGTGGATGCATTTCTGCACGGCATGCTTAAAGGAAAGGCATTCTAACTGACTGGGGCAGCCCTGAGAAGGCCTTCTCCCCAGTGGTCATATGCACCCTGGGATAAAGGAGAAGGGTTTTTGAGCTTGACCAGCGCTGATAGGGTTGCACAGGTTTTGTGAGGAGAGCTCTGAAACAACTGGGGTGCAGCCGATTTATGCATTTGTAAATTGGAGATGATCAAGGCCACTGTTTTTCAGTTTTTACTGGAAAATCCGGTAAAATTCCAGAATTAGGGCTGCCTGAAGACCGGTAAAAACAAAGATTTCATGGACTCTGCAATTTTATGTCAGATCAGTAAATCTACAAAACTTGTGTTTTTCTTTTAATTCCTTCCTGTGCTATTTTCAATTTGCTTTGTATAATGCTCTGTATAGTAAGCTTTCTTTAATTCTGATTATTTATGCACATACTAAAAGAATGATCACAGAATCCCGGTAAAATCCAGAAATTAGAATAACAATCACCAGTGCAATTCCAGAATCTGAAGTCATGAAAATGGAATTTCATTGTTTTAATCACCGTAAATCAGTGGCCTTGGAGATGATCACTTAAATACACATATTTTTTTCAAGAGAAGCAAAACCCAAATTATTGTACAGCAGACAATGGTGTGTCAATCTGTTGAATTCAAGGGCAGAGCTGCAGGGACTATCAAATGTAGTGTCTATTTTTTTGTAGTGGAGTTCTGTTGGCAGACCAGTAAACCTCACTGCCATATTCCAGGCCTGGCAATAGGGATTTGTACAGAACTATTTTACGGGTACTGAGGTCAAGGCAGTTGCAGTTTCTGTATAGTATACCAAGCTTTTGGTAGGTATTTCCAACCATCTTGATTATGTGGTCATTAAAGTTCAGACTGGGGTACAGCCAGATTCCTGTGTATTTCAAAAGCTGTGGGGTTTCCGGTTCAGCATCACTTTAGTTTTGTAATTATTTAACAGGAGCCTGTTAGTCATCCATGTTTGAGTCCTGTCAAAGGCTGCTTGTAGAGTTATACTGAGCTTGGATGTAAAATATAGCTCCAAGGTCGCCCCTGAAAACAGGCACCTGTGCCTAGGGGGCCTTACCTGGTTAACAAAGAAGTAAATACAAATTTGCCATGGTATAGTCATCATAAAGGTGAATACTGGTGTCCAGACTGGTGCAAATGGAGGGAAGATCATTAACAAATAGGCTGAACAGAGGGGGCCAGGAATGGAACTCCGTGGATCAAGAGCATTTGTGGGGTGGAAGCTGCTTGCTCCGTTACCCTTTACTACTTGTGATCTTCTGGACAGTTAGGCACTGAACTATGTCGAAGGTTGCTTTAAGAGTCCAAGATAACATTTTTGGATTGGGATGGTATGGTTTATGGTGTCAAAAAAGCTTTTAAGTCCATAATGTTTGCACCTGTATGGACTCCTCTCCCCCCCTCAACTCCATAGTCCCCACAACCCCATCACCCGCCATCTGTGGGACTCACCTGTTCCTCTACAGCTTGTCCCCTCCAACGGGGCAATCGGAGGTACCCCAAGCCCCCTCTGGATGCCTTGCTTGGTCGGTGGGTCCTGTGCCCAGTAGGTAGTGTGGAGTCTGTGGGGAACTGTTAGCACCATCCTGCAAGTCAGTGTTCTTTCCGCCTTTTTTCGTACACACTCTGGACGCTCCACAGAGTAGATGGAGTGATGTGCGCATGTATAGCATGCCTACGTCTGCCATCGAGGAGCAGCCTTCCCCCCCCAGGTGCATCAGCCGCACTGCCAGCCATGGTCACCTAGGTGGCGATGTTACGGCGGAGCACTTTGCTCTCTCTTTCCGGAACAGGATAGCGTCCTCTGGGATGCTCAAGCCTCTTCCCCCCAGCCAAACCCCGATGACCTAGGCTCGTACACAGACCTAGGTTACCGCCGTCATGACCGGTAGTCCTACCACTGCGCCAGCTATCCTGTGTGGAGTTCCACGTCTAGAGATAATGACAGATTGTTGATAACTTTTTACTTATTTTTTATCGAGTTTTTTACTCCTCAGGTGAAGCCCCTTGCCTGTTCTCACCTCTCCCTAGCTGGCATCCACCTCCCCCGGACCTACCTAGAGGCAGTCCCCCACTGACTGGCCCCTCAGTCAACATCCAGAGTTGTTCCAGGCATTCAGTGGTGGCAAGGATCCGTGGAGGTGCGCAGGGCAGTGACTCACCCTCAGATCCCTTTTTCTACTTTTCTCCTGTGAGCCCCTGCCACGACAGCATGTCAGGACATGTGTGGATCTGCACACATCCTATGGAATCACGGCCCCTCCCTTTCAAGCCTCTCACTGCCTGCACTACAACTGGGCCTCTACCCTTTGGCAGTAAAGTGCCAAGATGACTGACCAGCCCACCCCAGGACAGAAGAGCGGTCCCTGGGACACTCAATCCTCTTCCTCCTCACCGACCCTGGCAACCCATGTCCATTCCTGAACACGAGTCGCTAGCATTGCAGAAGGTAAGGTGTTCAACACCTTAGCCCTCTGCACCACCAGGCAGCTTTGTTGATAACTTTTTTTTACTTTTTAGAGGGTCACACTAGTTGTGTGCATTGGTCTGAATCCCAATTGTGCTACAAAGATTATTTTTAAAGATTTCCTGACGTCGCTGTGACAACTTTGAGAAAATGTAATATTTAGACACAATTTAGCTCGTATTTAATAATTTTTTTTCTGTAATTCTCACCTCATATTTAATTTCTTTCCCTCTAATTCTCACCCTTACTTCTTTATTACTAAGGACTTGTGCATGTAAACAGGATTGCTGCCCTATCTGTTCTGGCTGCTTGCCTACACCTGACATCACAGTTCTGTTTATGGCATAATTTGTTGCTGTGGAAATAATGATGATGCCATAAACAGGGGATTATGATGTCAGGCATAGGCAAGCAGATAGAGCAGTTAAAGTCTAAGCGACAGTAATTCTCTTTCATACAACTGTCCTCAGTAATAAAAAAAGGAAAGAATTACAGAAAATACATGAAATATAAAACTATGTGTGTAAATCTCACATCCCCCCCCCCCCAAGTTTTTCCAGCGATGTCAGGGGGTGGATACAGTTCATTTGTTCTACGTGGATTCTCTCTTCCAGCAGTTTGCTAAGGGTGGATAAGAAGAGAGGATGATAATCATTAGGGGTGGAAGACGGACCAGCTTTGTGAAGGGCTGTTACTATTGCCTTTTTTCACCCCAGACTGTTGGAACCTGTGTTGCACAGAGAGAGATATTAGAGAGTTGTTATGGGTGGTGACAGAACGGATGCAGCAATATTCAGGATCTTGGATTCAATCTTATCTAAGCCTGAACCTCTGGAGGTATTAAGGCATCTGAGCAGTTTCAGAACTTCTTCCTGTCTGATATTCGCAAAGTTAAAGGAGCAAACTGATTGGTTATGGAGGGATTAACCCACAACAGGGTATGGGTTTACTGAGCATTAATCCATGCCTGGGAGGGCTGGAGTCATGAGGCTTAAGCCCAGTGACTTCAACCACCCACACGTGGACTAATGCTCAGTAAACTCATACTCTGGAGTGGTGTAATCCTATTATAACGTGGGCAATGTTATGTTAGAGTTTTACCTAAAGAAACAGTAAAATAAAGCCCTGTGAACATGCAACTGTGGGTATATCAGGGATTAATCAATGGTCAGGTGATCTGTTTGGACGAATCAGAAAATAGTATTTTCGGAACCCATGTTATAAAGGAATTTAAGGTATCAGTGATGCTCAGATTTCACATGATTAGTTTTCCATCACAAATGAGATGTGACTTGCTTGAGACTGCTCTTTTTCTAAGAGGAAGTAGATACTAGTCAATATGTGTTTCATGGAGTTGATCTGGGTTTCCCAGTAGTTGGTGTAGTAAGAGGTTTTGGCTTTCCTGGTAAATGAGGCTTTGTTATCAAGAGCCCTATAAGACTCCCAGCCCCCATCTTCCCTTGTTCCTTTAAGGAATACCCAAGCCTTGGTTCACTGCTAGGAGCAACTGAGTAGTTTGGGTGTAATCTAGTTGTACTGACCTCCTCAGATTTTCAGTTGTTTTGAGGAAAGATGTCTACTGCACAGTGAGTTGAGCTCACTGGCAAAGTATGACCGGGCAATGTCCTCAAAGGGTATAAAAACACAGAATTACAGAAACTGATGGCAGAAAAAAGCCCACTGGCCCATCCAGTCTGCCCAGCCCTACCTACAGTATGTTGCAAATGCACAGTGGTCCCTCACTCCCCCATCCCATGTCATCCTTCTTTGCTATCCTCACCAGACCCATATTTCTGTACCGCTCTCGCTGGAATTCCTCCACTGATTTGGCACAGACCATCACTTCGATAGCCTGCTCTTCTTATCCATCACCCTTTCTGTAAAGAAATACTAGTGGCTAGAGTGCAGATTTGCAAACCAGGAGACCCAGGTTCAAATCCCATCATAGCCACTTACACACTGTGTGACCTTGAACATGTCACTTAACCTCTCAGTGCTTCAGTCCACACAGTGGTACAATTGCGTAAAAGGAGGACACTAATGAAAATGAGATACTGCATGTCTGTTAGTTTACCCTGGATAAACCAACTGTAAAACAGAAAACACCACGCACTGGTCTTATAAAAACAAAATAGGGATGTGCACGACTTCTGTAAAACACTTAATATCACACAAATAGAGGTTATTTATCTGCAATCATAGTTCTACTATTGGTATTCAGTTCACGACCACACTTGAACCATTCTGCTGGACATCTGGATGCCTGGCTCTTCCCACCATCTGTGGTGTCATCCTTTGGCTCTGTTACATCTCCGACGTCATATCTGTAAGCTGCAAGCATGTATCCAACCAAGTCTTGCCAGGGAAGGTTGGGTGATTGTGTGGATGTAAACTTTTAATTTTTTTTTTTTTTTAATTTTTGGCTATGAAACATGTACTGAATACCAGTAGCAGAATTACGTTAAGAGGTAACTAACTTCTATTTCTACCAACCTGGATTTAGTTCACTATCCACAATCTGGCAGACTCCTAGCAGTCCTCTGGGAGAAGGGGCATGGCATGCACCTCAACTACATGTCGAACAAAGACTGGAGGACTGAGGCCCCAAACTCAGCATTATGACAACTGAGCACTTCGATGCTGTAGTAGGAAATTAATGTAAACGCATGGTGGACCAGGTAGCAGCCCTGCAGATCTCCTCAATCGGAATGTACCTGGTGGCAGTATGTCTTACGGAATGATCCTTCAACCCCTTTGGTGCGCCCCAACAGCCAACCTGTAGCATAGATCAATGCAGGAAGTTATCCATCAGCCAGTTGTCTTGTTTGTCCACTGAGTCTGCCAGAGGCGGCTTTAGTGTAAGTGACAAACAACTAGCTTGCCTTGCCACAAACCCCTGCAATTAAATCCTTTTAATAAGGGAGCACTTGGCATATGTCCAACATGAGGCGTGCACACTCAATATCTCAGGTGGGCTTCAAAAAGTAGACAGGGAGGTACAGCACTTGACTATGATGAAACTCCAAGACTACCTTAGCCAGGAATTGGACGGGAGGTCTAAGGATGACCTTGTCCTGCTGGACAACTAGAAGATTTACTACTAGGAGCTCCAGCAAGCTGATGTGCTGGTGGGCTCTGTGGTATGATAGGTGATTCTCCCCCCCCCCCCACCAGAGACATATGCATCGTCTATATGAGGGTTGGCTTGGGGCGGACAAAGGGAATGTCACTTGACGGTGTCCTGCATTAGCAGTGTCACACAAACTGGCTGGGCCAGGTGGCTGTGGAACTGAGATCACTAGCACCCAGGTTCCCACAGGAGGGGCACATACACCAGCAGGCCCATTGAACCACAATGGTCAAGGTTCCCATGAGCATCAACAGGCAGAGGAATTCTCAGAATTGGTGTGATTACCAACACGAAATGATTAGGTAAAGGAGGTAAAATCCTTCACCCTGTCCATTTGTAAGTGAGCCCTGGCTTGGAGGGAGTCCGATGCCACACTAATGAACGGGATCATCTGCTTGGGAACCAGTTCCAACTTTGGCACACTGACCAGGCAGCCTAAATCCCAAAACTCTGGCGGGCCAGATCTCTGAACTGCTCCATGACCTCCCTGAACTGCCCTTAATGAGTCAGTTGTCCAGACACATATGGGTAGACCCTGGTGCCTCTGCAACTGAGAAAGGACACCACAGCCGAAAGGCACTAAGTGAACACATTAGGCGCTTATGATAGGCCACAGGGCATCACTCTGACCTGGAAGAGCACCCCTTCCACACAGAACCAGAGGTACTATCTGTGGGACAGATGGATGGGGATATGAAAGACTGTGTTCCGAAGGTCCAGGGAACATGACCAAGCCCATGGCTCCAGAGTCAGTATGATCTGATTGAGGTGACCATATGTGAAACATCTGTCTGTGAATGAACTTGTTCAGCATGTGCAGGTGGAGAAAGGGGACTCCGCCCCCTGTCCATTTCAGTAGCAAAAAGTAATGTGATATAAATCCCCACAAGGCCAGGGCATCCTGGACAGCTTCGATAGCGCTGCGCTCCAAGAGGTGAGCAACATTCCTCTGCAGTATGGCCACAGTGTCCTTGGGCACCATGGACTCCCTTGGCGATGGGGCTGGTACATAGGGAGAGTCTTGAACTCCAGAGAAAGAATCAATCCCACCACCTCTGGCACATGCTTATCCAATGTGACCATGGAAGGAAGTGGGAGAGCAGACAACCCCGGACCTGGAGCTGTAGCACAGACTGAGCAGGACAGGGAGTGGCTTTCTGCAGCCTGATATTTCTTGTTACTGGAAAGGCCTTTGGAGGACTGACTGCCGGATGCACCACCAATCCCTTTTTCTCCGACTATGAGCGCGCCGTATTTATTTGGTTTAGCAGGATGGCAGTGCTGGTACTGCTGCTACTGCTATGGCTGGTAGCCAAAGCTACAACAGGCAACCTGAAAGTAGCCCTCCTTGGGCTTAGGCAGCTGCTTAGCCTGTTCGGATGATGCCACTGAACCTAGACTGACACTGGACTTCTTGATGCAGGTGAGATGATCCCCATCTCTGGATCAAAGAGGTCAATGCCTAAGAAAGGCATATCTGCCAGTTTATGCTGGGTCTCTGGAATAAAGGTTGACAGATGATGCCAGGCCCTTCTGCCTTGGTACACTGCCACTGCACAGGCACATGAACTGTCTGTGTTGAGAGCTGTCTGCAACTAACATCTGGACAGCGAACGTCCCAGGTCCTGAAGTGATCAGGCCTCTGTCTGGCTATTTGCTAGGAGTGCTGGGAATCATATCAGTGAGCTGATCAAAGAGCTCATGACTGAAACAAGCCATCAATGCTGCACAACTGGCCTGGCAGATCCTCAAAGAGGCTGTCGCATAAACCTTATGAGCAAGGAAGCCCTGCTTCTTGGATTTCTTGTCAAGTGGCTTGTTCACATCACTTTGTAACTTCAGCTTGTGAAAGGCTGAATCCACTATAAGCCCCTCTGCAGGGGGTGCTCTTAGAACCCCCCCAATGTGTACTGCATTAATACGGTAGGAAGGGGCCTGGCAGAATGCTGGGTGCTGCAGATAATGAAAGCTGGGCCCAGGATGGCATCATCCACCAGGAATGCCAACCTGGATGAGGTATCCTGTTCCAGGATATCAGTCAAGGGATATGGCTCTCGTTTCTGGACTTCCTCTAAGTGGATATACAGAGAAGTGAACATATGCTGTAGAACAGTAGCAAAGGACTGGAGGTGCAGTCACTGGTGATAGACCAGCCTTAAAATGAGTCAACCTCAACCAGACACTGGGATGAGGCCATGGAAAAGTCCCAAGATTAGGAGTCATGCCCAAACAAGGGTTGGGGATGATGCTCAAGGTTATGGGATACCCACTTGGTCAGGGTGACCACCACCATAAGATCCTGGGGAACCTAGATTCAGGCCTAGAGGCTTTGTTAGAAGCCCCCCCCCCAATGGCTGTGGTATGACTCGCTCGATGGTCGGCTGTAGAGTGATAAGCACCACAAACAGAACCACTGGATGCAGGCTAACTGGCTGCATCGGCATACGCAACCATAAATGAGTTGGGGCTAGCTGGCAACATTGACTGACCCTGCCTCTCACCCCCAGGGCCCACTGGTGCCACAAGAAATACTCATAGTGTCACCATCTGTCTGAGGAAAAGGATGAGACAGATTAAGCCTACTGTGGTGGTGCTGACCTGAACGAGATAGAGAACATGACGAAGACATCGATCCTGACCTTGGTCCATCGATCCATGGGTCAACAGGAGTCCAATGGTGGTGAAGCAGTGTATGCCACCTGATGAGGTACTGTTGACACTGTGGGTGGCACCATCAGCATGACCAGGGGAAGGGGGTTGGTGAAGGCTGAACAGGGGTATGGCTGATTGGGGGCACGTATTCTCTACAGAGAAGGTCCCTGCAGCACTGGGGTCCTAGACAGCAACAAGATATCACCCTCTTTCGACTCCTGGTTGATCAGTTTGAGAACAATCATAAAGTCAACTGCTGTACTAGCTGTGCTCAATTGGAGAGTTGACTGATCCCTCATCTGGTATCAACTTGACTAGGGTCAACCGGTCGAAGCAGAAGAAACGAGAGGAGTGGAAATGCTCCACCACCCATGACTGATAACACTTTTTGTGATGCTTCTTTTGATAAGGCAGGCTTTCTTCAAATGAGTGCATGTAAAGAAGCAATTCCTGAAACTCCGGGTTTTCCTAAAACTGGTACGCTTCATGGCCGGCCCCATCGGGACCAAGATCAGCACCGACAAGGCTCCTTTTGCCACTGTTTCTTCCTCTAAGGCCTGCATTAGGGCTTCTGAACACCCAGCAGCACAGGATTTCCTTTCTTGACAACTACTTGTGCCCTGTGTTCATCGATGGATGAAGGCTGCATCGCCTGATAGCATGGACAGTTTCCCATGTCATGGTCAGCCCTCAGGCAGGAGACATATTTGTCATGGCTATCCACAACATTTTCTGTCTGCATCGAACACACTGTTTAAACCTTGGCTTTCTAAGTTTGATCATGCAGTCACTGACAGAGCAGTAACAATGAGATGAGGCGCACACTATCAGTCAAAAACTGAAGTTTAAGTTGTAGAAAATTGCTAAATTAGTTACCTGAAAACTTTGAATCCTCTCATACAGCAGGAGCTGGTGAAGAAGGAGACCTGTCCCTTCGAGCGGAAAGAGAAATCTGATGTTAGATGGGGTGCGGCCGGATGAAGACACCACAGGGGGTGGTAGAGAGCCATGCTGGAAGACATCCAGTGACCGAGCTATGCCCAGTGGAACTGCTCAAGTGTGGATACGGAACAGAATCAGAATTACAACAGATAGAGTAGTTGACAACTGAAAGACAGTGATCCAAAAATACTTGTTTGTCAGAGAAACTGCGGCAAATAATTTTATATGCTATTTACTTTTTCATCAAACCACAGAATATAAAAGACGTCCAAAATAAAAGGGAAGACACTTCTATTATAATTTAGCTGTGCAGATTCTTATAAATTTGCATCAGAGTCCCTCACCAACTGAAGCAGCTGAAATGTGAAACAGGAGATCAAAGGTTTGAATCCCACCACAGCCAGTGACTCACCGTGTGATCTTGAGTGAGTCACTTGATCTGCTTATGTGCATCAAAGTGGTAAATA
Organism: Neoceratodus forsteri; assembly: GCA_016271365.2. NCBI lineage: Eukaryota > Metazoa > Chordata > Ceratodontiformes > Ceratodontidae > Neoceratodus > Neoceratodus forsteri. The sequence goes on from CM057456.1 coordinate 1,089,935,928, forward strand.
TATGAAAAGCAGGTCCCCGCAGAAAATATATGTCTCATTTCAGCTGGGCCACCTTGGCTAGGGGCTGGCAGTATAGCCTAGATATTAAAGAGCTGTGAATGAGCTTGGTGCATCCAGTAGACCTGGATTTGAGTCACACAACCTCCACTTACATACTGTGTGATCTTCGGCAAGTCACCTAACCTACCCAGTGCTGCTGGGTCACCCCTGCGCACAGGCCTTGTGCCTAGTGGGCCTTACCCATTTAAGAAAAAGAACACAATTAAAAAAAAAGTTAAATAAAAAAAGTTATGATCCCACCCAGGGCAGGGCTGAGGTCCACTGGCAGGGCTGTATGTGTGTATGGGGGGCGGGGGGGGGGAGAGATGGCACTGTAGCTGCCTGTGCCTTGTCTGTCATAGGGTAAGTACAGGAGCTTTGGTCTGCAGTACTTCTAGCATGTTTCATGAATACTTAACATTTTACTACAAAGCAAAACTGGCACTGAAATTATTTAACAAGGGTCCCCTGGATTCTGAATGTGAGCCAGTCAGAGGACTTCTGAAGGCTGATGCACTGTTCCTTCTAACAAACTGTGGCACTCGCTCCTTAAGTTGTCCTTGACTTCCTTTTACTGAAACTTCCAGTAAATGTATTTTTTTTTTGCTTCTGCATCTTTCAGGATCTGTGCATTTTGCTGAGAAAACTGACAAGTTTATGTCCTGGGCCGCATGTATTTGAAGACACTGCAATTATAGTTCTTTGGAACATGGCTCTGTGAAGGTGTAATCTCACCCTTTATATTTCTGTAACACTGTGATAACACTATCAAACTCGTACAGTAAAATAAAAAAGGGGGAAGAGTTCAGTACCACAATTTAAATTCGTTAGTTTTAATTTTATACCAGCACTTCCTCAAAGAACAGCAAGCACAGATGAAAGAGAAAAGAACCCCGAAGATAAAAGTGAATAATATTCTGTAAACAAAATGCATATAACATATGTATATAGCTATCATAAAGTCTCATTTCTGTGAGCCACTGTTACTTGTTCAAGATCCGTATTTCGTTCACTGCCTTGCTGTATGTAACCTATGCATTCTGATGTATTTATTATTTTTTATGGTAATTATCTGCGGTTTCCTACTAAGGGATGCAGCTGAGAACAGGTCTTTGGTCTAGACTGCATTTATTTCCTGGTAAACCAAACTGATTACTAAATAAATAAATAAATAAATAAATAAAACAAATATTTAGTGCTCCTGGAACTAAAAACCAAAGTAACCATAAGACACTAAAAAATGTTAGTTTTACACTGTGATGATTTTGGTTTTAATTTTCTGTTGAGTAGAGCTTGGTACCACGCATGTTACCTTAAGGATTACTCCATGCTCCTTGTTCAAAAGACTCAGCGATGCATTTAATAAGCCAAATAGGTAGTAGGCTGAACATAAAAGATTATTATATATTGCAGTGCATGAGCTGTTTGATATTTATAACACAATACAATGACAGTCTCTCTAGATTGAGCATGGTTCACTTGACATCACTGAATATCTAATACCTCCAACTCAATTAATTCTCACCCGATTAGGATCAGACTGATATTCAAACTAAATCAGCTCTCCAGTCAAGTAGAAATCAATATTTCTGATTTTACTTGTAAATTAACAAATAATAAAATATCCGCTTCTTCAGTATGCCAGGAGTTGCGTTTCTATTCTGGTCTATTGTGGCATGCATAACACAGATGATTAAAGAATTATTCTAATTTCAGAGACCTATATTGAAGAAACAGATTAATCTGACTGAATGTCAAGAGACAGAATGAAGTAATTAAGTTCATCTTGCAACATGCAAACAGGGAGAAGTCGAACATGCACACTTTTTTTTTTTTTAAAGAACGGATCACTTTTTTAAAAAGATTTTATCCCATTTGGCCCTCACTTCACTCCTGTTTCCTCTTGGATGTTGCTCCCTGCTAGTAGTACACAGCATCTTCCACTTGGTGGCAGCAAGCTGCAGCACCTCTGCAAGGTTCCTCATAGCACCAACTCTGCAACACTGGACAATAAGCAGGCTGCCCGTAGTTATGCACTATACATGATGCTTTTTCCCTCCTTCTCAGGGGAAACCATCCTGGAGAAGTTCACTCCCAATATGGTGTACCAGAATCAGGCTTGAAGCCAGACTAAAACTGTGGTGAGGCAGTGGGGTCTGCTGAGGGGGCACTTCAGTGGACGTATTAGCAAAAATATAAATCTGCTCTCTTCGTATTCAGAGGTGACTTCAGGCATGTAAAATGTAGTTCATCAAACAGTGCTCTGTGCTTTTTGTTTTCCATGTAAGTGGCACTACCACCATTCAGCTCAAAGTAGGACCTGCTCATGGCACTATCCTGTAGGTGAGCTATGGTCGATATTGTGTAGTGACTCACAACATCAGTGCCATCATTAATAACACCATGGCAGATGACACATCTGTAACCTTCCCATGGGTCAGTGCATGATGCCTCTGCATTGCGTCCTAGACTCAACCAGCCCACGGAGGGAGAGTCAAGTGCAGGAATCGAACTCGGGTCTCAACACGCAAGTGTGACACACAACAAGCATACACCACTGGGCCTATATTTTTTACTTCTTTTACTTCAATCTATACTTTCTGTGCCTGCATTTTTTTTTTTTTTTACAATCCATACTTTCTGCTCCTGCCAGTCGACCTGCCCCCATCTGGACCAGTTCCCTCAGCCCAGTCAACCCACATCTCTGGGTCTTACCTTGCTCCGGGTGTCCTCTGCAGCAGGATCCAGTCGGAGGGGCCCAGTCTCTGGTGCAGGGCCTGTGGGTGACCAGGTCATCATCCACCTGTGGCTGGAATTTTCCCCTCCATTTTCTCCCACGGAGCCACAAGCGTGCAATGATGCAAAGTGCATGCTCAGCCTCTGTGGAGATGCCCCCGGCATTTGGGTGTGGGCACCCCTTCCCCTGCACTACCACCCAGCTTCTTTGGTGGTAACTGACTAGTGGGACATGCTAACCCTCCCTCCAGGAGGGAGAGGAGCCATCCAAGGGATGCTTCATCCTCCCTCCCCCCCCCCACCCCGGCAGCCCCACCGAGTGATCAGAGTCTGTTCCCGCTCACCAGTGTAATGAGCAGTAGCACTAATGCTGCACTACTGGGCTGGTCTACTATTTTTTTCTTCTTTATCCTATTACTACCTCCCTCTTCTGACTCCCTCCATCCACCCAAAACCATGCTTTGCCCACTTTTTTAACAAAAGAATCTTAACCGCTTCCTCCCTCCACTAGCTCCTTTCTGCCACCCTAATTCTGCTCCTTGCCCAATTCGTTTAAAGAAAAAAAAAATATTCTGTCCCTCTGCTGGCTCTCTGCTGCCACCTTGATCTCTTTCCAATTAGTGTGGAGGCAGTATAGCTCAGTGGTTTAAGGCTCTGAGCTGCAAATCTGGTGATATCCAGCAGACCAGACCTGGGTTTGAATCCTACAGCTTCCACTTGCATACTGTGTGACCCTGAGCAAGTCACTTAACTTCCCTGTGCTCCCAGGTCGCTCCTGTAAAAACGCTTTCAGCTTAGTGTGCCACTCCTGGTTAAACAACTAAATAAATAATAAAAAAAAAAAAAAAGTGTTACAAAATTCCCTACCTGCTACTCCCGAGCCCACTCTGATTTATCACTCACACCCTGCCTCTTCTGCCTCCTGACCAGAACCTCAGCATCAGAGCAGGAACAAAAAACACATGCAGAGTTTCAGTTCGCCACCACTGCAACATCTCATCACAGCCAAATTGTTTTAGGCATGTCCATGTTCAAGGATCGGCAAAAGTGCAGCCTTCGTGCACTGTTTACGCAGCTGCCACGAGGTAAACAAATGTGAATGTACTAAAGGAAAATCTGTTATGCTAAGCAGTGACAGACTCTAACTGTAAATGTTCACTGTGTAATTGTTCTGTTGATTTTATATTTAAATGTTGTTTGTACTAAACCAGACATGCCTGTAAACGGATCTTGACAGTTCACGTTCTGGACAAACAAAATCAAAAAAATAAATAAAAATGCCTCACCTCTATTTCAGAAAACATTTTTTTTTCCACAGCCTCTTCTTCTAGCACTTGCTTTCCAAGCTAGTGCTTCCATTCTTTGAGACGATGTCACTGATTTTGGTTATTTATCCCTGATGATTTTATGCCTTAGAGACATACTGATCATACCTCACAACTGTCTAATATTCAAGGGATGTGTCCCTCATTTTATCACTATTAAATAATCCATTCCACATGGAAAAGGTGTTGCAAACAGAGAGAAGGTGCGGTCTGACATAGTAAATTCAGATTTTATAGGGGAACTACACTGAAATCTGTAAGTCATTTTTTTCCCTGTAGAAGCTGTTTTTAAATGTGGATACCAATTCATTTATAATTCCATCTTTCCTGGCCTTTTAGCAAACTTTGTGGGTATCTCTGAATTATAGTATTGTGGTAAGTGCCTTTTAGAACTGCATGATGTCATTTATGTCCCCTCCAGCCACAGAGTTCCATAGTAGAATTGTTGCAACAAAGTTAAGACCTTAACAAGGGACATACACTATACTACACAGTTCTAAAATGGTATTTATGACCAATGTGAAATCACAAATACCCAATGAATTTACTGAAAGGCCAGGAAAGATGTAACTTTAAAAGAATTCAAACCGGTACTTGAAAAAAATGCTACTACCGAAAATACTGTATTATAGGTTCAGCATAGTTCTCCTTTAAAGTAGAAATTCATAGTTATCTATGAATCTCTATTCGAAATTATAAATATGTTGGAAATTTCCTGCTTCCTGATTGCATAGATGGAAAAGGTTGAGGTTGTGGGATATGGGCAAATCACATGTAGAATTCATGAGCAACTTCACTCATCCCTGATTTCCATCTTAAGTACTGTATGGTTTCCTTCTTCACTCACTGAAAACCCTTAACTAGGCGCTAAAAACTAAAACTGGAGTTTTATTTAAAATGAATGACTAAATAATTGAAAGTTACTTTCTCTCACGATCCATTTCTTACACACAAATAAAAAGTACAGTTACATAAGAACTTACCATAACAGTAGATCTCTGAGAGAGGCTGTTGCAGTAGGTAATAACCATTAGGACTAGAGCCACCAGGCACTAGGACCACACAGAAAACTTTAGCTAGTAGTGTCCGATATGGGACCTGCCCACCCGACGTCAGCGTGACACTATATAGTGGGCAGTCCCCATGCCTGTCCTCCAGTTTTCCCGCCAGAGACCTAAGAAAGGTGCGACAGCAGAAAGGAGTGGGCTCCTGGAGCCAAAAGAAAGGCTAGAAAAAAATAGCCACAGAAGCAGGGGGAAGGTGGGAGAGAGAAAAAGGTATCTACTGCAAGAGCCTCTCTCGAAGATCTACTGTTATGGTAAGTTCTTATGTAACTGTACTACCTTACTTTGAGAGAGCTCTTGCAGTTGGTAATAACCATTAGGACCGACTCCCAAGCAATGTTCTTCAGACAAAGGCTGAAGCACGGGAGGCAGGAAAGGTCTGCAGTAGGTACCAGGATATGACAGGAGGCACTGAAGGACTGCTAGTCCAAAGTCTGCCCTGCGCCGAGAGGCAATGTCCAGACTATAGTGTTTGGTAAATGTCTGGAAAGAGCTCCAAGTGGCTGCCACACAAATGTCCACGGCAAAAACATTTCTGAAACGAGCAGTAGACGCAGCCATGCCTCTGGCTGAGTGCCCCTTGACTCCCCCGGAAGGGACTTGTTACACTTCTGATAACAAAACAAAATGCAGTTTGCTAACCATCTGGACAAACATCGTTTAGAAACTGCAGCGCCCTCTCTTTTTGGGTGCAAAGGAAACGAAAAGCTGATCCGTCTTATGGACTAATTTAGTCTGGTTCGTGTAATAACGCAAAGTTCTGCGCACATCAAGCACGTGCAGAATGGCCTCCCCTTGATTAGAATGCTCAGGATAATACACTGGCAAGTATGTGATCTGATTCAAAGTAAACTCAGAAACCACCTTTGGTAGAAACTTAGGATCTGTACGCAGAGCCACCCAGTCTTCATGGAAAATCAAATAAGGCTCCTTACACATCAGGACATGAAGCTCGGAAATCCTTCGAGCAGAAGTAATGGCAACTAAAAAGAGCGCTTTCCAGGAAAGGTAATGTAGGTTGCAACACGCGGCTGGTTCAAAGGGAGGCAAAGTGAGTTTCTCAAGGATGAAGTTCAGATCCCATGGAGGAACAGGGTTCCTGATCGAAGGTTTCAGATGGAGAATTCCTTTCAGAAATGTTTTGGAAACCTCCAACTCAGCCAATGTTTTACCATCCACCGGGGTGTGGTAGGCGGAAATGGCAGACAAGTGGACCTTCAGTGAAGAATAACTAAGGCCAAAGTCAGAGAGATGCAGCAGGTATTCCATGATAACATGAGGGACAGGGCAAGAGAAAGGGTCCCAACTCTTGGAGGATGCCCAAATAGAGAACCTCTTCCATTTCATAGCATATGTGGTTCTTGTGGATGGCTTTCGGGCCTCCACAAGGACTTGAACCACTCTGGATGAGACCCCAAAATGTGCAACAGCTATGTCAGCAGGTGCCACATGTGAAGGTGAAGGGACTTGAGGCACGGATGGACCAGCTTGCCCTGGTCCTGAGTCAGCAGGTTCTGGAAGATGGGTAGGGGGACTGGAGGTTCCACTCTCAGCTACTGAAGCAGAGGAAACCACACTTGGCAAGGCCAATAAGGGGCTATGAGAATCATGTGGGCGCCTTCTTGCTATAGTTTCAGAAGCACCCTCTGCAACACGGGTTGGGGGTGGTGAAGGCATACCGGGGTGGGGGTGGTGAAGGCATACAAGAACCTCCCTGTCCAGCAAAGAGACAGCGTGTCTCAGCAGAAAACACCACGCCTGGGAACGAGTGAGCAGAAACTGGGTAGTTTTGCATTGGATTGGGAGGCAAACAGATCGAGATCTGGGTGACCCCATCGATCGAAGATGTCTTCGACTACGGACTGCCTCAGTTCCCACTCATGTGCCCTTGCCTGAGTGTGGCTGAGAGTGTCCGACAGGACATTCTGAATGCCTGGGACGTGCACTGCCATGAGTTGCAGGCTGTGTTGTGTCAACCAATTCCACACGCGCATCGCTTCCCCTGCATAGAGGATATGACCGCGTGCTTCCCTGTTTGTTCAGGTACCAGACCACACACATATTGTCCGTCTGTACCAGGAGAGGCCCAGGGAGTAGAAGGGGTTGAAAGGCCTGAAGGGCATACAGAACAGCCCGCATCTCTTGCACACTGATGTGCAGAGATAGCTCCTGCTGAGACCAGGATCCTTGTGTCCTGTGGTTGCCCAGATGAGTGCCCCAGCCTTGACCGGAAGCATCCGTTGTCAGGGTCTGAGCCGAAGGGAGCGTCTGAAAAGGAACCCCTCTGATGAGACTGGACAGATCCTGCCACCAAAGGAGGTCCCGATGCATGGGGCTGGACACCAGGATCCTGTTATCCAGGTCATTTGATTTCTGGTCCCACTGGACCCTTAGGGTCCACTGCATAATCTGCATGTGGAGCCTGGCCACGGGGACAGTGGGAATAGCCACTGCCATAAGACCTAGAAAGCGTAAGACCAAATGGGCCATGGTCCATTGGCTGGTTGCCACTTGGATGGCCTGCTGATGCAAGGTTTCTGCCAGGTCCAAAGGGAGGAAAGCCTGACCCTAAACAGTATCCAGCACAAGGAATTGGGAAGGTCAAGGTGGGATGTGGGGTAATTCACTGTGATTCCCACTTGCCTGAACAGATTCAGGGTAGCAGTCAGGTAAGCCACAAGGCTGTCCTTCAACGGTGTCGACAGGAGCCAGTCATCGAGGTATGGGAACACATAAATCCCCTGGCAGCGTAAAGCCGCTGCCACCACCGCTAGGCACTTGGTAAACACTCTGGGTGTTGAGGAAAGACCAAAGGGGAGCACTTTGAACTGAAAAGTGTTCCCCCTGGAAGGTAAAGCAGAGGAAGTGGCAGTGGGAGGAAGGATTGGAATATGCAAGTATGCATCCTGCATATCCAGTGCATGAAGCCAATGGCCCTTTGTGAAGTAGTGGCAGCAGACCTAGTAAGGTCAGCATGCAAGATCTCTTGTACTTTACGTACAGATTTAGTGTGCTAAGGTCCAGAATCGGACGGAGGTCTCCTGTCTTTTTGGGAACCAGGAAGAAGTGGGAGTAATATCCCTTTCCTTCCTGGGCCCGAAGAACTGGCTCTATCGTTGATTTGGTCAGAAGAGCCCTGGATTTCCTCCTGAGAGGAATGTGGCCTTTTGGGTAGTGAGAGAGACCTGGAGGATTTCTAGGAGGTTTCCCTGTGAATTCGATGGTGTGGCCTTGAGTGACTAGCTGAAGGATCCACGAGTCTGTAGTGACTGCTTCGCACCCAGCCAAGTGGTTGGCGAATCTGCCCCCTACCAGTTCCTCTGGCGCTGGTAGCGGAGGCTGGGGGCTTTGCCACAAGTCAGAAGGCAGATGGGGTGTGGGGGAGCGTTGCCCCGGCAGCCTGCTGAGACTTGGCTGGAGGGGTGGTGGCTGCCAAAGGGGCCCGACGTTTGTTCTGATGTGTGGCTGGCTGTTGCCTATTCTGGCACCTTTGCTGGCGATGAAATGGCTGTTCTGGCTTGGTATTAGAGTGATACATAGACGACTGGACAGAGTGCAGTGCCCGTACTGAACCTCAGTAATTAAGTCCTTGACGTCACTCCCAAAAAGGACAGGTCCTCTGAAAGGGGCGGCCTGGATGGCCAACTGGACGTCTTGGGCCAATCCGGGTAGCCACAGTCAGGAGTACTGGCGCATGCTGACAGCAATGGCAATACTCCGAGAAGAGGCACCTACCGCATCATATGTCACTCTAAGGGAATGATGGCAGGAGATTTCAGCAGTCCTGACTGTCTGGGCGATTCTGGTTTTAGCCTTAGAATCAGGCAAAGCCTCATATTCTGACTTCAACTGTCCCAGGATAGATTTCTGGTACACAATCATGTGTGCTAAGTAATTCAATGCTCTACCAGCCAGTGTTGAAGAATAATAAACCTTGCGTCCAAACTAGTCTGAGTTGACTCCTTGTCCGGAGGAGAGGTGCTCATGTGTTTAGGCTTAGCCATACGGTTAAGGGCTGCATTAATGACCACCAAGTCCACTTTGGGATAGGAACTAAGATGGTCTTTGCCCTCAGGGGCTTGATACAGTCTATCGGCCTTCTTGGCAACCATGGCCACCGATGAAGGCTGCTTCCAGACCGCGAAGGCCAGGTCCTCATGTGGATCAATCCAAGGATGTATGAGCAGTTGGCACAGCTCGGGCATATCCAGATGTTCTGCCAACCTCTTGTGTTGGGGGTCCTGATCTTCAGTCTTTCACCTGTTTGCCTCCTGAATCTTCTGGAGGATCTCTGTAAAGGAGGGGTCCTTTGGAGGAGACTTGGGAGAGCCTCTGGGTTTTGGATCCTCCAGAGTGGGTCTCAAAACCTGAAGCAGAGGAGTCGGCGGAGTCAGAGTCTGAGTCCGACAACAGGCTTCTATCCGGAGACAAAGCCCGAGGGAGCAGGATCTCCTGCAGGGAGACTGCGAGGTCCCTGCCATTACCAGCTACTGCAGTAGGACGCGGAATCTGTCCTGAGGTAGAGGGGCGAGACTCCACTGGAGAAAGGGATCTCGGCATAGGGGCCATGCGGACCGGCATGGAAGCCGTGGCATGTTGTCACCAGTCCAACTCTGAGACCAACTGCGTCTTGGTTTCCGTCCACCAAGACTGTAGTGCCTCCCTGAAGTCCACCTGAGACTGAGGCGGTGAAGGAGGAGGAGGTGGAGGGGCTGGTAAATGTGGGTAGCTGGAAAGGAAAAACTGCATCGATAGCGCCCGTACCATAGGCAGAATAGCCTGGTGTCGGATACCCGGGTGTGGGGGTAACTCTGGCATCAGATACCTACGGCAAATACCCTGGTGAAGGGTAATGAGGCACAGGGTAACCTGGTGTCGGAAGACCTGGCGAAGGGCCAGATGGTGGAGCCGAGGGTCCTGCTGGAGGCCCTGATGGCAGGTAACCAGGCGTAGGCCCCAAAGGGGGGGCTGAAGGATCTGACGGGGGCCCTGGCAGAGGGAGTGAAGGGCCCAGTAACGTTAGGTTTGGCATTGGATGTTCCGGAGGAGGTTCCAGCGTCGGCCCCAAAGGGGCGGAGCGTCCTACCAGAGTCCGGGGTGGGGGAGCTGGCCCAGATGGGGGAGCTGGCCCAGATGGGGGAGCCTTCGGTGCAACAGATACTGGCTCTTGAGGGAGGTCTGGCATCTGGCGTTCCGGCCCTGGCACCAGGGTGGTGTCAGGCGGACACCCTTCCCTCCGACTCCAGCTCAGAATGTACTAGCAAGCCAGGAGTCTTCACCAGGGGAGGTGGAGGAGGAGAATCCCAAGGAGGAGACCCCTCTGGGGAGGACTGCGGCAGCGTGCGCTGATCCAGAGGATCAATGTCGTACCTGCTCTCCAGGCCTGACTGAAGCACAGTGGCTGGGCGAACGCCAGAGGAGCTGGTGTGTGGCTTATTAGCCTGGGCCGGGCGTTTGTCAGAGGAGCCGACGACTGACTTATCGGTCGTGCCACCAGGCTTAGGCCCTGGAGTTTTGAGGGGTCTAAGGGTGGCGGAGCTCTCTGAATACCCGGAGGTGCACCTGAACTGTGACCAGCTCAGGCGAGGAGGCAGGGGGACCAAGGGCTGCTCCCAGAGAGGAGGAAGCAGGCTTGGCCGTGGAGCGGTACTGAGCCAACGGGAGGCCACTGGTCACCCACTGCCCCCCAAAGGAGGTTGCAGGCGGGAAGGAGAGTCATCAAGGTCCCGGTGCTTCTCCTTTTTCTTATGGAAGTCTGAAGAACCCCCCCCTCCCCCCGGAGAGGAGGTCGCTCCCCGCAGCTTCCACAGCTCTTTCTCTTTGGAAGCCATCTTCAGTTTAAGAACGTAGGCTTCCAGGGCCTGTTGACGGCATTTCCATGTGGCCCGGTTGAAACTCTGGTGGGCCTCACAGTCCTCGGTCTTGTGCTCAGGACCAGGCAGAAGAGACAGAGGGAATAGCCATCCTTGTGAGGGAGCTGAGTGCCACAGGAATCACACTTGTTCTTTTTCGACTCGAAAGGTGTCAGAGAAGACATGCACAAAAAATAGCAGTTACGTAAGAACTTGCTGTAACAGTAGATCTTCGAGAGAGGTTCCTGCAGTAGGTCTTCACATACAGGACTGAGCCCCCGGCGTCAGGTTTCAACTGCAAACTTCTAGCTAGCAATCATCAGCGGTGACTGCCCCTGGCGTCAGGTGACACAACGTCAGCCCAACTATAAAAGGGGTGGTCTTGTGCCTGCCGTCCAGTTCTTTTCCACCGGAGACCTAGAGAGAGGATGGTAGAAAGAAAGGAGTAACAACTCCTGAGACCCTGTGCCCTGGCTAGACCCGAGAACTAGTCAGAATAAAAAAGGAAAATTTCCAAGAGCTGGGGGAAGGTAGGTGGGAAACTAGACCTACTGCGGGAACCTCTCTTGAAGATCTACTGTTAAGGTAAGTTCTTACATAACTGCTATATCTTACTTCGAGAGGGTTCCTGCAGTAGGTCTTCACATATAGGACTGAATTCCAAGCAGTCTAAGAAAAGAGAAGGAGTCGGAGACAAGGTTCCGGGAGGAGGAAAATGTCTGCCAATTAAGGGACTGCCTCAAGAGAGAAGACCTTGCAAGACTGCAAGGCTGAAACCAGCTCGACGCCTAGAGGCAATGTCCAGACTGTAATACTTAGTGAAGGTGTGGACGGAAGACCAAGTGGCCGCTGCGCAGATCTCCGCAGTAGACACATTCCTGAAAAAAGTGGTAGAAGTGGCCTCGCTTCTAGTGGAATGACCTTTAACCACCCCCGGAAGGGTTTTCCCGTACTTCTGGTAAGTGTACTGAATACAGTTAGCCAGCTACCTAGAAATAGTCTGTTTAGAGATGGCCTTGCCCTGGCACCGGGAGGCAAAGAGTTGGTTTGACTTTCAGACCTCCTTAGTCCAGGACGTATAGTATCTCAAAATCCGATGCACATCCAAGGTATGCAAAAGATATCCCCCCCTGTTGGAATGCTGGGACAACAGACCGGCAGTTCAACGCTCTGGTTGAGAGTCGTCTCTGAAACCACTTTCAGAAGAAAGGACAGATTAGTTCTTAGGACCACCCGGTCCTTGTAGAAAATCAAATAAGGCTCTCTGCAAACAAAGGCCTGAAGCTCTGAAACCCTTTGAGCTGAAGTAACTGCAAGCAGAAACAGCATCTTCCAGAACAGGAAGCGCATATCACAACTTGCTGCTGCTTCAAAAGGGGGCAAAGTAAGTTTCTCCAACATAAAATTAAGATCCCAGGGAGGACAGGAGTTCCAGACTGGAGGTTTGATGTGAAGGATACCCTTCAAGAAAGTTCTAGAAACCTCTAGCTGTGCTATGGTTTTGCCCTCCACCGGAAGGTGGTAGGCCAACACCGCAGAAAGATGGACCTTAATGGAGAAGAAACTAAGGCCCAACTCAGAAAGATGTATGAGGTACTCTAACACCTGGAAAGCAGAGCAAGAAAAAGGGTCCAAGCGTTTGGCTGTGGCCCAGATAGAAAATCTCTTCCACTTCATGGCATAGGTGGATCTGGTGGAGGGTTTTCTGGCTTCCACCAGAACCTTAGCAACCTGAGAGGAGACTCCATAGTGAGAAACCGCTATGTCCACAGGTGCCACGCATGAAGATGTAGAGACTAAAGACTCAGATGTACCAGGGTGCCCTGCTCCTGAGACAGAAGTTCGTGAGACAGTGGCAGAAGGACCGCCGGTTCTAGCGCTAGTTGTTGTAACAGTGGGAACCAAATCTGCTGGGGCCACAGAGGGGCAATCAAAATCAAGTGGGCCCCTTCGGCCTGGAGTTTCAACAGAACCTTCTGAACGAGAGGAAAGGGAGGAAATGCGTATAGAACCTCCTTGTCTAAGACAGAGACAGTGCATCTCACCAAAAAGCACCATGCCTGGGAACGAGCGAGCAAAAGTTGGGTAGTTTTGCGTTGAATGGGGAGGCAAACAGATCTAGGTTTGGCTGACCCCACCGAAGAAACAGGTCTTCGACTACCTCCTGCTTTAGTTCCCACTCGTGAGCCCTGGCCACTGATCGGCTGAGAATGTCCACCAGGGTGTTGTGTACGCCTGGAACGTGGATTGCTGTCAGAAACAGGCCATGATGAAGAGCCCAATACCATACTCTCATTGCTTCCCTACAAAGAGGGTACGACCGGGTACCTCCTTGTTTGTTAAGGTACCGGACAGTTGCCATGTTGTCTGTCTGGACCAAAAGTGTTTCCGAGAGGAGTAATGACTGGAAGACCTGGAGAGCATAGAGGACTGCTCTGGTCTCCAGGATGTTGATGTGAAGGTGTTGCACCTGAGGAGACCACGAACCTTGAGTTCTGTGATCCCCCAAATGGGCTCCCCAACCCATATCAGAGTCATCCGATGTGAGGGTCTGGGAGGGAGCCCGAGAGTGGAAGGGAGCTCCCACCAACAAGTTGGCGAGGTCCTGCCACCAGAGGAGGTACTTCTGAAGGCTGTTGGAGATCATGACCAGTTGGTTCATGCTGTCCACTCGCTGATCCCACTGGACTCGAAGAGACCACTGCGTAACCCTCATATGCAGTCTGGCCAGGGGGATGGTAGGAATGGCCGCTGCCATAAGACCCAAAAGATGGACCACTGAGTGCGCTGGGGTCCATCGAGCTTTGGCCACCAGAGTGGCCTGAGAAGCCCAGGTCTCGGTTCGATCCAGTGGCAAGAAGGCCTTGCTCTGGACTGTATCCAGTACTGCTCCAATAAACTGAAGGTGCTGAGAGGGTACTAGCTGGGACTTGGGAAGACTGATGGAGATGCCCAGCTGGGCAAACAGATCCAAAGTGAAGGAGGGAGACTCCTTCAGGCTGGCTGGAGATGGGGCTGAAAATAGCCAGTCGTGCAGGTATGGGAACACATATATTCCCCTGAGTCGGAGAAACGCCACTACCACTATGAGGCACTTGGTGAAAACCCGGGGCACTAAGGACAGGTCAAAGGGAAGTGCCTTGAATTGGAAATGGTTCTCCCAGAAGGAGAATCGAAGGAAGCGGCAGTGGGCCGGAAGGATGGGGATATGAAGGTAAGCGTGTTGCATATCCAGGGAGCACAGCCATGTGTTTGACTGGAGCAGGGGAAGGAGTCCCTGAAGAGTCAGCATGTGGAACTTCTTGTACTCCACATAGAGGTTGAGCGTGCTGAGATCCAGGATAGGTCGCAGATCCCCGTCTTTTTTGGAACTAGGTAGAAATGGGAGTAGAATCCCCTTCCTAGTTGATTTTGAGGGATGGGTCTATGGCTGCTTTTTGTAGCGGGGCCTGGATCTCCTGGTGGACAATGGGGATCTGATCCAACGGGTAAAAAAGACCTTCCCAGAGGGTTTGGAGGTGGGATCTCCAGGAACTCGATGGAGTGACCTGTTTGTATTAGTTGAAGCACCCATACATCTGCGGTGACGGACTTCTACCCTTCCAGGTGGAGGCCGAACCTCCCTCCTACCGGTTCCTCTGAGGGAAATGGAGGGAGCAAGAGGAGGGGAAGAGAGTCAGGACGCTGAGGGGAGAGCGGAGCTTTAGATCCTGAGGCTGCTTTGGCAAATTTAGCCTGAGGGGCTTGGGCTCCAGAACCAGTGGCGCATCTCTTACCTTGACGCTTGTTCTGGTTCTTGTTCCATCTTCTCTGGCGACGAAAGGGCTGTTTCTTTTGACCCGTCTGATACATAGAGTGCACGTCTCTGAAAGACCTACCACTCTCCTGCAGCCCTGTAATGATGTCTTTCATGTCGCCACCAAAGAGGACGGAACCCCTGAAAGGTGCATCCAAGAGGGATGACTGAACATCCTGTGCCAAGCCTGCGAGGCACAGCCATGCTAGGCACCGAAGGCAGACTCCTGAGGCCGCAGGCCAGGCCACGGAGTCCACAGAATCATAAGTGGCCCGGAGGGTGTGACAGAAGGAAGATTTACTCATGCGAACCTTGTCCAGCAGTTTCGCCTGGAGATTTTCATTATGGATGTCCTGAAGGTCCCTCTCCAGTTCTGTGAGAGAGGACTTCTGAAAAGCCACAATATGGGATATGCAATTCAATGACCGGATGGCACAGGAGGTGGATGAATAGATCTTCCTACAGAATTGGTCAAGCAGTCTTGAGTCCTTGTCTGGTTGGGAGGAAGTCAAGTGCTTAGGCTGAGCCGAGCGGTCATGCGCGGCCATGATGACCATGGAGTCAGCTTTAGGGTGGGTGGTGAGGTGAGAGATCCCTTCCGGTGGGGGAGTAAGTTCTGCCAGCCTTCCTGGAAACAGCTGGTATGGAACAGGGCTGATGCCAGATTGTCGCAACCAGATCCTCGTGCGGACCTATTCAAGGGGGGGGATGGGTAGAGAGTCTGTGGCGGACAAGTCCAAATGTTCAGACAGCCTTTTCCACTGAGGATCTATTTCTTGGATGGTCAGCCCCCTGCTGTTTAAATGGTTCTCAATAGATCCCCAAAAGAAGGATCTTCCAAGGGGGATTTGGGGGATTCTTTGGGATGAATTCTGATTGGTGACCGAGGTTCAGAGTGGTCGATATTAGAATCCTCATCCAAATCCGAGGGATCTGTGCCACTGGGAAGGGAAGGGTCCATCCCGGTGTTGCCCTCTGGCAGAGAACCCGCAGCACGTCCCACAGGAACCGGAGAGGGAGGTGGTGCTCTAGGTAGAGGAATTCCTCTGATCAGCTGGGACTAAGTTCAGTTAGGAGTTGAATCCTAGCGTCCTGCCACCATAGATTCACGATCAGGCGGTGGTGGAGGAGGAGGAGGCTGGTACCCGGGATACCCAGCCAAGGGCTGGTAAGCAGGATGATGCCAAAAGGGGTATTGGTACCCCGGAAAGCCCGAGGGATATCCAGGTGTTGGGTATTCTAGTGTCGGGTGTCCCGGCATCGGAGGCACTGTGCCCGGCATCGGATAAGAAGGGTCTGGCTGAGGGCCGCACGGTGGCGGAACATGGGGTCAGGCCCCGGAAACCACCAGAGGGTGCCGGGGAGCTTTGAAGGTTCCTGCCGGGAGGTGCCTAAGGGCCGAGCAGCTGCAAGGATCAGTGTAGTGCCTGAGGGTCCCGAAGGAGGGGGCTCCATGCCTAAAAGATTCTGGTCCGGTGACGGATCCCTGGGAGGGTGGGAATCCATAGGCAGAAAAGAACCAGGTGAAGGGGGGGAGCTCTGGAAGAGACCCCAACGACAAGTCCGGTAACGATCCCAATGGAAGGGAAAGATCGGGAACGGGTGGCAAATCCCTGGGGATAGAGACCGGCAAGGATGAAGTGTCCCCCACAAGCACACTCGTCCCGGTGTCGGAGTCCTCAAAGGAGCCCGACGGGAGAGTAGATACATCTGTGCGGTTGATGGAGGATCCATTGTCTGGCTTATCAGTCGCGATCGGGCTGGCTGTGGAAGGATCGCAGTCAGGCTTATCGGTCTGGGCCGGGTGCCCGGCAGCAGGGCTGGAGGGCGACTTATCGGCGGTGCTACGAGTGGAAGAACTGATAGAAACCTCGAGAGAGGTAACCCCCATCTGCCTGCACACCTCGGCAGCAGGGGGAGAAGGCATTTGGGCCTGCAGAAGCAGACAGAGTGCTGGTACTCACGGTTTCATAAGTGGAAGGTCTCCCTTGTGGTGACGGGCTTCTCTCCATGCGCTTCTCCTTATCCTTCTTTTTCTTTCGTTTTTCTGGGGCCGGAGACGATGACCGCTCCCCAAGCTCCTGGAGCTCCTTTTCCATAGAAGCTAGCCATTGGGTGAGAAGGTGGGCCTCAAGGGTCCGCTTGCATCGGGACCGCGTGGCCTGATTGAACCCCTGGCAAATGGCACACTCAGCCGAGTTGTGCTTGACCCCAAACAGAGGAGGCAGGGAGTGGCAGGTCCCGTCTCGAGTTTGGGCTCCGCACTTAATGCACTTCTTTGAGATGAGAAGACATACACTGATCGAAACATTCATGAAAAAATTAGAGGAATAAGACGAAAAACGTTGACTACTGCTAGGCGACTGATCGCTGTTCTACCACGTCTGTCGAACGAACTAAGCGATGGTGGGAAAGAGCACGGGACCGCCCCTTTTATAGTTGGGCTGACGACGAGTCACCTGACGGTGGGGGGGCAGTCCCCGCTGATGATTGCTAGCTACAAGTTTGCTGTTGGAATCTGATGCCAGGGGGCACAGTCCTATATGTGAAGACCTACTGCAGGAACCCTCTCGAAGTGAGATAAGATGTCACCTTCTACACTCTATAGAAAAGAAATTAAACGATGAAAGTCTGAAAATGGCGGTTGACTGAAGCAGCATTCTCCACGAGGTTCAACATGCACAGGTCAATGGCGGGAAAGAACTGGAGGGCAGGCATGGGGACCTCCCACTATGTAGTGTTGCGCTGATGTCCGTCACGTGACAGATGGGCGGTCCCCCACCAGACACTGCTAGCTAAAGTTTTATGTGTGGTCCTAGTGCTTGGTGGCTCTAGTCCTAATGGTTATTACCTACTGCAAGAGTCCTCTTGAAGTAAGATCATTATTTATAGTTTAAGTTTCTGGTGGTGTTTTTTTTTTTAATGACCATAAAAAATCTCCCTCCTATCTTGACCAGCCTGCTAGGAAAATCTTTGCTGCTTACCCTGCCCCAGATCAAACTAAGGCCCTGGCTCCAAACGAGGCCTTCTGTTATGCATCTGTTTGTGTATGCAGGGGTGAAAATCCCGCCACTGGAATTAAGAATTTTGAATTCTTGTGTTCTATGGCATCCATACATTCCATGTGAATTCCACTTTTAGAATGACAGTGAAGCTATTTTCCCTGTGGTGTAAGAATATTTTTTTTATCCAATATATTTTATTGATTTTGAGAACATAGGTAACAAAAACAGTACAAACAGTGTAGAAAGACATTACAACATATAACAACCCCTCCATCCCTCAGAAGCAAAAGTATATATTCCATTAGTTAATACAGCTTATCTGGAAGAGTAACAATTATATAATACAGGAAGTGACTAATGTATTTCACTCACCTCACTTGGTCATAAGTGTGACTACTGGTGTTAGTCTGGGATGGACCTTCTGTTACCCCCAGCAGAAGGTTTTGTAGTCCGGGTGCATGAGGATGTAGAGCTTTTCCTAGTTTTTCTGAGATGCATTCATGCTGTTTTTCATGCTAGCTAGTGACTTTTTGGCTTTTAGGGTAAACATAAGTTCAGCATGCCATTCAGCATATCTTGGTATGTTCTGGTCCAGCCAAGGTCTCAAAAGCACTTTCTTGGCACATGCCATGATTAGTGCAATATGACATTTCTGTGCTCCAGCTGATTTTTTTTTTCTTTTTTTTTTTTTACAGTTAATTTTTCTCTCTTTACCTGGGTGGCACACCTTCAAGCCTGATCCCCCAGCCCCGTCCCCCGCTCGCAGACTACCTTCCGTTGTCCTCCCGGCTTGCCCCCGTGGGTGTGGCAACAGAGATTCCTCAACCGCGGAGATGTATCCGTGCAGAGATTAAAAACTATTTGCAGGAGCAGGGCCTACAGGGATCGGCTGTCATCATGCAATGGTCAGGACTCTCTTCATTTTTCTCCCTTAGGAGAGAAGGCATGTAATGATGCCCTAAGGAACCAGCACGCACATGTCTGCACGTGCTCCTCCAAGCATCTGCCTCCTCTCCTCCCTTTTTTCTAAGTATCAGTGTGCTGTCCCCAGCCACTGCTAGGGGTCAGTCGACACAGACTACTGGTGCCCTCGGAGAGAGGAGAGCAGTCTCTAGGACGCCAATCCTTCTCTCCCTGTAGACCCTGCTGGCCTGTGCTCGCTCCTCGAACATGGGTCGCCGCATAGCGTGAGGTAAGCATGCCTAGTGCCTCAGCCCTCAGCGCCACCGCGCTGGCTGCTCCAGCTGATTTATGTTTGCAGTCCCCTGTGATGCATATTTCAGGTGTGAACTCCTAATGCAAAACTAGCAGGAGGTCTAGTTTCCTTTGAATAGTGTCCCAGAGTGGTGTGGCCTTGCAGCATTGCCATAAAATGTGAAGCAAAGTAATTGTGGCTTCTTGACATCGACAGCGAATGTCCAAGTTCAGTTTATACATTTTTAGTAGTTTCTAGGGTGTATAAAAATAGGTCACTCACCTGTAACCATAGTTCTAGGAGTGGTATATAGTTCACATTCGCACTCTGGCAGTTCCACTGGAGATGCGGATTTGTCGGATGTCTTGAAAGTAAGCTCCTTCTACCACCCGAGCGGTATTTCTCCACAACTCCACCCAATTACATCAGATCTTTTCATGCTGGAAGCAGGGATCCGTGTGCTACTTGCCAGGGGAGGCCAGTTGGGTAGCGTAGATATGAACTATATACCATTCCTAGAACTATGGTTACAGGTCAATAAGCTATTTTTCTAGGGATGTGGATATACAGTAGTTCACTATCCACATTCTGGCAGACTTTCAGCAGTTCTCTGGGAGAAGGAAGGCGTGCACCCCCACTGGCAAACAGAGCCTGGAGAACCGAGGTCCCAAATGCAGTCAATACTGTATGTAGTGTGAAATGAAGGTTTCTGCTGACATCCACATGGCAGTCCTTTAGATCTCCTGGATAAGGATGTCCCTGGAAGTAACCACCAAGGCAGCAGTATGTCTGCTGGAATGAGCCCTAAGCCTACTGATGGCTCCCTACCAGCCAACCTATAGCAGAGATTGATACAGGATAATATCCACCTGGCACTTGTTCAGGCGCAGTTTCAGCAAATGCTACAAACAGACGGCAAGCTTCACCCTAAACTCCAAATGTGTGCTCCCTGTAATAGGAGAGCAACCTCTGCAGATCCAAGGTATGGAGCCAGCGATCGGCCTCCAAAGATGGGTCTGTGAAATATACCGGTAAATTTATCTCCTGGTTAAGGTGAAACTCCAATACAACCTTCAGAAAGCACTTCAGGTTAGGGTGAACAATTTTGTCCCTGTGAAAGACCAGGTAGGGAGACTCCACTGAAAGCGCCTGGAGCTCCCTGATCTTTCTGGCTGATGTAATGACCACAAGGAAGGCTGCTTAGCATAGCCAACAAAAAGCAGTACGTCCCATGGTGGTGGTGGTGGTTCACTCACTGGTGGGGACAGGTGGTCCAGGCCCTTGAAAAAAAAACAAAAAAAAAAACACCCAACCACCTTCTATGCCACTGCCGGCTTACCAGCTTACGCCCAGTAAGCTGAGATGGCTACCAGGTGCACCTTAAGGGTCATCGCTCGCAGTCCCAGCTGAGAGAGGGGCCAGAGGTAGTCCAGGATGCTGTCCATAGGGCATGCAAGGGAATCAAGCTCCTTGCCCTGGCACCAAAAGGAGAACATCTTCCATTTAAATGTACAGCATTGGCAAGTCGATACCTTTTGGGAGGCCTGCACAGTGTGGAGCATGATTCCAACAGACCCAAGGTCTGGAACTCTAGCCACCCAGATACCATGCCATGGTGTGTAGACATGTCAGGCCTGGGTGCAGAACCATTCCCTGTTGGCTGGACAGCAGATCTGGGTAAAGAGGCAGCTGCCGTGGAGGTCTGCTGCTTAGGGTGAGGAAATCCAGGTATCATAACTGCTTTACAGGGATTTAACTCTAAAAATTGATTAGCGTTTTGCTCATAAAAGTGTTAAATCTTTGTGAAAATGCATAGCTCTTGCCTCACTGTGTTTAACAATCATAGCACTTCTAGAAAATCTATATAAATACTTTCTGTATAGTTAGTATAGTCCCAAGAAAAAAAAACTGCTAATCAATTATTTAATACCCTGCTTTAGCCTCTCTGGAGCTATCAGGATCATCCGCGACTTGTCCTTCCAGGCTTGATCACCGCCCTGTGGATCAAGGAGAAGGGAAAGAAGGCGTACACGAGGCCAGGGTCCAGGGCCTCGCAAAGGCATTCCCCAACAGTGTCTCAGATGGCGGGAGTGGGCACAAAACAGCCGAAGGTCTGGTGTTTTCCTAGGAGGCAAACAGATGCATCAGCTGTGTGACAGCGTGATCTATTGCCGAAACTACATTTAGGTGGATACCTGCTTTTTAAGAGACTTGCCCAGGGTCACACAGTATGTAAGTGAGGGCTGTGAGATTCAAACCCAGGTCTCCAGGTTTGCAGCTCAGTGCCTTAAACCACAGTGCTATAGTGTCCCCATCCTCCTGTAGGGACTGCATACTTGTGGCCCACATAGGCAGGATGCGGAATGCTGTCAGAGATCCAGGACTGGTTCCAAGATGGCCTTAGACACAGGACAGGCAACCTCCGGGGATCTGTCCGATCTAGAATATCAGTAAAGGGACACTTATCCATTTGCTGAATTGACTCTAAAGGGACTGACATGGACTCCACTGTTAATGTCCTTGGTGCCCCCCATCCCCCCCTCGGTAGTCCCTAGAATCTCCTCTACCATGGGCAGCAACGCGTTTTCTGTCTCTGCCCCTCCCTCTGGAACAGACTCCCTACATTGCTCCACTCGAATCTCCCATTTCTCCTTCAAAAACAATTTCAAAGCCTGGGTACAGTCTAAAGCCGAATGCCACTGTGCACCTGGGTAATCCCAGGCATCCCATCCTTCTCCCCCACCACCTATGGCTGGGTCACACCTTCTCCTGAGACTCCCCTCCATCTCCTGCCCTCAACCTTCCCCCAGTGTGGCTAAGGATATTGCCTCCCTACTGTTCTTTGCCACTGCACTTATTTTAAGGTGGATTGTTGCACTGTATTATGAGTACTCATCTGTCTGATGACCTGTTTACTACTGTTTACCTGAATGCTGGCTGTTTACCTGAATGCAACTGCACTTTATTTTTATTGTATTCGATAATTTGACACCATATGTATGATCTCTGTGTTTTTGTGACTATATATTTTACCTGTCTGCTGGCCTTAAATGGCACCATGTATCTTATGCAACTTCTTTACGTAAAGACCCCTTGTACTGTAATCCCTACACTCATGGTTGAAGCCTGTTCTATCATGTGTTTACCTGTATTTGCATTGCTTAATGTGCCTTGTTTGTGGCTCAGGTCATGACTGAAAACGGTCCTCTGGATCAGTGCACCTACCCAGTTACCAAAGACATAAATAAATAAATAAAATGTTAAACTGAGACATGCACTGAAGGACACTGGGCCATGCTTGGTGGACAGCTCCTTGACCGACCCTCAGTTGAACAGGAGGCCATGGTCTCGTGATCGGAGTCATCCAAGGACTCAAAAATGGCCCTCGTCCATTTCTCTGCACAAACCACCTTGTTGCCCTCGGACGGGGTGATCTGCACCATCAACCAGCTTGGCAAGCCAGTGGCTGAGTGGGCCTCCTTGGTTAGAGCACACACTTTCAACTGCGGTGGTGGCAGCTCCACCCTGAGGGGGCAGAGAGGCAGCTGCAGGAAGTATCTGCTTAGTGCAGACTAGTGAGAATGTGACTGCATCTGCCAGGGGACTGGAGGTCCAGATGGTAGAGCCCTACCCAGTCCCACCATGGCCCACTGTTGCCAGAGGAGCTCTTCGTAGCCCCCGCGCAGCCTGCGGTGGTGCCTTTCCTGAGGATGAGGAGGTCGAGAAGCATCGATGGCAATGCCTCCAGGTCAAGCGTGATCAACAGCAGGAATGCCTCGGCTGAGACCTTGACTGTGACCTCAACTGGAAGGCTGATGCTGAGGTGAGCTTTCCAGCTGGTTGTGGTACACCACATGCCTGCCCACATTCACCAGAACAGGAGCTGAAGACTTGACTACTGGTGGAGATCACTCCCGCTGTGGACCGGACAGGGACATCGACCAGTTTACACCCTCCCGAATAAGGACTGGGAGCACCAGGGTCTGCAAGACTGACTCCTCGACCTCATCTCACAACCGGGCGACAGGCTCAAGGAAAATCTCCATGGTCTGCAGGACCGGAGTCGAGCTCAACTGGGGTCACGAGGAACTCTCTACCTTCCCCTCGACCAAAGGGGCCATGACCAAAGTCGAGCGGTTAAGGGAGTTGAGAGATCGGGAGGACACCAATCTCTCCTGGTACCACGACTGGTGCCGGTGCTTGTGTTTAGAACCACGGTGGACAGGGCTCTCCACCAGGGTCTGGAAGGCCATACGCATGTCCTGGAAGCCTCTGGTGAAAGACTCTCCCCCCCAGTGCTGGCCCCAGCCAGGAACAGCACAGAGATAAAGGATGTGCCAGCAGCGGCAGCTGCCGCTTCTGCTTCAAGGGCCGCAAACTGATAGACAGACCCAGCTGCCACCTAGCCTTCCTGCAGCCCTCAGGATGGTCCTTTGAATCCCGTTCTGAAGACCAACCCAGAGACAACCACAGCTTCCTATCCTCAAAAGATTCAGGGAGCACAGAAAAACAAAGGCCACATCCAGCCACATCATGCTAGCCGCCAGGCAGGACACGCAGGTTTATTTATTTTATTTATTTAGTTTTTATTGGCCAGGAAGGAGGACTAGACAATTTTTTGCCTATTTTCAGCCTCATCCGGGGGGGGGGGGGAATACAGATGGATGCCAACTGAAAATGAACCAGATTTTTAAGCTGTTGGTGGTATTTTTAGTGAATGTGGATTGGTGACCAACATCTTTTGGTGGCACTATACACCGAAATTTGAACCCTGGCTTCAATTGCTCCATCTTCGCCCACGCCTTAGAGTTTAAAGGACCAAGAAATAAAGCTAAACAAGTTCGAAAAATTTCAAAGGAAAGGTTCACCTATGGTGCACTAAGTCTTAAGTGGATGTCGCAAAGTTGATATGTTCTTCCAACAGAAAGAAAGATCTGATGTTGTGGGGCAGAGTTGAGGAACATACCACCCGGGTGGTGGTAGGTGTTCAGCTTCAAGATGTCCCAATGAATCAGCAGCTCCAGTGGAACTGCCAGAGTATGGATAGTGAGCCATATCCAGACCCTAGAATACATATCATGAAGGATTTTCAGCTGCATGAATCTATAACTGTCAAATTTGGTATAATCATATAAATCTGTCCAAATACAGAATTCCTAGATATGTCAATGAGTCATATTTCCATTCAAAGCCCGTGTCTGTAATTTCTGCCTTTCCCACCCCATGGTTGAGTAGCATAACCACTGTTATGTCAACACTGAGCTTGTACTTAGACATCAGTCCAAACTCGGTTATGATCTGAAGGACAGATGCACGGGGATGTCTTAGGGTGGATGATGTGGAGCAAAATGTTGTTGGCATACACAGATGTTTTGTATTGTACATCCTTGTTTGCTTTACCCATGATCCCAGGGTGCGAGTTAATGTGATGGACTACTCGAGATTAAACAATGGGGGAGTGGGGGGGGGTGTACAATGCTGCCTGGTGCCCTTGTACAGACCAAGGGGAGCAAAGTAAACCTTACTGCAGAAGACTTATGCAGCTAGTTTTGTATACAGCAGTTTCACCCAGGTAACAAACATTATCAGGTATTCCATACCTAGATAACACTTTGAACAGCAAGACCAGGCAACCCTGTACAATACTTTGTCTGTGTCTAGCTCCACCAATGCAGAGATCAGCTGTACCAGTTTGTGTAAGTGGTCAGAAGAAATACATCCGGGGATAAACCCAATTTGGTTGCAACCAATTAGGCAACCCAAAATTTTGTTCAGGCAGGTGGCCAGAACTTACAAGCTTAAGATCCCAAGTTTAGTAGGGATCGTCCTGTAGTTGCCTACGAACTAGCTGGTTTAGGGATCGGCGTGATTAGTGTTTCTGTGAAAGAATGTTCTGCAAGTCCCTTATCAAAAACACATTCATACAAATCCATCAGCAGGGGGGCCAACTTCATTAATAAAACATTTTAAAAAATTGGGTGAGAAACCGTCCAGCCTGGAGGCCTTGTCCAGTTTCAAATCGTTGCTGGATTGTTGTACCTCTGTTAATGTTATTCCACCTTTAATTAGTTCCTGCTGTTCTTGGTTTGACTGGGGGAGGTCTACTTTGTTTAAGTATCTGTATCAGTGAAGGTGCGTCTGTCATCCTCCTAACTATACAGGTCCTGATAAAAATTGTGAAATTCTTCTGTACTTTCTCTAAGGGGCAATTGCTTTCTTGAGGTTACGATGCTTTGAATTTCCCCACCTTCCTCCCACTCTGATCAAAGTATTCGTATTTAAACCTAGCTCTGTATATGGCCAGTTCCATGTGCTCTCTATTTAACTTCACATAAGCTGCCCTCTAGGAACTGAATGAAAGCCAAACATCCACCGGTGTTGAGAGGTACAGCTATGCTTTCTTTCCTTTTTTTTTTTTATTTATTCTTAGAGGCCATGCAAATTAGTCTGCCATGCATTCTACATTTAAAGATCAATGGCAAAATGCTTTTTTTTTTAAGGGAAACAGTTGCCACCAAGGGCCCTCGCACTCATGTGTAACTTTGTGTGCAAACACATT
This sequence comes from Neoceratodus forsteri, assembly GCA_016271365.2. Taxonomy (NCBI): domain Eukaryota; kingdom Metazoa; phylum Chordata; order Ceratodontiformes; family Ceratodontidae; genus Neoceratodus; species Neoceratodus forsteri. Next base: position 1,089,961,499 of record CM057456.1, read on the forward strand.
TTTGTTTACTTACTATTTATTGCAGTATAACAGACTGTATCAAACTTATAGTGTATGGTGGAATGCTGTTATGCATGGAATTCCATGCCTGGAATATGCTTATTCTGCTGCAATACTGACATCATTATGTTGTTCTGCTGCAGTAGTGATGTCACTACTGCAGCAGAACAACTTGGAATGCTGCCACATACTTTATTTCCCCTATCCAATTAAGCTGGAAGTTGTTGTTTTTTTAAACTTGAACTTGCAGAAACATCTGCAGCACACTGTGTCAGTAATTTGAGCCTACTACCAACCCTCAAGTGCCCACCCAACCACCAGTTCACTGAAACAAAGTGCAATGTCCAAAATAGGCATGGATGCCTATACACTATATAGAACAGCGGATGGGTAACTCTATGCACAACCAGTGTGTTGTGCCACATCAGGGATCTGGCTCCCATGGACCTCTCGAGCTTCACTCTCGAGGTCACAGGGAATTAGAACCCCTCAGTGGAGCAACACACTGGTTATGCATAGTTGCCCATCCACCATCCTATATATTTTGTTTAGTTGTAGGGCGACATCTTCTGTTACTACAAATCCCAGAATGTACTGAAAATGACATCAGGACAGTAGACAGCAGTGAGCAGATTTAGTAGCCTGCATAGCATGTTAAAGAGTTTTACTGAAGCTCTCATATTTTGTTTGCTGGTCCCGCTGTCCTTCATGGGCTATGTATAGTCACAGAGGACTGTACTTAGCCATTGGAGAAAAGCAGTCCCGGAAGACATCTGATCGAAGATTGTAAAAGCTTTAACATGCACTCTAGGCTATTGAATCTTATACTGCTGTCTACAGCTCTGATGTCAGCTGCAGGAGATTCTGGGATTTGTAGTAAAAGATTATGTCAGCCTACAACAAAGCAAAATTAGTCTGATATACTCTACTATTCTTTGCAAAAAAACTTTGTTAATGCACCAGTTAGGGTTCAAATTAAAGCAACAAAAGTAGGGAAATGTGATGTTAGGGTTCCCAACCATAACAACTCACCACAGCATGCAGGCAGCAAAAGGAAAAAATCATTATGGTTTAATCTCTCCTGAGTCTCTGCAAAACAGGTCTGGGGTGTTCCTTGCGGTTATCAACCTTAAGGCTCACCCCATTCCATCAGTAAAGAAGCTGAGATGTGCAGACTATATGAGAATGGGGGGAGCATTAGGGATGCAAACCCCAAGGAACACCCTAGGCCTGATTTGTGAAGACTTTGGAGAGGTGAAACAGCAAAGAACAGTTATCTACTTACTGTAACAGTAGATCCTCGAGAGAATCTCTTTCATTAGGCCACACCTATGGAACTATAAGCCGCCAGGCGGAAGGGACCACATGGAAACTTTTTGCAAGCAGTCCACCAGGGGCCACCCATGACGTCGTCAGACGTTGACTCCCCCATATAAACGTGGGCGGCCCCTTCCCTCCTCAGTTCCTCACTGGATATCATGCTTGGAGAACCTCCCTATAGGGAGCCAGGAAAGAACCTAGGACTCTGACAACCAGGCAAGGCAGCGAGCAGCAGACAGACCCTCATGAAGAAGGAGACAGCATTCCTCAGATTCTGATAGGAGGTTGGAGGGTGGGATGGCATGGCCTGACAAAAGAGATTTTCTCAAAGATCTACTGTTACGGTAAGTATGTATCTTCTTCAATGATATCTCTTTCATCAGGCCACACCTATGGAATGAGTACCAAGCAGTACAGACCATACACAGACTGGGTGGCAGGAGCTGACAGGCCTAAGAAAGTATGCCTTGGAGCACAGCTAGGCCCGAAGCCACCCTTATTTCTTGAAGCTATATACCGACTGTAATGTTTGGAAAAGGTGTGGACAGTACTTCAGGTAGCAGCTGCACAGATTTCAGCAGCAGACACATTTTTGAAACATGCAACAGATGTGGCCATGCCTCCAGTGGAATGACCATTAACAACCCCAGAAGTTCCTTAAAGTACTATAGATCAAGGGAGTGCTCCCAATGAATCAGAGCACTCCTTTTCCCTGCGCGTGAGATACTTATTTTGTGAAGACTGTCTCACATGCAGATGCCCTGGAAACAAGCACGTTCCAGGAAGAAGTTTTTTTTTTCCTAATGTATTATTGATTGCTCTCGATCAATAATATATTATTACGTCCCCTGTCACCACTCGTTGCTGTATTAAAGTGGTTTCACTTGCCTTCAGCTTGAACCAGAACAACTCAGCTTTGCTGTTCTCGCTCCAGCTGAAGGTGCATGAAACCACTCTTATACAGCAACGAGTGGCTCCAGAGGACGTATTAACATATAATACAGTTTGTCTACCATTTGGACAGGCACTGTTCGGAAACTGGAGCGCCCTCTTTCCCAGGGGTGAAGGAAACAAAAAACAGTGAGGACTTTCTACAGTAATTTGTGTGGTGTATATAGTACTCTAAGTAATCTATGTGTACATCTAAAATATGGAGCAATGCTTCCCCTGGCATGTTCAGGAAAATAAACTAACGAATGGTTAGATTTAAAGTAAACTCAGACACCACCTTTGGTAGAAACTTAGGAGCAGTATGTAGGCAACCTGTCTTTATGGAAAATCAAATAAGGAGGGTTACACATTACAGCCTGCAGCTTTGTAATCTTTTGAACAGAAGTAACAGCAACTAAAAACACCACTTTCCAAGAAAGAAAGCACAGACCACAAGTCGAGACCTGCTCAAAAGGAGCTAAAGTAAGTTTTTCCAACACAAAATTCAGGTCCCAAGCCAGGACTGGACTGCGGGTAGGAGGCTTTAAATGCAAAATTACTCTTAAAAATGGGGGTCACCGAACGTCCTTTAATAGGTACATGGAAAGCTGATAGCAGCCAAGTGTATAATACTTTAATAGAGGAGTATTGCAGGCCTGCATCTGACAAGGACAACAGATACTCTAGAACCTGATTTATTGGACAGGTAAAAGGATCCAAGTGATGAGAAGCAGCCCACAAAGCAAACCACTTCCACTTCACATAATAAGTGGCCCTGGTAGAAAGCTTTCTAACAGCCACCAAGACATCAGCCACCTTTTTGGAGACCCCAGATCTAGCAATGGCTATGTTTTCAGGAGTCATGCATGTAGATGAAGCGATCTGATGTGTGGAACAACCAGGGTTCCCTGCTCCTGTGACAGAAGTCCCTGGCATAAGGGCAGAGGTACAGGTGGTTCCACTGCCAGCTGCTTCAGTAAGGGGAGCCAGATCTGTTGAGGCCATAGGGGAGCAATGAGGATTAAAGTTGCCCCCTCCATCTGAAGTTTGAGTAGTACCCTCTGAATCAGAGGGAAGGTGTAGAGGAACCTCCCCTTCCAGGAGAGGGAAAATGCTTCTCGCAGAAAACTCCAAACCCTGGAATGAGCGAGCAGAAATGTGACAGTTTTACATTGTGTGGGGACGCAAAATGGTCCAACTCTGAATGACCCCATTTGTCGAACAGGCCATCCATTACTGAGGTAAGTAGTTCTGATTCATACATTTTGGAATGTGACCTGCTTTGTCTGTGAAGATGTTTTGGGCATCTGGAACATGTCCTACAGACATTTCTAGACAGTGTTCTAGAGGCTAGTACCACACTGTCATTACCTCCCCGCATGGGGGTAAGAGTGAGTTCCCCCTTGCTTGTTGATGTAATGCATCACACTGACGTTGCCCTTCTGTACTAACAGAGGACCTGGGGACAGGTGAGCCTGGAAGGCCTGTAGGCCATACAGAACAGTTCTCATTTCTAGAACATTTATATGATTATGTAGTGTGCTCTCCACTTTGGTCCATACATCCTGCGTCTGATGGGACCCTAAGTGTGCCCCCCAGCTCGTCCCCGAGACATCTGTTGTTAAAATCTAATGAGGGGAAGGGATCAGAAAAAGGAACATCTTTCAGCAGGTTGCTGGGTTCCAGGCACCAACCATTTGAGCACCTTGTGTACTGGAGAGGTTTCTAGAACCTTCTGTTCCAAATCATCTGTGAGCTGATCCCACTGGACTCTCAAGGTCCTCTGAGCGATCCTCATATGGAGCCTAGCTAGAGGTACTGTAAAGTACAGTTACGTAAGAACTTACCGTAACAGTAGATCTTCGAGAACAGCTCTTGCAGCAGGTTACACCATTAGGACTGAAGCCGGCAGGCGTCAGGACCCCACGGAAAAATTCTAGCTAGCTATCTTCAGCGGAGACCGCCCCCGACGTCGGTCCCGCCTCCGACGTCAGGCGTGGTACATAAGGGGGCGGTCCCGCCAGATTCCCCAGTTCTCCCGCCGGAGACTCCCGGCCGCAGGATGACATCAGAATGGGAGACCGAGGATCCACCGTCAGAGGAAAATAAGGAATGAAAATCCCAACATGTTGAGGTAAAGCCATGCCTCCTCCAGGGAAGGTGGGCGGGAAGGTACCTGCTGCAAGAGCTGTTCTCGAAGATCTACTGTTACGGTAAGTTCTTACGTAACTGTACTATCTTACTTCGAGACACAGCTCTTGCAGCAGGTTACACCATTAGGACTGATTCCCAAGCAGTAACGCTGCCAGAAATTCCGGGAGGAGGAAAATAGGAAAAAACATTCCAGGTCCTGAACCTAGGACAGGAGACCCTGCAGCACCGCAAGGCCGAAACCAGCCCTACGCCGAGAGGCGATGTCCAGGCTATAATGCCTGATAAAGGTATGCACAGAGCTCCAAGTGGCTGCAGCACAAATAGCAGAGATGGACACGTTTTTAAGTGCTGCAAAGGATGTGGCCACACCCCTGGTAGAATGACCCCGGATAGAACCCGGGAGGGGTTTCTGTTTTAAATCATAACAGTAGGAAATACACTGGACAAGCCAGCGAGACAAAGTCTGTTTGGAAACTGATTGGCCCATCATTCTCTCAGAGAAGGAAACGAAAAGCTGATCAGAACTACGGGAGGGTTTAGTTCTGTTGAGGTAATACCTCAGGCTGCGGTGAACATCCAGGGTGTGGAGCAAAGCCTCTCCTCTATTTGAATAACTCGGGAAATAGACCGGAAGGTCAATATCTTGGTTTAAAGTGAGTGAAGAGACCACCTTAGGCAAAAACTTAGGGTTCGTCCTCAGGGATACTCTGTCGGTGGAAAACTAAATAAGGCTCTTTACACATGAGGCGTGAAGCTCAGAAATTCTTCTACGCTGAAGTAACAGCAACTAAAAATAACGTCTTCCACGACAGAAAACGTAGCTCGCAATCCGCGGCAGGTTCAAAAGGAGGGAGCGAGAGCTGTTCCAGGACAAAGAGCAGATCCCATGGAGGCACAGGGTCCCTAATGGGAGGCCTAAGGTGTAACATTCCCCTAAGAAATTCTCGAGAGGCATCCAATTGAGCTACTGTACAGTGACCTACCAGGAGGTGATAGGCAGAAATGGCACAGAAGTGCACCTTAATAGAGGAGTAGGCTAGGCCTGAATAAAAAAGGGAGAGGAGGTAATCCAAAACTACTCCCACAGGACAACCTAAAGGGGAAAGATCACGAGCTCGTGACCATAAACAAAAACGGCGCCATTTCATGGCATACGTCGCATGCATTGCCGGCTTTCTGGCTGCAGAAAGAACCTCTGCAACCTCTTGTGAGACCCGTGATGCAAGATGGCTATGTCTCTAGGAGCCAAGCATGCAGGTTCAGAGAGCGTAGGTCCGGATGGACTAATGAACCTTTCTCCTGAGACAGGAGGTGGGAGCTGAGCGGCAACGGGAGCGGGGGTTCCCGAGATAGTTGCACCAACAAAGGGAACCAGATCTGTCTGGGCCAGAACGGGGCCACCAGGATCATGAGTGCGTGCTCCCTGCGCAGTTTGAGAAGAACTCTCTGGATCAACGGGAAGGGAGGGAAGGCGTAGAGGAATCTGTTCGCCCAGGAGAGGGATAACGTGTCTCGCCAGAAAACACCAGGCCCTGGATCTAGCGAGCAAAAATTGGGCAGTTTTTCGTTGGATGGGGATGCGAACAAGTCTAGTTCTGGAATTCCACAACGAAGAAACAGATTCTCTGCTACCTCTTGAAGAAGTTCCCACTCATGGACTCTGGCCTGGGATCGACTCAGGCCGTCTGCAATTGTGTTGTCCACCCCAGGAACATGCACAGTGATCAGATTTGCGCCGTGTCCGATTACCCAATCCCACACCCTCATGGCCTCCCTGCAAAGGGGGTAAGAGTGTGCGCCTCCTTGTTTGTTGAGGTAATACATCACCGCCGTGTTGTCTGTCTGCAGCTGGAGAGTACACGGTGGGATTACTGACTGAAAGGCCTGCAGGGCATAGAGAACCGCCCTCATCTCTAGGACACTGATATGGAGATGAGCTTCCAACGGGGTCCACGTACCCTGGGACTTTACCCCGTCCAGGTGTGCCCCCCACCCAAGACCTGAGGCGTCCGTGGTGAGGGTTACCTCCGGGGACGGCGCTACAAACGGGACACCCTTGGAGAGCGACCCAGGGACCAGCCACCACTGCCAGTCTCGGATGACTGAGTTCGTGATCCTGACTGGATGCTGCAAGTGGTCTTGCCTTTGGTCCCATTGTACCTTGAGCATCCACTGGGTTACCTGCATGTGGAGCCTTGCGAAAGGGACAGTAGGAATGGCCGCAGCCATGTGTCCAAGCAAGCGAAGGACCGACCTGGCAGGTACGATCTTGTTCGACGACAAATCCCTTATGAGGGATCTGATGCGATCCGCTCTGTCGTCCGGAAGAAAAGCTCTTCCCTGAACAGCGTCCAGGACTGTGCCTATAAACTGCAGTTTCTGCGACGGTACCAGGAGAGACTTCTCATAATTTATGAGAATGCCCAGAGATTGGAACAAGTCCTGGGTGCTCTGAACCGTGAGTAACAACGCCTCTCTGGAGGCGGCCATGAGAAGCCAGTCGTCGAGGTATGGGAACACATAGTGGCCCTGTCTCCTCAGAGATGCTGCCGACTGCCATGCACTTGGTAAAGACCCTTAGTGCGGATGACAGTCCGAGCGGAAGAGCTTCGGAACTGAAAGTGGTGGTCGAAACTCGAGCGCCCAGGAACCTCTGGTGCGGCGTGAGCTATGGGCATATGCGGGTACGTCCTGCATGTCTAGAGGCGCTAAAAAGGCGTCTTGTTTCAGCATGGGAATAAGGCCCGGAAGAGTCGCCATGTGGAATCTTTTGTAGGCGACACGACACTGAGGTCGCTGAGGTCCAGAATCGGACGGAGGTCCCCTGATTTCTTGGGAACCAGGAAGAAGTGGGAATAATATCTCTCGCTCTCTGGTTCTCCGGTACATACTCTATCGCTCCTTTTCTTAGAGCGCCGAGTACCTCTTGCCAGATCAAATTTTGTACTGACCCGATAGCGGAGAGCAAAGGAGGCCCCGGAGGGTGGCTTTTCTGCTAATTCTATAAAGTGGCCTAGACTGACCAACTGCAGAACCCACCTGTCGGTGGTATGGCCTCACATCCCGCAGGAAGTTCAGCAATGCGACCCCCGACCATGATTTCCATGATCCTGAGGGGCGGGGCCGAAAGGAGTCAGGCTGTGGCGGGAGATGGGCCCGCTGGCTGGGTCGGCCTAGGGGACGGCTGACCTCGGCTAGCGGGCTGTTTTCCCTGGGTTCTACAAACCGGGCCTCTGATGTGTGCGGAGCGGGGCTGCTGCCTGTGTGTCCGCCCACAGCGGCTTTTGGTTCCACGAAGGAACCAAGCTTGGTCGGCACACGCTTGAATCGACTTTACCGCCTTCCCAGCCTTTTCTTGAAGTTTGGTAATGATCTTCTGAAGGATTACCAAATAAAACTTTTCCCTCGAACGGAGCGTCCATAATGTTTTTCTGGACGTCCGGGGTGAAGCCAGAGACACGTAACCAGGAGTGTCTCCGGAGGCAACGCCAGAAGCTGCTGCTCGGGCCGATGAGTCCGCGGAGTCGTACGCAGCTCGAAGCACTTGGGTCCCCACGTCTGAACCCGTACGGAGGAGCTGGAGCATCTCCTCCTTCTGCTCACCTTCGGGCAGCTTTTCAGCCGCCTCCAGACCCTGTTCCCACAAAGCGTTCTGGAATTGAACCATATGGGTTAGGTAGTTCAAGGATCTGATGGCGCAGGTAGCGGAAGCGTACGCGCCTGCCCAAAGCGGCCCAGCTGTTTGGACTCTGGGTCCGTGGCAGGGTGCTCAGATGTTGCGGCTCTGTGACCGGTCATGTGAGGCTGTGATGACCAGAGAGTCGGCCTGAGGCTGCTGTGTCAGGTATTGGTCCTCTTAGGAGCCTTGTACAGACGATCAGCTTTCTTCAGCACCCCGGAGCGAATGGCCCACGCTGCCTTGGTGACGTCCACGAAGTGTCCACCAAGGGTGGTGGTACCACCACAGGTTTGGGGTCCTTTTGCCAAAGATATTTGGCAAGGCGTAACCTTTCGGGGTCTAGTTCTTCTGCATCCCATCCCATGTTCTCCTGGATATGTCGCATAATATCCATGAACGAAGGGCCATCCGGAGGAGATCTCGGCGTCTCACGTGGGTCTGGAGAAGGGATGGAGAGAGGAGATGGGGATCTAGAGGAGGTGTAGACTGATCACGTGTCCTCCGTCGATGGCGAACGTCGGTGTCTCCTGGACCTCTTGGGGCTGGGTGATCCAGAAGAGGATTTCGACGGAGGTCTCTGTTTTTCTGATCTTCCCCTGGGAGAGGATAAGGCTCCCGGGGGGGAGTTATGCGGCCTGCCGGCCCCGAAGGTGAAGGGGGGGCCGGCGCCGGAGGAGGGGAAGGAGGAGGAAGAGTGGTGGGGGCCATGTCCCTCTTAATGGTATCCCACCAATGAGTGAAGAGATCCTTCACATCCGCTAAAGAAAGTCCCGACGACGGCCCAGGCGCCGGAGGGTGGTCGTCGGGTCCCGGCGTCGGCTCCACAGGGGCCTCGGGTAAAGGCGAGGGGGCCCTGGGAGTTTCCGCGAGGCTGGGATCGCCCGTCTGGTCCTCGGGCTGCGTTAAATCCTCCTCAGTCAGCGTCTCCTGACCGACGTTGGTCAGAGGCGAAGGAGCCCTCTTCTCAGGAAGAACGGATGTCGGTCCCCCAACCGGCGTCCGCTGGGATGACTTGGCCGACGACGGCCGTCCGGCCGACAACGGCTCCAGGGAGGAATGACGTACGGCCGACGACGGTCGAGCCGGCGTCGGGTCCACCGGTCTCTTCAACGGTGTGAGCCCAAAGTTTGCGAAGGCACAGAAGACGCACCGACGCCGGGTCCAGGGCGGAACCCGACCTATGATGATGGTGATGGCGCCCCTCGACTTCGCCAAGGCCTTAGAAGAGGAGGAGGACGACGGCCTGGCGGACTTGACCTGAGAAGAAGGCGGCTTAGATACCGCAGCCGGGGAGGCTGAGAGCAGGCCCTGGAAGGAGAGCGGTGGACTAGAACCGAGCTGGGACTCGAGGCCCTGGACGGGACCTGGAAGGGCCTTCTCCCTTCTTTTCTCCGCGGCTTGTGGATTTGGACGACGATTCCCTTTGAGGACATGGTCTTTCATTTCTCCTCCAACAAAAAGCCTGAAGAGCCTTCTGATGCGGATCCTGGTTGGCTGTTAAACCCCTGGCAGAACGAACAGGCCCGGGTATCGTGGTCTGGGCCCAGGCACCTGACGCAGGCCGTGTGGGGGTCCCTGAAGGGGATCTGTTTCCCGCAAGCACACTTGGAGGGATGACCGGAGGTCGGAGAGGACATCAGCAACAATCTTGCTTGAAGAAAAATGAATTCCCGAAGGAAAGCTCTTTAACCACGCTTCGCGCGCTAGACTGAAACCGAAGGGTCGAGACATGCAAGTCGACGGCGGGAAAGAACTGGAGAATCTGGCGGGACCGCCCCCTTATGTACCACGCCTGACGTCGGAGGCGGACGACGTCAGGGGCGTCCCACTGAAGATAGCTAGCCAGAATTTTTCCGTGGGGTCCTGACGCCTGCCGGCTTCAGTCCTAATGGTGTAACCTGCTGCAAGAGCTGTGTCTCGAAGTAAGATCAATGTCTGCTTCCATTAGGCCCAGGAGCCAAACAAAAATGTTGGCTGTGACATATCGTCTGTTGTAAACTAGTTAGCCTGTGCTAGCAGATGCTCGGCCCTGTCTAGAGGCAGAAATGCTAAACCTCTGGCTGTATACAAGACAGCCCATACACATCGTAGGCTCTGACAAGGAGTCAGAATACATTTTGGCACATCGACAGTGATCCCCATAACATCCAACAGTTGCCCGGTTCGAGCTAGAGTGTGTGTGTGAGCTGTTCCCTGGAGTGAGTTTTCAGAAGTTAGTCATCCAGGTAAGGGAATACATAAAGACCTTCCCTACGAAGGGCTGCTGCCACCACAGCCAAGTATTTGGTAAAGACCTGCAGCGTAGATGACAAGCCAAAAGGCAATACTCTGAACTGGAAGTGTTCCCCTGAAACAGGAATCTTAAATATTTCCTGTGAGGTTTTCAGATTTTAATATGAAGTTAGGGATCATTCATGTTAAGGGAACAGATCCAATCCCCTGCCTGCAGCAGTGGTAACAGGCTCTGCTGTGTCACCATCCAGAACTTTTTGTATTCTATGAAAAAGTTTAGGTCCCTGAGATCCAAAATAGGCCTTAGATTCCCCTGTCCATTCTGGAACTAGGAAGTACCGAGAATAGAAAAACAGGTTACTCACCTGTAACAGTAGTTCTAGGAGTGGTATATGATGTACATCCATACTTCTGTCAGTGTTCCTTTCCCTTTAAGGCTTGCCATAACATCTTCAAGCTGGCTCCTCCCACCCACCTGGGTGGTAACTCCCTTGACACCATCCCGTGACGTCAGATCGTACCCGTTGGAAGCAAGACCGGTGTTCCACTTGCCAGGGGAGGTCAGGTGGGTCAGTAAGGATATACATCATATACCACTCCTAGAAAGAACAGTTGTGTAAGACCTTATCGTAACAGTAGATCTTTGAGGTGTATCTCTTGTAGCAGGTAATATACTTGGGTCGTCGCCAGAGGGTGCTGTGGTGAACAGCAGCTTTTCTAGTAGTCTTTTTCCAGAGGCCGCCCCACACAACATCATCTTCATGTTTCCTATATAAGAGTGGGCAGTCCCTGGTATCCTCAGTTCCCCACCAGATTCAGCTCGCTAAGCGAGGACCGAGGGAGATCCGAGGTACCACAGGTATCCCATCCCATAAATAATTGGATCAGAAGTTGTTCTCCTAGAGAAGGAGGGGGATGGAGGGAGGAATCGTACCTGCTTCAAGAGATACCCTTCAAAGATATACTCTTACGTAACTGTACTATCTTCCATGGGGTGACCTCTTGCAGCAGGTAATACACTTGGGGTGATTCCCAAGCAATGAACCCAAGAAGGGTGGAATGATCGCAGAAGGCCTTGTAGGACAGCTCAGCCAAAGGCTGTCCTACGGCATGAAGCAGTGTCTAAGTTGTATTGCTTCATGAAGGTATGTATTGTGGATCATGTGGCTGCGTTGCAGATATTTGTGATAGAAGCCCCCTTGAAGCAGGCTGCTGTGGTAGCCATAGCTCTGGTAGAATGGGCTTGGACAGGTCCTGGTAATGGTTTGTTATATTTCTTTTAGCAAAAGATGATACAATGTGCTAGCCAATTGAAGAGGGTCCATTTAGTGAGCAAGAGACCTTCCCTGGTTGAGGGGAAGGTAACAAAAAGTTGAGAGGTCTTTCTAATTGCTCTGGTATGATTAGTATAATATAGTACTATAAGATGGACATCTAAGGTATGTAGGAGGTATTCTCCCCAATTGGAGTGCTCAGAGTAATAAACTGGCATCTCTATGGACTGATTTAAGGTCTGTTCTGGGACCACCTTAGGTAAAAAAGAAGGATTTGTCCAAAGTGCCACTCTGTCTTTGTGAAAGATTAAGTTTGGCGCTTTACACATGAGGGCATGAAGCTCGGAGATATGCCGAGCTGAAGTGTCGGCCACCAGAAATAATGTCTTCCAAGAAAAAGAAAGTGAAGGTCACAAGTGGCTGCCGGTTCAAAAGGTTCAAGGGTCAGTTTCTCTAAAAGAAAACTCAGATCCCACGGAGGTGTGGGTCGCCTAATGGAAGGTTTGATATGTAACATTCCTCTTACAAACATTTTGGTTAGATGATGTTGATACAGTAATCTTCCATCCAGAGGTTCATGGAAGGCCGAAATAGAAGACATATAGACCTTAACAGAGGAATAGCTCAACCCTGTCTTGGCAAGTGAGGCCAGATAATCCAGGACAGTAGTCAGTGGACATGAGTAGGGGTCCAACGACTGGGAAGTGGCCTAAATGGAAAAGCGTTTCCATTTAGCATTATAAGTTTCCCTGGCTGCTGATTTGCATGAGGCTAATAGAATGCTGGCCAAAGATGAGGAGAACTGGAGACAGGCTATTAAAGCATCCTCAGGAGCCAAGCATGAAGGTGTAGTGATCTCAGGTTGGGATGAAGAAGGGTTCCCTGATTCTGAGTCAACAGGTCTGGCCTGATTGGTAATGGAATGGGTTCCGCCACTGAGAATTGCTCAAGAAGGGGAAACCACACCTGCCGAGGCCACAAAGGGGCTATGAGGATCATGGTAGCAGGTTCGAGTTGTAGTTTCAGCAGAGTCCATTGTAGGAGTGGGATGGGGAGGAGAGGGGGAGCATATAAGAAGAGTCCTGTCCATGGTTGGGACAGGGCATCTGTAGACTGTCCTTTTTGCTCGGGGTAATGGAATAGTATTTGGGGGCATGGTGATTGATGGGGAGGCAAATAGGTCCAGATGCGGGTTCCCCCACAAGTGAAAGATTCTCTGAAGAACTTTTTGATGAAGTGTCCATTCGTGTGTGGAGGACTGGCAACTGAGAACATTGGCCAGGGTATTGTGGCGACCTGGCAGATGGATGGCTGTTAACGACAGGTGTTGCAGTCTTGCTTCCTACCAAACAGTCATCGCCTCTCTGCAGAAAGTGCAGGACTTCGTACCTTGTTGTTTGCTGAGGTAAAATACCACTGAGGTGTTGTCTGACTGGATCAGAAGAGGTCCAGGGGAAAGGTGGGTCTGAAAAGTCTGAAATGCTAGGCAAACCGCCCTCATTTCCAGGAGATTTATATGAGGGAGAGTGAAGGTTTGGAAACACCTGCCCTGTGTCTCATAGGGACCCAGATGTGCACCCCACCCTTTGAGGGAAGCATCCGTGGTCAACGTCTGCCAGAGTGGTGGAGATTGGAATAGCATGCCTTGAGAGAGGTTGGCACATTGGGTCCACCAAGACAGGGCCGACCGCAGAGTGGGAGTGACTCTGACTTTGCCTTCAAAGTCTCTGGTTCTTTGACACCATTGGTTTTGGAGAGTCCATTGGACTGGTTCCATATATAGACGGGCAAATGCTACCTTAGGGACGGCAGTGGCCATGTACCCTAGGAGGCATAAAAGTTAGCTGGCTGTGATAACTTTTTGGGTTTGTATCTGGGAAGCCAGAGACAGAAGCTTGTCTTGCCAGGCATCAGGGAGGTAAGCCCTGGCTGCGGCAGTATCTAGGATCACTCCTATATACTGTAGCGACTGGGCAGGGGTCGGGTTGGACTTTGGCCAGTTGACCATAATCCCTAGGGAGTGAAACAGAGTAAGGGTTGCTTGAAGGGAGGAAAGCAGAGAAGTTCTGGACTCCACTTTTATGAGCCAGTTGTCCAGATATGGGAAGATGAAGTGTCCTTCCCATCGTAGGGCTGCCGCCACTACTGCTAGGCACTTGGTAAATACTCTTGGAGTGTGACGAAAGACCAAACGGGAGTGCCCAGAATTGGTAATATTATCCTAGCAGGTAAAAACAAAGGAACCGGTGGTGGGCAGGGTGGATGGGGACATGTAGGTAGGCATCTTTCATGTCTAATGCACATAACCAATTCCCTTGTTTTAACATCAGCATTACAGATGTTAAAGGGACCATCTGGAACCTTTTGTACTGAATGTGTAGATTCAGTTGTCTGAGGTCTAGTATAGGTTTGAGATCTCCAGTTTGTTTGGTTACCAGGAAGAAATGGGAATACAATCCCGATTGGTGCTCTGATGGAGGGACTGGATAGACAGCCTTCTTGAGCAGAAGAGCCTGGAGTTCCGCTTGGAGAATAGGAATGTGTTCGGGTGGGTAATAGACAGAGCGGGGGGGGGGGGGATGAGGGAGAGGCATGGAGGTGAGTTCCAGTGTATGACCCCTCTGAATAATCTGAACTACCCACTTGTCCAAAGTGATCGTTTGCCAGGCCTCTAAATGGAAAAACAACCACCCATGGCTTCTAAGGCCTGGTCAAAGAAACCAGGGCAATGTCCTAGTTGGTCACTGGAAAGTGGGCTGGCTAGCTCCACCTGGAGGGTGAGAATGGGAGCCCTTGGTGGCAGAAGTGGCGGTCCTGGAAGACAGCTGGGAATGACCATGGGATCCGCCTCTGTATCAGCCTCTGTATTTACCACCTCTCTTTGTATGAAATGAGAATTGGGGATGGTACAATGGTTGCGAGGTATGGTACATGCCATGTACTGTACGTAGGGTTCATTCTGATGACTAGAGATCATCTAAAAGTGTTTGGGTACCAGGACCAAAAAGCATGGACCCATTAAAGGGGGCATTAACAATTTTATGTTGCACATCTGTAGTGAACTCGAGATGTGAAGCCAACCATGGGGTCGGACAGTAATCCCCGTAGCTGACATACGGGCCTAAACCAAATGAAGTAGGTGTCGGGATATGGAATTGCCAGTAGATACAACAGCCAACAATTGGTCCTTCTCCTGAGAAGGAGGGAGTTTATTAATAAGTTCTAAAGCAGAGGACCAGAGGGTACGTTGGTACTTGACCATGTGTCCCATATAGTTTAGAATACTAAGATTCATGGTATCTCCTTGGAACACCGTTTTCTCTAGGTAATCAATCCTATGGGAGTCCTTATCAGGAGGTAAGGAGCTCATGTGCTTTGGTCTTTTAGTACGATCATGAGCCGCAGTGATCACTACTGAATCTGCTTCAGGGGTAGTTGAAAGAAAAGAATGGTCAAGAGGAGCCTGATAAAGGTGATCTGCTTTCCTAGGAACGGCTGGGACAGCCGAAGGCTGATTCCAGGCTGCTAGCATAGCATTTTGGTAGGTTTGTATAAGTGGGGGTACCACTATTATGGCTCCTCTGGCAGTTCTAGATAGTCCACCATGTCCTTTCTTTGTTTATCATGTTCGGTAGTTGAAAACCCCATGACCTTTTGTATTTGGATCATCATCTTGTGAAAAAAAATGGGTCATCTGGAGGACAGGCAGCCACATGGCAGGAGAGGTCCTTGATTAATGAGGAAATAGTGGAAAGAGGGGACTGGGGATGGGAATCTAGGTCTTGTAAGTCCACATCTTCAAAATCTCAGTTGAAATCTGCCGGAAATTCAGCCTCATCTGACAGGTAATCATCTACATAGGTGGAGGGGGACGACCAGGTTGGGGAGGGGGTCCCTGTCCCCTGGAAGAGTTTAAGCGGAGGGCTAGGAGAAAGGGAAAGATGACTCAGCTCCCCTGGAGCAGGGGGCTGAGACTGCCTAATGGCTTGTAGAACCTGCTGCACCACTGTGGCCACGTCCACTGAGGGAGGGAGGTAGGGAGAGGAGGTTTCTGAGAAACCAGGGGAATTGTGGAGGAGATAGGATGCGAGGTATATACAGGTCTAGCACCCGGGTGGCAAAGCCCAGGGTCCTGATCTCTATCCGCCTGGCCCCTGTGAGAGAAAGACTGTGAAGGAGGTGGGGCAGTATGCATGGCAAAGGCAGTAGGCTTCCCCATGGGAGCGTGACCTATCATCGATGGGGCAACAAGGGAAGCAGCCTTAGAATGTTTAAATGAAGACACTGACGGACCGCGATCCCCGTCGACGGAGCGATGATAGAACTGTCACAGGGGTCATCAGGAACTGCCGAAAGAGCGCTAGGTAGCACTATTGACGAGAGGGTGAAAACACCTGTCGACGAAGAGGCAGTTTTGGAGGACACCATCGACAGTGGAGCACCTGTGTCTGTGGCCGTTGATGAACATGTGCCTAAGGCAGAGGAGGAGGGCTTCTCCTTCTCACATTTATGCTTCTTGTGTGAAGCCGTGGAAGGGGGGGCCCTTGGAACGAGCCCCCTGATTCACTAGTAGAGACCATTTGAATTTCTGCTCCATAAGGTAGGAGTCTATCTCCTGCAGCCATTGTTGACAGGTTGCCTGGTTGAATTCCTGGCAATGAAAGCAGGAGATGGTGTCGTGTATGGGTTCCAAATACTGAACACAAACAGTGTGGTTGTCAAAGTGGTAGATCTTTCTGCCACAACGACAGGAGCGAAATAGCGCTGACTTGCTTGTAGATTCTTTGGACATTCGTAGAGATAGTTAGTGAAATGGAAAATATCCACTTCCAGTTTTAAGTTCTCATCGATGACTGCTGGTCTCTGCACTAGCTGTTGCGTGCGAGCTGAAGACGGCGGGAAAATAGACTAAGGATACCAGGGACCGCCCACTATTATAAAGAAAACAGAAAGATGATGTCTTGTGTGGGCGGCCCCTGCAAAGATGCTGCTAGAAGTGCTGCTGTGTACCACAGTGCACTCTGGCGACAACCCAAGGGTATTACCTGCTACAAGAGATCGCCCTGTGTAAGATCTACTGTTACAGGTGAGTAACCTGTTTTTCTAGGGATGTGGATATGATGTACAACTCCAGACTTCTGGCAGACTCCTAGCAGTTCTCCTGGGAGGAGAGAGCAAGATGCACACACCCTACTTAGGAAACAGAGACTGGAGAATCAAGACCCCAAAACCAGCATCCCAGTGTGACTCAAGTTCTATGTGGTAGTGGGAGATGAAGGTGTGTGCTGACTTCCAGGTAGCAGCCCTGCAGATTTCCTGAATAGGGACGTACCTGGAAGCAGCCACTGAGGCAGTGGTATGACGGGTGGAATGAGCCCTTAGCCCTACAAGAGGCTCCCTACCCACCAGCCTATAGCAGAGGTCAATGCAGGAAACAATCCACCTGCCAATCGTCCGCTTAGCTGCTGTTCTGCCAAGTGCGGCTTCAGTGTAGGTAACAAATGGCTGGTGAACCTCTCCCCAAACTCCAGCCGTGCACTCCTTATAATAGGCAAGCGCTCGCTGCAGGTCCAAGGTATGGAGCCTGTACTCGGCCTCTGAGGTGTGACTACTGAAAAACACCAGAAGATGCAGCACCTGGTTATGGTGAAACTCAGATACAACCTTCGGGAGGAACTTCGGGTTGGGGCGAAGGACAACCTTGTCCCTGTGGAAGACCAGGTAAGCAGACTCCACCAAGAGTGCCTGGAGCTCCCTGATCCTTCTGGATGACATGACAGCCACCAGGAAGGTGGTCTTCCATGACAGGTGAGACATGTCACACCTGTGTATTGGTTTGAATGGCTTGCCCATGAGCTTTGTCAACACCAGAAACAAGTCCCAAGGTGGTGGTAGTTCATGCAATGGAGGGGAAATGTGGTCAAGGCCATTGAAGAAGCACCAGACCACCATCTTCTGTGCCACCGACAGCATACCAGCCCATGCCCGGTATGCCAAGATGGCTGCCAGGTGCACCTTAAGCATCACTGACTGAAGGCCTGACAGAGAGGGGCCAAAGGTAGTCGAGAATGCTAGCCACCGGGCAAGATAAGGGGTCGAGCCCCTTGCCCTGGCACCAAATGGAGAACCTCTTCCATTTGAAGGCATGGCATTTTCAGGTCGACTCCTTCTGAGAAGCCTCGACCATGGTGAGGACATCTTCGGAGAGACTCAAAGCCTGGAACTGTAGCCGCTCAGGAACCAGGCTGTCAGGTACGGGGATTGAAGGTCCAGATGGAGTACCTTCCCCTCATTGCATGAGAGCAGGTCCCGGCCGAGAGGAAGACACCACAGGAGCCTGCTGCTGAGGCGATCGGGGTACCAGAATTGGCAGGGCCAGTCCAGAGCCACCAGGATCATCCATGTCTTGTCCCTCCTGGCCTCGATCAGCACTTTGTGGATCAGGTGAAATGGAGGGACGGCACAAAGGAGGAGCCGGGGTCCAGGACCTCAAGAAGTCATCCCGCTGCAGCGATCCCTGCTGAGTGGGGTGGACACAATACAGCCTCAGCTTTGTGTCCTCCCTGGAGGCAAACAGATGCACCAGAGGGGTGCCCCACTGGGAGAACAGGCTGTGTACTACTTCCAGATGGAGAGACCACTCGTCAGATGCCTTGCTTACACATCTGTGGTCATCCGCTAGCTGGCTGGAGATGCCAGCCACATGGATCGCCAGGAAATTGGCATCCAGGCTGAGCATGAGGATCCAGATGCAGAGAGCTTCCCTGCACACAGGAAGAGAGTGCATCCTGCCCTGTTTGTTGTGGTTGTACATAGTTGTGGTATTGTCTGTCTGGACCTGAACAACCTGACCCCAAATGTGTGAAGCAAAAGAGTCAGCACCAGCTGAACTGCCCGAAACTCCAGCAGGTTGATATGGCATCAGAACTCCTCAGGTGTCCAAAGTCTGTGGACTCTGTGGTCACCCAGGTGGACACCCAGCCTATCAGGGAGGCATCAGTCATGATGGTGACCACTGGCTCTGGGTGGACAAATGGGATCACCTCCTGCAGATTTTTCCAGGACTAACCACCACTGGAGGGCATCCCACATCTGCTGGGTCACAGTGACTGGCTGGTCGAAGTGGTCCTGGCGTTGAGACCACTGGCGGGCAAGCTCCCATTGCAGAGAACGCATTCTCCACCAGGCCCAACTGACCACGCTGGTGCATACTGCCATGTATCCCATGAGGGGCAGGAAGTTCCGAGCAGGGCACAACTGCTCAACCCAAAATGACTGGACAAAGGAGGAGAGAGTCTCCGCCCGGTCTGCCGGAAGCTGAGCCCTGGCTCTGCAAGAGTTGTGCTCTGCCCTGATGAAGTGCATCACCTGCAAAGGTACAAGTTCGACTTGGCCTCCCTTACCAGGAGGCCAAGGTACAAATAGGTCTGGAGGACCAGGTCCCTGGAGGGACCTGCTATAAGCCAGTTGTCCAGATGGGGGTATACCCAGACCTCTCGATGCCTCAGGTAGGCTGCCACAACTGCAATGCAGTTGGTGAAGGCCCTGGGAGCTGAGGATAGGCTGAAGGGCATGGCTTGGAACCCAGAGAGGATCCCCTCTGCACGGAACCAGAGGAACCGTCGGTGGGATGGATGGACTGGTACAAGGAAGAACACATCTTGAAGATCCAGAGAGCAAAACCACATGTTCTGCTCCAGAGATGGTATGATCTGAGACAGAGTGACTATCCTGAAAGTGCGTAGCTGCTGGAATTTGTTCAGGTCATGCAGATCTAAGATGGGGTGTCAGCACCCCCATCAGTTTTGGCACCAGAAGTACCTGAAGACAAACCCTGGGTATACTGGAGGATCAAGACATGAGCCACTACCTTATTCAGGAGGAGCTGAGCAATGTCTACCCGAAGGGCTGACAGCATGTTGGCTGACACCATGTCCTCCGATAGAAGCACGCGCTCAGCCAGGTAAGCCTCAGACTCTAGAGGCAGACCTTGCTTGACCACCTTGAGGACCCACCTGTCCATGGTGACAGTGGACCAGGCGGAAAGTAAGTGATGGTCCCGGCCCCCCATGGGATGACCCAGTGGAGTCAGGATGGGCATGGAGGAGGCACCCCCCATCCCATCACTGGACAGGCTTGGAGGCGGAGGAGGAACCGGCCGAGGAAGCAGCAGGACCTCATCCTCCTGGCTTCTGGATGACCGAAGCAACAGACTTCATCCGGCAATGTCAAGTCTGGGCCTGTTGCCCAGCTGGGGGCTGGGAGGGCTTGGCTGCAGGAGCAGAGAGGGGCCAAAACGACTTTTTCCTTTGGATCTTTACAGCCCTTGGGATCCAGCTGGGTCCATGGTGGCACTGGACTTCTCAATGCGAGTGAGGTGTCCTTTCACCCCCAGCCCGAACAAGTCGGTGCCAAGGAAGGGGACATCCACCAGCTTATGCTGGGTATCTGCTGTGAAGGTTGAGATCTTCAGCTAAGCCCTGTGGCATGTGGCCACCGCGGCAGCCACAGACCAGGCACAAGGGTCGCCGATGTCCATGGCCATCTGGAGCTGCTGCTTATCCACCGTTCGGCCCTGGTCTCAGACCTGCTTGACCATGGTGTGCAAGTCAGCCAGGAGCTAGGGAAGCACATCATCAAGGGTGCCTAAGAGGGCATAAGCAAAGTGGGCCATTAAGAGAGCCGAACTCGCCTGCTGGAGGCAGAGGGAAGAAGCCTCAAAGACCTTCTTGGCCATATGATCCAATTTCCTGGATTCCTTGTTGGGAGGCTTATCTGCATCCCGGACACTGCCGGTATGCCAAAAGACTGAGTCGTCCACCAGACCCTTGGCAGGAGGGTGTTCGGTGAAACCTGGCAGGGACCGCATACTTGCATGCCATCTGTGCCGACGGCGCTGTGAAAGAGGCAGGGTGATGCCAAAGCTCCAGAATGGGGCCAAGAATGGCCTTGGCGACTGGGAAGACCTCCCCATGGGACTCACCCCAGTCAAGAATCTTGGTCAGGGGGTACTTAGCCCATTTTCTGGACAGGCTCCATCTGAAGACCCACAAATTCTGAGATCAAGCACAGCAGGCCAGCAAAAAAAGTGGGACCATGCTCCATGGACAAATCCTCTCCCAACTCAGCATCTACCAGATGGGAGTGAAGGGAGGAGCCTTAAGACTCAGAGGATTCATCGAATAGTGGTTGACCGCCAGAGTCCCTGCTGACCCTACAGGGTCTGTCAGGCGTGACGGTGACTGACAGCTGATGGGGAAGCCTGGGAGCAGCACGGGCATCCTTAGGAGGAGGGCCCTCCCTTCAGCTGTTTAGGCGGCTTAATCTAGATGGGCAGAGAGGCCGGGATAGGTGAGCTGAGGCTAGCTAAGTTGGGGTGGGCTGACGCCTTGGTGGTAGGAGCCACGTGATAGCCAGGGTAGGGGCCAGGACCAGCTTAACCCCGGGTAAACATGAGCTGATGCCACATGAGCTACTTGCAGCACCATCGCAGTTTGCGGTGGAGCCTCTCCTTGTCTGAGAAGGAAGAAGAGGAGTAGCGGCAACGCCGCTTGCCCAAATGCTGACAGTGGGAACACCGATGCTGACGTGGGCTGCTTAACTTTTGGCTCCGGGATTGGGACATCAACTTTATCCATCGGGGACGCCGACGATGTGTCATAGAGACAGCTGGCAAAAGCTGAGAATCCTCCTGGATTACCAGATCCCGAGGGGTATGGACTGGATCAGCCAGCTGGTCTGACCCACCATGAGAGGTAACAGGGAGAACTGGAGTTCTAGAGAGTGAGGTATCGATCTCATCTGGTGACAACACTTCGATCGGGTCGAGAAAAATCTCAACAGGCTGGCTGGTGGGTGTCTCGACCAACTGGCCCGATGGGGAGACCATGGAGTCGGCGGACAGGGCTGAAGCATCGACCCTAGTCAAAATCTCAAGAGAAGCACGGAAATCCAAGGCTCTAGAGCGCGTGTGATTCCACGATTGACGGCAAGACTTCTTCTTAGTCTCCCTCTTGGAAGATTCAGAGTTTGTGCCCAAAGATAGGAAGGGACTGGCACAAATCGCGAAATGCCCCTGAAAAGGTGGCGCCAAAGGTTAGCAACATGAAGGCTGAAGCTGAACAGGCATGCTCCGTGGCCTGAGTTGCAGCCTCTTCAAAAGCCGTGAGTTGTTCAGTGGATCTTGCAGCCATGGAGACTGCCTGATGGGTGTCCTTCGAGGGAATGGGGGGATCCCATTCATCTTGGCACCCTAAAAGGAGCCAAGTGTACCGGTCTTTTAAAGTTAAAGGATGCAAAGTGCGACAGAGGCCACACAATGGGGATCATGTTTGTGGCTTAGGTAGTTGTCCAGGACAACTTCTGCCCATACTCACATTTTTTAAATCCCGGTGCTGACTTCGAGTAGTCCATTACGGAGATCATAGAAATTTCCTGAAGACAACAATTTTGCTAATTCGCAGAGTTTTCAAAGCAAATAGCCTACTCAGCGCAGAGAGCGGTAAGGAGGGAACCTTCTTCTTGCAGCGGAAAGGAAGATCTGATGGAATGGGTGGTGCTGAAGGAGTTACCACCCGGGTGGCTGGGAGAAGCCAGCCTGAAGATGTTCTGGCAAGCCTTAAAGGGAAAGGAATACTGCCAGAAGTGTGGAGTTGTACATCATATCCACATCCCTAGAACTCTGTGTTTCTCTGTTCCCAGGATACAGGTTCTGTTGCTCTTTTCTGGAGCATGGTGTGAATTAAGAAACATAGAGGTTGAAGGCAGATAAGGACCGCAAGGCCCATCCAGTCTGCCCATTTCTTTTTCTACCTTATAAATGTGCCATCGGCCTTTGCTCTGTCAGTGGCCTACCTATTCATACTCATCTGTATTGCTCCCTTATGCCTATCCCATGCCTGTTTGAAGCCCTGCACTGTATTCATAGCCACCACTTCCTGAGGTAGGCCGTTCCATGCAACCACCACTCTCTCTGTGAAAAAGAATTTCCTCACATTCCCCCTTAATCGGCCTCCTTCTAATCTCACTCTGTGTCCTCTTGTCCTGCTATTTTTCTTATATTTAAACATGTTAGACTCTTTTACCTTGTTAATGCTCTTAAGGTGTTTGAATGTTTCAATCATTTATTTATTTATTTATTTGAGCATCAGTTTACAACCTTTGAGCCAGAAGCTCATTTCCAAAGGTACCTCGTCACATTGAGGACAAATACATTACATTACAGGCTCATTGTTACATCACAAAGTTTCAAGTTGTAATAAAATGACAAACAAATTGACAGCCATATATATTTACAAATATTTGTAGAGCGAAGGAACCATTCTAGTTTCAGTGGTGCCGCTCATGCGAGCATTGTCAGTCTGTGGTGGACTAAGTCACGACTAGTGACCTCTCTCCCTCCTTTACGCAAGGGTATACATATTGAGCTCCGTTAATCGGTCCTCATATGTCTTCTGATGCAGTCCCTGCACCATTTTGGTTGCCCTTCTCTGGACTGCCTCAATTTGGTTAATGTCCTTGTGAAGGCGTGGCCTCCAGTACTGCACGCAGTACTCCAGATGGGGCCTAACCAGTGTCTTCTAAAGAGGGATTATTACCTTCCTCTTACGACTTGTGATACCCCTATTAATTACCCCCAGAAGCAAGTGAATGTACTCTTGAGGATAATGTGCAGGAACTGGTGGATGGTCTGGAGGTAGCTCTAGAAGCTCCAGAGCATGTCCTTGTGCTATTATTTTCAGGACCCAGGCATCTGAGATCAGCTCCTTCCACTGGTCCAGGTGGACTGAGAGACGACCCCTGCCAACTACCCCTGGAGGCAATAGTGGCTGGAGGGTGTGAATGGAGTCAGGCTGAGCCAGTTATGGCTCCTGCCATAGTGCCACCTCTAGGGACTCTGGAATGGGCACCTGGAGTGGCTGGTGGGGTAGGCAGGGCTCCTGCTCTTTTACCCTTGCCTGACTGTTTGGTGGTGGTATGGTGTCTTGCACCAGCCATATGAAAAGGCACCCTCTGTCTGCTCCTTGGCTGGGTGTGATAAAGGGAAAGGACTCATTTGAGGGTTCTGTCTGAGCCCTGCAAATTAGACAGGATATCTTGCACATCTGCACCGAATAATTTTTATCCTCTGAAAGGGGCATTTAGAAGTGACTGCTGGACGTCATTTGCAAAGCCTACCGCCCTCAACCAGGAATATCTTCTCAAACATATACATATTTCTTTGTTGTTGACTCTGTTTCTCACCCTGACACCTGAACTCTCTCTGGCTACCCCAACTCACCTATGATCGCTTCTACTGTCCACCGTGGTCCTGGCTCTTCAGAGGGTAGCTGTCCTCCTCCGATCCTGATCCAAATAACCCCCCCAGCTCTGAGCACCCTGAGGTAGGGCTGCCTCCACACTGTCGCTCTATCTAGAATCCAGAGTGTCAGGCAAGTCGGTGGAGAGGCAGAGGGGGTGGAGACAGTGGCCTGGTGTTGGATATGTGGCGTCGTGGTACTGTGGGGAGCTGTTGCCCATCAGGCACAGAGGGTTTTTTTCTCTTTTTGCGGCGATCCCAGGAGTTCGGACGTGCAAGGATGTCTAGACGGCAACCCATCGACGTCTGCCTTACTCCTCCTCTTGACGGCTCTTTTGCAGGCTGTACCTCCAGTCTCCATCAGGGTCTCTGCTATGCCGGAGGCTCCCTGCATCCCTCCCCTGGGAGAAGAGAGCAGTCTATAGGATGCTAAATCTTCTCCCTCCCGTGCCGACCCCCGGGCTCATTCGTGAACCCGGGTCACCGATATGGTGTCTAGCGCCTCAACCCTCAGTGCCACCGGTCCAGCTCAAACACATTTCTAAGGCTGTTGCCTTAGCTGAGGCATCCAAAATTTCATACGCTGTACACAGGAGGTGTTTACCTATGTCAGACCCAGCTGTTAAAGGAAAATGGTCATTAAGTTCACCCTCCCACCTCCGAAAGCTTTACTCCCCGATTAAGCTTTTCACACAGGAAAAAAAATACAGGTTACTCACCTGTAACAGGAGTTCTAGGAATGGTATATGTTGTTCATCCACACTTATTGGCAGGTTCCTTGCCGCTTTAAATCTTGCCGGAAGGTCTTCAAGCTGGCTCCTCCCACCCACCCGGGTGGTAAAACTCTCGGCTCCGCCCCATGACGCCAGATCTGGCCGCTGGAAGCTCAGGTTGTCGCGTCGAAGCGAGGAGGTCGGGTCGTGGATGAACAACATACACCATTCCTAGAACTCCTGCTACAGGTGAGTAACCTGTATTTCTAGGACATGGATATGTTGTTCATCCACACTTATTGGCAGACTCCTAGCAGTTCTCCGGAGGAGGGAGGCAAAGCACACACCCCCTACTTAGGAAATAAAGACTGGAGAACCAGGCCCCAAACCAGCATCCCGGCGTGACTCAAGGTCGATGTGGTAATGGGTAATAAAGGTGTGTGCTGACTTCCAGGTAGCAGCCCTGCAGATTTCCTGGATAGGGGCGTCCCTGAAGCAGCCACCAATGCAGCAGTATGACGGTAGAATGAGCTCTATCCTCTGGGAGGCTCCATGCCCGCCAACTTATAGCAGCGATCTATGCAGGAGGTGACCCACCTGCCTATCGTCCGCTTGGCTGCAGGTCTGCCAGATGCGGCTTCAGCGTGGTGACAAATAGCTGGTGAACCTCTCCCGATTTCAGCCGTGCGCTCCTTATAATAACTGGCGCCTCTCAAGGGTCCAGAGTATGGAGCCTATATTAAGCCTCCGAGGTGTGATTGGGGTGAACACCGGCAGAGTCAGCACCTGGTTAAGGTGAAACTCCGACACCCTACCGGAAGGAATTTCAGGTGGGGCGAGGAAAACCTTGTCCCTGTGGAAGACCAGGTAAGGAGACTCGATGCAAAGCGCCTGGAGCTCTCCCATCCTTCTGGCTGACGGATAGCCACCAAGAAGGCGGTCTTCCACACAGGTGAAGTTCACACCTGTGCATTGGTTCGAATGGCTTGCCCATGAACTTTGCCAGTACCAGCAGTAGATCCCATGGAGGTGGAGGTTCTCGTGACTGGAGGGGAAATGTGATCAAGGCTCTTGAAAAGTGCCCGACCACCTTTTCCTGCGCCACCGACTGCTTCCCGGCCCGCGCCCGGTAAGCAGAGATGGCTGCCAGGTGCACCTTTAGGGTCGTCGACCTAAGCCCTTGACTAGAAAGGGACCATAAATAGTCCAAAATGCTTGCCACAGAACAGGAGGAAGGGTCCAGGCCCTTGCCCTGACACCAAATGGAGAATCTCTTCCATTTGAAGGCGTAGCATTTTCTGGTCGACTCCTTACGGGACGCCTCAACAACATTGAGGACCTCGTCGGAAAGACCCAAGGCCTGGAACTCTAGCCGCTCAGGAACCAGGCCGTCAGGTGCAGGGATTGAAGGTCCGGATGGAACACCTTCCCCTGATTGACTGAGAGCAGGTCCGGGCTAGCTGGAAGCTGCCTCGGGAGCCTGGAGCTGAGGCTGAGGAGATCTGGGTACCAGAACTGGCGGGGCCAGTCTGGGGCTATCAGGATCACCTGCGCCTTGTCCCTCCTTGCTTTGAGAAGCACCTTGTGAATCAAGGGAAATGGGGGAAAGGCGTAGAAGAGGCCCGGGGTCCACAGCCTCGAGAAGGCATCCCCCTGCAGCGAGCCCTGCTGAGGGGTGGGCATGAAACAGCCTCAGCTTCGCGTTCTCCTTGGAGGCAAACAGGTCCACCTGAGGTGTGCCCCAGTGGGAGAACAGATCTTGTACTACCTCCGGCAGGAGAGACCATCAGAAGATGCAGCCCTACCCGGCTCAGGGCATCGGCCAGGGTGTTGGAGGCTCCTGCCACATGAATGGCTAGGAGATACGCCTCCAGGCTGCGCACGAGTGACCAAAGCGGAGAGCTTCCTTGCATAGAAGCATGGAGCGTGTCCCGCCCTGGCGGTTCAGGTAGTACATGGTCGTGGTATTGTCCGGCCTGACCGGACCACTTGACCCCGGAGAAACGGAGCAAAGGCGGTGAGAGCTAGGCGGACCGCTCGGAGCTCCAGCAGGTTGATGTGGCATTGGGACTCCCGCGGGGACCAGAGGCCGTGCACTCGGTGTTCCCCCAGATGGGCACCCCAACCCATCAGAGAGGCATCGGTCGATAGAGAGACCGTCGGCTCGGGGTGGACAAACGGGATGCCCTCCTGCAGATGGAATGGAATGGTCCACCACTGGAGAGCGTTCCACATCTCCTGGGTCACTATCACTAGCTGGTCCAAAGGATCGCAGCGTTGTGACCACTGGCTGGCCAGTCCCCACTGAAGGGGGCGCATGTGCCAGCAGGACCAACGGACCACGCTGGTACAGGCCGCCATGAGACCCAGAAGGTGCAGGAAGTCCCGGGCAGGGCGCAATTGCCCAACCAGAAATGATTGGGCAAAGGAGGTAAGAACCTCGGCCCTGTCCGCCGGGAGCCGTGCTCTGGCTCGAAGAGAGTCGAGCTCTGCCCTGATGAACAGGATCACCTGCTTCGGCTCGAGTTCCGACTTGGCCTCGTTGATGAGAAGGCCAACTCGAGAGCAAACCTGGAGGGCCAGATCTCTGGACCATTCCACCTCCCATCTGGAGGAGGCTGCTATCAGCCAATCGTCCAGGTAAGGGTACACCCGGACCCCTCGGCGCCGCAGGAATGCTGTCACCACTGCCATGCATTTGGTGAAGACCCTGGGAGCTGGAGATAAGCCGAAGGGCATGGCTCGGAACTCGAAGAGGGATCCCTCCGCTCGAAAGCGGAGGAATCTCCGATGTGACGGACGGATAGGGACGTGAAAGAACGCGTCCTGTAGGTCCAGAGAGCAGAACCACACGCCGTGTTCCAGAGATTGTATTATCTGCGCCAGAGTGACCATCCTGAAGGTTCGAGACCTTAGGAACTTGTTCAGGTCGCGTAGGTCGAGAATGGGGCGCCAGCCTCCCGTCCGTTTCGGAACCAGGAAATACCTGGACACGAACCCCGGGTCTGAAGGGGTCTCCACCTCCGTGATCACCTCCTTTGGAGGAGGAAACGATGTCGGCTCGGGCGAGCCACCAGTGAGGCTCATGGATTCGAGGCCCCCGAGGTGCGACGGCTCTGAAGGCGGGGCCTGCTCGAATTCCAGGAGGTAGGCCTTTTCCCACTACCTCAGTGCACCCACCTGTCTGTGGTACAGCAGATCAGGGGGAAAGGAAGTGGAAGCCTGAGCCGCTCTCAAGGGGAACTAGGGTGAGGTGACAGGATGGGGCGACACCCCTCAGCCCGGCCACTGGGCAGGCTTGGAGGAGGGACCGGCCGAGGGACCTCCTGGGCCTTACCTCCTGCTTCTTGTTGGAGGAAGCCGGACGGCTTGGGCTGGATACCAAGGTCAAGCCTGCTGGCCCTGACGTTGCTGGGCTGCATGCATGGGCTTAGAAGGAGCGTAAAGGGCTTAGGCTGTGCCTATGCCTTTGTCCTTCTGAGCGGAGAGACCGAGTCCAAGGTAGAATTGACTTCTCGATCCTCTGCAGGTGACCTTCCACCCCAGGGCCGAAGAGGTCAGTCCCCAAGAGAACATCTGCCAACTTGTGCTGGGTATCCGAAGTAAAGGTGGATATCCTCAGCCAAGCCCGATGACGCATGGCCACTGCGGCCGCCACAGACCTGGCACATGAGTCCCCGATGTCTAACGCAGTCTGGAGCTGCTGTTTAGCCACTGCCCTGCCCTGGTCCCGCACCTGCCTGACGGTAGTCTGCAGATCTGCGGGAAGATGAGGGACAACCTCATCCAGGGAGCCCAACAGGGCGTGAGAAAAATGTGCCATGAGGACGGCCGAACTGGCCTGATCAAGGCCGAGAGAGGACGCAGCATAGACTTTTCGCCCGGCATAATCCAATTTCTTGGATTCCTTGTCGGGAGGTTTGTTCATATCCTCAGCTCTCGCACGCTGAAAACGCCAGTCGGTAACCAACCCTCGGCCGAGGTGTTCCAAAACCGGACAGGGAACGGTAGGGACCGATACTTCCTGGCCATCCTGGCGAAGGTGCAGGGCAGGAAGCAGGATGCTGCCAAAGTTCCAAGGCCGGACCCACTATGGCTTCGGCCACCGGAAAGGCCTCCGTAGGAGAATCCCCTCGGTCCAGAATCTCCATGAGGGGATACCTGGCCCATTTAGAAACGGGTTCGAGCTTCATCCTGGTGGACTCCGAGATGAGTCGAAGCAACCCTAAGAAGGACGAAGGGCTATCGTCCACTGACTGCCCTCCCGAGGACTCCAAGTCCATGCGCTTGGAGAAGAGGAGGAACCATCATCGGACTCGGAAGAGTCCTCAAAGAGCTGCTCGGCCTGAGCCACCCTCCACCCGCCGAGGTTTATCGGGAGTGAGAGGACAGACAGCCTATGGGGCAAACCCAAGGCTGACCGAGAATTTTGGTCGGAGCCCCAACTAATGGCTTTGAGGCAGAGGTTCCACCAGAATCGGTGGGCAGCTGAAATTGGTCGAACCACCGCCTGGGAACAGGCCTCGCTACAACGAGGGGTTGTTTCGCCGCCCGTGACAGCCACTTAATGGCCGGGAAGACGACTGAGTCGGCTTATTCCCGTCAAAAGGAGCTGTTGCCACACGAGTTCCTCGAACCTCCGACGCATCTCTGGCGCTAAGCCTCCTCGTCTCGGAGGAAGAGCGCGATCGCCGCTTTTGTCACGATGCCGAGATCCGCTTATGGCGTATGGGATCGCCTGGACTGCTGAGGACGTCCGAGACCGAGAGTCTCGACTAGGCCGAGGCGAGTGAGAAGTGTCGGAACCGCACTCTCGCTCGACGATCCCACTCAAGGCTCTGGAACCGGAGGCACAGAGGCCGACGGATCCTCAACTCTCACCGGGGAACTGGGAGAGGGATTCTCAGCTTCTCCAGCCGACAACCCATCTAACGGGTCGAGAAAATCTTGACCTGCCGGGAGTCTCGGTCAACTGACCTGACGGGGACACTGTAGCCAGTGGCCGAGCTGAGGGGTCGGATCAAGTCGACTGTCGATAAGGGAGGGGGATCTTCCTGCCCAAGAGCGCCGACGGAGAAACTTACTTTTGCTCTTTGGACCTGGAAAAGGTCCCGAGTAGTTGGACCCTCACCTTCTGCCGAGAGGGTCAGACAAAGCTCTTTAAAAGAAGCAGAGTGCGAGGCACCGAGAAGCGGGACAAATATGCATAGCGAGGTAAGCGGCCGATGCCTCCTCTTCGAGGCGATCATCTGCTCGAGCTGATCCGACGAGCCTGCCGCCGCAGACACCGCCAACCGGCCTCTTTAGATTTCACCAGTGGAATTCTCTTCTCGGGCGCCCCAGTTGTATCCGACATCACCGGTCTTCAAGGACGTAGGCCGAAAAAGAAGAGCACAAGTCGCAGGCCGGGTCGTGCTCAAGGCCCAGGCAGTAGACGCACGTGGAGTGCGGATCCGTCCTAGACATCTTCTGCCCGCAAGGGCACCTCCGGAAACCGAGTCGATTTGTCCATCGCAGCCGCGAGGAGAAGAAGACCGAAGTCTTTTTAGCAAAAAACTTTTGATTTCGAACTTCCGAAGAATTAGGAACCAGTCTTAATCGCAGAGCGTTAAGGAGGGAACCTGAGCTTCCAAGTGGTAAGGAAGATCTGGCGTCATGGGGTGGAGCCGAGAGTTTTACCACCCGGGTGGGTGGGAGGAGCCAGCTTGAAGACCTTCTGGCAAGATTTAAAGCAGCAAGGAACCTGCCAATAAGTGTGGATGAACAACATATCCATGTCCCTAGAAATATTTATTTTTTGCTAGTTTTAACGTACTTTATTTTAGTTTTGCAAAGTCTGCGATTCCCAAACATGGCGAACGCTGCATGGTTCCATTTGATCGGACAGTGCGTTGCCGTACTGCTCTCCCCAATACAAAAATGTATTGGGGTGGCCGTGCTTGCTCACTGTCGAGATGAAATGGAACCCTGCATCCGTCATGTTGAAAACTGGACTTTACAAAACTAAAATAAAGTAAGTTAAAACAAGCAAAAAAATGTTTTGCCTGTGCAAAAAGTTTAATTGGAGGGTAACACACGGGGTGGGAGGGTGAACTTAATGACCGTTTTTCTCTAAGGCCTTAATGAGCTATTGCTTTAGTGCACCTTCTGGAAGAGCCTGAGCAGCTGCTTTAGCGCTCCTCCAGAGTATATTTCGGTATTTTACCATATGGGCCTGGTAGTTTGCAATTCTTAGCCCCAAAGAGGAAGAGGCATAGGTCTTTTTGCCCATGACATCTAGTCTCCTGGATTCCTTGTCAAGAGGAAGAGAACTGTGATATTTTGGTGTCTTTGATCCTTTGTGGGCAGCGCTGATGACCACAGAATCAGCTTCAGGTTGGCCTGCAAAGAAAGGCCTACCTGAGAGGGCCATATACATTTTATCTGCCTTTCTAGGTAAGGCAGGAATTATGTTAGACCTATGTCAGGCAGCAAGGGCGGCATCCTCCAGGGAAGGGAGGAGGGGTGGAATTACAATTGCTGGCTTGTGGGGAGGGAGTCTAGTAGCTCCAAGAAGTCCATCAGGTTCTTCTTGGTTGTGTCCTGCACCTGTAAATCAGACTTCATGGCAGTTTGAAGCAGCTGCATCATGGTCATAAAGGAGAGGACCTAGGGGTGTAAACCACCGAGTCCTTGCTACAGGTGGAAACTGTGTAACTAGTCATGTCATAGGGACTTCCCACATAATCTTTGGCCTCCTCCTCACCATAAGGTCATGATTACATTCCATGTCATCATCCGTCTGGTTGACAGGACAAATGAGGGCGCGCACTGGTGAAGTCATGGGCACTTGAGAGGGTATAATCCTGATAGGCGTCGGCATAGGGGTTTGAATAATGGACCTTGTCAATGGGCTTCCAGGTGTAGGAGGGGGAAGCAAAAGCCACTTGAGGATATCCGTAAAGAACGACAAGACAGCATGCACATCGGTGCTCGTGTATTCGATGGGCAAGCCGGAGGAGGTTAACAGGGGGACAAGGTTCCCTGTGTTGACAACAATGCACCAGTTGTACTAGGCCTGGTAGTGCCTGAAGCCTGCCCTGACCCAGAAGCTATGCGGATGGTCTGGATAGCTGGTGGCATCACCGCTGCAGTGCTAGACAATGCAGAGGCAGTCGGCACCACATGGTGGGGTGACCAAGAGTGAACCGGGGAAGCTCTGTCTTTCTCCCAGTGCTTGTGCTTATGTGACTTAGACATTTTTTCATGGGATATCAAGGATTTGGATCTGGAGTAGCATGCTGGCGATCCAGTGGAGCTCTTTTGCTGGAGCTCCTTCTTCATTCAGGCTATCTGCAGCTTTAATAGGTGCTTTTCTAGAGTGCCTTTTCAGCGTCGCTGGGTGGCTGTGTTGAATCCCTTGCAGATCTGGCATGCCTGAACATTGTGGTCCAGGCCTAGACAGCACATGCAGATGTTGTGTGAGTCTCTAGAATATATTTTCTCACCACACTTGCAATAGCAGAACAGCTTCGATGGCTCTTTAGTCATACACGCCATCGAAGATCACTTGAGAAAGTGACAGCGTGACTACAGTGAGAAAAAGAAGAAATCAGCAATTATAACAGCGCTGTTTCCATGCACGGTCTGACAAGAATGGTCAACAGCGGGGAAAGAACTGAGGAGGGAATGGGCCATGCGTTGATATGGAAGCCCGATGTCAGCGTTGTCGTGGGCAGTCCCTGGGAGACTGCTTGCAAAAAGTTCCCATTTGGTCCTAGCGCCTGGCGGCTTATAGTTCTATAGGTGTGGCCTGATGAAAGAGAGATCCTTGAAGAAGACTGTTCTTTCCTTTTGCTGCCTGCAGAATGGAGGTGGGGTGTTAGGGTTAGGAACCCTAACACTACATTTCCCTACTTTTGTCACTTTAATCTGAACTCTAATTGGAGCATTAATGTTTCTGTGGAAGTGCAGGGCCTTCCATTTCTCCCCAAAAGCAACTTATTTGCTTGGCTGTATGGCTTGTTAAACTTCCAATGTTATCCTATGGGAATTTTGATTTTTTAATTTTTCTGTTTTTTTATATGGCCCCTACATTTGTCGGGGGGGGAGGGGTATGTGTTATTCTTGTAGTACTCATGAAGACCTTTATTGTGAAATATAGATTGTCCCTTAACTGCAAATATTGAGGGAGTTATGGCTTGCTGAATTTGAAATGTGGAAGAAAACCAAGTCCAAATTATTTTTTTTGTATATGCGGATCCTTTTTCGTATGAGCAAGCCAAGCTCACAATAAAAGGATCCTTTCATACGAAAAGAGAATCTGGAAAAAAAAATTAAGACCAAATTCTTTTTTCGTATGAAGGCATCCATTTTTGTATGAATAAATAAACTTAATGAAAAAGGATTCCTAAGCTGGCCTGGTGATGTAGAGGGCTGAGGCATTCAGTGCTTTACCTCTTACCATGCTGACGACCCGAGGTCGGGAGCGACCTCGGGTTGCAGGGGAGCTGGCCGGGGAAGAGAGGATTGAGCATCTGGAGGACTGCTCTCCTCTCCTGGGGAGGGTGGGCTGTGGTTCTTGGCCTTCAGTGACCCCCCCAGTGGAGACTGGCATCCACTAGTCTGGATCATGTCAGAAAAGGGTAGAGATGACAGTGGACGTCCGTGGGACGGGTGCAGCAGTGTGCACATCCCGTGCTGGATGTCACTGCACATCCACGTCTCTGGGGGGAACCAATAGAAAGCCAGGAAAACTCCGCTAGTTGGGAGGAAGACATCTCTCCCACCTACCACCTACCACATCTGATGCCAGACCCTGCTTCTCGGGACCCGATTGCCTCCTTTACCTCTGCTTGTGATGGCACTGGGCGCAAGGTATGTATGCTGTGGCGCTGAAAGGCAGCCCGCCACAGGGGTTATGATTGGGGGGGTCTGCAGCAGGTGGGTCAAGGGAACAAGTCTTTTAGGAGAGGGTTTTAGGCAGGACAGGACAAAGGCGGAGAGACTGATGGGGCCCCGGCCAAGCGGTGACCAGGAAGGAAAAAGAGTTGGGGGGAGAAGGGTTCCTTCATAAGAGAATCTGAAGAAAAAAGAACACCTAAGTCCAAATTCTTTTTTGTATGAGGGCATCCTTTTTCGTATGAACGAAAAAAAAACTCATGAAAAAGGATCCCTTCATGTGAAAAAAAGAGTTAGGACTTAGTTTTTTTTCACATTCTTTTTTCATATGAAGGATCCTTTATCGTATGACCCAATTCCTTTTTTATATAGCTGTAACCCCTAGATGGCGCTATCCCAGGGGCTACTACCCCTGCCTGATTTGCCACTAACAGGTTGAGGGGCCTGGATCCAATGGCGGGTGCCTCCACCCAGAGGTCAGGGTTTGCAATAGTTAAACTAACTTGGTCACAGCCCTCTGGGACACTGCAACCCCCCTTTCTTCCCACTAGTGGCCCACACAATATATCAGAATTACCTTCACAGTATACACTTACCCCCAGGTCTGGTTCCGGCACTGGGACCTCCTGTGAAATGAGATACAGTGCAACAATCACAGTACAGTACTTTAACATAGACAAATACCTCAGGCAGTATAACTTTGCTGAAACAAGCAGCTCTGATTTATTTAGGGGATATAACAAGGACAGGAAATCAGGTTAATTAGCTTATCACTCTAATAATCTACCTATGGCTCTGTGCACAGGCCTATCCCTATCAGTTACTGTCCCTGGGTACCCAAGCCCTAGTGGCTAGTCAAACCGTGGCAGCTGGTGAGGGCCCTTTCACCAGAGAAAAGGAGAATTAAACAGTCAGCAGTACAGTAATTCCATTTGGATTTAATGTGGCAATTCAACAGGGAGCGACCTGAATTAGTACTCACGACCTCCAAATAAGATAGGGTCCTTCAATGTCAGCAGGGCTCACTTGAGGTACACAAACCTCTTCACACATCCATATAAAAGAAAGCACTATACCAGGCAGGCTGCATCTGTATCCCGATCGCAATTACTGCACAATACCGGGAGAACACACAGCAGATTCAGTTCCTGACAGACAGAGTGCAATTTTCAGCAATTCCTCCAGTCTTCTACAGGGTGAGCCTGGTTTCTACTCTTCAGAGATCCTTTGATTCTTTTCTAGGGGACAGATTCAGTCCTAACAAGCTGCAGACGGAACTCTGGGCCTTACACGTTTTTGACTAAAACTGCACACTGAAAAGCACAGGGCTCCTTCCTTCTTCACTGCCAAAGCTCAACTGAAACTCAACCGACAAAACCGGGCACTTCCTTTGAGTTCCTCCCAGTTCTTGACTGGATTGGCTGTCATCACAATAGACTGCTGCTGTTGGTCCAAAAGGCACTGAAGTCTAAACTACATCTCCCAGAGTCACTGCCCATACAATCCTCTTGTGGCTGGCTCAGATTATGAGTCCAAGTTCTGATTCGTCCAAGGCACCATTTTAGAGCTAGCTTACCCACACTGATTGGTCCAGTTCAGCAGTTCAAAACTAGAATGGGAGACTAGCAGACACAGTTCTGACTGCAAGAAAGCAGGTTAGACAAACTGTAATTTCATTATTACTCTAAATAATTTCTGGCAACAGTTACATCTTTCAGATAGGTTCCCTTTGCACTCCTAGTGACTGCAAAAATGAAGTGAATTGGCAGCAGCTCGAGTGGTACTCAGAGAAGCACACAGTCCCCCATACAAACTAATTATGTCTGCAAGCAGACAGCTCTTAAAGAGACAGTACCAGAGGTTCTAAAAACACTCACTGATAAATGGCTTAAACGCCAAACACCATTCAGGCTTGGAGCATTCAAGCAAGCTCCTGGAAGTCTTTTGGGAACCCCCATTTGCAGTGGGGTTACATAGCTATACGAAAAATGTTTTTAAAATATATAAAAAAAACTTTTCTGGGTCATTTTTCCAAAAAGTAACTCTAGAATCCACCTAACAGGGTCCTGATTAGCAAGATACATGTGTTGGTCTCTGCAGGATCTCATTTTTACGGGTTTTCAAAAAATGTTTTTGGAAAAAAAAAAAAACAGAAATAACCTGGCGGCCACATGAAAAAGGAATTTTTCTCACAAAAAAGGACTGCCCTGATATGAAAAATGATCTTTTTTGTATGGATCAAATTCTTTTTTTGTTCCAAGCAGCTATTCAAAAAAAAGTACTGAGAATGCTCAGAACTGAAAATTCGAATTCTTATACCTTTGGAATGGATTAATATTTTTTCACCAAATCAGCAAAAGGCACCTCTGTGGCTCAAGCCCTCTGTACCCTGAAAACTTCAGAGCAAAAATCCGAACCACCTGGGCGCTGGGCGATGACACCCCCCCCCCCCCAATTTTTTCAGTTTTTTTGCTATCCAAGTCTTGGAATCCGCACATCCGACCAGAACAAAACTTGGCACTTCTACAGATCTTGCCCCAAAGACCATGCATCCACAATTTCATGTAAATCTACTGAATGGCTACAAAGCTACCAGTGTTGGGTAAGTTACTTTTTCTATTACTTTCTATTACGTTTGGAAATTTGTTCCAGGAAGCTCTGTGCAGTCACTAGCAAGGATAGAGAAGTACTAGAAAAAGTAATACACCTTACAATTATAGTTACTTATTTCTTTTTATACAAAAACAATACAAAAATAACGAATAACTATAAAAGATTACATTTTTTGAAAGTAATAGGTTAGTTACTAGTTACTTTCAAATAAATGTAATTCGTTACAGTTATGTATTTCTTTGTACAAGAAGACATAAGTAATTGTAACTGTAAGGTGTATTACTTTTTCCAGTACTTCTCCATCCTTGCTAGTGAGAGCACAGCACTTTCTGGAACAAGTTTCCAAAAGTAATAGAAAAAGTAACTTACCCAACACTGAAAGCTACTAAAGTGCAAAGTTTGGGGTTTAACATAGAAACAAACCCCTGCTCACCCCTAACTATAGTGGTGCTACTGCACCACTATAATACTACAGGAAACAGCAAGTAAACCAAAATGTTTTTGCCCACAAAGTGAACATTGGGACCAGCCCTGCACTTGAGTGTGGGGCCCTTTGTTCTGACTGTTCCCTTTTAACAGTTGTCTCCATCTAGGTATATCATGTGTAATAAAATCGCCTATTTCAAAAAGTGTCTATGCGTGTTTTTTACATTTCCT
Source organism: Neoceratodus forsteri (assembly GCA_016271365.2). Taxonomy (NCBI): domain Eukaryota; kingdom Metazoa; phylum Chordata; order Ceratodontiformes; family Ceratodontidae; genus Neoceratodus; species Neoceratodus forsteri. The sequence goes on from CM057456.1 coordinate 1,089,998,249, forward strand.
CTAAACTGAGTTCTACAGCTGTTTTGATTATGGTTGTTACTGCATCAGATGTCAGCATATTTTCACCAGTCTCCTCTGAAAGCGTTTAGGCTTTACATCATTCAAGGAGTGATGCCATTTCTCCTAGTACATGGTTCCTCTTGACTGCTGCCTCACGCTTATATGTGCCAAAAATTGACAGGAAGCTAATAATTGCATTATTTTTTTAATTTGTTTTATTCTCCATCAGCCAGTCAGCCCTCCTTCGGGTGGGTGCCCATGCCCTGTCATCCCGACCTCTTCCAGAACTTACTGTCAGTTGTCTTCCCCCCAGGGCCTGCCCCCCTGGTGGGGTCCCCAGTCCTCGCCAAGGAACAGATCCAGTTCGGGCTGACGAGCAGCAGGACCTGAAGGCACCCGCCGGCATCCTGCCGATGCCATTTTCCGTGTTTTGATCCCGCCAGGAGGTGTGGCGTTCAAGGATGTCTAGACGTACACCATGCACTACCATACGAAGTGCACTGTCTGCCACACTTCCCGATCTTCTGGCCTGGACTGTCTTTCCCCTAGCTTCCACCAGGTGACAGGCAAGCAGTGGACTCTACCCCCCCCCCCCGAAGAAAGAGAGCTGTCCTATGGATGCGCGATCCTCCTCATCGCCCTGGCCGGCTCCTGACCCCAGGTACCCAATTTTGTAAGGAATGGTCATTGATGTACTCTTGTCTGCGGTTGGCCAAATAGACATTTCAAGAAAATGTTCAAACATTGAAGACTGGACTGATTCTTGTGTAACAGTCACCTCCTTCTTTGGGATACCTGTTAATCTTATTGTTTTCAATTTTTCACATCAAGTGTGGGCGGAGGTGGGGGGGGGGTCTGGTATGCTAAGCATCACTGACATATGCACTTATGAATCAACTGGGAGGGCTAAGCAGGGAGAAGAGGTACCAGAAGTGGAAATCACAGCAGAGAGAGTGAGGGAAGCCCTCAGCTCCCTTAAGACGGAGAAAGCACCGGGGCCGGATAAAGTACATCCTAGAGTGCTGAAGGAACTTGCAGATGTCCTGGCGAAACCCCTGGCAGAGCTTTTCACCATCTCTCTGAGGACAGGGTGGGTGCCCCAAGACTGGAAGGTGGCGCATGTAGTGCCCTATCCACAAGGGGGATCAAGGGAGGTGGCAGGGAACTACAGGCCTGTCAGCCTGACATCGGTGGTGGGCAAGGTGATGGAGGGCATTGTCAAGGAGAGAGGCTCGGGGGCCTGGATAAGTCAGGGTGCCTGGACGATAGACAGCATGGATTCATCCGGGAAATCGTGTCAGACAAACCTGGTGGAGTTCTATGACTGGGTGACAAGTGCCTTGGACCTGGTAGACCAGTGGATGTCCTCTTTCTAGACTTCAGCAAGGCATTTGACTCTGTTCCTCACGTGGGCCTGTTGGATAAACTAGGAGAAATGGGGTGGAAACCAGATGATCAGATGGATAGGCAATTGGCTCCAGGACCGGACCCAGAGGGTCGTAGTTGGTGGGATAGTCTCATCCCAAGGAGGGTCATTAGTGGGGTCCCACAGGGATCAGTCCTTGGGCCCCTTCTGTTCAACGCCTCGTATCTGACATAAGGACAGGAATCAGGGGTGAGATGAGTCTCTTTGCAGATGACTCAAAACTAAAGGCGGTGGTGGATGGGGAGGAGGGAGGTGGCCTGCAGGGGACCTGGAGGCTCTGGAAAGATGGTCTAGAAAGTGGAAGCTGAGGTTCAAGGCAGGGAAATGCAAGGTACTCCACCTGGGGGCCAGAAACCCAGGCCAAGTGTACACCCTGGGGGGTGAAATACTACAAGTCTCAATGGCTGAGAGGGACCTGGGGGTGGTGGTGGATGTCAAGATGAACAACTCTGAGACTTGTAGGAGGGCAGCAGCCAAGGCCAACAGGATGCTGGGATACATCGCTAGGGGATCAGCTCCAGAAGGAGGGAAGTGATACTCCCTCTGTATAACTGCTTGGTGAGGCTGCACCTGGAGTACTGCATGCAGTTTTGGAGGCCACACTTAAGAGGGACATTAACCTCCTGGAAGGGTCCAGAGGAGAGCACCAAAATGATTTGGGGCTTGGGGACAGGACCTATGAAGAGAGGCTCGAAAGCTAAATATGTACACATTGGAAGAGAGAGGGACGGGGGACATGATAGAGGTCTTCAGGTACATGAAGAGGGTAAATAGGGGAGGAACAGTCAGGGTACTTGAAGGAAGGAGGAAGGGGCCACTAGAGGCATGGGTGGAAGCTGGAGGGGAAGATTCAGGGAGAAAGGAGGAGGTGCTACTTCACTGAGAGGGTGGTGGAGCCATGGAATGCACTACCTAGGGGCTGGTGGAGGCAGAGACAGTGGAGGGTTCAAGAGGGGTGGGACAGGTACAGGGAAGGGTTCTGGAAGCAAAATCCAATGCAGCAAGAATATCCGGAACTGGGAAGGGAGAAGCCAGAGAAGGCGAGGGGGACAGCAAGGTCAGCACCCAGGGTGGGGGCTGACCAAACGAGCAGACACGAAAGACCGTTAGGCCTATTCTGCTGGCATTTTAGTATGTTAGTAACTGACAATGACACACTGGGGCTACTGGAAAAAAATAAACAACAAGGAGGCAGCTCTGGAGAAAGCAAGCATATACTATGTTTTTTAACATACATTTTTGAATACTTTTTTTTGCATTATAGTACAGCCCAGCGTTGGTTTGTTCAGGCCCAAGAAAACTCTGGTTACTGAAAAGATGTGACCTATTTGCTGGGGACAGTCAGCGAACTTTTGTGGGACAGATCAGATGTAGGCAGAAACTCTGCACTGAGAGGTCTTCGTCTGATATCAGAGATATTAACTGCAAGGCTAAATTTTATTTCCTATACCCCACTTTATGCAACATGCCTAGCTGCAATTACTCCAAATGTTTCCTCATGTGCCCATTTAACGAGAACAACACAAAATAATTTGTCATGGTTCTCTTTACATATGCTGTGCCCAAAATACTGATGCATCATGATTTGGGTGTGCACTAACATTCACGATATCATCTGCTTGTAACACAGAGAACAACCCAAAATCCTTTAAAATCTTTACTTTAAAAAAAAAAAAAAAAAAAGACAATATAAAAGCTCTGTTGATCCATAGGTGCATATATCAGTGATATGCCAGTGACACACTTCTGACATTATGCCATTATTATTATTTTTTTCTTGTTTGATGGCTGCCAACAACTGCAATCTCAGCCCTCCTGCTTGCATCAGCTCACCGGGAACACCTCCCCCCCACACACACACACGTCCACACTCAATGTGAAAAAATAACAACAGCAAGAAACTGTACAAATTAAAATATGTTGGCACACAGACTGAAGGATGAATATATTAAAAAATATGGCATTTAAATAGAATTTCAACTATTATGTCAAAAAGAATTAAGCAGTCTTATGTAAAGCAGCTCCACAACAAACTGTGGTGTCAGAGAAACCAATTCAGTCAAAGAAAGTACTGGCACATTTGACTTTCTAGTTTAAAAAACACAAGAGAAGCTACACTAACATTACATTACATGTGCACTATCTATACGTCAGCTCTGAAGAAACAAATGCAAAAAAATCTGTTGCTTGATTAACAGATAACACAAATAAGAAAGTGACTGTTACACTGGAATCAGTCCAGTCTTCATTGTTTGGATGTTTTTTTTAAATGTCCACTTGATGAGTTGCAGACAGAGTCAGCGCAATGACCAGTCTTTACGAAACTGAGTATTCTGTTATGGTGAGGCAGTAGATCACAGGCGCTATGTGCTACAAGAAATGTCACTCCCTGAATGACATAAATCGCAGCCACTTTCACAGGAGATAGGCATAAATATGCTAACAGCTAACACAGTAACAACCATAATAACAAACTCCAGCCCAAGCCAATACGACTGTGGTGAGCTTGAAAAAGCTCCGAGTAACGAGTGCCACTGATGGAACTGCGCATGCATGGCACTTGTGCATGTGCAGTTGCACTGAATGGCATACTGCCAATCCCAAGATGGCGGCACCAGCGGAACTGCACATGCACATTTATAGTCCAGCATGCGGAAGTAGCAGCCAAAATAGTGCTGCTGTAGCTCTGCAGCGAGCAACCATGGTGGACTGTTTCAAGCTCTGTTAGACTGTTGGAAGGATACAGTATGCACTGCTTGTAACGGACTAGTTTGACATATAGCACTGCGTCCATTACAAGCGGCGTGCGGTACATCATTATAGCTATGATACGGGGCCTGAGGACAAACCGGGAGGCAAAAATAGGGATATAGATATTAATACAGTACTGTACCCCGTTTCCCTGTCTCAACATCGCGTGATGTTCAGAACCATACCCCAGTGCACTGTTCCATTTCTTTTCTCCGCCCCCAGTTCCTGCCCGCTAGTTTGCCTGCCAACTGCACCAACACCACACAGTACTGTACCCGTTTCCCTGTCTCAACACAGCGAGATGTTCAGAAGCCATAATTAATAATTTCTTGTCTCTGCGCCAACTAGCTTACACTGAGGAGAGGAAGAGAGTGCTTAATCAATTTCCAGCTCCCACCTACCAGCTCTCCAGCAGCACTTAACCTCCTTTTAATTGTCCCTCACTGCACCTTCAGTAACCAGGGCTTCAGGAGAGGAATGGAGGGGGAATTCGGAAGGGTCACAAACACCAGGAACATAGCACAGTAAATGAAACAAAATCATGAACTGGTCTTTTTTTTTGGGGGGGGGGGGGGTTAAATAAAGGGCAGATTGTGGCTAACTGATGCAATTGTACTAACAACAAGTTGGAGGCAGCTGAGAAGTAACGATTATCAGATTACCACTTTGGTAATGTGTTAAAGGAGGCGTTAATGGGCTATTTGGCAGCCGCTACATGCAGAATTACAGGTCCACTACAACGGGTGATTTTAACACAGAAATAGATAGGAATAGCACTGGGCATTAGACAAATGTCCATTACAAGTGGCTGTCCGCTACAACTGCATCTGTTACAAGTGGTGCATACTGTACTTTCGAAAGTCTAACGGAAGTGTGCCACGGTCGCTCGTTTTCAGGGCAACACCAAATTGGCTGCAGGCTCCACCCCAGCCATAAAAAAAACAACTGTAGAACTCAATTTAGAGGAAAAATATATAAGAAACACATGCAGACACTTGTTAGTATAATTAAATTTTATTACACATGATCTACCTAGATGGCAAAATATGTAAAAACATTGCTATTGTTCATTACAGGCTATTCAGAATATTATCTCGTTTGGAGACTGCTTATTATGTTGAATAAAATCTGTTACGAGATCCCTAATATGTGTCACTGTGTCTTTATTTTTGAAAATGTGGTTATTAAGTCTCCATTCTCTCCCTTGGGAGATATTTCTGTATAGGCTCATCTGCAGATAAACTGGTGAGTGGTGTAAAACTAACTGGGCCTGACTTTCACAACACCTAACTCCTTGCACATTTCCTGCACCAATTAAGTAAAAGTCTAATCTCGAGTAGGTGTTATGCGGCACCGAAAAAAACAAACAAACTGTATAATCCCTCGTATTGGGATAGTGTGTGTGCCAGGGATCCACTAGTTCCAGTGTACCAGCATGATCACAGATGGCTCTCTGTGCTGGTGATAGGCCTCTTTGTCCTTTTTGTGACTTGTCTGGGTCAAACAACACATTCGCGTCTCCAGCAAATATAACTGGTAGATGTGCCCAGGATGCTAGGATGCATACTGTGTCCATGAAGAACCCTGGGCCGCCTATGTTTGGCCCATAAATAGCACCCAGCATCACCTCAGTTTGCCCTAGGAGCCTGCTTAATGAGTATGTAACGCCCTTATCATCACCAAGTTCCCATGATAACTGTACATCCATAGAAGAGCACTTGGTAACACACCTTTTTTTTGTATCATCCCTGTCCTGTAAGCTTGCCCTAGCCACTCCCTTCATAAATAATACTGATGCAACCTTGCATATGTACAGAGCAGATGAGAGAATGCAGTGTGCTAGTGCTCCTAAGTATCCCCTACACCTCCCACACATACAACCATGAAACCACACAGTGGCTACGCTTCATTTTAAGTGTCGGTTTCAATGAAAGTAATCATTAATTACATGCAACAGGGTAATCGCACTGCAGTTACATGCTTACTGCATGCAACTACACTGCAATTGCAAATGTAGTTGCAGTGTAGTTACAGTGTAGTAAGAAACAGAACAACAATAAACAGTGAACACCTAACTGATACCACCGGCTGTACTCTGGAAGCTACCTCCACTCCATTAAGGGCAAGCCCTTATTCTTTCTGGTCCATGAGGTTCCCAGCCTAGCAGTGGCTGGCCAAGCCCGAGGGATCAGAGTAGCACCATAATAAACAAACCACAGAGTACAAGGCTTGAAATGGCCTTCTAAGCTGATGTTTTGTGTGTGTGTTTGGGGGAGGGCAAACATTATTTCCTTAGTTGTAGCCATTCCATGGGGTTATGCCAGTGGCCAGCATTAAGGGTGTGCACTATGTGTGGGTTCGCTCGGGAGGTGTTTAAGAAAAAAAAAATCAGTCCTTACCAAAGTGAATTCACATTCTCTATACGGCCCTTAACTGAACCTATTCCCCCTTGTAAAAATGCATATCTATAACTTCTGTCCTGTAAAGCAAGTGTAACCCCCAGGTGGCGCTATCCCAAGGGCTACTACCCCTGCCTGCTTAACTACGGACAGGTTGAGGGGCCTAGGTTCTGCGACGGGTGCCTCCACCCAGAGGTCAGGGTTTGTAGTGGTTAGACTAGCTTGATCACAGCCCTCTGGGACACAGTGACCCCCTTTGGTTCCCTATAGTGGCTCACACAGTACATAGAAGTTACAATCCCAACACCCCACATGTACACTCTGTTCACTCATAAGGTACCACTTACTCTCGAGACTGATTCTGCAGCACATCTCTGAGGACCCCCTGCAAAACAGGGTTAGTCAACATACACAGCAAACGGCAATACTGGTTTCCATAAGTACCAACACCACAGACAGTATATAGTATAACAACAACAAATCTGATTTATTTACGGAACAGTAACTCGGGAGGGGGCAATCAGGTTGATTAGTTGTGGCCAAGTTCAAATCACAGTACTGTGCATATATATATATAGGGTCCAAAATGTCATTCTCTGGGTACCCAGGATGGGGGAAGGGGGCTAGCTAAGTCTGTTGCCTGGGGTTGGCCGGCAGGTGTAGATGGATGGGGCCCCGTAGGAAGAAAATAAATGCACAGTACCCAATTGTAATCCGGAGCCGGATGGCTCAGTCCATGAAGAGTGAAACAACAGGAATTAGGTGACATACTTGTGATTGATAACAAGCTGCAGTGGAATATCCTGATTTGTACTCACAATACCCAAGTTGAGAACCGGATGGTGGGTATTCTCTGGATTGCCAGAAGTAGCAAGGCATGGAAACAGGGTCCTTGTGGCTGAACCCCTAGGCAGTTGATAACTCACGGATTTAGTCCGAGACACGCTGGAGTTTGCCCCCAGCTTCACCACATAACACACAGTACAGGGGACATGAAATAGCAATTCCCTATAAGCTCCACACACATTCATATGTAAAAGGAAAGTATTATACCAGGCAGGCTGCTCCTCGATCCCAATCGCAATTATTGCAAGATACCCGGTAGCACACACAGCAGCTTCAGTTCCTGAGAGACAGAGCGCGATTCAGCAATTTCTCCAGTATTCTACAGGGTGAGCCTGGTGTCCACACTTCTGGTGTTTCTTTTCTAAATTCGGGTTCAGCCCGATTAACACACTCTAACGGCTGTAGGCTGATTTCAGTGCCTTTCATGCGCGTCTTGCGCGAACTTTACACCACAGTAGCACAGAGCTCGTATTCCTTACACAGTCAAACCAAATCTGACTCTCCAGCCTTAGTACAGGGCATTTCCCTTAGGTTCCAACAGGTCCAGTTGGTGGATTCGGCTGTCAATCACTCCAAAGCTCCCTCTGTTGGTGCAAAAAGGTGCTAAGGTCCAAACTATGCTTCCCAGAATCACTAGCTATACATTCCCCTTGTAAACCGGCTCCATAGAGAGTCCAAATTCTGGTTGGTCCAAGCAGTCTCCATTTTAGGACTCTCTTACCCCAACTGGCCCAGCACAGCAGTTTAGGTCCAAAATGGAGAGGCAACACACACAGAGTCCCAGCTGCAATAAAGGCAGATTAGATAAACTACAATTTTGCTAATGCTTTAAATGATTACAGGCAAACAGTTACAGCTTTCAGATGAGCTCCCTTTGCACTTCCAGCGACCGCAAAATGGAGCGATTACTCCGCAGCTCAGGTAAGAATCAAGCAGAGAAACACCAGCCCCCCGGAAAAGCATTAATTATGTCTGCAAGCAGACAGCCCTTAAAGAGACAGTATGTGGAGGCTCTACCAGCACTCACAGTGCCATTCTAGCAGCTTAAACGCTGAATGCCAGCAGGCAGGGGGAACACTTAGGCAAGCTCCTAGGAGGCTTTTAGAAACCCCCATTGGTAGGGGGGTTACACAAGCATGAGACAGTTTTAATACAACGTAACACCATCAAGTAATTAACCAATCATGCAATTAATACTAAAGAAGATTCAATTTAATAGTGGCAACAAGCCTTTGGAAAAAAGTCTTATGAGTTGTGTGCGCTGCAGTAGCGGTAATGGTTTGCCAAAGCATTCATGCTGGTTTCTGTGATCCTAGTATTGTCCGGGTTGGAAAGGAAGATTGGGTGTTGAGGAAGCGAGGGGTAAGTGCAGGGTTCAGCAAACTGAATTCAGTGTCTGAGCGGCCGCTCAGCGTTGCCACATGGTTGATCCGCCATGCTGGCATGAATATTGCAACTCCTAGTTCCTTCAGGTACTACCATCGCCCAACATGTCTTAGAGGAAGGGGGCAGGGGATGGAATTTAGCCAGATGGTTCCAAGCAGTACTTTGGCTCCCAAGAGCCACATGTGTTCAGGCACTGTCTCTACCTCCATCTTCCTAGATAAATGGCAACATCAGCAGTCAGGTGGAACGTTAACTGCCCTATGATTCAAAGTGTACAGTGCCTGACAAGTACATAATAAGGCACGTGGCAAAAGTGGTATACTGGCTTGGAGACGCTGCATATTGCACCTTGCAATACAGTTCCCAGTATGCAGGGCTTTTGATCATTTGTGCATGGTGGTGCTTCAAACAGGCCCGGAAAAATGGTGGGAAATTCAGTGGCATTTTTTTTTTGCAGAACTGAATTCCAGTGTTTGTGTTGACAAGAAGTTTTGTTGGATAGTTCATCATAAAGTGGATGACTGCTGCATTTAGTTTGCTTTTAATTTCGCTGTATTCATTTTATAAAAGCCCAGGTCTGAGGACTGAGCTAGATGAAAATAAAAATTCTCTTGTACACAAGCAGATTCATGCCACTTTCTCATGCCTTCTACTGAATAGGTGCCTCTAAGAAATTTAGTAATCAGAAGATTACTGGACATGGGCGTTCAGTTGGCTTGGGCATGGCCTTAATGGTTCTGTACCGAAGATTAAAACCTGTTCTAGTTTGCTGGAGGTTCTTCACCCAGGAGGATTTCCACTTGAAAATGTTACTTCCTTCAAGTGCCTTGGGATCCTGCTGGACCAGTCCCTGGATTTTAATCTTCACATTCAGTCCTCGTGCAAAGCTGTAAACTCGAAACTAGGAGTAGCTTACAAAACGAGCTACATGCTTACACCCTCGGCCAAATTAGCAATTGCCCGAGGTATTCTGCTCCCAACCCTTACTTATGGTGCCTCTATTCTTACCTCTGCCCATAAAACCTCCCTACTAAAATGGGACGTAACTTATAACAATATATGCCGATTTGCCTCTTTGTCGCCTCGACTCAAACATCACTGCCTTCTTTATAAGGATCTCAACTGGCTCTCACCCTCTGCCAGTAGACAATACTACCTTGGATCACTAATGGACTCGATCATCTGGGAAAAAAAAACATCCCAACTGGCGGCGTTGCTGGTCCCTCAACCATCCTCCTATGGCCTGCGATCAGCTGCTCTATGTTCCGAGAAGTCGGATGACTAAAGGCACAGGGGCCTTCCAATTCTCTGCTCTCAGGCTATGGAATGCTCTTCCACTCAACCTCCGGCTGTCTCAGTCTCACTTTGGATTTAAAAGTGAATATCGTCATTATCTGTCCTTAGCTGATGCTTGTACATGCTTTGACCCAACCTGAAGCTCCTGAGACTTACCAGTAATGTCACCCCTGCTCTAATCCAGCTCCAAGACTGTCTCCTCTTCTCCTCCCCATATTTTTCCTTCTCTTTATAAATAACTTCTTGACTACTAGCTCTCTTCCTTCTCGAACCTTGCTGCTGACCATCCACTGTTGTTTTGCCAATTACCACCCCTGACCTTCCTTCTGTCAGTCTTTCTTGTTATGTTTGAACATTCCTCACATTTCTCTACATAACCTTACTATCTTATTAACCCTTTCACTCCACAGGTCGGGTCCATGATTTCTGCACTTATTATACATCTTACTGCCATTATCTGTATAATGCTTGCCATTATTTTTTGTTGTTTCTACCCATTGTATTTTTGTAGCACTGCTGTACTGTTCCTCTATTTGTATTATTGTACCCGATGTTGCTGTTGTTCAACTGTTCTCCTTTTATTGTACTCTCCCGGGTTGTGCCTGAAAATAGTAATTTTATGGCTAGTGCACCTACCCGGTTAACAAAAACTAAATAAATAAAAAAAATAATGCCTGGTGTGCCCCATCAATTATACAGCTCTGGCTGAGTGGGGAGGGCCCAGCAACAGCCATACATATTTGTTGGATAAACTGCAGAATATTCTGCCCTTCTGTTTACTCGGGCGTTCCCACCACAACCAGCTTTGTTTGCGCCAGCTGTGCCCCTCCTGGTCTTCTATTCAGGCCTCCAGTTTGATGACTTTTCAGCACAGTGCAAGCAACTACAGCTCATCACTCGCCCACCTGTCTTTAAAGGAGCTGATACGTGCCTCAGCGTCCCCAACCCACCATGCAAGATCTTTCAGGGCTAGCTTAAATGATTCAAAATCCCTTGATATGTCCAATATTGCTCCTTTATCAATCTGAGTTCATGGAAGAAGTGACAGAGTTTCACCCCCCATATCTTGGACCAGCAGGATAATCAGGGAATTGTCCAGTTTATTACATTTAGGTGCCTGGAAGTGCTCCGGTAAGGGTGTTGGCATGGTCAAGATGCTCAGTTCTGGAAGGCTGCTTGACATTTCAGCGATGTTTCTACTTTAAACTGAGGTAAGGCCAACCACAATGAGCTTCAACTGGTGGATGGGAGTAAAATAAACATTTGTAACGCAAAAGCGGGAGCTAGTAGCTGCTTAATTAATAATTTTAACAGTGTTCACTGTGGAGTTCAAGTCGACACGTCCGCTCAGGTGGCATCACATGACTTCCCGTAAGAATACATTTTAAAATTACTATAAAAAATATTTTTTAACCCATAACATTTCATTTACTTATTGTTAAAGTTTCACCCCATTTGCTACTGCAATAAAACACTCCAAGGTGTGTTTGGTTGTGGTACAATGTCACTTCATGAGTGGCTGAAGGTACCTGACGGTGCCTCCTGCCTCAGAATGCACCAAGGCATGCCATTATTCCACAACATCTTACTATGTCTTATTACTTTAACTAACACACTTGTTTCCAGTGTTATGAGCTAGCATTTCCATGTCTGATGTGTCCCAAATTTCAAGAGTTAGCAGTGTTCCCTATTCATTGTTTTACCACTAGCCTAAATTTTTATCCATTACTGATTATTTTTTTTTAACAAAATCCTCCAAAATTGTCTTTTATTCACATCCTTTATTGCACTACTACCCCTGTTTTGATACTAGCACACTATACTTTACTTAAAATCCACTTATGCACATGTACAGTGCATATAGGAGGTCCCAAAAAATAATGCACTTTTTGACCCGATCACCACTGCCACCGCCCTATATTTTCAGACAGTGGAGAACCCTGGTTAGTGTCCCCAATTTTAATGAAAAAAAGTTGTAAGATTAGTTCAGATAATCGAGGGGATCATAAAATTGAGGGTCCCTTTCACCATGTTCCTATTAGACTGGGGGACATGGTACGAGTTCAGATAATCCAAAGGTTCAAATAATGCAAATAATGGGGGTCCAAATAATTGAGATTATACTGTATTTATTTAAAAGAGTTGGGCAGGACGGCTCACTGAGCTGCACAACTCGTTTCCAAGTGCATCCTAGGGAAGGGACAATGGAATACTACAAATACACAACATACTGCAGCAAATATTACAAGAAGAGTAATCCAGCAATGCTATCAACCGTAACTATTGCCAGCCTAAACAATACTGGGATCAAAACGCGAGGCCACTGAACAAGTCTTCACACTAGCATGATGATTCATCTCTCTCTGACCCTACATTTTTATGTTTTTTTATTCAGGCTCTTACTATACACACATTTTAACTTCTCACAATATCCACAGAAGCTGTTGGTGTATAAACTACTGAGAAACTCTTAAGCTGGTTTTAGTGACAGTTTTACACACACAGTATTTCACTCTTTTTTTTCCTTAAAACTAAACATGTAACATGTAAAAGTACTTACATCACAATATTCAGAATCTGTACAGCAAGCTAGTGCTAAAAGCCTGTCTGTGGTCCCCCGGCAAAATGACTGGTCTTTATACAGACTGCAGTGCAAAGTATGTTCTAATGCACAGGTCTACACAGTTCTCCACTGATGCTTTGATTATGCATTAAAACAGTGCCAGGAGATGGGTTATAATCAGCTAATCTAATTCTAGGGGGCCATGAAACACAAGGCTCCCAACCCCTGGAGTGCCTTAATGATATTATTAAATTAAAATATTTCCTTTTTTTTAATTAATATTTTTATAATTAAAATGCTAATTGTTTCATTGTACAGTACATGAAGGCTTTTAGCCATTAACCTAACCCTGGCAGAATGTTGTCAAACAATAAGAATGCTCCATTTCCTCCCACTGCTTTATTTATTTATATTTTTGTATGATCTATTTTTCCGCCCCGTGCTCGCTGGTCCTCCACTCCTTCGTGCTCTGCCAAGTTCCCCCAACCTCTTCTGTCCTTGCCCGGCCCTCCTCTGATTCCCCAGATCATGGCCGACCCACGGGATATCCCGTGTATCCCTTCACTGGCGGGTCCCTCCGTGGGGAAGGCACCGGGGAGGATAGCCCAGCACACACTTCTAGGGCCCAGGAATGCTGCTGGGGAACAGGGGGCTCCGGGAAAGCATTGGAGGCCCTCAGGAACAGAGAGCCATCATCCAGAGGCCAGCGAGCGATTTTCTTGGCTTTCTTGAGGTGCGTGACGTCTGGACGTCAAGGCATGAGCCGACGTCTGTCATGCACCACCCTTAATGACCCCAACGTGCTGCTCTACCACCGGCCTCCACCAGTGGTCGCTTCAGTACCGGGTCGCCATCTCTCCCCTCCCTGGAGACAGCGAGCAGTCGTGGGACGCTCAAGCTGCCTCCCCCCTCCCCAGCCGGCCCTCCAGCAGCCCGAGCTCATTCCCGAACCCGGGTCGCTGGCATCGCAAGCGGAAATCCAACCACTGCGCCGACGGGCCAGCCTCCGCCCACTGCTTTATAATTCATATTATATAACTGCAGAATGCAAATCCAAGTTCTACTACATCCCGAAAAAATACTATTAAAGCAGTAGTATTTGCTAGACAGAAAAACAATTACATAATTATTTTTTTATCAAAAATGTATCTGCAACATCCTTAGATTCATAATCAGTATAGTTCCACAATCATATTTTTATATTTCACAAGCATTTAAAAAAAAAACAGCTATTATAACTACTGTGTTATTAATGGCACAAGTCATTAATGACGGCTGCCATGTCTTTCAAATCTCTTTCATTGAGGGTACTTTTGACTGTACATACTGGATTTATACAGACTGTAAGGTAAGGCAAGACAAATGTCATTTGTTTGGCACCCTATCCATAAAGATCAGGGTGCTTTACAGCAAAAAAACAGAATAAATCTATAAAAACGATAAATATGCAATAAATATAAAACCAAAAAAATAATGTAACTAATCTAATCTGGGTAGGCTTGTGCAAATAAAGTCTTCGACTGCTTCTTAAAAGCCCCCACAGTTAGAGCAGATTGAACAACCTCTGGAAGAGCACTCCAGAGCAATGAGGCAGCAACCTCAAAGGCCCTGTTCCCTGATTGCTTTAAACAGGAATGAGGAACCTGAAGCAAGCCAGCTTTTGTGGAACGGAGCAGGTGAGTAGGCGTGCTGGACAACAAAAGGTCTTTCAGGTAGCTTGGGCCCAGACCAGGCCTTGAATATTAATAAGCAGACTTGAAGGTGACACACCACTGAATTGGCAGCCAGTGCAGATCGCGCAAGAAAGTACAGTTACGTAAGTCCATACCCGTTCATGCTATTTCTTCACCACTATCTGCCTCACTGAACCTTTCCTTCTCATTGGCCTCAGTCCCTGACTCCTGGAAGCACACCGTAGTTCTCCCCCTACATAAGGGAGGCGATACTTCCATGCCTGGGCACTACTGGCCAATCATTCTCTTATCTATTTTTCGCTAAGCTCCAGGAGCACCTGGTCCTCTCCCAACTCTCCTCTTACCTCTCCAACTCAGCCTTTTTCACTCCCTACCAATCTGGTTTTAGGAAAGATCACTCTACTACCACTTCCTTACTTAGGCTCACCGATTCCATACGCTTAGGTATGGACAATGGTCTAATTACATCTGCGATCTTTGTTGACCTCGCAAAGTCTTTTGACATGGTCTCCCACCCCCTCCTTCTAGATAATTTGTGATCTGCTGGCCCGTCTGAATCAGCCACAAACTGGTTTAGCTCCTACCTAATAGGCAGGACACAGTCAGTCAAAACTGCTGATTCCCCCTCCCACTCACTCCAGATTAATGCTGGAGTACACCATGGCTCCGTCCTTGACCCACTCCTATTCTCCATATTCCTTAATGACCTCCCATCAGTGTGCACTTCCTCCTTCATCCAAATGTATAGTAATGACACGGTCCTTTTCTACCCTGGCCAATCACCAGCTAATGTCGCTTCAACACTCCAGCATGACTTTGAGAAAGTTCAGCTCTGGTTAAGCTCCCATCAGCTTTTCCTCAATGCCAAGAAAACAGTCTCCATGACCTTCGGCACTAGGCAAATACTCTCTAGGCTATCTAAATTGCCCTCCTTCCACACCCTCAATGGCTCTACTCTTGAGGACACCTCCTCCTCCTTTAGGTATCTCAGGGTCTGGCTAGACCAGCACCTCAACTTCGCTGGACACATAGACTCCATCCTGAAAAAGCTGCGCCCCAAATTAGGCACCCTTTATAGGAACCGAAGCTGCCTACCTCTACAGGCCAGGAGGGAGCTTGTTCAGTAAATGATACTACCCATCTTTGACTACTGTGACGTAGTCTACAGCGCCGCCCCAAAGTCATCCTTAACCAGAATGGATACCCTTTTCAATTCTTTCTGTTGTTTCACTCTGGACGCCCCTTCCTTTACCCACCATTGCGATCTGTATAGTTCTCGAGCTTTTCCTTCCCTGGAAAACCGCCACCTAGCCCACTGCATAAAATTAATCTCTAAATTCTGGTTTGGTATGCTGCCCTCTACCTCGCTACCTCACTGTCCTCCTGCCCACTGCCCCTCTCTCCCTCCGATCTAGCGACTCCCGCACCCTAGCTATCCCACAGCGTACCACCTCTATAGGCCAATCATCGTTCTCCTATAGGTTCCCAAAGCTCTGGAACTCCATGCCTCATCAAATCAGGCACTCCTTCTCCCCGTGTTCCATCTCTTCCTTCCTCCTCAACTTCCTCTCTCCAACCTGCAACTGCTCTTAATTTCCCCTCTGGCTTCCCCTTCCCCTTCCCCTTGCCTGGCTAGCACTTAATGAGAGATGAAACCACTATGCTGTTTTACTGCACTCCCATGTCTGCATTGTATTTGATAGGTTTGCTTTGCTTTTATGTGTTGCCTCCGGCGCATCAAAATCTATGTTTATCTAAAGCTGCAAAATGATGTATTCTAAACTTTATCTGTTGCTTTTCCTGTTATTACCTCATGTAAATGTGTTATTGATTATTGTACTCCCATATTGCCCTTCCCCCAGGACATTCTGTGAGACGAGCAATTTTATATTGTTCAGTGTGCCTTTCCTTATGAAACTTTTCAATAAATAAAAATAAATAAATACATACTGTAACAGCAGATCTTCGAGAGGAACTCTTGCAGCAGACCAACACAGGCAGGACTAAGCATCAGGTGCCAGGACCACACGAAAACTTTCTAGCTAGCAGTCTACCATGGGGGACCACCCACTGCCGACACCACCCTATAACATCAGCCTACACTATAAAGGTGGGTGGTCCTCTACACCCTCCTCAGTTCACCTGCTGCAGACCCGAAGCGGGTAGCAGAAGAAGAAACTGAGGAGGTTTCTAGAGAGCTGAAAAAGGAAAGAGACAGCAGAAGACTCATTCTTATGGAAGAGTATACAGCCAAGGAAAGACAGAAATAAGGGGGAAGGAGGGAGGGAGGGAAAATCATGGCCTGCTGCAAAAGCTCCTCTCGAAGATCGACTGTTAAGGTAAGTTTTTACGTAACTGTACTATCTTACTTCAAGGAAGCTCTTGCAGCAGGCCAACACTGGTAGACTGAGTCCCAAGCAGTTACGGCAGCATAGTGGAAGCAGCACTGGGAAGAAGACAGACAACTGCCAATGGTCTAGGAAAGAAGGCCCTGCAGAATGGCTATGCCAAAGTTGGCCCTACACCTAGAAGCAATGTCCAGACAGTAATCCTTGATGAAGGTGCGGACAGAACTCCAAGTGGCGGCTGCAGAGATATCCGCAGCAGACACATTTAGGAAACGAGTTGTGGAGGTGGCCATATCACTGGTGTAATGGCCCTTAACTACTTCCAGAAGGTCCTTGCCGTACTTTCAGTAACAATAAACAATGCACTTGGCTAACCACTTAGACAAACACTGTTTGGACACCTGAGCACCCTCTCTCTTGGGGCGAACAAAACAAATAACTGATCAGACTTTCTTAAAGTAGTAGTCTGGTGTGCGCAGTATCATAAGATTCTATGCACATCCCAAGTATTGAGCAAAGCCTCCCCCTGAGTAGAATACTTCGGAAAATAAACAGATAGGTGGATGGACTGATGTAAAGTAAACTCCGACACCACCTTGGGAAGAAACAAAGGACTGGTACACAAAGACACCATGTCTTTGTGAAAAACAAAATAAGGCTCCTTACACATGAGTGCCTGAAGCTCGGAAATCCTATGAGCAGAAATAATAGCAACCAAAAAGAGTGTGTTCCACAAATGAAAACACAACTCATGGCTGGTTCAAAGGGAGGTAGCATGAGCTTCTCCAACATGAAACTGAGGTCACAAGGAGGGACCGGGTCCCAAATGGGAGGTTTCAGATACAAAATGCCCCGCAGGAAAGTGCGAGACACATCATGCTGAGCCACAGCCCTGCCCTCAATAGGGAGATGGCAGAAAGACGTACCTTAATGGAGGAGTACCTCAATCCCGAGTCAGAGAGGGAGAGAAGATACTCCAACACCTGAGCCACCGTGCAGGTGAAGGGGTCCAAATGGTGCGATGTGGTCCACAGGGCAAAATGCTTTCATTTCATGGCATAGGTAGCCCTAGTGGAGGGCTTCCTGGTGACAACCAGGACATCTGCAACCCCAGAGAATACCTCAAACCAGGAGATGGCTGTCCATAGGAGCCATGCATGGAGATGCAGAGTCTTGAGGTCTGGATACACCAGGGTGTCCCTCTTCTGGGACAGCAAGCTGGTGTGCACAGGGGTAATGGCACCAGAGGTTCCACCACCAGCTGCTGCAGTAAAGGGGACCAGATCTGATGAGACCAGAAGGGAGCAATGAGGATCATCTTGGCCCCCCTCCATCTGGTTTAAGCAGCACCCGCTGAAGGAGCAGGAATGAAGGGAAGGCGTACAGAAACCTCCCTTCCCCTTCCAGGAGAGGGACAGTGCATTTCAACAAAAAACTCCAGGCCCGGGATCAAGCGAGCAAAAAAAGCGTGGGTTTTGCATTGAGTTGGGACACAATAAGGTCCAACTCTGGCCGACCCCATCTTTCAAAGAGGTCTTTGAACACCGAAATCAGAAGCTCCCAATCGTGAGCCCTGGATCATGAGTGGCTGAGACTGTCCATCAGGATGTTTTGGACACCTGGAACGTGGTCGGCCGAGGGCTCCAGACCGTGATCTATGGCCCAGTGCCAGACCCTCATCACCTCCCCGCACAGGGGGTAGAAGTGAGTCTCCCCCTGCTTGTTGATGTAATTTACCATGCACATATTGTCAGTCTGAAACAAGAATGGACCAAGGAGGAGATGAGTCTGGAAGGCCTGCAGGGTGTACAGAACCACTCGCATCTCCAGGACATTGATGTGAAGACCCTGTTCCATGTTTGTCTAGCTGCCTTGGGTCTGGTGAGCATCCAAGTGAGCTCCCTAGCCTAGACCTGCGGTGTCTGTCATGAGGATCTGATGAGGGGCTGAAACTGTAAAGGGACCCCCCCCAAACTAGGTTGGTCAGCTCTAGCCACTATGACAGGACTCTTTTAACCAGATCGGAGACCATGACCAGCTGGTCCAGGTCGTCCATGCTTTAGTCTCACTAGACCCTCAATGTCCACTGAGGTACCCTCATGTGCAGCCAGGCTAGGAGGACTGTGGCAATGGCCGCTTCCAAGTGGCCCAGAAGGTGCAGGAACACCCTGGCAGGGATCTGTCGACTGGAGGAAACCAGGTGGGCCTGGTTCAGCAGACGCT
This sequence comes from Neoceratodus forsteri, assembly GCA_016271365.2. Classification (NCBI taxonomy): domain Eukaryota; kingdom Metazoa; phylum Chordata; order Ceratodontiformes; family Ceratodontidae; genus Neoceratodus; species Neoceratodus forsteri. The sequence goes on from CM057456.1 coordinate 1,090,017,181, forward strand.
CCGCTCTGTCCATGGGCAAGAAGGCCATGCCCTGGACGGTGTGCAGGACACCCCTGTACACTGGAGGTGCCGACAGGGGGTCAGGCAGAACTTTGGCCTGTTGGTAGTGATACCCAAGGCCTGGAAAAGACAGAAGGTATGATCCAGAGTCTGGAAAATGCAGTCCCTGGATGGGGCCACTAGGAGCCAATCGTCCAGGTAGGGAAACACATAGAAGCCCTGCTGTCTCAAGGCAGCCGTTACCACCACCAGGCACTTGGTGAAAACCCTGGAGGCTGAGGACTGGCCAAAGGGAAGGGCCCTGAGCTGGAAATGAGCTCCCCAGAAATGGAAGCTGAGGAATCGCCAGTGAGAAGGGAACATTCTGATATGCAGATACGCATCCTGCATATCCAGGGAACACAGCCAGTACCACTAGGTGCAGGAGGGGCAACAAATTCTGAAGGGTGATCACCCTGAAGCGTTTGTACTCTATGAACAGATTTAGGTGGCTCAGGTCCAGGATGGGCTGGAGATAGCCCGTCTTCTTGGGGACCAGGAAGAAATGGGAGTAGAACCACCTGCTCCACTGATCCGGAGGGATGAACTCTATGGCCCTTTTTTGTAGATGAGATGAGATGCACATGAGCTGGGGGGTGTAAGAGAAGTTGCCTGAAGGAGTTTCTAGGGGCTATCCTGGAGTTCTATGAGCTGCAGTACCCAGTTTTCCGAGGTAATTCCTCGCCACCTGTCGAGGTGGAGGGAGAACCAACCTCCGATTGCCTTCCTCAGAGCCTCGTTTGGGGGGGCATGGAGTCAGGAAGTAGGATCAGGTGCCGAGAGGGCAGCCATGGCGGCTGTGTACAGGGCTGATGCCGCCTTGTGTTTGCCCTAACCTTTGGAGGAAGGGCAGGCCTGTCTACAGGAGGAGCATTGAAAGCGCAGCCGCTGACAGAACTTAGGTTGGGTATGATACAACGAGTGGATGGACCAAAGGGCCTGTTCTGACTCTTGAAGGGAGGAGATCAGGATCCTGGATGTCTCCCCCCCCCCCGAAAATGACTGAACCCCGAAAGGGGATGTCCAAAATACTGGATTGCACATCAGAAGCAAACCCTGACACCCGGAGCCAAGAGTGGCACAGGAGACAGATGCCAGCAGCTGCCCCTATGCCCAAGGCATTGTTGCGTTGTAGGTGGCCCAAAGGACGAGGGTCCCCACATGTCTGAGTCCGCCTTGAGAGCCTGGGCAAGCTGTTTCTTAGATGCGCCATCTGGCAATGCCTGAACCAGCTCCCTGGCCTAGTCCCAAAGGATGTTCTGGTATTGCACCATATGGACCATATAGTTAATGGCCCGAATGGCCAGGGTGGGAGAGGCAAAGACCCGCTTGCCCAGATGATCCAGCTGCCTAGGCTCCTTGTCTTGGGGAAGGGAGGTGAGGTGCTTAGGTTTTTTGGTGCGGTCATGTGCCGCATTGATGACCACAGAGTCAGCTTTGGGCTGATACCCCAAAAATGGTTTACCAACAGGAGCATGGTAAAGCCTACCTTCCTTCTTAGGCCCTGCTGTGGTCAAAGAAGGGCGATTCCAAGCCGCCCTGGTGACATCCTCATAGGAGTCAATGAAGGAAGGAACCACCAAGGGGACAGCATCTGGCTGCTGCAAACAGACAGCCAACTGACGTTGTTCTGGGTCCTGTTGTTCTGTTTCTCAGCCTATGGTGGCCTGAATGTGCCTTATGATGTCCACAAATGTGGGGTCATCAGGAGGGGACTTATGGACCGCCTTAGCGGGTTCTGCACCCTCAGATGAGGCTCAATGAAGGAAGGAAGATTCTGAGTAATCACAGTCATCTTTATCCTCCTCATCTGGCTTGCTGTCGAATGGCGGGCACCAGTCCTGATGGCTGCCAGAACCATCGTCGGGCCTATTCCCAGGAGTGCGTGGAGCACTGGGACCCAGCCGCACTGGGTCCGGGTCGGGGGTAGATCCACTGCAGGTCACAGAGGGGATGCCGAGGTATGGCCCCGAGGGGTGGGGTTCTGCTTCTGCATGAAAGATCACCATGAGGTAAAGACAGCATTATAGTCAACCGGTGAAGGGTAGTTATAGACAATGGATAGGGTTAGGCTGGCGCTGGGTAAAGAAGGGGAGGGGCCAGCATATGATACCCCAGTGGAGGCCCAGCAGGTGCAGGCTGTGGGGCCAATGCTGATCCCTGGGGTTGTAGCAGAGGCAGTACAGGCACAGGCCTGGTGGGTGCCAGCTGAGGAAGCCTGGGAGGGGAATCCACTGGTGCTGGGAATGGAGAGACCGGTGCTGGAGGGGTAAGAGACCTCCTTAGCGAGGGCTGAGGCAACACCAGACTTTGGAAGATGCCGGTAGCTGCAGTGGGTACTACTGAGAAGGACTGGCGTCGGCCCCCGTACAGCTCGACGCACCCATACCGGATGATCCTCGTGGCTAAGGGCCCACAAAAGTCAGGGGGTGTCAGGGGCTGGGGAGTAGGAGAAAGAGTTCCCTGCCACGAAGAGCCGCCGCCCATCACAGAGATAAGGGAGGGCAGAAGGGGCCGATGGTGCTGACCTCCTGTGGGAGGAAGACCCAGACACAGTCGAGGATTTGTGAGGAGACCACGAACAGGAAGCCAACCAGGCCCGGTCCCAGTCTTTGTCCCAGTGCTTGTGCTTCCCACTTGATTTTTCCCAGGACTGAAATGAAGAGAAAGCCCCAGAGGACTGGGCTAGAGAAGTCAAAAAGCTCCTGGCTTGCAACTCCTGTTCCATCGCGTCAAGCTTCTGCTTGATCAATGGCTCTCCAGAATTTTAAGGCGACGTGTCTGTGTGGCCTGGTTAAATTTCTGGCAGGCTTTGGTGTTGTGGCTGTGGCCTAGGCACAGGATGCAAGCAGAATGTCCATCCTTTTCTGGAATTTGTTTGCCACAGGCACACTTCGTGAAGCAGTCGGAAGACGAGGCAGGTTGAGAAGACATAAACATGGATCTGGAACACCAAATACTCAATGTTAATCCTAAAGAAAATGAGAAAATTAAAAAAACGCAGAAAGCGTGGAAAATGGTAGTCGACTGTAGCTGTGGCTGCTTCAGTGGTCCAACATGCACGGGTCGACGGCTGGAAAGAAATGAGGAGGGTGTGGGGGACAGCCCACCTTTATAGGGTAGGCCGACATCAGAGGGTGACGGCGGTGGGTGGTCCACCATGGTAGATTGCTAGCTAGAAAGTTTCTATGTGGGCCTGAAGCCTGATGGCTAAGTCCTAAGAGTGCTGGCCTGATGCAAGAGCCTCCTCAAAGTAAGATGGTCATGATATGGTCCTTCTGAGAATTTCCTGCCACCACCTGGGTCACAGCATTCTGGATCAATTGTAGGTGGCGCATCAAGCTTCCAGATAACTATAAGTAAAAAGAATTGCAATAATCCGGTCTGGAGGTGGCAAAGGCATGAAACAACAGTCACTTACAGTAACAGTAGATCTTTGAGAGACTTTCCTTCATTTGGCCATACCTTTGGACCTGTAAGCTGCCAGTGTCAGGACCACTTGGAAACTTTTTGCTAGCTGGGGGCCTCCCATGATGACGTGCAATGTCAGCGCCTATAAGTATGTGTGGCCCCACTGCTCCTCAGTTCCCTGCCAGAGGCAAGCTTGGAGGACATCTTACCAGAAGACCAGACTGGGACCAGGCAGACAAGGAGAGGCATGAGACTGGGCAGTAAATATAATGCACTTATGGACACCTCCAGACAAGACAGTAGATAAACTACCAGCAAATACCTCAACAAGGGAAAAAGGGGAAAGGAGAGTGGGTGCACTATGGCCCAATGAAGAAGACTCTCTCAAAGAGCTACAGTTACAGTAAGTAACTGTTCTTTCTTCATTGAGGACATCCCCTCCATTGGGCCATACCAATGGAATCATTCCCAAGCAGTGCATATGGTACCAAGTGAGGTTGGCAAAGTTTGATATTTAATTAGGACTGAAGGCCTCACAGAACAACAAGACCAAAGCCAGAACGCCCTCGGGAGACAACGTCTAGACTGCTGTGCTTAATGAAAGTATGCACAGGGCTCCATGCGGCAGCAACACTTATATCAGCTGCAGAAATATTTTGAAAGCAGGCAACAGAAAAGGCCAACCATGTGTGGAGTGACCATGCCCAGCACCAAGGAGTTCTCCACCATATGTCTCATAACAGAACCCAATACAGTGAGCCAGTCATTTGATCAGGCACTGTTTAGTCACAGGGGTGCCCTCTCTACCAGGAGCAAATGAAACCAAGAGATGGGAGGACTTTCTGCAGTCATTAGTGCGATCAAGACAGTAACACAGTGTTCAATGTACATCAAGGGTAAAGAGCAATGCCTCACCTCTGTTACTATGCTCAGGATAAAAACACTGGAAGATTTATGGCCAGATTTAAAGTGAAATTAGAGACCACTTTCGGTAGAAAGTGTGGATTGGTATTCAAGGACAACATGTCCTTGTGGAAAATCAGATAAGGAGGCTAATGCATGAGAGCCTGAAGCTCGTAAATCCTATGAACAGAAGTTACAGCAACCAAAAACAGTGTCCTGTATGAAAGAAAGTGCATCTCACAAGTCGCATCAGGCTCAAATGGAGCCAGAGACAACTTCTCAAGGATGAAATTGAGGTCCCAAGGCAGCACTGGTTAATGAATCCGGGGCACATGTGCAGAATACCTTTGAGGAATGTATGGGACACTTCCAGCTGTGCCACTGTGTGCCCATCAATAGGGGCATGGAAAGTCAATAGGGCAACCGACTGCACCTTAATGGAGGAGTACTGGAAACTGGAATCAGAGCCAGGAAGAACGCTAACACAGTACTGATAGGATATGTAAATGTAACCCCCCTGCAAATGGGGGTTCCCAAAAGACTTCCAGGAGCTTGCTTGAATGCTCCAAGCCTGAATGGTGTTTGGCATTTAAGCCATTTATCAGTGAGTGTTTTTAGAACCTCTGGTACTGTCTCTTTAAGAGCTGTCTGCTTGCAGACATAATTAGTTTGTATGGGGGACTGTGTGTTTCTTTGATTGAGTACCACTCGAGCTGCTGCCAATTCACTTCATTTTGCAGTCACTAGAGTGCAAAGGGAACCTATCTGAAAGATGTAACTGTTTGCCAGAAATTATTTAGAGTAATAATGAAATTACAGTTTGTCTAACCTGCTTCTTTGCAGTCAGAACTGTGTCTGCTAGTTCCGATTCTAGTTTTGAACTGCTGAACTGGACCAATCAGTGTGGGGTAAGCTAGCTCTAAAATGGTGCCTTGGACTGAATCAGAACTTGACTCATAATCTGGAGCCAGCCACAAGAGGATTGTATGGGCAGTGACTCTGGGAGATGTAGTTTAGACTTCAGTGCCTTTTTGGACCAACAGCAGCAGTCTATTGTGAGTGACAGCCAATCCAGTCAAGAACTGGGAGGAACTCAAAGGAAGTGCCCGGTTTTGTCGGTTGGAGTTTCAGTTGAGCTTTGGCAGTGAAGAAGGAAGGAGCCCTGTGCTTTTCAGTGTGCAGTTTTAGTCAAAACGTGTAAGGCCCAGAGTCCGGTCTGCAGCTTGTGTAACAGCTTGTTAGGACTGAATCCGTCCTGTGAAAAGAATCAAAGGATCTCTGAAGAGTAGAAACCAGGCTCACCCTGTAGAAGACTGGAGGAATTGCTGAAAATTGCACTCTGTCTGTCAGGAACTGAATCTGCTGTGTGTTCTCCGGGTATTGTGCAGTAGTGCGATCGGGATACAGATGCAGCCTGCCTGGTATAGTGCTTTCTTTTATATGGATGTGTGAAGAGGTTTGTGTACCTCAAGTGAGCCCTACTGACATTGAAGGACCCTATCTTATTTGGAGGTCGTGAGTACTAATTCAGGGTCGCTCCCTGTTGAATTGCACATTAAATCCAAATGGAATTACTGTACTGCTGACTGTTTAATTCTCCTTTTCTCTGTGGAAAGGGCCCTACCAGCTGCCACGGGTTTGACCAGCCACTAGGGCTTGGGTACCCAGGGACAGTAACTGATAGGGATTAGGCCTGTGCACAGAGCCATAGGTAGATTATTAGAGTGATAAGCTAATTAACCTGATTTCCCTGTCCTTGTTATATCCCCTAAATAAATCAGAGCTGCTTGTTTCAGCAAAGTTATACTGCCTGAGGTATTTGTCTATGTTAAAGTACTGTACTGTGATTGTTGCACTGTATCTCATTTCACAGGAGGTCCCAGTGCGGAACCAGACCTGGGGTAAGTGTATACTGTGAAGGTAATTCTGATATACTGTGTGGGCCACTAGTGGGAAGAAAGGGGTTGCAGTGTCCCAGAGGGCTGTGACCAAGTTAGTTTAACTATTGCAAACCCTGACCTCTGGGTGGAGGCACCCGCCATTGGATCCAGGCCCTCCACCTGTTGTGGCAAATCAGGCAGGGGTAGTAGCCCCTGGGATAGCGCCCATCTAGGGGTTACATCTTGGAGGCTCACCGCTGGGATTGTGTGTCCTCTAGTGGCCATATTACGAACCACTGTTAAGAAAAATGGGTACCCGACAGAAGTGGCTGTGCACCGCTGGTGGAGTGGTGTACTGGGAGGAGATCGACCCCCAAAATGCTAGCTTATCCTGGACATCCCCGGTATCAATACGGACACTGTGCAGGCAGTACTTTCCAAGGTGGAAGGTTTACAAAACCCTGTGGTGGTGGGTCGGCATGCTAATCTGCTCACCCACACTTTCCTGGCCCTAGTAGAGTTTAAGGATCCATAGATAGCTCCAAGTGCCACAGACCATTACCCCAGAGGGAGCCCTCACTGCTTGGAGAGTGATAACTAAGGACAGTAAAGACCCGGGGAATCGGCCCCACCACTATCTGAAACTTTGAGGAGAAATTTGCTGAATGGTTGCTGGAGAGGGGAAAACTGTGGAGGACTTGAAGAAACTATTCTTGCCACCTGGGGTGTTCCTCCCCAACACCTCTCCTGCTCCAGTGCCCGTAATGGTGGCTGAACCAATGCAGACTCTATTTCTGCACCTGCCATTAGTCACGACTCTTACCGAGGTTGAGGATCTTCTCTGGCACCCTCCCACCCCCAAGGGAGGATGACTGGGAGACCTGGATAGACTATGTTGCCCCAAGTGCTAGAATGGCAATGCTCGGAAGGCGAAGCGAAAGAGGGTTAGTGAGAGCTCCGAGGTCCTGCCCTGGCTACCATCCGTGCTAAACGGGCCAGTAACCCTGAAGCGACTGCACAGGCCTATCTTGAGGCCTTGGAGAATGTGTATGGGAGCCCAGATTCTGATGAGGACCTATGGTGGAGAGTAAGAAATGCACAACAGTACCAAGGGAGTTGTTGTCTGTGTATGTCTCTCGGCTGGAAAAATTGTTGCAAGAATGCCTCAGAAAGGGGTAGTTTGCCAGCGATTGAACTGGACCGAACCAGACTGGACAGAATCCTTAAGTCTGCCCCTTCTCAGAACTGCTGTTGCTTCAGTTCGCCTGGCAAATCGACTGGAATCCCCACCCTCCTATGATGAGTTAATGAGAGAAATTCGAGGAGTTGAGAAAAGGCGACCTCGGGAGGTACCTGCACCAACAGCTGTGGCTACGACCCGAGTGACTGAGGGTGACCCATCAAGTGAAGTTCAGGGGCAGAGGTTGACAGTCAATGAGTGCTCTGACAAGGAAAAAGATATGCCACAATGGGGCGAACTGTTGAGAGAGATCCGGGAATTCAAAAACAGTCCCTTTATGAAGGCCACGCCTGCAAAGTACGGGCTGACCTATATCCGACTGCATCTGCTATGGGGTGGGGTACCCACCATGTATCTCCTGCTGATAACAGCTCCAAACTCAATTCCTTGACCATGGAAGTGGAGAAACTGATGAGATGTCTCCAAATGCTTATCACGCCGCAGACAGAGATGGCACCCAGGTTTCCAGTTAGTAATACCCCCGCCCTGGCTCCCAGTGTGGCACCTCGGCCAGCTCAAACTCCAGAAAGTATGTTTTGCTATAATTGTGGGAAAGATGGGCACATGAAAAGGGAATGCCAGTCCCCAAAAGACACTGACAAAGTTGCATAGGCTACAAGGAGAGCTTGGGAGAAGAAATCAGTGGTTAAGAGGTGCACCACATGATCCCAGTAGAGGCACCAAAAATGCTAATTCACGTCCTTTTGTGGCAAGGTCAGTTGCCCAGGCCCCCACTACCGCCTCTCCAGACTGGTCCAGAATAGTGGGTCCCTCCATGGAGACCACTGTAAAGGTGAATGGAGTGTCTACAAGAGCTGTATTAGACAGTGGCTCCCAAGTGACAATTATGTTCCAGGATTGGTATCAGAAGCATTTGTCAGGCGTACCTTTACAACCATTAGAAGGACTGCATGTATGGGGTTAAGTGAGAAGGCCCACCTATTCGGGTATATCCGAATTTGGCTGTCTTTCCCCACCTCCGTGGCTGGAGTGGCCGAACAAGTAGAGACCCTAGCCTTGAGTGTGTCCCCCACTGGACTGTATGTGGTGTCCCTTTGTTGATTGGAACAAATGCTCATATGTTAGGAAGGCTGGCACAGTTGTGTTATGAAAAACAGGGGTCAAAGACTAGTAGAGCTTTAAGAGTTCGGCTTTAATTAAGAAGGCCTATGAGGCACAGAGATGCTGAAAAAACAGAACCAGAGGAACCGGTCGGAATTGTATGGAAGAAGGATCCTGAGTCTCTGATCCTGGCGCCAAATGCCCAGTGTACCTTACAGGAGAGGTCCGTATCAGAAAGGATGTTAAGAATAAAATATTAATGTTGGATGCACCAGGCGATGGAAAATTGCCAGAGGGACTGCTGGTCAAGCCTAGTATTTTGCCTGCTAGAGCCCATGCTTATGCCAGAAGGTAATGGTCCAAGTTCATAATGTGTCTGAAAGAGACATTCGAGTAAACAGAGGTTGCATCCTGGCTAATGTGCATTGTGCAGACACTGCAGTGCTACCAGCAGCAAGAGTTCAAGGAAGAATGACAGATAGCGCTGACTTGTTTGATTTCGGCGACTCCCGCTGCCAGCTGAATGGAAAGTGAGGATCAGTGAAAGCTTGCCCAGAGAGACCAGGTGTTTTCTTTAAAGGAATGGGATGTAGGATCGTGCAAGGAGCTGAGCACAATATCCGGCTGCATGACGAAAGACCATTTCGTGGAGAGGTCTCAGGCCTGGCACCTGCTGACATAGATGATGTGAGACGGCATCTGCAAGAGATGTTAGCTGCTGGTGTAATACAAGAATCCAGAAGCCCCTATGCTTCCCCATTGTGGTAGTGAGGAAAAAGAATGGAACAGTAAGGATGTGTGGGATTATCGCAACCTTAAACCGGCGGACATCCCTGATCAGTACACAATGCCCGCATTCAGATGCTTTGGACTGCCTAAGCGGGAGCAAGTGGTTCTCTGTGCTGATCTCCGCAGTGGGTACTAACAGATCCCGATGGCCCCAGAGGACCGTGAGAAGACGGCCTTTATCTGTCCGCTTGGCTTCTATGAATTCATGAGGATGCCTCAAGGGATTTCAGGTGCCCCAGCCACTTTTCAACGATTGATGGAGCGTGCAGTGGGGGACATGAACTTACTAGAGTGCCTGGTATACCTAGATGATGTTATTGTGTTTGGCAGCTCACTGGAGGAACATGAGAGCAGATTATTTAAGGTATTGGACCGACTGGAGGACTTTGGCCTTAAACTGTTCATTGATAAGTGTCAATTCTTTCAAACATCAGTAAAGTATGTGGGACACATAGTATCCACCGAGGAATAGAGACCCGACCAAGTAAGTTGAGGCCTTGACCACCTGGCCACAGCCCAAAAATCTAAAAGAACTGCAAAGATTCCTGGGATTCTGTGGTTATTATCGAACGCTTCATCAAGGACTATTCAACAGTGATCCGCCCTTTACTTAACCTTACTCAAGGGTATCCCCAACCCACAAAAAATACCAAAAGTCAGCGTCCCTCAAGACTGAAAGAGTGTATTTTCATTCGAGTGAAGTATTTGGGGCCCGCTGGACTCCTGATTGTGAGACTGCTTTTCATGAGATCATATATCAACTACCCATGCTCCAGTGCTGGCCTATGCCGATCCAAGAAAACCTTACGTCCTGCACACTGATGCTAGCTTGCAAGGGTTGGGGGCTGTGTTGTACCAAGAACACGAGAATGGCCTGAGACCAGTGGCCTTTGCCAGTAGAAGCCTGACCCCATCCGAAAAGAACTATCCTGTACATAAGTTAGAGTTCCTAGCTTTGAAGTGGGCTATTGTTGACCAATTCCATGAGTACTTGTATGGGGCTAAAATACTAGTAAAACTGACAATAATCCTTTGACCTATGTGCAGACCTCAGCTAAGTTGGATGCCACTGGCCATAGGTGGCTTTCTGCATTATCTACATATGACTATGCTCTAGAATACCGAGCAGGTCTGAACCACATAGATGCTGATGCTCTCCCGAGGCCTGTTCCCCAGAATGATTGGGTCCGATTGGCAGAACCTGACATTCGGGCACTCTGCTGGAAGTTTGACAGGGAGGAACAAATGTCCACGGACGCAGTGGACTGCATGGTGGATTGCTTGGGAGCCTCTGAGAATTGCATACCTGCTGCTTATTGCCACTTTTCTGCACTAGACATTGGTGCACTGCCTCAGCTGGACAATGACAGTATTCGGCGGGCTCAATCCCGCGATCCCATGACCAAAGCAGCTTTAGAAGCCCTCTATGCAGGAAAAGATGTGTCCAAATTACGCTCCACTGATTTGAGAACTGCACTGTTATACAAAGAAGGTCCTAAGTTGAAACTGATCAATAAACTGTTATACAGAGAAACAGTAGACAGAGGGGGACAAGTAGACAAACAACAACTAGTGCTGCCCACTGCCTTTCGAGACTCAGTACTGAGGTCCTTGCACAACCACATGGGGCACCTTGGTATAGACAGAACACTTGACTTGGTGAGATCCAGATTCTATTGGCCTAAGATGGGGGCTGATGTGGAGCAACACATTCGAACTTGTAATTAGCTGCTTACAGAGGAAAGCTTTGCCCAGAGGGCTGCCCCTTGCTAACATCACCACCAGTGCACCCATGGAGCTGGTCTGTATTGATTTTCTGAGTTTGGAGTCAGATCAAAGAAATATCAGTAATGTGCTGGTGGTCACTGACCATTTCACGAGATATGCCCAAGCTTTCCCACCAAAGACCAGAAAGCATCCACTGTGGCCAAAGTACTTGTAGAAAACTTTTTGTTCACTATGGGGCTCCACAAAGAATCCATTCTGATCAAGGGAGAGACTTTGAGAGTCGTCTGATCAAAGAGATGCTTTCTCTGTGGGGAGTAAGAGTCCAGAACCACTCCTTACCACCCCCAGAGGGACCCACAGCCTGAACGTTTCAACCGCACTTTGCTAGATATGCTAGGCACCCTGCACCCAAAGGACAAGCCTAGATGGAGCCAACAAATTAGCACCCTGGTACATGCTTATAACTGCACCAAAAGTGATGCCACTGGATTCTCCCCCTACCGCCTGATGTTTGGAAGAGAAGCTCGACTACCAGTAGATGTGTGTTTTGGGGTCTCTCCTGATGGAGTTCAAGCTGACAACTATTTACAGTATGTGCAAAAGTTAAAGGCCCAGCTAACTCATGCGTACCAACTGGCTCAAACCATGGCTGCCAAAAGAAATCTGGCCAACAAAGAAAGGTATGATAAAAAGGTGAAAGCACAGGAACTCCAGGAGGGAGATCGGGTATTGCTAAGAAATCTGGGACTGCATGGCAAGCACAAGATTGCTGACAGATGGCACCATCTCCCTCACATTGTAGTGGGCAAACTAGATGATCTGCCAGTGTACAAAGTAAGGCCTGAGAATAATTCAAAGATGTAAAACAATGCATAGAAATCATTTACTGCCCATTGGACAAATCAGTAATTGAGTCCAGAGCCCCTAGAAGATGCCCCTCTGACCAGTGACTAGAGCTGCTGCCAAGAAAGATCAAGAAAGTCTGCACCTACAGAATCAAAGTTAAAGTGTTCCTCCACAAGTCCCAGTTGAGCATGACTGTCAGTCCATATCGGAAGAAAGTGAGAGTGACTTTGAATACTATCCTTCTTACTGAACTGAGTCAATTGTTGAGGGCAATCCCTAGTCAATACTGGAGACAAAGCTGGGCCTTCTGGACTGTCTAAGCCCCAGCTTCATCCCTGGAGCCAATGCTCCCAGAAAGTGAAGTCAAGCATCAGATCAGATGAAATGGAATCATTGTGCATGGTTGAACTGTTTGAGCTTTCAGGGAGGAAAATGATAGATTGGGGCAGACTGGTATACACCGAACAAGAAGAGTATTTTGAGTGCCCTGACAGTCCACTGCCAGTGTCAAAGCTCTCCATGCGAGCCAAATGTTGTGGACTCAGAAACTGTAACTCCTGGAGCTGAAAGTGCCCCAAGTTCTAGCCTCTCTACCCCCATGGAGACTCCCCTGACAAGTGAGGACAATGCTGAAAATGAGGCTCAGGTGCAGAGACTATAACAGTTCCCCTAGAAAGACTGAGTCGAGCTGTAAAAGCCTGTGGTGCACCTCAGTTATGATTCCCTTGGGAGGCCTGTGGATTTGCCTCTCAATGTTGTCCATAAAGGAGTGTATGTGTCCCGAGCTCATTGCCCAAACTGAGCATCAGTGCTAACTCAAGTTACTTGTGTTGCCCTCTAAGTATGGTGCCCTTCCCCATCCAGCCCCAAGGTAACTGATAGGGAAGGGCCCCTCTCTTCAGGTTTCATGTACAAGAGGTAATAACTTGAGTTATGCGGTTGAATGTATATACTGTGTAAAGAGTGGACGACTGCAATGTTTCAGAAATGTGTTCTTGGTAAAATGATATATTGACTGATGATTACATATGCGAAGCCTAATGCAAATATGATATGGTTGCAGTTGAAACTTATGGGGTACTTGCTTGGCCGGACGTCAAACTTTCCCAGGCCAGGAAGGTGTAACCCCCTGCAAATGGGGTTCCCAAAAGACTTCCAGGAGCTTGCTTGAATGCTCCAAGCCTGAATGGTGTTTGGCACTTAAGCCATTTATCAGTGAGTGTTTTAGAACCTCTGGTACTGTCTCTTTAAGAGCTGTCTGCTTGCAGACATAATTAGTTTGTATGGGGACTGTGTGTTTCTTTGATTGAGTACCACTCGAGCTGCTGCCAATTCACTTCATTTTGCAGTCACTAGGAGTGCAAAGGAACCTATCTGAAAGATGTAACTGTTTGCCAGAAATTATTTAGAGTAATAATGAAATTACAGTTTGTCTAACCTGCTTTCTTTGCAGTCAGAACTGTGTCTGCTAGTTCCCCATTCTAGTTTTGAACTGCTGAACTGGACCAATCAGTGTGGGTAAGCTAGCTCTAAAATGGTGCCTTGGACGAATCAGAACTTGGACTCATAATCTGAGCCAGCCACAAGAGGATTATGGGCAGTGACTCTGGGAGATGTAGTTTAGACTTCAGTGCCTTTTGGACCAACAAGCAGTCTATTGTGAGTGACAGCCAATCCAGTCAAGAACTGGGAGGAACTCAAAGGAAGTGCCCGTTTTGTCGGTTGGAGTTTCAGTTGAGCTTTGGCAGTGAAGAAGGAAGGAGCCCTGTGCTTTTCAGTGTGCAGTTTTAGTCAAAAAGCGTGTATAGGCCCAGAGTTCGGTCTGCAGCTTGTGTAACAGCTTGTTAGGACTGAATCCGTCCTGTGAAAAGAATCAAAGGATCTCTGAAGTAGAAACCAGGCTCACCCTGTAGAAGACTGGAGGAATTGCTGAAAATTGCACTCGGTCTGTCAGGAACTGAATCTGCTGTGTGTTCTCCGGGTATTGTGCAGTAATTGCATCGGGATACAGATGCAGCCTGCCTGGTATAGTGCTTTCTTTATATGGATGTGTGAAGAGGTTTGTGTACCTCAAGTGAGCCCTGCTGACATTGAAGGACCCTATCTCTTATTTGGAGTCGTGAGTACTAATTCAAGGTCGCTCCCTGTTGAATTGCCACATTAAATCCAAATGGAATTACTGTACTGCTGACTGTTTAATTCTCCTTTTCTCTGTGTGAAAGGGCCCTACCAGCTACCACGGTTTGGACTAGCCACTGGGCTTGGGTACCCAGGGACAGTAACTGATAGGGATAGGCCTGTGCACAGAGCCATAAATGAATTATTAGAGTGATAAGCTAATTAACCTGATTTCCCCTGTCCTTGTTATATCCCCTAAATAAATCAGAGCTGCTTGTTTCAGCAAGTTATACTGCCTGAGTGTTTGTCTATGTTAAAGTACTGTACTGTGATTGTTGCACTGTATCTCATTTCACAGGAGGTCCCAGTGCGAACCAGACCTGGGGTAAGTGTATACTGTGAAGGTAATTCTGATATACTGTGTGGGCCACTAGTGGGAAGAAAGGGGGGTTGCAGTGTCCCAGAGGGCTGTGACCAAGTTAGTTTAACTATTGCAAACCCTGACCTCTGGGTGGAGGCACCCGCCATTGGATCCAGGCCCCTCAACCTGTTAGTGGCAAATCAGGCAGGGGTAGTAGCCCCTGGGATAGCGCCATCTAGGGGTTACATAAATTTACCCTCAAAATGAGAAGCACACATCTGGAGAAATGCTTCCATTTCAAAGAATAGATGTGCCTTGTGGAAGGCCTTCTAGCTGCAAGCAAAACATCAGTCACCTGGGGGGAAATTCCAAAATGGGTACACTGCCAGATGCTGCAGAAGTGGAAAAAAGATCTTGCAAGGCCGAAGGGTATTGAAAGTATTAGGGTGGCTCTCTCTGCCCTCTTAGAGCAAACCCTCTAAATTAGAAGGTATCGGAGGGAACGCATAAAGGAAGCTCCCCTTTTAGAAGAGGGACAGCATGTCTTGCCAAAGAACTCCAGGCCCTGGAGCCAGCAAACACAAATGCGGCAGTCTTGCATTGTGTGGAGATGCAAAAAGGGCCAACTCTGCATGATCCCACCTTGCAAAGAGGTTGTTTACCAAGGAAGTCAGCAGTTCCCACTTGTGCACCTGTGACTGGGACTAGCTTAGCCTGTCTGCAAAGATGTTTTTGACACCTGGGAGAAACATGGCGGACAGTTGAAGGCCATGTGATAACACACACACACTGTCATCGTTTCCCTGTAAAGGGGTTAAGAGTGAGTTCTCCCTTGCTTATGTAACTACACACACACACACACACACACACACGCTGTGTGTAGTGTTTATGCAGTGCATTACACTGAAATTGTCTGTCTGTATCAAAAAGGGACTGGGACTAAGGTGTTCCATGAAGGTTTGGAGACCAAGTAGAACAGCCCTCATCTCCAGAACACTGATGTGGAGATCTGAGTCAAGGTCAGTCCCCAACCTCTGCATCTGGAAAGGACCCAGATGGGCACCCTATCCTGACCCCGAGGTATCCGTTGAAAGAATATGCACCAGAGTTGGAGAAAAATGGTACTCTCTGCAACAGGTGTAGGCGGTCCATCCACCATACCAGGGCACCACAGAGAGGGGACGTACCATGGATCATCTGTTTTAGCACGTCTGTCAACTGACCCCACTGCACTTGAAGTATCCATTGTGGTATGCACATATGGAGGAGAGCGAAGGAGACTGTCAGTATGGCAGTGGCCATAAGTTCTAGGAGACAGAGCAATGTCCCAGCGAACACATAATGACTCCTACGTGCCAGTTTGGCTTGGGCCACAAGTCCGTCTGCCCTGTCTGCAGGCAGAAATGCACTGGTCATTGCAGTGACCACCCATGCACCAATGTATTGGAGGCGTTGACGGGGAACTAGTATGGATTTTGGTACGCTGATCGTGCACTCAGTTCCTTGAACAGCTGTTTTGTTCTGGGAAATGTGTACTGAACTACTACTCCAGATGGGCTCTTCTAGAGCCAGTTGTCCAGATTTTGGAAAACATAAAGCCCTTCCCTCTGAAGACCAGAAGGGAGGGGCGGTGGATGTGGCCTACCTAGATTTCAGCAAGGCCTTCAACACCGTCCCACATAGGAAGCTAGTAAACAAGCTGGGCAGCCTGGGAGTGGGTCCCAGGGTGGTAAAATGGGTAAAAAATTAGCTGAGCGATAGGACACAGATGGTGGTGGTGAACGGAGTTCAGTCCAAAGAGAGTGGGGTGACCAGCGGGGTCCTACAGAGATCAGTGCTTGGACCAGTCCTCTTTAATTTCTTCATAAGCAACATTGCTTGGGGGCTGGAAGGGAAGGTGTGTCTTTCTGCAGATGACACAAAGCTCTGCAACAGGGTTGACACTCCAGGAGGGGGTAGAGAAAATGAGATGGGACCCACAGTAAGCAAGCGCAAGGAGTGGTCAAGGGTATGTCAGCTAAGATTCAATAAAAAGAGTGCAAGATCATGCATTTGGGGCACAGAAATGCAGGGGAAGAGTACATGATGGGGGAGAGGTACTTATGGACACCAAACAGGAAAGGGGCCTGGGAGTAATCATATCTGATGATCTAATGGTTACCAAACAATGTGAGAAGGCTGTGAGGAGAGGTATCTGCAGCAGAAGGAAGTAAGTGGTGATGCCACTGTATGGAACATTGGTGCAACCTCATCTAGAGTACTGTGTCCAGTTCTGAAGGCCACATCTCTGGAAGGACACAGACAGAGTAGAAGCAGTTCAGAGAAGAGCGACAAAAATGGTGCAGGGAGTTCACCAAAAGTCATATGAGGGGAGACTGGAGGATCTCAATATGTACTCCTTGGAGGAGAGGAGAGAGAGAGAGAGAGAGAGGGGGTAGACATGATAGAGACTTTCAAATACCTCAAAGATGTAAATAAGGTACAAGAGGGTAGCATCTTTCAATAAAAGATGTTCAAGAACAAGGGACTATGATATGAAGACAGAGGGAGGTAGACTTAGGGGTAACGTAAGAAAGTAGTTTTTCAAGGAAAGGCTAGTAGATCCATGGAATAGCATCCCGGCAGAGGATGTAGGGGAATTCAAAAAAGCATAGGACAGACATAATGGAACTCTAGTGATAGGAAAGAGAGGGTATGCTGCACATCGTGTAGGATCTGTGGTATATGAAACAGGTAGGGAAAATGGGCAGACTAGGTGGGCCAAGTGGTCCTTATCTGCTGTTAAATTCTATATTTCTATGACGGGATGCTGCCACAACTGTGAAGCATTTGGTAAACACCTGTGGCACAAAGAACAAGCCAAAGGGCGAGACTCAGAACTGATAATGGGTGCCCTCCAGTGTAAAATGGAGGTACTGCCTATGGCATTTTAGAACCTGAATATGAAGGTAAGCATCCTTCATGTCCAGAGTGCAGAGAGATCTCCCTTTTCTGCAGCAGGAGAATGACAGCCTGAACAGACACCACTCAAATCTTTTTGTATTCAATGAGTTTTTTATGTCTCTGAGGTCCAGCACAGGATACAGATTCCCTCTCCAATTGGAAACCAGGAAGTATCTGTTCTTTGGAAGGGACAAGTTCAATAGCTCTTTTACGAATTAGTGATGGCATGTCTTCCCTTAGAAGGGACAAGTGGCCCAGAGGATAATGAGAAGGAGGCGGTGGATGAACTGGAGTATTGGACAGCAACTCCAGAGCATGCCCCTTTTCCATGTTCCTGGACCCAGTCATCTGTGGTGCTACCCCTCCATTTTGACAGATGAAGGAGATCCTTCCCTCCAGTTGTACCACGGGAAGTAACAGTGGAGAGGGGGAATGTGGAGTCGGAAGGTACTGGGGGCGGTGCAGCCACCTGGACCGATAACATTTGATGCCTTGGAATGGGCACCAGAGATGGGGGGACCTGGAAGGGGGCCTCCTCCACATACAAAGGGCTGCTGACGGTAGCCGCGGCGCTGTTTTATTAAATGAGCCTCTACCACACCCCCTGGCAGACTAAGGGTTCAGGTATTTAACAGATGGTAAAGTATTTCTAGATGATTCAAGCTCCCTAACAGCACTGTCAGCATCAGTCCCAAACAGCTTGGAGACCCTTAAAGGGGCATTTAGCACAGCTTGTTATATGTCAATAGCAAAACCAGCTATCCTGAGCCAAGGATATCTCTGAATGTAGATTCGGGAGGCAGCAGCCTTGGCAGAAGCAACAGATGCACCATATGCAAAGCATGACATGCATTGCAGTATCAATACCAGCTGAAGCAGCCTTAAGCAATTCAGACTTGGCAAGACTATCAGGCAAAGCCGAAAGAGCAGACATGGTAGATTTCTACAGACTAGTCTGATGTTTTATCATGTATCAATCAATCAGTCTTTATTTTACCAGGTTGAACACCTTTGAACAAGCTCATTTTCAAGGTGGACATGGGTGAATACACATAATCAATACAGCAATATAATTGGAACAAATTGTCTGTACAGCAATATAACAGGAACATCAAGGGCAAGGACGAAAGCAATGGGGTGAAACAAATATATAATAAGCTCTCATATAATGACAAGTTATAGAAAATGTACAGTGTAGGCAAGTATTGAGAATAACCCATTGGGATAGATAACTGAATAGGAAGGGGATGCACAGAAGAAGGGAAGGAGGAGGAACAAAGGGCAGATGGAGAGGAGGAGCGCCAGGAGTACTACTGTGGGATGCGAAGCGGATCCGGGTGTCATGAAGCATGTCATGTATGCCTGGTTGTTTGTGATTCTTAGGCCCAAGGATGCAGAGGCATACATTATTCTGCTCATAACCTCTTGCTTTCTGAATTCCTTGTCAGGAGAAAAAATACTCATGATTCTAGGGGCTCTAGAGTGATCACAGGCAGTCATGATAAACGTACAATCAGCGTCAGGCTGGGCTGGGCAGCATAAAAAGGCTTAACAGATGGAGCAGGGTACTGTTGATCAGCTTTCTAGGTACTGCAGGCAAGGTGTTAGGCTTATGCCACGCAGCAAATGTTTCATCCTCCAATACAGGCTATACAATAGAAGGTGCAGCTGTAACCTTCAAAAACTCCATTAAATTGTGTTTACTGGAGTCTTCCTCTTTACCCCTCAAAGCCCATGACATCCTGGATTTTTCTGAGCAAAGCCTGGAATGAGGGATCTTCAGGAGGAGACATGGGGGTATACAACACAGAGTCCTCAATGCAGGAGAGGGCAGAACTAGAAGGTAGACCCTTTCACAGGGATCTTCATCCCTCTCCTCATCCTCCAAATCCTCCTCCATGTTAAGGAGGTCAGGATTATATTTCACCTCATCATCATCTGGAATGACTACAGGGTTAATCGACAGAGATAACGGAGGTGACGACAGCGATGAGGAACAGATGGTGTGCTTTTATGTCCAGTCAACGACAATCATACCGACTGGGGAGGCCCAGCAGATGGGACCGTAGTTATTGTCACTGGCAGTAACGGCAACAGGCAAAGTATCAGTTCAGAAAATGATACCAGCACAGCCAGAGAATCCATGGTTCCCATTAAAGGAGTCGTGACTGCAGGTGTTGATGGCACAGAACTCGACGATGGAGGTGACATACCATCTGTAGTATGTACGGCAGTGCCACAGCCAGGTCCCAACCTTGGTGTCTCAATGAGGGTCAGAGGGCGCTGCAGTTGGCGACGCCAGAGTGGATGACGATAAGGATCTACCCACCTTTAATGGAGACCTCAACCTCCGCAGTGAAGCAGTTTGATCTCTATGCTTGTGGTGATGGCTGGAGGAGGGCTTTGCTGACCATTGTTCTTTTTCCTTACTGCGCTCTGAAGTCCTCCTGACCATGGCAGCACTGCCAAATACCAGGGAGATTCCTTCCCAGAGGAGCTGGGCATGAGGGAGAAGTCGGTTTGGAGCCCAGAGTCTTGGTTGGTGTTTTCATGGCCTTTATGGTGTTGAAGGTTTCTGAAGCCTTCTTTCAGCATTACCTTGTAACTTGGCTGACTCCCTGGTAAATCCTGCAGGCCCTGACATTGTGGAACAAGCCCAACAAACAACTGTGTAGGTCGTTTTCCTTGTAGATCTTGCAACAGCAGGTACAAAATCTAAATAAAGGGCCTTTCAATGGAGGCATGCAGGGAAAATGTCAACACATTCAGTGACAATGAAAACATGAAATAGAAAAAATAAACTTAAAAAAATGATGGCGTTTCTCAACATGTCTGTTGAGTGGTCGATGGCAGACAAACATAGAAACATAGAAGTTGACGGCAGATAAGGAACGCCCATCCAGTCTGCCCATTTCTTTTTCTACCTTATGAATGTGCCACCGGCCTTTGCTCTGTCAATGGCCTATCTATTCATATTCATCTGTATTGCTCCCTTGTAACATGGCACAAAAGTAGATGGTGAAATCGAGGAATGAGATTGGTCCAAAGGCATCAGCTGATGAAAAGCCAGCATGTAGTAACCCAGCAGTAGAGCCCGCTCTTGCAGTACCTGTGTAAACCAGGGTGACAGAGGCAGCACTCAAATGAAAGAATATCGGTAACGCGCTTTGAAACAGAGGTAGAGACACAGTTTGTGTCGGCATGTATTCTCGCCTGTAGATGGCGCACGTCATGCAACACTGAGACAATCAGTGTCGGGAGGTGGGGGAGTGCTGTAGTACTGTGGGGTATATGGGACTGAAGCGTGGGGAATGGCAGAAGTGAAGAAGGCATAGAAATGGCTGAACCACAAACAGGCGCGTCTCAGTTGAGTCACGTATAAGTGAGCATGACGTATTAGGGCTAGTAAAATGACTCGGGGCGCAACAAATGCCTTTTGAGACAACACAATACAGCTATCTTGGAACATGTTGGCACGAGTACAGATAAAAAAAGAGATCTGTCCCAGAATGCAGCAGTATTATTATTTCACACGCTCTTAGAGCGAAGGATATACAGTTAAACTGTCGGTTAGAATAAAAAAAAATACAGTGGTGCTTGTGTGAGGCAGCAATGTCAGCTCATGTTACGAACTAATTAGTGCACACAGATAAATAATATGTGGCTGAATGTGCAGCGATGGCGATACATTGCAAAGGTTCAAAAGCACTACCCTGCCGCATTGTTTGTGCATTAAAATGAGTCATGTTGTTAATATCTATGCGCTTGTAAGTGAAACTGTATTATTCAAAATACTTCCTTGCACTTGCCATGTTGTGTGTAATCCCTCAGCGTCGGGCTCTACCGGTGGATAATGCCGGAAGCACTCGGCCTGTGGCCCTCGGCACCAACCCTACCCCCACCCGGGCATTAATCCACTGGTAGAGCCCTCCTCCTGTCGGGATTAATGCTTACTTATGCCTATCCCATGCCTGTTTGAAGCCCTGCACTGTATTCATATCCACCACTTCCTGAGGTAGGCCGTTCCATGCATCCACCACCCTTTCTGTGAAAAAGAACTTCCTCACTTTACCCCTTAATCGGCCTCCCTCTAATCTCATGATGTGTCCTCTTGTCCTGCAAAAGAACTGAGGGGCAATGGGGTCACCCATGTTTTACAGGCATCAATGTTACATGTCATTGTGGGCATCATCCAGCTAGCAATAAGTTTCAGAATGGTCCTGGTGCTTACAGCTTACAGTTCCGAAAGTATGGCCCAATGGAGATGTCCTCATTGAAGATCTACTGATTAGCAAGGGATGAATTAAGCTGCTGCTCACTTCCTTCACTGAACTGTTTCACTGTCACAAAACAACTGCAGAATCTGTGTTAGTTTAGAGGCATGAAATTAAGTTACATAATGTTAAGTGTATAAATTAACCCTATTGCTAATGCTACTTTCAGTGAGCATTCACTCTTCCTAGAAATTATAAAATCAGGTGACTCCCTTTACAATATAATGTGCTAATTAAGAACTAGCAAGTGCTGTTTTAAGTTAAGCCACTTGAGGCAAGTGAGCTGCAGCAGATTACCTGTACCTTAAAAGGTACACTGTCAGCCAAACGCTGACTTTTACACCCCATTACAACAAGCGCCTGAAGTCATTTTTAGTCATAGTTAATGGATTTATGCCATCAGATATACCAGTAATGTTACACTGTAGTCTTTTATTTACATTTCTGAGTCTTTCTAGTATTGTGGACAACCCACTCGTATTTCTGGTCGCTGATCCCGATGCGTGCTCACACTACCAACATGGCTTCCAAAGCACAGGTAAACTCGACCATAAATAAGTTTGACAAATTTCAAACGTTATTCTAGCAGTGCATTTTATAAAGCAGCTAAGTGAGCTGAGCTGAAGAAAGTAGGTTACTGAAAGAAATGAGGGCTGTTTCATACTAATATTCAACTTTAAAAAGTCAAGCCGTGACACCAGGCATGTGCACAAGCATCCCACTTATTCACATGCCCAGTGTCATGGCTGGACTTTTTAAAGCCAAATGTCAGTATGAAACAGCACTCATTTCTTTTAGCAACCTTCTTTCCTCAGCTCAGCTCACTCAGCTGTTTATAAAATGCACTGCTAGAACTAACGTCTGGAATTTATCAGACTCGTTTATGGATGAGGTTACCTGCACATTGGAAGCCAGGTTGGCAGTGTGAGCACGATTGGGATGAGTGGACCAGAAATATGAGCGGGTCGTCCAGTTGAGCCATCAGATCTTCATCAACTGGTGTATGAAGGGTTGCTACATTTATTTAACCGTTTCACCAGGAAGGCATACTGAGCAGATTGTTCGTTTCCAGATGTGTCCTGGGGGCCGGGGTAAAGCAGTCTATGTAACAGCTGCATTTTGTATCACAGAATAGCATATATTAGTTACACATATATGTATTTATAGGTTTGCCGCATTTACATTCTAGGAGCACATATTACAATGGACTAAACAGGTATACAGTTAGAACGATAGCAAAAAGAAGTACTTGTGGTAGCCTAACAGAGCAGCCTAAAGGGTCAGTGAATAAGCAGATAACAGCATAAGCATGTGCAAGATTTGGGTGTCACCTGCCACCAAGGAAGTGAAACCAAGATGTGGTGTAGTAGGGACTTGTAATTAAAAGTAGAGAGTGGAGATAGTGTTTGACAATGGTCAGTTAGAATCAAGGACAGCAGAGCATGGTATGTTAGGGCAGGGTGTAGAGGGGCATGGTCACAGGGCATGACATCCAATACAGCGAGAAGAAGGGAACATAGAAGCAGTAGAGGGTAAGAGGGGTTAAAATTGCTGTGTTGGGAAGAGGCGGCATGCAAGCAGATGTTGTTGGTAGGAGCGGGCGGCTGGAGGGGAGCTGAGGACAGAGCTCCTGAGGGGTGAGGCACAGGAAGGCCCTGAAGATTGGGCCCTGTGGATTAGGGGTAAAAGATAGTTATTGGCAAAAGCAAGTAGGGGAGGTGAAGTTATGTATACCTCCAGATACTCATTATTAACTCAGATTATGTTGTCTGCACTTAGCCTAGTTCCATGTTTGTTATGCTATAACCAAGTCTAACACTATGGCCTCCTTGCAATTGTACATATATTCTGTTATTTTACTGTATCAGCCCACTTAGCCTAATTCCATGTTTGTTATGCTGTAACAAAGTCCAACACCATGGGCCTACCTGCAACTGTACCTGCATTTGCATTTTACTGTATCAAATTATTGTTGCTTTTCTTGTTGCTGTCTGTACTTTACTGTATACAATTACTGTCGTTGTTGCTCACATGTATGCTGTATTTATGTGTCTGTACTGTTCTCTCCTGGTTGCCCCTGAAAAAGGGACTGTATTGTCTCAGAGGGCTTACCCAGTTACCAAAGGTCAATAAACAAATAAATGCAGGAGGGAGGAGAGGGCTGGGGGGGTTGCGATTCAGATGGGGGTGGGGCATTCCACAGCTTGGGAAGGCAGACTGACCAGCAGTGGTTGACCTGTGGGGAGGACCAGGAGTCTGGCTTCACTGCTGAGGGGTGGCGGTAGACAGAGTAGAGCAGAGGTAAGGGGGTAGTGAAGTAAATCAGAATTTAGCATAAAGGAATCCAGAATGGGTAAGGTGTCTGGAGTCACGGATGGGAGGGGAGGGAGAGGGCACTGTAAAGATCGCAGTGATGGGTGCGGGGGAGGGCAGGATAGAGCAAACCGACAGAAGGAGTTACAGAAGGTGTCCATCCTGGCCAGTATGAAATTGGTAGTGGCACTGCAGACTAGCTGATACATGAACATTAAGGGTAGAGTATTGAAGGCTTGCATCCGACAGTGTGAGCAGGTATTCCAAAATCTGATTAACTGGACATGTAAAAGAGTCCAGATGGCAAGAAGCGGACCATATGGAAAAACGCTTCCATTTGAAGGCATACATAGAAACATAGAAGTTGACGGCAGATAAGGACCGCAAGGCCCATCCAGTCTGACCATTTCTTTTTCTACCTTATAAATGTGCCATCGGCCTTTGCTCTGTCAATGGCCTATCTATTCATACTCATCTGTATTGCTCCCTTATGCCTATCCCATGCCTGTTTGAAGCCCTGCACTGTATTCATAGCCACCACTTCCTGAGGTAGGCCGTTCCATGCATCCACCACCCTTTCTGTGAAAAAGAATTTCCTCACATTCCCCCTTAATCGGCCTCCCTCTAGTCTCATGCTGTGTCCTCTTGTCCTACTATTTTTCTTATATTTAAACATGTTAAGACTCTTTCACCTTGTTAATGCCCTTAAGGTGTTTGAATGTTTCAATCATATCACCTCTCTCCCTCCTTTGCTCAAGGGTATGGTGTGTCTGGTGGAGAGTTTTCTAGCAGCCACCAGAAAATCCACCACTTTGTGGGAGACTCCAAAGCAAGCAATGGCTATGCTTTCAGGAGCCAGGTGTGAAGGTGAAGGGACTTCAGGTTGGGGCGAACCAGATTACCCTGGTTCTGGGTCAGAAGATCGTGTTGGAGTGGCAGTGGTATTGGGGGCTCCACTGCTAGTTGTTGCAGGAGTAGGAACCAAATCTGGCGCGGCCAGAAGGGGCTAGGAGTATTAATGTTGCACCTCCCTGTTTCAGTCTGAGGAGCTCTTTCTGAATGAGAGGAAAGGGAGGGAAAGCATAAAGAAACTGCCTTGTGCAGGCGAGGAACAGTGCATCTTGCCAGAAAACTCCAGGCCCAAGCTCAAATGAGGAGAAATTTGGCAGTTTTGCGTTGTGCTGAAATGCAGAGGTCCAGGTCTTGCAGAATTATGCCTTTATGTTTTATTTGTTTATAGATGAGATTCTTTCATAATGTTTAATGTATATAACTGATTGGATGATGAGGTCAAGAATATTAAGTTGATTTTGGGGTATAAAATGACATAAACTCTCCTCAGCTAACCACGCCTCTGACGAAGAGTTTACACCTGAAGCGCCAGGGCTAGTGACCAGAGGATACATCTCTCAGTAGCTGTGATTATTTTTTTGCAATAAAGCAGTGTATTTTTCAAATTTATATTGCTGTCTGTGGCTGTCACTCTTGAGTGTGGTCACTTGGACCTTGGTTGCAATTTTGGGCTAGTTGCCCCTGATCTGAACTACCCACGTTTTGTCGTGATTTGTGGTTCACCAGTGGATTTTCAGATTCATTTTGGAACCTGAGGGCCAAAACGCCCCGAAACCCTAACCCTATTCCAGAACAATGAAAGAAAAGGAAGCAGAAAAAAAACAAAACTGTCCATAGGCGAACTATGTACACAATACTTCACTGTGACACATCACATATGCTGTGACCTTTCAGCAAGAAATTTGCCCTGTGGCAGGGACTGCAGAACTGTTTATTGTAAGGTTATGAGGACAGGTCAAGTGGGAGGTCAAGCATACTGAGGGATCCCCCTGGAAGAAACAACATTACTATGTTAAGTAATTCTTTCTTCTCACCCCAGGAATCCCTCCATATGCTTGATTTATGCAGATTATAAAGCAGTGTTGTTGGGAGGAGGGAACAGAACCTACCAAGGGAAAAAGGTCTGTAGAACTGCAGTGCCAAATCTGGCATCCAATCTGGACTGTACATCCAAGCAGTAGTGGTTAGTGAAGGTGTGTACAGTCTTCCAGGTAGCTGCTTTGCAGATGTCGAGCAAGGGAATGTCCCTTGTTGCTTCCACTGAGGCTGCAATGTCCATAGTGAAGTGAGCCCGGAGACCATGAGGCAGCTGTTTGCCAGCCCTACTGTAGCAGAATTGGCTGTAAGAGACTATCCAGCGAGAGATGGTTCTTTTAGAGGCTGGTCTGCCTTTGCCCACCTCGCCATAGGTGAGGAAAAGTTGGGTGTGAGAGGACCTAAGCTCTTGGTGTGCTCTAGAAAGTAGGTCAGTGCCCTTTTAACGTCCGGCTGTGGAGCCTGCACTCACTAGGAGTGAGTTTGTCTGTAAAAAAGACAGGAAGAGTTCTAGATTTGTTGAGGTGGAATTCAGACACCACTTTGGGAAGGAATTTCCTGTTGGTCCTGAGGACCACTTTATCCCTGTGGGAAACAATGCAGTTAGGTTCAGTGCAGAGAACCTGCAGCTCTGATATCCTCCTAGTCGATGTGACAGTCACCAGAAATACTGTTTTCCAGGTGACATACTAAGTCTGCTGTAACCACAGGTTCAAATGGAGACTCCATTAACTTGGCTATACTGGGGGGGGGGGGGACATGTTTCCCTAGGTGGGGGTTGAAGGAGCATCAGACCTTTAAAGAATGTTTGAAAATGGGATGAGAAATTACAGTTTTCTCTTTACCAGCTGAGATGTAAGCTGACAGGAGTGGACTTTTAGGGATGGGGGCCTGAGGCCTGATGCTTGCAGGTGAACCAGATAGTCTAATATAGAGGACAGACTAGCTTGCAGTGGGCCAATATGTCTGTCTTTATACCAGAAGGAAAATCTCTTCGATTTGGAAGCATAGGCCTTTTTGGTGCTGGGTTTCCTGACAAGTCTAAGAACCCTCAGGACTCCTTCTGAGTACTGAGAGTCTGGGAACTCTAGCTCTTCAAGTACGAGGCCTTGAGGTGACATGACCTGATGTTGGGAAATGTTATCCCTCCCTGAGGCATGGTCAGGAGTCTGTGGCATAAGGGTAGGCAAATGGGTTGTTTGATTGACAGGGCGAGGAGTAGGGAGTACCATGGTCACCCTGCCAAAGTCTGGAGCCACCAGGATCATTGTTGCTGGTTGCCTTCTGAGCTTGAGTAGCACTCTGAAGATCGGGGGAAATGGAGGAAAGGTGTACAGGAGCCTCCCTGTCTAGTTCAGGGTCAGAGCATCCACTGGCACTGAGCCCAGTGCTGGAGGCCTGCAACAGTACAGGGGAAACTGATGATTGTCTTTGGAGGCAAAAAGGTTTATCTCTGGGATGCCCTACCTCCTGAAGACTGTGGCAAGTACTTGCCTGTTTAGGGTTCACTGGTGGTGGCCCTAGCTGATACGGCTTAGGGAGTCTGCCAGCACATTGTCCTTGCCTGGTAGGTGACTGGCAGTTGGTTGCATGTCTAGGGACTAAGCCAGTGAACAGATCTTCATGGGCTCTGTGTACAGCTTTGAGGATCTTGTGCCTGTGCCTCCCCTTGCTTGTTGATGTAGAACATGGTGGTAGTGTTGTCTGTCCTTATTTGGACAGACTGACCCTTGAGCTGAGGGGTGAAGGCTTTCATGGCCAGGTACACAGTTCTGAGTTTGGGGAGGCCTATGTGACACTTCGACTCTCTGGGAGACCACATCCCACTTATGGACTGGCCTGCCAGGTGTGCCCCCCACCCTAGCAAGGAGGCGTCTGTAATGAGCACTCTGGAAGGTTCCTTCTGTTGGAAGGGGATTCCTTCCCTGAGGTTGTGCCTGTCTTTCCACCAGCCCAGTGCTTGCAGAAGAGACTTTGTGACTGGAATCAGCTTTGATAGGGAGTCTCTATTTTGGGACCAATGAGTCCTCAAGTGACATTAAATGTCCCTCATCTGAAACCTGGCACATGAGCTACTACTGTAGTGGAAGCCACGTGGCCCAGGAGTCTCAGGAAGTGCCTGGCTGGCCTTGGCTGGCCGAGGACAAACGAGACTGCTAGAATCTGGAGGTTTTCCACCCTGTCTGCTGGAAGCAGGGCTTTTCCTTGCTGAGTGTCCAGCTCTGCCCCAATGAACTCCAGCAGTTGAACTGGCTCTAGCTGGGACTTTTCTATGTTGATAAGGAAGCCCAGGGATTCCAGGGTGAGCTGTGTGAGATGGAGAGAATCTCTAAGGTTTTGGGGAGACCTGTCTGTTACCAGTCAGTCGTCCAGATAAGGGAAGAAGGACATGTCCTGTCTTCTGAGATGGGCTGCAAATATTAGCAGGCACTTTGTGAAAACCCTGGGGGCTGAGGAAAGGCTGAATGGGAGTACTGCAAACTGGTAGTGGCTGGAGGGCAGTCTGAACCTGAGATACTTTCTGTGAGAGGGCCTGACAGGAATGTGCAAGTAGGCGTCTTTGAGATCTAGGGAGGCTAGCGAGTCTCCCTGTTGCAAGGAGGGGATCACCACAGACAGGGTGACCATCTTGAATTTGGGGTTGATCAGGTGCTTGTTCAGGTACCTGAGGTCTAGAATGGGTCGCCAGTCCCCGTTTTTCTTTTGGGTGAGAAAGTATCTTGAGTACAGGCCCCTTCTCCACTGGGAGGGTGGCACCCTCTCTACCGCATTTGCTAGGAGGAGAGTCTTGACCTCTAACAGAATCTTCTCTGTAGGGGTTAGAAATTTAAAACTCCTGTGGCCCTGCTGTGAGGGGAATGTCTTGAACTGCAGGGTAAGCCCTTGGCCCACTACCTCCAGCATCCACATGTCTGTAATGATATTCTGCCACTGATGGAGGTAGTGGGCCAGCCTTCCCCCTAGTGGCAGTGGGGAGGCGACCTGGGCATTCCCATCAGGGGTTTTGTTTGGACTGAGCTTTTGGTGTGGGGGTGGGTTCAGTGCACTTCTGAGCTCTCCTCCCCCTGAAGTATACTCTCATCAATACTCCATAGGCATGGGCATAGGGTAGAAGGTTCTAGGATAATAACCCCTACCTCTGCCCCCCTACCCTGGGGCTTGTAGGAGGTGGAGGGTTTCTCTTTTTCTGCATTACTTTTGTAGGCAGTTTTATATTCTTCCACCTTTTTCATGTATGCCTCTGTTTTGTCCCCAAAGAGAGAACTGTTCTCGCAGGGGAAGTCCATAGCTTTTGTTTGGGTGTCCTGAGAGAGGTTGGTTGTTCTTGACCAGGCAAACCTCCTTAGTGAGATGGCCTAAGCCATGGATCCAGAAGCAGTGTTGTTGGCATCTACAGCCATATGGAACTGGTACTTTGTGGCATGTAAGGCACTTCTGACTGTTTCTGCCAGGTCTTGGGCTATGTCATTTGGGGCTTTCTGGCTAATGTCCAGAACTGAGTGCCACGGTGCCTTTTGGTACTATGCAGTGTATGCCATATAAGTAGAGAGGCGTAGCAACAGAGAGGCTGTGGTGCAGGACTTCTTGCCCATGCTGTCTAGTTTCATAGACTCCTTATCTGGAGGCTGGGAGGATAAAGGCACTTTAGCCTTGTCACAGGCTGCAGCTTATACCACCCCCTCATGGTCAGGATGGGTGTAGAGGGACTCAGCATTTGTTTTGTCCAGCTGGTATTTTTTTTTCTATTTTTTTGTCCACACCTGGAATGGTAGTGGGATTTTGAAGAAGTCTGAAGGTGACCTTGCGGAGAGACTTGTGTACTGGAAGGAGTAACCTCCTTTGGAGACCAATCATGACAAGGAAGTCTACCTCTTCATCACCCTCAGTAGCCTCTTGAACAGAGAGGTCAAGAGTGTCCACCATCTACTGGGAAAAAGTATAATGGGAGGAAAAATCCTCCTAACCATGAGAAGGTAAGCCACATTTCTGATCTGGGGACACATCAGGCTCTAGGATTCACCCTCCTCCTCCTCATCATCACATTCTTCATAGAAAAATACCTGGCCTTGGTCAGAGTTAGTGGGGATAGGAATGTGAGGGCCAGTTGGGGCCCCAAAATGTTGTTCATAGCTCGAAAAGTAAGTAAGTAAGTAAAATTTATTTTTTAAGCGCTTTTCAATACCAAAGAGCTGTACAAATAAAACAATTAAAATACATACGTATAACACAAACAACAACAATAACAATATAATCACAATAAAATTACAATAAAATAACTCTCCGTATGCCTTTTGAAATAAATAAGTTTTTAATTCTAACTTAAAGCTCTCAACGGTCAGGCAGCTTCGTATTCGACGAGGTAGAGAATTCCACAGGTTAGGGGCAGCATAAGAAAATGCCCGTGCTCCAGATGTTTTTAAATGAACCCTGGAAACCTCTAGCAATCCCTCGTCGGTGGAGCGGAGTAAGCGAGAGGGACAGTAGGGAACAAGGAGATCTTGGAGATACCGGTCCCTGTCGTGTGTATGAAGGCGTTGTAGGTCAGTAACCCGACCTTAAAGGTGATCCGCCACTGAACCGGCAGCCAGTGCAGTTCACACAGCACAGGCGTGATATGACTTCTCATAGATGTCCCAGTCAAAAGCCTGGCTGCTGCGTTCTACACTAGCTGCAAGCGGCGGATATCACCCCGGTAGCCCTAGGTACAGGGCATTGCAGTAATCAAGGCGAGAAGTAACAAAGGCATGGACCAGTGTCGGAAGGTCAGCCGGAGGAACAAGGTGTTTCACCGGCGATATTCTAAGATGGTAAAGGAAGATTTGACAGCAGATGACACCTGAAATTTCAGGGTCAAACTGCAATCAATAATAACGCCCAGGTTATGCACCGGTCTGAGGTTGAGAGCTGGGCACCATCGATCCATACGCCTGAAGAAGTCCAGCCTACAACCCGCCTCAAGGCGACCTGCGTCCACCACCAACACCTCAGTCTTATCCGGGTTTAACCTTAGCCAGCTGGCACTCATCCAATCCTTGATCTCGGATAGACAGTTGTTAAGTATAGAGACTGTATCTTCCTGTCCTGGGACTAAAGGACAAATACAGCTGGGTATCATCTGCATAGCAGTGAAAACCCAAGCTGTATTGCCTAATAATGTCTCCCAATGGCAGCATATAGACAGCGAACAACATGGGTGCCAAGATGGACCCCTGCGGAACCCCACAGGGCAAAGAGACAGCGTCAGAGGAATAAATTCCAGTGATAACCCTCTGTCTCCACCCCATGAGAAAAGATTGAAACCATTGCAGAACCGTACCAGACAGTCCTCAATAGAACCGCAGACGTTCCAAAAGCACACCATGGTCCACAGTGTCAAATGCTGCAGAGAGATCAAGAAGGACTAGAATAGTACGAGCCTTTCGATCTCTCGCTATCAGGAGATCATTTAGAACCCGGACAAGAGCAGTCTCAGTACTATGTCTTTTCTTAAATCCTGATTGAAGAGTATCATAGACACTGTGATTTGTAAGGTGGTCATCCAGTTGCAGTGCAACCACCTTTTCAATAACCTTGCCCAAAAAGGGCAGGTTAGAGACAGGTCTGTAGTTAGCTGGGCAGTCCGATTCAATGAAGGTTTTTAGGGTGGTGACGACCACCTCCCTTCTGAGTTCAGGAAAGATCCCTGCTCCAAAGATTTCCAGACAATTTCAGCAATGGTCGGACAGATATATCTCACAACCCAATAACGAGGCGTGGGGCCCGGATCAAACTACAGCTGGTTGGACGTACAGTCTGGACAATCCTCACAATGTCCATGAATTACGGCCTACCAAAGTCAAACCAGGTGACACAGGTGTTTGTTTCCCCCCACCGATCACTGCAAACCCTTGAAGAGTGAGCCTGGCCGATATCCGACCTAATGCTGGCAATCTTATCAGCGAAAAATCGAGCAAGCTCATCACACTTTATTTGTGAAAAATCTCTTCCAGACTGTAGACAGAGTGGATTGCACAATTTGTCAACAGTCCAAAAGAGTTGAGATGGTCGATTTCACGCAGCAGCAATCTCCCTGGACAGGAATTCTGCCTTCTTACGGGTTATTGCCGATTGATAGATAACATAATGATCCATCAATCTAAGTTTGTCAGCATCCAGGCAAGATTTCCACCAGGCCCTCTCTAGCCTTCGCCCCACTCTCCTCAGTTCCTTCAAAGACTCATCAAACCATGGAGTCTTTGGGCGCTGAGTGAGCAGGTGAACACGAACAGGAGCAATTTGGTCCAAGGCCCTGCTCACTGCCTTATTATAGGCAATAACAAGGTCCCCTGGACCCATGCTCTCACCCGAAACACCCGATAGGTCCAGTACCGCTAACAGGCCCTCTGGGTTTACTCCCCTTAAAGGGCGATACTGGACCATCTCTGTAGGGGCAGGCCTATTAGGGGGTGCCCCAAAACTGAATCTTATGGTGTGATGGTCTGTCCACACATTTGGTTCCACCCCCAGATGTGAAACATCCAAATCCAGTAGGAACACCAGGTCCAAAGAGTGTCCCCTAAATGGGTAGCAGAGGTAACTACCTGTGACAGGCCCAACATAGACATAAGTTGGAGGAAGTTCTTTCCAAGTCCGAGTTCATCGTGACCCAGGCATTGAAGTCACCCAGTATTAACCATCCAGAGCTACAATGCCATGTCGATGATGAAGTCTCCGAACTCCTTCAGGAATTCACCACCATTGCCGGGTGGACAGTAGATGAGGAGAATCCTAAACTCTGCACCTGCTGCCAGGATACACTCAAAGGATCTGGCGTTACCCACTGGCACCTCCACAAGGCTCAGATCTGATCTAAAAAAGATGGCCACTCCCCGCCCCTACGATCCAATCTCGGACGATGCATCACCAAGAACCCAGCCGGAGCAGCAGAGTCTAAAATAGGACCGTATTCTCATCCAGCCAGGTCTCAGTGATACATGCCAGGTCAGATGTTGCAACAAAATCTGCAATAATAGCAGTCTTGTTCCTAATAGACCTGGCATTACATAAAACCGCCCGAGTTGGATGGGTTTTCGTAGAGGATCGCAGTACCTGCCCACAATCTGAGGAGCCCTTGGGTATGGGAATCAGGCAAGGAGGACCCCTCTCCTGATCCCATTATGCCCCAGGGCGTCTCCTTGACCCAACTATCCCCATCTGCCTACCCCCCTCCAATCTCCCACTCTGTCCAGCCCACCCATCCCCTAAACGCCTTCTCACTATTCCTGCTTTACGACAGTTTTTAAAAACATCATCAGACAACCGAGGACAGTGAAAGGACGGAGGTCCCGGAGCAGAGTGGGAGAATAGCGCCTGACCGTTTTAAGCCCCATCAAACACATCATTAACAACAGATATCTAATAACTAACTCAACTTAACAACCTATCTTAATTAACAAATAATATTATTAACCAAGGAAAACCTATAAAGAAAATAAAAAAGTCATATAATATCATAAAATCAAAAAGCATAGAAAGGTGAAGAAAATTTAAAATAATATAAAAGTCTGCTGGTCATCCAATACTAAAATTCCAGGCTCTCAAAAATTCGAACAATCAGAGTCAGGCTGTCTTTTTGAAATGAGCAAAATAAATTTTCCATTCTAATCCAAAGGCAGAAGGCAGAAGATATCACAACTACCATATGATGGAACTAGCCCCCTTCGCTGCGGAATTCCGATCCAGGCTGGACCCTTAGCAATAACCCCCGGAACGATGTCCACCCACTGGTAGACCACTCCAGTAGGTTTAGGAGACTTCAGCAATTCTCACCCGCCCACCAGCAGGTCGAAGCCAGAGTCACCCGCCTCGGTCCCAACCAGCACCAGCCACCCCAGGCAGCTATCCCGTAACACATATACAGGCCAAGACCATCACAGATCACAGAGTCCAAAGGCAAATCTTGTTCAAAGTCTCCAGAAATTCCTCATAATCAAACAGCAGAGACCGAGGATCAACCACAATCTCCTCCCGGGGGTCAATCACACTCTCCTCCCAGAGCTTCAGCAATCTCAGACACCCCAATGTAATGTGATTCAGTGCCAGGATATTCCAAAAAGTCTCCCCCCTTGGATTCAAAATATATCAGGGGCTTAAGTTTAGATAAGTTTAGATAACTCCTGTAGTAGTCCAGCCCAACTCCCAAAATCCCTGAATAACTCACGGTTCATGAGTAGTATTCCAATGTTCCCAGAATCATAGAGCCAAATTTCCCAAATGTCTTCACTCATAAAGTGCAGCACAACTCACAATAAAGAACAAGACAAATATTCTTCAGCAGCCGTGCCTCGCATAAAGGTATCCAAACAACTATTCAACTATTCGCCAGTTCCTGAAAGCATACAGAACGCAACACCGCTGTCGCCGCCTTACCTCCCCTTAACACAGAGATTCCAGCATATTTTAACAAGCAGTACTCTTCATCGGATGTCCAGAATCGCATAAAGGATAAAAAGGCAGAATGGAAAGCAACTTCAGCGAACTTCAGCAAGCTCCAGCAGACAAATGAAAACAGCTCCAACAAACGTAGAACGAAGAAAAAAACAATCATAAAAACGATCAGCAAACGGACATACAATACAGTGACAAGCACAGCGTGGCCGCCATCTTGCATCCAGTTTTTGTTCCTATCTGATTTAATTGCCAAGCCTTAGCCATGTCCTCAGGTGAGGGCATTTTTGTTGCAACACTGGCATCTCCATTTGTTCTTCAGCGGGAAGGGCAGTGATATGTTTTCCTCTTTGTTTCTTTTTAGCAGGAACCTGCTTGGTATATCTTTTTTGCTTGGCTTGACCTGAGTTGCTTTTGTCTGAGGCCTGATTCTCTAGGGAGGGGGGTTCCTTGAAGGACCTATCTTTTGATCTGTGATGGGAGGAGTATCCCTCTTCGGAAGATTTATGAGAGGGGGAGGCAGACTGAGAGGTCATGATTTCTAGTCTTTTGGCCCTTTTCTTGACCATTTTAGGGCAAAACTTAGTGCAAAGTTCACAGTTAGCAAAAATGTGGCTTGGACCTAAACACTTTAAACACAGATTGTGGCAGTATGCCTTTGCTACGATTTTAAAAACACTTAATGCAATTTTTGAATCCTGTAGGTCAAGTCCTTTTCTTAGGTCTATCTGACATACCAAACCCGTCAGAAGACTTTAAAATCAGTTCCCAAAAGAGAAAAATAAAAACTTTGCGGTCAGTTCCCAATCGCGAATATCGGTTCCTGTGAAAGCAAAAAGAAAGAAAATTTAGCAGTAAAAGTGGTTCCCACCTCAGTGGTGGAACCAATAGAAAAATAATTGCAAGGCACCAAAAAGGAGATAATTTACCTCAAAAAGATTTTTCCTGTGAGCGAAAATAAGCGCCAGAAATGTGAGAAAAAATCCCTGTCAGGGAGAGGTTTCCTCAGTTCCTGGGAACTGACAGGAACCAAGGAAAACCACTAAAAAAATATTAAAACTTTGAAAATAAGGCAAAAGTACCTTAAAGGCAGCAGCACTGATAAAGAAATAAGACATTTTAAAGAAACTAACTTCTTCAAGCGAAGAGACTAGAACAGCACTCCGGGGCAACTTGCTCAGTCAGGTGGATAAATGAATCTAACAGCAGCACCTACAGGCAGCAGTCTTCAACTACAACCTGACTGGCTAATGCCATTCTATCATTAGCATAAATTCTATCTCTAGGGCAGCTTAACCCAGCTGGCTTACCTGCATAAGTCAAGCATACTGAGGGATTCCTGGGGTGAGAATAAGAAGTTTAAGTAATTCTTGCTTCTTGGCACTGTCAGGTAAGGCCCGGGCAGCAGTCTTGGCCTTATGCCAGAGGGAATTTTGGTATTTCATCATATGTGCCTGGTAGCTGGCAATGCGCAGGCCAAAAATGCTGAGGCATACATATGTTTGCACAGAACATCTAGCTTCCTAGACTTCATGTCAGGAGGGAGCCAGCTAAGGTGTTTTGGTGCCCTAGATCTGTTGTGGGCTGTAGTAATAACTACTGAGCCCGCTTCAGGCTGCGGGGCATAAAAAGGTTTGCCTGATGGTGCAAGATTCAGGGAGCTCTAAAAAATCCAGTAAATTCTTTTTGGTCATGTCCTATTCCTCCAGGGCAAAACACATGGCAGCCTGAAGTTGCTGCATCATGGAGAGAAAGGAAGGGACTTCTGGAGGCAACCTGGGAGTGTTAATGACAGAGCCCTCATTACAGGTCAAGATGGTAGAGCTGGTACCCTGTCCACAAGGGGTCTCAGTTAGCTCCTCAAGGTCCTCCTCCTCCTGCAAGATAAGGATAAGGGCTGGGTTATATAGTTACAGGTATCATCAAGTGCCAACGGGCAGGAGGGGGGAGGAGGCTGGCAACAACGGTGGCTGCTGCGGAGGAGGGTGCTGTGACACAGATGGGCCAGTGCATCATCGAGAGGAGAGGCGTCAGCATCCTTGTCAACAGTAGAATAGTGTTACATAGGGCAGACAATAGGCAGCATATCATCTTGGAGAATGTGAGGAGAGTCACTTGAGCATCGGCGCCTGGCTGAGAAAGGGGTGTGACAATGTGGGTCGACAGTGTGGATTGTGAAACCGTCGACGGCACACTGGGGGTTACCAAGTAAGAGGCATCTACTCCTAACTCCAACTGTTGTGGCAGGTCGACGGGCATCGATGGCAGCACAGAAACCATACCTATAGCAGGCCTGTGAGGAGACCTGGAGAGGAGCGGGGGCAATCTATCCTTGTCCCTATGTTTGTGCTTTGGCTGGACTTACCCTTGGATTTGGATGACCTGAAAGTGGTCAAGGAGCCCAGCAACGCGTATGTCTCATAAGACTGTTTAGAAGCAGCCTGTTCTGTAAGCTGCTTGTCCATGATGGGGCACTTGTTTCTTCAGTAAAAAGTTTTCCAAGGTGCTTTTGTGGTGTCACCTTGTCACAGAGTTAAAGCCCTTACAGATTTGGCATTCACCAACGTTGTGGCTGAGGCCTAAACAACAAACACAGACAGCATGGGAATTGCCAGTATATATTTTATCCCCACACTCACAGTAAAGAAACAACTCTGACGGCTCCTTCACCGATGTACAGGCCATCGACTAAATGCTTAAAAAGTGATTGCTGTGTTCAAAAGAAAAGATAGTGGCATGGTAACCAACAGCATTTCCTTATGGCATCCAATGAGTAGGAGCGACAGCAGGAAAAGAACTGTGGAGTGGAGGGGCCGCCCACACTTACATGCACAGTGATGCCTAACGTTGTCGTAGGCGGTCCCTGGCAGCACTGCTTGTAAACGTTTCTGTGTGGTCTTACCGCCTGATGGCTATACGTTCCAAAGGTGTGGCCTGATGAAAGAGATATCCTTGAATACTATTCGATTTTGGCAACATACCAGATGTACCCCTGTAAATATTTTTTAAAAATTTAAGAAAAAGGTGTAAGAAATGTGATAACATCTCAATGTGTTAGCCAGGGTTAAACCAGCTAAATCTTTAACATTGCATTACAAATAAGAGAGGTGTGGCCATCTCCTAACTGGTGATCTCCCCAGTGGTCACTTGTGAGCCTTTTATGGGCCAGAGCACACTATATAAAATATGAAGCCACAGCCTGGTTTCCATACAAGAAAGAGAGAAAGCAGTGGGACCTCAGCTCATACTGGCATGTTTAAATTTAAATAATAAAAGGTGTAATGCGTTTGCTGTGTCCTGATTGGCCAAGAGGGTTCAGAACCCACTGACTTAAGGGTAGACAACCACTGGGCCAGGAACCCTTCTGATAACGAGGACGCAGCGTGCCAAGATATCAATGCCTTCCAGAAAGAAGATTTCTGGCAGCCATCTTTGTTAAGTAAAACACATTAAAATTCCCAACTTGCCATAACAAACACACACATTTTTACACCTCCCCTCCCCAGCCACAACCTAAGACACACCTCACATATAGCAATAAAATATTAAAAGCAATCAAATCACCTCTTTTGTGTTGTGTGACTTTTATTAATTAGGCCTCCTATCCTCAATCTTGAGTTTCTTTAAGCATTCCTACCCCCCACAACGCTCCACCATGTCCTCATTCAACTGGACAAGAGTCCAGCCATTCCACCCACCTTCTGTACTGCTTCCTTACTTGTATTCAGTCTCCCCACTGAGTTCTTACATGCACTTTGTTCTTTTTTTTGTTTGTTTGTTTAAATTATTGTTTGCTTAGGCTACTAACGACCAGCACTCAATGATGCTATGACTGACCAGCTACAAAACACTCTCTCTCAAGCAGTAGCACTATGTTTACATAGTAAATGGTTCTCTCTCTCTCTCCCTCCCCCCTTGCTGTCCTTCAGTGATGCAGAATTGCTTTGTTTTTATAGAATCTCGCTCTCCTTCTCACACACTAAATGACTGCAGCAATTGTTACAAGCTGCTATGTCTAAAGTGATCTGCCACACGCTCTCAAGCAGTGTGTGTTTACACAGCATAGGCTTCCTCGTTATCAGCAATCAGCATCATCTCAGCAGGTTTCTGTCTCAAGCTTTCACTTAACGTTTGCAAAAACAGTAATTCAAAATAAACTAAAACCAATGAACTACAAAAAAAGAATAAAATAATTAAACATATGTATAAGGATTTGTGAATACAGTTAAAGAACAGCACCGTATGGTAGCCGAGAAAAACGTTTTTCCATTTGTATTGGAAAATGTAATTTTGCTTTTAATTTTATTTTATTTCCCTGTTTTTTTTTTTTCTCCATATCGCAAAATGATGCAAAAGAACCCATTTTATAAGCACAATAAGACACTTCAGAGTATTGGTTGTCTGTGGTTAATGCACTTCCAGGCGCTAAAGGCTCGTATAAATCCTTGGATCTTGCTCCTGTTCTAAATGACCTTTCTAATACTGACTGGTCCCCAGTCTCCCAGTCTTCCACCATTGATTCTGCCCTGGAATACTTTAGCTCCAAGATACTTGCCATCTGGGATTGCTATGCCCTCCAAAGATGTACCCCAATGCGGGACTCTCACCTCCCTTGGGTTTCAGCTAATCTGTTGGCCTGTCAACATGCCAGGGATCAGGCTTGGAAGTTGCACAATCAAATTGGCTCCTCTTTGCTCTCCAAAAATACTTCACTCTCAGAAATGCTTGCACCAAGCTGGCCCGGTGGCGCTGCAAGTTGAGGACATTGGTCGCTACACCTGCTTTCACATGACAGCAGGTTGAGGCAGGCCTGGGAGTCGCTGAGGGAGTGGCAGAGGCGAGAGAGGATTGAGCGTCCAGAGGACTACTCTCCTCTCGGGGAGGAGGTTCTGTCGTCCCACTCATCGACTGCCCTCTGGTGGTGGCTGGAGGGCAGTACGGGTTGGGAGGCATGCAACCGGAATCCTTGCGTTGGTGGGGAGGGGGGATGGGAGAAAACTGCGAAAAGAGAGCTAGCAGGCTCCATGATGGCCCGTCGCGTCCCCATGGCCGTCCCCACTTCTGGATTATGCTGGGGGGGGTAGAGAAAGCTGGCGCTCACCTCCCTGGCTCCGCCACAAGGGAATTATGGGTGGTTGGTCGGTGCAGGATGTGCGTGCACAGAGGATGAGTCCCTCCAAGGGAAGGCCATAGCCACCTGCCAGGCTCCAAGGCACAAAAACCTCTATGGAAAAAAGAAATGTTTGCACCAAGACAATTAGACTGGCCAAAGCTGAATACTTCTCAATCACTTTCAATTCTAATATCAACCACCCATCTAAATTCTGGAAGGTGGTTCACTCCCTGTTCTCCTCTTCTTTTCGCCCTCTGCCTCCTGTTCTGAAAGTGGATGATGGCCCCATAGCTGATCCCCTCCCTGTGGCCACTGAGTTTAACAAGTTCTTTACCTCTTGTGCCTCCTCACTTGTTTCCACTCTCCCTGCCTTCTCAGCTCCATCCTCCCTCCATCCCTCTCATGCGGATTCCACCTCATCCTCCTCTTTCTCCTTCTACCCCCATCTGATGTTCTAAATGCACTTCTGTACCTTAACCCCACTAAGGGTAAGTGCCCCTCTGGTCTCGACTCCAGAATCCTTTACCTCTCTGCTCTTGCTAATGCCACTCCCCTTACAGCTTTACTAAATGTGTCTTTCTCTCTTACTTCTGTCCCTTCTCTCTGGAAACATGCCACTGGTTATTCCCCTTCCAAAAGGAGGTGATCCCTCCTCCCCTGGAAACTACCAGCTTATCTCTCCTCCCTATTCTTGCCAAGCTACAGGAACACTTGTTCTATCCCAACTCTCTTCCTATCTTGATTCCTCCTCTTTCTTCATGCCTTACCAGTCTGGTTTCTGCAAACACCACTCCACCACCTCCTCCCTCCTGAGGCTCTCTGATGCCATACTCACTGTGATGGACCAGTGTCTCATCACCTCTGCTATCTTTTATCTATCTAGCCAAGGCATTTGATACGGCCTCCGGCCCCCTTCTGCTTGCTACACTCACTGCTGCAGGGCTCTCTATTGCAGCCACCAACTGGATTCATTCCTACCTTGTGGGTAAACACAATCCATACGGATTAGTGACAAATTCCCTTCCCCTTCCCATTAACACTGGTGTTCCTCAGGGCTTTGTGCTGGGCCTTATACTTTTCTCTATCTTCCTAAACTACCTCCCCACTGCCTGTCCTCTTACCTCTATCCACATGTAAGCAGATGATACTGTTTTGTTTGCATCTGGCCCTTCCTCCTTTGTTGTAGCTTCTAAACTGCAACATGATTTTGACAAAGTACAGTTCTGGTTTTGCTCTAACCAGTTATTTTTAAATGCTAAAAAGACTGTCGTCGTCATCTTGGGCACTAAGCAGAGACTCTCGTGGTTACACCACCTCCCTTCATATCACACTCTAGATGGGACATTACTTGAGGTCGCCTCCTCATTCAGGTACCTTGAGGTCTGGCTTGACCAGCACCTCACCTTTTCTAGTCACATTGATGCCATCCACAAAAAACAACACCCTAAAAAGGGTACGTTATACAGAAATCATGATGTATTCCTCTGCCAGCTCGCTGTGCCTTAGTCCAGAAAATGATCCTACCTATGTTTGACTACAGAGATGTAGTCTATAGTGTACTGATACTTCTTCATCTAATTCTGAGATGCAGTCTACAGTGTATCGATAATTCTTTATCTAATTCTGAGAACCTGTCATTGCTGGCAGGCTCACCGGATAAGGTATTCAGAAAATTGGATAAGGAAGTCAATGAAATAAATATAGAACCGGAATTTGTAGCACAATGTCCAGACACTATGTCTAACTACACAATTAAGGCTATAGCACATCCTATTATGGCTAGCACTGTTCTCCTGGATGCGTATAACGATTTAAAACACCACATTGAGGCCCTTTCTACTCTGATTACAGAACAAGTTTGGATCTAGCACAAAAAATAGAGAATTTGGAAGTACAGTGTTCAGTAAGAAGAGACAGAAAACCTTCTTTCCCTTCTTTACGCTTTTCACCAGTTTTAAAGAATGGTAGAAAGAAGGATAAGAAACCTAGAAACAGAAAAAAGAAAAAGAGCAAAACAACTAATGATAAGGAGAAGGTGGATAATAATGAACATATCATTTTAAAAATAACTGAGGAGACAATGGATCCTAATAAGGCTGACTTATTGTTAGTAAATCCTGTAAAGGAACAGCCCATAATAATTGCAACCAAGTCAGACGCTCCACAAAATTCTTTATGTCACTCAATGATAACTTCTAATAATATCCCTCCTGGTAGAGAAAAAAAACTTACAGAAAAGGATTTAGTGGAGGTGTCAGATATTAGCATGTCCCAATCAAGGAAAAAGGCAAGACAGGATATGGAAGTTTTAATTGATCCTAAATGAAGATCATATCCCCATCTTGAGCAAATAGCCTGTACAGAGAGGGAAGTTGTTTTCAAACTAGAGAAAATCTTTTGTAAAGTGTATGAAACAGATTAAATATTATTTAATACAATTTTACATCTTCTGAAAGCTGAATTGGAGTTACCCGAGGCAGCAGAGACTGTCATGTTTGTATACATAGAGATAATTCAGTAAGAAATATGCATGTTTATGTTCTTCTCTCAAATATGGACACAGTTAAAAAAATCTGGGCCAAACAATCTCTCCTTAATAATAATCTTGAAATAATGATATCTTCTCCAATAACTGGACTACGATTTGGAAGTATGCAAATGAGTGTGATACAATTTTAACACTCTCTACAGAAATTATTAGATCCACTTTATCTTTATTGAATTGGAATTTTGAGAAGAAAAACTTTTCATATACTTTGTTCATTTTTGGGAGTGAAAAATTTGAAGGGGAAAATAACTATAGCCTAGCCCCCCAGTTCGGATATTGTTAGCCTCCTTGTTAAATATTGCTATATCTCCCTTGGAAACTGAGTCAACAAGGAGGGTATATTTAGGGGATTCTGAAACACAAATAGACATTGTTGTTAACTCTTTTGAATTATACAATGTTTTAAAATAAAATGCCTATAAACTTGATGGTGCCATGTACATATTGTGGATTTTTTGAATTTGGAAAATAATGTTAAACAGGATGGGGAGGGTAGAAATAATAGGTGACTGTCTTTATCTAACGAAATGCTCTTGACTGATCCCACTATGGATGACAATCTTAACGTAAGTGATTCATTAGATATAATGGATGCAAATTTCCTATCATGGAATATAGCGGGATTGGGAACAAAATTAGCCGATCCTAATTGGAGGGAGTTTATTTTAAAATTCGACATACTTCTGTTTCAAGAAACTTGGGCAACGGCACAGATTTATTTAAATGTTTACGAATCGCTTTTTATCCATGCGGAAAAAAATAAAATATGGTAGGCCAAAAGGGGGGTTAATTACTTTTGTTAAAATAAGTAAAGGAATTTGGATAATTGAACAAGTTACCATTAATAATGAATCACTAATAAGGGTCATCAAGTTGGATATCTTTACCTTTTTAATGGTAAATGTTTATATTTCTCCCAACATTAAGGGAATATTGGCCCAATTAACTTCAAATATTGACTCCCTTCTCATAAAACATCAGATAGATAGAGTGCTTCTAGGTGGGAACTTCAATGCTCATTTAGCTAATTTTGATAACTTGTCAACTCTTCAATCTTCCATTTATCTGGGGGATCTATGCTCGAGAATTTCATCAGATAAAATTATAAATAATGCAGGACATAAACTTAAGGACTTTATTGTCACCACTAATCTCCTGATTTTAAATGGTAGAGGTAAAAGAGATAAGGACGGATCCTATACTTATTATTCCTCAAAAGGAAAAAGTATAATTGATTATTTATTAATCTCCCCAGAAAGTTATAGTTATTTCCACAATTTTAGAGTATGCATGAGACCGGAAAGTGACCGTGCTGCCCTGCTAGTAAAGGT
The DNA here is from genome assembly GCA_016271365.2 of Neoceratodus forsteri. Lineage (NCBI taxonomy): Eukaryota > Metazoa > Chordata > Ceratodontiformes > Ceratodontidae > Neoceratodus > Neoceratodus forsteri. Next base: position 1,090,060,394 of record CM057456.1, read on the forward strand.
ACAAACAGAAGAAGATAATGGGCCAGATATTCACAACTTCGCCCCGGGGCTAAATTAGCACTGCCCGGCGGGCAAACTTAGCCTGGAGCACAAAGCAAGCCATATTCAAAAGGAATAGCCCAGGGCAAACAGCTTCTGACTATAGCATGGGAATGAGGCCGGCAAACTGGGCGAAGAGTGCAGGGCAAACTTAGCCCTGGAATAAGACAGCTCTGAATATGGCAACCAGGAAGTGCAAACCACAACAGCAACACAGTGCACAGCGATGTGAAGGTAGGTAGAGGTGAACTATGTGGCCAATGTGTGTGCCAGCAAATGCGTGGACCCAGTACAGCTGCAGGCAGCAGCGTATGTGAAAGTACAGTGTGCAAAACTGTAAAATGTTCCCCGAACTGTTTGCGCAGTGTTAACATGTTTGTGTGGGTTTAGCGTAGGGCTAAACCGTTAGCCCGGTGCAAACACGTTTGCCCGGCGCTAAACTTTGCCATAATCAAAAGTGACATGCAAATGAGACTACTTAGGTAGTCTCTGGGCAAACATCCAGAATAGCATCTCATTATGCCCTGATTTGCATGCAGTTTGCACCGAGCTAACGGTTTAGCCCTGTACTAAACCCGCGCAAATGTCTTAGCGCTGCGCAAACAGTTTGGGGAATATTATATAGTTTTGAACACTGTACTTTCACATGCGCTGCTGCCTGCAGCTGTACTGGGACAACACAGCATAGGCACAGATGGTGGTGATGCTGCATGCAACTGTCACACTGTAGGTCATGCTACAGTGCACAGCAGACACTACAGTAGCAAGGGGGCCAGTAGTATGTGGACACAGCAATGCCTATGGTGTGTAGGGCAGTGATGATGACTGCATTATACACAGTGAGAGGCCCAACCTGCAAGTGTTTACTGACAGTGGACATTACTGTTACGCTGTTGTGTGACCCACAGATGCTGCACCTCTGGCATGGGATGCTCACAGTGACATATACATGTCCGGCTTTGTGTGCTGTGGCAGTTGTACAGCTGTGCGGTATGTGGCTGGGGGGGGGCATATATTATCAGAAAGGCACACTGGTGTTGGGGTATTCCCAATACTGGCCCATGTGCACTGCATGATGTGTCCCAGCCTTGTGGCCACCCATACACTCTCCCTTCAACATCCTCCATGCCCACAGTGCTGCATGTGTGTGCTGACATCTGTTGGTGTCCATAGAAGAGTGGTCTGCAGGTGCGTGCTGTATGGCCACACTGCCATGCTGTCCACTGATGGCAGGGTCACCACTTACTGCCTGGCATGGCTGAGACTGGTGGTAGATGATGGCATCATTGTGATGCCATCAGTTAGCAGCATGTTTCCTCTATGTTTGGCTTTGTCTATGTGTCATATTTACTTGTAAGGGTTACGCAAAACCGCGCAAACACCACACAAAGCCAAAGTGTCGCGCAAAGCTGATTGCCCAGGGGTAAGACAAGCTTTTCCTAGGCGGTAATGTGCACCGCGCTAAGTGTCACGCTAAGTCGCGCAAAACCACTTTTCGCGGCGCTAGTCACTGAATATAGCATTGCGCCTGTATTCATGTCAGTTTGCCCCTTTCATACATTATGATTTTGCCCGGTGCTAATGCAGTTTGCCCGCACTATTTGGCCTTTTGAATATAGCAGACCCGTGCTAATCCCATGCTAAACCTGCGCAAACGGTTTTTGCCCGGAGCAAAGTTTTGAACATCTGGCCCAATAAGTCCAATAAAGAAATTAAATCTTACATAATTCTCTTAACTCATCGTGGAAAATTTAAATTAACACTTAATGTTAGGAACAAGGAAAGAACGGCTGAGGTAATCTATTCTCCTGACATGATATCTCTATTTTCAAAAGCACCAGAGATGAGTGCGGCTCAGTGTACTTGTGAATTATTGGAGAATTGTCTCAAAAAAATTAGCTCGGTAATCTATAATTACAAAGATCAAAAACCTACCCCTCTTACTTGGTTTGATTCTTAATGTATCAAAGAGAAAAGGAAACTGGGGAAAACGATTAGGGTAGTTAATAGGAATCCCTCTAGTGAAAGGTATGCAAGTTTAAAATGGCTATAAAAGATTTCTTAAACTTAAAAAATATGAATTTACACAGAGAAAATAGGCAGTTATGCAGAAAACTACTGAACATAGAGATTCAAAGGCTTTCTGGTTAATGGTAGCAAATGGGGTAAAACATACCAGCCTACTTTGTCTATGTTCCAAAAGAATCATGAGTCACCTACTTTTCTAAATTACTTAATAATAAAAATATCACAGATACTGTGCAGCCAATTCCAAATTGGATACAGGATGGTAATTATAAACCTTTAATCCTTACTGCTAAGGAAACAGAGCAATCTATATCAGAATTGGCAAATAACAAAGCACCAGGACCTGATACAATACCAGGAGAGATTTACAAAGAACATAAAAACTATTGGGTTCCTTTTTTTGTAAATTTCTTTAATGCCTGTCTCAGAAAAAGATTTATTCCAAAGTCATGGACTAAAATATAATTATACCTGTTTATAAAAGAGGTCCCTATCAAATCCCTTCAAAGTATTACCCCGTAAGTCTGCTGGATATTAGTTGTAAAATCTTTACAGGAGTTATACTGGAAAAATTACAGTTATGGGTTGATACTGATAATCCCATTTCAAAGTTTCAGGCAGGTTTTAGACAAGGATATTCTACCATTGATAACATATTTATATTAACCCACTTAGTAGAAAAATATACTCTCTATAGAAAAATGAATCTTTACGCTCTGTTCACTGATTTTTCTGCAGCCTTTGATTCGGTTGTAAGATGCACTCTTTGGGAAACTTCGTATGCTAGGGGTTTTCCCTTAATTTTGCTTACTCCAATATTTCTTCTTCATTTTGATACATCTACCGCAGTCAGATACGACGAACTGGGTAATAACTCTGAATATTTTCCAACTAATAAGGGGGTCAAACAGGGATGTCTTTTGGCATCTCTGTTGTTTAATTTTTATATAGATTCATTGTTAAGCTTCGAAAATATCACTCCCCCAGATTCCCCAAAAATTAACAACTTGCATACACATATACTAGCATATGCAGATGGTTTTGTACTTTTAGCTCTTTCTTCAATAGGAATGCAGCGTAAACTTGATCAACTTTCAAATAAATGTGACCAACTTGGCCTAAGGATTAATCTAACCAAAACTAAAATTATGGTTTTGGGGAACCATTCTCTAAAACCAAAGTTGCTATTTCATAAAAAACCTATAGAAGTAGTAAAATCACATGTTTATCTTGGCATTAAGCTATCTACAAGAAACCTATGGAATTCTCATCTTAAAGATCAAGTGATAAAGGCCAAACATGTGGCTAAAGCGCTCCAATCCTTTAATAATAAGTTTGGTGGACTTTCAGTAATACCTGCAATTAAGGTAGGAGAAACAAAGATAGTTCCCCTTCTTCTCTATGGGGCAGATATCTGGGGATTTAAGGACTACCCAAATCTGGAGCTGCCACTATATTATTATTACAAAGCCACATTACAAGTACCACTCTCTATGTCAAATGCAATAGTAAGAGCAGAGTTAGGTAGAGTGCCAGTTGCATCTCTTATTGATCTAAGAATGGCATCATACTGGCTCAGAATTATTAACAACACAAGATGTGAAATTCCATTGGCCTGCTTAGTAGAAAAAAGAAACTGGTGGATAAAGGGTTATTTTTACTCCCCATGGCTAAAGGCTCAAACAAAAACCTTACATAATAATAAGTCAATGCATTTCTGGAAGGATTGTTGGGCCGGTATAATGATAACTGAAACCTATAGATCTAGAATAAAAAAAAGAACATGTTCTCATTGGCACATGATAAACAGATGAAACAGGTTAGAATCAAAAACAAGTCCCCTGGTATAGTCAAAATAAAATCGATTCAAATATTGAAGAATATTTTTTATTATCATTGGCCCCAAGTATACGAAAAATGATTACATGGGCAAGGCTGGGATTAATCACTTCTACATATACTTATTTTAACCTTAGACCAGTACAAGATGGTTTGCTAGAGAGGAAATGCCTGTGTAACAGAGGATTTTTCGAAACATTGGAGCACATTATAATTCAATGCCCTTTATACTGTCATCAAAGAGATCATATCTTAAAGGAATTTTTGATTAGATATTTCAATACGGCCTATGATCCTGTATTTATTCTGATGCATCCAAGGGTTGAAGAGGATGCCAAAATGCTAGCTAAATTATTGACAACAGTAACAAGCTATAAAAGAAAAGGACTTTTAAACAGAGCACGAAAAGGAAATCTTGATAAACTGCCTATTGTTTGATGTGTTATTTGAAATACAGCTCTTTTTATCTATTTATTGAACATGGACTATTTGTCATTGCTATATGTTTGTAATGTCCAAAATAATTTTCTTTTTGGAATAACAAATAATAAAAAACAAAAAACTAGTCTACAGCGCTGCTCCCAAATCTTCCCTAACTAGGTTGGAGACTCTTTTCCATTCTTTCTGCTGTTTCGCTCTTGATAGTCCTCCCTGTACCCATCACTGCTCCCTTTACCAATCTCTCTCTCTCTCCTCTACCTTTTCTAGCCGACAGGCACCATATTCACTGTGCCAACTTTCTTGCCAAATTCTGGTTTCGTTCCCTCCCTCACCTCGCCTCCTCCATCTCTCTCAAACCCTCTTCTTATCACTCACTCAGAAACCATGATCACCGCACTTTAACTATCCTGCCCAGGACGACCTCGGTTGGTAAGGCTGCATTCTCACACCATTTCTCAAAAATTTGGAATGCCCTCCTCCCATCCATCATGCTGCCTCCCCGCACATCCTCAACTCCCTTCTCAAGGATCATTTCCCCCCTTCCTGTAGATGTGAGTAATGTTTCATTTTACTTTCACTATAATCACTTTTGCACTCATACTGATTAGTACCGTCCTATATTAATTCCTAATTTTTATTTGGTTTCTTATCGCCTTTCTTGTTATTGTTGTTCAATGCAATGAATTGTTTCTATTTTGCTCATACTGTGTATGTTTGTATTCTACTGCCTTTTTTGCTCTGTTTTAACATTGCTACTGCTGTATTGCTGTGTATCCCTCTTCCCTAGGATCCAACTGGAAATAAGCTTGTCTGCTCAGTATGTCTTTCCTGGTGAAACTTTAAAAAAAAAAAAAAATAAATAAATAAAGGCACTTGGCGCAAGTGCCTTGTGCCTCCTTGGTGTGCACTGACCACAGATAACCAATGCCCTGTCATGTCTTATTTTTTACGTGTAGATTCCTGGCACATGAGGAAGTCATCTTAACATCAATGCTCAGCCATTCGCGATTCGGACACATAATCTGACCAAAAAGCCCTTTAAATTTTAAAATGATGCAAGGAAAACCAAGTAAGAAAATTGCACTGACCTGAATGAATTGCAGGCTGCCAAACAGATTTGGGGGGAGAGCACTGGTACTATAAATATTTACTTATGTTATCTGTGCCATTATGCATACTCGTCCCTACATTGTCTGTTCTACCACGAAACAAGTGTGAACACAAGATATATACAGTACCGCCTGCAGGATTAAATGTAAGATGCTGCAGAATACTGCAGAGGTTTGCAGGAAACTGCAACTGAATGGCAGCTGTCATGCAGAAGACTGAGACACTGTGTCCGATCCTGCTGGACACCAATGTATGTGGCCTGTATCAGTGTGTGTGCATGTAAATCTAACCATGCAGACAAATACTCAGAAAAGGTAAATGGTACATATTCAAGTCTGGAAATGTACAGTGAGTCATTTCCTCCCAGCCCATCAGGCTTGCAGTACCATACGTAAAGACAAAGACTCTGGATTTGAGCATTAGATTCTGCAGCATTTCAGAAAGGATGTACCTAAAGTGATAAGAGTTTATTATAATATCTTAGAACACTCCCTTGTATCTACCTTTCAGTTTTAATCACTAAACACTAACTATTCTACACTGACTATTCTGAGAAATTTGGGCCTTTTTATAATTCAAAAAATGTGTTTCATTACTTTTAAAAAAATGTCCCTCTGAAAAAGCCCATGAACGTTTTATCATCTGGGAGAAAACAGGAGGCTCTGTGTAAGCAATTTATGTTTGAATTTAAATGTCTTGATCTTAGACAAGGGGAGTTACATCTCAGCTGATAGAGTTGTCTTAACAGGTGCCAAGTTTAACCATTCAATTCCATTTGAATCCACGGGACCAGAATCCTGAAATGACTTCTGAAATTTTTTTTAAATGCAGCAGTGTAAGCTTTAGCGTCAAACCCTTACTGATTAGAATTTGCTGTTCTAATGTCTCCTGGACACACAGTTCTCACTGTTCTGTCACTGATTAGGTAGAGAGATTTTGTCCCTTTGGGGAAAATGGTAAAAAACATAACATTTAGATACAGTTCAACTTATAATGTGAAGACTTTCTGTATTTATTTTCCATTCTTTAAGTTGATTTATAGAGAAGTAAGAGCCAGCCCCAAAGTCTATCTACGTCTATGGTTTATCATTTGCCAAAGTCATAATCCACCATTTGTAACTTTATCATAATAGGGCTACTATTCTCGCCTGGTAGGCTGGCCTTCAACTTCACAGTGCTATCACTTTGGAACAATCTCCCATAAGTTTCTAAAATATTCAGGGCTCGAAATTCCCATTGAAATGGTTTTTCTATGCACACCAAAAAACTACCACGGAACACCAGATTCTGCCCCCTGGTAAACCGCGGTGTATACCGCTTTAAGAAGTGAGGTTCGAGCCAGCCACCATTTTGATTTGCGCCCGCTTTGCCCATGTGTTTTTTTCTCATGCTCCCATTTCGGCTCCAGAGACTGTTTGGTGCCTTCTAAGATGATTCAGCCAACCAGAATGCCGCATTTTGTCTGCCCGGCCCAAGACCGATCAAAGTCTTGCATTCACTGGCGAGATTTCGGTCTTGGGTTGAGCCATTGGGCACTTGCTTTCCCTCACTCCCAGGGTGGCAACCACACTGATAGGACTCTCTTGCTCCAGGCTCCTCTCTCCGACATCACTGCTGCTCCAAATGGTCTGGTAAATCTTTTGGGGTGGGGGGCTGACTGGAACGTGAGGGTGGAGAGAATGAACAGTACAGTCAGGCTATTGGGAGGGAGGGTGGACATATGTTGGGAAACTAAGATTTTCTGCAATTGACTGAGCACTGGTGAGCTTAGGAAACAGTGGGGGGGTCTGAAATAACGGAGGGCAAAAGTGCCATTTTGCTGTGTTTTGCAGACTAGCCAGTTTTCAAAAATTAGGCATAAAAGGAAAAAGGCCAACAAGGGGAAACTTTTACAGGGAGGGCACTGCCAGAAAAAAAACAAATTTAGCCTTTTTGGGCACAGATTCCCTGGCACAGAACAAGGGAAAACCAACTTTGCTTTACAGTACTCAGGGCACATGTTCCAGCCCAGAGATAGATTAATTGCACAGTTTCACTCGGGAAGGGGCACTGTGCCACAAAATAACAGGCAATCATGCCCTAATCTCCCTGATTTGGTGAGGCAAAAAAGGCTGATATTTTCCCTTGTTTTGGTACCCCCCCCCCAAAAAAGACACCAGACAGTTTGTTTACATTTTTTATTGAAAAAAAAAAACACATTAGGCTGTAACATTTCATTGAAGCAGCTCATTTTCTTTTCTGGGCAGACTTCACCCTGTGGGGGAGAAAAAAAATATTAGATTCTGGGCAGTTAAATTTGCAATTGGCCAAGAACAAATGTTTTTACCTGGTTTGAGGACGAATAACAAAACTTCAACACTTACTCCCCTCTGCGGTTGAATCTGCAACACAGCAAAAACATTTTAGCGAGGCCCCTCAGGGCTAAAAATAAATTGTGATCATAAGTCTGCTTGACACTCACCTCGCATAGAACATTATCTCGATTGCTGTGGGGGAGCCATTCTCTCTGGGCTGTTATGGGGTGTATATATATCCCAGTTAGTTCTGCATCCACTGGCCCTTGCCTGTTTGGTCAGGGCGTGCTTCTTTGCTGGCAAATTATAAGAAATTTCCAGAACTGCCAAGATGTGGCGTTTCTGGAATGGAGTAAAGAACCCTAAGACCATAGCAGCAGAGAAGGAGGCTCTTAGAAAAAAGTAGAGAGATGCTGCTTATGACAGAAGTAAACGAGTACGTACTTTTCAAAGAACACTGGGTAACAAAGAATGCGGCAGGTTGAGCTTGACCCTGAGGAAAAACATAATGTTTTGTAAAGCATGTAGGAAATTCCCAGACATTGCAGACACAACATCAGCATATTATGAAGGGGCTGCAATAATTTCACGGAGCAGTCTTTACAAAAACATGCCAAGTCTAAGAAGCACTCCCTCGCTGATGCCAGATTTGTAGCCAAATCCCAGCAGGCATCTGCTGCTGACAAAGCAATTGAAATGCTCAATTCCAATGTGGCATGTCGTGTGCAGATCTTAATTTGAAATGCACATGCCTTGGCCAAACATACTAGGCCATATACAGACTTCCAGTGGATGTGCGAACTTGACAAATGTAAAGGGGTTGATATTGGGGAAACCGATCACAATGACAAACCATGCCACATGTTCATTAGTAATATCACTGAGGTGGAACGTAAGAAGCTGGTGGATGTGGTGAAGAATGCAGACTTCATGTCCGTAATGATAGATGGTGCTACAGATTCCAGTATAAAAGAACAGGAAATAATTTACATAAGAACAGTAAACAAGGGGGTGCCAGGTGTTTTTTCTGTGTCCCTGGAAAATCCACACAAAGCTGATGCAGGATCAATCACGGCATGCATCGATCAGGCCATGCTGTCACAGCCAGAGTCAGCAGACTGGAAAAACAAACTGGTAGGGCTTACCACCGACGGGGCAGCAGTGATGACCGGTAGAAGAGGGGGGTGGCCGCACTACTGAAAATGGATCGTCCTCATCTAGTCACAATCCACTGCAATGCGCATAGGCTGGAGTTAGCCCCGAAGGATGTCTTAAAAAACATCATGTATCATAAAAAAATAAATCAATTACTGCTGGGGATCTATCTGTTTTATCATTTTTCACCTCTAAACCGTAAAAATCTGACAGAGTCCTGTCAGGCAGCGGGAGTAAGATGCCTTATTCCAACCAGAGTGGGAGGAACCAGAAGGGCACAACACACATTAACAGCACTGAAAGTGCTCATCTAGGACTACCCCAGGATCCTGATGCACTTTCAACAGGTATGTACTGTTCCAGACTCCATTTTAAGCACAGTCTAGATTTGTTTTAAAATTGGAACTACTAAAGCAACAACTTTTGCCACTTTTTGTCTTCTCAGATGCAACTTGGAGGATCCCGAGGGGACCAAGCAGCGAAGGCCAAGGGCTACCTGAAGACCATGCAGACCTGGAGATGTCTATGCTACATTCACCTGATGGCAGACATCCTGGAAGAGTTCACAAAAGTCAGCCTGCTTCTTCAAGCAAATGATACTTCAGTGGGAGAGGTGTTTGAATCACTTCAGGACCTGAAGGACTGCCTTGTAAAGCTGAAAACGAGGTAATTTTTGTTTTCCAGATTGGTTTTAGCTAGACTATAGTATTTTCCCTCCACCCTAGCCAGAAAAAAAACATGTTATCTCTGTAAGGCAAGTAAGGTCAGGCCAGGGGGATAAGCCTGTTTTTTTTTCCTTTTGTTCATGTTTTCTAGTCCTGGAAAGCACTTGTGAAATCTGGATTTCTTGGAGGGACCTGAATTCCATGGACACACCCTATCTCTTGACAAAGTGGACCAGTTTTCCATTGACAGAGAGACACTACTGACAGCCATGATCCTAAATGTCACAAACAGGTTTGAAGACATGCACCAGCCAGACTCCATTATGGTGGCCATGAACCACATTGTGAACTGTAAACAGTGGCCAACAAGCCATGTGAACTTGACAGGTGTGTTAGGGTGGGAAAATAACTCTGACTGGGTGGTACTGGGAGAATCATCTTTAGCTTAGCAAGGTGGAGGTGAGACAGTTTTTTTCCCCAATTTGTTTCAGATTATGCGGAGGATGCAGTAGCTGGTGTTGCACAGGAGTTCAGACCAGTCCTCACAGAACAGAACACAGATCCAGACATGTTTTTAGCAGAGTGGACCAAACTAAAAATCACATAAAGAGAAGGTGACTTTCTTCTTCTACCATTAACAATCAGCAAATTCTCAATACTGTCAGGCTGCACGTCAGGGTATTACATGTTTGCCCCCCCACCCAAAGGTACGCCAATGCTGTAGAAGCAAAGTGGCCAGACATTCATCAGGCTTGCGAAGACAAATTCCACAATGTTTTGGGACTAGTAACCTTAATTCGTACTCTTCCAGCAAGTACAGCTGTTTGTGATCGTGGGTTTAGCCTAATGAAAAGAATAAAATCCGACTGGCGAAGTTCATTAGGAAAGGACAGTCTCATAGACTTAATAAGGATCTTGTTACATACACCATGTGAACAGGAATTTGATCCAGTTCCAGTCGTTGAATAATGGTTTAAAAGTGGTAGACAGAAAAAAAGGTCTTCTTTGCAACCATATGGTCCATGGAACAAAAAACAGCAATGAGCAGGAGGAAGAAGTGGCAGACTGCTCAAACTCAGAAGTAGATTTAGATGAGTGTTTCATATCTGAAACTTATTCTGAAAAACTTTTGTCTGATGATGATTCTCATGTTATATCTGATGAAGAACTTAAAGGTACTCCCATGTCAGTGTTGTGCCTAGTACTACTAGTTCGCAGGAAACTGTTAACTGTGGGGAGTGGGGGGCTTCTTGCATCACTGAGTGCAGTCGTGATGACATGAATCTGTTGTGATCATGTCCTCCACATTTAAGGTTTGGCCTTTCTTTGCCACCCAACTGTTGAGTCCTGCTTGGACCGTCTTCATTTTTCCTACAAAACAGTTATTGCTAAATTTGCCTTCCACTAAAGTCACTCCATATTTTTGGTGGCAAACATAATTTTGCCTGATCACAGTGCCAGATTTACAAGTCACAGGTGGGATGATCAGTACCGTCTAATTTGTCTAATCTCATTCGGTGAGCGCTCTCAGTCCTTGTTCTACTAATTTCAGTTTTGTTATAACAAACATGGCTACATATTAGACTAATGCTAACTTGTCCAGCAGCAGCAGATAGCCAGTCCTAGCACAGTCCATCAGTCAAGTACAAGCCGGTGAGGTAGGAGATGAAAATAATGCACCAATCAGGTACTGTTTTATCTTACAATTAAATGTGCCTGGAATTTGTCTGAGGGAGGCAGCTGAGCACCAAGTAGTTGAGATTTGGGTATGTGAACAGAGTATCTTTCAGTCGTCATAATTTTTCTTCCCTTCTTAGTAGCCCTGACTCCCTACAATAAAATAATCATGGAGTCCGTCGCACCAACATGAGATGTGGCTTATGGACCACTCTAGCACAGCAAAATATCAGATAACGGGAACGGTACAGTAACATTCTGGCCAAATTGGATTTCACGTAAAAATTGCAAAAATCTATCATGAATCTAGGAGCGGGGTATTTTAAATTTGTAAAATCTGGCCAACTGGTCATGTCACAGTAATAAAACTATCACGTACTGTCACGGTGCTGTATCAAATCATGTTGGATTAACTGAATCAAAAGCTTCTGTTTACACTGGACAGATTTATTTTTTCGTAGCGACTCGTCTTGATGGGGTAGACAAAAAAGAAGACAAAAACATACTCAGTCATCAATGAATGTCAATTGCTGCTTGAACATTTCACTGTGCATAAGCTCACTGTCATCACTGAAAGCAAAATGACTGTCCAGGGTTTTGTGCTGCATTTTTGGGTTAAATTGCAGTGCAAGTGTCTACTCTAGTCTACCATGGATTTGAGACAGACTTTCTGTTTTTCGCTGCTTGTGAACTTACTGTGATGAGATTTGCTGTCAATCAGTGCTGCAAAAGCACTTTGAAAAAAAAATGTATGTAATGCCTGGCTGTGCTATATTTTTCATTCTGTGCATCACTCTTTCTGTACACGCACAGAATAAAGTGGAAGTTCAACTCCTTACCTATAAGGTAAAGAGAAAAGGAATAAAATACAGAAAAATAAATGAATGGAGAATTTTTAGAACTTGTTTTTTGCCTTTTATTACCTTTTATTTAGTCAAACAAGAATGTACTGATGGTTGGTGACATTTTCTAGCATGTATACAAAAAAAAAGGGTGTGGCATATCACTTTCTGGGACGGAATACCAAATCTGGGGAACTGGTAATCCATGCAGTACACCACTTTTTAAAACTAAACTCTAGCCCTGATATTCCACACTTGCTGCATTCAAAAACAAGTTTAAAGATCATCCCGCAATGGTGAATCACTGCAGATGCAACTGTTGAGGCTCAACACTACCTCCCCTAGGGAATTTTTGCTGCCCCTCCTGGTGGAGCCTGGTGCTCCATCTGGTACAATGTACAATACTGAAGACTTACAAAGCCTGTATTGTGTATTCTCTAGTCTTGTAATGTACTGTATATAACTTATGTATGATTCTGTGATCTGTAACTGTTACATCATAATCAAATGTAATAGGTTTCCATTTGCACATGTGCAATACAAGTTGTGTAATTAACAAGTGACATTGTGCTTTTCTCTCCTACAAAAGACTTGTGTGCAATTTTACCCACTGAATGTACACACTATGAATGTAATGTGCACTACCTCCTTCTGTTTTTACACTGAATGTAATTAATGTCGAGTCGCGTCTGAAAAAGGGAAATGTTGTGTCAGTGGGCCCACTCAGTTATCAGAATTCAAATAAATAATTTCCACAGACAAAAAAAATGTGATGTCAGAGGTATAGGATTATGACTACAGCAAATGATTAGGCAGCAGATGCAGATGAACTCTAGGGCACAAGGACCTCTTATCATGTAAATTCATTCAGAAATGAAGAAAGAGAAGAGAAATGCAGACAACATATAAAATTCAAGTTGAATTCAGTTGAAATATTATTTCTTTAAGTTTTCTCATAAGTGACAGAACCACTTTAAAGGAAGTTTGTCATTTTGGGGAAAACTTTGAAAAACAATTTGTAGACACGATTCAGATTATATTTTCAGATCTTCTGGCTTGTGTTCCCTTTTATTTTCTTTAAAGAGACCCTTTGTCATTTAAAAAAAACGAACAAACAGGAAGCTCCCTTACATGTATGGAAGTTCCTCTGTGCCATATTTAGAATTTTAATCAATGCCCCTACTGGAAGGGAAGGGATTGTAATTTGCCTCCCCGGGGAGCTGGCCACATGATCACTTCCATTTCTCTGTTCTCATGCTCTGCCCCTAATGTCGAACTTTTGTGACATTGGTACAGGGACAGTGCAGGGGCACAATCCATTCTATGAAGCACCTTTTTCCCCATTTTAAATGTCCTTCTGGTAATAACCGATGCCAGGGTTCAACTACTGAGGCTGTTTTTAGTTGAACCTTGGCTTTGACTGTTACCAAAAGGCCACTTAAAATACCAAATAAAGCACAAAAAATACACCCCATAGAGTAGAATAGAACACGCACGTGTCCTATACCGATGTGAGAGAAATTTCCCTTTTTCGTAATGTCAGATTTACCTAAGAAAAAAGACCTACAAGCTATAAAACATTACTAAGAAGTGCCAGTAGATGGCATACCACTCCAAGTATACATATAATCAGCTGTGGAAAGGATTTTCCTTTTTACTGATTCTGTAGGGGAGGCAGGGTGGGAAGTAATAATATTGGAGGATCCCGTTGGAAGAAACAAGATTACTACAGGTGAGTAATTTTTTCTTCTAACCCCAGGAATCCACTAATATTATTTCTTCTTGCAGACTATGCAGCACTACCTCAATGAGGTGGGCAAAGAATCTACTTAGGAAAAAGACTCTGCAGAACTGCTGTGCCAAACCTGGCATCACTCCTGGACTGGGTGTCCAGGCTATAATGCTTAGTGAAGGTGTGGACTGACCTCCAGGCAGCTGCTTTACAGATTTCCATCAAGGCACCTCTTGGATAGCTGCAACAGTGGCAGCTGTGCCCCTTGTAGAATGGGCCCTAAGCCCAATAGGGGGAACCTTACCTGCTTTTGAGTAGCAAAACTGAATACACTGAACTATGCATCAGGAGACAGTTCTTATTCAAGCAGGTGTCCCTTTACCTACCTCTCCATAGGTAAGGAACAGCTGTTGTCTGTCCTGCCTATGTTCTTTGGTATGAGTCACGCAGTAGCTTAAAACCCTTTCAACATCAAAGCTGTGCAATCTTCACTCCCCAGAGCTAGAGTGATCAGTGAAAAAAACTGGCAAGGTAACAGACTGGTTCAAATGGAAGTCCGAGACCACCTTGGGGAGGAACTTCCTATTAGTTCTCAACACTACATTGTCCCTGTGGAAGGAAACATAGTCCTTTTCCACACAGAGGGCCTGCAGCTCACTTATCCTCTTGGCAGAAGTGATTGCTACCAAGAAGACTACCTTCCAAGTAAGAAACTTGAGATCTGCAGAGGCCATGGGCTCAAAGGGAGGAAGCATAAGCTGAGCAAGGCAAATGTTCAGGTCCCAAGCTGGCACTGGTTCCCTGTGAGGGGGGAAACAGGTGAGACAGTCCCTTAAAGAACCTCCTGAAGATAGGATTTCATGCTAAGGAGGTGTCCTTTCCAGCTGAAATGTATGCTGACACTGAAGCCAGGTGCACTTTTAGGGTTGAGTGCTGCAAACCCTGGGAATGCAGATGAGTCAAATAGTCCAGCAGGGTTGGCATGCCAGCTTGAGCTGGGGCTACACCCTTATCTTTACACCATACAGAGAATCTTTTCCATTTGGAGGCATAGGTTTTCTTAGTAGAAGGTTTCTTACACCCTCTGAGAACTTCCAGGACCCCTTCAGAGAACTGACAACCTGCGTATTCTAAGTCTTCAAGAGCCATGCCTTGAGCCTGAGAGACCTGGGACTGGGGTACATGACCCTTCCCTGAAAGGAGGTCAGTAGGCTGTACTTTTGTGGAAGGTGAATCGGTTTGGTCACCGACATAGAGATCAGTAGGGAGTACCAAGGCTGTGTGAAGCTGGCTGTGACCTGAGCTTGATAAGCACCCTGAGTATCATGGGAAAAGGGGGAAAGGCATAAAGATGCCTCCCTGTCCAATCCAGAATCAAGGCATCCAGGGGAACTGTTCCCTTGGCAGGGGCCCTGCAACAATACAGAGGTAAGTGGTGATTTTGGTGGGATGCAAAAAGATCTATTTCTGGGGTTCCCCACCTCCTGAATAGAACATTCACCACTTGCTTGTTCAGTGTCCATTCGTGATGGGCCTGGTTTATCGTACTCAAGGCATCTGCCAGGGTGTTGTCCTTGCCAGGCAGATGAATCGACTGTAGGGAGTAGTTTAGAGAGTAAGCAAGGCTCCATATCTTCATTGCCTCTGTGCAAAGTGGAGTGGACCTTGTCCCTCCTTGCTTGTTGATGTAGTACATTGTGGTATTGTCTGTTCTGACTTGTACCACCTTTCCCTGTATTAGGTGCAAGAAAGCCTGAAGGGCCAGGTAAACAACCCTTAACTCTAGCAGATTTATGTGCAGGAGTGAGTCTGCACTCTCCCAGGTGCTGTGAATGGTATGTTCCCCCAAGTGAGCAGCCCACCTAACAGGGAAGCAACTGTTGTGAGAACCAGAGAAGGGGCTCCAGCAGGAATGGGACCCCTTCTCTCAAGTTTTCCAGCTCCATTCACCATTGGAGTGCCTGTAGTAACACCTTTGTTACTGGTACTGGTTTTGATAGGTACTCCCACCTTTGGCACCAGTGTGCTCTGAGGTGGAACTGAATGTCTCATCTGAAACCTGGCACCTACTGTATGACTGTGCTTGTTGCTGAAGCCATGAGCCCTAACAGTTGTAGAAACTGTCTTGCTGGCTTTGGCCTGCCCAGGACAAATGAGTCTGCCAAAAGCTGAATGCTTTCTGCCCTCTCCTGAGGGAGGAAAGTCCTTCCCAGTATAGTGTTTAGTTCTGCACTTATGAACTGCAGCACCTGCACAGGGGTCAGGACTGACTTTCTGATGTTGAGAAGGAATCCCAGAGAGTGCAACAGATTCTGGATTACCTGAAGGTGTTCGGTCACCTGCTGGTGAGACTTTCTCACAATTAGCTAATTGTCCAGATAGGGAAAAACTGTAGCACCTAGCCTTTTTAGGTGTGCCATCACTACTGCCATGCACTTGGTAAAGACTCTGGGTGCAGAGGTGAGGCCAAAGGGAAGTGTTGAGAACTTATAGAGGCCAAAGGGAAGTCTGAATCTCAGATATTTTCTGTGCAACTCCCTTACTGGAATATGGAAATATGCATCCTTTAGGTCTAAGGAGGCTAGCCAGTCTCCTTTTTGCAGAGTTGGCAGAATCATGGCCAATGTGATCATCCTGAGCCTGGGTTTTACCATGTACCTGTTTAGCAGTCTGAGGTCTAGTATAGGCCGCCACTCCCCATTCTTTTTTGTTGTTAGGAAGTATCTTGAATAAAACCCCCACCCTCTTTGGTTGGGGGGAACAGACTCTACTGCACTTGCTAGGAGTAAAGCCTGTACCTTCTGTTCCAGCGGTTTTCTTTCTGAGAAAGGAGCTGGTGTGAACTGATTTGATCTTGCAGGAGGAAGGGACTTGAAACAAAGGGACAGACCCTAACTCACTATTTCCAGAACCCACTTGTCTGTGGTGATTTTCAGCCACTCCTGAAAATAATGAGTCAGTCTGCCCACTACAGGAGATGGAGAGGCAGCCTGAAGGGAAAAGTCAGGGATTTTGCTTTGCTTGCTGCTGGGGCTGTGCAGATTGGGATCCTCGCCTGGGACCCCTTCAGCCTCTGGCTCTATAGAAGCCTCCCTGCTGTGACTGGTACTGCTATTGGGGCACGGCCTGCACTTGAAAGAAAGGCCTCCTAAAAGAGGACCTACGTCTGCTTCCCCTTCCATAAAATGAAGTGGAGGGAGAAGCTCTCTCTTTAGAATTACTTCAGAACGCAGCCTTATACTCATCTACTTTCTTCATGTATGCCTCAGTCTGGGCACCAAAAAGTGAGTGGCCCTCGACTGGGAAGTCCATAGCCTTACTCCGAGTGTCCTGGGTGAGATTAGTAGCTCTCAGCCAGGCAAACCTTCTCAAGGCTATAGTACCTGCCATCCATCTAGCAGCTGTGTCATTTATGTCAGCTGACATTTGGAACTGTTACTTGGAAGCCTCCAAACCAAGTCTTGCAGTATCCAATAACTCTGAAGCTGTTAGACAGGGGTTAACCTCAGCATTATCCAAAATGGACTGCCAAAGAGCCTTCTGGTAGAGGTCTGCATAAGCTTGGTAGCTGGCTTGGCGAACTGCCAGGGAAGCCAGAAGGTACCCTTTTTTAGCCATGCTGTCCATTTTTCTCGAGTCCTTCTCAGGGGGGTGAGAGGACAAGAGTTTTTGCCTTTTCACAGGCAGCCTGCTGAACAATACCCTGGTGGTCAGGGTCAGTACATAAAAACTCAGCTCCTGACCTTTCAAGCTGGTATTTTTTAATCACACTTTTTATCAGTGGTTGTGTCAGTGTTTGGAGTTTTAAGAATTTCCAGTACATTCTTCTTAAAGAACTTATACATAGGCAGAAGGAGCATTTTCGTAGGTGTCAGACCCATAAGCTCCATATATTGAGCTTCTTCCTCATCCTGGATTTCTTCTGCAGTTTGCAGATCCAGGGTTTCCATCATCTTCCTGACAAAAGAAAAATAGGATGAAAAGTCCTCTGTGGGTCTGGGAGGAGAGCCAAAGTCCTGTTCTGGCAAGACCTCGGGTTCAATACCCTCCTCTGTCTGATCATCTTCCTCAAATTCCACTGTGTCAGTGGGTAAAGAAGGTACAAAAACAGTTTTTTTTTTCAACAGGAGTAACCACAGGTTGCTCAGGGGTAGTAAATCCTGTAGCACTTGTAGTAAGGCTACAGCCTGGGTTAGCTCAGCAGGCGAAGGAGCAGGTACAGGCACCCGAGGGTCCCCTTGAGGTGTTTCAGTCAGGGTTTCAGTGTGCTTTGTCTACTTTAATTTTCTGGCAGGCACCGGGGAGTCAGCCGGTTCATTGCCTCTCTTGCCAGAGCCCTCACCCATATCAGGGGTGGATATGGAGGCTCTGGAAGGAATAGCCAAGGGTTTAGAGGGGGTGGACTGGTTAGAGCCCCATGGACCCCTCTTCCAATCTTCTTTTAAGCCTCTCCTTATGTTTTTCCACTGTTTTCTCAGGAAAAGACTTACATATGTCACATTCAGCAGAAAAATGCTGTTGACCAAGGCAGAGTAAACATAAATCATGTTTGTTTGCCTTAGCAAACACTTCAAAGCACTTCAAACAATTTTTAAAACCAGAAGGCCCTGTTTTCTTTTTAGGTTTATCTGACATTTTAAAGAAAACAGGAACCGGAACTGACAAAAATAAAGAAAGATTAAATATCTGCAGTCGGTTCAGCAGCCGATAAAAACCCAAACACTAACGGTTCCGACTGGATCCGGAACCGAGAAGCAGCTTAGGGAACCGAGAACGTTCGCTACAAATGCGGTAATTTTACAGAAAATACAGAAAAATATAATCGGAACCCTTTAAAAAAGGTTCTGATTCAAGAGATAAAGGGATCGGTTACCCCTCGGTTCACAGGAACCGGGAAATAAAGCTAAAGTTAAAACTATAAGGTAAAACACTAAAAAACAATTACACTAGGCAGTAAATGAAAAAAATTAAACAAAAATACTCACATTTGTTTATTCAATGCACTTCAGGAATCGCTCTTAATGGAGAGACGATCGCCAGGGCATCTAAAGTTTGCAGCGGAGAGAAGAAATCTGTGCTTAGAATGTAGGCAGTTACACTGGGCAGTTTCTGAATTGAATGCATGAGCGAAAGATTCCATCATTAGCATAGCATTCCATTTGACTCCGGGGCACTGCTTACTTAAAGGAGCACTGCAAGAAGTAATAATATTAGTGGATTCCTGGGGTTAGAATAGGTTTTCTTTAATACAGTAAAAGGAAGATGAATCATTATTTTAAAGTGAAAAAAAAATCTTTATACGTGTAACTTTACTGCGGAGAGAATACCGTTGGCCTACTGTGTTTCTTCTTCATACCAGCTAAGAGGGAATACAATGACCACTCTTGTTCTTCAGAGTATTTGTCAAGTGTTATTTTAAAGGCTTTTTCAGTATTAGCTGATACTGCCTGCTCAGGATATCCACAGTCGGTGTCACGTCTCGCTCCGTGAGTTTGTTGTTCCTAACTTTTCCTTTGAATCTTCCTTTCACTGACATCTTGTGTTTCCTTGGCCTTTTTGTTCTTGTGCATTCTGAAGCACGGCATTTGATTTGCTGCTGTTATCTTTCAGGTATTTGAGGGCTGAGATCATGACCCCTCTGATTCTTCTCTCCCCCCCCCCCCACACCCATATACAACAGACCCATATTCCATCAGCTGGTCCATATATAATTCATGTTAACTCTCTGACTCACCTACAGCACTCCTCTAACATTTGTCTACTCAAAGTTCCCACACCAAAGCTATCAACTGTTGGTGGGGGATCATGTTCCTCTGCCGCTGCAACAGCATTCTGGAATAGCCTTTCCACATCTACCCATCTACTTGTCACACTTTCACACTTTAAATCACACCTTAAAACCTATGTCTTCTCCCTTGCCTCAAAGCCTTAACCTGATATTTCTTCTAATTTTTTGGTTTCATTTTGTAAAACTATTTACCTTTATTATGGCTAGAGGCTACTGCCAATTTTGTAAAATGTAACATAGAAACATACAGCAGTTTTAGGTCGGAAGGAACTAAGTCCATCAGGCTGTATTCTCTGTTTTCCTTGTTGTGCATCTATGAAGCATTCTGTGACATTTCTGTATCAAACACACTACACATAAATTATTTGTATTGTAAGTTTCACAAACTTTCAACCACCTTGTTCACACTTCTCAGTCTTCCTCGATCATGTCAATGTCTTTCCTCAGATTTGAGGAACAAAATGTCACACTGTATTTGATGCAGGGCAGGCCTAAGGATCTGTTCGGGCTGGGGCATTTTAATACTGTTGAACTGAAAATTATCACGGTCAAATACATCTGGCTATGTTCGCAGTTTGTGCATCAGCACTACATTAATCAAACAGCAAGTATAATTTTATGTAAACTTTATTGAGTTTCAAATAAAAATTAAAAAATGTGGGTTCAGTATATGTTA
This sequence comes from Neoceratodus forsteri, assembly GCA_016271365.2. Classification (NCBI taxonomy): domain Eukaryota; kingdom Metazoa; phylum Chordata; order Ceratodontiformes; family Ceratodontidae; genus Neoceratodus; species Neoceratodus forsteri. The sequence continues at coordinate 1,090,080,680 of CM057456.1, forward strand.
AAATTAATGGAGACACGTGAATGAGTAGAAGTCCTTGGTCCTTTGTCTGGTGTAGTCTAATAGCCTGGTAAACCTGTAAAAACTAACAGACCGTCACTATTTATTTTCCCTTTACTTGTCATTACCTCCCTACTTTTCTTTTTGTCCTTTTTAACAGTGCAACATCTTTTTTTTTGTGGGGGGTAGCTTGCTGTGGCTCTTGTACAACGTTGTCTGCAGTTTTCAGAGAGACATCAGCACTGTGGCTCAAGGCTGGGGCAGTGAGATCCTCCATAAGACAAAACTCCCTGTTCAGCCCTTTGCTTTTTTGTAACCACTGGACTAGTGACATTGTAGCAGAGTAAGCGAATACCCAAGTCGGACGAGGCCGCGGTTGCTTTTGCAGTTCAAGAGAGCAGCTACAGAGCACATAGCACCAAAGAGCAGCGAGGTAAACACAACAGTTATAGAAGTGCCAGTAAATGCCAGTATGTGAACTGAAGTATCACTATGTTAATCACAAGTGCTAGTAACTAAGAGTGTGAACCATTACAGTGATTACAGTGTCAGTGACAGAGACAGAGACTTGGTGACTAGGAGGAGATTAACTTGATCACCTGCTAACCATGGTTGCTAATCACCAGCTCTTAAGTGGTGTTGCCCTTTGTAGCAAAGTGCCAGCAGCAAGCAAACTCCATATACAGTTCTGTATTGCATAGGGAGGGCAGCGCAAACAAACTGCCGCCAACAAGTGCTCTTTTATCGCATAGCGAAATGTATCGAATGTGACATTTTTCAATTCTACAGTAGCGCTCAGCCTGTTTACAAAGTGCACTTAATACATGCCATCTGTCACTTTTAGAAGTAAGTCACTATGAACGTCAAAGAATTCTGCTACAGTATATAAGTTTCACAAAGCGCTAAGCCATTTTAAAATTAAAAATGTTCCAACACTGCTACTCCACTTAACCACATCAGGATTGATTTGAATAGAAATCAATTATAAAAACTATAATCAAGCCTACTGAAGGTTAAGGACTAAGGGACGAAAGTTCGAGCATTCTTAGCCGAGATCTCATTCTGAGGAGAAAAAATGGCCCTGAGAACTTACTATTGTGACTATTAAAGGGTAACCTCCTTGAAAAAGACAAAGTTCCTGTCAAAACAGCAGCTCAGCTCTTTCGCATCATAGACAGATTATTATATCCTCTCGGTCTGCAATCTGAGCAAGCTTTTTCTGCAGAGACATGTGAAGAGTTTAGTCGATTCTTTCTCGACAAAGTATCCTCCATTTGGACCAGAATAACTTCAAGTAGCCTGTCAGGGGCCGGTGATATCCTGGGTAGGAGGGCACTGATGATCTACCATCCTGGGCCGAATTCTAGCCAGCTGTAAAAGGGAAGGTGGTCCGTGTGATCTGGAGTCTATTCCCACCTTATTGTTTGCTGGACCCTGGGCCAATCTGGCTGCTAGTTAGCAGTCTTGAATCCCTAAGGCCAGTATATTCGGAGACTGTCTGGTGCTCCCTGAGGGAGGGTGTTTTTCTATCAGTTCTAAAAAGTGCAGTGATGAAACTCCTTCTTAAGAAGCTATCCTTGAACCCCTGAAACTCTGGTCAACTACAAATCTGTCTTGAACCTTCCCTTTCTGGGGAAGGTTATCGAAAAGGTAGCTGTTTGGGCAGCTTGAGGCTAACGTGGAGTAGTATAACATCTATGAGCCTTGGTAGTCAGAGTTTAGGCCCTGTCACAGTACTAACACTGCTTTCATCAGAGTGCTGCATGATCTCCTTCATGGTGAGAAACAGACCAGGGAATCTGTTTCATCTTGGTTCTTTTGGATCTTTCATCAGGATTTGACACAGTGGGCCATGGTATGCCAACTGATCACTTAAGGAATTATGTGGGACTCACCGGCATAGTTTTATGCTGGTTTGAGTCCTACGTTACCAGGAGATCATAGCAGGTAGCTATAGGTAATTTCATCTCTGGGGCAGCTGTGGTATCCTGTGAAGTTTCACAAAGCTCGATTTTGGCACCTATGTTGTTTGTCGTGTACATGTTGCCATTGGATGAGATCGTAAGACAGTGTCGGGTTGAGTTTCGCTGTTATACAGATGATACTCAGTTCTATTTGTCTTGCATCCCTGCTGGGTTACATGTGGTTTGAGTGCTGGGATGGTGTCTACAACAAATCAATGACTGGATGGCCTCCAACTGGTTGTGTCTCAAACCAGGCAATCCACGTCAATATTGGTCAGCTATGACACTTTGTGGCCTTCTTTTACTATGGGTGACTCGTCAGTCACTCTGAGCAGTGGATGAGGTAAAGAATGTAACATAGATCAGGTGGAGGCCGTGCAGAGAAGGGTGACCAAAATGGTGCATGGTCTATATCAGAAGCCCTACGAAGAAAGACTCAAGGAATTAAATATGTACGCTCTAGAGAAAAGGGGAGACAGGATAGAAATGTTCAAATACCTCAAAGGTATTGATAAGGTACAGGAGGGGAACATTTTGCACAGAAAGTGATGCTCAAGGACAAGGGGGCATGATATGAAGATGGAAGGAGAGAGACTTAGAGGGGATATGAGGAAATACTTCTTCACCGAAAGGATGGTGGATGTCTGGAACAGCCTCCCAAGCAGAGGTGGTGGGCATGGAAATGGTGGCAGGATTCAAACATGCATGGGACAGACACAGGGGGATCTTAGTAACAGGGGTGGGGGAGGGTAAGGCCGGAGATCGAATAGGGTCTACGGTAGCACAGTAGGCAGGGACTAGGTGGGCCAAGAGGTCCTTTTCTGCCAAAAACTTCTATGTTTCTATGAATCTGGGTGTCATTCTGGATTGCAAGCTTACACCAGAAGACAGCCAAGCAAAAAATATAAAATAAAATAAGGAATGTTTTTATACCGTCTTTGTAATATTGTTCGTATCAAGCCATATCTTGTGCTAGCCGACTTGGAGATGATAGTCCACACCTTTGTCACTTTCAGACTGGACTACTGCAACACTACCTACTTAGGGTTACCTGGAGGTTTGATTTGATGCTTGCAGTTGGTCCAGAACAATGCGGCGTGACCGGCGATGGGAACTTTTCGAAGAGACCACATAATGCCAGTCCTGCGTGATCTGCAATGGCTACCTGTGCAGTGACGCATCACCTTCAACATTTGTTTAACAACATTCAAGGCCCTGCACAGTCTTGGACCAAGCTACCTGAAAGCCCTCTTTATACCCTACACTCCCACCTGCCCTCTCTGATCTACTGGTGCGGTCTTCTGCCAGGTCTGTCGCTATCGGTTAAAGCAATCAGGGGACAGAGCCCTTGGGGTGACTGCCCCTCTCCTTTGGAACTCTTTGCTGGAAGGCGTTAGATTGGCTTGCATGGTGGGTGCTTTTAAGCAATTACTGAAAACATATTTCTTTGCACATGTCTTCCCAGATTAAATTATTATAGTAGTTTGACTGTATATTTACTATATTTATGTTTTAGTTAACTGTTTTATGCTATTTTAATGCTGTAACATGTTCTGAGCCTTTAGGGAAAGAGTCCCAAACACACAAAACTGCCTAGCTTAGGTATCTCAGTATGTGGGGTGATGGATATCTTAACTAGAACCATGTAGCAAAGCTGACACTTTTGTCAATTTTCTAGGCCTGCTTAATTTGAAAAAAATAAAACTAAAAGATAAAACATCTATGAAATATATACATAATACACTCAGAAGTAAAACAATATTTTGACCTTAAAGTCATATGTTTCAGCTTAGACAACTTTCCACATAAATATTTTTAGTGTCAGTAGTTGACACATCTCTCGTTAGACAGTAACATCAGTCGGTCACTATCAACAGAAAGAAAGCACTTTGAAAGTCAGCCTGGTGGCATGGAGGGCTAAGGTGTTGGATGCCATACCCCCTGCCATGCCGGTGACCCGTGTTCGAGAGTGAGCACGGGTTGCTGGGGTGGGAGAGGATCCAGCATCCGAGGACTGCTGTCCTCTCCCAGGGTGGGGTAGCCAGTCATCTCAGCCTCTAACTGCCACCAGGTGGAGCCCCAGTGATAGTGCTGGTAGCAAGCGCCTTGAAGGGCAGGGCTGGAGATCTTCAGGATGTGCACGCCTCCACACACTGTACTGACATGATGCCACTGCAGGGGACTGGGAGAAAAAGAGGAAAATGGACCCAAGGGCTATATGAGGTTCTGCGTATCCCCCCTCCCACACATACATACACGTAACACCACCTAGACACCTCAAAGTATCTGAATTTGTACCGTTTGGGGGGGCCCTACTCCCCAGCCCCGCCACGGGGGGAGGGGGAACAAGCTGTGAGACTTAGCCGTCAGGATTAGCTCCATGTAAGTCTGGGAAGGAGGGGTACTGACCAAGGGGCAGTGGGGACAGCAGCTGCCCAAGGGACACTTCCAGACTGGACTACTGCAACACTACCTACTTAGGGTTACCTGGAGGTTTGATTTGATGCTTGCAGTTGATCCAGAACAATGCGGCGTGACTGGCGATGGGAACTTTTCGAAGGGACCACATAATGCTGGTCCTGTGTACCTGCAATGGCTACCTGTGCAGTGACGGATCACCTTCAACATTTGTTTGTTAACATTCAAGGCCCTGCACAGTCTTGGACCAAGCTACCTGAAAGACCTCTTTATGCCCTACACTCCCACCAGCCCTCTCTGATCCACTGATGCAGGCTTCTAACAGGTCTCTCGCTCTCGGTTAAAGCAATCGGGCACAGAGCCCTTGGGGTGACTGCCCCCTCCTTTGGAACTCTTTGCTGGAAGGCGTTAGATTGGCTTGCATGGTGGGTGCTTTTAAGCAATTACTGAAAACATATTTCTTTGCACATGTCTTCCCAGATTAAATTATTATAGTAGTTTGACTGTATATTTACCATATTTATGTTTTAGTTAACTGTTTTATGCTATTTTAATGCTGTAACGTGTTCTGAGCCTTTAGGGATAGAGTCCCAAACACATAAAACTGCCTAGCCTAGGTATCTCAGTATGTGGGGCGATGGATATATTAACTAGAACCATACAGCAAAGTCGACACTTTTGTCAGTTTTCTAGGCCTGCTTAATTTGAAAAAATAAACTAAAAGATGAAACATCTATGAAATATATACATAATACACTCAGAAGTAAAACAATATTTTGACCTTAAAGTCATATGTTTCAGCTTAGACAACTTTCCACGTAAATATTTTTAGTGTCAGTAGTTGACACATCTCTCGTTAGACAGTAACATCAGTCGGTCACTATCAACAGAAAGAAAGCGCTTTGAAAGTCAGCCTGGTGGCATGGAGGGCTAAGGTGTTGGATGCCATACCTCCTGCCATGCCGGTGACTCATGTTCGAGAATGAGCACGGGTTGCTGGGGGTTGGTGGGGTGGGAGAGGATCCAGCATTCCAAGGACTGCTGTCCTCTCCCAGGGTGGGGTGGCTAGTCATCTCAGCCTCTAATTGCCACCGGGTGGAGCCCCGGTGATACTGCTGGTAGCAAGCGGCTTGAAGGGCGGGGCTAGAGATCTGCAGGATGTGCACGCCTCCACACGCTGTACTGACATGATGCCACTGCAGGGGACTGGGAGGAAAAGAGGAAAATGGACCCAAAGGCTATATGCGGCTCTGCGTATCCCCCCTCCCACACACACACATACACGCAACACCAGCTAGACACCTCAAAGTATCTGGATTTGTACTGTCGGGGAGGCCCTACTCCCCAGCCCCGCCACGAGGGAAGGGGGCACAAGCTGTGAGAATTAGCTGTCAGGATTAGCTCCATGTAAGTTTGGGGAGGAGTGCTATTGACCAAGGGGCAGTGGGGACAGCAGCTGCCCAAGGGCTATAAAGCCGGAGGAAAAAAAAAAGCACTCTGAAATTCTACCCATACCTCTCACCTTTCCCTGATTTTGCCTTAAAAAATTCCTTGGCCCCTCCTAAAATTTAAATTTCCGTCACTGAGGAGTAGGCTAAGAAATGACACCTAAACAATGACACATATTAGTGTTACAGTCCAGTTTTCTATCAGAAAATGTCTTTCTCACAAAGACAAATATTGCAGTTTTTTAATCTAACGAACATTTTTTGAGATGTGTACCTGATTTTGGTCACTCAACCCTGATAGTTTTAAGCCTTACATCTAACTTATGTGAGACAAGAGGCTGTGAGGTATGATTATTTCAGTTTATCATGTTTTGGCAACTAGGAACAACACAAAGGATGAAGACTGCAAAATGTGTTTCTCTGTAAGTGGCTTATTTTTAAGTTCCTGATGTGTGGGCACAATACCACTGTTCCCCATATGACTACCCATTACTAACCAATTCATTCATTCACCATTCCCCAGCACATATTGTTCAGAATTTACAAAGCAGAAATGGCTATGTTCTTTGTATAAACATGTAGATACAACTTTAAGATCCCGCTTTGAGATAAACTGACTAAAATTGCACAGATGACTATTTTCTACTCTGGTCACTGCAGTAAATAAAAGTATCACGTGAAAGCAGTTACAAAGATTTCTCTCTGGGCTACCTGATGGTCCAGTGACAGATGTGTTAGCTTAGCATGCGGATAACCTGTGTTTATGTTCTGAGTCCAGGGAGTTGCACATCGTGTGGCCTAGGTGTTCCTGAGTGTCTATCCTGGACACCTTTTGTCATGTGGAAGGTGGATGGCTCCTTCCTTCAGTTACATAACTGCCCCCCTCCAAGTCCAGAGGAAGGGAACTGTGTGGTCAAAAATCCTTAAATCCAGCTGGCGCAGTGGCATAGAGGGCTGAGGCATCGTATGCTGACCCCGGTTCGGGAATGGACTCAGGTCGCTGGGGGGACAGCCAAGGAGGAGAAGATCAAGCATCCCAGGACCTGTTCTCCTCTCCTTTGGGGGCCCAAGAACTGTTCTCCTCTCCTCTCCTTGGGGGGACCCAGGAACTCTTCTCCTCTCCTTGGGGGGCCCAGGAACTCTTCTCCTCTCCTTGGGGTGGGAGGCTTTGTCACTCTTCTGTCAAATGCCACTGGGTGAAGGCCTGGTGGCAATACAAGCAGGAAAGCATGAAGGGGGGGGGCACAGTCTGACTCAGTGCATGCGTGCCTCCACACAGCATGCACTGTTATCTCCTGGCTGTATCACGGGCTGGGGACAAAAGAAAGGTAGTAAAAGAGGCTGAGCAAGCTTTTTAAAGCACTACCCGCTGACCCTGGCCTGCACCACTGCCTGAGGATTTAGGCCCACAATCTGGATGTGTGACTCCAGGGGGTGGGTGGCCCTCCCTCTTCTGGCCCCTGCCATGGGGGGAAATCCATGGGAGAGTCTGCAGGCCAGTCCACTGGAGAGGCGGCTGCTGGTTGGAGGCTGGTGGCGACCGGGCTGATAGCCTGCCTGCTCAGTTCTGGAGTCCTGGAGGATAAAAACCTTCACCGAAGGAAAAATTAACGCCGGCTAGACCCTTCTACAATCATGCAGAGTGTTGACATGCAGTACAAAAGTATTATACGTCCAGCCCTGTACTGACATGGATCGATCAGAGTATGTGGGTTTGAATGACCTTAATCCACATATCAATAAAGGTAGGGTAAAAGGGCAGACTGGATGGGCCTAGCAGTCCTTATCTGCTGTCAATTACTGTGTTGCCATGTTACTATGTTACACTTATGTTCTATAATCTCCTGGTTTGGGCCTCACCCCAACAGGATGGAGGTGGGATTTTTTTTGGGGGGGGGGATGGGCAAAAATCATCAGCAGTGTTCATGTGGATGACAATGCCACATTTTCCCACTCAGCAGTGGAGCCCAGAGCTCTTGACTCCCTTATTTCCTTTCTCTGTTTGGGAGAGTTCCTGCCAGCTGAGCTCCTGTGAGTTCAGCATCACCCAGACGGGTAAAACCTAGGACAGTCCACACAGAGGGCTCTGGCAGTGGGTATCTGCATCATGGCTACTGCCAATTGTAATTTACTTGTTAACTGATGCCTGCAACTGAGCAGTGCACTACTGAGCAGACGTTGGGGAGGGAGGCCACCTGGGGACCAGTGATCACCATACAGTGTGGTTCAGCATAAGGACAGCAGTGGAAGTAAACCATACAAGGACAAGGGTCCTGGACTTAACAAGGGCAGACATAAAAAAAAAAAATGGGCGAATACGTCAGACATGACCTAGCTGTGAGGGATGGCCAGGGTGGGGTGAAGAAACAGTGGGCCCAGTTAACATACTAAAATGCCAGCAGAGGTGGCATAATGGTCTTTCGTGTCTGCTTGATAGTCAGCATCCCTACTGGGCACCAACTTTGCTGTCCACCCCCCCCACCCCCTTGGGTTTCTCTGTCCCCAGTCCAAGATGTTCCCCTTGTACTGGGTTAGTCAGCTTCACCCCCATACCTGTCCCAACCCCTCTTAACCCCTCCACAGTCTCTGCCTCCACTAATCCCTTTGGCAGTGCATTCCATGGTTTCACCACCGTCTCAGTGAAGTAACACCTCCTCCCCGAGTCCCCCTCCCAGCTTCCACCGTGTCCTCTAGTTGCCCCCCTTCCTTTGGAGCACCCCGACTGAGCCTCCCTTATTAATCCCCTTTATGTACTTGAAGACCTCTATCATGTCCCCCCGTCCCTCCTCTCCTCCAGGGTGTACATGTTGAGCTCCTCGAGCCTCTCCCCGAAGGTCCTTTCTCCCAGGACCCAGATCATTTTGGTTGCTCTCCTCTGGAACCTCTCCAGGACTGCAATGTCCCTCTTTAAGTGCGGTCTCCAAAACTGCACACAGTACTCAAGGTGCAGCCTAACTAAGCAGTTATACAGAGGAAAGATCACTTCCGCCCTTCTGGAGGTAATCCCCCTAACAATGCATCCCAGCATCCTATTGGCTTTTGCCGCTGCCCTCCTACAAGTCTCAGAGTTGTTCATTTTGACATCTACCACCATCCCCAGGTCCCTTTCGCCCTTAGAGACTTGTAGTGTGTCTCCCCCCAGGGTATACACTTGGCCCAGATTTGTGGCCCCCAGGTGCAGAACCCTGCATTTCCCTGCATTGAACTTCAGTTTCCACTTTCTCGACCACCTTTCCAGAGCCTCCAGGTCCTCCTGCAGGGCCACTCTCCCTTCCTCCCCATCCACCACCGCTCCCAGCTTTGAGTCATCTGCAAAGACACTCATTTCACTCCTGATACACTTTCTTATGTCAGAGACACAGGCGTTAAACAGGAGGGGCCCTAGTTCCGATACCTGGGGAACCCCACTAACGACTCTCCTTGCACATGAGACTAGTCCCCCCAACCAACACCCTCTGAGTACGCTCCGAGACCCAATTTCCAATCCAAATGATCATTTGCATCCTCACCCCCATTTCCTCCAGTTAAGCCAGCAGACCACCATGAGGTACCGAATCAAACGCCTTGCTGAAGTCTAGAAAGAGGACGTCCACTGGCCTACCCTGGTCCAGGGCACTCATCATCCAGTCACAGAACTCCACAAGGTTTGTCTGACACAATCTTCGCGGGACGAAGCCATGCTGTCTATCGTCCAGATATCCCATTTGCTCCAGTACCCCTCCTAGCCTTTCCTTGACAATATCCTCCAGCACCTTGCCCACCACCAATGTCAGGCTAACAGGCCTGTAGTTCCCTGCCTCCTCTCTTGAGCCTACCTTGAGGATAGGCACAATATGGGCCACCGTCCAGTCTTGGGGTACCCACCCAGTCTTCAGAGAGATGTTGAAAAGCTCCACCAGGGGAGCCGCCAGGACATCCACCAGTTCCCTCAGCACCCAGAGATGTATTCAATCCAGCCCTTGTGCTTTCTGCATCCGAAGGGACCTGAGGGCTTTCCTCACTCTCTCTACCGGGATTTCAACCTCCATGTCCTCTCCCTTTGCTCCCTGTACTGCCATCCCCCCACCTGACGGTGCTGGCGCTTCCCTCTCCCCAGACACACCAGGGCTCCCAATCTCTAAGGGTCCCACCCCTTCCCCCGGTTTATCCCATCTCCCCCAAAGGCGTACCCCCCATCCTGCCTGGTTAAAATTGAGGCAAAGTACTCGTTTAGTACCTCGGCCTGCTCACCGCATCCTGTGCCCATCCCTCCTTTGTCCTAATCCTGCTGATCTGCCCCTCACTTTCTTTTTTTCTCCAATGTATCTAAAGAACCCCTTGTCCCACCTCCTGATCTCCCTGGCCAAGATCTGCTTCTTCCTCACCTTAGCAGCTCTCACCACCCTGGTGACTCTCCTGGCCATCAGTTCATACTCCCAATCCCTTTCATACCTTTAGCGCTTGAAGCGCCTATAGGCCGCCTTCTTATCCCTCATCACCTCCTGAACCTCCCGGGTCCACCAACAGGGTTTTCTGGCCTTACCGAATTTGTGCCTCTCTCTTGCACAGGACATGGTAGCTTCCTGTACCCCCTTCCTAATGATCTCTCACCTACTGTCAACATCCATGTCTGGCCTTATCCCATCCAAATGACCCTTAAGGATCTTTCCCATCCCCCTGAAATCCACATCCCTAAAGTCAATTACCACCATCTTTGTGTGTCCCCACCCCCCCCGTTCAAGAAAAAAATCAGACTCTGACATGATCACTCCCCGCTGCAGGCAACAAACCCCTGCACAAAAGAAATGATCAAAAACAGGAGGTTCTCAAGGACAGTGTCTGAAAAGGTAAAGGCTAAAAGGGTAGCATTCAAGAGGTACAAAGAAACGCAGAGCGAATAGGACAGGGAGGTGTACTAGAAGTAGTAGAGGGAAAGACCTGGCCAACATTACACCATGACTGGGACCTTGCAATCCCTGGATATAAACTATACAGGAGGGACAGGGTAGTCAGGAAGGGGTGGCAATTTATATCAGGGATGGAACAACTTGCACGAGGGAGGAGTCAGAGGAAGGGGAGGTGGAGGCATTACGGGTTCAGTTAAGGTCCAATAGAGGGAGAAAGGTGAGGTTGGGGGTGGTTTACAGATGACTCAGTCAGGATGAGGAGAGGAATAGGGAACTGAACTCACAAATATTGGAAGCTGCAGAGAAAGGAGAGATGGTAATTGTAGGGGACTTCAACCTGCCCAAGGTGGACTGGAGCATACCATCCACAACATGTGCTAGGAGTCAGGTGATCCTGGAAGGACTGCGTAGTGGGTTCCTGACTCAGGGTGTCACTGAACCAACAAGAGCCAAGGCAATTCTTGATCTGGTGCTCACAAATGGGGAGCAAGTACAGGAAATAATGGTCCAGGAGCCGCTGGGTGGAAATGACCATTGCACAGTGTGGTTCCAGCTGGATATGGGCAGGGAAAACATCCCGACTAAGACCAAAATCTTGGATTTCAGGAGGGTGGACTTCAGGAAAATGGGTGAAGTGCTAAGGAGCCATCTGGCAGGCATCAGGGCAGATATGGGAGTGGACCAAAGGTGGTCCACCATTAAGGAAGGAATACTGGTTGCCACAGATGAGTGCGTTAGGCTCAGGGAGAACACAAGGGCCAAAGCGCCCAGCTGGTTCAGTTCTGGGGTTGCCCAGGCAGTAAGGGAAAAAAGGTTGGCCTATAGAAAATTCAGGAAGACCAAGAGAGAGGTGGATAGGGAAAATTACCTATGGTTGGCTAGTGAGTCAAGTAAGTAAGTCCGGACAGCAAAGGCACAGAAGGAGCTGCAGATAGCTGAAGGAATTAAGAAGGGGAAGAAGGCTTTCTTTTGATATATCAGTGAGAACAGGGACAAGAAAGAAGAGATTGTGAGGCTTAAAAAAGGGGTAGAGGATAATGGGGGAAAAGCAGAGATACTAAATGAATACTTCTGTTCCGTCTTCACCAGGGAGGATGGACGGAACAGTGACTTCAGGAGGGAAAAGAAGGCGGGGGGGGGGGCACAGATGTAGTGATAGAGGAGGACAGAGTGAGTGAGGGGCTGCTGGCATTGAAGGTGGACAAATCACCAGGCCCGAACAGACTACATCCAAGGGTACTAAAGGAACTGGCTGAGGAGCTGGCAGGGCCACTGGCAGACCTACTTAACAGTTCACTAGAGTCAACAGTGGTACCACAGGACTGGAGAAAAGCACATGTAGTGCCCCTCCACAAAAGCGGTCCCACAGATGACCTAGGGAATTACAGACCAGTCAGTCTGACCTCCATTGTGGGCAAGCTCATGGAGACCATAGTAAAGGAAAGGTTCTCAGAATATCTAGAGGAGCATGCTCTTCAGGATGCGAGGCAGCATGGGTTCATGGAGGGGGGGGTTGTGTCAAACAAATCTGATTGACTTCTTTAACTGTGTCAGTAAGACAGTGGACCGGGGCCAAGTGGTAGACATCCTCTATCTTGATTTCAGCAAGGCCTTTGACTCTGTGCCCCACTAAAGGTTGATCAGAAAGTTGGTGGATCTCGAGGGTGGGGAAAAGATGGCCAGATGGGTGGAAAAGAACCCAGAGGGTGGTTGTTGGGGGAAGAGTTATCTGGCACTAGAGAGGTAACCAGTGGAGTCCCGCAGGGCTCGGTGCTGGGGCCGATGTTGTTCAGTGTCTTCATCAATGACACTGGAGAGGGCATTAAGGGCAAAATGTGCCTATTCGTGGATGACATCAAGCACTGTGGAAGAGTGGACACAGCTGAAGGGATACAGGACCTACAGAAAGATCTGAAAAAGCTGGGGAAGTGGTCCAGGATCTGGCAGCTTGGTTTCAATGCCAAGAAATGCAAAGTTATGCATATCAGAGCCAAGAATCCCAGGACAGAGTACTATCTAGGTGGAGTCCGAGTATCTGCATCAGAGGAGGAGGTGGACCTGGGAATGATGATCACTAGTGACCTGAAGCACTCCACGCAGTACAAGAAAGCAGCAGCAAATGCAAACAAAATGCTGGGATGCATATCTAGGGGGATCAGTAGTAGGAGAGACAAGGTTATACTGCCCTTGTACAGGTCACTGGTAAGGCTGCATCTACAGTATGGAGTTCAGTACTGGTGCCCACGCCTCAAAAAGGACATTAACCTGCTGGAGAAGGTCCAGAGGAGGGCTACAAAGATGACAGTGGGTTAGCAGGGTAAGGCATACAAGGAGAGATTGAGAGCACTGAACATGTACTCCCTGGAAGACGGAAGAGAGAGAGGGGACATGATTGGGACCTTCAAGTACTTGAAAGGAATAAATAAGGTTGATAAGGAGAGTCTCTTTAAGCTGAGTGGCAACCATAACACGAGGGGGCACAGTCTTAAGCTGGAGGGTGGGAGGTTTAGGAGGGACGTCAGGAAGCACTTCTTCACAGAGATGGTGGTGGACACCTGGAATGCATTGCCAGAAGAGGTCATCTCGTTTAAGACAGTGGGCAGTATTAAGAGAGGCTGGGACAGGCAGAGGGGGAAGGTAAGGATCATGGGTAGAGAGGATGGGAGGAGTGGGGAGGGAGGGCAGGACATTAGCTCAAGTTGTGGACCCTGCACTCAGACAGACTTTATAGACCAAATGTCCTGCTTCTGCTGGCTTCTTCATATGTTCGTATGTATGTATGTTCAAAAGCGGTGAGGAGCGCAAAGGCATAAAATGAGGAAAGGACAGACCAAGGGGGTAAATAACAGGGAAAATATATTTTTTAGGTATATAAGTGACAGCAGGAAGATTAGGGGAAGGATTGTGAGGTAAAGACATGTGGAGGGACTGTGCAGAGGAGGATCAGGAAAAAGCAGATATCCTTAACAAGCTCTTTTGTGGCTTCATCAGTCTTTTTAGGAATGAGGGGCAGGGGGAGACAGCCTTAAAGTGCTGGCACACAGACTATACCAAAAATGTTAAGCTACTATTAATAAAATAACAGATTCGAATGCAGGTCGCACCTCACTCTGTACTACAGAAATTCTTAATAGTTTTTGGATTTTTTATCAAGACCTATACACAACTGACACTCCGCCTTCTGAGAATACTTCGAAATCTTTTTCCAAACTCATCCATTGCCCCAACCTACCCCAGAGCAACAAAACCTCTTAATAACCCCTATCACCTTAGAACTTACAGTACAGGCCAGCCCGATGACGCTGAGTGTTGAGGCGCTGGACACCTTTCCTCACACCACGCGGGCGAACCAGGTTTGGGAATGACCTCGGGTCGTCGGGGAGCCGGCATTGGGGGAAGTAGGATTGAACTACCTAATCAGCAGCTCTCCTCTCCCGGGATGTGGTCGAGGGAAGATGTCTTGTAGTGGACATGCACATGTTTCTACACACACACGTCTGCACCAAGACAAGGGGATGGGAATGGGGAGAAAAACTAGGAAAACCCTACAAACTAAGTACGGGAAAACAAAAAAAAGAACTTACAGTACAAGTAAAAGAGTTAAAAAATGGAAGAGAGAAGGAGTTCAGAGCATCCTTTGGTTGCTCTCTTCCCGGGAGTTGGCACCGCTACTACACTAGCTTCTGGGGGGGGCTGTGGCAATGTTCTTGGTGGTGTGGGTGACTACACACTGCTGGACATCTCCACCCTAGGACACAGCAGCAGCCACGCGCATTAGTGGGAGGTGGCTGGGTCAGAAAAAAGCCTGATCCAGCCTGTCGTATGACGGCTGCCCGTCCCACCACACTACAGTCCCCAAGGTGCACCACTTCTGGCCCCCACACCTGTAGTTCCTCTCCCCTGTGCCCTCCCCCTTGGGGGAGGGCCCCCCCCCAGCACAGATAAGCCGGAATCCTCCAGACACAGGTAATGCAGAAGCCGGGTGGCGGAAGCTGGCAGTGGGGGTGAGACTGGCGGGCATCAGGGGCATGTGGAGCCCAAAGGAGTGGCAGGCTGGAGGACTAGGGTAGGAAGGAAAACAAAAATCCCCAGGCTCCAATAGTTATGGAGCTAAATTTTATAAAACACTATATGAATTTCTTCCCCCCATCCCTCCGACTATTCCCAGGAAGCCCTTGACAGCACACTGCACAGATACCTGAAGCTATGCTGCAATCTCTGCAATTTTAAAACCCCATAAGGACCCCACAGACTACAAGTTACTTATGCGCATACTAGCTCATAGATTAGACTCTATTCTCCCTCATGCATTCTGACCAGTCTGGCTTCATTAGACAGAGATAAACTGCTGATATCAAATGAATGCTTTTTCTTATAGACTATTTACATGCACATAAAATCCCTGCATTACTCCTCAGTTTAGATGTGCAAAAAGCATTTGGTAAGAGTCTCATGGCCTTTTCTTCACTGTGTGTTACAGCATTTTGGTTTCCCTAACCCATTCCTAGATCTTATTTAAGGATTATATTACTCTCCCCGAGCAATGGCAAAGGTGAATGGTTCCCACTCCTCTCATTTTATTCTCTCCAGAGGCACTTGTCAGGGCTGTCTGCTCTCTCCATACTTATTCACCCTCTACATTGAACTATTAGCGCACTATATGTGACAATCTACGACTCTCCATGGAGTATCAGTAGGGGACCAAGTCCATAAAGTAGCATATTACGTGGACAACTTACTCTTATTTATTACCGACCACGAACAATCTCTCCCTGCTCTTAGAAACTGCCTTCAACTATTTGCATCGCTTGCTGGATATAAAATTAATACAGATAAAACGAAGGTGTTGCAACTGAACTTTAACCCGACACAGAATACAAGGGAGCAGTTCCATTATATGTGGGGCAGACATTCCATTAAATATCTGAGCGTATACATAGGCCTTTCTCCCCATAATTTCTATCACCTAAAGTACCTGAGGCTTGAGCAATTATTCAGGAAGACTTTCAAAGATGGTTTTCCCTTCCACTTTACTTTTTCCAACACATAGATTCCACATGACCGAACATTCTTCCTCGCTTTCTTTACTTACTTCAAACGATGCCAGTACAACTCCCTGATGCAGTGTTTAGTAAGTGGCATAAATGGCTCTCTAGGCACATTTGGAAGTGGCAGAGGCTGAGAACAGCTTTTAACAAATTATTACTTCCCAAAGATCAAAGCAGCATGGCACTACCCAGTTTACAGCAATGTTTACAAGCCGCCCTATTGCGGGCATGTACTCCGATGGAAATGGCCCCACTTCAGACCTCGGTGGGTAGATCTTGAATTAGAAATGTTGTCTGTTCCTGTGGACACTCTTTTATTTGGATCTAATGATATAATGCAATTGCTGGCAACTCCAGCAGTTACCATGACTGCCTTACAGTTTTGGCGCAAGTTATTTTGACAAACTCGATACCAAAATGGGTTTAAATGGTTAAGCATACCAGGCCTATGATTCCAGGTTTCTGCCGTAAAAACGTGACCATAAATTTAAACACTAGGTTACTTGGGGCTTCACCCATACTTTCAAGTTTTATACAGCAGGCTAGATGCAATCTTTTATTAAATTGCAGACAGCATACGGGTGGAATAGAAGGATTATTACCATTACTTATAAATAAGACACATGACAAGTTTTGGTCTGATTAAAGATACAGCAGACTTACCCCCCCACACACACACACACAAATTCTCTTTATCTATCGTATACTGCAGGAACAATAGCCTCCTCATTTCGATAGAAGCCTGCATAGTCCATCTACATTGAATGTACTAGCCACACAATTTACTTGGGAGGCCGAATTGACCATAGCACCATCACCCTCTACTTGGAAGGTTATACAGAACTGACAATACAAAAATCACAAGTTCCCCACAGTGGCAGGAGTTCAGTTAGAAGATAGCCATTTGTTTTTTTCCATACCCCTCAAATTACAGCTAAATATTTGACCACTAGGGATACCTCGTTCTGGAGAAATTGTAGCTGCGAGGTGACTGTGCACACACATGTATTTTGGTTATGCCTAGTCGATGAACCCTTTTGGAAAGCGGTGGAGGAAGAAGTTAATGCTATGATTCAAACCATATGGCATACTGCAAGCTGAAGCTCTCCTGTTACTAGCTTACCCTATAATATTAAAAATAAAGTATACCTTCTTTGCTGGGCATCTTCATGACAGCAGCGAAAAAAGTAATTATCAGACTCTGGTTGAAACAAGACCCTCCAACGCTGTACCAATGGGAAGATATAATTTGGTATATATATAAAATGGAGCAGCTCACTACGCACTAAACAGAAGCACTTAACATTTACCTTCCCCAAGTACAATTATCATGTCTGAGAAGACGAAAAACATATCTACCTTATGTTGACTTCTGAAGATTATTCCTCCCCAAGGATTTGTTCACTTAAAAAGTTATTTCGGCCAGTGGCCAGCCACAGTGGAAGCTGGAAATCTAGAGTTTCTTCCTGACCAACTCTGCGTTCAGCACCCTTCTAAAGAATGCCTTTATCAGACTGGTCCAGTAGCAAACCCTGTGTCTGAATGGAACGTGGCAATTAACAGCAGCAACACAGACTGAGTTGACTAATCTATCTGGCGATATTGATAGTGGAGCCAGCAGTAAATCCAGAAAAGCACAAACGTGTTTGTGAAAGAGCAGGCTGAGGCAAGGAATCAAACTATTTCCACAGTGAGAGTGAGAGAGGCAATGCAACTCTGACATTACAAAAGCAACTACAAAATGCATTTACTCCTGAGCACCTAAAGGTCCCTGGTACCACCATATCCACACAACAGCACCCATAACAGCAACTCCAAGCATTATTGTAGGACAAATGGACAAGCACCATACTTTGGGCTCTTTAAGATGCTCCATCAATCATATACTGCTTCTGCTGGAAAGGCAAAAAGTACAGTTACGTAAGAACTTACCGTAACAGTAGATCTTCGAGAGAGGCTCTTGCAGTAGGTAATTACATATAGGACTGATGCCGGCAGGTGGCAGAACCCCACGGAAAAATTTCTGGTTAGCAGTCCCTGGCGAGGACCGCCCCCGATCAGGTGACTGGCGTCAGAGCGATCAGTATAAAGGCGGTCCCGGGCATCTACCTTCCAGTTCTTTCCGCCGTTAGCTCGTACAGCGCCATCGGAAAGTTTGTGCTTCACAGCCCTACCGCCGCTTTTTTACCGAAAAATCTGTAACAGCTAAAACAGTTTAAAAAAACATTCACCTACAGGCAGTCCTGCATCCAGGACATGACCTTTCCAAGCGGTGACTGTATCCACCACTCCAGGCGGCTAGCTTGGCAGCAGTGTGCTGCATTACTCCATTTAGCCCACATGCATATACACTCCCCAGTCATTTGCCCTTGTTATTCTGTCCCTCCACACTCGCTATTACCTCCCCTAGCAATTCTCTCACGGCCGGGCAAACTGAGTTGCTCAATTTGCCTCCCCCATATCACAGGATACCTGATAAATGGTATCTTTATTACTGTATATGAGCTCCCACCTGATAACTCCCCATTTCTCACAAAAGCATTATGTCTGCCAAAGAAGAGGGAATTACAGCCATAACAAAATTTTAGACAAGACAGCAACTTGAACGTGACCCTGACAAAAAAACAACAATCCTAATCACCTTTACTTTTGAGTCCAACAGAGACATGATTGTGCGTCTCTGTTTTAAACAGTACCTTGACGTAAAAAAGATACAGATTCTGTATCTATCTAGCCCTTGCTTTTTCTACACAACAGTGCAGATGACACTTCCTGAACTATCAGCAAGATATCTTAGAATTAGGTGCTTCTTTTCAGCTGTTATCACCTGCCAAAGTTATGCTCAGTCATCAGAGAAAGCTGCACATGTTCTTCAACTAGATCAACTATCGGCTTTCCTCTCGTCTCAGTATGAGAAGGACTCGTCCAGAGAAGGTGAATCCCCACAAGCCCTGATAAACCACTTTCATGTGTTGCTGAAGAAATTGAAAACATGCAAAAACTTTTCCATGTTTTGAAAAACAGACTGATGTTTAATCATCATTATTTTTTCCTCCAACTGTTTAAAATCACATTGTAATACATGCAGTCTATAGTAGTCAGTTTTTTTTAAGACTGATATAAATTGATCCTTGAAATGGACTGCGTTACTAATATATAGAATGTAGTACACACTAAATAGAATCAATCAAAATTAGTTAATCAGTGATTTTGTTTTTATTTACTTTAATCATTTCACTCACAGTATTACATAACTGGATGAAGCCTGGTACAGCCGTTAATGGAGCTGAAGTCTTTTTTGGTATTGTTATTAATATAGGCCTGAAATATTAAATAACAAATCGACCTGCATGTAAATGTAAAACCTTAAAGGTGTTCACCTTTCTTTTTCGTTGTACCTCTCTGTTCTTGTAATATGGACTTGATGTATCCTATACGTATATTTCTGCTGTATGCACATTACGACAAAATTCTATAAAGTACAACAACAAAGAAAAAAAAAAGATTTCCCACCTACCGTTAGCTTTATCAGCTGGAGAAGTCATAAGCCTGCAGAAGAATGCTTTTGACAATAATAATATGGGTGGCATTTCTCATATCACAAGGTGTTCCTTGAGGAAACCCCTTGGAGTACAGAAAAAGTCTAAGGAGATATGCAAAGATGGACAAGACACTGATATTGAAATGAAAGTTATCCAGGAGGGAGCACAAGATTTTCTCTTCTGGGATGAACAGGTAGAAGATCAAATCTGATTTAGAACCACGGTGTACATACATGGATGTGGTATCAGCTTAGACATGCCATTAAGAAGCATCAGTGAGCTCCAGCCCAGTGGTGCTGAGGGTTGAGGCACTGGACGGCACACCTCGCGCCACGCTGGCGACTCGGGCTCGGGAGCGAGCCCGGACTGCCGGGGGTCGGCAGGGGAGAGAGAGAGAATCAAGCATCCGAGGGACTGCTCTCCTCTCTCAGGGAGGGATCCAGGGCAGCCCGGTGTGGCAGCAGCCCCCAGTGGAGACCAGCGGCACTGCGATGCACTAGGGGCTTACAGGCTTGGGAAAGATGTTGGGCGGATGCCTTCTGGACATGAGTGGGAGCACTCACATCGGGGCTGGGTGGCATTGCACATCCCACGTTGGGGGCATAACTTACAAATACCCCTCTGGCCCGGAGAGGCGACTGCCCTTCCAGAGCCCTGCCGCCTCACGCCCTACACTGGAGCCCATACAGCCTTGATCTCCTCGGGACCCTTCGTCCCCCTCAGGGTGCCTGGGAGAAAGTGACATCCTTGAGGTTGGCGGGGTTCACAGTGGGCTGTAGAGTGGCACCAGCCAGAGAAGAGGCCCGAGAGAGTTCCGGAGTCAGTAGGAGATAAAAATAGTTGGGGGGGGAGGCATAAGTGGAAAAAAAAAAAAAAAAAAAACATTTTATATGCATTATTTTACTCTTCTTTTTATCCCCAGAAACTGATCCTTGCTGTTCTGTATGGTGCCACATTTAATTTTATGTTTACCATATGCGAGTTTATGTTCTGTGGCATGCAGTTTAGTCTTGATGTCTCTAATATACCACAAGGTCAGGGAGCACTTTCTGTTGTATGCTAATTCAACCTAAGACCTGTTTATGTAGAAGGATCTACACTGTTGTAAGCATGCAAAGATACTGGTTTGCTGTCAGCAGCTCAATCAGGGCAGGTCCAGGCACGTTGTGAAGACAATCTGATTTAGCACATCTAAGTCACTGCAGTGGCGGGAAGCCGAAACACTGCAGACCTTTTTAGTCCTTGAGTGGATGCTCCCCCACCACTTGTAATGACAGCACTGTGCGGCCAGGTTGGGACGACACAGAGGAAGGAAAAGTGCTTAACGAAAAAAAAAAAAAAATGCCAGGGCCAGGATCAGAGTTGGTGGAGGGAACCAGTAGACGGACAGAGGGAATTATGCATACACTACCAGTCTACACCGCTGTGAGCCTGCACTATTGCTGCTCCTCTAAGAGCAAATCAGTCTGGGTCGATCCAGGTGTGTAGTGGAGGCAATTCAATCTGGACCTTTGAGTTTCCTCAGTGGCGAGTGCTGAGATGATGCACATATTTTCAGCACTTGTGTGGACACTCCTCACACCTGCAGTGCTGCCGTTGTGAGGGTCAGTTGGTGGGAGCCAGCATAGGGTGGAAAGGGGAGTCAGGTATTTTAGAGAAAAACACTGGGACTGGGATCAGAGTTAGGGGAGGGACGTTGGCGCAAAGGTTGGATTTCCACTTGTGATGCCAATGACCTGAGTTCGGATGCAAACACGGGGAGTCGGAGGGCTGGCCGGGGGGGAGGAGGATCAAGCATCTGACAGACTGCTCTCCTCTTCTGGGGGAAGGGTGGGGAAGCACTCGGTCTGTGACCGACTCCTAGTGGAGGCTGGTGGCAACACGGGACAAGGCTTGGCAGTTCTGGGAGGTGTGCCAGATGTCCTTATGCCATTCTATACCACACCTCCCATCACAGGGGGAAAAAAATGGACACCGAGGCCAATCGCTGACCCCCCCCCCAAGAAACCTGGCCTGTGACTCCCACAACTGCTGGAAAACACAATGTGGCACCACTCGGAGGGGGTGCGAGGCACCCTCAGCCTGCCCGCCCGGGGCAATCTGGGGTGGCCGGCGAGGGGCAAGCGAGATCCCAGGGATGAGGGAGGTGAGGAGGGAGAGGGTCAAAATAAAAGAGTTATTGGAGGGAGTCAGCAGAGGGGAAGGGAGTTATTTAAAAAAAGAAAAGACCAAAAAACATAGCTGGATTGGTGGGAGGGAAAATTCTTATGGGGTCAGGAGCCAGGACATCCTCAACACTCTACAGCTCCCGTGTGAATGTGCAGGAAATGGCTGCAATGCTGTGCTCGACAAATATGGGCTGTAACACTGCCACAATGCAACATGTGTGCAAACACACAGTCGTGGCCAAAAATATTGGTGCCCTTGCAGTTTTTTCTAATAATGCACCATTCCTTCGAGAAAATTGTTGAAATTAAAAAATATTTTGGTATCCACATATGTATTTCTTTGGTTTGCAGTGGAATAAAACACAAAAAGCAGAAAAATTTACCAAGTCTTAGCTATTCCACACAGAAATCCTTAAATGGCCAGGACAAAATTATTGGCACCTTTTAGAAGCAGTTAGAAATAATCAGATTTCAAGCAGGTGATTCTCCTTCACTTTGGAACTGAACTCACCTGTGGTGAGTTGCAGGTGCCTGCAATATAAAAATCACTCATTCAACCAGGTTGAATAGAGAAAAGGACTCATTCTCCTGTTTTGTGTCACTGTGTGTACCGTAATGAGCATAGAGAAAACAAAGACTGCCAGAGAATTGTCTGAGGAGGTCAGACAGAAGATTGTAGCCAAGCATGGACAATCTCAAGGCTACAAATCAATCTCCAGAGACCTTGATGTTCCTGTTTCCACTGTACATAACATTATCAGGATATTTAAGGCCCATGGCACTGTAGCCAACCTCCCTGGACGTGGCCGCAAGAGAAAACTTGATGGAAAATTGCAGCGCAGGATTGTTCGAATGGTGGAGAAAGCACCTCGATCAACTGCCAAACAGATTCAAGCTGACCTTCAGACACAAGGTACGACAGTTTCAACTCGCACCATCCGTCGCCAACTCAATGAAAGGGGGTTATATGGTAGGAGGCCCAGGAGGGCCCCACTGCTGAGAGAGAGACATAAGAAAGCCCGACTGGGGTTTGCCAAAACACACCTGAACAAGCAAAATCCTTCTGGGAGAATGTCCTGTGGACAGATGAGACCAAATTAGAGCTTTTTGGTAAAGCACATCATCTTTATGTTTACAGAAAACAAAATGAAGCCTTCAAAGAAAAGAACACCTTCCCTACAGTCAAACATGGAGGAGGTTCAGTGATGTTTTGGGGTTGCTGTGTTGCCTCTGACACTGGGTGCCTTGAACGTATGCATGGCATCATGAAATCTGGAGATTACCAGGCCATTGTGGAGCGCAATGTTGAACCCAGTATCAGGAAGCTGGGTCTCTGTCGAAGGTCATGGG
Source organism: Neoceratodus forsteri (assembly GCA_016271365.2). Lineage (NCBI taxonomy): Eukaryota > Metazoa > Chordata > Ceratodontiformes > Ceratodontidae > Neoceratodus > Neoceratodus forsteri. The sequence goes on from CM057456.1 coordinate 1,090,103,501, forward strand.
TCTTCCAGCAGGACAATGACCCAAACACACTTCAAAAGCACCCAGGAATGGTTCAAGACAAGGCGCTGGACTGTTCTGAAGTGGCCAGCAATGAGTCTAGATCTAAATCCCATTGAAAACCTGTGGAGAGATCTGAAAACAGCAGTTGGGAGAAGGCACCCTTCAAATCTGGGAGAACTGGAGCAGTTTGCACAAGAAGAGTGGGCCAAACTGCCAGTAGAGAGGTGCAGGAAGCTCATCCACGGTTACAGGAAGCGGTTGACTGCAGTTATTTTGACCAAAAGCTGTGCTACCAAATATTAAGTCTAGGGTGTCAATAATTTTGTCAATGCCATTTCTTTTCATTTTCTGATTTAAAAGGATATATTAAATTCTGAATCAAAAACAAAGGTTCTGTAATATTAACAGAGAAATAAAGAATTGTGGAGACCAAATACTGTACTGTTGTTAATTTCAACTTATGTTTAGAGGAAATTGTGAGTTATTTGAAAAAGTGCAAGAGCGTCAATATTTTTGGCCACGACTGTACCTTTGCATACAAAAAAAGTTACAGTACACAATAGGTGTTCAAAAATGATCCCCGAGTACTGCAAGGACAGAGATCAGTTTCTGTTGTGTGCTAGTTCATCTTAGTAACAAGAAATGTAGTGTTAAACAGTTGGTGTTCATAAACTACTAACAATACATATGACAACTTGGGGTAGTCATATTTAATGGCAGTCTTTCACAGGTAAAGTACAGCTCTTTACATCACACATAATACTATCTAGTAGAAAACATTCTGCTGAGAAAATGGTAAAAAAAAAAAAAAACTTCAGAAATGACATTTAATAACTGGCTAGTTTTAATGTTGGCACTTTCTGCCTACTACCTGTGGCACTACTAACTCTTCAAATGGTACAGAAATTACTACTTGTGGCCAAGAAAGGGTTTTGGGTGTCACCGTATGCAACAAATTTAAATGGGAGCTACAATACAGTGTGGCCACAAATAAAACCACTGCCTGCGTAATGAGAAATGCTATAACTAGATTGAAAGATACAACAATGCCACTGTATAGGCCCTTAGTTCGGCCTCATCTACAGCACTGTGTACATTTTGGTCATCATTCTATAGAAAATCTACAGAGACACACTGCAGCTATGCTAGAAAGTTCAGAGAACAACAACAAATACAGGAAATGATACTGATGCATTAAGGACAGACTATGTTGGAATCATTCTCAGTGAAGTAAAGAGGTTAAAGAAAGATACAATAACCATTTTCAAATTAGTGAAAAGAATAGTTCCATGTGATTTGATAAAGCCACTAAATATATGAAATGAGGAGAGAACTGGAAGACATTAAGCAGGAAATTAAGGGAAGAAGATTTACAAGAAAAAATCTGGAAACAATATTTTACAGAAAGTTTGCAGACTTCATCTACTGGCAAAAACAGTACATGACTAAGAGCACTTAAGAACGGGGTGGAGGTGCTTATGCCCACTAAGGCGGTAGCTGAAATAACTTGCCAGTGTCACTTGTAATTATCATTATAAAATGGCAAGAAATTTCACTGGCCAAAACACATCAACTGACAGTGTTTTAAAGTACTATATGCACACAGTAGCCTATCACAGAACCCGATTATCAACCACATGTGCTACAAATCCCTATAATTCCAGCTTTCAATACCAACCTGTCTCCCCTACCCTCTTCCTACAGTGTAGCTCAGTTACATTAAAGAAGGAAACAGCACAAAGAAAAGAGTACATCAGTGTTTGAGCTTATACTCATCAGTAATAACATGCATCTCAGAGCCTGTCACACTACTCTTACAGCGGCCACGATGACTACTGAATCTCTCTTTACACCATAAAGTATAAATTTACTGTCCTATTGCACTCATTCAGCAGTTTGCCTGTTTATTAAATCTGATATGTACACAGGTTGCACACAGACCAATAAAGCCATTTTAAAAGCGCATTAAACCATTTCACAGTGTGGTTTGAAGGATCTGAAATGCACTTCCCAGTGTCACACGGACACGTGGCCTTCGGCATCATCCATCAGACCCATGGAGCATGCATCCCAGATCCCTTGAGCCCCACGCTTGCGTGGTTTATACCTGCATAGTTATAGTTATATGTTGTGCCTGCCTCTGTAATGGACTGAATCTGCTGACCCTTACTGTCTTACATTGATTTTGTGACCTGTCCCGGTCTCCTGTGCAATGGTACAGTCTTTTTTATCAGTTATTATGGGTATAGCATACTGCCTTCCTTCCATTTTTATGTTTGCTTGCACACATGTGCAAGAAACATAGTGCCATCATCCGAGTTTTCGGAGGTGTGTCACCCACTCTTCCAATTCAGTCAGTGTGTTGGCAGGCGCGACCCCAGTCCGCCAATGCATGCTGGAGCTGTCTATGACAGCTCCAAAATGCAGTGGCGTACAGTTGAAAGGGGGAGCTACGCTGCGGTGAGCAGTGATCGAATATCGCCTGCTCATGCTCAGCTCCCCTACACACACACAAGCACACCTTGCGCCTGCGTGCCAGCTACGTACACAATGTATAGCCGGCGGGGTGCCCAATCCCCGTCGGCTGTGCTGCTCCCCCCCAAAGCCTTCCCACATGCCATGCTGGGTACCTTTTAGCGTGGCAACTATCAAACGCAACCGGCCAGGTGCCCAATCCCAGTCGGCTCCACTGTCTCCCGGTACAGGGTGCCGCTGGGCCCACCCCAGCGTGGCAAAGACTGACCATGCCGACAGGGTGCCCAATCCCCGTGGCTCACCAGCCGCATCCTTGTGCACGCGGGAGCCCACCCCAGCGTGGCAAACATCCGCATCATCATTTTTAAAAACAACCTGTAAAAAAAACAGTCCCACGCAGTCTCCCTGCCCCACAACCCGCACCCACCCACTGCGCACCTGCCTCCCCACCCCTCACCCCAAACTTACCTCCGGAGTCCAGCGCGACGATCTTCAGTGGACCGGGAACACGTCTGCACTCTTCAAAGCCGACTGCAAACTGAGGAAATGCCGGTAAGCTGTATAATGGGATAGATAGGGTTTTTTCAACTTTGTGGCATATCTCAGGCATTTTTTGGAATTTTTGCACCAAATTTTCAACATGGGGTTTTTGGGACCCCTCCTCATGAATTCTTGCACTGTCATGGCGTTACTCGGGCCCAAAGGGTGATTTTGCAGCGACTGTGAAATCACCTTCCGGAATGATTAGACGAACGACACTGCCAGTGTTCATAAGGTGGCTCTCAAAGCGCTATTTTGAAATTTGGTGGAAAATCTAAAAACTGTTTTACAGTGTGCGTTGCGCAGTTCTCATGCCTTCGTAAGTCTAATTTTCAATATTTTCACTCCAGATTTTCAATATTGCCATTTTACCACACCTTCTTATGAGTAGTACAGCAGTCATTTTTCACATCTCACCCAAAACGTGTTTCCGCCCATGTAGCGCACAATGGCGCAGTTGGTGTGTGAAATCAATGTACAGGACAAATTAGGAATATCACAGTGACACTGTTCATGAGCTAAGGTCTTAAAATGGCTATGTTTAAATTTGGTGAAAAATTCCTAAAATGACTGTTTCTGACGTCGTTGCGCGGTTCCTCGCGTTAGTAAGTTGCAATTTCAATATTTTCACTCCAGATTTTCAACATTGCCATTTACCACACCTCCTTATGAGCAGTACAGCTGTCATTTTACATCTTGCCCAAAATGTGTTTCCGCCCATGTAGCGCACAATGGCGCAGTCGATGTGCGAAATCAATATATGGGACACATTAAGAAAATTACAGTGACACTGTTCATGAGCAGAGATCTTAAAATTACTATGTTGAAAATTTGGTGAAAAAATTCCTAAAAATGACTTTTTTATGAGCGTGCGTTACACAGTTCCTATGCATGTTCATAAGTTTGCTAATTAATATTTTCACTCCAGATTTTCAACATTGCCATTTATTACACTTCCTTATGAACAGTACAGCTGCCATTTTTCATATATGCTAAAATGTATTTTCGCAATATATGGCACAATGGTGCTGTTGGTGTCTGGAAAGCAATGTTTGGGACAGATTAGAAAATCACAGTTACACTGTTCATGAGCAGAGAGTCTTAAAATGGTTATGTTGAAATTTGGTGACAAAGTCCATAAAATGACTGTGTTACGAGTGAGCATTCGCGCAGTTTCCACACACCTGGTAAGTTCATAACTTTAATATTTTCAGTCCAGATTTTCACCAGTGGCATTTTCCACTTCCTTATGAACAGTACAGCTGTCATTTTTCACTAGCGTGGCGAGTTGTTTTCACACTTTCAAGCGCAGAGATCGTGGTCGCTGTGGAAATCATTGTTCGGACAGATAAAGAAAATCACAGTGACACTGTTCATGATCGGAGAAGCACAAAATGCCGAGTTGACAATCTGCTGTAAAAATCCCCACCCTAATTATATTACGGGTGTGCGTTGCACAGTTTCTATGTACACTCGTGACTTCACCAGTTTTTTTAATATTTTTACTGCAGATTTGCAACATTGCCATTTTTTACACCTCCCCATGAACAGTATAGCTGTCATTTTTTACATCCTGTTCGGAATGTTTTTGAACCTGTGGTGCGAAATGCCGTAGTCGCTGTGCATAAGCAGCTTTCGGCTACCAAACTGATATTCCCCCTGTTCATGAGGCGGGGTCACAAAAAAAACATGTTGAAAATTTGGAGTGAAAATACCAACGAATGCCTGAGGTATTAGGGTTTCCAACCATAACGCCCAACCCTGTAGAGAATGACGGGCATCAGGGTGTGACTTGGGATTCTTGCCTGTAATGCTCATACCATTCCACACCCTGCAGCCAGTGAGAGGCATCGAGGTATGCCTTGGACTCTTCGGCCCCAAAGTTCACCCCATTCTCCATATCGCACCCATTTCACCGCGGATTTCTAATGGAATGGGTGCGAGCAAGGGCCAAAGACCCTAAGGAACACCGTGACACTTGTCAGTGTCTGCAGGGTGGGTGTGGTGAAATGAGCATGGCCGTTATGCCTGAGCTAACCAAAGGCACACCCCAATGCCTGTCACTCTCTGCAGGGTGGTGGTGGGGTTGGCTTCAGTTCAATACTTCACTGCCATTCCTATTACGCAGCTCTGTAACTTCTACACTACCACTGCCAATGCCAGCAAGCAAACATTCGGCACTGACAAATGCTTGTTTTGTAACCTGTTGTATGTAGCCCTTGGATGGACTCATGTATCTACTTTGTATGATGCTTGGCACATTGCTTTTACTATGCAACTCTCCTGGGTTGTACCTGAAAATAAGCATTGTAACTGTCTTTGTGCTTACCTGCTCAACACAAACTAGCTAAATAAATATACATTTGAGTTACTAATGAAATGTAAATTTTTTCTGTTTTTTTCTGCATGATCTGGGTGTTAAATGTAGGGGATTTTCTAAATAACTGTCATTAAGTTTCTGAGGAAGGACTGGGTCGGTCAGAAAGCTAAAGCACTTTGTTCTTTTTGTTGATCTATGTTGGTCCAATAAAAGGTATCAAATCATTTGCTTCTGGATCTGTTCTTCCAAGGACTAATACGGCAAACGCTAAATCTGCATGTAATGAAATGTTAGTAATACACCTTGCTGCCCTGAGTGTCCCACCAGGACCCTCTTGAAAACCTGTATCAGGATTTCCTGGTGTCTAAAAATTCTAATTAAATGAACTCAATGGAACAAAGCCCAGCTTTCTTTCCTGTTTTTTTTTTTTTTTTAATGAAGGCAAGGAAGGGAGTTTAAACTGTTTGAAATTCTTTTTTTTTAGCCCAGAAGAAGCAGACTTGAATAAAGTGTGCCATCACAGCAATGAACTGCAAAACATGAGATCACAATTTTGTATCCTAGCAGTCGCTCTTCAGCTCTCTGTGTGTCCTTGAGCAAAATGCTTGACCTCCCAGTGCTTCAGTCCTTTCAGCTGTAAAATGGAGTACAAACAGACCCCAATGACACTGTGATAAGTTCTTCATAGATGGTGTCTCATGGGTAAAGAGACAACACAACAACAACAGACTCTAAATCTATCTTTTAAAGGTGCAAACAGACCATTCTGTACAAAAACTGGGCCATACCCTACACATGAAATGATTTGCTTTCCAAGGTTTCACCAAGTACTGCAAAATGCAATTTACAGGAAGGAAAAGATGTCTTGAGGGGCAATGAATATTAAAAATCAAGCCAGCGTTATGTACCAAGATCAGCCAGTCAGAAATCCTGTTAGCAAGAAAACAGTCAGCACTCATTATGCTGTCTTCAGCTGCTGATGAAACATCTGCTCTACAGCAGGAGTGATTAGCCAAGTTTCAGCAAGTTTACAGACTCATGGGAGATACAGGAATCTACTCGCAACATTTGGCAAACAAGAGATTGTCCAGAGCTGTCCATACTACAGGTAGCTATTCAGTTAATTGTTAAGCTGGACCATGGTTAGGTTACTATGTGCTAATCACACTCTTGGGGCGATGCACTGAATGAGGTGAAGTCTAGTGCTGCTGCACCATGAGGGTGATTAACAGAGATAGTCTAACTCACTGAGCATGAATTACTCCTAGCATCAAACAACTTCTACTAAACTCAAACAGTACTTTACCTGTTTAAACACACACTGCTTCTTATTTTTCTGCTGTACTTGAGGGTTTCCCCAACAGTCAGCATAATCTTATTAGAACACAATTGGCCAATTATTCATTTACTCATTTATTTATTATTTATTATTTTTTAAAAGAGGTTTTGGCTGGGAAAGACACACAAAGCCCAAGCTAATTTCGAAGTGTGTCCCGGAAGCACAGGGAGGTTAAATGACTTTAGGTTCATAGCCAGTGATCCAGCTTGCCTACCTTAGTCACTTGACTGACAACAGTTAGTAATCCAGTTAACTCTTTCAAGCATCTTACAATATATTACTTACTGGACATGATTAACTCTTTGAGAAGCATACCACCCCCCATGACACACATCACAATACAAAGTTACATACGAACTTAAGACAAAAAAAAAAAAAGAATCTTTTTCTTGAAGAAACATTCTTATGATTTGGTACATTAACCTTACCCCCCCCCAAAAAAAAATCACATAATAATATTGGTTTAAAGTGTAGCATCACAAAAACAAAATGTATTTTTTAACACACTATCAGATTTATTGCATACAGTGATATTTTCCTGCCTCTACACTGACTGAAAACATTCAGGTGTGGATTTTTTGATACTCATCTCTAGTGACTTCAGTGGTCAGTATCTGCAGACATTGATCTCTAATGTCACTTACAGGGAACATAAACAATATTGTTTAAATTTTTTAATATAACTGTAAATTTGAGCATGTGTGAAGTCGTTCTAATCACTCCAGCATATCGTTTTGTGCATCTGTTTTGAAATAGTCCTATTTTTTCCTTATTTAGAGCCTCTTAATAATGCAGCCTTTTTCCTACCTAATATTAATTTTTACGTTGGCTTGTGCGCACATGCGCAAAGCGAACACATTGTTACAATAAGGGCTTTTATTGGTGTATCTCTGTCAGATCTAATGCAGCTGAGGCTGCAGGTGGCTTGAGAATGACAGGCCTATGATTAGCAAGGTTGATCATGAAAGTGTTTTGTGACTTGCGGGCTGAAACTTCATATAGTTGAAAGGAGACAGCTGCTCGTATCACAGAGCGGCTGGATCCTTTCATCTGCATGACATCGCCCAGCAAGCAGTTGATCAGTGTCATGCTCAGCCTGCTCCTCTTCCCTTCTTGAACGTGCAGCACTGAATCCAAGCCCCATCTATGAGAGGGGAGCCCACAGCACAAACTCCTCCTCTTCCTCTCTTCCATGTAACCCCTGAACACCACTTGTTAGTTCAGTCCATGGGCGACTTCTCTAATTCACTATTACTGGGCAATTTCAATGCAAATTGACCTTCTAATAGAGGCCTTAGGCTGAAGAACTCTCTTGCCTCCCCTCCCTAGCCAGAGACAACTAATAAAACAACCTACTTGATTTGATTCTACATGCATGGTTCCTACTGTTCCAGATTTGATTTTTATTTATTTTATTTTATTTCAGACATTACACCTTTGCAAACAAGAGAATATCTAAGGGCACAGTACGGGGCAGCTCTTGGGAGCATTGTCATGGTGATACAAGATGCATGGTGAGAGATACATACAGTATACAAATAACTGTGGGTAGAGTACAGGAGGCTGCTCCAGTGGAACGATTCTCTCAGAGTTAAAAAGATTCAACAGTTGGCATTACTAGAACTAGGTACGTATATACATAGACATTTAAAGTAGTACACTGACAACAGTATGTATTTTAGATATTAAATGCAGAGAACAAAATAGCCAGGTAGCTGCTAGTTAGGATGAAGTGGACATACATAATAATCAGAGGTGGCGGTCACAACTGGTCCAGAGTGCTAGTTCTTTTTTTAGTTCCCTTTTGAACTGACTCGGTTAGGAAAGCTTCAGCAGTGTTCCTGGGAGCTCATTAAGCCATCGGGGAGCTCTGAAGGCAAAGGAGCACTGGGTCGGGCTTGTTCTATGGAAAGGCATGCTGAGTGTATTCCTTTCCATACTCCTGGTAGTGTAGTGGTTGTGCTCCGGAAGCAGAAGATTTTGTAAGGCTGGGTGGGAAGGGGGAACCCATGAGTGTCTTTTTCCCTATTAGGCAGATCTAGAACTTGATTCTGTCTTGCAGTGAGAGACAGTTGGCTTGTGCATACAGGGTACATGTGTGGGTTAGCCTGTCAGCCTCTAGAATGAATCGGCAGGCCTTGTTTAGTCCTAGCCTGACTCTGTTGAGGACTGTGTCAATGGCTGTGCTGTATACTGCTAAGCTGTAGTTAATTACCGGGAGAATACAGCTAGTTACGATCAGTCGTTTAAGTGTGGGGGTGAGGCAGTGTCTGTGCCTAAATAGTAACCCTAATCTTAAGTTAACAGCTTTCATTGCGTTATCCACATGAGAAGCAAAAGAAAGTGAGTCATTAAGTGTGACTCCTACATACTTAAAAGTGGTGACTTGTTCTAGTGGTTCTCCTTTATTGTTTAAGATGACAGTGGGGAGGCCTTTTTCCTTGCTATCAGACCAGCACCGTATACCGTTGCCGCAGCAACTCCCTGATCGTGAAGACCACCACAGCGACAGGAATGGGGCAAAATCCACCAGTCACTGTGGTGGTCTGTAGGGCAATCGGGACTGCCTCGCTGGGTGTTGCCCCCACTCTCCAACTGCAACTCGGGTTAAATCCTTAGAGACCAGGGGGTGTGAGGCGGATCCCCACACAGAGGTTCGGAGGCGCAGCCCCGATGGATACACGGAGGCATCCCGACATTGCAATGCCGACAGTCGGCACTGCGACTGTCGCTGTCGGGGATGTCTCTGTGATGACTGTCGCTGCGGCATGGGTAAACCGACCAGCACACAGCATGGCCTTTGTCTTTTTACAGTTCATCAGCAGTTTGACTGAACCATTTCTGAAGAGCTTCAAAGCTACTTTGAAGTTCATCAGAGATGGACCCTTGCTCTTGGCTACTGGTGAAGATGACAGTGTCATCTGCATATAGGAGCACCTTTGAAAGGCAGGCTGATGGAAGGGGGTTTATGAATAGCCCGAATAGTAGGGGCTCAAGGATGGATCCTTGAGGTGCTCCTATTGAGACATTTCTGGCTTCAGATAATGTCCCATTTGATTTTTACTCACTGGGACCTGTGTGCGAGATAGCTGCTGAACCAGGAGACAGTGTCCAGAGAGAGACCTAGGATGTGAAGTCTGGAGAGGAGAACTGAGTGGCTGACTAGGTTGAAAGCTTTTGTTAGGTCAATATAGATAGCTCTCACCATTTTTCCACTGTCCTGTGCCTCGTGGATATAACTGGTGCATTTGATCAGGGCAGTGTTTGTGCTGTGTAACTTCCTAAAACCGTGTTGCTGTGGGCATTGGATATTGTATTTGCACTGGTGTTCAGGCAGTTGGTCAGAAACTATCCTCTCCAAGGCCTTAGACAGAGGGGAGAGGATGGATATTGGTCGATAGTTGGTTACTAGGGTACGGTCTCCCCCCTTTATGGACAGGGGTTACCAGTGCAGTCTTCCAGATGCCTGGGAATTGGGAGTAGCGGAGGAAAAAGTTGAAAATTTTGCTTAGTGGCAGTGCAAGTTCGTCTAAGGTCAGGGCTACCATTGTCATGTATACTGTTGTCACTGCCCAGTCTTGTTTTCTTCAGTACCCGTTTTACATATTTTATTGTGTCAACTCTGGTGATGGTCTGAAGGCTATGTAAGCAGGATCACTTTGACTGTGGGAGTCAACTTCCAAGGAGGTAGCATTAGGGGACAGAATGCAACTGAGATCTATAAAAGCATTATTGAAGATCTTAGCAATCTTGCCTGGGTCCTGGGTAGTGGATGGTGGTTCCATGGTTACTGAGCATCATTGGCTGGAATTTGTCATCCTTACCCAGGAGGTCTTTTAGGTTCCCCCAGAATCTAGTACTATCTCCCCAGCTACTGTCCTGCTTTCCTTTGAAGTAGGCTGCTTTTGCCAGCCTTATGTCCCTAGTGCATTTATTCCTAGCAGCCCTATACTTTTGTAAGTCCCCCTGTGTCCCGGTGGCTCTGGCCCGATGCCACAGGTTATCCCTTTCTTGCATCTGGGCCAGTAGCGTTGCAGTAATCCAGCCGCTACTTGTTCCTCAGACCTTGCGTCTTTTGAGGGGGCAAATAAGTCACAGGTATTGGTGAACTGTCTGATGAAGCAGTCCAAGGCTGTGTCAATGACCAGAATGGAGTCTATATAGCGCCCATCCACTTGGGCAAGGTGGGCTTTGAAGTCTGGCAGTTTTCGTTTGCAGAGTGCTCTACTTGTTACCAATTGGGGAGTTGGGAGGATTTATCTGACCAGGTACATGTCACAGGCGAGTGGTCACTTAAGGCGTCTGGGAGAAGAGAGATCTCAGTGAACCTTTCAAGATTTGTGGTCAGGATCCAGTCTATTAGTGGTACCTGTTCTGTAGTTGGTCCTGGTGCAATCCTAAACTACCTGTGTGAGGTAGAGATTTGTTACTAGGTCCCTGTGTGCTGCTTGCCACCCCTGAACTCCCAATTTGTACCTCTGGTTGCCAGGGGAACTTATTTAGCAGCCATGCCATTATTTTTTGTATAGTTAATTCTTCCCCTCCTAAATGTATCCCTAATAGAATTAAGTTTCGCTGTTTCAGGAATTTCAATTGAGAAGCTTTTTGTCAGGGTCTATCCAACATCAACTGGGGGATATGTTTTCCTTTCCTAAGTTGACGTAGCCTAAGCATTTCAGCTTGCTTTTTGACCAGCATGACCCTTTCTTTGGAAAAAAAAAAAAAAAGTTTTATTTATTTTGTTTATTAAACTCTAGGATTACAAATACCTTTGAGCAAGAACTGCTCGTTTACAAAGGTTTCACGTCAAAGGATGGAAGGTTAACATACAAACAAAGGTAAACATTAATACAGTGTCTCAAAAACAAAATACTGTATTTCAAGCAGAGAGACAGCAAAGGATAGTAAGGCCAGATGAGCAACCAGTAGGGGTGGGGAGGGTGGGTGGGTCAGGAAAGGCGGGCAGGCTCAAGGGCCATTGTCTGGGGGGTAGTTGGTATGAGAAGTGCAAGGTACAGGGGACTGAAGTCTGAAGTGCTAAAAGATGGGAGGGTGTGGGTGAGGCGGGAGTGGGGTAAGGTGAGAGGGAGGACAAGGATAATTGGCCAGAGGGACTTTAGGACCACATGATGACAGGCATGAGTGTTGAGGTTGACCAATTAGGAGAAGCAGTCACACTGTCTGGTAGTAGAGTGGTGAAGTCATAGTTGCCTTTTAAATGGGCTGAGCGTAGTAGCTGAAAGGGATTCCTTGTTGAGTGAATTAAACCACTGGGGGGCCCTGTGGGAGAATGACCTCTGGCACATAGTGGTCTGGATCTGGAAGGTTTGACTTAGCGTACTTGGGTGTGTTGGGTGCTGCAGTGGGCAGTCAGAAGCTTTTCAACCCCAGGTGGCATGAGCCCAAGGAGAACCTTTTTGGTTAACAGGCAGGTCTGGTATTTGATCCTGCTGATGAGAGGGAGCCACCCAGACTGGGCGTACAAGTCACAAGTATGTGCTAGGCGGGCAGCGCCCGTAAGAAGTCTGAATGCCTTGTTGAGTGCCATAGATATCCTGCAGAAGGCTGTAGGAGAAGTAGAGCCGTAGATGACGAGTCCATAGTCTATGATGGAGGTGACAGAACTGTAGATAGCGATCTAAACATGTTCCTTGGGCTACCCCTTTTATTCTTACCCAACTAAAGACACAGGACAAATTATACAAAAAGGCTAAAAAACTGGATACACCCAAGTCTTGGGAAATTTTGTAATTATTGCGTTTCTATTAGGAAATCTAAATCATCCTATTTTAAAACAAATTTAACTTATGCTAGAAGTAAGCCCAAGAAATTTTGGTGTATGGTAGACTTCCTCTGGAAGATGCCTTCAGTGTCCTCCACAACAAATGTTTCTTTTCATGGTTCCACATCTTACTCCAAGGAGAGAGTCGGTGGTCTGTTTAACTCTTTTTATTGAGTGCCCTGCTATGTTGTTAAATAAAGCTAGTTTGACTACAGCTGGCACACATCATGCTCCCCTTGCAGTGTTTCCTCTCTCTAAACCTAGATTTTCTTTTAGGTCAATAAAGATTGAAGACATATTTAAACTGCCATGCTCCCTTCGAGAGGACACTGCAAAGGGCTTTGACAACTTAAATAACTGCCTACTCAAATGCAGTGCTAATATTCTGGCCCCTTCTGTAACTTTCTTATTTATTACTCAGTCCTCAAACATTCCCTACAGCTTGAAAGCACCCCCCAGTCATCCCACTTCACAAAGGGGAAACAAAACCTTGGTGGACAACTACAGTCCAATTTCTCTGCTCCATACCGTTTCAAAATTGATGGAAAACTTGTCTTGTCTCAGATAAATGATTATTTAACTATCAGGTTCTTTTCAGTCTTCAGTCAGGATTCTAGTCCCAATTTTCCACCGAAACAGCACTGATTGATTTTCACGATTTTGTTTCCAGAGCTACAGACAAGGGATGTCTTGTGGGATCTGTTTTTACTGATCTGTCAAAATCTTTCAATGTGACCAATAACTCTTTGCTCTTAACCCATCTTCTTATGTTTTTTCCTCTGTCACAAATTAGTTTTTTTCTTACCTACAAGAGAGAATTCAATCTGTTTCTTGGAATGGCTGTCTTGTATCTCCTCTTCCTGTCTCCACTGAGGTTCCACGGTGGTCTACAATGTACTTTGTACTATCCTATTCAATCTTTTTGCAGATCCACTATCCTCTGTTGTTGATCTTTGCTCTGGCAGACTTTACGCTGATGACACGCTCTCTTCTTTGCTCACAAGTCTCCTTTCACTCTCACTACAATTCTTCAGGGTGACTCTGACAAAGTGGTGAAATGTTTTTTTGGATAATTTACTGCTACTTATCAGCAAGAAGATTCAAGCAATGCTGTTTGGGTCTCAGCACTCACCGTCTTCAGTAGATTCTTCCTTTCCTATTTCATTGAAAACTCATCCACTGAAACTTGTTACTGAATTTAAGTACCTTGGCTCTACTTTCGACTCCTCTCTAACCACATATTGACAAAACTGTTTCAGAAGTCTGTCAATGTCTGAGACACTTAAAGCACACCAGACATTGTTTATCAAGTCTGGATTGCAAGCACACTGTTGGCTAAGCAGCTGTCCCTATTCTTGACTATGGTGATACAATTTATCATCAAGCCCTCGACTCCCATCTCTTACCCTTAAGCATGGTTTATTTTCAGTTACTGCGATTCATTTTAAAATCAAAACGGGATGAGCATCATTGCTCTTTACTACATCGGTTAAATTGGTTATCCCCCTCTTCCAGGCGTACTTTCCACTGGTTATCTATCATTTACAAACTGGTCAACAATCAACTCCCCCTTACAATTGTTTCTGTTCACAAACACAGTTTTAGGGATGTGCCACAATGTGGCTTTTCTTTAGCAGATTTCAAAAATGTTTTGGCAGAGAATGTTTCTCATATGAGGACCCCTTTTCTTGGAGCAACTTGACCTCTCAGGTCAGAAATTCCCCTACTCTAGGGATTTTTAAACATGGTTTGAAAAACTTTCTGTTACAGGAACAATCTGCTTTTAGGTTTTTTGTTACATGAATTATGATGTTTGTTACTAGATTCAGAATTAGTGTCTTGTGTAAACTGTGACTTGGTATGTTCTGTAAATAGACTTACTTCTCATGGAACCTATCCTGTATTTTTTCAACTTTTAAAATACAATGAGAATAAACTAAAGTAGTGTGCCCCCATCCCCCTTAAAATGTGCCCACCCTCAGTGCCACCAGACATCCATGACACCGAGAAGCCCAATCCCCAGTGTCACCCTTGCAATAAGAAAAAAAGGGTCCCTCCTAGTCTTTTTTTTTTATTTTACCAAGAAAAGCAGAAAAACATCCATCAATGTCTTTTTGTCTTTTGAAGCCAACCCCAACTCCCCTGATCCACCATCCAAAGCACCTTGACTTGACCCCCCACTCAGCACCAACCCCCACACAGCCTTACTCACCTCAAAAACACAAAGAAAACAGTCACCATGACATTCAGAACTAGACAGAAATTGGCAACACTCCAACACCCCCCACACACTTTTTCCACCTTGGACAGCTCCTTCCTTACCAAGGTCTCCACCTTCAGATACCTAGGCGTTTGGCTTGACAGCCACCTAGACTTCTCCTCTCACATTGAGTCCATCTGCAGAAAACTCTGACCTAAACTGGCTATCCTCTATCATCATAAGGACAGTCTTCCTCTCCCTACCCATCTGGAGCTGGTTTCCAAAATGATTCTTCCAGTCTTAAGACTGCGCCGACGTGATCTATGGCTCTGCCCCAGCCACAAACCTCTCTAGGTTCGATACACTCCTTAACTCATTCTGTCACTTTACAACGCTCCACCCTCTTTCTCATCACTACCCCATAGGAGAATGGCCCACTGTGTCTCATTCATTGCAACATACTGGTTTGGGAGTCTGCCACTCCACCTTTCCTCCCTCCTCTCACCAGTTAATCCCTCAGCTTACTCCCTTCCAAATAGAGACAAATGCTCTTTCTCTCTTCCGCATCCACGCTCAGCTGCAGGTCAGTCATTCTTCTCCTATAGCATTCCTTTCCTCTGGAATCAGCTCTCCTCTGATCTTCACCTATCCCCTTCTCTCTTCTCCTTCAAAGCTCAACTCAGACTACTCCCCCCTACCCAGTGTACCCAGTGGTCTCACCTCCCCACCCCACCATGTCTCTCCCCCCCTCACCTCTGCAAACTATTAAATTTACTATCCCTGTTTATGAATCCCTTGCAGCCTGCATCAGTTGATACATCTAATATTTTGTATGCTACAATTTACTGCATAGTGCTGATCAATTTGTTTTGTAACACAGTGTACAGGTCCCTCTGTTAGCCGACCTTAAATTGTATTTGACTCTGTATGGTTTTTTGCTTGTTCAAATATGCTTGTACTGTATGTATTTCTCTCTGTATGCCATTTCCCCCAGGTCACACCTGGAAATGAGCTTTGGCTCAGTGTGCCTTTCCCAGTTACCAAATTTTAAATAAATAAATAAATAAAAATGGTCCACCATCGCTCTGCTACAAAACAAATCCTTCTCCTTTAGTGCCAATCAGGAACTGAGGAAACAAGTTAATCCATTCTGTCCTGAGTGGCCATTTTGCCTCATGTAGGCAGTGGATGGTCCAGACTTCATACGAAGCTTAAGTGCAGTCAATGTATTTTCAATGCATTTTGAACTTTTGCACATAACTTTGCCAGTTATATTTTTTCACCAAATTTTTAACATACCGTATTTCCACGAATAGAAGCCATGGCTTCTATTAGAAATCAGCCATGTTCAACCACTGCTTCTATTCAAGGGCAGCTAGTATTAGAAAGTGTCTTCTGTTAAAATATCTCCAAAAACGAGCTGGCTCGGTGGTGCTGTGGGTTGAGGTGCTGAACGCCACACCTCACACCATGCCAGCAACCCTGGGTCGGGAGCAACCTTGGGAGCTGGGGGTCGGCTAGGAGGGAGGAGGAACTGAGCTTCCCAGGGACTGTTCTCCTTCTCCGGGTGGGTGGGAAGGGATGACCAGGCGTGCTGGCTCCTAGTGGTGGCTGAGGGTTAGGGCAGCTCTCGGCCCACTAGAGGGTTAATGCAGGCTGACGCCAGATGTGCTGTGCGCGGATGCGTGCGCGGAAGATCCTTATTGTCATTGCATGCCTGCGTCGTGGGAGGGGGGAAACAAAGAAAAATCCTCCCCATGTCCTTGAAGGTGGTCCGCTGGCACTGCAGCAGACACACCCAAGTCAGCTCCCCTGGTGCTCACTTGGCCTTCCGCGGTGAGCGGGGTAAGTACCCACCGCAATGCTGCTGGGAGGGGTGGGGCATAAGGGTCGAGCTCTGGCTGCGGCTGGGGCAGGGGGCCAAGAATGACAGCCTGAAGGGCGGGGAACCATAGATACATCCCCCCCCCCCGACAAGGAGTCAAAAATAAGGTGAAAAAAAAAATCTCTCCAAAAAGACATTCTGAGCATGGCTGGACCCACAAAAGAAAACGTCACCTTTCCTTCTTTTTTCACAGTTTAACATAGCTTTATTAAACTTCTGCCCTTGGCTGACTGTTGCATCCATTGTTAAGAGTTAATTAGCCATGTTGTCATCCTGGCATGTTTAGTGAATGTGATGCAAAATAAACAATTGCCAGTTACCATCGTCTCTGACTCAGTTACCTAGAATAGACTGACCAACAGACATCAAGCCTAACCCAGTAGAAACATCTCCACACCATTCCCATATGCTGACCCCCTTCATGACCAACTACTGTATATATCACCTAGAGCAGTAGTAAACAACAGCTGGTGTACTTAGTGAATGCGCGGCGTGGAGTTGCTCGATATCCGCGTCCCCCACCTGTCTCCTACCCATTTCTCACTATGGAAAATACCAGCAACACAGACAACAAAGACAAGGAAAAGGAGAAAGGAGTCCTGTCTGTTTCTCAGCACCAGCAGCCAAGTAACCAGATTAGCATGGTAACCGCACTTGTTCAGAACGTGCTCAGACAACAGCATACAATAGTGGAGGTACTGGTAAGCACTTTTCATTTGTGGAAGGAAAAAAAAATTCTTTAAGTAGCTGCTGCTTCTAATAGAGGGCGGCTTCTATTAGAAATTGTGCCCTGTAGATGCAACTTCTATTACAGGGTGGGCACTATTCAAGGAAATACTGTAGCCTTTTATGGACCCTACCTCATGAACAAGGTAGGTGAAAATGTTCAAACTGGACCTGAAAGGTCATTTTGTGGAGCGGGTTTTCAAAATTTTCATCTACTGGCTTCATGAGGTGGGGTTATAACAAGACTAAGTTGAACTCTCACATGGATGTTTTTTACTCTGTACCCTTGTTTAACCACCCTGCATGGTGGTCTAGTGTTTCTGTGCATATACCTGTATAATCCATTGTTATATTGTCCCTTTATTGTTGTACTCTCCCGGGTCATGCTTGAAAATAGGCAGGTCTTTTGCCTAACGCACTTACCTGGTTACCAAAAGCTAATAAATTAATAAATAAATAAAATAAAACTTGATGAAAAAAATATGGCAAAATGTATGTTCACTCATAACTTCACTATTTTTCAATACCGCTCCACCAAACTTTCAACATGGCCTTTCTGGGACCCTACCGCACGAACAAGGTAGGTGAAAATTTTCAAATGTTGCCCAAAAGGTGATTTTGCAGTCACTATGTGAAAGCACCTTTTGGTCAGCATTTGAAAAACTTCACCTACCAGGTTCATAAAGTGCAGTCATAAAAAGACTAAGTTGAAAATCTGGGATGAAAGTCTTAAAAAAAGCTTCAAAGCTACTGTATTTTGAAATCTGTCAACACTCACTCGCAACTTTAGTAATTTTCAATATTCTAACCCCACATTTTCAACATAGCGATTTTTTCACACCATCTCACGAATGTGACATTTTTCAAATCCTGCCTAAAATGTGTTTTTGCACTTGTGGCACAAAATGACATTTCATTCAGTATTTCATAAATGACACCTGTCATGTTCAGAAGTGGGGACGGTCATAAAAAGACTATGTAAAAATTTGGGGTCAAAATGTTACAAAAAATAGTTATGAAGAAATGTTGTGTGCAGGGCCAGCTGTTGACCCAGCAGGTAGCGTGTCGTAATCCCGTGCCAGTGAATTGAGGTGGGGGAGTCAGCCTGGCAGCACAAGGATGGGGGCCAACAGTATCACTTGCCACCATTCTGAGCCTGGGAATGTATGCACAATGTTATATCGCACAATTTGTATATCGTCTACAAATTGTTAACTTAGGAAAATGCACTGTATTAAGAAATTAGGACAGATATTATGAACATTTGCATGGGAGCACAATGTCACTGGATTTTTATGTTTTCTTACCAGGGTTTGGAATTGGAAGAGCAGGGGTAATTACACATATGATGTACAGGGACCTGATAAAACAAGCGCATATAGCAGGTGCTATAAAGAAAAATATGGTGTGTTTTTTTCCCTGCAAATGACAAAACCTACACAAGAAATAGTTAAGAAGTTTAATCATTTAAAATATAAAAGAAAATGGCAAATGATTTTTAAGTATGTAATACTCCTTACTTTCTTAAAAAGTGGGTAAGTCCATCCCAATCCTTGGCCTATATACCAAATTATACAAATGCAGAGGTTTTAAATGGGGAGGATTTAAGTGTTGTTCACTTTAATGCTTGTAGTATGTGGAATAAGTTAGATTTAATTAAAGATTGGATAGGTAAATATAGCCCAGATATTGTAATCATCACTGAAACTTGATTGGGTAAAAGAAATTGTGATAGATCTTTACAGATGGAAGGGTATCAACACTTTAGGAAAAATAGAAACACAATGGGTGGGGGGTTATTGGTGTATGCAAATGCTGATTTGGAAGTCATGGAAAAAAGTTGTGACTCATCAGATAGGGGCTTAGAAGCAATATTTGTTAAAGTAAAGATTCCCTTTATTAAACCTATACTGATTGCTGGAATTAACAAACCTCATAAAATAGAAAATAGTACTTTTCACAGCCTACAGGAATTTCTCGTGCACTTTAATTCTACACATGAACTCTTGATCACAGGAGACTTTAATGTAAATTGGCTGCAGATAGAACCAATAAATAGCCTAACTGATTTTCAGGAGAGTCTACAATTAACTCAATTACTGGAAGAACCTACTAGGATAAATAGTAAAAATCAATCCAATTCAACATTACTGGATTTCATTTTTACAAATAAACCTTCTGAATACTCTCAAAGTGGAGTACTGCCTAAAGCATTTTCCGATCACCAGGCTACTTTTGTACCTCGAAAACAGGTGAAACCTAGCAAAGGGGTCCAGATGGTTGAGTGGAGGAATTTTAAACATTTTGACTATGTTGAGTTCATGTTGAGTTCATGCTTGATGGAAAAAGGATGCCTGGATATTGTGGCAGTCACAGAAACATGGTACACAGAGAACCATGACTGGGATGTCAACATACCAGGGTACACAATCTACAGGAGGGACAGGGAGGGAAGAAGAGGAGGAGGAGTAGCTCTCTATGTAAGGGAAGGGATAAAAGCAACAGAACTAAAGGGTAAACAGGGAGGAGAGGAGGCACAGTGGGTCACCCTAGAGACTGGAAATGGCTCCACAATCCGCACAGGGGTTGTATACAGACCCCCGTCTCAGGGGAAGGAAATGGACAAGGAAGTGACAGAAGGCATCCTTGGGATGGCAGAGAAAGGGGAGATATTGCTGATGGGAGACCTGAATATGCCAGATGTTGACTGGAGCACCTTTGCTACAGCCACATCCAAGAGCAGGGCCATTCTTGATGCCCTACAGGGGGTATGCCTCAGACAGCTAGTTTTGGAACCCACTTGGGAGAGAGCAATCTTAGACCTGGTACTCTCAAATGGGGATGGAGAGAGGATCTCTTATCTTGAAGTGGGTAGCCATCTGGGAACAAGCGACCACCAAACAGTGTGGTTCACGATAAACTTAGCTGTAGAGTCAAGCCACACAAAAGTGAAGGTATTGGACTTTAGGAGGGCTGATTTTGTCAAAATGGGAGTGTGCCTCAGAAAAGCACTAGCAAACTGGCAAGAAGGTGGGGTGGAGCAACAATGGGGAAACATCAAAACCGCCATCACAGAAGCAACAAGCCTTTGTGTGAAGCAAATAAATCAAAACGAAAGAAAAAAACACTATGGTTCTCAAAAGAAGTGGCGGGGAAGGTAAAGGAGAAAAAGAGCATTCAGGAAGTATAAGGAAACACAGAAGGAGCAGGACAGAGAACTGTACCAGTTAAAGCAGAAGGAAGCAGGTAAGGCAGTCAGAATAGCAAAGGCCCAAACCGAGGAAAAGATAGCCAACTCGGTAAAGAAGGGGGGTAAAACCTTTTATATGTACATTAGGGAGCAAAGCAAGACTAAGGCAGGGATACTGAGGCTGAACAAAGAGGAAGGTAATTGAGCAAAGAACAACAGTGAAAAAGCAGGGATACTGAACGGATACTTCTGCTCAGTATTCACAATGGAAAAGCAGGGGGAAATACCTAATCCGGTCAATAGAAGCACTCTGGATAGGGGGGTTGATATTAGTCCTTTCACACAAGAAAGGGTTCTGAAAGAACTCTTAAAACTGAAGGTGGATAAAGCAATGGGGCCTGATGGGATTCACCCCAGAATTCTAAAAGAACTAAGGGAAGAACTTGTAACACCACTGACTACCCTTTTTAATAAATCATGGGAGGATGGGGTGGTACCTGAGGACTGGAGGAGGGCGGATGTGATTCCCCTTCACAAAAGTGGGAGCAAGACAGAGGCAGGAAACTACAGACCTGTCAGTTTGACCTCAGTGGTAGGAAAAATGATGGAAGCCACTTCTGAAGAAAAGAATTATTGAGTACCTAGAGGCCAGTGGGGTACAGGACCCAAGGCAGCATGGATTCACAGCGGGAAGGTCATGTCAGACAAATCTAATTGATTTCTTTGACTGGGTGACCAAAGCAGTAGACCAGGGAGGGTCTGTGGACACAGCCTACCTAGACTTTAGCAAGGCATCTGACACAGTCCCGCACAAAAGATTAATAAACAAATTAGCCAGCCTGGAGAGGGTCCCAGGGTGGTAGCCTGCGTAAAACACTGTGACACAGAGATCTGCAACAGGGTTGATACACAAGGTGGGGTGGAAAGGATGAAAAGGGACTTGGCAAGATTGGAGGAATGGTCAAATGTATGGCAGCTTAGATTCAGTGCAAAGAAGTGCAAAGTAATGCACCTGGGAAACAAAAACCCAGGGGAAGAGTACACAATGGGGGTTGAGATACTGACAACAACAAAAATGGAAAGGGACCTGGGGGTAGTCATATCAGACGACCTAAAGGTGGGCCAGCAATGTGAGAAGGCAGTACGGATGGCTGGGGGGATACTGGGATGCATAGGGAGAGGCATCACCAGTAGAAAACAGGAAGTTGTTGGCCCTCTGTACAGACAGTTGGTAAGACCACATCTGGTGTACTGTGTACAGTTCTGGAGACTCCATCTCCGCAAAGACATAGACAGGGTGGAGGCTGTCCAGAGGAGGGCAACCAAAATGATGCAGGCTCTGCACCAGAAGACATATGAAGAAAGACTAAAGGAACTAAAGATGCATAACCTTGAGGAAAGGAGGGAGAGGGGGACATGATATAAACTTTCAAATACCTCAAGGGAATCAACAAAGTCCAAGAGGGTAGCATCTTTCAGAAAAAGAGGTGTGCAAAAACAAGGGGGCACAATTTGAAGATAGAGGGGGGACGGCTCAGAGGTAATGTGAGGAAGTATTTCTTCACAGAGAGGGTTGTGGATACATGGAACAGCCTTCCTGAGGGGGTCGTAGAGTCAGAATCAGTGGGGGAATTCAAGAATGCATGGGACAGACATAAGGCAATTCTAGTGGGGGGTAGGAGGAAGTAGGCTGTTGGTTAACTAGGATCTGCAGCTTATCCGTTAGGTAGGGAAATGGGCAGACAAGGTGGGTCAAGCGGTCCTTATCTGCAGTCAAATTCTATGTTTCTATGTATGCTAGATATTGAGAAAATAGATTGGAATAGATTATATTTGATACATACAGCCTCAGAAGCATGGGTGTATTTTCAGGAAGAGTTTGTAGAAGTTTGTGACCATCACGTTCCGCTAAATAAAAGAAGAGTAAGAGCTAATAATAAAAACTGGTATAATGCCACATTACATAAATGTAAAAAAGAAAGGGATGAAAAGTGGCATAAAGCAAAACTGTCAGGTGTTGCTGGAGACTGGACTCTGTATAGACAAGCAAGAAATAAACACATCAAACAAATTAGAAAAATTAAGCAAATGTTTTTAAAAAAAAGAGTTGGCTAGTAACATAAACCAAAATCCTAGACTCTTCTGGAAAACAATGGCTAATCTGATGTGGAATGCTAAAAAAGAGCAGGTAAGAAGGATCGAAATTGATGAGCAAATGGTTTCTTTAAATCATACTGTGGCAAATGCATTTAACACCTTCTTTATAGAAGTAGGTACACAAGTTCTGGAATCCAATACCTCTAGTAACAGAGAAAAAATTCAGGAAGAAATGTTTCAATATTTGAATGGGTCTAAAACATTTAAGTTTAGAAGTATTGGGGTACATGAAGTTAGGGATGAATTTTTGAAGCTGAATGTAAAAAAAGCCACAGGATTGGATAATATACAGAAACATTGCTGAAATATGCAGCCCCATGTGCTGCATACCCAAAAACATATTTGTTTACTCTTTCTTTGACCACTGGTGAGTTTCCTAAAAGTTGAAAAATATCTAAGGTAGTACCAATCTTTAAAGGAGGACAGCAATATGATATTAATAACTACCACTCTATTTCTCTTTTGCCAGTGGTATCTAAGATCTTAGAGAAAACTGCTGCGTCACAATTTAAGTTTTTTCTGGAATCCAATAAACAAATGAATGCTTATCAGTCAGGATTTAGATCTGTACATAGTATAAATACAGCATTGGTGAAGGTAGTTGGGGATTTACAGCAGAGTCTGGACAGGAGAATGTCTGTAGGTGCTGTATTTATAGAGTTATCTAAAGCTTTTGATACTTTGCACCACGGCATTCTCCTGTCCAGACTCCACGAAATAGGGGTGAGGGATATAGCGTATGAATGGTTTAAAACTTATCTGTTGGACAGAGAACAAGTGGTAGAATTGAGCAAATACAGGTCTGTACCATTACACATTAAAACAGGGGTACCACAAAGATCCAATTTAGGTCCGCTGCTTTTCACCATAAAAACAATTCACATTTTCTGGACTCTACAATAAATTACCACATTTACGCAGATGACACTGTGATTTATGTAGAGGGGAAAAATACCACTGACATACAAAATAAGTTACAAGAGGCTTTTAATCATTTGCAGGCCTTCTTTAGAGAAAGTACAGTTACGTAAGAACTTACCGTAACAGTAGATCTTCGAGAACAGCTCTTGCAGCAGGTCACACCATTAGGACTGAAGCCGGCAGGCGTCAGGACCCCACGGAAATTTTCTAGCTAGCAGTCTTCAGCGGGGACCACCTCCGACGTCGGTCCCGCCCCCGACGTCAGGCGTAGTACATAAGGAGGCAGTCCCCCCACAATCCTCAGTTCTCCCGCCGGAGACTCCCGGCCGCTGGATGACATCAGAAGAGGAGACCGAGGATCCGCCACCAGATGGCAAAGACTAGTAAAATAGGAATGACCCATCCCCTAAGATGGGTGATTGACTACGACCTACCTCCAAAAGGGGGATGGTGGGCGGAAAGTTACCTGCTGCAAGAGCTGTTCTCGAAGATCTACTGTTACGGTAAGTTCCTACGTAACTGTACTATCTTACTTCGAGATACAGCTCTTGCAGCACGTTACACCATTAGGACTGATTTCCAAGCAGTAGTGGCAATCATAAGCCTACTGGGAGGAGGGAAGGCAGAGATCTCGATATTACTCGAGCCTAGGACAGAAGTCCCTGAAGGATGGCTAGACCGAACTCTGCTCTTCGTCTCGATGCAATGTCCCAACTGTAATGTCTGATAAAGGTATGCACAGAGCACCAAGTAGCTGCAACGCAAATAGCTGAAGTGGAGACGTTCTTTAACGCCGCAAAAGAAGTAGCCACCCCTCTTGTGGAATGACCCTTGACCGCGCCTGGTAAGGGTTTATTGCGCTTGTCGTAACAGAAAGTGATGTACTGGATGAGCCACCTCGAGAGTGACTGTTTGGAGACAGGAGCTCCTTTCATCCTGTGAGCAAAGGAGATGAAAAGTTGGTTCGCCTTTCGAAACTGTTTGGTTCTGGTCAGATAGTATCTGAGGCACCGATGCATGTCGAGGGTGTGCAGAAGGGCTTCTCCTCGATTAGTGTACCTTGGGAAATACACTGGTAAATCAATATCCTGGTTAAGGGTGAGGGCTGAAACCACCTTAGGCAAAAACTTTGGGTTTGTCCTTAGAGATACCCTGTCCTGATGGAAAACCAAATAAGGCTCTTTGCACATAAGAGCATGCAATTCTGAGATCCTTCTAGCCGAAGTAACAGCAACTAAAAATAACGTTTTCCAAGAGAGAAAACGTAGCTCGCAATCTGCGGCTGGTTCAAAAGGTGGCAGCGTAAGCTGCTCCAGGATGAAGGGTAAGTCCCAAGGAGGAACTGGATCCTTGATGAGCGGCCTAAGGTGGAGGACTCCCTTTAAAAAGGCACGAGTAGTGTCCAGCTGTGCCACCGTCCGATGGCTTACTGGGGCATGGTAAGCAGAAATTGCACAAAGGTGTACTTTAATCGAGAAGTAAGCCAGTCCGGAATGTAAAAGGGAAAGCAGGTAGTCCAGAACCAGCTTTTCGGGACAGTCTAACGGCGAAAAACCGCGCGCTTGAGCCCACAAACAGAATCTATGCCATTTCATGGCATATGTTGTGTGGGTTGCCGGTTTTCTGGCGGCAGAGAGTACATCTGCCACTTCTTGCGAGACCCCGTATCGCACCATGGCTATGTCTCTAGGAGCCAAGTGTGCAGGTTCAATGAACGTAAGTCTGGATGGAACAATGAACCCGCCTCTTGAGACAATAGATGGGAGCTGATTGGCAAAGAAACTGGAGGTTCCCGGGATAGCTGATGCAGAAAAGGGAACCAAATTTGTCTGGGCCAGAAAGGCGCGATCAAAGTGAGCGTCACTTGCTCCCTGCGAAGTTTTAAGAGAACTCTCTGGATCAACGGGAAAGGAGGGAAGGCATAGAGGAATCTGCCCACCCAGGAGAGGGACAACGCGTCTCGCCAGAAAGCACAAGGCCCTGGATCTAGCGAGCAAAAATTGGGCAGTTTTGCATTGGATGGGGACGCGAAAAGGTCTAACTCTGGAGTGCCCCATCTGTGAAACAGATCCTCTGCCACCTCCTGTAGAAGTTCCCACTCGTGGACTCTGGCCTGAGAAAGACTCAGACTGTCTGTGACGGTGTTGTCCACTCCCGGGACGTGTACTGCAATTAAGATTACGCCGTGTTGCAATATCCACTACCACACTCTCATGGGCTCCCTGCAAAGCAGGTAGGAGTGAGTGCCTCCTTGTTTGTTGAGGTAATACATCACCACGGTATTGTCTGTTTGTAACAGGAGTGTACCCGTTGGAATCTCCGACTGGAAGACTTGCAGAGCGTAAAGGACTGCCCTCATTTCCAAAATGTTGATGTGGAGATGAGACTCCTGGGCTGTCCAAAGGCCCTGAGACCAAACACCGTCCAGGTGTGCTCCCCACCTGAGCCCTGAGGCGTCTGTGGAGAGTGTCACAGTCGGAAACGGCGCTATGAAGGGAACCCCCGTGGAGAGGCTCCCCGGATCTAGCCACCATTGCCAATCCCGAATCACGGCATTCGTGATTCGAATTGGCTGCTGCAGATGGTCTTGCCTTTGGTCCCATTGCACCCTTAGCATCCACTGGGTTACCCGCATGTGGAGACGTGCCATCGGGACTATTGCAATGGCCGCAGCCATGTGTCCGAGCAGGCGAAGGACTGATCTGGCCGGGACGGTCTTCTTCACCGACAGGTCCCTGATGAGGGATCTGATGTGTTCCGCTCTGTCCGAGGGAAGAAAAGCTTTCCCTCTGACGGCGTCCAGAACTGCTCCTATAAACTGCAGTTTCTGGGATGGCACCAGGAGTGACTTCTCGTAGTTGATGAGAATACCCAGTGATTGAAAAAGGGACTAGGTGCAGTGAATGACCGTCATCAGCGCCTCCCTGGAGGGTGCCATGAGAAGCCAGTCGTCCAGGTATGGGAACAAGTAGTGGCCTTGTCCCCTCAGAGACGCCGCTACGACTGCCATGCACTTCGTAAAAACGCGAGGTGCCGATGACAGCCCGAAGGGAAGAGCTCAGAACTGATAATGGCGGCTCTGAAACTCGAAGCGCAGGAACCTCCAGTGTGCTTGAGCAATCGGAATGTGCAGGTAGGTGTCCTGCATGTCCAAAGATGCCAGAAAAGCGTCTTGCTTCAGCATGGGAATCAGGCCCGGAAGGGTCACCATGCGGAAGCGTTTATAAACGACCAACAGGTTGAGGTCGCTGAGGTCCAGTATTGGACAGAGGTCCCGTTTTCTTTGGAACCAGGAAGAAGTGAGAATAGTACCCTAGTCCTCTCTGGTTCTCTGGAATGTGCTCTAAGGCTTCTTTTTCCAGAAGCGCGAGCACCTCCTGCTGTATGAGCAAGGCATGCTAACCCAAATATCGGGGAAAGCAGGGGAGGTCTTGTGGGTGGGCTGCCTACAAACTCTATATAGTGGCCTTTTTCGACCAGTTGCAGAACCCACCTGTCGGTGGTGATTGACAGCCACCCTGGCAGGTGGCGTGCGATGCGACCCCCAACTTTCTTTTCCCATTGATCCTGAGGAGGGGCGGGGTCCGGGAAGGAGTCATGCTCTGGCAGCGTTCGATCCGGCAGGCTGCGCCAACTTTGCAAATCGTTGGCCTCTGCCTGGGGATGACTTGGCCTGGGCTTTGCGGGTGAAAGTGCCCCTCTGCTGTTGGCCGGAACATGGCTGCTGTCTTTGTAGCCGGCCATGAAAGTGGCTCTGGTTCCTACGAAAGGAACTGGGCCGAGACCTGTACATGGCCTGTACAGGTCTGACTGCCTTCCCCTGCGTCCTGAAGTTTGGTGATCACCTTCTCGGAGGCTTCACCAAATAGGACCGCGCCATTGTAAGGGACGTCTAAGATGTTCTTCTGGACGTGCGGGGTAAAACCGGAGACTCGGAGCCAAGAGCGTCTCCAGAGACACACGCCTGAGGATGCAGCTCTGGCTGAAGAGTCTGCAGAATCATATGCGTCTCTGAGCACCTGGGTCCCCACATCCGAACCCGTTCGGAGGAGGTTCAAGAGCTCCTCCTTTTGGTCGCCATCGGGCATCTTCTCAACCAGGTCCTGTCCCTGTTCCCACAGTGCATTCTGGAATTGAACCATGTGAGTGAGGTAATTCAGTGACCTGATGGCGCAAGTTGCAGCCATGTAAGTGCGCCTGCCCAAGACATCCAATTGCTTGGATTCCTGGTCCGGTGGCTGTGTGCTCAAATGCTGAGGTCTTTGCGACCGGTCATGCGAAGCAGTGATGACCAGGGAGTCAGCCAGAGGATGGTTCGCCAGATACTGGTCCTCCCTAGGGGCCTTGTATAGGTGATCAGCCGCCTTCTGCACTGCTGGAGTGGAATGCGGATGTTTCCAGGCAGCCTTGGTGACGCATGCAAAGGTATCCACCAAGGGCGGCACTACCACAGGCTTTGGGTCTTTCTGTCGAAGGTAGGGGCAAAGCGTTGTCTCTCGGGTTCGAGCTCTTCAGCATCCCACCCCATGTTCTCCTGGATGTGCCTCATGATCTCTTCGAAAGAGGGATCATTCAGAGGAGACCTAGGTAGGTCGTGTGGGTCCGGAGAGGGAATGCTGATGGGAGATGGGGATCTGGAACACCCTGAGGTGTCAGATCTAGAATCCTCCCCAGACGGGGTGTACCGGCGTCGTCTGGGTCTCTTTACGACTGGGTGAGCCTGAGGTGGATCTGGAGGGAGATCTTCTCCTGTCTGAGGATCTGCCCCGAGGAGGTGGTGTTTGCTCCTTGGGGGTTGGCGACCGCCCTACAGGCCCCTTGGGCGGAGGAGGGGGGCACAGGCAGTGAAGGAGTAGGAGGAGGCGGAGCCGGAGTAGGAGGAGGAGAACGTGTGGCAACCACATCTTTCCTGATGGTGTCCCACCAGAAGGCAACGAGCTCCTTTACTTCTGTCAAGTTCATGCTCGACGACGGGCCCGGCGCTGGTGGCCTGTCGCCGGGGTCGGGCGTCGGGTCCTCGGGGGTGTCCTGCTCTGGGGAAGGTTCCCGTGGGAGCCCAGTGTCTCCGGTGTCGCCCGCCTGGTCCTCGGGCTGTGTGGTATCCTCCTTCGACGAGTCCTTCCAACCGGCGTCAGCTGGCGACGATGGTGCAGTCCTCCTCTCTGGGGTAGCCGACGTCAGTCCCCTGGCCGATGCCCTCGTAGGCGAATGCCTGGCCGGCGATGGGTGTTTCGATGTCACCGGCTCCTGGGAGCGCCGGTGATGCCTGGCCATCAGGTGGGCCGACGTCAGGTCTGACATCCGTTTGAGGGACGTCAGGTCCTTGGTCTTGTGAGGAACCGGGTCCGACCCACGCGGAGGCTGGGAAACCAACCTGGTGTCGGAGTCCTGCCGGCGGGAAGAAGATTTGCGGTGCTCCCCAGACTTCGATGAGGCCTTAGATGGAGTGGAAGATGCCGATGGCCTGGAAGTCTTCAGGGGCTGCAGGGAGGAGGAGCCGCTGGAGGATCTGACCTGAACCGGGGGAGGTTGCGATTGAGCCCTGGAGGGAGAGCAGTCTGAAAGCGATCCGGAGCTTCGGGAGTCCGAGGCCCAAGCAGGGGACCTGGGCCTTTCCTTCTCCCGGTGTTCTTCCCGGTGCTTGTGGGTTTTACCCGACGACCTCCGGAGGAAGTTTCCTTGTCCATGGTTTTCAGTTTCTCCTCTAAGAGAAACGCTTGAAGGGCCTTCTGGCGGGATCCTGGTGAGACTGTTGAAGCCCTGGTAGAAGGAGCAGGCCTTGGTGTCGCGGTTCGACCCAGTACGGGCTGTGAGGCCGTAATGTGGATCCTTGAAGGGTACTCCGCTTGCCGCAGGCACACTTCGATTGGTGACCTCCAGAGAAGTATTTGAGAGGACATCAGTTGAATCCAGAATTGTAAGGAAGAAGAAAATCGTCAGAGCTCTAAAGGTCGTCTACGACTAGAAAAGGACCCGAGGCTGATACTTGCTATGTTGTGTTGGGAAAAGAACTGGGGACTGTGGGGGACGCCTCCTTATGTACTACGCCTGATCGAGGCGGGACCGGACCGCGCCGGGCGGTCCCGCTGAAGACTGCTAGCTAGAAAATTTACGTGGGGTCCTGACGCCTGCCGGCTTCAGTCCTAATGGTGTAACCTGCTGCAAGAGCTGTATCTTGAAGTAAGATTATAAGTTATGTTTAAATACCAAAAAAAAAAAAAAAAAAACAATCAGTGTTATTCACTCATAATGGAAATAAGAAAAATGAGTTAAAGATTCATTCTTTAGAAGGGATCCAGATACAACAAGTTAGTAAGTATGAGTATCTTGGAGTTATTGCAGAT
Organism: Neoceratodus forsteri; assembly: GCA_016271365.2. Lineage (NCBI taxonomy): Eukaryota > Metazoa > Chordata > Ceratodontiformes > Ceratodontidae > Neoceratodus > Neoceratodus forsteri. Next base: position 1,090,133,380 of record CM057456.1, read on the forward strand.
GAAAATCTGAACTGGACATTACATTTGGAGGCCTTAATATTGAATACAGGTAAAAAACTGGGTATGTCGTATAAACTAAAATATATTATGTCCACTGCTACAAGGTGGAGGGTAGTAGACACCATGGTGCTCCCAGTATTGGACTATGGAGATATGTTCTATGTGGGGGCCTCGGGGATGGAACTAGCCAAACTGGATACTATGTATAACAGGCTGGCTCCTTTCATCCTCGATGCCCCCAGGAGAGCTCATCACTGTGAACTGTATAAATCATTACACTGGATAAGATTAAGGGACAGGAGAGAGTGGCACCTCCCAGCATTTATGTTTAAAGTGCAGAAAGGAAAAGAGCCTCCCTATATTCAGGAATATTTTACAATAACGAAAATAAGAGAAAACTTAAGGTCTTCTTATGGTTTAGAATATATCATTCCAAAATATGGTTTAAACATAGGTAGGTCAGCGGTTTAAAAAGATGGTCTTACAAGAAATCAGCAATGCCCTTGCATTGCTGCAGAGAGTAGCACAGTGTTTGAAGAGATGTATTTTATATTTCAAATTTGTAAATTTTTGACTGTCCTGTAGGTTGTATGAACGATGTATTTGCAGTCAGTTTGCAGTTTGTAACATGTTAATTTTTTGGATGTATTGCACTTATTGTAACTTACATGTGCAATATTATGTATATAAAAATAGGACCTCCTTGGAAATGAGCTTTCGCTCAATGGAGCTTGTACCACCTATCCTTTTCATATACATTTTATGAATAAAAACTATTACTACTACTAGATGACACCTTTAATGGGCAGGGAAGCCTTCCCTCACAAGGGGTTGCCGTGCGTGTCATAGCCTGCTTAATTCATTAATTACTGTTACTAAGCTTCCCTTGTATCTATCCCATACATGCTTCAATCTTGTTGCAGTTCTGGTACCCACCACCTCTGCCGGGAGTTTGTTCCAGATGTCCACTACCCTTTCCATGAAGAAGTACTTCCTCACATCCCCTCTGAGCCTCCCCCTTTTTAGCTTTAAATCATGCCCCCTTGTCCTTGAGCATCTCATTCTATGTAAAATGCTTCCTTCCTGTACCTTATTTATTCCCTTGAGGTATCTGAATGTCTCTACCATATCTCCCCTTTCCCTTCTATCCTAAGAGAGCACATGTTTAATTCCCCCTAGTCTTTCCTCATAGGGCTTCTCTTGCAGCCCATGCACCATTTTTGTTGCCCTACTCTGCACTGCCTCCACCCGATCTATGTCCTTCCTGAGGTGTGACCTCCAGAACTGGACACAGTACTCTAGGTATGGCCTCACCAACAATTATACAGGGGGAACACCACCTCTCTCTTTCTACTGACGATACCCTTCCCTTTGCATCCCCACATTCTACTAGCCCTACCTAATACATTATCACACTGCCATGCTACCTTCAGGTCATCAGATATGATGACCCCAGGTCCCTTTACTGCTTTGTTGTTGACCCCCCAAATGATACTTTGCTCCTGGGTTCCTTTGTCCCATGTGCATAATTTTGCACTTTTTGGCAATGAAGCTTAATTGTCATACCCCAGACCATTCTTCCAGCTTCTTTATGTTCTCCCTCATATTTTCTTCTCTCCCGGGTGTGTACACTCTGTTGCAGATTTTTGTATAATCTGTGAACAGGCATACTTTCCCTTCTAGCCCTTCTGCAATATCGCTAATGAAGACATCAAAGAGGACCGGTCCCAGAACTGACCCTTGTGGCACCTCGCTGGTTACCGTTCCTGCTTCTGAGTGAACCCCATTACCACCACCCTCTGGTTCCTATTACTCAACCAACTTTGTACCCATTTTACTACCTTTGGACCCACTCCCAGGCTGCCCATTATGTTTACCAGTCATCTGTGTGGAACAGAGTTGAAGGCCTTACTGAAAACCATTTAGGCCACATCCACCGCCCTTCCCTGATCCACTTCTCTGATCAGTCAGTCGAAGAATTCAGTCATGTTTGCCTGGCAAGATCTCCCCCCCGTGAACCTATGCTGCCTCTGAACCCAGGGTTCGAAACTGGAGTCCACCCGCTGCCCACCAAATGCGGGTGGATTTCGTGCCAGGTGGTTAAAACTGCCCTAGTTGAGTGCCCGCCAGGCCCCTTCTAGAGTTCAGAACTGTACAGCTTGATAGCTGAAATTCCCAGCACTGCTGCTAGGGTGCCGCCGCTAAAAATTGCCGAAATGAGCTCCAGATGCTAGTCCGCCACTGAAAATTGCCGAAGTGAGCTCCAGATGCTCATGAAGATCAAGACTACCAGGAAACAATGCAAGAGGAGGAGCTGCCGAAGTGAAGAAGCCAGTACAAGAGGGACCATGGAAATCCTGATGGCGTCATCTGAGTTTAGGGTTGGGAATCCGTCGTCAAGCAATGTGATTACGGAGAGGAGTTAAGAGGGGGGAGTTGAGTGAGTGATCCAGGAGCCCAGAAAAACCCACAAAGATATAGAAGGCCTGCTGCTGGTAAGACTGGGAACAAACTGAGGGGGGAAGTTACTTGGTGCTGTTGGCTGAATAGAGTCCTTCTCTGCTCTGCTGCTGCTGCTGTAAGTTTAGCCCGAGAAGCTTTACTTGTCATAAACAGGCTGGGCGGGCACAAGCGAGGGCAGCTGAAACAGCACAAATAGGAAGCAAGCATTAAAGGGGGGAGGGGGCAAGCATGCACAGAGACAGACTAAAATAAAACTGAGAATGTGCTGCATTTTCCTCCTCCACATCTCAAAACCTGAGTCCGAGGCGCCCCAGTGTAATTTCCTTTTCTAGAGGACTGGCAGCTAGCAGTTACATCTTCAAGGTGAACCTCCTCCTCATCAAAGAATGGGATGCTGCTGTGCCTGAAAGCAACTGACATGATAGCAACAAAATGCTTCTTTTTTACATTAGAAGTTTTAATAATTGTTTAAATATTGTTGTTGGTAACTACAATAAAAGTTGTTTTTTGGAAAAAAAAATGTCTTGTTATTTTTGTGCTGGGCTGGTGATAATCCTGTTGAGCTGGTGGATTCTTCCAGACACTAACCCTGCTGGCTAGTGGTTGAAAAAGTTTGTTTCAACTCCTGTGATCCTGCAATCCACTGGACACAAGGTACTCCATAATCCTTTCTTTTAGTAGTTTTTCCATAACTTTGCCCACCAATGAAGTCAGGCTTACAGGTCTACAGTCCCCTGTCTCCTTCCTATTCCTACTTTTGTGAATTGGGACCACATCCACCTTTCTCCAGTCCCTTGGAACTTCACCCGTAGCCACTGATTAGTGGAGCAGAGCCATCAGAGGTGCAGATAGCTCCTTTCTTAGTTCCCTCAGTATCCTGGGATGAATCCCATCTGGCCTCATTGCCTTATCTATCTTTAGTTGCTCTAGTTCCCTGAGGACTCTCTCCTCTATTAAAAGGCTAGTGTTCATGTCCCTACCATGTATGCCCTGTTTTTCCATCTGTGGTCCATCACCTACCCCTTCCTTCGTAAATACTGAGCAAAAGTACTTGTTCAATATAGCTGCTTTTTTCTGATCCTGTTCCACACACTCCCCTCCTTCCCCTTTTAGTCTGACCATCCCTGTCTTGTTCTTCCTCTTGTTGCTTATGTACCTGAACAATGTTTCATCCCCCTTTTTTACAAGCTTGGCAATGTCCTCCTCTGTTTGTGCCTTTGCGCACCTAACTGCTTTCACTGCCTCCCTTTGTTTCTCCTGGTAGACCTCCCTGTCCTCTTCCTTCTGTGTTGCCTTGTACCTTTTGAATGCTAACTTCTTTGCTCTTACTTTCCCTGCTACTTCCTTGGAGAACCACACTGTTTTTTTTTTGTTTTTTTTTTCACTTGCGCTTTGTAATCTGCCTTACACAGAGGTTTGTTGTCTTCTCTATGGCTTTCCTTATTTCTGCCCACAGCTCCTCTACCCTGTCCATTTTGCTTATCACAGCAAGGGCTTTTCCTAGGCACTCTCCCATTTTCTTGAAATCAGACCTCCTGAAGTCCAGGACCCTCATTTCAGTGTGGTTTGTTTCCAGGTAAGTTCTTTTATCAAGCCACAATATAAGAGGATTGCTGGTCCCCAGGTGACTCCCCACTGTGACATCAGCTACACTGCCCCTGTCTGACAGTTCCAGGTCCAGTATTGTCCACCCCCCATGAGTGGGTTCTCCCACTAGCTGCCTGAGGAATACACCCTGCAGAGAGTCTAGGACTGTCGTACTTCTACCTGTAGCTGCAGCTGGGATGCTCCAATCCACATCTGGCATACTGAAGTCACCTACCAGCAATACTTCCCCCCTTGATAGCCATCCCTTGGATTTCCTCCAGTATCCCCCTATCTATCTCCTCCCCCTGTGCTGGAGGTCTGTATGCCACAGCTGTTCGAATGGCAGCCCCCTTCCTTGCTTCTAGCATAACCCACAGTACCTCTACTTCTCCTTGATCTCCTTGTATTTCTGTGGCTTTTATGTTCTCCCTCATATAAAGAGCCGCCCCTCCTCCCTTTTTTTCCTACCCTGTCCCTCCTAAATAGAGCATACCCTGGTATGGCTGCATCCCAGTTGTGGTTATCAATGTACCAGGTCTCTGTTACTGTGACTATGTCCAGGTCTGCTGCTGCTATGGTGGCCTCTAGGTCAGCAACCTTGCTGCCCAAACTTTGCTCATTTGTACAAATGGCTCTCCAGTTTTTGCTGCCACCTCCCCTTAACCTGCCCATTTGCCCACCCCTTTCCACTCTCCCCTTCCCTCTTCCTGGATTCTTGCTTGTATGCATTCTTTTTTTGTATTTCTCACCCTTAGGATTCTCGCTGCTCATCCTGTTAGCTTGTGGGGGTGGGCAGTCCATGTCCTTCTGCCTTAGCCTGCCCCCCCGGCTAGTTTAAATGCTTACCAATGTAGCATTTAAACTGTTCACTGAGGATAGCAGTTCCCCTCCTGGGTGTGTGCAGGCCGCCACTTCTATACAGGCTCATATCCATCTGGGTGGAGACCCAGGCCCCAGTCCCCAGTGAAACCGAATCCCTCATCTTTGCACCATTTCTTTAACCATGTGTTGAAGTCCTTGGTGTGGCGACTCCCGTCATCCCCCCTGTCATGGTCAGGTAGCACCTCCGAGAAAGTAATGCATTTTGCTACTTGCCCAAGCCCCTCCCCATTCTCATGAACTCCTCCTGAACTGCTTCTGGCTCTGCCCAAGCCAGGTTATTTGTCCCCAAATGGACACTGGCATCCAGCTCTCCCTCCCTCCCTGCTTCCCCAGCGATCCCCATGATCCTCCTTCCATCCCTTCTTGCTGTGGCACCTGGAAGGCACCTTCCCTCCCTCCCTCCCTCCCTGCTTCCCCAGCGATCCTCATGATCCTCCTTCCATCCCTTCTTGCTGTGGCACCTGGAAGGCACCTTACCTCCCTCTCCTCCTGCTTCCCCAGCGATCCTCATGATCCTCCTTCCATCCCTTCTTGCTGTGGCACCTGGAAGGCACCTTCCTCCCTCCTGCTTCCCCAGCGATCCTCATGATCCTCCTTCCATCCCTTCTTACTGTGGCACCTGGAAGGCACCTTCCCTCCCTCCCTCCCTGCTTCCCCAGCCATCCTCATGATCCTCCTTCCATCCCTTCTTACTGTGGCACCTGGAAGGCACCTTACCTCCCTCTCCTCATCCATCCATGTCCCCAACTGAATCCCCCTCATGACTGAGTCCACCACCAGGATTCGCTTCCTCCTCCTCTGGGTTCCTCTGATACCCCCCACTTTGGGCCTGGGGGCCAAGTATTAGTATGTGAACAGTATGGGAACAGTAGTATGGACGAGCTAAATGCAGAGTTGGGGTGAGCAGGAAAGCACAGTAATTTAGCCCTGGAGTGCACGAGGCCTTGGAAGAAAAGGCAAAAACAATAATAAATAAAAATGTGAGGCAGTTCACAAATGAATGTTTAAAACTGTGTGCTGTGGGTAAAGGGGGGGATGTGCTGGAAACATTACATGATATGGTGTTTAAGTAATTATAAACATGGTTGCCACAATTTATTTTTTTAAATGTGCTAGAAGCATGAATACAGGAATGTACTGTGTCCTGATTCCTGGAAGAAGTCCAAATCCATGGTTTTCCTTTTCTAAACTACATGACTTTGAAAATGTTCTCAGTCAACCAGGACACAGGAAATTACCTACCCATTTTTTAATACTGTATAAATGTACAGTACAAATACACAGTTCAAAACTAATTTTACTCTCAGTTCCCTACCCAACTTTTAATTACTGCATCTAAAAAAAACACACCATTCTGAGCCAAACCAAACTGAAACCATGAAAACTCTTCTCTGGAAGACCTCAGAAGATGTCTAAAATACGGAACTTAATCACCCTAAGGAACTAGAAAGCAGATAAGTTATCATGCTTTTGCTGGAAGAGAAAAATGAGTTGAACAAAACTGTTTCAATTGCAGTCTGTTTCACTGTAATGTGATATGGTCAGAGGGACTCTAGGCCTGTCCTGAAAGCCTTCGCTTCTTTAGCAGGGATGATTCATAGAAACATAGAATTTGACGGCAGATAAGGACCGCTTGGCCCACCTAGTCTGCCTATTTTCCTACTTAACAGATAAGCTGTAGATCCTAGTTAACCAACAGCTTACTTCCTCTTACCCGCCCCTAGGACTGCCTTATGCCTGTCCCATGCATTCTTGAAGTCCCCCACTGTTCTTGACTCCACGACCTCCCTCAGGAGGCTGTTCCATGCATCCACAACCCTATCAGTGAAAAATACTTCCTCACATTACCCTCGGCAGTCCCCCTCTATCTTCAAATTGTGCCCCTTGTTCTTGCACATCTCTTTTCTGGAAGATGCTACCTCTTGGACTTTGTTAATTCCTTGAGGTGCTTGAAAGTTTCTATCATGTCCCTCTCTCCCTTCTTTCCTCAAGGTATACATATTAAGCTCCTTTAGTCTTTCTTCAGATGTCTTCTGGTGCAGACACTGCACCATTTTGGTTGCCCTCCTCTGGACAGCCTCCACTCTGTCTATGTCTTTATGGAGATGGGGTCTCCAGAACTGCACACAGTACTCCAGATGGGGTCTCACCAACTGCCTGTACAGAGGATAACAACTTCCTGTTTTCTACTATTGATGCCTCTTCCTATGCATCCCAGTATCCCCCAGCCTTCCTTACTGCCTTCTCACATTGCTTGCCCACCTTTAGGTCATCTGATATAATTACCCCAGGTCCCTTTCTATTTTTACTGTTGTCAGTATCTCACCCCCGTTGTACGCCTTCCCTGGGTTTTGTTCCCATGCATTACCTTGCACTTCTTTGCACTGAATCTGAGCTGCCATACATTTGACCATTCCTCCAACCTTGCCAAGTCCCTTCTTATCCTTTCCACTCCATCTTGTGTATCAACCCTGTTGCAGATCTTTGTGCCATCTGCAAAGAGACATACATTTCCTTCCAGTTCCTCTGCAATGTCACTTATAAAGACATTAAAAAGGACCAGTCCCAGTACTGAACCCTGCGGTACCCCGCTAGTAACCCTCCTTTCTTCACTATGTACTCCATTTACTACTACCCTTTGTGTCCTGTTGTCTAGCCAATCTTTTATCCAGGCTACCACCTTGGGACCCATTCCAAGGCTGGCTATCTTATGTATTAATCTTTTGTGTGGGACTGTATCAAATGCCTTGCTAAAATCTAGGTAGGCCATGTCCACAGCCCCTCCTGGTCTACTATTTTGGTCACCCAGTCAAAGAAATCTATTAGATCTGCCTGACACCTCACCTTCCCATCGTGAATCCATGCTGCCTTGGGTCCTGTGCCCCACTGGCCCTCTAGGTACTCAACAATTCTTTCCTTCAGAAGTGATTCCATCATTTTCCCTACCACTGAGGTCAAACTAACTGGTCTGTAGTTTTCTGCCTCTGTCCTGCTCCCACTTTTGTGAAGAGGAATCACATCTGCCCTCCTCCAGTCCTCTGGTACCACCCCATCCTCCCATGATTTGTTAAATAGAGTAGTCAGCGATGTCATTAGTTCTACCCTTAGTTCTTTTAGAATTCTTGGGTGAATCCCATCAGGCCCCATTGCTTTGTCCACCTTCAATTTTATTAGTTCTTTCAGAACCCTTTCTTCTGTAAATGGACTGGTATCGACCCCGTCTTCAGAGTGTTTCTCTTGTTTGGTTTAGGTAACTCCCCCTCCTCTTCCTTTGTGAATACTGAGCAGAAATATTCATTCAGTATCCCTGCTTTTTCACTGTCACCCTCTACCCACATTCCCTCCCCTTTACTAAGCTTCAGTATCCCTCCTTTGGTCTTTCTTCGCTCCCTAATGTACCTATAAAAGGTCTTATCCACCTTCTTAACAGAATTGGCTATCCTTTCTCGGTTAGGGACTTTGCTATTCTGCTTCAGCCTCTTTCTGCTTTAACTGATAAAGTTCTCTGTCCTGCTCCTTCTGTGTTTCCTTATATTTCCTGAATGCTGTCCTTTTCTCCTTAACCTTCCCTGCCACCTCTTTGTGAACCACAGCGTTTTTTCCTTCATTGTGTTTTATTGATTTGCTTTACACAAAGGCTTGCTGCCTCTGTGATGGCTGTTTGATCACTCCCCATTGTTCCTCCACCCTCCTTCTTGCCTGTTTGCTAGTGCTTTTCTGAGGCACTCTCTCATTTTCCAAAGTCAGCCCTCCTAAAGTCTAGTACTCTTGCTTTTATGGCTTGATTGTATGGCTGTGTTTATCGTGAACCACACTGTTTGGTGGTCGCTTGTTCCCACATGGCTACCCACTTCTAAATCTGAGATTCTTTCTCCATCCCCATTTGAAAGTACCAGGTCTAAGATTGCTCCCTCCGAGTGGGTTCTGATACTAGCTGTCTGAGGCATGCCCCTGTAGGGCATCAAGAATGACCCTGCTCTTGGGCGTGCCTGCAGCAAAGGTGCTCCAGTTAACATCTGGCATATTCAGCTCCCCATCAACAATATCTCCCTTTTTCTGCCATTCTAAGAAAGCCTTCTATCATTTCCTTGTCCATTCCTCCCCTGATATGGGGTCTGTATACAACCCCATGCGATTGTGGTGCCATTTCCTGTCTCCAGGGTGACCCAAAGTGCCTCATCTGCTCCCTGTTTACTCTTTAGTTCTGTTGCTTTGATCCCTTCCTTTACAGAGAGCTACTCCTCCTCCTCTTTACCCTCCCTGTCCCTCCTGTAGATTGTGTATCCTGGTATGTTGACATCCCAGTCATGGTTCTCTGTGTACCATGTTTCTGTGACTGCCACAATATCCAGGCAACCCTCTTCCATCAAGGCCACTAGTTCAGGGCTTGTTACACAGACTACGGGCATTGGTACTCATCACCCTCCACTTTTGATAGCCTTACCCTTTAGCCCCATTTCTGTCCTTACTGCCTTTGCCTTTTTACATTTAAATCTATTTTGCTCCTAATAACTTCTGTACCTTGGTGTTTACCTCCCTAATCACCATGTTTTGTGGGGGCTTGGATTTCCCTGCTTCTTTCATTGCCTCCCCTTGGCTAGTTTAAATGCTTGCCAATGAAGCATTCAAACCTCTCACCTAGGATCCTGGTTCCCCCCGGACAGACGCAGACCATCGCACCAGTATAGGGTCTGCATCCTCCCAGGTGGCTCCTCAGCCCCAATGAAGCCAAAACCCTGAGCTCCACACCAGTTTTTCAACCACTCATTGAATTCCCTGGTGAGAAGTGCCTTAGCATCTCCCTTGCCATAGACAGGCAGCACCTCCGAGAAGGTTACCGTATGCGCTACTTGTCTAAGGGCCCTTCCCAACTCTACAAACTACTCTTGCACTGCTCTGATCCCATTCCTAGCCAGGTCATTTGTCCCTAGGTGGACAATGACATCCAGCTCCCTCCCTCATGCAGCTCCTCCCACGATCCTGAGGATTCGCTTCCTGTCCCTCCAAGCCGTGGCGCCAGGAAGGCACCTTACCTCCCTCTCCCCTTCCTCCCCAATTCTACCCCCTAATGATTGAGTCCCCCACCAGGAGTTGTTTCCTTCCCCTGTGGGGTCCCATGCCACCCTCCTGTGGGTCTCCTTTGTGAAGGTTCCCAGCATTCTCCTTGGTCTCCACTGCAGGTGCCTCCATAGAGGAACCACTATCCACCAGAAGAGCGAATGAATTGTGGAGAGGTACAGCTGGAGGGATGCAACTCTGTTCCACCACCCTCTCCCTCCTTGAGCCCACCCTGGTCCAGCCTCTCCTCTTTCTTGGCAACCTCTGAGGTAGTGGCATTGGCCCTGGTGGTCCCTGGTGGGGAGGAGGTTTCACAGTCCTAGCCAGGTCAGCCTGGGAGACAGGCAGCCTCTCTCTCAGACCAGAGAGGTGCCTGCAAATAGAGGCAACATCGCAGCCTCCAGAATGTCTCCCGGAACACTGCCGCCCCCACAGCCATTGCACTGCACCACTCCTATCATGTCTTATTTTGTGTCCCTCTACTGTTTCTCTGGATGCTTACTCTCTCCTCCTTACAATTCTCACCCTTCCTGTTCTGGGACAGCAACTTCCTATCTTCTTCAGTAGCCTCCTTCTTCCTTGCTCAATATCAGACCACCAGCAGCTGGGGAGAGTGAGCTACTTTTTCCTTTAGGGTTGACAAAACCAATGTTTCTCTATGATCCTTTCCTTCCTACTGCCAAACAGGAAGTTCCTGTTGACAGTCAAATCCAGTGACTATAAAAGTAGAACTGGCTTTGGGTGGAGGGGTGGGATGGAGGGCAATTAGTAAGAAAAAATGCTAGCAACAGGAAGTTGTAATTTGACTCACCTGCTTTTATAGTGTCTAAACCACACCCCCAGGTAAGCTCTCTTTCCTCCTACTGGTTTAGCAAAGTCAGCTGATACAGTACCTTTCACTGCACAGAATACACACGGACCTTCTTTCTTTTCTTTCTTTTTAACCCCAAATCGTCCCCCTTCTACTTCTAATAAAGTTATCTGTCTACTTAATCTTAACAGATACTGACTCCTGCTGAGATATACGTTTTAAATTAATAAGAAAATGTAGCTTTTAGTTAGCTGCTTTCTGCTCTACAAGCAAGGCTAGCAACAGGAAGTTGTAATTTGACTCACCTGCTTTTATAGTGTCTAAACCACACCCCCAGGTAAGCTCTCTTCCTCCTACTGGTTTACCAAAGTCAGCTGATACAGTACCTTTCACTGCACAGAATACACACTGACCTTCTTTCTTTTCTTTCTTTTAACCCCAAATACGTCCCCTTCTACGTCTAATAAAGTTATCTGTCTACTTAATCTTAACAGATACTGACTCCTGCTGAGATATACGTTTTAAATTAAGAAGAAAATGTAGCTTCTTTTAGTTAGCTGCTTTCTGCTCTACAAGCAAGGCTAGCAATAGGAAGTTGTAATTTGACTCACCTGCTTTTATAGTGTCTAAACCACACCCCCAGGTAATCTCTCTTTCCTCCTACTGGTTTAGCAAAGTCAGCTGATACAGTACCTTTCACTGCACAGAATACACACTGACCTTCTTTCTTTTTTTTAACCCCAAATACGTCCCCTTCTACGTCTAATAAAGTTATCTGTCTACTTAATCTTAACAGACACTGACTCCTGCTGAGATATACGTTTTAAATTAAGAATAAAATGTAGCTTCTTTTAGTTAGCTGCTTTCTGCTCTACAAGCAAGGCTAGCAACAGCCAACAGATTCTATGTACTTCACTTGCAAAATTTATCTAATCAAATTTTTAAGGTCTGTTTTATAGGTGCAGTAACATACTGCTTGGGCTGCAGGTTTGTGCTGCATATACGGATATCTTGGTGTGTTTTAGACACTGTTCTACACCTTGTATCAACAGACCCTTGGTGTTCGTGTATCACAATACAAACACACACTCAACTGCAAGTTATTACTTACGTATACGGACACTTCTAGCGTGCCTGCATTACTGTATGTAGCTTGCTACATTACTAAATCCAGGGATCAGATGGTCCATAATAGAAAGATTTTCTGTTTCCAGCAACAATTTCACTGTTTGCATCAGCAGAACTCAGTTATACAGCATTCACCCCAATTTCTGAATGGCTGGATATTCCATTTATTTTATTACTGCAGACATTCTTCGCGAAAAACAGGCTCTTAGCCCTTTAGTCATCATCTGTTCCTGCTGGTTTCCATACCTTGAAGTCAATATCTTCTGCTTAAGACATCAGAATATTTTCCATGGCAACAGGCTGCGATGTCACAGCAGAGGATTATGATTTCAAGGCAGGGAAATCAGCAGGATCATATTAAGTCTAAGGGGCATGGGTATAATAAACGATGGTAAGGGAGGAAGGAGGGACACCTGTGACAAAACAGAGTCCAGGAGTGTAGTGTTCGGCAGGCAAAACAGGGCAGACTAGATGGGCCTACCAGTCCTTTTCTGCCAACACATTCTAGGATTCTAAGGGCAAAGAGCCCAATTTCCTATAAATGTCTTTGGCAATAAAGAAAGAATGAAATGTCCTGAAATTCAATGTTTCCTGGAATGTTATGAGATCTGAGTCCTGCTGATGCCAACTGTCAGCATCAGCCTTTAGATTCAATTCTGGTACCCTGATATTTTACCCCATGCAATGACTGGTGTCACCATGTGTTACTAACCTTGCTAACACTATATAAAACTGTAATTTGGACAGATGCTGATGTGGATACCAGGTTGCTAGTTTTTCTTAATCTGTTCCCTTTGACAGGTTCTATGTAAAATGAGATTTATTCATTTCTGTTTACTGTATTTTGTGTTTGCTTGAAGACGCAATAAATATAAAGTTAAAAAAAAAAATACAGAGCAAGGGAGGGGGAAGCAAAGTACCTTCTTAAGCCCCCCCCCCAAAAAAAAGAAAAAGGAAAAAAAAAATTGTTTTTAAAGGCCATGACAAAAAACTATGTTGATTCTTGAGACTTGCCAATAGTCAATCACAACAATCCCCTTGGACAAAATTATAAGTTGTTTTTGTCATTTTAACAACCAAATGCAATGCTGTAATAATACATGTTTTTTCAAACTTTTGCTCACTGCTCAAGGATATTTCCATCAAGAATTCAAGGATCAATACCTTTGGTTTTTCTAGCCCAAATGATTTTTTTTCTACTTTACGAGAACTAAAACTGAAATGCAAAGCAGCAGTCTAAAGCCATTAAGCATACAGTGAATAATAAAATGTGGATGATAAAATCATCACATTTAAGAAAGGAGTGTTGTAGAAATATGGCCACCATACTGCTGTCAAGTATTCATTAGGCTACATTCCTTATTCTCTCGCTGCATGAATAGGGAACATTTGGACTCTCTAGTCTTTAAAAGAGCCCCAGCTGGTAATGGTTGAAGGTTAATGTTCTACCCCTTTCTATCCAACCTTCAATCCTAATTAGTCCTCCCCAATGTGGTGCTAAGGGCACCAAGTGCCAGTGCTCAAAAGAAGCCTAATTAATGCTTACAAATTAGATCAAGTCCAAAGATCCAACAGCCATCCCTTAGTTAAATGCTCCTTGTTAACGGAAGTATAGCTGTCAATAATTGCTGCTGGCTGCTATAATGAGGCCCCATTCTCTGAATGAAAGTGATTTAATTTCTTCTTCTTCTGCAAAAGCTGTTCTAGTCCTCATGGAAGTAGTAAGATGATGGCAGAGCTTGGGACCTGACCTCATTCTCCCTAACAGCTGGGTTGAGCTGACACTGAGTCAAAGTAAGGCAACTTGCCTAATTAACTGTATTTTGCATGCTGCTGTAACTTGTTTCACCTTTAAGGACAGCTTCTAGATTTTAAATGAAAAATGAAACAGTACGCCAGCATGTCCTTTTTATTCAGCACACAGTTCATATAATAAGATTAATCCTAATAAAGATGTTCAGAAATTTCAAGCGAAAACTTTGAACAACAAAACATGACTCTACACTAGTGATCTAATTCCACCAGCTGCATGCTGACATGTAACAGGACTACCTCACTAGTGTTGCAGAGGACTATATGAACTAGCACCCCACTGAGGCAGGAGCCTAGCATTCAGTAATAAAAGCATAACAAACGTGCATCAGGAACCACTTTCCCCGAGCCCAAATTCAGTAGTAACTTGTTACACAAGGTTAAAAAAAACCAGCACATTTTAAAGCCAATATATAACACTTGCTACTAAAACATCCCATGATTGCCCAAACGCTAATTAGAGCTACACCTAAGGCAACACCCCAGCGGTTGCCTTTTATTCTTCATACAAGGACAGTCAAACATGAGGCAAGTCTGGACCTTCTGTGCATCAGGCTCTCAGGACTTAAGGGGTGTGTCCGGGGATACTGGATCAGAGGCTTCCTGCTGTCATCCAGCAGAGCCCTTCTGGCATTCACAGCGCAACGTTTAATGTACCTTGCTTTCTTGCACATATTATATATTAATTTACTTATGGTTGTGCTGAAGGATAATTGCAGTCTTTCAATGAAATAAAAAAACCTTTACAAAATCTCTAAGCGCCCAGTAAAATAAATGACAGTCATTGACAGCACGGGGTGCTACATTGCTTAAGCAATGATTATTCCTACTTTGTAAACTGATTTCAGATTATGCAACTTGCTACTAATGGTTAACATACAACAGTACATCTGTAGTTAGTTATGGAAATATTTACTGTAACTACAGCCCCCCAAACCAGATCATTTAATTATGTAAATGCTGAAGGTAACAAATGTCATGGGGGGAAACTTACATTCAGTCATCAGACGGATTGATAAACAAGCATTTTTCAGTGCCGAATGTTGTCTTGCTGGCACTGGTAGTGCAGGAGTTAGAGAGATGCATAATAGGAATGGCAGTGAAGTACTGAACGGATGACAAACCCACCCCTACCCTGCAGAGACTGACGGGCATTGAGATGTGCCCTTGGATTATCGGCCATAACGTTCACGTCATTTCACCTCACCCTACCCTGCAGACAGCAACAAGTGTTGCGGTGTGCCTTGGGGTCTTCGGGCCTTATGCTCACCCCATTCCATAAGGAAATATGCAGAGATGGGTGCAGTATAGGAGAATGGGGTGAACTCTGGGGCTGAAGAGTCCAAGGCACACCTCGCTGCCTGTCACTGGCAGCAGTGTGGGGGTGGAATGGCGTGAGCATTACAGCCGACAACCCAAGTCGCACCCCTGATGTCTGTCAGTTTCTACAGGGTGGGGCGTTACGGTTGGAAACCCTAACGCCCCGGGCGTTTGTTGGTATTTTCATTCCAAATTTTCAACATGGGCTTTTTGTGACCCCATCTCATGAACAGTGGCACTATCAGTTCATTAGCCGAAAGGTGATTTTGCACAGCGACTACGCCATTTGGCGCCACAGGTGTGAACACACATTTTGGGCAGGATGTGAAAAATGACAGCTGTACTGTTCACGAGAAGGTGTAAACAAATGGCAATGTTGAAAATCTAGAGAGAAAATATGAAAAACTGGTGAAGTCACGAGCGTGCGTAGAAACTGCTCAATGCACGCCCATAACGCAATTATTTTGGGGATTTTTTTGAACTAAATTTTCAACACAGGTATTTTGGAACCTCCGCTCATGAACAATGGCACTGATTTTTTTAAATCTGTCCCGAAAGTTGATTTCCCACAGCAACCGCGCCATTGTGCGTCAGATGTGCAAAAACACATTTTGGGCAGGATATGAAAAATGACAGCTGTACTGTTCATAAGGAGGTGTGAAAAAATGGCAATGTTGAAAATCTGGAGTGAAAATATTAAAAACTGTCAAGGTTACGAGCGTGTGTGGAAACTACGCAATGCACGCTCCTAACACAGTCAATTTTTGGAATTTGTTCACCAAATTTGCAACATGGCCTTTTTGGGACCCCACCTCATGAACAGCGGCACTGTCGCTTCATTAATCGGTCCCAAAAGGTGATTCCATGCAGTGACTGCGAAATCACCTTTCGGGACCAAATAACAAGATGACAGTGCATGTGTTCATGAGGTGGGGTCCCAAGAACCCCATGATGAAAATTTGGAGCCAAAATTCAGAAAACTGACTGAGATAGCCACCTAAGTTAACCACCCCCACCGCCGACTGATGCCATTATACAGCTTACCGGCATTTCTTCATTTTGCAGTTCGGCTTTGAAGAGTCCAGACGTGTTCCCGCTCCACTGAAGATTGCAGCGCCAGACCTCTGGAGGAAAGTATGGGGTGGGTGCGAAGAGGGTGGGTGTGGGTAGGGGGCACCGCAGACAGCGAGGGACCGTTTTCTTTTATTTCAGGTAAAAAAACAGAACCAGACATTGCGGACGATCTGTTGGTGTGCCACACAATGGGGTGGGGTGGGGTGGGGGAGACATGCTGACATGGTCGGCTTTGTGTGAGCAGCTGCGCACTGGAGTGGGCCCCCAGTGTGCCACACAATGCTGAGGGGTGGGGTGGGGGCCATGCTGACACGGGGATTGTATTCCCAATGCCGGCATTATTTGGGGATTGTGTGCCGCTGCCATGTTTACTGAAATGTTTCACCAGGAAAGGCACGTACGGCAGGGCGTGTCATTTCTGTCACTGCATGACGAGCTTGTTTCTGATCACAGCGGCACATTTCTTTCAAGTTGGGGCACTTTACATAACTTTTGCATTGGTGCTAGCATGCTGGCTAATTGGGGAATGAGGGATACACCTACTAAAGCATGCCCTGCATTCGCCAACACTGATAAACCTCTCACTGTGCTTCTACTACCGCAAGATGTTGCTTGCACACGTGCAAGACAACATAAAAAGGTCTTTTTACATAAATCAGGACTTGATCTTTGCCCTTCCCAATCAAGGGTTCAGGCTGTGGGTCATGTATTGGCAATCTTTTACATACATTCTGGCTAGAAGTGGAAAGGTAGTAAAACACTCTATTCTGACAACTACTGTGGAATACCAGAACCCCCTTAATGTTATCCTAACTCAGGGAAACAAATGAATGGGCTAGTTACCACAACAATACCTTACGGAAAAAAAAGGGGAAAAGCAAGAGATTAAAAAAGACTTAATGAAACACCTGAAAAGAATAGTTACTGTAACAGTACATCTTTGAGAAAACCTCCTGCCTTGAGTCACATCATAAAACCGTAAGCTGCTGGCATCAGGACCACATGGAAACATTTGCTAGCTGGGGCCATCATGCTGACATGCATCATATATAATGTGAGTGGCCCCATCATGCCTCAGTTCCCCGCCAAAGACCAGCTCAGAGGATCATCGAACTGGCAGGGACCAAACCAGGAACACAGGACAGGATAAGGAAACCTGAGTAACATAATGCCAAAATCAGGCATAAGAGGAGAACCAGCTTGTGAGACAAGGCAGGATAACCACCCGCCACTCGAAAAAGGGGTAAGGCAGCTGACCTGGTGGTGCTAAGGGCTGAGGCGCCAGATGCCTGACCTTGCGCTATGCCGGCAACCCATGTTCAGGAACTAGCACGGGCCGCTGGGGGTCAGCAAGGGAGAAGAAGGATTGAGCGTCCGAGGAACTGCTCTCCTTCTACAGGAGGGGAGCCACTAGCAGTCGGTATCGACTGGCCCCTAGCGGTGGCTGGGGGACAGCACACTGATGCTTAAAAAGGGGAGCAGAGGAGGCAGACACTTGATTGAGCACGTGTGGATGCGTGCGCTATCTCTCCATAGGGCGTCATTGCACGCCTCCTCTCCTAAGGGGAGAAAAAGGGAGGAAACAAAGAGTCCTGGGCACAGCATGATGAAAGCCGATCCCTGCAGGCCCCACTCCCACGAATAACGGTAACCTCTGCACCACATCCGTTCTAGCAGGTTAAGGGATCCCCACCACGGGGGACAAGCTGTGGAGGAAGTGGAAGGTAGGCCGAAAGCAGGGGACGGGGCTGGGGGATCAGGCATGAAGGTGTGCCACCCGGGGAGGAGAAAGAAATTAACTGCAAAGAAAAAGGGCTAAGAAAGGAGAGCTGTGGCTCAATGGAGGACATTTTCTCAAAGATCTACTGTTACGGTAAGTAATTATTCTATCTTCTTTGAGGATATCTCCTTTCCATTGAGCTACATCATGGAACAATTCCCAAGCAGTACCAAAGCACCGATGGAGGAAGGAAGGATCTATGTACCCTGCGTAAAGAGGCCTTGCAGGACAGTAAGGCCAAATTCGGCATGTTTACCTGAGGCAATGTCCAGACTGTAATGTTCAGTGAATGAATAACAGTACTCCAAGTGACAGCAGCACAGATGTCAGCAGCAGGCACGGTGTGAAAAAAAGCCAAGGAAGTATCCACTCCTTGGGTAGAATGAGCATGGACAGAACCAGGAAGCTTCTTACTGCGCTTCTGGTAATAGTTAGTTGACTGGCTCAAGGATCGATCCACTGAAGACTGCTGATGTTTCTTGCCCAGCTTCTTTCACACTGGAGACCAACCTCAAAGGGAATGGGAAGGGTCATGTAGAGACAGTGACCAACCACCACGGTTGCTTCCTTTCTTACAGGGGAGCATACTCACTACACTGTAGACCAAAAACACTGCTCAGGGCGTCCTGATGATTCACCACAAAACTCTTTCTCCACAGTGAGGGTTTGGAGGTGTCACTCATCCTCAAACTCCCCTACTGGGGAGTGTTGAGGTCAATCGCAGACTCTTCAGCGACAACCATGGGTTGGGGCAACTGGTATTTCGGCAACACTTTGGGTCTTGGTCAAGCTACTTGAGCCTATAGACTTACCCAGTTTCTCAAAAGGCTTGGAAAGGAGATGCGTAAGGCACGCACAGATACTAGCCAGCATTAGCAAACAGTGCACGTACTTTTTCACACCATACTTGCATTCAAATGTCTAGGGTTCCATCACTGATAGCTTGTGGTTGCAACATATAGAGTACTTGAAGCCAGTCTTGGGATCACCAGATTGGGCACAAACTGAAAAGTCCTAAAACAAATATCCAGAAACTCAACTGACACCACCAGATCAAACATGGTACAGTAACATAGAAACTGTCATAAAAACGACAAACAAAATTGCAAAAAAAAAAAAAATCAAAGCAACTTGAAAAATATTCAAGAAACCCCTCGGGTAGAAGCTTCCATTGCAGTGGTCTCACTTTTTCAGTGGAAAGAAAGATCTGGAGCATAGAGGGCCAAAAGAGTGAGAGGGGAGAAGCTGAAGTGCTAGTGAATAGGTTTTATAAGGACTTGTGCATGCTCGGAAGACTCCACTAGTTTGACTGAGTAGAAGGAATCTAGCTACAGTAGTCCCTTGCTATAACAAACAAATTGAGACACACTGTTTAACACAGTAGTCCTTCATCACCCTAGTACCAAATATGTCTATACAGACTACATTTTCAACCTTGCCACCCACCTGCTCGCCAAACACATTTGTGCAGACTGTATTTGCTACCTTGCCACCTGCCCGCTCTCCACAGTTATGCAGGTACTATAAATTAATATTGCAGTGCACCAACAGGTCTGGTATCTAAAGCGGGACTGCTTCATTATTTTTTATGTATTAATACAGCCATGTGTAACAAGGAAAGTCTCTCTCTCTCTCTCTCTCTCTCTCTCTCTCCCTCCTCCTCCCTCCCTCCCTCTCTCTCTCTCTCTCTCTCTCAGAGACAGCCCCCACCCCCAGCCACTCAACCACCAGCCCCTAAATCTTAATGCTCATAAAGCTTGCAGTCCTCAGTAATTATGTGCAAGTTTAAGTTTATAAAATCACTGCTGCTGTATTAACCAACTTCAGATACATACACTATTATCAACAGAGATTTGGAGCAGCGCCATGGAAGGAAAGCTGCAACAAACCCTGACGTCAAATCCAATCAACTGGTCTGTCAGCAGTTACGTATGGTAGAGTCAGTTACGTATGGTAGAGTCAGTACAGCACTGTATACTGAAGGTGCATTCGGATATGAAAAGGGCGGATCAGTAACTTAACCAGTCATCTAATTCAGGCAGTGTGGGCATGTAACTGAATATACTGGTGGAACAGCTGATTATCTGGGAGCCATGAATACTGTTCGCTATAACCGAAGATTCTGTATAGTGGGGTTCGGTATAGCGAGGGAGCACTGTAGTTGTAATCATATATGCTGTAAGGGATTCGACCACCTCCAATTATTATGCCTTCCCACTGGGGATGGGGTGGGGGCTCTGCGTTTAATTAACTGTTTAGGATTTGAGCAGTGAACAGTGTGTCTTGGTTTCTGTGCCTATTAGGGGATACTGACTACTATGCCCCCAGCAGGAGATATTCCAATTTTAATAGGTACAGCTGTGGCGTTCTCATTTCCATTCTTCATTTGGAAGATGTCCAACAGGAACTACAACTAGATCTTCCCCCACTGGAGGTAGAGATAAGAACTGCCTGTACATTTTTTTTTGGCGGGGGGAGATGGGGGCAGTTCCCCATGTAAACACAATGGGAACTGCACACTCAGGCAGACTAGATAACTGACTTCTGACTACTCCTGCCTAAAAAGTCTTGGGCATTTTCACACCCATTATTGCTCCACGGTCATAGGCTAACCATGACATATTGCACCTTGGTCACTTGGTAGAAACTTGTACTACCAAGCGTTTCTGTTTCTTTCTAACGTGCATATTTAGACAAATGTAATGAGCTGTATATACCTGTCCACGATCCAACTTGCCTAGGGGGTGTATACAACAATGTTATAAGTTATATTATGACCAATCCAGTCCTTGAGCTATGCTCCACTCCTATGTATGATGACCTGTATATATCTGTCAGTTGAACTAGCTAGTCTAGAGTGTATAATCTGAAATGTGCTTACTACTATATGTTTTCCCTAGCGTCAAATGATGTATTTCCCATATGTTTGTTTACTGTGACAAAAAACTGTACTCTCTTTGCCATGTCTCTCTGACTGTTGTTCCTCATGTTGTATTCTCCCGGGTCGTTCCTGAAAATAGGCATAATACTTGTCTAGTGTACTTACCCAGTAAACAAAAGCTAAATAAATAAATCTTAAAACTTTCTGCTGTGAGTTCATATGTAATTATCTAGTCTGATTAAATGCTTGACAAGCAGTACTCAATAAGGTGGATTAACCATCTTAGCTATTCTACCCAACTAGAACTGTGTGCTACCAACAATAATCAATAGGTAGCCTAATTTTAATCTTGCAGTTCCTAATAAACCTACACATGGGGGCGGGGGAGAAATCGCTAAATTGTAAGCATGGCATTTTTGTGTACTATATAACCTAACAAATGTGTTGTTAGTGGTGAATGATCCAGTTTCTAAAATAGTTCTAGTTGTCCCGAGACACCAATTTATATGGCTGGGACCAAAGTACTACCGTTAAAACCAGGCCTTACAAAAAATACTGACTCTTAGTTTATGTACTGTGTAACATCATTGGAGAATTCTTTTTTCACAAAAACCATTTCCAGCAAAATCGTATTGCTGTTATGCAGTAAAGAGTGCTGGTCAATAACTCTCATGATTTTCACTATAACAAAGCTGATGACACCCAGGTTTCTGTAAATGTATTCAATTAACGAAAAAGTTCTGACCTACAAACTTTAAAGTTGGAGCATGCAGTTTTAGAAGCAGTACATCACTTTAACACACTAGATGGTAATTAGTAATATGCATAAGCACTTTTTTTAAACTCTGCTTTAAGTACTAAAACCATTAATTCCCTAAGGTGCAATGATTGTTTGCATCCTAGACTGTTTTTCAAAAAGGGACTGGAAAAAAAAACACACAAGAGCAAACCTTGCATAAAAGATATACTACTACTGCACCCATGTAGCTGAAAACATCATACTAACAGCTTGATCATTCAAGCAGACGGTGAATCATGGAAGGACAAAAATAATAATTATAAGCTTAGAAAGCTGAGTACAGGAGTGAAAGTAGGTAGCTGGAAAATGAGAGATGGAGACTAGGAACTGGAATGGAATTCCACTTAGCAGGACATGCATGATGGAATTGGAATGTGTCTTGGGCCAGTGTGTATTTTTATCAAATCTCCAGCATGTCCTCACGCTTCCAAATGGAGCAAACTGCTGTGTCTAAACCATCAGATTATAGAAAAAGTAATGAAGAAAAAAAAAAAAGGAAAATGATTAAGGAATTTGGCACTATATAGCATCTTCCATCTTCATAGCATCTCTGGTTTCCCAAAGGGTGTTACAATCCAGCAGTTGCTATCGACTTGCCTTCCCGCTCCCACCACGGTGAACTCTATCACTCTCTAACCTTCCTTCCACTATCTCACAGACGCATCTCTCACTGTGCCAAATTAACCTCCAAATTCTGGTTTGGGGGGCTCCCCTCCTATCTCTCATCCTCTCTGTCCACTCCACCTCCCCCCACCCACTCTCTCAGATCAAATGACGCCCACACCTTGATGGTCCCTCGCCACTCCACCCTCATCGGTCAGACTGATTTTGCCCATCGTTTCCCTAAAATCTGGAATTCCCTCCCCCCTGAAATACGACACTCCTCCTCCAACTACTCCCTTTCCACTGCCCTACACAATTACCTTTCCCTCAGCTGTTCCTGCTTTAACCCACCTTAATACCTGTCCCCAGTTTCTGCCTTCCTACCATGAACCCCCCTGGCAGGGTTCTCAACATCCTGAAGGGGGAAATCAGGAAATGACTACCCCTTCTCCTCATATTCAGTTCTTGCCTCTACCCCCCTCTCTCCTGCCCTTCTGGGTGACCAGTGTGCACAACCTAACCCCATCGTTTTTACTCCAACAGCACTTGTGTACTACCTCGAGCCTGCTCTTGGTACACTCATGCACTATAAATGGTTCTATCGCATTATTACTGTTTTGTACGTTCATATGTTCTTTTGTATGATTTTGGACATGTATTGTAATTTACCCAATGTTCCACTACTGTTTACTGTACAATACATTGTGTTCCAACTGTTGCACAATCTTACAATGTTGTATTGTTTGTACTATCCACAAACTATTGTAACTGATCATACTTCACAACCCTATGTAACCCTTCCCCCCAGGTCCCACTGTGAGATAAGCAACTTGTTGTTCAATGTGCCCTCCTGGTGAAACATTTCAGTAAATAAATACATACATAAATAAGTAAAGTAGGACGGGTGAAAATGTTCCTCCCACTTCATGTGCACAGGGAGAGGGATTCCCCTCAAACACTGAGGCCACTAATTTTCCATTTTCAACGGGCAGTTCCATTTTACAAAATCTTAAAATCCATTTTTGTTTTCAAAACTGACAACAAATCTGCATGTTTTGCCTAAAAATGTGCCGCAAAAATTTGGCACCAATTGTGAATGTGTATGTGGTGCAAACAGCTTTTCTTTTATATGAAAAATTGACTTTTTCTTTAAATGACAAGTTCTGTTTTAATTCTGTTTTTCAGTTTTCATGGAAAAAATGGTGGCCCCTACCCAGGGTACCCTGTTATTCACTTGGTAAGCACAAATCTGTCCAGGCTACCTTAAAGGCCAGTACAGTCTTACTGTCTACTGCCACCTCTGGTAGGCTGTTCCACAGGTATGCCATCCTCTGGGAGGAAACAAGCCTTCTAAAATAACACCTAAATATACTGACTCCAATCATGTCTCTGTGTCTTGCTGGAAGATACCAGATCAAACATCTCAGACTGTTCTATCTTGTCGATACCCCTCAATATATGGAAGAGTGAGACCGTATCACCTCTCAGCCTCCTCTTCTCCAGGGCAAACATGTTAAGGACCACCAGACTCTCCTCATAGCTCTTGCCCCTCCCCCAACCCCAGATCATTTGGGTGGATCTGTGTAGCACTACATTGACCCCCATGCCCTTTTTATATTAAGAAGCCTAGAACCTGCCAAAGTACTACAAGGGAGGCCTGACCAGGGCCATGTAAAGTGTTAGGATTACGTCCCCTGACCTACTGTTTACCACCCTTTTAATTAAGCAATAAGGCATAACAGGGGTTGTGTTATGGTACGATAACAGCCTGCTTCGGGCAAGATGAAGCAAAGCCAAGTGCTTCCACCAGCCGAGAAAGGCCATTACCCCACCATAATGCACCCCCTGGAGTGCCTTATTGTGATTATGAAATGGGTCCTTTTTAGTATACTGGATGGATTTTTAAATGCATTTTGTTAGCTATTTTCAGCTGGGCTGTTGTGCTGGGATAACAGCCTGGATGAAAGCACCTCTTAGCCAATCAGGATGTAGCATTCTACCCGTTTCATAACAAACCTTAGCATTTTGCTGGCTCTCTTGACAATGGCTATGCTGGTTATACTTCAGCGCCATGTCTATTACGACCCCTCCAAGTCCCTTTCTTCCTGCACTGAAACAAGGCTAGCCATTAACAATGTGTAAGTCGTACCTGTTTTCCTCCCCAGGTGTAGCACTTCATACTTGGCTACATTGAATCTGAGAGTCCATGAGTTTGATCAATTATCCTCCTGATGTTTTTCCCCTATCAAGAGAGTCCACAACCCTGGCCAGCTTAGGGTAATCAACAAACAAACAGCCTGCTGGAGACCCCAGCTGCCAGATAATTGATGAAAATGTTGAACAACAGTGGCTCCAATACAGATCTCTGAGGGACGTCGTGGAGTCCACCACAATCCTCTGCTTTCTGCCCCCAAGGCAGTTCTCAATCAACCTTATGTATACTGCACTAGTATACTTTGCATAGAAGTTTTATGTACCACAATGCCAAAGGCCTTGATGAAGTCCAGACAGACAAAATCTACAGCACTGTCCCAGTCCACCTCCCTGCTCACCCCCTCAAGAGGCTGAACAGATTGGTTTGGCATGCTCTGCTGCTCAGAAAGTCATGCTGAGAGGGAGCAAGATTCACCTTGAACTAAACAAAGTGCTCCATTATTCTGTCCTTGGTAATGGCTTCTAGGACCTCACCCGCACTGATTTAAAGCTGACTCACCTGTATTTGCCTGGGTCTGACCTTGCTACCTTCTTGAACAGGGGAACACACTGGCCACTTTCCTGTTCTCCGGCATCACGCCTGTCCATACAGACTCATGAAAGATAACTGCAAGTAGCCTTGGCAATTATTCTCTGAGCGCCACTATGATCATGTGGTGCATTCCATCTGCTCCTTGGTACTTACCTGACTTGATCTTCACCAGGTAGTCAGTTATTGGTAGAGGTGAGATGTCCACAGGCTACCCTAATACCATGAGCCCTTCCAATGATTCCAAGGAAGATGACATTTTATCAAATACCCACTGTTGCCAATTCATGTACAGTGTCTCTTAGATAAACATAACAAAATTATGGCCAGTTTTTATTAACTGGGTTGGATTCTTTACCTTCTACTTTATCTACGCACAGTTCCTTGGCCTTTTCTCTCATCATTTTGGGAATCAGCACATCTTTCTCCACATGTCGGAGATCTGGCTCTTCTGAAACAAAACAAAAGAACCAAACATTATTATTTTTCTAATCTCTTTTTTAAATCATGCTACATGAGTGCCATGACAAAAAAAAATACTGGGCCTCAGGATTCGTCTCTTATTTTCTTTTTACTTCCACTGTGTTGTGCATGCATTTTTAATGAGTTGTCGTGTCACAGGAGGTCAACAAGTTTTTTTTACCTCAATATTCCCATAGACAAGTTTTCTTTTTGTAATTATAACTAAAAAATGGACGCTTGTATTTTTTTTTTTTTTTTAATGGAAGGTTTTTAAAAAATGTGCTCACCGCTCCAGCAAAATCTTCAGAGCTACATATTTTTTTCTGGCCTAAATATACAGTATAATCAAGTATAAGTCTATTTCTTTCTTTGCTCCTCCCCCAAACCCCCAACCTGCCACTCCTGGTCTGCACGACGTTACATTCTGCCCATCACCCTCACCCTCCACTGTCAATCATTGCTATCTGGCTCCCCAGGCAATCCCTGCATCCTCAGCTTATCGCTGCAAAAGTCCCCCTCCAACGGCTAGGGGGAAGGAAGTGACAGTTCTGGGGGGGAGTAGAGTGTCCTCCGAAGCCTGCAGGGCTGGGGTAGCAGTGACAGTACCCTCGGGGGACTGCTGGCATGGGGAAACACAGCAGCAGTCAACCGGTAGGCCAGAACAGGTGCTGTTTCATGTTTTCTGGACCCTCCCTCTACCCAGCAGCGCATACCATGGCAATATCCAGGAAACAGAGCCTGCTAACATGTGGTCACCCACACCAATTAAGATGCCATGCAACACCAGGTGTCACTCTCTGAGCGATGCTCTGTAGCACCCTCCTCCCAGAGGAGAGTGGACATCCTATCACCCTCCCTACCAGCCTCCGCTCCCGATGTCCTGGGCTTGGGGCTCGAATCCGGGATGCCAGTGTGCCAAGAAGGCGCCCCACTACCCAGCACCACAGAGCGGGCTAAGTCTAGCTTTTTATGCTAAAAATAGGCCAGAGAAGAGGGACTTGACTGATCTGCAAGGTCAACTTATCTGTGGGGTTTACAGGAGTAAACATTTTTGCAATAGCGGAACCTAATTTAATGTCCAGTTCTTTCCACAAAGAGAGATTCTGTGCCTGATGTTGGTCACATATCAGTTTTTTTCCATCTAATTTGGGCAGCAGAATAATATTTGCAATTTTGCTAAATTGGGTAAGGTAATAGGTGGGTTGAATTACAGGCGAATATATAGAGTAATCAAGAAACACACACTGTTTTTAAGAACACTATGTAACATGCATGTCAACAAGATACCACAAACTAAACATCTGTTTTGTGTCTCACAAAATAAACTATAAACCAGTATACCCCAAAAAAAAAAAACTATGAAAACTATGCTTTTCAAGTTACGTACTGCCCTGGCCAAGAAGGTAACCCCCAAAAAAAAAACACAAATACTGCAGTTTCTCATTTAAACGTTTTGGAACCTGTTTATTAGGCTAGGTCTCAATAATTAAAGTATCTATTTTTAGATATTATCTGTCAACGGTGCAATCACTGCTACAAACAAATTGTGCTCATTCCCTTTTTTCATGAAACACGTAGTCAAAATCATACAGTGCATGGCTTTCAGGGACACTGTGCACTGCGTCCTTGATGCACCAGCAGCCCATCAGGATGCATACTCATCAGCGTTGATGGTTTCTGCAACGCACTGCTGGCATCTTAGGTCGTCGTGCCCACCCTCAGAGAAACAGGATACAACAAAGTGGTTCCAATGGAACACAACTGGACTACTGGAATTTGGTCTACGATCCCCATTTTTTAAGGCTGCTTAGCAAAGCTAAAAGAAGTCTTCTTGTTAGCAGTCTGATTGGTGCAGCCAAAAAAGGAACAGGCGACTCACCCTTTTTCACTCCCACCAAAGGATAGCAACTCAGCAGGAGGAAGTGGCCTGTGTGCAGCTGTAATGCAAAGCTACAGAAAGTGTAGGAATCTGTAGCACTGCACAGCGGGAAGTTCAGGAACTATTTGCAGAAAAAATGCTGACTGGGAATTGTAGTTGTTTTCCCTTTGCAATGAATGGCATAGTATTGGTCAGACAACTACGTTTCCAAGAATGTTGCTTGTTTTTTTGTACATTGTGTCTAAGGTAATCCAGTTTTAGTTTGGACTTCAACTTAATTACCTAAATTACCTTGTCTGTTGTCTTTTTCATGCGTTTGTTCTACAAAATGATTTTTTTTTAATTTGATATGGCCTCCCTAACACTCTAAGTAAAACAACGGTGGCTTATTCCCGTAAAATTATACTAACAGGAAAACAAATGTATTCACCTGTAACAAACTTAGAGAGTGACTTGACCTTGTATCATACAAACAACAGTCCTGCAGTGCTCTGTTCTCACGGTTTATTATGTCACTAAAAACCCGTTATGGAATACAGGGGTTAAAATTTAATTTTACAAAGCTCCAAGTACAGAATGATAGCTTTCTACACACTGTATGTTCATGTAAAAACTGGTTTAGTCATACCAATGCTTTTCTGTAAGCAACTAAGTTTAGACTTTCTAAGTTTTTTTCCCCTAATGGAACTACAGTAATTAGCATGCAGCAGAGGAGGGCAAAACCAGGAAGGTTCTAGTTTTGGATTCACACCAATCTCCCTTCCCCTCCTCGGACATCTTCAAGAATACTCTCCTTTCACTAACTAACCAAATATTTCCCTTTATGGAGCAAAAGCATCATGCCAAAGGTCTCCTATGAACCTCCTATGGCATATCTGGCTTCCTGCCAGTTTCCCTGCTCTTCCACCGGACATGTTTAACAACAGTCCCCTTCCCTAACTCCCCTACTAAAGGAAAAGGAATAATAGTCCCCTTCCCTAACTCCACTATTAAAGGAAAAGGAATACAGTCCCATTCCCTAACTCCACCACTAAAAGAAAAGGAATAACAGTCCCCTTCCCTAACTCCACCACTAAAGGAAATAAAACGTTACTTACCATAGTAATATTGTTTCTTCTAAGGGAATCTTACTGTATTCTGACAAACGCAGTATGCTCTTATCATATGACTGCCCCAGAGCCGAAATGGTTAATAGAACCTACACTAATAGTGGAATGTTAGTCTCGAGCTCAGTTTTCAAATCACTATCCCTGGTTGCACTTCCTGCAACCGCCAGATTCTTACGAAGCATGCAGAAGCTAAAAAGACCCTATCTAATGAAGCTAATCTAACAATTAGTAGAACCCCTGTTAGGGGCCAAAAAAACATCCCTTAAATAACAGAAGGCATCACTAAGACTCAAGTCACAGGTGCCCAATAAACTACTAGGTACCCACAGGTTTCCAACTTTAGTTGTACAGACAGTATGCAGTGCCTTGTAGGTCCTAGCAGGGGAGGAGGGTGGGAGCTCAGAATACAGTAAGATTCCCTTAGAAGAAACATGATTACTATGGTGAGTAATGTTTTCTTCAGACCCCAGGAAATCTTACTGTATTCTGACAAATGCAGACTACCCAAGCAGTGCCTTTGGAGGCAGGAAGAGGATCTACTTAGGAAATAGGCTCTGCAGAACTGGTGTGCCAAACCTGGCATCACTTCTAGCCTGTGTATTGAGGCAGTAATGCTTAGTGAATGTGTGAACTGACTTCCAGGTAGCTGCTTTACAGATTTCCACCAAAGGGATATCCCTAGAGACTGCTACTGATGCAGCTGTTCCTCTTGTACAGTGGGCCCTAAGACCCTGAGGGGTTTGTTTGCCCATCTTGCTATAGCAAAACTGGATACATGCCACAATCCACTCTGCTATGGACCTCCTTGTGGAAGGTTTACCTTTCCCCACTTCCCCATAAGTCAAAAAAAGCTGGGTCCTATCCCCTCTGTGGCCTTTTGTATGTTCCAGGTAATAGCTGATAGCTCTTTTAACATCCAGGCTATGCAGCCTACGTTCACCTGAAGAAGAATGGTCAGTGAAAAAGACTGGTAGTGTAATGGATTGGTTGACATGAAAATCAGACACTACTTTAGGAAGAAACTTGCTATTGATCCTAAGGACCAGCTTATCCCTGTGAAATGCATAATAATCAGTTTCTATGGACAAAGCCTGAAGCTCACTGATCCTTCTGGCTGAGATAATTTCAACTAGGAAGACAGCCTTCCAGGTTACATATTTGAGGTCAGCTGACGACATAGGCTCAAAAGGTGGCTGCATGAGCTGTGCAGTACATATGTTGAAGTCCCACACTGAGTTGGGAGCTCTATGTGTGGGGGGGGGGGTGCAAATGGAGCAAACCCTTAAAGAATTTTCTAAATACTGAATTCGAAGCCAGTGATGATGCCTTACCTGCTGACAGATAGGCTGATACAGCAGCCAAATGCACCTTGACTGTAGAAGACCAAAGGACTAGGGAATGAAGGTGTGTCAAGTAATCCAGGACTACTGGTATACCTTCATGAGTGTGCTCCAGACCACTCTTTTGACATCAAATGGAAAATCCTTTCCACTTGGACGTGTAAATCTTCCTGGTGGAGGGTTTTCTAGAAACCCTAAGGACCTCCATAACCCCTTCTGAAAGGTGCAGATCAGTATATTCTAGGTCCCCAAGAACCACGCCTTGAGCCTGAGGGACTGAAGGCTGGGGTAAAGGATCCTGCCCTGCAAAGAAGTCAACAAGTTGTGCCTCCTGGGGAGGCTGACTGGTTTGGACACTGACAATGCCAGGACTAGGGGGTACCATGGCTGCCTGGCTCAATCTGGAGCAATGAGGATCATTGTGGCAGGCTGGGATCTGAGCTTGTTCAGAACCCTCAGTAGCAAGGGAAATGGGGGGAAGGCATATAGAAACTTCCATGCCCAATCCAGAATGAGTGCATCCAATGGGACTCAGCCCAAGACTGGAGGTCTGCAACAGAATTTGTGAAGCTGGTGATTGTCTGGGGCTGCGAAGAGGTCTGTCTCTGGAGTGCCCCACTGCTTGAATACCACTTGTAGCACCTGCCTGTTCAGGGCCCATTCGTGATGGTTCTAATTTATCCTGCTCAGTGCATCTGCCAACACACTGTCTTTCCCTGGAAGGTGCACTGCTTACAAGACAACCCCCAGAGAATAGGCGAGACCCCATATTCTCATGGCTTCTGTGCACAGGGGTGTAGATCTTGTGCCCCTTTGTTTGTTTATGTAGTATATTGTGGTTGTGTTGTCTGTCCTGACCTGCACTACCTATTAAGTGCTAGGAAGACTGCCCTGAGCTCTAGCAGGTTGATGTGAAGCAGTGATTCCTGTTTGAGCTATGTACCGTGAACAGTGTGCTCCCCACCCTAGTAGGGAAGCATTTGAGGTTAACACCAGGGAAGGAAGCTCCTGAAGGAAAGGAATTCCCTGTCTGAGGTTGTCTATGTCCAACCACCACTGCAGTGCTTGCAGGCGGGTTTGTGTGACTGGAACCAGTTTTGACAATGGATCTGATTTCTGATGCCAGTACAATCTGAGGTGATACAGGACATACCTCATTTGAAATCTCACTCCTGACACTGTGGCTGTTGAAGCTGTCATATGGCTCAGCAGCTGTAGAAAGTGTCTGGCAGGCCTGAGGCTTTGTGTCTTGAAAGTGCCTGCCAGTTGAACCAGGGTAGTTGCTCTTGACTGTGGGAGAAAAGCCTTTCCCTTCACTGAATCCAGCTCGGCTCCTATGAATTCCAGAAGCTGCACTGGTTGTAGTACTGACTTTTTCAGACTGACCAGGAACCCCAAAGACTGGTGGAGCTCCTGTGTCAGTGCCAGAAACTGCTTCACTTGATGTGGAGACTGCCCTACGACTAGCCAGTCATCCAGGTAAGGAAACACTACTACTCCTTGCCTTCTGAGGTGTGCCACAACCACAGCCAAACATTTTGAACATGTGAACACCCTTGGAAAGTCCAAAAGGCATTGCCTTGAACTGGTAGTGACCTGATGGTAGTCTGACTCCCAGGAAATTTCTGTGGGACTGTCTTATGGGTATATGGAAGTAAGCATCCTTTAAATCCAATGATGCCAACCAATCCCCTTGTCTTAGGGTTGGGAGGATAGTGCTCAGGGTTACCATTTTGAACTTTGGCTTCAGTAGCTGCCTGTTTAAATGCCTGGGATCTAATATGGGTCGCCAGTCCCGTTTTTTTTCAGTGTGAGGAAGTACCTTGAATAGAAACCCTTTCCTCTCTGTGCCAGAGGAACTGGTTCTATTGCTCCCAAGGATAGCAGATTCAGTATTTCCTCCTCCAACAACTTTGTTTCAGAGGGGGAAGATGGTCTGAAAGCTCTTGCTCTCAGCCTTGGCTGTAGCTTGAAACTGAGAGTCAGTCCTTGGCCCACTACCTCCAGAACCCATTTGTCTGTAGTGATGGTTTTCCATTCCTGGACGTAGTGGGCCAATCTGCCCCCTATCTGGACTGGGGAGGCGACCCGGACAGATACCTCAGAGTGTCTGCTTAGGCTGGGATGCTGGTTGGTGACTGGGGCTAGTTCGGGTTCCACCTCTTCTACCCCTGCCTCTGAAACAGCCCTTCTGCTGTTGATACTGAGGGTAGGCCTGTAGCTGGAAATAAGGCCTATATTGACCCCCTACCTCTAGCTCCCCTTGCTTGGTTTTTCTGATGGGTGGAGGCCCTCTCCTTGGCTGCAGCACTTTTGTAGGCTGTTTTGTAATCATCCATTTTTTTCATGTAAGCCTCCATCTGCTGACCAAACAGAGAGGAGGGCTCACAAGGGAAGTCCAAAGCCTTGGACTGTGTGTCTTGGGTCAGGCTGGTAGCCCTAAGCCAAGCAAATCTTCTGAGGGATGTAGAGGAAGCCATCTGTCTGGCTGCAGTGTCATTATTATCTATAGCCAGTCGGAATTGTGCCTTAGAAGCCTCGATGTCCCTCTCTGCAGCTTCTTGTAAATCAACTGCCACAGGGGCTGGCACAGATTTAGTAATTTCCCTAACCGTGTCCCACAAGGTCCTCTGGTATCTGGCTATGTATGCCATATAAGAGGCCTGTCTGATAAGGAGAGAGGAGCCCAAATATGTCTTCTTTGCAATGGTGTCCATCCTCCTTGAATCTTTATCAGGAGGGTGGGAGGCATGGGAAATGCCAGCCTTGTCACAGGCAGCAGCATGCACCACTCCCTCATGGCTCGGGCGTCCGAACAGGAAGTCTGCCCCAGCCTTAGCAACCCATATTTTTTGTCTACTTTTTTATCTACTGGTGGCACAGAGGTAGGAGTCTACAGGATCTTATGAACCTGTCTCTTAAGAGATTTATGGATAGGTACCAGCAGCCTCTTAGAGACAGGTACATCCATCATCTCTCTATAGTCTTATTCCTCCTCCTCATCAGTAGACTCTTGTGTAGGAAGATCAAGAGACTGAGCCGCCTGTTTAATAAAGACATAATGAGAGGTAAAATCCTCATGTCCTTTATCAGAGGAGTCAGAATGGTGAGGATCCAGGGAAACCTCTGGTTCAATAACCTCCCCATAATCCTCATCAGCTAACTGTTCCTGTTCAATTTCCAATGAACTGGGAACCGGTGTAGGAGGAGCTGAAGGGGCCTTTCCAACCAGAATCAGAGTGCTCAGTTGCAAAGTCTGAATTATCCGGATAGCATTTGCTATCTCCTCAGCAGTCGGAACTGCTACCCCTTTCAGTTGCAGTTCAACCATTACATGCTTTTCTTTCTTTTTTCTTTTTCCCCCGGTTGCCAGGTTAGCTGCAGGATCTGCAGGGCGCTTTCTGGTAGAAGAACCATCACCCTGGTCAGAGGGCTGGTTCTCCGGTTCAACTTGGCCCATGGACGGTTTGTCCTCAGCCGGTTCAGCAGCCTTATGGGATATCTTCTCCTACAGTCCCTTAAGACGCCTATCAAGCGTCGACTGAGGGAAATTTTTGCAAATATCACAGTCCTCTTGGAGGTGGTCAAACCCCAAACAAAAAACACAAATTAAATGAGGAACGGTTCCCCACACTCTGTACGATGTTGGAAACCTGTGGGGCTCGTTCGTTTCTTGGTCTGTGACATTGAATAGAAGATAGACCAAAAGACCAAGAGTTACCTCGGTAAAAACACTTTTTTTTTCTTTAACCGCCTTATCGGACAGCAACAGAATTAAATTAAACTGTAAAAATAAAGAAACAATATCGGTTGCTTCCCGTTTGGAGAAACCGAGTAGGAACCGAAGAAACTCACCAAATATTCACTAAATCTAGACTAATTCTACCTGTGAACCAAGGACAGTGCTTCAAAAACTGAAAATAAACAACGTACTTTAGAAAAAGACGAGAAAATAAATTTCTTCAGTGAAAGTGAAGGAGACTCTCAAGTGACGTCTTACTGAGGCAAGCGGAGTAAGAATCTGACAGTTGCAGGAAATGCAACCGGGACGGTGATTTGAAAACTGAGCTCGAGCCTAACATTCCGCTATTAGCATAGGTTCTATTAACCATTTTGGCTCCGGGCAGTCCTATGGTGAGACCATACTGCATTTGTCAGAATACAGTAAGATTTCCTTGGGTTTGAAAGGAACAACAGTCCCCTTCCCCAACTCTACCGCTAAAGGAAAAGGAATAACAGTCCCCTTCACTAACTTCACCACTAAACGAAAAGGAAAGTACTGGTTTTATAACACCTTTCATACACACCATATCCCAAAGTGCTTTTCAAAGCCATGAAAGGGATGCTGGTAGTGCAGAGGCTGTTGACCAAAATACAGTTTAATTTTATACAGTGTACTTCACATAGCCTCAATCCCCCAAATGCTTTATAATCCTAATGAAGAGATCAATGAGCTCCTATTACTTATTACTATCTACTAGATAATGGATGAGCAACAGTAAACACGACGCTGCGTTTGCTTCGAGAGGTTGTCATGACAACCAGCAAACCTTAAGAGCACAACTCAAGAGGTCTGCGGTTGTCATGACAACCTCAAGAAGCAAACACATAGCACTGTTCACTGTTGCCATCCCTTGTCTTTTATGGTAGATGGGAAACTCTGCACAGCAACGGAGAGTTTAAAAAGACCAAGGAAGCCATCGCCAATCGCCTGTTTTTCTCGTGAGAAGTGGCAGATGAAACGGACTTTGCACTGCACATGCACTTCAACAATTTGTAGTGCAAAGTTTTTTTATTAAAGGCTCAAAGGTCTTAAAGTGCGTTCCCAGCCTCCACCGTCTCACAGCACCCTATCCATCCACCGCCCAGCCCATCTAGTATCATGATGAGCCCCATCCCCTCCCATCCCACCCCACCCACGCAGCAGCACCTAATCGTATTCCCCTTAGCCTCAGAAAAAATATGAGCCTTCCTTTCTATACCCCCTGCATTGGGCCTTACCTTGCACTTGAAACTTTCTTATGCCTATGTAAACATAATAAAATGCCTTGTAAGTTGTACACTGTATCTTGCACTATTTATATCTGTAACAAGTTTGCTTGTCATCAGAAATTTTGGCTTAACAGGACACCACTGTGAACAAGATCTGCACAAATGTTTTTTTATCCTTAATAAAATTTAATTAACAAAAAAAAAAAAACAGCTTAAATTCCAGCACTCGTGCAAGACTGTATATCTGATTGTGTGATAGTTACTTGTCCTAGGCTGCCCATCTACTACAGGAGAATAGAGATAACAGAAAGCCTTCTGTAGTTTCTCTCTTTGAAGTTTTCAAGATATAAAATAGAGTAAAAATGGGATAAAATCTCAATAATCGTCTATATAATGGCTGATGTCTCTGGCTACCCTGGGTCCTGGCGTCCGACACTGGCTACTGTCCACATGGTGGAATACGTCAGGGAAATGAGAGAGCCCCCCCCCCGAAGCACCTACCCATGGAGGAAACCATGGGACCCATCAGAGTCAGCTGGACCCATGGGAACAAGCAGACGCTAGGCATGAACAGTGTATATCCCTGAAGGGACAAGTGGGTAAGGGAGAAAAAGTTCTATAGAAAACTCAACTCCAGTAAATTCAAGAACAAGAAAACCTACACAGCGCTCTATTTAGACATGTAACTGATCTTCTGCCCTCTCTGTCACCCTTGCAGTAGAATGCAGATAGAAGGTGCTCATAACAGCTGCTCCAGGATCAGTTTCCCAGCCAAACTGCTCCAGGATCAGTTTACCAACCGAGCCAATCCAGAATCAGTTTCTAGGACAAACTGATACATGATCCGTTTACTAATCATAGTGATCTAGGATCACGTTACCAGTCAAATGGATCCAGGATCAGTTTAATCAAACTGGCCTGGGAGCAGTTTGTGTCAGAGATTTACGAGCAGAATGTTACATAGGGAAAGCCTACTTTAAACACTAAGGCCCTGTTGTCACTACAGCACAGTTCAGCGATCCGTTTTTGAAAACGGATTACAGCTTACCGTGCTGCAGGGTTCACACTGCAGTCCACTCCATTGATCAGTTTCAGTTGATGCATACTACAGCATTCTCACTATTAACTCCGGAAGAGCCCAGAAGGGGAATCTCCCCTGTGATGCGACTAAGGTTGCATGTGTCCAGAAGGGCAACCCTCAGTACCGCCACTAGTAGATGCTCTTGAGACCTCGAGGAAAAGGTGGGGTTCAGTGCTACGACTCCTTCCCACACACCGCAGGGCAGTGGAAATGCGCCGTCGCTCCTCATCCCGACATCTCAACCCCTATGGCTCCAAAGCAGCCCTCTACCTCGACTCCAGTGCAGGAGCTCCCTGCTCTGTGGGCTTCCGGAGGAAGGTCACAGTAGTAGAGCTCTCTGCCCCATCCCAAGGAGCCTCAGCAGCGCCAGGAATGGCAGCTGACTGGGCCGTCTCAGAAGAGGGTATCCTCTCTCGAATCCCGGAGTGATCACCCCTAGAGGATCCCAGGACACCCCTAGCCATGGAACCCCCATGGTGAACCTGCTCCAGGGAATCGGAAAGAGGAGCAATGAGCCGCCTGACACCCCGGCCAACAGAAAGTTCCGAATCCGAAGACTCAGGCTGCCAGTCTGAGTCCACCTCTGAGTTGTCCTGTCCCGAAGAGAAGTCAAGCAGAGCGATCTCCAGAAGGCAACCCCTGAAACATCTCCCCTTGACAGCAATAGGAGCAGCACCCGACATAGGCCGTGACATCCTGCAAGCGCTGCTTCGCGTCCCTGGCCCCACAGATGGCGCCAGTAACCCTCGCAACGGCACTGCCAAAGGCACCATCTGAGTTCCCGGCACTGTGGACAGTGCCGGAACCCAAAGCGGCATGGTCAACGGCACTGCCAAGTCCCTGGCCCTGCGGACGGCACCAGAACAAAAAGCAGTGCTGCCAACGGCACCGCCCGAGTCCCCATCGCCGGAACCCAAAACGGCATCACTGAGCAGCATCGAGGATCCACTAGTGATGGGCCCCACAACTGTAGGCCACGACACTGGGGGAGCATGCAACTCCGAGGAGGTGACTGCCGGGATGGCGCCGACGATATCACCCAGGGAGAAACTGCACCACTCCTCCAGCGCCGAAGAAGAAACCTCCTCCTTGGCAAGGCTGGAAGTGGAAGCGGTCTCCTTGCCAGGCCATATAGACCTGGGAGGGGACCCAGAGGAAGGGTCAAGAGATCTGGCCTGGGAGGCCCGCAGGCGACAACGTCCTCCAAAAGTTGGCGGAGCCCTGCCGATCTTAAACGCATGGATTTCCAGTACATGCCAGTCCATGGAAAAACAGGCATTGCAGTGATCCATATCATGGTTGGGTCCCAGGCACTGAAGACAAACATCATGCCGATCTGTAACGGAAAACTGCCGGCTACAAGTTCACCGATGCATAGGGGCACGTCCCGCCTTGGATTTACACTTGGCCCCCGAATCGGACATGATGCAAAATTATTTAATAAAACAGCAAAGATCCCAGTGCCATCAAAATATATAACTGAAATGGTCTTACCAACTTCAACGGCGTCGAGATGGAGAACCAGGATGAAGGAGTCAAACCAAATGGCATCGAAAAACAAAAGGCCTAAAGGCGCAGCAACAATTTTTGTCTCACTCACGTAGCAGGTGCAGCCTCGATGGCGAGAGAAACAGAACTGGGATGAAGGAGGAGTCTGCAGCACCTAAGGGCTGCCCCTCGCAAACCACGCAGTGTGTTGCTCTCGTGGGCAGTGCCGTCGGTGCAGACTCCTCCCTCCAAAAAAAAAACCTCCCGTAGCAGGTGCACACCTCTGGCTTACACCCAGCAGTAATGAATGGTGAAGATTGACAAGGGAAGATCTGGAAAAAATAAAGAAAATAATTAAAGATTTACAGCCACTACTGTCTGAAGATGAAACTCTAAAAAATATATTTCCCACTTCACCAGTGCTTGCCTTCAGCCAACCACCAAACCTGAAGCAGAAACTGGTGCGAAGCAAACTTCCCTCTGAGCTCCAGCTAGGTGACGAAGGTACAAAACCATGCAAAGCACCTCGCTGCAAACCTTCTACACATATCTCTCCTGAGACATGTGTCAGTCATAATGGAAAAACATTTACAATCCAAAACTCATATACCTGTTCTTCTAGCAATGCAGTATACATGATATGATGTAGAACACGTGAGGAAGGCTGCTATATTGGTGAAACTGGACAGGAACTCAAAACAAGAATGAACCACCACAGATTCACAGTTACCTACAAAAATGAAAATACGCCAGTAGGGGAACATTTTTCAAGACCAGATCACTCCACCAGTGATTTTACTGCTAGAGTATTAAAAGGTAACTTCAAAAACAGCCAGGAACAGCAAACATTTGAAATAAAATGATACAATATTTTGACACTAAAGAAAAAGGACTTAATAAAGATGTTAGTTTTTTAATACTCTACCAGTGATTATGCTTAAAGCAGTGCTTCAGAGTTTCTTTTTAAAACCTCACATCAGCATCCTCTGGTTCTTTTAACAGGTACCGTCTTAAGACAATGGTATGTATTTTTTTTCTGTCTTGACTTTTTAGAAATTTTTTTTTTTTTTGTATATTTTTTCTTGTCTCCTGTTCGGCTGGGGGGGGTATTACCAATGGTTCCCCCCCAGTCCGGCCTGACCAACATCCCCTAGTCTGCCCCACATCCCCCAAGCTCAACCCCCTTACCTCCAACCTGCACAACGATCTGTTTGCCGTGGTGGGCACGCGACCACCGCCACGGGATCCAAGGGGGTTTTCAGTGCAGGAGGAGCATCCAGGTAGAAGCCGACGGGAGCTGCTCGTCCGGCCATCATGTAGCCCGCAAGGATTTTTTCCTCCTTTTCCTCCTTCAGACGTCTATGGTGTGCAATGACGCCAAGGTGACGGGCTGGCCACCGCACGCCGCCCCTCCCAGCGCCTGCCAGCATCGCCCCTCTAGTTCTGCCCATGACCTGCCATAGCCCCAGCCACTGCTAGGAGCCGGCAGGACATCGAAGCATCCCCACCCCCGGAGAAGGAGAGCAGTCCTACGGACGCCGATCCCTACCACCCCGACCTCGACGGCCCAGGCTCGCTCTCGAACCCGGGTTGCCGCGAGCGAGGTGTGGCATCCAGCGCCTCAACCCTCAGCGCCACCGGGCCGGCAACTTTTTAGAAATGTTAATTGACGGCTCAGAATCAGAGTAAAATTAAGCAGCCCTTTGATCTTACAAGTTTATCTCACCAACAGACACACTCCAGTGAAAATTAGAGTCTTCCTGTATGTACTGGGTGCAAATACTGCAATGCTTTGATCTGTAAACTGTTAGTCTATGTTTTGAATCCACATCCAACCTTTATATCTGTCATTCTGCTCAACTGTTTCCACTTTGACCTGAGGAAGAGTGTTTTATCTCTTGAAAGATAGTTTTAGAAACAATTCTGTGAGTCCAATAAAAGGTATCATCTGCAACATATTTGGGTTTTTTTTCTCCACGGGGGAAGAAACCAGAGCAAAAGGAGTAGCTAAAGATGCTGGTGAGGGGAAGGGCAATATACTCACAGACCTGCTTAAGAATCTGGTAGTTAATGTTGTCCAGCCCAGGGCTCTCAATAGAATATTTTGTTTGGGGGTCCAGGACTGGCTTTAAAAGAAAGGGGGTCCACAGCCCAAAGGAGGAAGTCCCCAGAACATTTCCGGGGTTCCCCTTTCAAATACATGGAAAGCCGTGCCCCCATGCCAGCACTGTTTGTACTGTAAGATTCTGCAGAGTGCGGGGGGAGACACACTCCATTAGTTTCTATGGGGGCATTTTAAACTACATTTTTTTTATGTTTCAGAGGGTGAATTCAAACAGATTACGACCACTGCTCAACTAACATGGGCTTTGTTAGTTCAGCAGTGGCCGCAATTGGTTTGCAATCACCTTCTGAAACATAAACAAATTTAGTTTAAAATGCCCCAACAGAAACTAATGGAGCACACCCCCCGCGCTCTACAGAATATTACAGTACAAGCAGTGTGGGCGCGGGGACACGGCTCTCTCAAGTAACTCCCAGGGCTTGGTGACTGAGCCTCGGGGATTCAAAAAAACAACAAAAACACATCCCGGACGCACAAACTGTGCATAACAGATGCGGCACTTGCTCTGAGAGCCCTGCAGTACTAGGTTGGGTCTGGGGTCATTGGTTCTAATGAGTCTTACAAGGTCAGTGAGAGAGAGGTACCGGAAGTGGAAACTGGGAAAGGGGTGGGGGTGGGATTGTGGTTGGGAAGGGGGGTGGGCTTGTACTTGTCAAGGTCACTGAAGTGGGTGGCAGTTGCAAGGGGGTCGGTGACAGGCTGACCCTCAATGGTGAGGTTGATTTGTTTACCATGAGTTCCTCTTCCCGTGAGGCCAATAAGAAGCCTCCAGGTGTGTTTGGGGTTCCCCTGCTACTTTGCTGTTTTTCTCCGAGGAAGTTGATTTTTGCATTGTGGACTGCTGATTT
This sequence comes from Neoceratodus forsteri, assembly GCA_016271365.2. Lineage (NCBI taxonomy): Eukaryota > Metazoa > Chordata > Ceratodontiformes > Ceratodontidae > Neoceratodus > Neoceratodus forsteri. The sequence continues at coordinate 1,090,173,645 of CM057456.1, forward strand.
GCAGCCATTACGGAGTGTTTAGGACTGTTGTAAGAGGTGAGGGAGTAAGTTTCTTATATTTAGACCAGGCCCTCTCTTCCTCATATGTTTAAGGAGATCGGAGGAGACCCATAAGTTTCTTTTTTTATTTATTTTTTTATTTCTTTTTTTTTTTAAAGGAGAAAAAGTTACAAATTTAAGTTTGTCATTTTCGCAATATTACATATATGGCTTTACAATTTTCATAACTAAACCATCAATTACTTTTTTATGATCCATTCCACATTCCTATCAATCACACCTCTCCGCCTTCATACATCCCCTTTAGTTCTGTTTGCTCTTTTCTGTCCCCCCCCGGCAGGCAGCAAATCACTCCCCCCCCCATCCTTAATTAGCATCATGAAGATACCTCCCCTAACCTAACCCCCCTCCCTTTAGTAAGCGACCCAAAGGAAGAGGATAGCAAACTAAATACACAAGGCTACTCACATGAGGTTATTTAATTTAGATTACAAAATCTGGATCTTTTGAGGATATATAGAGCACCCATTTGTGCCATTTTATCTCAAAAGAAGGTAGGTTGTTGTGTAGTCTGGCGGTCAGGTGTTCCATCTGATATATTTCTATTATTATTATTCGTCGCCACTCTTCTATGGTTGGTATTAATTTAGTCATCCACCTTCTAGGTATAGCCTTTATGACTGCCAAAATGTACAAGGGAAGCAATGTACAATGCCACCGAGGTCTATGAGGGGAGTGAATGGATAGGATCACTATTTCTGTTGTCAAGTCAACATTCTCTGCTAAACATTCCCCCAGTTCAATCTGCAGAGCACACCAAAAGGGTGTTAACCTGGGACAAAACCAGAAAATATGGCCCAGATCAGCCAAAGCACAATTACACCCCTTCCAACATACACCGTACGAGGCAGGAAGATACTTGCCAAGTACTGCTAGGGAACGAAAATATCTGGATCGGGATTTCCAAGCAAATTCCCTCCATATGTTAGAGGAAGTGATTTTAATAGCGTTCAATGTAGTCTCCTTCCATAAAGAAAAGGGGATCTCCAGATCCAGGTCTTTGTTCCAGGCCTCTAATATAAACATTGAAGTATCTCCCGAAAATTCTCTCAATGTTCTATATAAATGGCCAATTAGTTTCCCCCATATATTACCATCCAAAGTATCCTTTAGCAATTTCCAGAACATTGGAAGATGGGAGGGTAAACTAGATGTAACCTCCCTCTGCCTTAATATATAATTTCTCACCTGGGTATAACAGAACATGTCCCTTTCTGGCAGGGAATAGATATTTTGTAATACTGGAAAAGATGAGATTCCAGAGTCGTTGAGAAATTGATAATAGTAGCTAAGGCCCAATCTTCTCCATAGATTAAAGGTAACGTCAGAATGGTCTGGAAAAATGTTTTCATCAGCCGATATAAGTGTGAAGGGAAAAACTATATGCCTGAAAGCTTTTTTTTGTTTAACCTTTTGCCATATTCTCAAAATTTGGGAGGCAAATTTAGTGAGGAGGAGTAAATGTCGTAGTAGTGAAGATTATCTTTTTGATGTCGTAAAGATCATTGATTAAGAATTCAATACTCTTCCAATCTCGGTGAGTTATGGAAGATAGCCATATTAACAAGATTTTTAAAAAGGCGGCCATCGCATAAAATCTCAGATTAGGCAAATTGACCCCTCCCTGATCTAAGGAGAGGCTCAATAAAGAGAACCATACCCTCGGTCTTTGACCATCCCAGAGAAAAGAAGAGATGTCTTTGTTCCAGGATCTAAAGTAATAGTTCACTGGGAAGACGGGGACACTCTGGAAAAAGTATAATAGTCTAGGAAGGATATTCATACGTATTGTTTCTATATGCTGGACTAAAGTAAGTTGTAGATGTCCCCATATCCTCAGATCCTCTTGAATTTGAATGGATATAAGTTCATAATTGATTAATTCTAGGTTTACTATATTAATGGGGATGTTTATTTCCAGATTTTTAATCTTGGTACTACGCCATTTCAAAAGAAGGGAGCTTTTTAAAGCGTTGAAGGGCTGATAATATAGCATAAGTGCTTCTGTTTTAGAGGTATTTATTTTAAAATTATGTAATCTTTCATATTTTTTAAGAATTACCCATATCGCGGGTATAGAAGATTCCGGAGAGAGAAGAGTGAGAAGAACATCATCTGCAAATAGGGAAGCTTTATACGTTTTTTGTCCCAAGGAAATCCCCTCAACCTGAGGGTCTGAATGCAGGGCAGCTGCTAAAGGTTCTATATATAGCGCAAACAGGGATAGAGAAAGAGGGCATCCCTGTCTAGTGCCCTGTTGTAAGGAGATAGGAAGAGAGTAAGTTCCAATAACTCTGATATATGCCCTGGGTTGAGAATACGATTCTGAAGTCCAGTAATGAAAGATTCGGGAAAAGAAAAGGCTTCCACAGTATCCCAAAGAAAATCCCACGCGACCCGATCAAATGCCTTTTCAGCATCCAAACTGATAAGTGCAAGGGGAATTTGTCTTGAGTGTATGTTCTAAAATTAACATAGTGCATATGATATTGTCTGTAGTATTCCGTTTTTAATGAAGCCTGATTGATCTGGATGTATGATGTTTTGGAGGATTTTTTCTAACCTTGACGCCCAGATTGCTGTGTTTACTTTATAATCTACATTTAAAATGGAAATAGGGCAATAAGAAGATGTTTCTGTTGTGTCCTTGTTTGGTTTGAGGATGGGGGTCAAGACTGCATAGCTCCGGGGAGGGGGGGGGCTTCCCCTCCGCTATAACTCTGTAAGTCAGTAAAAGAGAAAGAAGAAGGGATCCTGAGAACTCTGTGTACCATTTGGCTGTGCAGCAGTCTGTACCCGGGCATTTGGCGGGTTTAAGAGTCCTAATATGAGTCAGGATCTCATCTGGACTAATGGGAGCTTCCAGCAATAGTTTTTGTGAATCCAACAATTTGGGAAGAGAAAGCTGTGACAGAAAAGATTTCCTTTCTTCTGAGTGTGGTGAGACGGTAGGAGAGGTGTAAAGAGACTAGTAGTAGGAGAGGAAGGATGATAAAATATGGTTGTCTGTATGCGCAAGTTTTTTTGTGACCGGATGTTTGATTTTAAGTATGGTTGCTGCCCGTTTCCTAGTTCTAAGTTTCCAGACAAGTAAATGAGAGCCCCTGGCCTCACCCTCATAATTTGAAAGTTTCAGGTATGTCAAAGTCTGCATCACCTCTAAGTCCATAATTTTCTGTATTTCTTGTTCAGTCTCCCTAAACTTCCTTTGTAGAATCTTATCTCTCTCTCTGTATAATAGTTGATTGTTCAACTAAAAAGTTGTAAGAAGCCTCTATTTTTCGTCTCTTTCCGGATGAGAATTCTATAGTCTCTCCCCTAATTACAGCTTTTAAAGTGTCCCATTTTATAGGGTCTATCACCTCTCCAGTGTCATTTTCTCTTAGAACCTGAGGGATTTTTGTATTTATAAATTCTATATATTCTAGATCCCTAAGCAAAGTTGGGTTAAACCACCATATTTTTGATTTAGGGGATTTCCCCAAGTCCACCTTTAAAGTCAAAGGGTGATGATCCGATAAGATGCACGGTCCCACTATTAAATCCTGAATGAGAGACAAGTATTCACAAGAGACAAAGAAATAATCCAATCAGGAATAAGACTGAAGGAGTGGATAAAAATATGAAAAACCTGAAGTTGTAGGGAAAAGCCTCCTCCATACGTCCTCTATACCCAGGTGAGCAAGTATCCCCTTCAAATACTTAAGTGCATTAGAGGACATGTGGGAACGTGGGGAAGAGGAGTCCAATTGGGGAGAGAGGGCCATATTAAAGTTTTCCCCCCATTAGCAATGTTCCCCGAAGAGCATCTATAATTTTATGAAGGAAGGAGTGAACGACTGCCAGAGATGACTGGGGAGGGAGATATACATTTACTAGAGTAACCTCATGTGAGTAAAGGGTGCCTGTAAGGATCACAAGTTTCCCCTGTGCATCCACTATCATTTCCCAAACCTCCATTGGGGTAGAAGTAGGAATCAAAATGGCAACTCCCCTTCTACGCCCACTGGAGTGAGAAGAAGCGTAAACCTCATATCTATTCCATTTCAATTTTTGGTGTTCAACTTCTGATAAATGGGTTTCTTGCAAAAAATATACAGCCACCTGCCTTTTCAAATTTTGCATCACTCTTGTTCTCTTTATTGGGTTATGAAGGCCATTTATATTTACTGAGAAGATTTTAACTGGATTCATCGCTATTTTTTCCAGGTTATGAAGAGGAAGACCGAGAAGAAAGCTAAGTGGAGAATCGCTCAAGAGAACCTGTCGCACTGCATCGTCATCCACACCATCTGGTTGGGCCCCCCTGGTCACTCCCCGCCGTTACTGTAATAAAGGTTATTTATGAAAAACTTGGAATGTGCGTCTTTCCCTTGTCTCTGATATTTTTCAATAACTTTATAAAACCTACAGAGAGGCCTAACCCTGGTCCTCTCATTAGAAAAAAATAAATAACACCTTCGAACTGGGGTACTTATCCCCTACATCAACTACCAACATAGTCTGTGTAGAACCAACCAAGTACTCCTCGATATCCAGAGGAGTTAGGGGTGAAACTTTTAGAAACTATATACAAGGTGACTTCCACTCTGAAAGCCGTGCAAATTCTACAACTCCTAGGGGTTTCAGAGAGGGACTCCACACTTGGAGTGAACCTGAAACAGGGGGCTTTAGCTACCGCTGTAGCCAAAATGGCCACCAGGGAAACAACTATGTTTCCCGTGAGGGAAAAGCTTGCGCAAAAGGCAAGCAAGACCCAAAGTGGTGACATCCCATGAAGTGGCAAGAGTATGGCCCACCCCTCTTGTCTAAGCTCCCCCTAAGTAATTTGGTTTCTTTGAAAATTAGCAGAGAGAAACTCTCTCAAATAAAAATGCATCCTATAATTCAAGGGCTTTGTTTCTTCCATCAAAAGTTATTTAAAGTCCCCCCCCCCTTGTTCCCCCCTAAAACTAAACTAAAACAATAATCCTAGGTTTTGTCATATTTTAATAGCTATTTATACCCCCCACATCCCCCAAGCTCTACCCCCAAAGAAAGTAAGTTATAAAGCTGACCACTTATCACTGCATAATCATTGATGGGTAAAAAATAAATTAGTCTCCCTTAGGAGAATAGCCCCCACCTAGGGTCATCAATTTGCACATCTTTGATGAACTTCACCTCGTCAGGGACCTACTCGTATTTCTTTTACTTAGGAGGGTGGCCTAAGACTAGAACCTATAGCCCATCCCCCAGCTCACATTCAAGACCCGTCCCCCAAGTTCCCAAGGAGCTCCGTGTTGTTCCACCAAGTGGGGAACCCCAATCTTCTTTAAAGTGTCCATCCCCACAGCACTACCCCATGCCCCCCAACTCTTAAGGGCTGGAACAAAAACATTGGGGGGAAATTAAATCAAATTGTGCCCACCTTGCTGCTGTAAAGGGGAAAGCAACTGGGAGAGGGGGAGGGGAGGTAAGGAGAGAGGATGCTACCACCAAGGCAACTTGAGACATCAAAAACAACCAGAGAGGAGAGAAATGAAATAAAAAAAAAAAAAAAGAGAAAAAAAGGGGGGGGATCCTTGTAATGTGCATCATAGTTCACATCAGTGCAGTCCATCCTTTGTTTAAAAGTCATGGGACCTCCCTCGATGGGACAAAACAGTTCCTGGGTCAACTGGTCAGGGAGGTAAGCCTTATCCCTGTGTCCTGAGTAAAACACTCAGTTTAAGTCCAAATCATCATCATCATCAATTTATTGGAAAGCAAAATTGAGAGAAGATCTCTGTTTTATAATTGCATCCATCAGAATAAAACACACACACATATACTATAACCATAAAATCACATACATAAATTACATGTGTTCATAGATTGTGCAGTTATAATTTACTTACAACAGCTATATTCACATATCAAGAATCTAACAAGTAGTCGTTTAAAGTGTGACAATGTAATAGTAAATGTCAATTTCAACTTTTTTTGAATAGATATCCAAGTCTTAGGAACAGCAACAGCCAACCTGTAACTACCAAATCTGGCTTTAAATCTTGGCAGAAAATATTGAGGCAAATCAGCAGATCTAAGTAAATATCTGTTATGATCTTTCACAATAACAGATCCTTGCAGATATGGAGGTAATTTATCCAGGACAAATTTATAAACATAGAGCATCTAATGAGTTTGTCTATGGACTAAAAGTGATTGCCAGCCTGATACAAAATAAAGATTGCAATGATGAGTTCGCCAAGGAAGCCCAGTGACGAATCGCAATGCACTATGATAAAGAGGATCCAATAATTTGAAGACTGCATCAGTTGTTCTCATGTAGATACAGTCACCATAATCAATTTGCGACATAAACAAGGAATTTACCAACTGTTTACGGATTTTAAAGCTAAAACATGATTTATTCCTATGGAAGAATAATAATTTCTTAAGTTTATTAGAGCATATAAATATGTGATTTCATAGAGTCATCTAACATAATACCCAAGTACTTATACGTAGACGTTCTAGTCAGGTTAGTCCCATCCAGTGCTTTAACACTTAAAGTTGATACATTTTGATTATCTACTTTAGATTTCCCAGTAAATAAAGTCCATTGAGTTTTGTTTACATTTAACAATAAACGAGAATTAATTCAGGTTTGCTGAATATTGTCAAAATCTTTCTGCAGAGTGCTAATGGCTTCTAGGGGGTCCTTGCTCTGACAATATAAGATAGTGTCGTCAGCATACAAAAGAATATTAGTGTCGGCTGACACACTTTCAGACAAATCATTTATGTAAATAAGAAACAATAGGGGTCCCAGTACTGATCCCTAGGGCACCCCTTTGTTGATCATAACTAAGTCAGAGCAGCATTCCCCTACCTTAACACACTGCAACCAAGAAGACAAAGAGGCAGAAAACCAAAATAAAGTGCCCATACCCAAAATTTTTAATTTATTCAATAACAAAAAATCTCCAAGCCAAAACCTCAAATAAATTGAAACAAGCCTTCTTTTAATATCCTTTGGCTTGTGCGTGTTCTCCAAAGAAAAGGAGAGCTAGCAGAGCCTTTGATGAGTGGGGGGAAGGGCGCAGTGAACCAAGCAAAGAGGGAAGGGGAAGAAAAGAACTACCGACCCCAAACCACGGAACCACCTGTGGCTATTTTGCCAACTTAAGTATTTGTAGTGGGATTCACGGCCTGGTTTTTACACCTGCCACTATGAAACCTCTGTGCCTGATTAAAACAATGCTTAGAGGATCCTAATGTGGCCTAAAAATGGATTGAGCTCCCCCCCAGGCTCACCTGCAATTGAATTTGATGGGCAATGCCAACTTTACTGCTTATTTCCACCATTTATTTCACTCGAAGACAGACCCCTACGATAATGTTGGATGGCTTTCAGGATATCTTCCAAAGATTACAAAGGTCTGTCCCGTAATGGCTGTGCTCCAGATGTCCGCTCCACAGGGTCCTGACCACCCATCGATGCTCCGTGGGTTCCCTGGTCACAATACAGGCCTCTCTCCATTAACTCCTTCTTCGCTTCTTCTGCAGATTCAAACATTTGGGCTCCCGAGGGGAAAAAAATTATCATCTTTGCAGGGTATGGTGTTTTAAAGCATAACTTATTCAAGCGCCGACTTGCAAAGAGTGGGGTGTACTCTTGCCTGAGACGTTGTATTAAGGGAGCATAATCTTTGTCTATGTAAACTCTTTTGTTTTCGTATTGGATCGCTTTTTTTGCCCAGGCTTTCTGAAAATTACCTCCTTTACCGCACAATTCAAGAAGTGGGCTATTACAGATCTAGGGCATGCCCCATTCGGTGGCTTGGGGCTCAGAGCTCGGTGAGCCCTTTCAATATCAATAGGGTACTCTGGGCCCAGGTCTAAGGTGGTGCAGAGGAAATTGTCCAACAAAACCACGACATCTTGCCCCTCTTCTCCCTCTGGGATACCATAGAATCGCAAATTCTTTCTTCTCGCTCTATTTTCTGCGTCCTCCTGCCTGTGGATTGTGAGGAGTTGTTGCTGGGCAAATGTTTTGATCGAGGCCTCCAGCAAGTCCAACCTCTCCATATTGGTTGTAATTTGGTCATCCACCTCATCAATACAGGCTTGAAGTGCACCTAAGTCAGTGCAGAGATCAAACAGGGTTTGTTTCACCTCAGATCTAAAGTCTTGGATCGCTTGGAGGATAGACTCCGACGGGGACTTGCTGGTGGAGCCCTGATTTTTATTTTGTCTGGTTCTTTTGTTATCTTCTGAGGCGGCCATTTCCCCGGTATCCAGGAGCATGTGGTCGTCGCAGGAAGCAAAGATCCAAAATCGGTTGTTCTGCTGGTTGCACGTGCTGGACAGCATAGACCGTTAACTGAAATTATTTCTTATCTCTCTCCGCTAGTGGTTTACTATTTGCCCGACCAAGGAAACAACTTTTAAATAGTTTTAATTTTGATTTTATTTGTGAGGGGGGAGCTCTGACTTGCCTGTCTCACAGTTCCATAGCGCCGCAGGAAGCCAAGAGACCCATAATTTTCTTATATTTAGACCAGACCCTGTCTCTCTTCCCATAAGTTTAAGAAGGCTGAAGGAGACCCATTCATGGCTGTGCCCTTTAACCCTGAGTTTTTTGAGAGGGATGAGGGAGTCACAGATAGCTAGGAAACACCTACTAAATGTGTCGAGGGCAAAGTCAATGTCAGTTATGGTTTCAATGAAGGACCAGTTTGAGGCTAGTAAAGCACTGGTGAATTCTTCTGTGTTGAGTTTTTTTTTTTTTTAACTGACTGGAGTGAACATATTTGTGTTCAGTTTTGGGGGTTTTAGTGGACCAACTGCAGAAAACAGAGCAGTGGTCACTAATGGAATCAGGAAGCTCCCGAAGTCCAAAACGTGAGATGGGTTAGTCCAGGACCGATTCATACCGAGTACTGTAGTTTGCGCGGGTGGGGATGGAGATTAATTGGTGAAGGCCTAGGTTTACAATGGTTTCTTTGGCAGATTTAGCATGAGGGGACTGCCAATTAAGATTGAAATCTCCAAGGATTATCCATTCCCTTCCAGATAAGAGGGTGTTTTTAATGCTAAGGAAAGTATCAAGCTCAGTGGGGGAGGGGGGCAGGAGGTAAACAGGCGATGCTGATAATGATAATTTTGTTGCTACCAAGAAGGAGGTTCACAGAGAGAGATTCCAGGTTGGGTGTCACTACCAGGGTTTCGAATTCACTGGCCACTAGGTGGTCAGCAATCCAGAGGAGGCATCCACTCCCTCTTTTCCCTTGCCTAGTCTTTCTGAAGAGGGAGTACCCGTTTACGCAGATTTCACTAGAGGGGATCTTATGGGATAGCCAGGTCTCAGAAAGGGCAATGATATCGAACATGTTTGCAGTAAGCCAAGCTTCAAACTGGGATTTTTTAGCCATTAGACTCTGGATGTTAAGGTGAACAATTCTGAGATGGTTTGTGTTTTTGGATGGACAGGGGGTACAAGGAGATTCAAATGGGGTCCTGGGTTAGGGTGAATAGACCCGGAGAGAAGGAGGAGGAGCAGGAGTCGTCATCAGTAAACAATCTGAGCTTGGGAGAGCTCAGTAAGAGGCAGGATTGAAGAGTTATGCGAGGGGAACGGCGGGGGAGTGCACTTGTGGAGGTGGCAGAGGAAATGACGGTAGCAGCTGGGACTGGAGGGAGCCAGGGAAGGTACTGCAGAGTTTAGCAGTGATCCAGGTGGGCTGGAGTAGTAAAAAGGGAGGTGATATAGTGAGGTGGGTGGGGGAGGCCAGGAGTAATTTATTTGAGAAGGATGTGGGGGAGGAGGAATGCGCCGGGGTGGGTTGGGTGGAGAAGGGAGGCGAGGGGGCAGGGGAAGGAGAGATGGGCCTTGGCAGCAAGGCAGTGGGCAGGGGTGTGATGGAAAATATCTTCACTCCTGCAGAGTGAGCTCTAGATACCACGAATGCTGAAGGCACGAGTGAGAGTAGCCAGAGCTCACGATGCAGGAGTGAAGATATATTCCATAAGACACGATCTGCACATCATGTGTTCGATTTGTACAATAGGGGTACGAGTTTCAGAAGTATTGTTATGATTTTTTGTGTTCTGTTGCTGTTTCTGTGTTTGCTGTTTCTGTGTGTGACATTTTCTGAATGGGCTGGCAGTGTTACAAATTCTGTGGGAAAAGCCGAGTGTGTTTTGCAATGCTAAGTAAGTTATCTTCAGGCAGCAGTGAAAAAGAAATACAGGTTACTCACCTGTAACAGGAGTTCTAGGAATGGTATATGTTGTTCATCCACACTTACTGGCAGGTTCCTTGCCACTTTAAATATTACCGGAAGGTCTTCAAGCTGACTCCTCCCACCCACCCGGGTGGTAAAACTCTCGGCTCCGTCCCATGACGCCAGATCTAGCCTGCTGGAAGCCAGGTTATCGTCGAGCCGGGAGTTCGGTGGTTGTGGATGAACAACATATACCATTCCTAGAACTCCTGTTACAGGTGAGTAACCTGTATTTCTAGGGACATGGATATGTTGTTCAATCCACACTTACTGGCGTACACCTAGCAGTTCTCCGGGAGGAGGAAGGCAAGGCATGCACCCCCTACATGGGAAATAAGGACTGGAGAACCGAGGTCCCAAAACCAGCATCCCAGCGTGACTCAAGGTCGATGTGGTAGTGGGTAAAGAAGGTGTGTGCTGACTTCCAGGTAGCAGCCTTGCAGATTTCCTGGATAGGGATGTCCCTGGAAGCAGCCACCGAAGCAGCGGTATGGCGGGTAGAATGAGCTCTTATCCCTCTGGGAGGCTCCATGCCCGCCAACCTATAGCAGATATCTATGCAGGAGGTGACCCACCTGCCTATCGTCTGCTTGGCTGCAGGTCTGCCAGGTGCGGCTTCAGTGTAGGTGACAAACAGTTGGCGAACCCTCTCCAATTTCCAGCCATCCGCTCCTTATAATGAAAGCGCTCTTCCAGGGTCAAAGCATGGAGCCTATATTCGGCCTCCGAGGTGTGACTGGGGTAGAACACTGGCAGAGTCAACACCTGGTTAAGGTGAAACTCCGACACTACCTTAGGAAGGAATTTTGGGTGGGGGCGCAGGGCGACCTTGTCCCTGTGGAAGACCAAATAAGGAGACTCGATGGAAAGTGCCTCAAGCTCTCCCATCCTTCTGGCTGACGTAATAGCTACCAAGAAGGCGGTCTTCCAAGACAGGTGGGAGATATCGCACCTGTGCATTGGTTCAAATGGCTTGCCCATGAGCATAGCCAATATCAGCAGTAGATCCCATGGAGGTGGAGGTTCTTGCACCGGAGGGGATATGTGATCAAGGCCTTTGAAAAAGCGCCCGACCACCTTTTCCTGCGCCACAGACTGCTTTCCGGCCCGCGCCCGGTAAGCAGAGATGGGTGCCAGGTGCACCTTAAGGGTCGTCAACCGAAGCCCTAGCTGAGAAAGGGACCATAGGTAGTCCAGAATGCTGGCCAAGGAACAGGAGGAAGGGTAAAACCCCTTATCCTGACACCAAATGGAGAATTTCTTCCATTTGAAGGCATAGCATTTTCTGGTCGACTCCTTACGGGATGCCTCAACAACGTTGAGGACCTCGTTGGAAAGACCCAAGGCCTGGAACTCTAGCCGCTCAGGAACCAGGCCGTCAGATGCAGGGATTGAAGGTCCGGGTGGAGTAACTTCCCCTGGTTGACTGAGATCAGGTCCGGGCGGGCTGGAAGCTGCGTCAGGAGCCTGGAGCTGAGGCTGAGGAGATCTGGATACCAGAACTGGCAGGGCCAGTCTAGGGCTACCAGAATCACCTGCGCCTTGTCCCTCCTCACCTTGAGAAGCACCTTGTGGATCAAGGGAAATGGGGGAAAGGCGTAGAAGAGGCCCGGGGTCCACGGCCTCGAGAAGGCATCCCCCTGCAGCGAGCGGGCATGAAACAGCCTCAGCTTCGCATTCTCCCTGGAGGCAAACAAGTCCACCTGAGGTGCGCCCCAGTGGGAGAACCGATAGTGTACTACCTCCAGCAGGAGAGACCACTCGTGAGATGCAGCATCTATCCGGCTTAGGGCATCGGCCAGGGTGTTGGAGGCTCCTGCCACATGGATGGCTAAGAGATCTGCCTCCAGTCTGCTCACAAGAGACCGAGTGTGGAGAGCCTCCTTGCACAGAGGCAAGGAGTGCATCCCGCCCTGGCGGTTTAGGTAGTACATGGTCGTGGTGTTGTCCGTCTGGACCAGAACCACTTGACCCCGTACAAACGGAGCGAAGGCGGTGAGGGCTAGTCAGACCACTCGAAGCTCCAGCAGGTTGGTGTGGCATCGAGATTCCTGAGGGGACCAGAGGCCGTGCGCTCTGAACTCCCCCAGATGGGCATCCCAACCCATCAGAGAGGCGTTGGTCGTTAGAGTGACCGTCGGCTCTGGAAGGACAAATGGGATACCCTCCTGCAGATGAGCTGGAATGATCCACCACTGGAGAGCGTTCCCCATCTCCTGGGTCACTATCACTGGCTGGTCCAGAGGACTGGAGCGCTGTGACCACTGGCAGGCCAGCCCCCATTGCAGGGGATGCATATGCCAGCGGGCCCAACGGACCACGCTGGTGCAGGCCGCCATGAGGCCCAGGAGGTGCAGGAAGTCCCGGGTAGGGCCCAACTGCCCAACCAGAAATGACTGGGCAGAGGAGGAAAGAACCTCGGCCCTGTCCGCCTGGAGCCGTGCTCTGGCTCGAAGACAGTCGAGCTCTGCCCCGATGAACTGAATCACCTGCGTTGGCACGAGTTCTGATTTGGCCTCGTTGATGAGGAGGCCAATCTGACAGTAGACCTGGAGGGCCAGATCCCTGGACCGCTCTGCCACCAGCCTGAAGGGGGCTGCAATCAGCCAGTCATCCAGGTAAGGGTACACCCAGACCCATCGGCGCCACAGAAATGCTGTCACCATTGCCATGCATTTGGTGAAGACCCTGGGAGCTGGAGAGGGGCCGAAGGGCATGGCCTGGAACTTGTAAAGGGATCCCTCTGCCCTGAAGCAGAAGAATCGCTGGTGAGACGGACGGATTGGGACGTGAAAGAACGTGTCCTGGAGGACCAGACAGCAGAACTACATGCCTCGTTCCAAGGATGGAATGATCTGAGCCAGAGTGACCATCCTGAAGGTACGAGATCTTAAACACTTGTTCAGGTCGTGTAGGTCTAGAATGGGGCGCCAGCCCCCCGTCCGTTTTGGGACCAGGAAGTACCTGGACACAAACCCTGGGTCTGGTGGAGGATCAGCCACCTCCCTGATCACCTTCTTCTGGAGGAGCAGGGCAATGTCGGCTCGAAGAGCCGACAGAGAGGCTGCAGACCCCGTAGCCCCCCCGTGGGGTGATGGCTCGATAGGGTGGGGACTGCTCGAATTCCAGAGGCAGATCCTTTCCTACCACTTCCAGCACCCAGAGGTCCATGGTGATATCGGACCAGGCAGAAAGGAAGTGGCGGTGCCATCCCCCCACGGGGGGGAACCCGGGGAGGAGTGATGAGATTGGGGCCAACACCCCTCAACCCGTCACTGGGCAGGCTTGGAGGAAGGGCCGGCCGAGTGGCCTCCTGGACCTTTCCCTCCTGGCTTCCTGCTGGAGGAAGCTGCAGGCTTGGCTTTGTGATGCCAAGTGACAGCCTGCTGGCCCTGATGCTGGTGTTGCTGGGCCGGACGTGCCACAGGGGCTGAAGGCCGAAACGGCTTACGTTGCTGCTGGAGGCCTTTGTCCTTCTGGGCAGATGCGACCGAGTCCAAGGTGGCACTGAACTTCTCGATCCTTTGCAGATGACCCTCCACCCCAGGGCCGAACAAGTCGGTACCCAAGAAGGGAACGTCTGCCAGCTTGTGCTGGGTATCTGCTGTAAAAGTGGAGATCCGCAACCAAGTTCTGTGGCACATGGCCACTGCGGCCGCAACTGAGCAGGCACATGAGTCAGCTATGTCCAAAGAAGTCTGGAGTTGCTGTTTGGCCACTGCCCTTCCCTGATCCCGCACCTGCTTGACCCGTTGTCTGCAGGTCAGCCGGGAGATGAGGAATCACCTCATCCAGGGAGCCCAAAAGGGCATGCGAAAAGTGTGCCATCAGAACGGCCCGAGCTGGCCTGACGAAGGCCTAGGGAGGAAGCAGCATAGACTTTCTGTCCGGAGCATTCCAATTTCTTGGACTCTTTATCGGGAGGCTTGTCCACATCCCAAGCATTTCCGGAGCACTGGAAAATGCTGTCGGTCACTAGCCCCTCCACGGAGGGGTGCTCCAAGAAACTGCAGAGTGAACCCAAGTGGGAATGGCATACTTTCGAGCCATCCTGGCCAAAGGTGCTGGACAAGAAGCTGGCTGCTGCCATAGCTCCAGGGCCGGGCCAATAATGGCTTCAGCCACCAGGAAGGCCTCCGTGGGGGAATCCCCTCGGTCCAGTATCTCCGTGAGGGGATACTTGGCCCACTTTGAAACGGGTTCGAGCTTCATCCCGGTGGACTCTGAGATGAGCCGAAGCATTCCAAGGAATGAGGATGGGCTCTCGTCCACCGACTGACCCCCAGTGAACTCCAGGTCGAGGGGCCTGGAGAACAGGGAAGAGTCATCGTCAGACTCTGAGGAGTCTGCAAACAGCTACCGAGGGCCTGAGCCACCCTCCACCTGCCGAGGCCGATCGGAAGTGAGAGTGACCGACAACCGATGGGGCAAGCCCTGACCTGACCGAGAATCCTTGGTTGAGGCCCCAAATTTAGGTTGTGGAGGCTGGGGTTCCACCACAATGGGGGTGCAGCCGGTTTCGGACAAACAACCGGTGCCGGCTTCTGCTCCTCGATTACAACGAGGGGTTGTTTCGGCCGCTCTGGTGACAGCCACTTAATGGCCGGGGAAGGCGACAGAGTTGGCTTATTCCTGGTCAAAAGGAGCTACTGCCACATCAGATCTTCGTAGTGCCGACGCAATCTGCACTGGAGCCCATCTTCCGAAGAGGACGAAGACGAGGATGAGCGGCGGCACCGCTTTCCATGGTACCGAGACCACCAATGTCGGCGGGATCGGCTGGACTGGGAAGAGGTCCTAGTCCGAGACAGAGACCTTCTGTGTTTTCGAGGGTGGGTCTGAGAGGGGGCGGGGGAAACCCGCTCCTCCCTCGGTTCAGGGACCTTAACTGGGGACTCCGGCACAGGAGGCACAGGCAAGTCCTCGGTTTCCACCAGGGGAACCGGTGAAGAAGGGCTGTCAGCTTCTCCAGTCAACAGGCCGTTTGATGGGCCGAGAAAAATCTCGACTGCGTTGACGGGTGTCTCGGCCGGCTGACGGGATGGGGACACCGTGAAGCCAGCGGCCTTAGCTGCAACCTCGACCGAAGTCGAAAGTCGACTATCCGGGGAAGCGGACCTCTCCCGCTCCCACGAACGTTGACGGTGGGACTTACCCTTGGAGTCCTTCTTCTTGGACGGAAAGGAATGCCCTGAAGGCCCCTCTCCCTTGGTGGAGAGGGACTGACAAAGCTCCTTGAATGAAGCCACGTAGGAGGAGCCCAAAGAGAGCAGAATAAATGCCGCGACTGAAGAAGATGACGACGTGGCCTGGGCCGCTTCCTCCTCGAGGGCGATCATTTGTTCGAGCTGTTCAGCCGAGCCCACCGCCGCGGACACGGCCCAAGAGGCCTCCTTCGACTTGACTGGAGGATAACGTTTCTCGGGGCGCCCAAGTTGCAATCTGGCAGCGCGATCCTCTAAGACCGTGGCCGAAAAGGACTTGCACAAGTCGCAGGCCTGCGAATCGTGCTCAAGCCCAAGGTAGTACACGTACGTGGAGTGTGGATCAGTCCGGGATATCTTCTGCCCACAGGGGCACCGATGAAATCCAGGAGTCGATTTGTCCATTGCAGCCGCGAGGCAAGATTAAGACCAAAGTCTTGTAAATTTTAAGATTAGTTTCGGGTAAACCGAAGAGTTTGGATCCAGGCCTAAAACGCAGAGCGCAAAGGAGGGAACCTGAGCTTCCAAGCGGTAAGGAAGATCTGGCGTCATGAGGCGCAGCCGAGAGTTTTACCACCCGGGTGGGTGGGAAAAGCCAGCTTGAAGACCTTCCGGCAAGATTTAAAGCGGCAAGGAACCTGCCAGTAAGTGTGGATTGAACAACATATCCATGTCCCTAGAAACTGTTTTGTGAAGTTGTGTGCTTAAGAATTTTGGCTGCAGTCAGCTAAGAGTATCACAGTAATGAGCTGGGAGTGAGAGAGTGTGGGGAGCAGGTGAGGAAGTTTTGCCATGGTAATTAAGTTAGTTGCAGGCAACAGTGAGTCATCTCACTCTGAGCCATGAGATAACTGTTAGCCCTTACATTTATCTCACTGTGGTGAAGATATATGTTTTTATCACACTCATTTATCCTTCACCCCCTATTGTATAAATTTGTTTATCTAAGTAACTGTATACATAAATTTCATTTATGTATACAGTGCTTATGTCATCAGCCGTTTATCTACACAGTGCTCATGTCATTAGCCATTTATCTATACAGTACTTTTGTCATTTAGAATATTCAACCTCAGTAGCAGTATTAACCATATTCAAATGCGAATAACTTTAAAACGAAAAATGATAGCATGGTACTGTGAGCACAAAAGTTGTTCAGCATGGAAATATGTACAAAATGAGTGGTGTTTCATTTATTAATACCTTTTAGATTTTTCATAATTAGCAAAAAAACAGCAGAAAACTAATTTTTATTTTCATTTTGTCCGCAAACAAATGTAAATAACTTTAAAATGAAAAATGATAGCAAGCTACTGTGAGCACAAAGTTTATTCAGTACAGACATACCTACAAAATGAGTGGTGTTTCATTTATAGGTACTTTTTAGTTTTTTCAGAATTAGCGAAAAACAGCAGAAAATTCAATTTTTGTGCACTTTTTCATCAAACAAATGCAAATAACTTAAAACCAAAAAATTATAGTATGGTACCTGTACTTTGAGCACAAAAGTTGTTCAGCTTAAAAATATTTACAAAATGAGAGAGAGGTGTTTCATTTTTAGAGTCATTTTAGATTTTCTATAATCAGCAATAAATGGCTGAAAATTAAATTTTTATTCACTTTTTTTGACTAACAAATGCCCCCTACAAAAGCAAAAACAAAAGAATTGCATAAATGGAAAGCCATTATTGGCTCATGCCACTCGTGAGGTTACCTAAAGTCAAACTGCTCTTGTGCAGATAAATCATTTATTACACTTGCTTCCATTGCATGTCCCTTATTTATATATATATTATATATATGCACCTGCTGGGATTCAAACCCTGGTTGCTTGTTTTGTAAGCTGCAACTTAAGCTCTACACAACAGGAACTGGTATTCATTCACTTCAGCGGATGTATCTTGTGATAACAAACAAGGGGCTAGGGGGGTTGAATCCAGATAGAAGTACAGTATTTTGTATTTTTAGCAAGAGACTATGGTTGCAATCTCAACAGTGACTAAGATATTTGAAAAAAAAATTTTGTTTTTGTTTAAATTACACTTAGAAACATACAACTTATCGGCAGAAAAGAACCGCTTTGCCCACCCAATCTGCCCAGATGTTCCCTGCCTAGTCATCTCCGCAGATCCTAAATGGTCTCCAAGACCCTCCCTCCTCCTTGCCCAATTTACTAATATTCCCCTGTGTCTATCCTACGCATGCTTGAAGACCCCCCCCCACTGTTTCTGCCTCCACCACTTCTGCTAGCAGTCTGTTCCAGGCTTGTACCACCCTTTCAGTGAAGTAGTACTTATGAACATACGAAAGTTGCCAGCAACAAAAGGCCATCCTGGTCTATCTAAGCTGCTCAAGACTGCAGCTAGCTCCCTATTCAGCAGCTGCCCAACCCCCCTTCCCTTCCCTCCCTCCCTTTACCCTGTCCCATCCTTTTTTTTTTTCCAACTCTCTTTCACTCCTTCGGGGGAACTCTCTCAGGCAGCCTATCCCTGTACTGCCCTGCCTGAGGATCGCTGCGGCCTGTGCCCCTCTCTCTCTCTCTCCTCCCCCTACTGCAGCCAGCACCCCTGGTTTAACCCAGCCGGGGAGGGTAGCATGACTCCTTACCTTGAGCTCCTTACGAAGCAGACTCTGGCGTGCAGGTGGAGCCTTGGTGGAGGATCGATGGGGCCGGCCAAGACGAACCCGGCGCTGGGCATGGAGGATAGGTTCCGTCACCTATCCCTCGAGCCGGGTTTTTCCTTGTTCTCCAAACTCCACCCCCCCGAGTGCAGCCCCAACGCTGGCTAAAGGTAACCTGCTGCCAGCATCGGGCACGCTGTTACATGCCGCCCTGCTACTGCGGAGTCCCCAATCTCCACCAGGGCTGCCAGAGCACCTGGCACCCCAATCCCCCGGGATCGGAGAGCAGCCCTTACGTGCTCAATCCATTCCCCTTTCCTGCCGACCCCCAGCGCCCAAGCTCGCTCCCAAACTCGGGTCACTGGCGTGGCGCAAGGTGTGGCGTCCAGCGCCTCAACCTTCAGTGCCACGAGGCCAGCCGTCCCACCTCTTCTTGAAGCATTCCACTGTGTTACATGCCACCACCTCAGCCGGTAGTGTATTCCACTTTGCCACACCTTCTGCATAAAGAAATGCCTTCTCACCTCCCTCCTGAATCTACCCCCTCCAATCTCATGTCATGGCCCCTAGTCTACTTTGTCACATCCCTACTAAGCTTCCCCCTTCCAGCTTCAGCACATGTCCTCTGGTCACAGTGCTCTTTCTCATCTAAAAGAGAGTCCCCTCCTGCAACCTGTTCACCCCTGTGAGGTACTTGTATGTCTCTATCGTGTACCCTCTCAATCTCCCCTCTTCTAGGGTGTACATATTGAGATTGCGCAGTCTCTCCTCACCAGGATTTTGGTGCAACCCATGCACCATTTTAGTTTACCTCCTCTGGACTGCCACCACCCTATGCCCCTTCTGAGGTGCGGCCTCCAGAACAGGACACAATACTCCAGGTGGGATCTCACCAGCAAGCGATACAGTGGCAACACCACCTCCTTTCTCCTGCTGGAGATACCCCCTCTCTATGTACCCTGGCATCCCACTAGCCTACCCACTGTTTTTATCATACTGCCCTGTAACTTTCAGGTCATCAGTTATAACAACACCCAGGTCCCTTTTCTGCTTAATGACTGTCAGTACCCCTTCATCCTATACTCAGCTCCATGGCTTCCTATGCCCTAGGTGCATGATTTTGGCATTGAACCCAACCGCTACGATCTTGACCACTCTTCGAGGTTTTCCGTGATCCTAGCACATTCTCTCCATCCCCTCCTGAGATTCTGGCATCATCTGCAAAAAGGCATACCTTCCCTTCCAGTTCTTCTGCAATGTCACTTATGAAGACATTGAACAGGACCGGGTCCTAGTACAGAGTCCTGTGGCACCCCACTGGTCATTCTCCCATCATTAGGGTGGGTGCTGTTAACCACCACCCTCTGACGCCTATCCATTAACCAGTTTCTAACTCAGTTCACAACTCTGGATCCCACCCCTAGGTTTCTCAATTTCTTTATCAGTCTCCTGTGCAGAACAGTGTTGAGGGCCTTGCTAATGTCCAGACAGGCCACGTACACCGCCCTCCACTAATATATCCACTGCCCTCCACTAATATATTTCCCTGGTCACTCAGTCAAAGAAATCAATCAGAACAGTCTGATATTACCCCTACCTCCCCATAAATCCATGTTGCCTGTGGTCTTGCAGCACAATGGATTCAAGATACTCTATCACCCTTTCCTTTAGCAGGGTTCCATAAGTTTCCTTACCACTGAAGTGAGACTGGCCAACCTATAGTTGCTAGCCTAGGGGGGCCACGTCTGCTCTCCTCCAGACCTCCAGAACCATGCCTGTTACCAGTCAACTGCTGAATAAGGCAATCAGTGGAGCAGCTAACACCGCTCTGAGTTCCTTTGGTACCCTTGCATGTATCCCATCCAATCACATAGCCTTGTCCACCTTTAGAGCTGCACGTCCCATCAGGATTCTTTCCTCTGAAAATCGACTTGTGTCCACCCCTCACCCCATTCCTGCTGCTCCCTAGCAGTCTGTCCACTCTCCACAGTGAAAGCTGAGCAGAAGTACCTGTTCAGGATGGCAGCTTTTTTCTTGGTCCTCTTCTGCACAGTCTCCCCTCTACTGACCTCTTTATCCTCACTGTACCTCCCCTTGTTTTTTTTCACTTGTGTATCTGAAGAAAGTTGCATCTCCTTTAGCTATCCTTTGGCTACCCTTTCCTTTGTCAGCGCCTTTGCCCTCCCACTGCCTTTCCTGCTTCCCCCTGTTTTACTTGGTGTGCCTCCTCGTTCTCCTCCCTCTGGGTTTCCTTTAACCTCCTGAATGCACCTTTTTTTCCTTTAGCACACTGGCCACTTCCCTGGAGAACCATAACATCTCCTCTTTTTCCTTCTGCTGTTACTCACTTCCTTCACACAGCAGCTGATTACCTTTGGATATCCCTGGGAAAGGTCAAGATGTTTCCATCAGGTTCTCGACTAAAACAGATCTGCTGTCTCTGGAGAATGATAAACTCTTTAGGCCAGTTTATGGGAGAGCTTCAAAACGAGAAAAGGCCTTTTCACGTTTTTAAACGGGCACTTCTGCTGGGCTAGACAGGACATGGGACAAAAAACAGATGTATTTGTATATACAAATGCCAAAGCCCAGATCAGACCAGTTTTTTATGAGGACTCAACTCTCAGGATACAATGAATGTTGACTACGATGTCAGAGTGGCACACTGGATGATGTATCATGGAGGGGAGCAGCTGGAGGATCATAAGGTCTGGCAGAGCCTGAAACAGATGGTCAAGCTACCATCTAAGGTTTAAGACTGCCCTGATTCACCAAAGTGTCTTGTTTGGTAAGCTAGTCTACCTTGCTAAATAGAAAAAAAAAGAGATTTTTCTGTGTGCTACCTACTGTTCAAACATTTTCTTTTCATTTCTGTAGAATTACTGCACCCCATAGTCTCTACATAGTGTCCTATATTATATGTGTAAATATCCTGAAGTATTAAAAATATTATTTGCATATGCTACATGTTTCTGTGACTGAGTATTTTGAGATGCAGTTAACTGATTAATAACTGACAAAAACTGTATTGCCACCTCTGAAGAGAAGGCTACCACTACCATAATTTGTTTCTACAGTAAGGGGTTCTCAGCTGTGATAGAGAGAGGTAGTCCTTTGCCCTTGAGCAAGGAGAGTAGTGCTGTGTGAGTAGCAGTTCTGGAGGGATTCAGATCTAGAGATATCCTGAGAGAGTGTCTACGCTGACTGACTGCAGCTACTGATGAGTTAAGAAAGCTGGTAACAATGACGTAGGCTGAGTTTGGGAGAGACTAATTTACCACATATGCCCTCCCTCACTTCCCCCACTGTACCTCTACCCTCCCTGGCAACCCCCAATGAGACAGTTTCTAAGGCAGTCTCTATTTCTTTAAAAATCTGTCCTCCTTAAGTTCAGGACCATTGTTCTCATGTGGACAGCCTCTGTTCCCATCTTAATGTTAAACCACACTGTATGGTGATCACTGGTACCTAGTGGACTGGCCAGTGATGTCTACAATGCTATCCATGTTTGTAAGCACCAAGTCCAGCACTGCAACATACCTAGTGGGTCTTCAAATAGCTGTCTGAGAAACGCCCCCTGTAGGGAGTCAAGGATGATCCTGCTCCTTGCTGAAGCAGCAGTTGAAAAACTCCACTCCACATCTGGCAGACTGAAGTCAGCAACTAGCAGCACCCTCCCCCTTACTTGCCATTCTGATGCTGGCGTCCCCAAGTGCCTTATCCATCTCTCCTCCTTCTGCTGGAGGTCTGTATGTCGCCCTTGTATAGACAATGGCCCCAGAACCTGTCTCCAGGATGTCTCACAGCTCCTCCAGCACTTTGTTTTTCTTCGGGTGCCCCTGTACCTCCGTGACCTTGATTCACTCACTCAAATATATTACAACCCTCCTCCCTGTGATCTCTTCCGAACAGAGTAGCCCAATGGCTTCCATGTTCTGAATTTTATTTCCCAGACTCCTTGCACTGGCGAACATGGCTCTCTGAATTTTACTTCTTCTTTGTCTGTTCCCTACTCTCCCCATCCCTCCAAGTTGAAGCACCTCTCAGGCACTTCACCTCCCTCTCTCTTCCTCCCCCTGCCCAAATCTATTCCTTTAACAATAGAGTTCCCAATCAGCAACTGCTTCCTCCTTTGCCAGGGGCCCTTTTCCTCCTCCTTGGAGTAACCTCTTTTGAGGATCCCCACTTCCTCCCTTCCTAATGCCATGGGTGCCTCCTCTCATCTGCCCCACCTCACCGGTATGGTCAAGGAATTCTGCAGTGCTACAGGCTGAGGAGCATATATCCTTCCCACCCCTCCCGCCCTCCCAGAGTCCACTATGGTCCAACTGCTCTACCTCTGCCTAGCCATCCTATGGGGAGCGGTTGCAGACTTGGTGACCTCAAGGTGGGGCAGAACATCCTTTGCAGCTGTGCCAGTTCAGGCAGTAGTCATGCAACCTCTGCTCTCAACCCAGAGAGGTGAGTACAGATGGAGTAGCATCTCAGTCTCTAGAATGTGTCCCAAAAGACTGCAGTCCCACACCCATTGCACGGCACCACTCCCATGATCTTTTCCTGCTTCATTATTTTCCTATTTAAACTTGTACCCTGAGGCCTTCTTTTTACTCCTGTTGTATTCCTACATCTCCTATTCACGTGTCTGAAACCTGTTATCCTACCCAAGATAAGGTATCTCTTGTTTTCCCTTTTCTAACCCACCTACTGTACCTCTACCTAACCTGCCCTGGGTGTCTACTACCCTTATCCATTTGCCTGATCTTTATCTATTACCCTACCCTTTCACTTGCCTGTAAACTATCTGTCACACTACCCTGGATAAAGTCTCTTTCATTTTACCTTTTCTAACCCTCCTGCTTTCACCTACCTCTAAATTATCTTACCAACCTGTAGACACATTCCCTGTTGCTGGTTGTTTTCCAGAACACTGTTGTCACTAATGTGTTTTTTCCTACCTTGGTCTGGTGTCTCCCCTGCAAAGTGTCCTGCATACTGCGGACTATCTGCAGGTGCCTGCAGACAATTAAAGAGTCATGCTTCACTCCTGCTCTGTCCCACTCACATGACGGGACATAAGCGAGCTGGGACATGCTGGGGGTGGAGTGCTTTTATGCAGGTCCTGATCAGTTCCCGGCTCTCCCAGATTGGAGCTCCATGTCACATGGTCACTGTCCTCTTCCAGTGTCCTCCCGAACTACCAAACTGTCTCCTGCTTTTCTTCCTGCCTGGGGACAGAACAGCAAAGCGCAAGCCATGGGAACATGAGCAGGGGAAATGGAAGTATACGGAAAGGGTGGAAGGTAGTCCTGCTAAATGCCAGGAGCTTGGGCAATAAAATGCCTGAGCTCCAGGTGATGCTAACTGAGGGAGCGGTGGATGTGGCAGCAGTCACTAAGACCTGGGCCACCGCAGGACACGACTGGGACCTGAACCTGGAGGGTTACACTATGTTCAGAAAGGACGGGGAGGAGGGAAGGGGAGGAGGGGTAGCAATAATAGTCAAAAACTGCATTGGCATAGGGGGAGTAGAGGAGGCAGAGGGAACTGTGGAGGCGATTTGGGTCACCTTGATAACGGGGGCAACAGAGTAAAAATAGGAGTGGTGTATAGACCCCCTGTGCTGGTGGAGGAGCTGGAGGAGAGTCTGGTGGCAGATGTTGGAAGACACTACAGATTGGGCAGGGGATGGGTGGCGGTGTTGGGGGACTTAAACATGCCAGGAACAGACTGGGAAACTATGACATCCTCGGTGGCCAGGGAACAGAGGTTGTTGGATGTCTTTCAAGACGCGTATCCTAACTCAGCAGGTGGGGGAACCAACCAGGGAGGCGTGGGTACTGGATGTGGTCCTGGAAGACAGTGACCAGATTGGGGGCCTGGAGGTTTGGGACCCATTGGCGGGGAGTGACCATGCCACGGTCTGGTTCTGCCTGGACCTAGGAGGGGTAGAAGGATGCACAAAGATGGAGGTAACTGACTTCAGGGGGGTGGATTTTAAGGAAATGGGAAGGATTCTTAAGGAACATTTGATGTGATTGGGTCAGACATGGATGCTGACAGTGGGTGGAAATTATCAGGAAAGGTGCAGAATGCTACCAGCACCTGTGCAAGAGTAAGATGAAATGCGGTAGGGCCCGAAACCCTGCTGGTGGACCAGGGAGGTCTAGGAGGTGGTGTGGGGAAAGAAGGCAGCCTATAGGCAATTCAAGTGCTCAAGGAATGAAAGGGATCGAGGGGAGTACGAACTGATGGCTAGAAGGGCCACTAGAGTGGTGAGGGCGGCTAAGGCAAGGAAGGAGTAGAACCTGGCCAGTGAAATTAGGAGAGGGAACAAGGGGTTCTTTAGATACACTGGGGAAAAACGAAGGGTGAAGGGGCAGATTAGCAAGATTAAATTGGGGGAGAGATGGGGACAAGACCCGGGGGAGCAGGCTGAGGTACTAAATGAGTACTTCACCTCAGTTTTCAACAAGGAAAATGAGGGTGCTGCATCATACATGGGAGGAGACAGTAATACTGAGGGGGGGAATTCACCGATCGCGGTGGTCTGGGAGAGGGGAGGCATCACTGGCAGGATGGGGAAGGCTAAGCAGGGAGAAGAGGTAGCGGAGGTGGAAATCACAGCAGAGAAAGTGAGGAAGCCCTCAGGTACCTTAAGATGGAGAAAGCACTGGCCGGATAAACTACATCCCAGAGTGCTGAAGGAACTCATGGATGTACTGGCGGAAGCCCTGGCAGAGCTTTTCACCATCTCTGAGGACAGGGTGGGTGCCCCAGGACTGGAAGGTGGCACATAGTGCCTATCCACAAGGGGGATCAAGGGAGGTGGCAGGAAACTACAGGCCTGTCAGCCTGACATTGGTGGTGGGCAAGGTGATGGAGGGCATTGTCAAGGAGAGGCTGGGGGGAGGGGACCTGGAAAAGTCAGGGTGCCTGGACGACAGACAGCATGGATTCGTCCCAGGTAAATCGTGTCAGACAAACCTTGTGGAGTTCTATGGCTGGGTGATGAGTGCCTTGGACCTGGGTAGACCAGTGGACGTCCTCTTTCTAGACTTCAGCAAGGCATTTGACTCTGTTCCTCACGAGGGCCTGCCTGTTGGATAAGCTGGGAGAAATGGGGGTGGGGAACCAGATGATCAGATGGACAGACAATTGGCTCTAGGACTGGACCCAGAGGGTCGTGGTTAGCGGGATAGTCTCATCCCCAAGGAGGGTCATTAGTGGGGTCCCACAGGGAGCAGTCCTTAGGCCCCTCCTGTTCAATGCCTACATCTCTGACATAAGGACAGGTATCAGGAGTGAGATGAGTCTCTTTGCAGATGACTCAAAACTGGGGGCGGTGGTGGATGGGGAGAAGGGGAGGGTGGCCTCACAGGGGACCTGAAGGCTCTGGAAAGATGGTCTAGAAAGTGGAAGCTGAGGTTCAATGCAGGAAATGCAAGGTACTGCACCTGGGGGCCAGAAACCCGGCCAAGTGTACACCCTTGGGGGAATGCTACAAGTCTTGATGGCTGAGAGGGACCTGGGGTGGTGGTGGATGTCAAGATGAACAACTCGGAGACTTGTAGGAGGCAGCAGCCAAGGCCAACAGGATGCTGGGATGCATCGCTAGGGGATCACCTCCAGAAGGAGGAAGTGATAATCCCTCTGTATAACATGCTTGTGAGGCCACACCTTGAGTACTGCATGCAGTTTTGAGGCCACACTTAAAGAGGGACATTAAACTCCTGGAGAGGATCCAGAGGAGGGCAACCAAAATGATTTGGGGCTTGGGGGACAGGACCTATGGGGAGAGGCTCGAAGAGCTAAATATGTACACATTGGAAGAGAGAAGGGACCGGGGGGACATGATAGAGGTCTTCAGGTACATGAAGGGGGTAAATAGGGGAGAAGCAGTCAGGGTGCTTCGAAGGAAGGAGGAGGGGACAACTAAATGGCATGGGTGGAAGCTGGAGGGGGGGAAGATTCAGGGGAGAAAGGAGGAGGTGCTACTTAATTGAGAGGGTGGTGGAGCCATGGCATGCGCTGCCCAGGGGGCTGGTGGAAGCAGAGACAGTGGAGGGGTTCAAGAGGGGGTGGGACAGGTACAGGGGAAGGGTTCTGGAAGCAGAATCCAGTGCAGCGAGAATATCCGGAACTGGGAAGGAAGAAGCCAGAGAAGGCGAGGGGGGCAGCAAGGTCAGCTCCCAGGGTGGGGGCTGACCAAACGAGCAGACATGAAAGACCATTAGGCCTATTCTGCTGGCATTTTAGTATGTTAGTATGTAAATCGGTGAGTACAACTAATTTTTTATGGCTCCAGCAGTGGACAGAGCCCTGTAGACCTCTTGTGAGTAAAGCGAGGACTCCACTCCAACCGAATAACATATTGGAGTTGGAGTTGCTTCAAAGTCACCTCCCCGGTCTGTAAAGCAGTCTGCTGTAATCTGCACTATGTTTCTTCTCATCACCATAGCAGCACATTAGGTGCTCCCAGACCCCGAGATCACTTAGTTGGGGTCCGGAGACATGAGGGCCACGGTGCAGAAACCACAAAAGTATCTGTTTAAAGAGTGGCAATAACCACTCTGGGATGGAATAGATACATAATAATAAGCTGCTCATGCATATTAATGAACCCCATTCATGAGCAGCTCATTATTATGTATATATTCAGTCTGCGAGCAGTCACTGGTGCACTTTAAATAAATACTGTTGCGGCTTCTGCACCACAGCCCTCGTGTCTCCGGACCCTAAATAAGTTACCTCAGGGTCCGGGAGCACATGGGGAGCTCCTGATGCACTGCTATAGTGGTGAGAAAAGGGATGCACGTCAACGTGCATGCGCAGATCGCCAGCTCACTCATTTGGTGCAGCTGCAAGCAGTTCCACATCTGTGCTCCTCCAGTTTGTCTTGCGGTATTATATTTTTTTATTTATTTAAGTTTCTGAAACAACTTTGAGCTAGAAGCTCATTTACAAAAGGTTCCATGCCAAACTGCATATAACAACAATTAACAAAACTCAACAGTGTGCGACAAGAAAACAAGTAGTGGAACATCAGTTGGGGAACATTATATACAGTCATTACAAATTATATAGTCATCATATTGTTACATGGCAGCAGTGATTACAGTCAGGGGTGTTGCTAGGAACACAAAGTTTGCACAACATTTTTGACACCATAACCTTGTTTGTTGTCCCCTACCCTCTTTGTTGACCCAGTTCTTGTACCCTTTTTGTTTCCCCTACCCTGCCTGTTGCACCCAGGTTGTTGCCTGTAAATCTAACTTGTCTGATCTACAGTTGTATACCTCGGACGATGCAGAGTATCCCCTGCTGTCTCCTGGCACATCCCACAGAGACACAGCTATGAGCGGACTGCGCTCCGGAGAGATGGATACTGCAGCACAGAGAGAGAGAGACACACACACACACACAGAGATGAAAAGTGCACCGCTTTAACTGCAACTCCAACTTAAGCGGTAATGTGAGGAAGTTCTTTTTCACAGAAAGGGTGGTGGATGCAAGGAACGGCCTACCTCAGGAAGTGATGGATATGAATACAGTGCAGGTCTTCAAACAGGCTTGGGATAGGCATAATGAAGCAATACAGATGAGTATGAATAAATAGGCCATTGACAGAGTAAAGGCCTATGGCACATTCATCAGGTAGAAAAAATGGGCAGACTGGATGGGCCTTGCGGTCCTTACCTGCCGTCAACTTCTATGTTTCTATGTAACTGCACAAGGAAGACAGCCATGCATATGTGGGTTATCTTATGAGCATAGAAATGTCAGCAATTATTTCATAATTCGATTTCTGGCATTTCTATGCTCATAAAGTAACTCAGATATGCATAAGCTCTGGGGACTATTTTGTCAAGTCGGCAGGATACAGTCCAAAGTTCCCTATTCAAACCACTAAAACATATTGTTCTGGATGGTTTTATGGTATTAAACTTACCCCATGTTATAAGCACAACAACCCACTGCAGTGTATGGGGTTATTGGCAGTTAATCCACATTCCTGGTGGTGTGAGGGCACTTAACCTGTGGCCTTGTGCCTCACAACGCACCCAGGGTATGGATTAACTACCAATAACCCCATACCCTGTTGTGGGTTACTGCTTACTTATTAATCTGGTCCTGCTTGGACCCATTTTTTTTTTTTTTGCTACAGCTAGGTGGACTAAAGCACAGAGTGGCCGACATGACTTGTTCAAGTTTACGCAGCAAGCAAGTAACTGGTGGATCCTGAACCTGGGTCTCCTGGTTCCTAAGCCTGTGCTCTAGGCACTAGACAACATAGCTTCTCTTTGTTTAACCCTTCCCAGGGCAAGTATTTTCCAGAATGTGACCCGTCCTCCCAGCTGGCATATCAAGGTATGGAAATGTATCGCAATATTTGGAGATCTAATTGTGATCTGACCAGCAGTGCTGAGATCCAAACATGGTCCATATACTGGCAAATGGTCTGCCCTCTATGTCAGAGGACCAGAACAATGATGCACTTTTCCTTAGTGCTCATCACAGCCTAGTAAATTAAATATACTAACTGCATCACACACCAGCACCAAGTTGTGGAAACTTGTCACGGTATTTGGTGGTCTAATTCTGAAGTAACCAGCAGCACTGGGGTTCAAAAAATGGGACATATATTGGCAAACAGTCTCCTTGCTACACCAAAGGACCTATATGATGAAGCTCAACATAGTCTAGTTAAGTCAAATTCGCTGTCCAAATATCTCACAGTACCAGCAATGCTTTTTTTTTTCTTCTCAGAAACACGTACACTGGGTCACAAATAGATTCCTATGGACAAACCCCACTTTGCAGAAGTGTAAACTGTCAAGGGGGCTTCATAGTACAATAAGGGAACCAGAAAATAAAAGAAAGTATGAAAACGTGTTAAAAGACTAATTAAATACTAATAAAATGGTTGCATTGTGTATTAGTGTCCTGTGAGTTCTCTAGTGTAAAGGATTCAATATGTTTGTATTAAAAAAAATACTTTATATTTTGAGATCTCCAATCTCTGTACCAGATGTTCACATCATTTCAAATTAAGATAAAATAGTAGGTTCACATCACCAGGGAAAATTTCCAAAGCTCTGACTTCTCACAACTCTATCATCACCTAGAAGTCAATTTTCACCTTTTTCACTGACTGAATTTGTTAGCGTATATTTTGCTTGAGGGCTCATGTGTTCTTCCAATATGGCAATCCTGCTTTACTGCTGCACTAACTGATGCATATTTATGTTCAAATCCAGTAGCCAGAAAAATATAAATTCTACTCATTTTTTTAAAGGAAGCAAGTTCCTAATGCCTAAAGCAGCAACTTTATTTCTCAAAAACTCATATTTATAATACATCATACCCAATGTTGAGACTGTAGACTAATATTATGGGGATTTGCACTGCTGGAAAATGTGGGATGGGTCATCTGCTTGGCATGCTGACCTCCTGGATTGGCACCAAGCCTAAAATGACAGGAGAGGAGACAGGCAGAGGGGGCGAAGTAGCGGCCACAAGGATGCTCTCCTCTTCAGGTAGGGCTGTGTACCACATCGCTCGTGGCAAGTCCTGGAAATGGCACAGTTGAAGTGCCCATGACATCGTAGGTGACCATGTGCCATCTGGCACCCTCATAACCAAGGATGAAGGCTGAGTGCATGCTCCAGTGACAGAGGAGGAAAAATAGAGATGCCACCCAGCCTGACATGCCAGATAACAGCTCCCACATCACCCCATGCCAGTCAGCCCTCTGAGACACTGAGATGATATCCCTAGCTCAGCACAACATGAGGCTCCACTGAGGGAACAGGTGAGGTTCCTTGGATAGGATAATCTGGACCTAGTCAGTGGGCACCTGAGGAGTCTGGAGAGAGGTCCATGGTGAAAGGGATGACCCTGGTGGGTAGCCAGGGGTGCCAAAGGAGTGGTCGGTAGCCAGGAATGCCCAAAGGAGTGGAGTATCAGGTGAAAGCAACATGCAGAGGCTCCTTCTAACCATCTCCGGTGGTTGTCCAAGAGGAGAGCCCATGGTCACTTTTTAAAAAGTGCAGGTCAAACTTGAGAGTCTGAGGTATCAAACCTTCTTTCAACAAGACAGGTTCTGCAGTTTGTCTATATGGAAGTGCAGGATGATGTTGGGAGCTCAGTGACTCCTACAGGTATGTGTGCCTGCATAACATGACTCAAGGTGTCCTCTGAGATGCTTTACGTATGGAAAAGTAACAAGTAAAACCTAAATCTGTTCTATATGATCCTAACCATAGAAAATGGTTATACAATGTCAACAAATTTTGCATAAATTTAAAAAAAATATATATTAATCTAAGGGGTTTTCTTGCTGCAGTTGGTAAAGTACATGCTCATTTTTTTTTTTTTATTTTACCATTACTCTGAAAAGACCACGACATCACCACTTGCACCTATTATATCCTCTGTAAGTTTTGGATTATTTTTTAACTACGTGTTAACGTGTACCTATGGAATAGTAGTTCAGATCGCATTCCATTAAATTATATATCTTCATGTTTGTGAGGTTAAGAAATCATATATATATTCTTTGCAAAAAAACTGCATTAATGCAACTGTTAGAGTTCAGAGTAAACCAACAAAAGTAGGGAAATGTGATGCTAAGGTTTCAAACCCTAACACCACTGCCCCACCCCTGAGGTGAATGAGGGGTGGAGTCTTCCTTGGGGTTGTCAAGCCTAACGCTTATCCCACTGCAGTAACAAAATAGCGGAGGTGTGATGGAGACAGGTGTGCATGTTTCATGAGTGTAAAGAAAGGGTGAGCATTAGGGTTGACAACCCCAAGAAAGACTCCACACCCCTCATTCGCCGCATGGGGTGTTAGGGTTTGAAACTCTAACATCACATTTCCCTAGTTTTGTTGGTTTAATCTGAACCCTAATGAACCCTAACTGTTGCATTAAAGCAGTTTTTTTGCAAGGAATTTCTTCAGTTTTTGAGATGGTATAATCGTATCCTTATTTGCCTGTGGCAGTACAGGGCCCGCTAGGCCCTGCACTCTCATCCCTCCACAGATGAGTACATGTATGCTGTTGTAGAAGTGCACTGTGCAGGGCTATCCGGGCCCTGCGTTTCCATTTGTAGGACAACAGCAACCAAATTGTCAGCATAGCCTTCTTATTACCTCACCTCATGTACCCAGTAATGAAAATGTTGAAATCCCTGTCAAAATGTGATTCCACGCCACTGCAACATCATTCCATGCTACAGGTGCAAAAAACACAGTTTGTCCAAGATTTGAAAAATGACAGCTGTCATGTTCATGAGGTGGTGTAAAAAATGGGTATGTTGATAATTTGGGATCAAATATTTTAAATTACAAAATTTACAAGCAGTGTAGCAACATTTTAATGGATGCACATAACTTTTCCACTTTTACATATTTCGACTCCAAATTTTCAACATACCCTTCTTATGACCCCACATCATGAACACTGGTTGTGACAATTTTCAAATCACACCTAGAAGGTGATTTCCCCAAGCGACCACAAAAATCACTTTTCTGGCAAGATCTGCTAATTCCACCGCCATTGCTCATGAGGTGGGGTCTCAAAAGGGGTATGCTGAAAATTTGGTTTAACATAGAAACATACAATCTGATGGCAGATAAGGACCGCTTGGCCCACCTAGTCTGCCCATTTCCCTACCTAATGGATAAGCTGCAGATCCTAGTTAACCAACAGCCTACTACCTCCTACCCACTACTAGAATTGCCTTATGTCTGTCCCATGCATTCTTGAATTCCTCTACTGTTTTTGACTCCACAACCTCCTCAGGAAGGCTGTTCCATGCATCCACAACCCTCTCCGTGAAAAAATACTTCCTCACATTACCTATGCAAAAATGGCAAAGTTATGCATCAAAGCTGAAAACCCCATTGAAATACACTGAACCACACTTATCTTAGTTTCTTATACTGCAGTTGGTGTTTCCAGAAGCAAGACGTTCATACTAAAGGTTCACACTAAAGGAATGTAATTAGCAAGAAGGCCTGTGAGCCCATAGGTGCTCCTAATCAAAGTTTACAAGTAATATTTAAGAGTATTTCCAGAGAGCAAAAAAGAGTCAAGACACTTTTTAAATATGGACTTAGTTTCACTAATCACAACTTCAAGGGGCAAGTAGTTCCAGGTGTTAATAGATCTCAAGGTGAAAAAAATATTTCCTACTAATGTGGATACATTTTCTACCAACTAACTGCAAGGGATGGCCCCTCATGTTGTAGGAACAATCTTTAAACTCCAGCCCTAATTCCACCATTAAGTAAGGATCATGTACAATATCGTACAGAAATAGCAAATCTCCTTATAGATATCTTGTTTTGAGAGTCATAAGACTTAAACTAGTCAGTCTAGTTTCATAGGATTCATCGTGCAAGTCATACATTTGTTTAGTAAATTTACGTTGAACCTTTTCCAAGAGATTACTTTCATTTTTACTGCTGCAGTGGGCGTAGCCTGCAGATGTATTGCTTTGAGAAAAGGACTACCTGCATAACTACCTTCCAAACAACATGGTAGAGTGTTAAAAATAGTGTCCTCCACTGAAGCCTCATTACTATACTGCCTGTGTGTATGGGATTGAGACAGCACTATTTTTCCTCTGGCTCATGTTCCCTCCCTGCAAGGCATCAAAGGAGGCAGGACTTTGTCTAAGGGCATGACCAGAACACCTAGATGGACAGGTTTGGGGGAGGAGGGCAAGCAGGTGCCACCCACTAGGGGCAGGCAGGTGTTCCCCAGGGCGGAGGGAACTTGCATCCAGGAATAGGGAGGAGATACCTAGTCATTTCTACCTTTCCTACATTGCAAGAACAGCTTCAGAGGGAACATCAAGGTTTTTGACAAAGAAGATACCTTAAGGCAACAGCAGAAAGTAGATCTTGTGAATCCTGGGACATTTTGGTAATACTGTTTTTGCTTTTAAACTTCAGCTGGCTTAAAAGAATGAAGGATCCTTCCTGTACTGCACCTGCCGGCATCATAATGCGATATAATACTAAGTCTGGTGTTCACTGTAACCAGCTTAATGCTCCCCTTTCAATAATGATGTACTAAATTATCACCTAACTTTGTCACTTATGAATATCCATATTGTGTGAACTTCTTATCCTAAAACAGTGCCTTTACAATACAGAAAAATGGTGTATTCAAAGTATAGAAGAGAAAACCAAATTGCTCTGCATTTCAAATGCAGTTGGCCAAAATTGTAACTATAAAAAAAGAAATAAATATTTTTTTCACTTCAGTTAGGCATCCAATGTCAAAACGAATATTTTTAGCATCTTGCCATATACTGTAGTGTGGTCAACTACTGACAACAAGGTGTAGTACAGGACAGTCGGTGTGTAACATTAGCACTGTGCTTCATGCCACATGAATGTGGGGGAACAAGAATGCTGAAATAAATGAAAAAATCTATCAAGGGTGATGGTTTTCTCAAATAACAGTAAAAGCACAGTTACTGACAGGAGCAGTATCATAAATTTGCAGGGGCCATTGCAAATGCTAGCATGAAATGCAAAAGGAAAAAAGTATACCAGTATCACTTCAGTTAGGAAATATAGGGAGATAACAACTGACACATTGGTTTGGCTAGAAAGGCATTACTACTTAAAAGATCATTTTTTTTGTGGAACTCAAAAAACTGATGCAAAACAAATGTATTTGCAAAACCATCAAGCCCTGTTTGTAATGATATATAGTTCCCTGTTCCAACACGCACACACTGTAATGGCAGAAATACAGGACACCAGTTGCAGTAAAAAAATGTTGGCATGATGCCATCTTGCAAACCAGGAGTATGAAAAAAAAAAAGTAAATCTTTTTCACTTTACTTAGGGAACATAGGGAGAGAACAACTGAGGTACTCTACAAGCACTGTCTTCTAAGCAAGACACAAGCAACTGAATCAACACACACACATATTTATCATGTAGTTTTCCTTTAATTGAGCTATCCCCAGTACTGCCTTTTTTTTTTTAAAGCTGAAACCTCCGCTATAGTGATCTTTCTGTGCTAAGTTTCAGTGCTTAATTTACAACCATTTACAAACGGAGAAACTTGTTTTGCTGGTATCCCCTTCCCCACTCATACAGAGGTGTCAGTTCAGTATCTGATAACCATGCTGGTTGATCTTACTTGCTGCAGGCAACATATTATCATTTGCAATAGTTTACATTAAGAGGATCAAGGAATAGAACAACTGATGAAATGCAAGATGGTTAAATAAGGATATGAAGAAAGTGACTCAACAAACAACAAAAAAGCTAAACATAACTGAAAACAAAAGCCTTGACATAACCACATGGTCAGAATATGAAACATTTTTAAAGAAACAAATGCAAAAGTAACCATTTCAAAAAGAAAATGGAACTCAAATGCAACAAATGCAGACAAAAGCAATGGCAAGCAATTATGCAGTTACATCAATAGCCTAAACAAAAAACATGTAAGTATAGTAATAATAAAGGGGATACAGCGAAAAATCCAGTGGCGATAGCAAGGCATTGACTATTTGTGTTCCTTACTCAAGCCCAACCACAACTCAGTCCCCTGCCTCTGTACATTACCAGGAATGCCAACAGAATTAATATAAATACAGACAACATACTGCAAAAAAATTCAGAATAAGAAAATCACAGTGCAAAGTTTCCACTAAAATGCTGAAATTAAATATTGGGATAATCCATAACCAGGCACCCCCTCAAAATATATGTATTTGTTAAATTAACAAAATACAGGTTCAGGGTAAATTCTAGAACCAGTAAGATTTAAGTCAGTTACATGTCTAACAGTGATTTCAGTGCAGAGAGCAGCGGTGATTCACAAAGGGATAATCAGGTACCCTAAATGTAATCTATCTCTATGAAAATGTGATCCAATTCCTGGGCAACAATACCTGATATACATAATTTATGTTATACCTTTGCAAAACATCTGCCACTGTACCACATTTGGCAGTCATTAAAAAATGTTTCCCTAGCTATTCATCCCTGAATTATAAACAGTAGAACCAAAATCAGCCAAACCATATGAAGATTCACCACTGTAAGCCTTGTGTATTATGCAGACTGTGATACTCAACAGTTTTAGGGTAAGTTAGTACATCTTGACTTATTTGCTGCATATGCATCTCAATTGCTAAGGGGTCCTGACCATGTTCACCCTTCCTCAAGCCAAGCTAGCTACAGCATGTCTAGCACTAACACTGATGGGAAGATTATGCCATTAGCAAGAATCTCTTTAAATAGCCTTTTTTGGCAAATTGAAACCTCCTCCATAGTGTTTTATTTGGCTTGCCTCTGGCTTGAGGGAAGTTAAAGGAAAACTCCACCCAATGTCCAAGTCTGGTGCCTCTGTGATTTCTCTGAATTTGCCAAAACAACTATCCTACACATTTTGAGTCCCTCCACAGTAACCAAATACCAAGTAAGGATTGGATCACATGAAAACAAACAATCACAAAGCCTGCTTAGCCAGTGGATGACCACAGCTGCAAAAGGATTAGATTTGTTACAAGCAGTCA
Organism: Neoceratodus forsteri; assembly: GCA_016271365.2. Taxonomy (NCBI): domain Eukaryota; kingdom Metazoa; phylum Chordata; order Ceratodontiformes; family Ceratodontidae; genus Neoceratodus; species Neoceratodus forsteri. Next base: position 1,090,209,342 of record CM057456.1, read on the forward strand.
AGCACTGTCTTCTACACAAGAGACACACACAGCAGAAAATGATTAGATTTGTCTACAAGCACCGTCTTCCACGCAAGACACAAGCAACTGAATCAAAAGTACACACACATGGGGGTTGGTTACCCTGTGACAAACGAAACAGTGCCTGGAGGTTTAAAGTCAAGGTACAACCTAAAGTGTACAACATTTTGCACAAATCAGTGACCTCCCTGTGTCAATGGCCACAATGACTGCTAAGCATTGAAAGCAGGCAACAGACAATATAAGCATAAAACATGGACATGGGGAAATTATTATAATTTTCGGCTAGAGTATTGGGTTGCTTACTGTACTGCTGTTTTTTCCCTTGTGTTTTGTTACTGTGCTAGCGTATACTGCAACAGTGAAATTAACCATCACAGTCAAATGTTTGTGCACTGGAAAATCTCAGCTGCCTGCAGAGTCCTTCCTTCCTTCACACACACAGGTTCCTGCAGTGTTATTAATTTTACACACTTGGCAGCAGACTAAAAACATTTTTCTCAGTAGAGCTGCCAACCTCTGGCAGTTACAGGACTGCAAAGACCGATCATGCCATGTTGTATTTTAAGCATTCTTTTTATGTTTGCTTGTGCGCATGTGCAAGAAACACGTGAAAGCTTGCAGGAGTAGCAGCTTGTGGATGTGCTGTTGTGTTGTGGCCAATGCCCCCACTGCTTTGCGGGGCTCGTCTCTGTAGCAACAATAAATGAGCATGCTGTCTATGACAGCAGTGCAAAACCGTGCCACCAACTTGAAAGAATTTCGCCGCTGCAATAAGAGAGCACCCCCTCATTGCAGGGCATACTTTGGCTGGTGTAACATTTCAATAAACATGGCAGTGGCTGTCACTTTTCAAGGTCTGCTTCTAGTCCCCAGAAAGCTGATGTAGGGGGTGCCCAATCCCTCCTGTAGGCATGCCCACTCTCCAGTTCATTTGCGGATGGGGGAGCCCAATCCCCATCAGCAAAATGGTCCCCGTCCAATAATTTGTCTGCCAAAGGGGAGCCCAATCCCCCTCGGCATCATGCCCCCCCAAAACAAAGACCCTTTCTTCTTTGCCGACGGGGTGCCCGATCCCTGGCTCCAGTCCCCCCCCACCACAAAACACCTAGGTGGCATGCTAGGAACCCACCCCAGCGTGCACATGTCCCTGTAACAAAGAAAACCTATCCGCAACAGTTTTTATTTTGTTTAACCTGTGAACAAGAAATGGTCCTCATTAACTGCAGTGCCCTCCCTAACCTGCACCCACCTTTGTGCAGCACCCCACCTCCCCACCCACCCACACCCCATACTTACCTCCAGAGCATGGTGCAATGATCTTCAGTGGAGTGAGCACGTGTCTGTACTATTCAAAGCCAACCGCGAACTGAAGAAATGCCGGTAAGCTATATAATGGCATACAGTAAATGTTTTTTTTTTTGTTTTTGTTTTTAACTTAGGTGGATATCTCAGCCAGTTTTGTGACTTTTGCCACCAAATTTTCAACATGAGGTTTCTGGGACCCCACCTCATGAATTCAGTCACTGTCATGTCATTCATTATTTGGTTCCAAAGGTGATTTTGGGGTTACTGCGTGGAATCACCTTTTGGGACCAATTAACAAAACGGCAGTGTCACTGTTCATGAGGAAGGCTCCCAAAAAGCCCATGTTGCAAATCTGGTGAAAAAAAAAAATGACTATGTTACGAACGTGCATTGTGCACTTTCCACCCTCGCTCATAACTTCAAGAATGTTTAATATTTTCACTCCAGATTTTCAACATTGCCATTTTTTCACACCTCCTTATGAACAATATAGTTGTCATTTTTCACATCCTGCCCGAAATGTGTTTTCACACATCTGGCACACAATGGTGCGGGCGTTGTGGGAAATCAATATTTGGAACAAATTAAGAAAATCACAGTGCCGCTGTTCATGATCAGAGGTCCCAAAATGCCTATGTTGAAAATCTGGTGTAACAAATCCCCAAAATAATTGCATTATGGGTGTGTGTTGCGCAGTTTCTACGCAAGCTTATGACCATCAATTTTTTAAAATGTTCACTCCAGATTTTCAACATCACCATTTTTTTTTTTTTTTTTTTTTACACCTCCTCATGAACGGTACAGATGCCATTTTTTACATCCTGTTCAAAATGTGTTTTTGCACCTGTGGCACCAAATGGCACAGTCACTGTTCAAAATCACCTTTCAGCTAATGAACCGACAGTGTCACTGTTCATATGGTGGGGTCACAAAAAGCCCATGTTGAAAACGTGGAGTGAAAATACCTTGAAACGCCCAGGGCATTAGGGATTCTGACCATAACACCCTACCCTGTAGGGACTGACAAGCATCAGGGGTGTGACTTGGGATTGTCAACAGTAATGCTCATGCCATTCCACCCCCATCCCTACCCTGTAGCCAGTGATAGGTATCGAGGTGTGCTTTTGATGCTTCAGCCCCAAAGTTCACTCCATTCTCCTATACTGCACCCATTTCAGCATATTTCCTTATGGAATGGTGTGAGTGTAAAGCTCAAACACCCCAAGGCACACCTTGACACTTGTCTGTGTCTGCAGGGTAGGGTAAGGTGAAATGGAGTGAGTGTTATGGGTGACGACCCAAAGGCACACCCCAATGCCTGTCCATCTCTGCAGGGTGGGGTGGGGTTGGCATCACTTCAGTACTTCACTGCCATTCCTATTCTGCCTGCCTTTCTGTCTCTCTATGTAATTATCTATCTTTCTATCAATTGCACGTATCGCTATTTTTACCTATTTGTAAAACAAATCTGCATATCACATTTGCCTGCACTCTGAGAACATATTTATAGAACTCTGCATATTTGTACTCCACTCCTGCATAGACCTCATACTTTCCTAATATTCCCAATATCACAAGCATAACTTACCTTAACCTTATCAACAGTGACCCCCTCTGAAAGTTACTATCACATTTTCTTTGCTAACAGTCCATCATTACACCCGACTGCCTGAAAGCAACACACTGCTTAAATATAACTTACATCACCTCATGGACAAAATCCCTGTTTCTCTAAAAAAGGAAAAAAAAGTGTAAATAATCCCAAGGCTGAACATATGCCAGCCATTACTTTTTCATGTACTGCCACCTTCTGTACCATCATGGGGAGCTGCATATGTTTCCCATGAAGCTTTGCATTATTGGGGTATGCGCAATTGTGTTTTCTTTAAAATTTGGCTGTATGGCCATTATCCTCCGTGGCATTTGCTCTGGAGTTCTTTTGTAAACCTATATTGCTTACTATTCCTTCCATTAAAATGTAAACCTCTTTATATTTTCTTAATAATGTGTATGCCTTCCTTAGAATGGAAACTAAAACAAAACTTACTACTTACAAATCATTGTGCTGTTTCTCCATGCCTCCTTAATTTCACACAGCTTCACTAACTTCATTATGCAGCCATGGTGGATCTGACCAGATTTTGTTTCTAAAGGGCGTGTCTTCAGTCAGAGAGTGGATCTTCACCCTGGGACCTGTTCAGGTGAGAGAGGGGGTGTGGGGTGCGGGATGGTGGGTGGGAGTCGGATCACTGAGGGACTTTTTTTTTTTACAGGTTTTATTAAACCAAAAAAAGATACTGAGGGACTGTTTTCTTTATTATAGGCAGGGCAGCTATTGTAGGATGGGGGTGCCACTAGACACCAGGGAAAAAAACAATACTTACAGGGAGGGTGGGGGATGCCACTAGACACCAGGGAAATATAATATTTATTACGGGGATGGCAATCAGAGGGTGGAAGTGCCACAAGACACCAGGGAAAAAGTAAATAATTATGGGGATGGTGATCGGACAGCAAAGGGGGTGGCACCTGACACCAGAGAAATATTAAACAGTATGAGGACGGCAATCGGAGGGGTGTGGATGCCACTATACACCAGGAAAATATAAAATAATAACAGAGATGGCGATCAGAGGGTGGGGGGTGCCACTAGACACCAGGGAGGAAAAAAAACACAATTATGGGTATGGATTGGAGAGTGGGGGTGCCACTAGACTTCAGGGAATAGTTAAACAATTACGGGGATGATGATGGGAGGGTGAGGGGGTACACCACTAGACACCAAGGAAAGATTTTCGTTTATACAAAAAGTTTTGTATGAATGTCCATACAAAAAAAAAAAACAGAAGCAAGTGATGAAAAAGGATTTAAAAGTGAAAAAAATAAATCAGGCTCATTTCTCCAATAGTTAAGTGTGGAATCCACCTAACAGTCTCTCGATGAGCAAGATTCACGTGTTGGTCTTTCTGCAGGATGTCAATTTTCTGGGTTTTGAATTTTTTTAAAAAAGGAAAACAAGATGGTGGCAAATGAAAAAGGATTTTTCCCCTCACGAAAAAGGATTCTTTTTTTTGTTTCATACAGCTAGTTTGAAGTGCTTAACAAGCATGCTCAGAACCAGAAATGTTTACATTTAAATAACTTAGAAATGGATTAAATATTTTTTCACCAAACCAGCAAAAGGCACATCTGTGGGTCAGCCCCTTTCTAACCTGAAAATTTCAGACCAAAATTTCAAACAGTCTGGGTGCCACAGCTGTCTATAAAAAAAAAAAAAAAGCAAAAGGCCCCCCCAAAATTCACTTTTTGTACTATGCGAATCTCAGAATCCATATATCCGACCAGAATGAAACTTGGCACATCCAGAGATCTACCCCCACGAGACTGCGCAAGCAAAATTTCATTCAAATCTGTTGAACGGTTACAAGTTACTAAAGTGCAAAAATTGGTGTTTTAACATTAAAGTGCCTACTCAACCCCAATTGTAGTGGTGCGGTCACACACATGCACAATTGTGCAGTAGCGCAAGAAGAAAAAATTATTCATCTTCGTAATGTTGTTTCTTCTAATGGAGTCTTGCTGTATTCTGACTAATTGCAGTTAGCCCCAGCACTTGAACTGCCCCGGAGATGAGAGGGTTAAACTCTATGTAAAGGCACAGAACGTTTATCTCAGGCTCGGTTTTCAAACCTCTGTCCCAGGTACTCTGAAGCGTAACCATCAGATTCTTACAAGCACTAAACTAACTGTCTAACAGTCCAGAAATTGTTTTTTAAAAACTTGCCAAAAGGCCAGACATATGTAAATTGAGGGTAGGAAGACTCAAGTCGAGACCCCCAAAAAGAATTCAAGTAGGTAGACAACTAAATGCTGAGAATAATAATAAAAACAACCAGTACACTCCTGGGGTGCAGCACTACAGCTGCCCACCCACATCCCAAAACAACTAGGTTCTAGGAGAGGAGGCACGGAGGGAGGTCAGAATACAGCAAGACTCCATTAGAAGAAACATTACTAAGGTGAGTAATTTTTTCTTCAAACAACATGAAGTCTTGCTGTATTCTGACTAACTGCAGACTACCAAGCAGTACCCCCTAGGAGGAGGGAACTACAGAACCTATTTTGGGAACAGGCTCTGCAGTACTGCTGTGCAAAACCTAGCATCACTTCTTGACTGAATGTCAAGGGAATAATGCTTGATAAATGTGTGAACAGTCTTCCAGGTGGCTGCTTTACAGATTTCCACTAAGGGTATATCCCTGGCAGCTGCCACCGAGGCAGCTGTACCTCTAGTGGAGTGAGCCCTCAGGCCTGATGGAGGCTCCTTCCCCAATTTTGAATAACAGAACTGTATACAAGAGACAATCTATCAAGCAATGGTTCTCTAAGGCCCTGTCCATACTACGCCTCTGTAACGTTACAGAGTGCCCAAATCGTTACCGCAACGGTTTGCGTTTACACCTGTAACGTTACAGAAGGCGTTTTCGTAACCGTTGTTGAAACCACATATGAGGTGGTTTCAACAACGGTTATGAACGTTATGCTCTCGTAACGCTACTGGCGTATGTGGATCGCGGGTAAACGGTCTCTCGCAGGGCCTGTAGCCCAGCGCGAGCTGCATCCTGGGAACGGTGCCGCTGTAACGGTCGCCCGGCACCTCTAGTGTGGACCTGCGGTACCAGGCCCATAACGAACACCGCTGCAATGTGGACACACTGCACCACTCCCCGGCCGTAACGGATTGCATCCATTACCAGGCCGGAGCGGTGTAGTGTGGACAGGGCCTTAGTGGCAGGTTTACCCTTAGCCACCTCTCCATAAGTAAGGAACAACTCGGAACAGTAATTTCTGTGAGGCTTAGTGGATTCTATATAGTAACTCAGAACTCCTTTAACATCAAGACTGCGCAACCTCCTTTCTCCAGAGGAGGAATGGTCAGTATAGAATACAGGCAAATTTATAGATGGATTCAGATGAAAATCTAATACCACTTTAGGAAGGAACTCCTATTTGTGCGAAGGACCACCTTATCCCTGTGAAATGAAATGAAGTCAGGTTCCACTGATAAGGCCTGTAATTCACTGATTCTCCTGGTGGACGTGATGGCCACCAGGAATACAGCTTTCCAAGTCAGGTACTTTAGTTCAGCTGCAGAAAGATGCTCAAAGGGAGGCTGCATCAGCTGTGCAATACAAATATTCAAGTCCCACAAGGAAGTGGGATTCCTGAAAGGAGGGCTGATATGAATCAGCCCCTTGAAAAATCTTTTAAAGACTGGGTGAGAGGCTAGGGAAGAGACTTTCCCTGCTGAGATGAAAGCAGAGACTGCTGCCAAATGCACCTTGAGGGTGGCAGGGCAAAGGCCCAAACTATTAAGATGCATCATATAATCTAGAGCAATATCAATATCAGCTGAATCTGGTTGAGTGTGCCTCTGAGCACACCAAAAACCCAAACTTCTTCCATTTGGAACTGTACTTTCTGGTGGAAGGTTTTCTACTAGCTTTAAGGATATCCAGAGCTGGCTGGAAAAGATTCATACTCTAGCTCTTCAAGAGCCAGGCCTTGAGCCTGAGAGAGTGAAGGTTGGGATACAGGATCCTCCCAAAAAGAGGTGAGGAGATTGAACCGTCTGGGAAGGCACAGAGGTATTGTCACTGACAGTGACAATAGAATAGGATACCAAGGTTGTCTGGCCCAGTCCGGGGCTACCAGAATCACTGTGCAAGGTTAGGACCTGATCTTGACCAGCACTCTGAATATCAGAGGAAAGGGAGGAAAAGCATAAAGAAACCTGTTGGTCCAATTTAACAGGAGAGCATCTAGAGGAACAGACCCCAGAAGACGGGGTCTGCAACAGAACAATGGGAGCTGATGGTTGTCCGGGGCTGCAAAGAGATCTATCTCTGGAGTGTCCCATCTCTTGAAAATGGCTCGAAGAATGAGGGGATCCAGGGACCACTCGTGGTGACCCTGAGAAGTTCTGCTGAGAGCATCTGTAAGTACACTGTCCTTTCCTGGGAGATGTACAGCAATCAGGGAAGCTTGCAGGGAATAAGCTAGGGACCATATTTTCATGGCCTCTGAGCACAGGACCGAAGACCGAGTGCTCCCCTGCTTGTTGATGTACCACATGGTTGTGGTATTGTCTGTTCTGATCTGCACCACTTTCCCCTGGATCATTTTTGAAAAGGTTTGAACTGCTAGGAAGACAGCCCTGAGTTCGAGCAGGTTTATATGCAGAAGGGACTCCTGGGGGGACCAAGTCCCTTGAGCTGTGTGCTGACCCAGATGAGCTCCCCATCCCAATAGGGAAGCATCTGTGGTGAGTATTACTGTGGGCATCTGACTGAGGAAGGGAACACCTTGCCTCAAACTGTCCTCCTCCAACCACCACTGGATGGCTTGAACCAGAGTCAGGGATACTGGAACCAACTTGGAGAGGGAGTATTTTCTTTGAGAGAAAAAGGCTCTGAGTTGAAACTGAATATCTCTCATCTGAAATCTTGCACCCTGCACTACTGCAGTGCATGCTGCCATATGGTCCAGCAGCTGTAAGAAGTGTCTGGCTGGCCGAGACACAAGTGGATGAAAAGAAGAGGCCAGACTGATGAAAGATTGGACCCTTGGGGAAGGAAGAAAAGCCTTGGCCTGTACAGTGTCCAGTTCCACGCCTATGAATGTGAGAAGATGGGAAGGCTCCAGAACTGACTTTTCCAGGTTCAGGATGAACCTTAAGGATTCCAGAAGAACTCGAGTGACTTTTAAGTGTGACCTGACTTGGTCTGGGGACTGGCCTACTATGAGCCAGTCGTCTAGATAAGGGAACAGAAGGATGCATTGCTTTCTGAGGAAGGCCACAACTACTGCCAGACACTTGGTGAATACCCTTGGAGCAGATGTCAAGCCAAAAGGCACTGCTCTGAACTGGTAATGGCCTGAGGACAGTTTGAATCTGAGGTACTTTCTGTGGGACTGCCTGATAGGGATGTGAAAATAGGCATCTTTGAGATCCAGAGATGCTAGCCAGTCTCCTGGTCTCAGAGAGGGAAGAATTAGTCCCAGAGTCACCATCTTGAACTTTGGCTTTAAGATGCGTTTGTTCAGGTATCGCAGATCTAGGATGGGTCGCCACTCCCCTAACTTTTTTAGGGTAAAGAAGTACCTGAGTACAGGCCTTTCCCCTGTGAATGAGAGGGACTTTTCCACTGCCTGAAGAAGCAGCAGAGATGACCTCTGTCTCCAAAGCCTGAGCTTCCTCTGAAGAGGAAGGGGGGGAAGACCTTGGCCCTCAGCCTTGGGAACCTGGTAAAGCTGAGAGCAAGGCCATGGCTCACCACTTCTAGAACCCATTTGTCCGTAGTGATAGACTTCCAGGCCTGGAAGAAGTGAGCCAGCCTGCCCCCTACAGGGATTGGGGAGGCAACCCTGATTGACCCATCAGGGTGTCTGCTTGGTAGGGGGCTTAGACTGAGCAGAGGATGCAGCCGTTGTCATCCTCCTTCTGCCTCTTCCCCTAAAAAAAACCCTCTGCTGAAAAGAAGAGGAGGCCTGGGCCTGGTAAAAAGGCCTGCCCCTGCCAGATCTAGACTGCTGCCTTCGAGGAGTGGCCTGCTTCTCTTTGGCTGCAGCACTCACGTATGTGGTCCTGTACTCATCCACCTTTTTCATGTAAGCCTCTGTTTGTTTCCCAAACAGAGAGTTACCAGAGACAGGAAAATCCATGGCCTTGGTCTGGGTATCCTGAGACAAACTGGTACACTTGAGCCAGGCAAATCTCCTCATGGAGACAGATGTAGCCATAACCAGAGAATGGACATAATTCGAGTCTACAGCAGCATGGAACTGTACCTTGGAAGCTTCGATGCCATCTGCAGCCACCTGCTCCAGCTCACTGGCTAGCTGGGGAGGGGCATTCTTAGCCAGATTCAGAATAGTATCCCACCTAGACTTCTGGTATCTGGCTGTATATGCCATGTAATAGGATTGCCTGAATCCCAAAGAGGATGCCAGGTATTGCTTTTTTGCCATGGCATCCACTTTCCTGGAATCCTTATCTGGGGGTTGAGATGCCAGAGGAATGTTAGCCTTGTCACAGGCTGCAGCATGCACTACCCCAACATGGCTGCAATGAGTTGTAAGGAATTCCGTCCCAGGGCCTGACAAAGCATACCTCCTGTCCATCTTTTTATCCACAGGGGTTATAGATGTTGGCATTTGCAAGATCTTTTGGGTCTGTTTCACCAGGGACTTATGCATAGGGATAGACAACCTTTTGGACTCTGGGACATCCATCATTTCAACATAGTCGGGCTCCTCCTGATCTTGTTCAGCTTCTTCCATAGGGAGCTGAAGAGTATCAGCCACCTTCCTGTAAAACAGGTAGTGGGAGTGGGACTCAGAAAGCCTGGGAGGAGAGACACTGGAAGACCTGGGAGATGTCCAGTTCAATAGGCACATCCAGGTCCTCAACCTTCATCTTCATTTTCTTCTTCTTCTTCTTCTTCTCCCTCTCATTCACCCTCATAAAAAGCTTCAGAGTCATAAACAGAAGCTTGGATGTCCGACCGAACCGACCATCCTCGAGACGGTGCCGGTTCGGTAGGAAGCGGGCGAAGCGACTGCACTATGGCAAATGCTTTGGCAATTTCGTCAGCAGTCGGAACATGGGAACTGGGATCTGAACCGGCCGACTTACGTTTCTTCTTTGTATTAACCAATTCCACAGAATCGGCTCTCCTTTTGCCCGAGGGGGTATCGCCCAGGGCAGTAGGCACCCCCTTAAGGTTCGGCCGAAACCGAACCGGGATGGCCATCCGGGTCAGCAGACTTCTCGGCCTCCCTTTCCTTAAGCCTACTTAAATGTTTTTCAGCAGTAGACTTAGGGAAATTCTTGCAAATTTGGCAGTCTTCCTTGAGGTGGTCAAACCCCAGACAATAAACACAGACGAGGTGGGGATCAGCCTTAGCAAAGGCCTCCCCACACTCAGTGCAGTGCTGAAACCCAGTGGGTCTGGTTTTCTTTTTGGGTTTCTCAGACATGCCTTCAGACAAAACAGTCACCCTTACCAGCGTTCAAGCCAGGCAACCACAAAAAATACAGGTTACTCACCTGTAACAGGAGTTCTAGGAGTGGTATATGTCGTTCATCCACACTTATTGGCAGGTTCCTTGCCGCTTTAAATGTTGCCGGAAGGTCTTCAAGCTGGCTCCTCCCACCCACCCAGGTGGTAAAACTCTCGGCTCCGCCCCATGACGCCAGAACTGGCCCGCTGGAAGCTCAGGTTGTGCGTCGAAGCCGGGGAGGTCGGTTGGGTCGTATGGATGAACAACATACACCATTCCTTGAACTCCTGTTACAGATGAGTAACCTGTATTTCTAGGGACATGGATATGTTGTTCAATCCACACTTATTGGCAGACTCCTAGCAGTTCTCTGGGAGAAGGGAGGCAAGGTGCGCACCCCCTACTTAGGAAATAAGGACTGGAGAACCGAGGTCCCAAAACCAACATTCCGGCGTGACTCTAGGTCGATGTGGTAATGGGTAATGAAGATGTGTGCTGACTTCCAGGTAGCAGCCCTGCAGATTTCCTGGATAGGGACGCCAGGAAGCAGCCACCAGCAGCGTATGGTGGGTAGAATGAGCTCATCCCTTGGGAGGCTCCATGCCCGCCAACCCATAGCAGAGATCTATGCAGGAGGTGACCCACCTGCTTATCGCCTGCTTGGCTGCAGGTCTGCCAGGTGCGGCTTCAGCGTAGGTGACAAATAGCTGGCGAACCTCTCCCGAATTCTCAGCCGCGCCCTTATAATAAGCGAGCGCCTCTAGGGTCCAGCATGGAGCCTACATTCGCCTCCGAGGTGTGATTGGGGTAGAACACCGGCAGAGTCAACACCTGGTTAAGGTGAAACTCCGACACCACCTTCGGAAGGAATTTCGGTTGGGGGCGCAGGACAACCTTGTCCCTGTGGAAGACCAGGTAAGGAGACTCGATGCAGAGCGCTTGGAGTTCTCCCATCCTTCTGGCTGACGTGATAGCCACCAAGAAGGCGGTCTTCCACGACAGGTGAGAGAGTTCACACCTGTGCATTGGTTTGAATGGCTTGCCCATGAGCTTTGCCAGTACCAGCAGTAAATCCCACGGAGGTGGAGGTTCTCGCACCGGAGGGGAAATGTGATCAAGGCCTTGGAAAAAGCGCCAGACCACCTTCTCCTGTGCCACCGACTGCTCCCCGGCCCGCGCCCGGTAAGCAGAGATGGCTGCCAGGTGCACCTTTAGGGTCGTCGACCTAAGCCCTTGACTAGAAAGGGACCATAAATAGTCCAAAATGCTTGCCAAAGAACAGGAGGAAGGGTCCAAGCCCTTGCCCTGACACCAGATGGAAAATCTCTTCCATTTGAAGGCATAGCATTTCCTGGTCGACTCTTCACGGGACGCCTCAACAACATTGAGGACTCCGGTCGAAAGACCCAAGGCCTGGAACTCTAGCCGCCAGGAACCAGGCCATCAGGTGCAGGGACTGAAGGTCCGGATGGAACACCTTCCCTGATTGACTGACAGCAGGTCCGGCGAGCTGGAAGCTGCCTGGAGCCTGGAGCTGAGGCTGAGGAGATCTGGGTACCAGAACTGACGGGCCAGTCTGGGGCTATCAGAATCACCTGCACCTTGTCCCTCCTTGCCTTGAGAAGCACCTGTGGATCAAGGGAAATGGGAAAGGCGTAAAAGAGGCCCGGGGTCCACAGCCTCGAGAAGGCATCCCCCTGCAGCGAGCTCTGTTGAGGGGGGTGGGCATGAAACAGCCTCAGCTTCGCATTCTCCCTGGAGGCAAATAGGTCCACCTGAGGTGTGCCCCAGTGGGAGAACAGCCCGTGTACTACCTCCGGCATGAGAGACCACTCATGAGATGCAGCACCTATCCGGCTTAGGGCATCGGCCAGAGTGCTGGAGGCTCCCACCACATGAATGGCTAGGAGATCCGCCTCCATTCTGCCCATGAGAGACCAAGTGCGGAGAGCTTCCTTGCACAGAGGCAAGGAGCTCGTCCCGCCCTGGCAGTTTAGGTAGTACATGGTTATGGTGTTGTCCGTCTGGACCTGGACCACTTGACCCCCGTACAAACGAAGCAAAGGTGGTGAGGACTAGTCGGACCACCCGAAGCTCCAGCAGGTTGATGTGGCATCGAGACTCCTGGGGAGACCAGAGGCCGTGCGCTCTGAGCTCCACCAGATGGGCACCCCAACCCATCAGAGAGGCGTCGGTTGTTAGAGTGACCAACGGCTCTGGGCGGACAAACGGGATACCCTCCTGCAGATGAGCGGGAACGATCCACCACTGGAGAGCGCTCCCCATCTCCTGGGTCACTATCACTGGCTGGTCCAGAGGACTGGAGCACTGTGACCATTGGCGGGCCAGTCCCCATTGCAAGGGGTGCATGTGCCAGCAGGCCCAACGGACCATGCTGGTGCAGGCCGCCAGGAGGCGCAGGAAGTCCTGGGCAGGGTGCAACTGCCCAACCAGAAATGATTGGGCAAAGGAGGAAAGAACCTCAGCCCTGTCCGCCGGGAGCCGTGCACTGGCTCGAGGAGAGCTGAGCTCTGTCCCGATGAATTGAATCACCTGCGTTGGCACGAGTTCCGATTTGGTCTCGTTGATGAGAAGGCCAATCTGAGAGCAGACCTGGAGGGCCAGATCCCTGGACCGCTCCACCTCCGACTTGGAGGAGGCTGCAATCAGCCAGTCATCCAGGTAAGGGTACACCCGGACCCTTCGGCACCGCAGGAATGTTGTCACCACTGCCATGCATTTGGTGAAGACCCTGGGAGCTGGACAGAGGCCGAACGACATGGCCCGGAACTCGTAAAGGGATCCCTCTGCTCTGAAGTGGAGGAATCACTGGTGGGACGGATGGATTGGGACATGAAAGAACACGTCCTGAAGGTCCAGAGAACAGAACCACATGCCTCGTTCCAAGGATGGGATGATCTGAGCCAGACTGACCATCCTGAAGGTTCGAGACCTTAGGAACTTGTTCAGGTCGTGGAGGTCTAGAATGGGGCGCCAGCCCCCCATCCGCTTTGGGACCAGGAAGTACCTGAACACAAACCATGGGTCTGAAGGAGGATCTGCCACCTCCCTGATCACCTCCTTCTGGAGGAACAGGACAATGTCGACTCGACGGGCCGACAGAGAGGCTGCGGACACCGTAGCCCCCCGTGGGCGACGGCTCGATAGGGTGGGGACTGCTCGAATTCCAGTGGCGGACCCTTTCCTACCACTTCCAACACCCAGCGGTCCATGGTGATATCGGACCAGGCGGAAATGAAGTGGCAGAGCCGTCCCCCCAAAGGGGGATCCTGGGGAGGAGTGACAAGGTTGGGGCAACACCCTCAACCCGTCACTGGGCAGGCTTGGAGGAAGGACCGCCGAGGAGCCTCCTGGACTTTTCCTCCCAGCTCTGTTGGAGGAAGCGGCAGGCTTGGCTTTGGGTGTCAGGCGCGAGCCTGCTGGCCCTGATGCTGGTGTTGTTGGGCGAAGGGCTTACGCTGCTGCTGGCGGCCTTTGTCCTTCTGGGCAGACGTGACTGAGTCCAATGTGGCATTGGACTTCTCAATCCGTTGAAGATGCACCTCAACCCCGGGACCGAACAAGTTGGTACCCAGGAAGGGAACGTCTGCCAGCTTGTGCTGGGTATCTGCCATGAAAGTGGAGATCTGCAGCCAAGCTCTGCGGCGCATGGCCACTGTGGCCGCTACTGACTGGGCACATGAATCAGCGATGTCCAGGGAGGTCTGGAGCTGCTGTCTGGCCACCGCCCTTCCCTAATCCCGCACCTGCTTGACCATAGTTTGGAGGTCAGCTGGGAGATGAGGAATCACCTCATCCAGGGAACCCAAAAGGGTGTGTGAAAAGTGTGCCATCAGGACGGCCGAGCTGGCCTGACGAAGGCCTAGGGAGGAAGCGGCGTAAACTTTCTGTCCAGAGAAGTCCAGCTTCTTGGACTCCTTGTTGGGAGGCTTGGCCACGTCCCTAGCACTTCCGGAACGCCAGAAGACGCTATCGGTCACAAGCCCCTCCGCAGAGGGGTGCTCTGAGAAACCGGAGAGTGAACCGGTGGGGACAGCATACTTCCGAGCCATCCTGGCCGAAGGTGCTGTACAAGAAGCTGGCCACTGCCATAGCTCCAGAACCAGGCCAACAATGGCTTCAGCCACCAGGAAGGCCTCCGTGGGGGAATCCCCTCGGTCCAGTATCTCCGTGAGGGGATACATGGCCCGTTTTGAAACGGGTTTGAGCTTCATCCCAGTGGACTCTGAGATGAGCCGAAGCATACCCAAAAACGAGGATGGGCTCTCATCCACTGACTGACCCCTGGTGGACTCCAAGTCAAGCAGCCTGGAGAACAAGGAGGAGTCATCATCAGACTCCGAGGAGTCTACGAACAGCTGCCGAGCACCTGAGCCACCCTCCACCTGCCGAAGTCAATCGGGAGTGCGGGTGACCGACAACCGATGGTGCAAACCCTGACCCGACCGAGAATCCAGGTCGGGGCCCCAAAGTTTGGTTGTGGAGGTGGGGGTTCCACCACAATGGGTGGTGCAGCCGGTTTCGGCCGAACAACTGGTGCCGGCTTCGGCTCCTCGACCACTGCGAAGGGTTGTTTCGGCCGCGCCGGTGACAGCCACTTAATGGCCGGGGAAGACGGAGTCGTCTATTCCGGTCAAAGGAGCTGCTGCCACATTAGCTCCTCGTAGCGCTGACGGAACTTGCGCCCGGAGCCTATCCGCCGAAGAGGATGAGGATGAGCGGCTGTGCCGCTTTCCACAGTGCCAAGACAGAGACTGCCGGTGTCGGTGGGATCGGCTGGGCCGAGAAGAGGTCCGAAACCGAGACCAAGACCTTTGGTGTTTCCAAGGGTGGGTCTGAGGGGGGCGGGGGAAACCCGCTCCTCCCTCGGTTCAGGGACCTTAACCGGGGACTCCAGCACAAGAGGCACAGGCAAGTCCTCAGTTTCCACTGGGGGAACCGGTGAAGAAGGGTTGTCGGCTTCTCCCGTCGACAGACCATCCGACGGGTCGAGAAAAATTTCAACCGCGTTAACGGGTGTCTCGACCGGCTGTCCTGACGGGGACACCGTCAAGCCAGCGGCCTTAGCTGCAACCTCGACCGAAGTCGAGTGTCGACTCTCTGGGGAAGGGGACTTCTCCCGCTCCCACGAACGTTGACGGTGGGACTTACCCTTGGGGTGGTCCTTTTTGGACCGAGAGGAATGTCTCAAAGGGACTTCTCCCTTGGTGGAGAGGAATTAGCAAAGCTCCTTGAAAGAAGCTGTGTAGGAGAATTCCAGGGAGAGCAGGATAAATACCGCGACCGAGGATGATGATGATGCGGCCTGGGCCGCCTCCTCCTCGAGGGCAATCATCTGCTCCAGCTGTTCCGCCGAGCCCGCAGCCGCGGACACCACCCAACGGGCCTCCTTAGAGTTAACTGGAGGATAACGTTTTTCGGGTCGCCCCAACAGTAACTGGACAGCGCAGTCCTCCAAGACCGAAGCCGAAAAGGATTTGCACAACTCACAAACCTGTGAGTCACGGCCGAGTCCGAGGCAATAAACGCACATGGAGTGCGGATCGGTCAGGGACATCTTCTGCCCACAGGGACACCGACGAAATCCGGGAGTCGATTTGTCCATTGCAGCTGTGAGGGAAGATACAGACCGAAGTCCTGTAACTCTTAAAGTAAGTTTCGGATTAACCGAAGAGTGTGAATCCAGCCTAAAACGCAGAGCGCTAAGGAGGGAACCTGAACTTCCAAGTGGTAAGAAAGATCTGGCATCATGGGGCGGAGCCGAGAGTTTTACCACCTCGATGGGTGGGAGGAGCCAGCTTGAAGACCTTCCAGCAACATTTAAAGCGGCAAGGAACCTGCCAATAAGTGTGGATTGAACAACATATCCATGTCCCTAGAACCTATCGATTCCGACCGAGTCACGGGTCGGTTGAAAACCCCCCGAAATAAAACGTTTTTTTCAGGAACCAATGAGTACCGGAACACACATCTCCTTCTTTTTTTTTTTTTTTAAACACTTCGGTTCCTGATCGGACCGACCGGTGGGGAACCGAAAAAATACAACAATTTCTTTCAGCAATACACAATACTATCTGCCTACAATACACTTACTGTACCGGGACAGAGATGTGAACACCAAAAATAAAGAAACAGTTGATAAAAACCGACCGATTTACTCTTACCGAACCAAAGTATAGGAGAGGATCTCCGGAGCGACTTCTCAGTTAGGCGGAGTAAAGAATCTGATGGTTACACTTCAGAGTACCTGGGACAGAAGTTTGAAAACCGAGCTCAAGATGAACATTCTATGCCTTTGCATAGAGTTTAACCCTCTCATCTCTGGGGCAGTTCAAGTGCTGGGGCTAAATGCAATTAGTCAGAATACAGCAAGACTTCATGTTGTTTGAATACTTAGGGTTGAGCAAAGTGTTCAATGTTAAACTCAAAACCTTAATAACATTGGTGGCGTTTGACAAAATGTTGCAAAGGTTAGTACACGCGGTCTGGGTGGCCAAGTTCTTTTTATTTATTTATTTTTTTATTCTTTTGTTAATAACATTTTATCTCCCACTGCCGGCAGGACTCAGTGGCAGTTATATCAACCATCCGTGCTCTGTTCCCCTCCAGCTGTCAGGGATCATGCTGCCTGACGTTAGGGGCCTGTTGTTTTATGAGTCCTTAAGGCTGTAGACATGCTGGCGTACGTCTCAGCCAAGCACCTGACAGTGTCCTCCCCTCCCCACACCGTGATACCTGTGCCACCACCTGTGTATCCACAGGTGGCGGTAACAGGGTGGTGGGACAGCCCTTTCCCCCCCTCGGAAGAGTGTCCTATGGTGTACTCGAACCTCCTCCCCCTGGCCGACCCCCGACAACCCAGGCTCATTCCTGAACCCGGGTCTCTGGAGTTGTGGGTGGAAGCGCTACTGCCACGCTGACAGGCCAGCCCCTGGGTGGCATATTCTTGATATGTGGGAAGTTTTGTGACGTATTATGTGAATTATATTAAACATATTAAAGTTATGCAGATTTCTAAATCTGGAAACAACAAAAATACATAAAACATGTACTTTCTGGTCATTTATTTGCTCTCACCTACAGCAAAGATGCTTTAGAATTTTGTTCTGAAGGTTTTGTGAAAAAATATTAACAGGACTAGATTTCTAAGTTTTGAAATCTGGCTGCTGAGCATGCTCAGTAGGGCTGTCAGGATAACCCTCCTCTGATAAGGCCCCAAATTATTTTTTCACAAACCATTTTTTAATTACAACAAATTGTATTTTTACTTAGTGAGTAAAGTATTTTAGGTCATGACAGATGTCATCTTTTTTTGTTGTTTAATAAAAAAAAGTTGGAAACTACATAAAAATACTAATTTTCCAAAAAACAAACAACTGAACCTAGGTAAACAGGAACACAATGCATGCCACACAGTATGTGGTCATTAGCATACTGGCTGCTGAATATGTCTCTCAGAAGTAAAGGCACTATATTCCTGTTTGGGACGTGTTATCTCCCTTTGCCACTAGGAGCCTGTTTCCAGCAGGACCTGTGGTAATCATGCATATATGCACTATGCTATGCATGGCATTTGTAATGGTTGGATCCTGACTACATAAAAGACGTCCTGTTCCCATATACTCCAGTTCAGCTACTCTGATCAGCAGGAGAGAATCTTCTGGTTGTTTCTCATGTCCATTTAAAATCCTCGGGTGAGAGGGCCTTTTCTGTGTCCGCCCCACACCGTGTGTGGCATGCCTTACCGAATTAGCTTTGTCAAAGCACCTCTGCTGAAGTTTTTAAAAGGGTTAACACCCATCTTTTTTTCCCTGGGGTTTGATGACTTATATTAAATATGTAATGTATGGGAGGGATTCTGCTGTTCTTATTATTTGATTTTGTAAATGTTTTTAGTTGGGTCAATGAAACTGTATGTACAGCACTTCAAGCCCTTGGGATGAGGCGCTATATCAAATAAAATTTCCTTGCTTGCTATCACTGCCTGATATTCAGACAGGCAGCACAAGGCAGACAGGACACACACTCTATCTGAATATCGCTCCCTGGCAATGAAGTGTTATTTTTAGTGCAGCGCTGGATTGGCCCGGCACAAACAGCAGCGACCAATGTGTTTTTTAATTGATTAGTAACTAGATATCTTTAATTAAAACCCAAAATGTTCACACAGGAATCCTTTACAAATCATCTAAATATCTATGTGTTGCAGTTATTTTGAACATCTATAGGCTCATTTTCAAAATCTTCATGCTGCACGAGTTTTCAAAATCTGCATGCTGTGCAATGATTTTCAAAATCTACATACTGCATTAGGGTTTTGAAAACGTATGCGTTGCATGACGAATTTCACAAAATGTTCACATAGAAATCCGAGAAGGTTTTGAAAGGTTTAAAAACTCTACACACGGACAGTTTTCAAAATCTATGCGCTGCACAAGTTATCAAAAAAAATCTTTGCGCTGCACAAGTTATCAAAATATAGGTATAACCCCACCCTTTTTTTTTTTGTTAAACACACTGGCTCTCCCTCTGGTCTCTTCACTTCCCTGACTAGACTGCGTGCAGTCCAAGAATCTCACTCGGCTGTGGCTGATGTCACTGTTCTTTGAGCAGGGGGGGTGATACTCTATGGACACAGCTCCAAGGATGCCCTCCATGTCTAGGGGTAGGTGGCAACTTTTCACAACACACAACCCTTGTTTCAATTAATTACACTTAGGCCCAGATATTCAAAAGAGTTGTGCATGGCGAAACAGTGTCACACCATGCGCAACCCACTGATGCGCCCCGGCACGATATTCAAACAGAGATTGTGCCTGGCATAAATCCCGATGCGCCAGAGCGCATCAGCAATGTATGCAGCGCAGGTGGGGGTGCGGGGGGGCGTGCCCATGCATACTCTGCACATCCCAATATTCAGCCCAGGATGCGCTGAGTCCATGCATACGCAACCCCTACTTGTGCCGCACACAGGTGAGCCAAAAAAAAAAAAAAGGAACGGCTGGCCACCCAGAGGTGAGCTGCTGTATTGCAGGGTGCAACACAGCAGCTGCCACCTGTGGGTGGCCACCCGAACTCCGGCTGCACCTGGCGGCGCCCCCCCATGCCCGATCGCGGGCATACATAGAAAAATGAGCCTCCAAAATCCCTGGTGGTCCAGTGAACCGCTCGCAGCCCGATCGCGGGCTGAATGTAAAATTAAACAAGTCCAATATCCCTGGTGGTCCAGTGGACCGCTCGCAGCCCGATCTCAGGCTGAATGTAAAATTAAACAAGTCTAATATCCCTGGAGGTCCAGTGGACTGCTCGCAGCCGATTGCAGGCATTTGTATAATAAAATTCGTCCATATCCCTGGTGGTCCAGCGGACCCCTCCCACCTGCCCACTGGGCCCCACCACCCCGCTCCCCTGGTCAGTCAGCACCCACCGCCTGCTGCTCGCTACTCGCCGACCGACACCGCGGGGCTGTAATCCCATTGGCTCACGCTGTGGACCAATGGGTGTACAGCCCTACCTACGGTAGTCAGTCGTGGGTGCCAGGCAGCAGGCGGTGGGGTGCTGCCGCCCGCCGCTGATCGGGGGAATGGGGTGGGGGGCTCAGTGGGGGTGGGGAGGGTCCGCTGACCACCAGGATATTGGACATAATTTTATTATACAAATGCCCGTGATCGGGCTGTGAGCGGTCCACTGACCACCAGGATACTGGACTTGTTTAATTTTACATTCAGCCCGCGATCAGGTTGCGAAAGCGGTCCCTGACCACCAGGGATATAGGGAATCTATTTTATTTATACTTAAGCTCACGATTGGCTGACAGCGTCCACTGGACCACCAGGTATATAGGAATAACTTTAGTTTACAAATGCCCGTGATCAGGCTG
The DNA here is from genome assembly GCA_016271365.2 of Neoceratodus forsteri. NCBI lineage: Eukaryota > Metazoa > Chordata > Ceratodontiformes > Ceratodontidae > Neoceratodus > Neoceratodus forsteri. The sequence continues at coordinate 1,090,229,638 of CM057456.1, forward strand.
TGGGGCACTGTCGCGCTACGGCGCAGTGGGTACTGCTGCCGTGTCGGCAGGGCGCCAGGCGCACCACCGGGATCGCACACCTGCACGCAATGAAGAGTAATAGCATGCAAATGGCCCCATTTGTGCCTTTGCATGCATTGCGGCCCTATTTGCATGTGCACTTTGAATATCGCAGTTGCTGCGCCTAGCGCAACGGAACTTGTGCTAGCGATCCCACTGCTCCACTTCTGGCTACTGGCGCAGTGCCACCGCGCCATGCACACCGCGGTGGCCAGGGTGTGATATTCAACCATGCTGTGCCACGGTGCAGCCTCTGCTGAATATCGCCCAGTCAACGCCCCTGCGCAGCCAAGTTGCGCTGCGCCCAGGCTTGCGCCACAGCCTGGCGCAGTTTGAATATCCGGGCCTTAGTCTCTAGCCCTTCCCCTCCTTTTTCTTTTTTCCTTTTCCTTTTACTCCTTGGTGAACTTTGCTCAGTGTCCCTTCTGTCATGTAAGAAAAAAAATCACTCTGCTATGTGCTGGGTTTCTGTCATGTTTACTAACATATTTTCAGTCAGACATTTGGAAATATTTCCCCTGAAATTATTTTCCCTGTCAGCACTGCAAGACAGGCTCAGACCTGAATCTGGGCATAAGCAAGAACCTTAGGGTCCCTTAACAAAGGCTGTACCCTTTACACATCTCTAATAGGAGCCCCATAACTCCTCTTATTCCTTGCAATTCATTGTGGCTGAGGTTATACCTCAAGACAGAGCCTTTACTACCCTACCTTCTGAACTTACTAACTCTCCCACCTTGCTGTATGTTTTGGGTTCACTTATTTCTCACCTAATACCATGACACTGCAGAGTTAGTTCAGCTGGTGTGCAGGAGGCAGCACCGCTGTAGGAACTTTTACTTAGGCACTCCTGGGTAATGGCCACCCTGGCTCTGGGCACCTCACATCAACCAGGTCTTTACTTTCACTGGACAGTGCACTGGGCACCAGCATGCCAGATTGTACCCAGCCCCCCTTTGGAAGTTGCTGGCAATCTCCACAGGTACTCTGCCAGAGGCAACATCTTCGCTACTCATACCAGCTTGGGATTCCCTATGCACATTAAAGGCCTATCTCCAATTTATTTCAGCAGCTCTATCTTTGGCGCCGCCACATTTCTCGCCACTTTCAGCACAGCTTGCAGCATCGCTCAGGCACAGACAGGACTAAAGCCCCCCTCCCCCCAAAGTGAAAACACCTGGTTCCATAAGATCCTCTGTGCATCACAAAGCTGCCAAGAACATCCTTTGAGGGCAGCCCCTTAGGATACTCACTCCCTCCTGGTAATCACTCCCACTCCCACCAGAATTAATGGTGATCTACACTAAATGACCTTCAGACTCCAAGTTCCTAGAATCATCACTGCTGCCCTGGTGTCTGTCAGTAGAGGATAGCAGATGAACCGACAACGCATTTTGCTGTTCTTACACACTGGATTCCCAAAACGCTGCTGCAAGGGGCCCCTGCCTCTTCAGGCAGCCTGCCAAGAGAGCTACTCAAAGGTGCCCCAAAGGCACACCTGTACTTCCCATCACTCTGCCATCTTGACACACCTAATGCCATTATCCAGCTGGCATTTTAAAGTTCACCCACTGGCTCTCAGAGGCTATACCAATCAATAGGCTCTGTGTTCTGGTATTCTAGTAAACACGTTATCTCTGCCTGCTGGGAGGCAAGAATTATTACTGACATGCTGAGCAAAGGTTTTTAGTTAGTGTTTAAGTTCCACATGAACAAAACTTTTTTTTTCCTTTTCATATTACTTTTTTTTCCACTCAGGAGGCTGGCAGGCACAGCTATGGCTCTCTCTGTGAAAGGCACATTTCTGCCCGTGGGAGTGACTCCCTCGACTCCGGCTCGGACCAAGGTAAGTCCCCCACAGATTTACCAGGGAGGGAAGGGCCATCCTCTCCCCCTCCACTGGTGAACAATCCAGATTCCCAGGTGGAACTACGAGTCGGGAGCATGGCCAGGGCATCATGGAGCCCATCAGTGACCCTTCTACAATTTTTTTTTTTTTTTATCAAAATGTTCAGCTTGCGTGGCAGAGGCAGTGTGTGCAACACTGTTGAGCTCAGAGAGAAGTCAGGCTGTGGTAGAGGGTATTGGAATACAGAAAAAAGAGCAGTTCTGTGGGGAGCGATGCATATCAGCTCTGAGAAAAGAAGTAGTGCCGGTGGAGGGGGGGGAGGGGTGGTGATTGACAGGTTGCGTTTATCACACATATGTGTGATACATTTTGAGTTCTAAAATTTATCACACATATCTGGTAATAAATGGATTTATCACGTGGCTTTTGGCTCCACACCTATTGCATAAACAGTTTTACATCCATTTATGATGTGGCTTGCTTTGCACAAAATACTGTGGAGACTGGACAAAGCAGCAGACTTGTAAGTACTGTAAAATACACATTGCATACTTGTAACTTTTTTCTTAGGACATATAGAAACAGATAATGACAGCAGAAAAAGACCAATTGTCCATCTAGTCTGCTCGTAACACCCTATCATACCCAGAGACCTTCTATCAGTATTGGTTCTCTGTCTACATTACGCAACCCCTTGCTCCATGTTTTACTATCCTCCCCGGCCCCCGGTAACTACTAAGCCCTTAACTCTGTCCTAACTGTGTTTAAAACCATTAATGGTTTGTTGCCCACCACCTCCACTGGCAGACCGTTCTACAGCTCAACCACTCTCTGTGTAAAAGAAAACTTCCTCACATTGCTCCTAAACTTCCCCCCTCCAGCTTCCACTAATGACCTCATGTTCGGATTTGCTACTGTTGTAGAACAGTTCCTGGCAGTTCACCTTGTTAATTCCTTTCAGGAGCTTGAAGATCTCCATCATATCACCCCTCTCTAATCTGGCCTGAAGCGAGTACATGTTCAGCGCCCTAAGCCGATCCTCGTAGAATCTGCCCTATTGGTCCTGAATCACTTTGGTTACCCTGCACTGCACCATCTTCAATCTAGCCTGGTCTTTCCTTAGGTAACGGCTCCAAAACTGGGCACAGTACTTTAGATGTAGTCTCACCAGTGATGTAATGAAAGGTAGCAATATCACTTTCCTTCTGCTGTCAAAATCCCTTCCAATACACCCCAGCATCCTGTTTGTCTTAATGTGGCCATGTTACACTGGCTAGATTGTTTGGGAGTCACGTATGATGACTCCCAGGTCCCTGTTGTCAGAAATGGTGTCCAGCTTAAAACACTCACATCCAGTATTCTGTTCTGAGGTTTTTGTTCCTTATGTGCATCACCTTGTACTTTCTGGCACTGAATTTCAGCTGCCAAACCCTGGACCACCTCTCCAGCCTTTGCAAGTCCTCCTGCATTCCTCCCCTAACCTCCTCCTCCCTGCACACTCTATCGCAGAGCTTGGGATCATCGACGAAGAGACACATCTTGCCCTGTATTCCTTTTCCTATGACGATGATGAACCTATCAAGATGGACTGAACCCAGGACTAATCCCTGTGGCAGAGTGGTTAAGCCATGGAACAGTCCGCCAGTGAGATGGTGAGCACCAAAACCATACCTGGAACTACTCAAAGCAAGCCGCATGTCTGGAACATGTATACTATACTATGCAGGGTCTTGCTAAAGCTGTTTGAAACAAGTTACAAGTGGATGGTATACATCATATTTGGCAATATGTGGAACAAAATACTGCTGTCAAATGGATGTTATACAAAACACAAAATCCATGTGATCATATACTAACACACATATAACTGTGTGGTAACAGTGCAACTTAGTGATGGACATAGTAGAGGCTCACATGGACCTGCAAAGCCCTTGTAACAATGAGCCAGATCTGTTGCTTGGCCTTGGGTCATGAAGGGAGGGAATGGGAAGAGGCTGGGGATTAGGGATGCTATTTGCAAATGTTCAATACGTTGCCTCTGTATGCGGTACCATTGACACTGACAAGATGCCTTTTCTGATTTTCATCTTTCGGATGCTGTAGAAGGTTTTGATGCTACACTATATGGATGAGCAAGCCCATGACTTCAATAAATTGGGAAATGATATACAATATTTTAAGTGCGCCAGCTTAGTAGAAGCAGCCTGTCTGTCCTCCACCTCTAACTGCTTACTGTGCTCCTAAGAGCTGCATGACACCAGACTGCGACTAAAGGCCCCTGATGAGTCCCTGGATCTGGACCAACTGGGAGATTGGGTCTACTCTGCATCCTGATCCTCCAGACTGGCCCATGCACTTCTACTGTACATCCTGATCCTCCAGACAGGTCCGTGGTGTTGAATGCACATGTTCTGCAGGTCTTGGTCACATAATGAAACAGGAGACAGCTACATGCTCTATAACCGAGTTCCAAAGATTTTGCATTTAGGCTCTTTGGAGTAAGGAGGGGAGTGTTTTGGCCATGATGTAGCTTCTACTGTGACCATGGAGTTCTGACTGCAGGGCAGTGAGCTCCACAAAAATACTTCTCCAATCCTAACTTAACCGCTGCAGAAGACATTGGGCATTGGATTGCTCATCCTAATGTAAATGTATCCAAAAATAGTCAATTAAGTCACTAAAAACTAAAAGAAAATCTTGCCTAGGCAGAGTGCGAGAAGTGAGGAGTGTGGGAAAGGGGCAGTCATCAAAAAGCATTTCTGATAAGTCCATCTTCCAGCTAAGGACAGGGTATGCCGATGCACTTCCAGAATAAAGAAGCCACCTCACGACTGAATACCTACCAGCCCGTAACACATACTAGTTAATAAATGAAAATGATTACCTCAACCTCTAAACCAGACTTTCATAAAAACAACATGGAAATGGAGCCTGCAGCACATGCTTATTTAAAATATAACCTTGTTATCCAAACACTGAGCTATAAAACAAACTTTAAAACAAAGCTGCTCCATGTGGTCAGTGAAATGAAGGAGTCTTGCACAGCACAAACTTTCAAACAACCTTTTCCAACACAGTGTAGGAAATGTTTTCACATGGAGAAAACATTCTTTTCAAGTAGAAACTAAACCAGGTATTCAACAAAAAAAAGACAAGACAGAAAACATATTTTGCTCTTTCATGAACTGTTGCCTGTTGCTATCTTGGCTCAATCACATGACCTCACAGTCATAGAGTGACATTCAAAATTTACAAAAAGACAAGGCTGCCTTGGCAATCTGAGAGAGGTACCACTCAAACTGGGGATATACCCCCCACTTGAGCACACCACCAACACAGTACACACTTCAAGGACACTAAGAACAAATTCTCCAACACAGAGGTAAGTGTCAAAAATGTTTAAAAAGACAGCTTGGTCTGTATGGATTTCCATCCTTACCAGAATGCTGTTGTACCACAGTGCAAAAATCATGGAACACAGTTGTAGCTCTCTGGGGTACAACAATGCTCCATGAGCTAACAATGTCGACAATCCCACCTGGTCATTCACTGCAACTGAAAATAACCACGATACGGGCTAAATGTGGGAGTGAAGTTCAGCCCTGAAGTGTACCAAATACCGAGAGATTCATCTTAGCACAGAGGCTGACAGAGGGCACTCTTTAGTCAATGCTGCACTGGGAGTGAGTCTAAACTCTACAGTGGGAGTTAACAAATGGGAGAGGGAGTAACATAATGCGATAGACTATCGGGAAGAAAAAAAAGAATAAAAACACCAAGTGAGTAAAAAATTCTATTTTTTTCTTTCTCTCCACCAACAAGTAGAACAAGAAGAAGCCACAGGAAAAACTCAGGAACAGACTTCACTTATTAAAGAGTTTTTTTTTTCTACAGTAATTGACAAAAAGTTTGCACATTTAAATGTATTCAGTTTGAAATGGTTTAACTCTGTTGCAGTGTTTTGGAACATCTACGAAAAAGAAAATACTTTCTTTGTTTAAAATGAATTTGAACAGTAGACAAAATAACTTCAAACTTATAATGTTGTCTAGCTATTTATTCAAAACAGTGTGTAACATGGCAGAGAAGCAAGAGACGAAATACAACCATATGATTGGCTAAAAAAAACCAAAAATTTGCCATGCATTAATTCCCTAGTAATGCACAGTTGCTCTAGTAGTACTGTGCATTACCAGTGTAACCTCTGAAGCACTGTTTCCGCCCACCCACCGGACCGTTACTACATCGCACAAGTAGAAACTATTGTTTTCTCTAATAGCTGCCGTAGCCAATAGCAGTGCTTCAAAAGTGTTAAATAAAAGTCACCAAATTCATATTCTTGCACGGTATCCCATTTCATTTTCTATGCTCCCCCCGATTTTCTATGATTTGTTGCCAAAAGATTACTTTTTATTTCCATCCTAGTTTATTATTCAGCATTTTTTCCACACACTCCACACTGATGTAAATATATAAAGATCTCCAGCTGGCCTTTCCCTGTGGTAGGATTATCCTTTATTCATTGAACCCCATGTTATCGCTCCTAATGTTTAGTGCCTGGTAGTGCCGCAATTAATTCTCTCTGCCTCAGTAATATTTACTGCTAGATGATGCTGAAAAATCTCGCTGCATCATAATGTACTGGGAACAACGTGCAAGGAAGCACCACAACTCTTCCACTTATACAATGGGCATCAGAATCTGGCAATTTGACTGGATATCTGTCACTTTTATCTGTGAATAAATCCCAGGGCAATAACCGACGCGAAAACTGTGCTGTGGCTCAAACTGGGTCTGCAGCAACAAAATAAACAAACAAGACAGGCAGACTGGGTGGGCCAAGGGACCCATATCTGCCTCCATGTTCCGTGTTTCCACCATTTTTATGGACCGCTTCCTCAGGCTCTTTCTACTCTTGCTCCGAATCAGTCATATTTTTAAAATATTCAGCTGCACAAATCAATTATAAACAATTATTTTCTCAAGCTGGGCCACCTCGCTAGTACACTGATAATCTCATATACATTGTTTTGCCTTACTTCACATTTTCTCAGGTTCTCTTGTAGCACATACAATAAGAAAAAAAGAAAAGTTGTAACATGGCTAAGAAGGTGTGTTAGCGTTCATGCAATAAATATATTCCACATGTTTTGCAAGTTTCCCAATATTAGAAACGTTTCTGAGGGGATAGTAAAATATTCGCAATATTATGCACCTTTTTTTGTAGACTCTGCATGTAAATTTGGGTACGTCTTGTTACCCACAATGCAGCACTGCATCTATTCATAACTATTCACGGCATGTGTCATGCAGCAGATTTCAATATCTCTAAGTATTCTAAAACTTTTATTATCATATTCCAGTTTAGAAAAGAACTGTTTTTCAAACGTTACATACAAATTTTTTTGTAAAACAGCAACCACGCAATATCCTACCTGTTTTCCCTGTCTGAAAACTATTGTTCATTGAATTAAAAGTAGAACATCAAACCTTGTGTGTGTCCTTTGTGCATCATTTTACCAATGTCTTACACGATATTTCATTTCTTTCTAACAATAGTACAGATGTTCCCCAGCACTTACCATGTTGTTGCTGAAACTACAGACCTGTCAGTTTGACCTCAGTGGTAGGGAAAATGATGGAATTACTGCTGAAGGAAAGAACTGTTGAGTACCTAGAGGCCAGTGGGGCACAGGACCCAAGACAGCATGGATTCACAGCAGGAAGGTCATGTCAGACAAATCTGATTTCTTTGACTGGGTGACCAAAGTAGTAGACCAGGAAGAGGTTGTGGACATGGCCTACCTAGACTTTAGCAAGGCATTTGACACAGTCCCGCACAAAAGATTAATAAACAAATTAGCCAGCCTGGGAGTGGGTCCCAGGGTGGTAGCCTGGTAAACACTGGCTGGACAACAGGACACAGCAGGTAATAGTAAATGGAGTCCACAGTGAAGAAGAGGGTTACTAGTGGGGTACCACAGGGTTCAGTACTGGGGACGGTCCTTTTTAATGTCTTTATAAGTGACATTACAGAGGGACTAGAAGGGAAAGTATGTCTCTTCGCAGATGACAACAGGGCTGATATGCAAGGTGGGGTGGAAAGGATGAAAAGGGACTTGGCAAGGTCAGAGGAATGGTCAACTGTATGGCAGCTTAGATTCAATGCAAAGAAGTGCAAAGTAACGCACCTGGGAAACAAAAACCCAGGGAAAGAGTACACAATGGGGGGTGAGATACTGACAACAACAAAAATGGAAAGGGACCTGGGGGTAGTCATATCAGATGACCTAAAGGTGGGCCAGCAATGTGAAAAGGCAGTAAGGAGGGCTGGGGGGATACTGGGATGCATAGGGAGAGGCATCACCAGTAGAAAACAGGAAGTTGTTGTCCCTCAATACAGACAGTTGGTAAGACCACATCTGGAGTACTGTGTACAGTTCTGGAGACCCCATCTCCACAAAGACATAGACAGGGTGGAGGTTGTCAAGAGGAGGGCAACCAAAATGGTGCAGGGTCTACACCAGAAGACATATGAAGAAAGACTAAAGGAGCTTAAGATGTATAGCCTCGAGGAAAGGAGAGTGAGGGGGGACATGATAGAAACTTTCAAATACCTCAAGAGAATCAACGAAGTCCAAGAGGGTAGCATCTTTCAGAAAAAGAGATGTGTAAGAACAAGGGGGCACAATTTAAAGATAGAGGGGGGATGGCTCAGAGGTAACGTGAGGAAGTATTTCTTCACAGAGAGGGTTGTAGATGCATGGAACAGCTTTCCTGAGGAGGTCGTACAGTCAAAAACAGTGGGGGAATTCAAGAATGCATGGGACAGACATAAGGCAGTTCTAGTGGGGGGTAGGAGGAAGTAGGCTGTTGGTTAACTAGGATCTGCAGCTTATCCGTTAGGTAGGGAAATGGACAAACTAGGTGGGCCATGCAGTCCTTATTTGCCGTCAAATTCTATGTTTCTATGCAGACACTCTTAGTGCGCAGGGTAAATAATAATAATACCAATAATACAGATTATGTCTTCAGAGTCTGACAGGAAATATTCGTAAACAAGCAAGAGTACTAATAAATGTTTATTATACTAAAGCCAAGCATGTGACAAAGAAAATCACAAGGGAGATGGGTTTCTCACCACTCTCCTGAAGAATGCACATCATCTCCAGTATTTCTAGGATCTTAGGTTCTCCAAGATCTTGTTCTCTCTCCCCTCGTGGAGCTAGGATACACAGACTTATATACTACAGATAACAGTACAGTAACAGAGATTACCTCATACTTACAGATAAGAGAAACAATATGTATCGGTCCTAAATCATTCTCCATTGGATGATGACTTAGGAGACAAAATTATTAATGATTATCATATGAGATACAGAGTATGCGGTTAGCATTATAGCTTGGACAAAAGAAATGCTGACAGTTTCAAACTACACATGGCATTTCTTACCTATGTACAGTATAAAACATAAATACAGGTTACTCACCTGTAACAGGAGTTCTAGGAGTGGTATATGTTGTTCATCCACACCGTCTGGCAGGTTCCTTGCCGCTTTAAGATGGGCCGGAAAGTCTTCAAGCTGCCTCCTCACAACCACCCAGGTGGTAAAACCCTTAGCTCTGCCCCATGATGCCAAATCTAGCCCACAGGAAGCCAGGTTGGACATCGGAGCCGGGGAGGTCGGATGGGTCATGTGGATGAACAACATATACCACTCCTAGAACTCCTGTTACAGGTGAGTAACCCGTAGTTCTAGGAACGTGGATATGTTGTTCAATCCACACCGACTAGCAGACTCCTAGCAGTTCTCTGGGAGGAGGGAGGCAAGGCGCGCACCCCCGATACTTACTTGAGGAATAAGGACTGGAGAACCAAGGTCCCAAAACCAGCATCCCGTCGTGACTCTAGGTCAATGTGGAAATGGGAAATAAAGGTGTGTGCTGACTTCCAGGTAGCAGCCCTGCAGATTTCCTGGATACGGACGTCCCTAGAGGCAGCCACCAAAGCAGCAGTATGGCGAGTAGAATGAGCTCTTATCCCTTTGGGAGGCTCCATGCCCGCCAACCTATAGCAGAGATCTATGCAGGAGGTGACCCACCTGCTAATCGTCCACTTGGTGCAGGTCTGCCAGGTGCGGCTTCAGCGTAGGTGACAAAAAGCTGGTGAACCTCTCCCCAAACTACAGCCGTCCGCTTCTTGTATTAAGCAAGCGCTCTTCTAGGGTCCGAATTATGGAGCCTATATTCGGCCTCCGAAGTGTGACTGGGGTAGAACACCAGTAGAGTCAACACCTGATTCAGGTGAAACTCCTACACCACCTTCGGAAGGAATTTCAGGTGGGGGCAAAGAACAACCTTGTCCCTGTGGAAGATCAGATAAGGAGACTCAATGGAAAGCGCCTGGAGCTCTCCCATCCTTCTGGTTGATGTTATAGCCACCAAGAAGGTGGTCTTCCATGACAGGTGGGAGATATCGCACCTGTGCATCGGTTCGAATGGCTTGCCCATGAGCTTAGCCAATACCAGCAGTAGATCCCACAGAGGTGGAGGTTCTTGCACCGAAGGGGATATGTGATCAAGGCCTTTGAAAAAGCGCCAGACCACCTTCTCCTGCGCCACCGACTGCTTGTCGGCCTGCTCCCGGTAGGCAGAGATGGCTGTCAGGTGCACCTTAAGGGTCGTCAACCAAAGCCCTAGCTGGGAAAGAGACCACAGGTAGTCCAGAATGCTAGACAATGGACAGGAAGAGGGGTCCCACTCCATGTCCTGACACCAAATGGAGAATCTCTTCCATTTAAAGGCACAGCATTTCCTGGTCGACTCCTTACACTACACCTCAACGACGCTGAGGACCTCTTCAGAAAGACCCAAGGCCTGGAACTCTAGCCACTCAGGAACCAGGCCATCAGGTGCAGGGATTGAAGGTCCGGATGGAGCATCTTCCCCTTGTTGACTGAGATTAGGTCCGGGCGTGCTGGAAGCCGCCTCGGGAGCCGGGAGCTGAGGCTGAGGAGATCTGGGTACCAGAACTGGCGAGGCCAGTCTGGGGCTACCAGAATCACCTGCACCTTGTCCCTCTTCACCTTGAGAAGCACCTTGTAGATCAAGGGAAATGGAGGGAAGGCGTAGAAGAGGCCCGGTGTCCACGGCCTTGAGAAGGCATCCCCCTACAGCGAGCCCTGCTGAGGGGGGTGGGCATGAAACAGCCTCAGCTTCGCATTCTCCTTGGAGGCAAACAGGACCACCTGAGGGGTGCCCCAATGGGAAAACAGGTCTTGAACTACCTCCGGCAGGAGAGACCACTCGTGAGATGAAGCGCCTATCTGGCTGAGGGCATCGGTCAGACTATTCGAGGCTCTTGCCACGTGGATGGCTAGGAGATCCGCCTCCAGGCTGATCACGAGAGACCAAATGCGGAGAGTGTCCTTGCACAGAGGCAAGGAGTGCGTCCTGCCCTGACGGTTGAGATAGTACATGGTCATGGTGTTGTCCGTCTGGACCTGAACCACCTGACCCCCTACAAGTAGAGCGAAGGCAGTGAGGGCTAGCCGTACCGCTCAAAGCTCCAGCAGGTTGATGTGGCATCGACCCTGAGGGACCAGGAGGCCAGGGGCCCGAGCTCTCCCAGATGGGCACCCCAACCCATCAAAGAGGCGTCGGTCGTAAGTATGACAGTCGGCTCGGGGGGGGGGGACAACCGGGATACCCTCCTGCAGATGAGCTGGGATGAGCCACCACTGCAGGCCGTCCCACATCTTCTGAGTCATGGTTACTGGCTGGTCCAAAGGACCGGAGCGCTGAGACCACTGACAGGCCAGCCCCCATTGCAGGGGACCACACTGGTGCAAGCCGCCATGAGACCCAGAAGGCACAGGAAGTCCCGGACAGGGCGCAATTGCCCAACCTGAAATGATTGGGCAAAGGAGACACGGACCTCGGCCCTGTCTGCCGGGAGCCAGGTTCTGGCTCAAAGAGAGTCGAGCTCTGCCCCGATGAACTGAATCACCTGCGATGGCACGAGTTCCGATTTGGCCTCGTTGATCAGGAGACCAATTTGAGAGCAGACCTAGAGGGCCAGATCTCTGGATCGCTCCACCTCCAACCTGGAGGGGCTGCTATCAGCCAGTCGTCCAGGTAAGGGTACACCCAAAACCCTCGGTGCCGCAGGAATGCTGTCACCACTGCCATGCATTTGGTGAAGACCCTGGGAAATGGAGAAATACCGAAGGGCATGGCCCAGAACTCGTAGAGGGATCCCTCTGCTCTGAAGTGGAGGAATCGCTGATGTGACGGACGGATTGGGACATGAAAGAATGTGTCCTGGAGATCCAGAGAGCAAAACCATATGCCTAGTTCCAAGGATGGTATGATCTGAGCCAGAGTGACCATCCTGAAGGTGTGTGGCCTTAGGAACTTGTTCAGGTCGTGCAAAACGAGAATGGGGCGCCAGCCCCCCCCGTCTGTTTTGGGACCAGGAAGTACCTGGACACAAACCCTGGGCTTGGAGGAGGATCCGCCACCTTGCTGATCACCCCTTTTTGGAGGAGCAGAGCTATATCGGCTCGACGAGCTGACAGAAAGGCTGCGGAACCGGTAGCTCCCCGAGTGGCGACAGCTCGATAGGGAGGGGTCCACTCGAATTCCAGAGGTAGAACCCTGCCGACCACTTCCAGCACCCAACAGTCCATGATGATAGTGGACCAGGCGGAAAGGAAGTGGCTGAGCCATCCGCCCACGGGGGGACCCAGGGGAGGAGTGACGAGGTTGGGGGCAGCACCCCTCAATCCGTCACTGGGCAGGCTTGGAGGAAGGGCCGGCCGAGTAGCCTTCTGGACCTTAACCTCCAGGCTTCCTGTTGGAGGAAGCAGCAGGCTTGGCTTTGGGGCGCCAAGCATGAGCCTACTGGCCCTGTTGCTGGTGTTGCTGGGCCGGATGTGCCACAGGGGCGGAAGGGCAAAAGGGCTTACGCTGTTGCTGGCAGCCTTTGTCCTTCTGGGCAGATGTGACCGAGTCCAAGGTGGCACTGGACTTCTCAGTCCTCTGGAGATGGCCCTCCATCCCGGGCCTCAACAAGTCGGTGCCCAAGAAGGGGACGTCTGCCAGCCTGTGCTGGGTATCTGCCGTGAAGGTGGAGATCCGCAGCCAAGCTCTGCGGCGCATGGCTACTTCGGCCGCTACTGACCAGCCACAAGAGTCTCCGATGTCCAAGGCAGTCTGGAGCTGTTGCTTGGCTACCGCCCTTCCCTGATCCCATACCTGCTTGACTGTCATTTGACGGTCAACTAGGAGATGAGGAAGTACCTCATCCAGGGAGCCCATAAGGGCATGTGAAAAGTGTGCCATCAGTAGTGCCGAGCTAGCCTGTCGAACGCCTAGGGAGGAGGCAGCATAAACTCTGCGCCCGGAGTAGTCCAGCTTTTTGGACTCCTTGTCCGGGGGCTTCTCTACATCCCTAGCATTTCCGGAGCGCTGGAAGACACTATCGGTTACCAGCCCTTCAGCCGAGGGGTGCTCCGAAAAACCTGAGAGGGAACCGGTCGGGACTGTGTACTTACGGGCCATCCTGGCCGAAGGCTCAGGACAGGATGCAGGCCGCTGCCACAACTCCAAGGCCAGACCAACAATGGCCTCAGCCACAGGCAAGGCCTGCGGGGGGGAATCCCCTCGGTTCAAAATCTCCGTGAGGGTATATCTGGCCCATTTTTGCACAGGTTCAAGCTGCATCCCAGTAGACTGAGATGAGCAGAGGAATACCCAGGAACGAGGATGGGCTCTCGTCCACCGAAAGACCTCAGAGGATTCCAGGTCAAGGGGCCTGGAATAAAGGGAGGAGTCGTCAGACTTCAAGGAATCTGCGATCAGCTGCCGAGCACCTGAGCCACCCTCCACTCGCCGAGGCCAATCGGGGGTGAGGGTGACCGACAGCCTGTGGGGCAAGCTCTGACCGACCGAGAATCCTTGGTCGGGGCCCCTGTCTTCGGTTGCGAGGGCAGTGGTTCCACCACAATGGGTGGAGCAGCCGGTTCCGGCCAAGCAATCGGTGCCAGAGTTGGCTCCTCGACCAAGGAGCCAATGGCGAGAGGTTGCTTTGGCTGTTCGGGCAACAGCCACTTCACTGCCGGGGAAGGAGATGGAGTCGGCTTGTTGCCGGCCAATAAGAGCTGCTACTACATCATGCCCTCACAGCACCGACGCAACTTGCGCTGGAACCTATCCTCCGAAGAGGACAAGCAGCGATGCCGCTTTCTGTGATGCTGGGACCGAGACTGCCGATGTCGGTGGGACCTACCCGACACAGAGGAGGGCCACGACCATCGGGGTCATCGATGGTGGGTAGAAGAGGTGGCGGGGGAAACACGCTCATCCCCCGGTTCAGGGTCCTTGACCAGGTACTTCAGCTGGGGAGGCTGAGACAAGTCCTCGGTAACCACCGGGGGTACCAGTGAAAGAGGGTTATCGGCTTCTCCAGTCGACAACCCGTCCAACGGGTCGAGAAAAATCTCGAACGCATCGACGGGTGTCTCGGCCATCTGACCTGATGGGGACACCGAAAAGCCAGCGGCCTTAGCTGCAACCTCGACCGAAGTCGACAAAAGATGCTCCGGGGAGCGAGATCTCTCCTGCTCCCACGAACGTCAATGGTGGGACTTACCTTTCGGTACTTTTTTCTTCAACCTACTGAAGTGAGTCCCTGAGGGCCCCCTCTCCCTTGGTGCAGAGGGACTGACAAAGCTCCTTAAAGGAAGTAGCATAGGAGGAGCCCAAGGAGAGTGGGATAAATGCAGAAGCCGAAAAAGATGAAGACGCGGCATGGGCCGCCTCCTCGAGGGCGATTAACTGCTCCAGCTGCTCTGTGGAGTCCGCAGCCGCGGACACCGCCCAACGGGCCTCCTTTGACTTCACCGGTGGAAACTGTTTTTCGGGGCACCCCTGTTGAAGTCGGGCAGCACAGTCTTCCAGAACCGAAGCCGAAAAGGACTTGCAGAGATCGCAGGCCTGTGGATCATGGGCAAGCCCCAGGCAGTAGACGCACGTGGCGTGTGAGTCGGTCCGAGACATCTTCAGCCCGCAAGGGCACCGACGGAAGCTGGGAGTAGATTTTGAATCCATCAGAGCTGCGAAGGAAGGAGAAGACTTAAGTCTCGTAAATTTTAAGATGATTTTCGGTAAAACCGAAGGTTTAGGATCCAGGCCTAAAGTCACAAGAGCGCAAAGGAAGGAACCTGAGCTTCCAAGCGGTAAGGAAGATCTGGTGTCATGGGACGGAGCTGAGGGTTTTACCACCCGGGTGGGTGGGAGGAGCCAGCTTGAAGACTTTCTGGCCCATCTTAAAGTGGCAAGGAACCTGCCAGACAGTGTGGAATGAACAAAATATCCACATTCCTAGAACAAAGGTTCTCTCTCTGTCAGCTTGCTTAGACAAAGAAAAGTGCTGACTGGCCACTACAACATATGATTATATGAGAATATTTATAGTGTATAAAGTAATCACTGATGAACCCTCAGAGTCATCTTATCAGTGATTAGGTAGATTATATATGGAATATATGTAAAAAACAAACATAATGCATTATAGTGAGGTATAATAATCATGCACGATCTAATCCTATGAACAATGCAAACATTAGCAAATATTAGCAGCAAAGCACATTCCTGGCACTCATGCTTATATGATGGATGCCTAAATCTACATGTTAGTGCAAAACAGCAGTATCACAGTAGAATAGACCAGGAATACAATATAAGGTGTATGTGGGATAATGGGGGCATAACCCAGGCGCAACACTCCCCTCTTTGTTGCCCTAATTGAAAAAGTGGCAACACAACGAAAAGACAACGGTTAGGCACAATTCATCTACAGGCCCGAGGCACGAGCCTGATAGAGGAATTGTAACTGGTCACGGTGGTGTTTCAGGGTTTTCCTTAAACAACAAAATGTAAATTATAAGGGAAAATGTTAGTAAACCTTGTATCACTATAAACATTTGAAATTAAACTTCACAATGGGCTTTTCCAATATCAAAACAATATAAGTAATTACCAATATGTATCAGGTGTGTATCTGTCCTATTGGGAAGAAATTGAAAAGACAAACTTAAGTTGCCTGTATGGATATTAAAAATAAGTAAAAATTGAGCTAGGGCATCAAGATAGTTAGGACTAGACTTAATGGTATCTGGTTCCGGGATAAGAGCAGGTGTGATTACCATATAACCCATTACCTGTTTAGGGAGTAAAAACAGAAGTTAGAAAGGTTAACTTTGCATAAGTTTTAGTCCATATCAGAAGAATATATAGTTGGTCACCACACAATGTTCCAAATCAGCAGAATAAACCACCTTGGAGGATGGCATTTTTCAGTTGGTAAATGGAACAGGACACGAAATGTTAATAAACTACGAACAGTTCCAGGGATAAATCCAGGGTTTCTTCAAGTGTTAGATGAAGATTCATAGTTCAAATTCGATGCATTCAGATTTTCCAAAGGTAGATCAAAATGTTCAGGAGGCAGCAGTATTTTCAGAGGCCTCAGCAGGGGGTGCATTAGATTGCACATTGAGTTTTACAATGGAACACAACAGTGTTCAGAGGAAAATAATCACACGGCTGCACAAAGTGTAAAAGTTTATGACAGTACTCAGTTTGTATGAGGTGCCAGCCAGGCTTGGAAAACAAGCAGTGAAGAAAATGGATTTCTTGATTGTAGATCAAATGAAGGAAAGCCTTCTTGCTGAAGTTAGGGAATTGCCCCCACCCCAGACTTGCTTCACAGTATGCATAACAATGAGCTTGATTGTAGAATATTAATTGGCTGAACCGAATACAATTTATTTAAAAATTCACAAGAGGAAGCCTAATTTTAGTTATTAGGCCAGTATTCACAAGTTGGTAAGACAAGTTGGAAGATGTCACATCTGCATAAAAGGCGATGTTCCTTTCAGGTATGACAAAGGTCAGAGTCAGTCACGATTTCAAGACCTCATGGTAAACAAGGAAAGGAGGTAGTTTCAACCTTTTCAAGATAAAAGTTCCCATCAAGATGACCAATAGAATGGACGGTTGCCAGACGATCAGAGATGGATGTTGCTGGATGAAAATGAGGTAATGACACTGTGAGAGTCACAAGCATGGCTTCCTGGATTGTGCAGGAATAAGTTTTGAAACATGCAGCAATACTGGTGTGTGTGGTGACATATCCAAGGTTCCTTGCCATTGACAAGGGAATTGTGCTAGATTCAAATAAACAGTTGTTAACACATGCAATAGTAGTGCATAATGTGGCAATGCCACTGACCCATACGTCTGTCATGTATGAGATCAAGGATATGCCCTAATTCCAGATCCCGGAAGAGACAACCAAAGGGTTGTAAGAACATAATGGCTGTAGGCAGTGCTAAAGACTTTCCTAGCTATGTGATGTTCATCTGCTTCCTTAATGTAAGCAGAAGTTAATTCATTAACATGAACATTTATCAGGTCAAACCCCTTCACAATATCCTTAATATTGTAAATGTAAATCACTCTTTGAGAAAAATCATATATACCATGCAATGGGGCGGGGTATGATATTATATTTCATATTATCATGAACCTTTAATATATGTGCTTGAATAATGTCTATGTCAGCCCTATTTCAAACAGCTATGTCAGAGCCAAGCAGGCCTGAGTCTAAACCTGTTTTTTTTTTTTTAAATAAATAAACCACGCCTAGTGCATTTGGATAGGTTTACAGTTATTAAGAAGTACCACTAGCAGTCAGAATGTGAAAATCCTGTGTGTGTGTGGTGCTATCAGTCCTAGTGTAGGGGGACGTTACTGAGTACCTGGTATGCCGCCAGGGTAGCCAATCACATCATTATTTAAAAAAACAAAGTGCGAAATGTTTGTTGTGAAACATATAACAAATCATTCCAAGTTTAAAAGGGTAAGATTTAAAAATCACTGGGATGTGCATGAACTGCATATTAACTAGGATACCTGGTTGGTAAGTGGCTATTAGATCAGTGGGTGGTCCAGGGTTCTGTTTTGGGCACTCCGTATTAAGTGCCACAAATTATGGGGCATCGTAGGGTAAAACCTTTAAGGTGTAATGACTTTTATTGCCATATAAATTTGGATGCAAAATTTCTGACTATCAATAAAATGTAAACAGGGGTCCAGAACAACTCTAGCTGGTAAGATTGATCTGAAGCAATGATCATAACATTCAGTAGGGCCTCACTACCCTTCTGGATGATGAACATGTCTTTTAGGACTTTAGTGTGAATTCCACAGGATGCAATTAAATCATGTGGGCTTGTAAGGTACTCTGCCTCAACAATCTGTTTAGGTTTAGGTCACTTGTTCTAATCTGCAATAAGATGTGCAGTTTGGGCTTGTAAGAAGACCCATACTTTAAAAAAAATAATAATAATAATAAGCATAAAAGGAAGCATCTCTCTCTCTCTGGAACCTAAAAGGAATGAGAAAAGAAAAACACAGTTTAGTACTATTCCGCCCCTTGGGGTATGGAAAAGTAATTTAATCTCCTTTAAATAGGTTCATTTGATTGGCATGAGCCCAACTGAAGAGCTCACATCAGGGGACTGCAGGATTCACAGAGGGTCTGTAAGAGGTAAAGCCTCTCTCCTTCCAGCTTACTTTCTGCAGGGGTGTTACCCCGTCAACGCTCTCCTTCCAGTTTCTAAGCGTCCACTTTCCCATTTGGAGCTTATAGTTTGACCACTAGGGGTTGCTGCAGTGCTCCTCCAGGCACCACTCTGTTCACTCTCTTCATCTCCACTCCTCCACTTTCTATTTGCAACTAATATTGGTTTCTGACCACTAGGAATCACTATAGTGCCCTTCCTAGCCCGTTTCTGCCTTTCTCACACCACGCTGTTTTCCCTCCTAATCTCTACTCCTCCCCACTGTCTTACTACTAAACCCCCTTTCCCACAGTTTGCTACTGTCTCCCTGCAGGTCTCAAACCCTGTACCATTGACTCCAAAGTCAGCAGCTCTACCACTAAGCCAACGAGTCAGGCTATTTACTCTCTCTGTTTTAAAGCTCTTAAAGCTTTTGGCTCCATAGTCTGCTAAAAATAAATACTTTTCTTCTGTCGCACTGCAGGTCTCAAACCCTGTACTCTTGACACCAAAGTCAGCAGCTCTACCACTAAGCCAAGAAGCCAAGCTAATTTCTCTTGGTTTTTTAAAGCTCTTGGCTTCCCCCCAACCACTTTGTTCTGCTACCTAGGCACCAAGTATGTTCACTTCCACTTTATGTGCCTCATCTTCATAAGCATCCAGAGGCTCACCTCCCACCAGCCAGACCTCACCCCATGCCCTTTGTGGACTGCACCCTTGTATCTCTCTGGAGTAACTCGTTCCCCCCCACCCTGTCAGTGCACCCTGGACCCCTGTATCCACCCCCTAGCTGACCTCCCAACCCCGCCACCCACCCTGACTCCCCATGGCTCCACCTCCTTTGTGTCTTCCCGACCATCCAAACCCTGCCCATCCCTTGCTCCCCTATGGCCTCCCCCTCCTCTCTACGTACTCCCAAAAAGTTAACAAGCTGCCACCCTATAGCTAGAACCTTGGTCATTCTATTACTCCTCTCTGGTAATATCCACCCTAATCCAGGCCCTGCCCCCACCAGTCCACCAACTAGGTCCAATGGACTCTGCATTGCCTCTTTGAACATATGCAGCCTGTTGAAAAAATCTGCTGCCATTCAGTGCTGGGTCATACTACACCAACCAGACATCATAACCCTAGTAGAAACCTGGCTAACTAAGTCCACCCCGGACTCCTTTGTCTCTCTTCCTGGCTATACCCTATATCGCGAGGATCAAGCAGGTAAACGCAGAGGTGGTTGTGCGATCTATACTCGTGACACCATCATTGGCCATGCGCTCCCTGCCCCCAAGCTTGTTAATGGTGAACAGGCCCTTACCCTCAAACTTACCCCGAACCCCTCCAAGAGCTCACTCTATCTCACGGTCTCCTACGTACCCCCAAGGAATCAGAACCCAGCGATATCATCTCTCTCTAAATATCTCTCCTCCCTCCCCCATAAAGCACAACAAATCCTAATCGGGGACCTCAACGTGAACTGGCTCAGTCCATCTGCCTTACCAATAAGAGATACCTTCGCTGCCGTAGACCCTGACCCAACTCGTCTCCCAACCCACTAGACGTAACCAAACTACAGAAACCTGCACCCTCCTAAACGTCATTGTCACCACCCACCCCCAAAAGATTCAGGACATTCAAGTCCTCCCGGACTCCTTAAGTGACCACTCCCCTCTCCTATTCCTCTGGTCTTTTCCCACCACCAAACCTGTAGCTCAAACCACACTCTGCTGGCGTCTCAGCCCAGGTGGACTGAAAAAACGCAAACAGTTCCTCGCTCAGGTTGACTGGTCCCCCATCCATCATGCATCCAACATTGATGCTGCCCTCGACCTCTTCTCACAAGCCTTTAACAAGGCCTGTGATCTTTTTGCACCCTTCACCAAAATCCACTCCAAAAAGTATAACGTGCCTTGGGTCACCCCTGCCCTACTCCAAATGCTCAGGGATAGGGATGACCTCTGGCACCTAGCCACCAAGACCAGCCGGACGGATGACAGGCATACAACTCGGCACGTAACAGATGCATGTGGGCCATCTGTAAAGCCAAGGCAGACCACTACCAGGCCACCCTCACCTCCTCATGGGGGTGTGCCCAGAACTTCTGGGACAATATAAAAGAGATAAACGGGAAACTGCGCTCCCCCCCCATCCCAGCTTACAGTTGAAGGCTCCACTTTACTGACCCTACTGACATTGCCAACTGCCTTAACTCCTCCTTTACGGACCTTAGCCCTGTCCTCCCTAGTAACTTTTTCGACCCTACCCCAGACCCGTCGCCCCCAGTTCTTCAATGCTCCTGGTTCTATCTATGCAAAATATCGGTCCAGGAAGCCAGACCTCTCCTGCTTAAAGCACTAAACAGCAACAGTCCTAGCAACTACTCCCTGGATCAAAAATACTCCGGCTGGTCCTGGATGATGTCCTGGTCCCACTCACTGGCCTACTAAACCAGTCCCTCTGTCTGGGGCAATTCCCCACAGCGTGGAAAACAGCTATAGTCACACCTATTCACAAAGGGGGTGACAGGTCCACCCCCAGCAACTATCGTCCAATCTCCATCCTTACCCCCTCTCCAAAGCCTTAGAAAAAGTTGTGGCCACTCAACTCATCGAATATCTGGCAAAATATGACATTCTATGCCTGGAACAGCATGGCTTCCACGCTGGTCACAGCACAAGTACAGCATTAATGGAGTTCTCCAACTTCCTGGACTCCGGCTCCCTAGCAGGAGCAGTGTTCATTGACCTCTCTAAGGCCTTTGACACGGTCTCCCACCCCCTCCTACTAAATGCCCTCAACCATACAGGTTTCTCCACAGGCCCCCTCGCCTGGAGCACAAGTTACCCATCAGCCTGCTCCCAGCGTGTCAAAAACAATGGGATACTCTCGGAAACCCGTTCCATCCACTCAAGGGTTCCTCCCCAGGGCTCTATCTTGGGCCCACTACTCTTTAGCCTCTACCTAAACACCCTGCCCAGTGCCTGTTCTGCCAATATTCTCCTATATGTCGATGACACCATTATTTATGCCACTCACAGGAATTCCACCTCCCTTCAAGACTCCCTCCAACACTCCTTCAATGATGCAGAGAACTGGTTTAAGGAGAGCAGACTAGTCATTAACCTCAGAAAACCCAAGTCAATGGTTTTTGCCCACCACCAGAACAAAGCTTGCAACAACTCCCTCCAAATCCTCCCCAGCAATCTACAACCGCTTGAACAAGTTTATTCTTACAAATACCTTGGGATCACCTTCAACTCAGCCCTCACCTTTCATGCCCACATTACAGCCCTTGCATCCATCGCTAACTCACGATTTGGCATTCTCTACTGTCACAAGGACTGCCTCCCACCTGATGCTCTCAGGCTTGCCATTACATCCTCAGTAATGTCCCTTGTGGATTACAGGCTACTGGTCTATGGTGCTGCTGACTCCACGGCCCTCAACAAGATTTGACTCACCCTAAACAAGGCTTGCAAACTAGTGACCAATGCCCCAGGCTCACCCACACTTGTCAGCTTTGTGGCATGGCCAAACTCCTTAACCTCGATGAATGTCTCTGCTATCAAACTTGCCTTCTAACTAAGAAAATTCTGCTCGTGCTCCTCCCCCGTCCTGCCTCCGTCCAACTTACACCCTCCACAGTCTCTACCCGAACCGCTGGCAAAGTCAACCTACTAGTACCCAGAACTAGGACCACCCAGGCACAGAGGTCGTTCAGCTACAGAGCCCCATCCTGATTCAACTTGCTCCCCGCAGCCATCTCCAACACTACCAAAATTGCCCCCCTTCAAAACTGCCCTTCGGAACCTACTGTTCAACACCCACTGCTGCACCTGTCTCTAACAGATGCTCTGCTACTCTCAAGACACTACTGACATAGCCCTCTGGGCAGAACTTCCCACCTCACCCCCTCCCCCACTCCCTCATGACCTCCCTTCCCACCGCTGGTACCTACTGGTACTAAATCTGAAATGTTTCTAATTATTCACTGTGTTCTAGCAACTATGTAAAACTATGTTATTCTGTATGATTGTATTCTGTAAGTGACAAGGTACCTTTGTAAACAAGCCCATGGCTCAAAGGTTGTAAATCCGATTGTACAATAAATAAATGACTGTTATTGTGAGGCAGTCTAACTTGGTAGACTGCTGGACTGAGTTTGTTTACAATGGGATAAGGCCTATTGTTGGGCCTTGTCCACACACTGTACAGCAAACGAGTGTATCTTTTGGATGTCTTGTTTGAGATATTAAACATATTTATCTACTGATGCTCCATCAGCAGTGGCAGTACACAGGTCCAGAAGCAAATGTTCTGGGAGTCTCATGGACTGTCCAGTCAGGGTTTCAAAAATGGGGTACACTGTGTACCTGCAGAGGGTGTTCCTCTTATTACCATAAGGATTAAAGGCAATAATGAATCCAAGTTCTTTGGGGTTTTTTCTGAACAAGTTTATTATTTACGGGAGTGCACCTCCGTGGAGATATTTAAGAAAGACTTGAAATCATATTTATGCAGAATGGCCTTCTTGGATAGCTAAGTTAATTTTAATATGATTGGAATTTTATCATAATTTATTATGCTTTTATGATGTATTTTATATGTTTTGAAGTCTTGTATTGGAATTTGAATCTATGATCTTAATTTGTTCAGCGCCTTGATACACTGAAAGGCGCTATATAAATAAAATTATTATTATTATAACATAACTTTGATCTGCCTGTTGGCCCATTCCACCTGTCCAGATGACTGTGGGTGGTATGGGATATGAAACTTGTTTTACCCATAATAAATCCAGAATTTTCTGCATTACTTTGGCTATAAAGTCGGCTCCCTGTAATCAGAATTTACCTTTAGGGGTAAAGCCCTACCTGGTAAATAGCTGGTTTACCAAAACATTTGCAGTCAATCTGGATGTTGTTCCAGGGGCCTGATTGCCCCTGGGGTAACAATGTATTTTTCCTAGCTGGTATAGGATTGTTCTGTGCACAGATCAAATAGACACTAATGTAGTGTTCTACATCATTTCTCATGTGCGTGGCCACCAGACAGAGGATGTCAGTCTGTCTAGGGTTTTTATGGACTCCCTGGTGTCCACCAGTTTGAGTATAAGGGCTTATTTCTGGAAGTTATTCCTCAGTTCCTTTATTAAGGAGCCTATTTACTGCCTTCAAATGAGGGTCTTTCTTTTGGAGCATAAGGTTCACATTTTACAACATGCTCGAACCTTATGAATGTACAGTTTATATTTAAACTGGTTCGGTTAGGGTTGTACACAAACAAGTCTCTGTATTTCACAGAGGAAGTATTTCTGGAAGTTTGTTTTCTTCCAAAGAAATTCAGTCAGAGAGAATTATACCCAATTAGAAACTGTAATAAAACAAAAAAGTTTCTGCAGCACTTTTGTAATTAGATCAAGGCTATTTCTTAAAGCGTGCAGAACTTAATCCTCTCGTGGAGTGCCGGAATCATGTTTCGCAAGGAAAAATCTTTGTATTCCTCTCTTAACACAAGCTGTGTTTTTCTCAAGGACTTTCCAGCTCTCTAAACCATCCACAAACATTTGTGGAAATAAGGAGACTCTTCGCCTCCTTGCTTTACATTTTTTTCTTGCCAGACGTGTTTTAACAATGCCTGTGAATTGTACATAAATGATGATGCACATTCTGTCATTACTAGGATGTACAATACGAATTCCAAACCCTGCTATCTGACCCTCGTTGGTATGTGTGGCTCAGTCATCAGTCAAAACATGACAGACAGTGGTGTCTGTTAACACTTTCTGAGGCTCTGTCAGAAAGGGCCCTGGGACAGGTTGGTCAGGGGGTTGGAGTGAACAATCATGAATCTCTCCTGCAAACTGTAGGCCATGAGCCAACAAGGATGAAGATTTGATAGGAAGGACAGTGATGTCATAATCCTGTAAAACGAGAGACCAGTGTGTAAGTCTGGCATTGGATACAGAGCCATTTTTTACTCTGTCTGACAACAGAAAGTTAGTTGGCAAATGATTGGAATGCAGCACAATGGGTGCATATCCAATGATGTACATAAAGTATCTCACTGCCCAGTATGTAGCCAAAAGATTCCTTTCACAAAGGTTGTATTTCAGCTCCACTGGGGAGAGCATCTGGGATGCAGAAGCAATAGGTCTGATGTGTCCATTGTATGTTTGGGCTAAAACTGCTGAGATTGCTATATCTGACGTGCCAGTTTCAAAATACTAATAATACCCTAAACCTGGTTTAGGATTAACAAATACTGGGACCATGGTTAGTGATCCCAAAATAAAAGAATTATATCAGTATTAGGATACCTTTAACCTTCTTGTCAGAAGTGCCTGCTATTGTTTGTGCTGGGAATAACCCAGACTGTTCCTGACTTGTGTCTGCTATTGCAGTCACAGTATGGGATGATCCAGCTGTCATTGGTGGTGGAGGTTCTGCATCATGTGCTGGTAGTGCCGGAACTATCAGGGGGTGCCTGCACAAGGGACAAAAGTGGTGTGCAAGCTGCATGTAGTTCTCCAGCTATGGATTGTGGTTCAGCAGCCATCAGGGGTGGAGAAAGTAGTGCTGAAACAGCTGTCAGCTCAGGTTTAGAAATCAAACCTGTAACCTCCCCCCCCCCCATGTGGCCTGTGATGCTGAAAATATCACAGCCACGGGGCTTTCACAATCAGGGTTTTTCCCTCCCTCATCAAATGTAAAGTGGGTCTCCCCACCGGAAGGTTGCTGGACAGTAGCAGCATTGTTTTTAATGTTACAGCTTAAGGTATTAACGCACTGCATACGCCCAATGATGTTAGGGTTGGAAACAACAGCACATTTAGTCTTCTCAGGGGAAAGCTGATGTTAAACTACATAGGGAAGAATCACAATATTTCATGTAATTAGCCACAATGTGTTCCTTAACCAAGGATGCTCTAGTATAGTAAACATTGCTAGCAGCAGCTGCTGCTTCTGCAGCATCAGACACTGACTTCATGACAGATTGCGTACCAACCTCATTCAAAAGTACATCAACATCATTTTTAATGAGAATCTTCTGTCCCTCAGAAACACTAGTCTTACTGATAACATTACAAATCATGCTAAAAACCTCCAGTATGTTTTGTTTGGTTATGGAAGCAATCACAGGTCCCTGTGACTGCATGCTCCAACCTCCGTCATGTGATGGTTGGCCATTTTGGATTACCTCATGGGCATCATGGTTTACTGTGTTATGACCATCATCACATGACCATGAGCGGCCATCTTGAGGATGGTATGGGGATGCAACCTGATGACGTGTGTCCACCATTTTGAGACTAACAATTCTCCATTTTGTAAATCACAGAAAAACAAGTGGCTAGCCTTTGTTCTAGTCCACCCCACAGCATACTGTGAGTGTTCAAAATCAAACTCTTCCACATCAGAAGAAGCAAGGTCTATGGGCATTAAGGTAGTATGCCCTGCCAATACCTCTGGCTGATGGCGTAAGTTCACCATATCTGACTTTTTACTCCTACATTCTAACTGCTCAGATACAGGAGTTAGCACGCTGTACAGTGCCTTGTTTTCAGATTGTAAGTCATTCTCATCTTGTAAAACTTGCCTGTTATCAACAGAAGCTGTGCCACAGTTTAGAATCAAAACATTCATTTCAAGTCTGCAATAACCAAAACATAATGAATCACAATGCTCAGTCAAGGTCTGGTGTTGAAATACCGGCACGTTAACTCTTTCAATAATTACTTCAGACTTTTTATCCCCAAGTTCCTTGTTTTCAAAATGTAAGGAATCTGTGTTATTAGCCAGAATACCATTCGTTTGAAAACCTTTTTTCTAATAAGTTTTGCCTTTTTAGCGTCATCTCTTAAGGCATGCAGGTCTTGGCTACTTCCATCCTTAAAGAGAAACTAATTTTCTTGATGGAGGGACTGCAGCTGAGACTGCAGTCCATCTATACTTTCTTTATGAGAATCCTTTTTCAGTCTAATTTCCTGCTTGCAAGCAGCATTCTCCATTTTACAAGCACCATACTCAGATTCCAAAGCAGATAGTTTATTTAGAACAGCATCAAAGCATTTAAACAACATTGCAATTAATAATCCTTCAGGATCAACATTTTTGGTACCATGTTTCAATTCCCTATAATGGGCAATGATTTCCCTGAAAGGGCTACCACTGAATTTTGCTACCTCAGCAAAATCAGACCAACCACCATAGGCAGTTAGGTATGTTAAGGCGTCCAGTCTCAACTCAGTACTGATATTTCAGACATGTCTGTTAAGACAAGAAACCCTTAGCTGTCTGTGGATCAAAAACTTTGTTTGCAACCAAAGTTCATGACAGGGCACAAACAGCCTTTGGCGTATGTGGACTCCTAGATGAGTAAAGACCCATTAGGATTTGAAACCACAAATGAGAGCAGTCTATCTGTTCAGATCCCTTTACAGCTGTGTGTTCTCACAGAGAAAGACGAGGGAAAAACAAAAATAAAACAACTCATTACACAGCGACTGAATATCTGGAAAGTTTGTTTTGTCTGCACTGTGGAACACACGACAGGCCGAAGATTTAAACAGAAGACACTCTCAGCTGCTTGTTACTGTGGATTTTTCACCCAGTGTTTTAATGTACAGAGGAAATTAAAATGTAACTTTGGCAAACACCCAGACTCCATTTGCGGTCACCATTTTATGTTGCCTAAACACTCTTAGTGTGTAGAGTAAATAATAATAATAATACTAATAATACAGATTCTTATATCTTTGGAGTTTGCCAAGAAACATTTATAAACAAGCAAGAGTACTAATAAATGTCTATTACACTACTTACGCTAAGCATGTGACAAAGAAAATCACAAGGGAGATGAGTTTCTCACCACGCTCCTGAAGAATGTACATAATCTGCAGTATTTCTAGGATCTTAGGTTCTCCAAGATCTTGTTCTCTCTCCTATTGCGGAGCTAGGATACACAGACTTATACACTACAGATAACAGTATAGAAACAGAGATTACCTCATAGTTATAGATATGAGAAACAATATGTATTGGTCCTAAGTCATTCTCCATTGGATGATGACTTAGGAGACAGAATTACTAATGAGTATCATATAAGATATAGAATATGGTTCGGTTAGCATTATAGCTTGGACAAAAGAAATGCTGACAGTTTCAAACTACACGTGGCATTTCTTGCCTATGTACAGTATAAGACATAACAAAGGTTTTCTCTCTGTCAGCTTGCTTAGACAAAGAAAAGTGCTGACTGGCCACTACTACATATAATTATATGAGAATATATATAGTGTATAAAATAATCACTGATGACCCCCCAGAGTCATCTTATCAGTGATTAGGTAGATTATATATGGAATATATGCAAAAGACAAACATAATGCATTATAGTAAGGTATAATAATCATGCATGATCTAATCTTATGAAGGATGTAAACATTAGGAAATATTAGCAGCAAAGCACATTCCTGGCACTCATGCTTATATGATGGATGCCCAAATCTACATGTTAGTGCAAAATAGCAGTATCACAGTATAATAGACCAGAAATACAGTATAATGTGTATGTGGGATAATAGGGGTCATAACCCAGGCGCAACAATGTTACAAGAGCATTATGCCACTCCATAGGAGTGTTCTGCTGTGGAATTAATGCATGGTCACATTGTTGTAGGCACAACCATGCATTAATTACACAGTAGTACACTCCTTTGTCATGGCTTAATGCTTACACATTTCTTACTCTATACACTATAAAAAATACTGGTTCGGAAAAACCATGACCAACCAGCCTGTGCTGCCGCCTTGAGGTTGGAATTCCTACTGACCTCTCGAGCTTCGCTGTCAAGGTCAATTAGAATCTGAACCTCTTGGTGGCAGAACAGGCTGGTTGCACATTGTTGCCCAACCACTATGCTCTGTAGTAATGTATATTACCACACCACAGCACATAGTGTAGGGTAGACAAACCACTACAGGAAAAACATATAGGTACTTTGTGGTTCCCTACCAAACTAAAGTGCTCTCTCTCCTTGCATTGCAGAACACAGACATCTGGAATCAATTACTTAATCCATCTGAAAACACAAGTTAGCCCCTAATGCAGGGGTTAACTCCTTCACTGCTGTAAACTTATTAAAATCCACTCGAAAAGTTAAAATAAAGGCAATTCAAATGAATCAAATGTAGTACATGAAACAAAAAACTTAGAATGTATTATGTACTCATGAAATAATGCCATCCCGGGGATATAAGAGGTCATAAATCCACACACCCTTTGAGCTCACAGTTTAGCCCTCATTAGACCCCATCAATTGCATTATTTCCATGTACATTACACGTCCCTAGCATTTATTCTATGTGTAACACCTGATATTTTCCCTCCCCCCAAAATGTGAAATGTTGATCCCTGCTCACTGCTAATAAAAAAAAACATAGCAACCTCCCTTGATCTATATATTGCAAATATCTACAAATGAAAAACTACATAAAACTCAAAGTGTAAGATCATCTCAGGGTTCTTGTGACTACTGTATATAAAACACTCAGTGTTGTGGTTTACTATGCCACCAGAACCCCTCAATGAAACTAAAACCTGACTGCTCAGGATTTTCCATGTGTTATCGTCTTTATAGTATGTACCAAGCCACAAAGTTATGGATGTGTTCAATTTCTACTGATGCTTTTGCAAGTTTGTACGGATTCCCATGCCAATAAGATGTTGAAACTCAAGCATCTATCCATAAGCAGGACATCTAAATAAATGACCTCCCAATAAACACAGCTTCTGCAAAAGATTCCCTCTCATGAAATTACATATTCATTTTTATACAGCATGAGTGGAGATAAAAATGTAACTCAGTGTCCCCCCCAAGATACTAGACTGTTTTACTTGTATGTATTAGAAGTGTTTTCTGCAGTGTGTTTACATTTTTTAACAGCAGTCTTTTAAATAGAATACTATGTACTGTAATGGGTTTACTTTTGTTATCACTCTTGGCAGCAAATGTTTAAAACTTTCAGGTTTTCCCTGACACCACTTTCATCACACTGGGCAAAGGTGCCAAGTGGAAGGAACTCTGGCAGCAGCATAAGCCACACTGGAATGCTGTAGTAGGGGGATCAGTTGCTCACTCAGAACTTTGAGTTAGTCTGACGGAGGAGAGCTTCAGTGAGAAGCCTCCAACCCTCTCCTGTCCTGTTCTGGTCCCTAGTTCAGTCCCGGAGTAGCTGATCATCGAGCACTGGTGGTAGCCTTCTCCAGTGGCGTGCTCCAGTATGGGTTGAAGGGCTTTTTCACACCTGGTCATGGGGACCATGAGTAAAATGTGGGAAACATCCCTGAACTGTGAGAAACCTTTTCTTTGTGTGGCAGCCCAAAGCTGACTCCTCCAAGATGGCCCCGATGGGTATGCCTGTGAGGGTTTTGGAGGGACTAAACTCCAGTTGTCTGACAGAATGTCTGAAAGATAACAGTCCATGTCGTGCCTCACTGGCACACGCCAGATGGAACACCCTGACTGGAAAAGGAATAGTATGTTCTCTGACCAGAAGACAGGGGTGTTGAAATACAAACTTTTAGGACTTGCCCAGCCATGACTGGAGCTGAATTTTCACTTGCCCCTATTCATTATAATGAAATTAGTTTTCTTTTTGTACTTGCCCTTCAAGGAAATTTACTTGCCCTGGACAGGGGGCAATAGGATTTGCACACCCCTGCCAGAAGATGGAGAACAGCTTATGTGCTACAAGTCAAAATGTATGGTTTCAGACAAAAAGTGTTCTCAGTATGGGACCAGCTGCCTCTTACAGTGTTTCTGCCTGTGTGGAAAAAAAAAACGTACTTTGAGAACCCAAGTGTTCAAAAGCTTTGAGGACATGCTCTGTCCTGGCTCTGATCCCAGAAGAGGGAAGGACAAGAGACTTTTACTTGATCCCTAACTCATGGACCTTCTTGGACTTTTGTGTAACAGTGCAATAGACTGTGTACTCTTTGTATTTTAGAACATGCAGCTCCCAGCAGGCAAAACATTTATTTTCTGCCTTGTGTACACAACAAACCTGGTACTTGATCCTAGCTAAAGAAGAGGACACTTGTGAATACTGTGTTTTACTGGTGCGCCACCATGACTGCACAAATCCCCATATCCAGTGGCATGGCCAACCCCAGTTCCCAGGTTAAATACACAAAACATTTCTAAATCCCCCTTGAGAGCCAAGGGTTGAGAAAGCAACCCCTAGTTTTGGGGGGGGGGGGTGTCAGCAGCAAGGAAGGCCGACACTGTAAGGTCAGGTTACAAAAATGAGAAGCTAACACATGATACCTTTGTATCCAATATCAAAATATGATATTTTTACATTTTTACGACTATAACTGATATTGTGAAGGTTAGGCTCATGAAACAATGGAATAATGAGCTATTCAGAGAGCAGCTCTCACAATGCTGAAGACATCAAAATAGCACTGTACAGCACTGAAGCCAGAAGTTGAAACAGTAGTAGGTTTAACTTCAACGAATGCAGTTCCAGGTTCAGGGCTCGAAATTCCCACAGAAATGGTGTTCCGTACACACCAAAAAACTAGCACGGAACACCAGATTCTGCCCCCGGTAAACCACGGTGTACACTGCTTTAAGGAGTGATGTTCGAGCAACCGCCATGCACCCGTATCCGTTTTTTTTTTTCCCCTCCCATTTCGGCTCCGGAGACTGTTTGGCACCTTCTAAGATGCTCTAGCCAACCAGAATGCTGCATTTTATCTGCCTAGCCCAACACGGATCGAAATCTCGCGTTCACTGGCGAGATTTCAGTCTTGGGCTGAGCCATTGCACACTTGCTTTCCCTCACTCCCGGGGCGCAACCATGCTGACAGGACTCTCTCGCTCCAGGCTCCTCTCTCCGGACATCACTGCAGCTCCCGGTCTGGTAAATTGGGGGGCTGACTGAAACGGGAGGGTGCAGGGAATGAACAGTACAGTCACTATTGGGAGGGAGGGTGGATATGGGAGACAAAATGATTTTCTGCGACATTTTGAGTGTCGGTGAGCTTAGGAAACAGTCAGGGGGGGTCTGGAATAATGGAGGGCAGATTTTGCAGACTAGTCAGCTTTCATTAGACAGACTGCCTAAAAAAGGAGAAATAAACGAAAAAGGCCGACAAGGGAAAACGTTTACAGGGAGGATGCTGCCAAAAAAACAAAGGGCACAGATTTCCTGGCACAGAACAAGGGAAAACCAATTGCCTGACAGTACTCGGGCATACGTTCCAGCCCAGAGATAGATTAATTGCCCAGTTTCACTCAGGGAGGGGCACTGTGCCACAAAATAACAGGCAATCATGCCCTAATGTCCCTGATTTGGTGAGGCACAAAAGGCTGATGTTTTCCCTTGGTACCCCCCAAAGAAAGACACCAGGCTCTTTTAAATTTTTTATTGAGGTAAAAAAAAACCCACATTAGGCTGTAACATTTCACTGAAGCTTTATTTGTGCAGCTCATTTTCTTTTCTGGGCAGACTTCACCCTGTGGGGGAAAAACACTAAGATTCTGGGCAATTGGCCAAGAAGAATTGAGGACAAACTTAACAAAACCTCGACACTGACTCACTCCCATCTGCGGTTGAATCTGTAACACAGCAAAAAACCCCAGGGCTAAAAATAAATTGTGATCATATATCTGCTTGACACTCACTGCATATCTCGATTGCTGCAGGGCCCCATTCTCTCTGGGGTGGATTTATCCCAGTTAGTTCTGCATCCACTGCCCCTTGCCTGTTTGGTCAGGGCATGGTTCTTTGCTGGCAAATTATAAGAAATTGCCAGAACTGCCAAGATGTGGCATTTTTGGAATGGAGTAAAGAACCCTAAGACCATAGCAGCAAAAAAGGAGGCTCTTAGAAAAAAGGAGAGAGATGCTGCTTTGACAAAAGTAAACGAGTGCATATTTTTCAAGAACACTGGGTAACAAAGTACACTTGGGTTGAGCTTGACCCTGAGAAAAACATAATGTTTTGTAAAGCATGTAGGAAATTCCCAGACAGTGCAGACACAACATCAGCAATTTATGAAGGGGGCTGCAATGATTTCACTGAGCAGTCTTTACAAAAACATGCCAAGTCTAAGAAGCACTCCCTCGCTGATGCCAGATTTGTAGACGAATCCCAGCAGGCATCTGCTGCTGACAGAGCAATCGAAATGCTCAATTCCAATGTGGCACATCATGTGCAGATCTTAATTCGAAATGCACATGCCTTGGCCAAACATGCTAGGCCATATACAGACTTCCAGTGGATGTGTGACCTTGACAAATGTAAAGGGGTTGATATTGGGGGGAAACCGATCACAATGACAAATCATGGTGCATGTTCATTAGTAATATCACTGAGGTGGAACGTAAGGAGCTGGTGAAGAATGCAGACTTCATGTCCGTAATGATAGATGGTGCTACAGATTCCAGTATAAAAGAACAGGAAATAATTTACATAAGAATAGTACACAAGGGGGTGCCAGGTGTTTTTTCTGTGTCCCTGGAAAATCCACACAAAGCTGATGCAGGATCAATCACGGCATGCATCGATCAGGCCATGCTGTCACAGCCAGAGTCAGCAGAGTGGAAAAACAAACTGGTAGGGCTTACCACCAATGGGGCAGCAGTGATGACCGGTAGAAGGGGGGGGGGGTGGCCACAATACTGAAAAAGGATCATCCTCATCTAGTCACAATCCACTGCAATGCACACAGGCTGGAGTTAGCCCTGAAGGATGTCTTAAAAAACATCATGTATCATAAAACAATAGACCAATTACTGCTGGGGATCTATCTGTTTTTATCAGTTTTCACCACTAAACCGTAAAAATCTGACAGAGTCCTGTCAGGCAGCGGGAGTAAGATGCCTTATTCCAACCAGAGTGGGAGGAACCAGATGGGCACAACACACATTAACCGCACTGAAAGTGCTCATCACAGACTACCCCGGGATCTTGCTGCACTTCCAACAGGTATGTACTGTCCCAGACTACATTTTAAGCACAGTCTAGATTTGTTTTAAAATTGGAACCACTAAAGCAACAGCTTGTGCCATTTTATGTCTTCTCAGATGCAACTTGGCGGATCCCAAGGGGACCAAACAGCGAAGGCCAAGGGCTACCTGAAGATCATGCAGACTTGGAGATGTCTATGCTACATTCACCTGATGGCAGACATCCTGGAAGAGTTCACAAAAGTCAGCCTGCTTCTTCAAGCAAATGATACTTCAGTGGGAGAGGTGTCTGAATCACTTCAGGACCTGAAGGACTGTCTTGTAAAGAAGAAAACAAGGTCATTTTTGTTTCCAGATTGGTTAGCTAAAAAGAAAAGTATTTTCCCCTCCACCCTAACCAGAAAAAAAAATGTATCTCTGTCAGGACAAGTTAGATCAGGCCAGGAGGATAAGTCTGTGTTTTTCATTTTGTTCTTGTTTTCTAGACCTGGAAAGCACTTGCGAAATCTGGATGCATTGGAGGGACCTAAATTCCATGGACACACCCTATCTCTTGACGAAGCGGACCAGTTTTCCGTTGACAGAGACACACTACTGACAGCCATGATCCTAAATGTCACAAACAGGATTGAAGACATGCACCAGCCAGACTCCATTATGGTGGCCATGAACCACATTGTGAACTTTAAACAGTGGCCAACAAGCCATGTGACTTGACAGGTGTGTTAGGGTGGGAAAATAACTCTGACTGGGTGGCACTCAGAGAATCATCTTTAGCTTAGCAAGGTGGTAGGTGATACAGTTTTTTCAAATTTGTTTCAGATTATGCAGAGGATGCAGTAACTGGTGTCGTAGAGGATTTCAGACCAGTCCTCACAGAACAGAACATAGATCCAGACATGTGTGTAGCAGAGTGGACCAAACTAAAAAAAAATCACATAAAGAGAAAGTGATTTTTCTTCTTCTACCACTAACAATCAGCAAATTCTCAATACTGTCAGGCTGCAGATCAGGTCAGGGTATTACATGTTAGCCGCCCCCCCAAAAAAAAAAGGGTACACCAATGCTGTAGAAGCAAAGTGGCCAGATATTCATCAGGCTTGCCAAGACAAATGCCACAACATTTTGGGATTAGTAACCTTAATTCGTACTCTATCAGTAAGTACAGCTGTTTGTGAATGTGGGTTTAGCCTAATGAAAAGAATAAATCCGATTGGCAAAGTTCATTAGGAAAGGACAGTCTCATAAACTTAATAAGGATCTTGTTACATACACCACGTGAACAGGAATTTGATCCAGTTCCAGTCATTGAGTACTGGTTAAAACGTGGTAGACAGAAAAAAAGGTCTTCTTTGCAGCCATATGGTCCACGGAACAAAAAACAAAGCAATGAGCAGGAGGAAGAAGAGGCAGACAGCTCAGACTCAGAAGTAGATTTAGATGAATCTTTCATATCTGAAACTTATTCTGAAAAAATTTTGTCTGATGATGATTCTCATGTTATAACTGATGAAGAACTTGAATGTACTCCCATGTCAGTGTTGTGCCCTAGTACTAATAGTTCGCAGGAAACTGTTAATTGTTGGGGGGGGGGGGGTTCTTGCATCACTGAGTACAATCGTGATGATGACATGAATCTGTTGGGATCATGTCCTCCACATTTAAGGTTTGGCCTTCCTTTGCCACCCAACTGTTGAGTCCTGCTTGGACTAAACGTCTTCATTTTTCCTACATATTGCTATCTGCAATCAGTTCAACTTAGTTAGTGTCACTCCAGGTTTTTTGGTGGCATTTTGCCTGGTCACAGTGCCACCAGATCTATAAGTCATGTAGGTTGATCAGTACAGTCTAATTTGTCAAATCTGTGAGCTCTCTCAGTCCTTGTTCTACTAATTTCAGTTTTGTTATAACAGACATGGCTGTGTAGACTAATGGTAACTTGTCGAGCAGCAGCACAGATAGCCAGTCCTAGCAGCACAGTCCATCAGTCAAGTACAAGTCGGTGAGGCAGCTGAAAATAACACCAATCAGGTACTGTTTTCTTACAATTAAAATGTGCCTGGAATGTAACTGAGGTAGGCAGCTGAGCACCAAGTAGTCCAGATTGGTATGTGAACAGAGTATCTTTCAGTCTTCATCATTTTTCTTCCCTTCTTAGTATAGCCGTGACTCCCTACAATAAAATAATCATGGAGAGTCCATGCACTGACAAGGAGACGTGGCTTACTGGACCACTCAGCACAGCAAAAATAAGATAACGAACAGTACAGTAACATTCTGGTCAAATTGGATTTCACGTACAAATTACAAAAATCTATCACGATTTAGGAGCAGGGTGTTTTAAATTTGTAAAATCTGGCCAACTGGTCATGTCATGGTAATAAAACTATCACGTACTGTCACGGTGCTGTAACAAATCATGTCGGATTAACTGAATCAAAAGCTTCTGTTTAAACTAGCCAGATTTTTTTGTAGCATCGTCTTGATGGGGTAGACAAAAAGATACGATCATCAACGAATGTCAGTTGCTGCTTGAACATTTCAGCTGTGCATACGTTCACTGTCACTGAAAGCAAAATGAATGGCCAGGCTTTTGTGCTGCATGTTTTGGTTAAATTGCATCACATTATTATGTAGTGTGAGTGTCTATACTCTGCCATGGATTTCAGACAGACTTTCTGTTTTTTGCTGCTTGTGAAATGAATATCAACTGTGACGA
Source organism: Neoceratodus forsteri (assembly GCA_016271365.2). Classification (NCBI taxonomy): domain Eukaryota; kingdom Metazoa; phylum Chordata; order Ceratodontiformes; family Ceratodontidae; genus Neoceratodus; species Neoceratodus forsteri. Next base: position 1,090,265,877 of record CM057456.1, read on the forward strand.
GATTGCTGTCGGTCAGTGTTGCAAAAGCGCTTTGAAAAATGTATGTAATGCCTGGCTGCTATATTCATTCTGTGCATCACTCTTTCTGTACATGCACAGGATAAAGTGGAAGTTCAACACCTTACCTACAAGGTAAAGAGAAAAGAAAATACAGAAAAATAAATGAATGGAGAATTTTTAGAACTTGTTTTTTGCCTTTTATTACGTTTTATTTAATCAGACAAGGATGTACTGGTGGTTGGTGACATTTTCTAGCAGGTATACAAAAAAAGGGCGTGGCATACCATTTTCTGGGATGGAATACCAAATCTGGGGAACTGATAATTCGTGCAGTACACCACTTTTTAAAACAAATTTCTAGCCCTGATGTTGCTCAAGTGCTGCACATCAAAATGTAATGCATAAATACAAACATACCTATTACTAAAGAACAAAGTGGATATGCAAACAAACAGATCCCATTCCAAAAGTACAGATTGATATATTACAAATTTATCCAGATTGGAAGACTTGCAGAAAAAAATATATTATTTTAAAGACAGACGCTGGTGGCATTCAGAGAGCAAGCAGACTGAATTTCTGAAGGAAGCAAGTTTCAGAGGGCAGGGACTGCCACTGCAAAAGCTTGATCTCCAGCAACTTTTAACTGGGAAAGCAGCACTTGAAAAACATCCTACCCCCTGGATCTCAATGCCATACCCGGGGGGGTGGGGGGCAGAAAATCACTGAGATCTTGGGGGGCCAGTTTGTTCAGGGCATTAGCGATAACAAAAGAACCCTGTACTCAATTCACTACCTAACTGGCCGCCAGCCCAAGACGTACAGCACTATATGGTCTGACTCCCTAGAAGAAGTCAGTAATCTTGCTGCAGGTGGTAAATATCATTACAGGGTAAACCCTTGTAGAGAGCACTGCAGTAGTCAAATCCAGAGAATACAAAGCTTGCACCATGGTACAAAGGTCATCAGCATCGAGATAGGACAGCAGCTGGCAATATTTTTGAAATGATAGAAGCAGCCCCCAAAAAGCACCTTTCTCTATTTTTTAATTCTAAAAACTTGAAACAGGGTGCTCCCTTACATCATCAGGAGCTCCTCCAGGCTGTTTGCACACTTTTTTTTTATACAACCCCCAAAGGAAGGGAAGAAATCGTAATTTGACCCCGAGGGGCTGGTCGCAATATCCATTCCCACTTCCTGACTCTCTGATCTGCCCCTACGCTCTGTTGTTTTGTGACGTCTTTATAGGTTTAGGGGGGGATGCGCTTCATTCACTTGATTTGAGCATCTTTTTCAAATATGATTTCCCAATTTTAAACTGGGTTTTGGTACCTACTGATGCTACTGCTCAACTAAACAAGGCTCTTGTTAGTTGAACCCTGGCATCAATAGGTACCAAAACCCAATTTAAAATCGGGAAATCACATTTGAAAAAGATGCTCAATTCAAGTGAATGAAGTGCGCCCCAATGCTCGCCCTGTAAAGATGGCAATAAACGTCAGAGTGCGGGGGCAGACCAGAGAGTCAGGAGGTGGAAAGGGATCATGCAACCAGGCCCTCTGAGGCAAATTACGATCCCTTCCCTTCCTCTGGGGGCTGTATAAAAAAAAATGTGCAAGCAGCCTGGAGGAGCTCTCGATGAGGTAAGGAAGCCCCATGTTTCAAGTTTTTTTAGTATTAAAAAATATTCTCTTTAACAACAGTCGACAAATTAAAGCTGAACACTTAAATCTTCAAACAAACAGCAGTTTCAAAAATAATAACCAGTAAAGTGATGTTGGCTTGACTCAAATTACACAGTTATTATCCATTGTGAGGGGCAGAACTTTCATTATTCATAGGCTCTACAATTCACAAGTTATGGTCTTGCCCTGTGACAGGGTTGAATAAGGCCCTGTCCCATTTGTTATGCTGAAAGAGTTAAATGCAAGGATTGGATCTGTTCTATCCTCTCCTTTTCTGTCTCGTGTCTGTCTGGTTGCGCAACCAAGGCCCCATCCACACTACACCGCTTGCAACCGGTAACGGATGCAATCCGTTACGGCTGCAGAGCAGTGCAGTGCGTCCACACCTCGGCGGTGTCTGTTACGGGACCGGCACCGCCAGTCCACACCTCGGGATCCAGGCGACCGTTACAGTGGCGCCCGATCCCACAATGCAGCTCGCGCTGCGCTTTGTGCCCTACGGGGACCGTTACGGCAGTCCACACTACGCCGATAGCGGTACCAAGGCGGGACGGATTCATAACCGTTGTGAAACCACCTCGTATGTGGTTTCCTGGCGATTCATGTCACCCTCCTGTAGCGTTACCAGTGTAAGCGCACGCCGTTACCGATGCGGTTTACACCCTCGGTAACGTTACAGAAGGGTTTTCGGGCTGCAGTGTGGACAGGGCCCAAATGTTCTCTCATGAGACCTAGGAACTGATCACTCTGATGACCTAGTGATTCTCTGCCTCTCGCTATCTCTCTGCCTTCACTTGCTGTTTCTGTTTCTTCTTTCCCCTTGCATATCCGCGGTTATAAAAACTTATATGAATCTTTGTGTGAAACTATGATACTGGGATCCCTTGGTTTGAAACTGTTATACTGTGGAAATGCTTGCAAAAAGCTATTTGGCATTTGGGGGTTACCTGAGATGTAGTTTGAGCTCCTCTCAGGCTTGTTTGCAAACTCTTTTTCAGAGCTGTTAGCAGTAGGCCAGCTTGGGTCCCTCTTCTATTTGCAAGCCAGCTCTGCAAAGAAACTGACAAGAACATTTTGTAAAAAACAGGATGTCTTCTTAACGAGCTCAGGATGAAAAAGTTAATTATCAGGCAAAGACTTGTTATAAAAAGAGCAGCAATCTTTTGCTGGAGAGAGACTGAAACTTGGAATCGGAGATAACCTCAGACGAAGGACTTTGTTTTCTCTGTTTGTACTGCCTTTGTAAATAGTTTTACTTAACAATTTTTAGTTTTTATTTTACTGTTATTACATGTGAACATACAAAGAAGCCAGCAGAAGAAGGCCATTTGGTCTATCTAGTCTGCTCGTATTGCAGGGTCCACAGCTTGAGCTAATGTCCCTGCCCTCCCTCCCCTCTCCTCCCATCCTCCCTACCCTTGATCCTTACCATCCCCCAGGCCTATCCCAGCCAGTTTTGAAGCTTCCCACTGTCTTCAATGAGATCACCTCTTCCGGCAGCACATTTCAAGTGTCCACCACCCTCTCCATGCTTCCTGACTTCCCTCCTAAACCTCCCCCCCCTCCAGCTTAAGACTGTACCCCCTTGGGTTATGGCTGCCACTCTGCTTAAAAAGACTCACCGGATCCACCTTATTTATCCCTTTCAAGTTCTTTAAGGTCCCAAGCAAGTCCCCCCTCTCTCTCCTGTCCTCCAATGAGTACATTTTCAGTGCCCTCAACATCTCCTTGTATGCCTTACCCTGCTGACCCGCTATCATCTTTGCAGCCCTCCTCTGGACCTTCTCCAGCAGGTTAATGTCCTTTTGAGGTGTGGGCACCAGTACTGAACTCCATACTCTGGATGTGGCTTCACCAGTGACCTGTACAAAGGTAGTATGTCCTCCTCTCCCCTACTACTGATCCCCCTAGCTATGCATCCCAGCATCTTGTCTGCCCTTGCTGCTGCTTTCTTGCACTGCATGGAGTTCTTCAGATCACTAGTGATCATCACTCCTAGGTCCTTCTTCTCCTCCTCCTCTGATACAGATACCTGGACTCCATCCTGGGATTCACAGAAACATAGAAGTTGACGGCAGATAAGGACTGCAAGGCCCATCAGTCTGCCCATTTCTTTTTCTACCTTATAAATCTGCCATCAGCCTTTGCTCTGTCAATGGTCTATCTATTTATAGTCATCCATATTGCTCCCTTATGCCTATCCCATGCTTGTTTGAAGCCCTGCACTGTATTCATATCCACCACTTCCTGAGGTAGGCCACCCCTCCAATCTCATGCTGTGTCCTCTTGTCCTGCTATTTTTCTTACATTGAAACATGTTAGACTCTTTCACTTTGTTAATGCCCTTAAGGTGTTTGAATGATTCGATCATATCATCTCTTTCACTCCTTTGTTCTAGAGTATACATATTGAGCTCTGCTAATCCATCCTATGTTTTCTGATGCAGTCCCTGCACCATTTTGGTTGCCCTTCTCTGGACTGCCTCAATTTGGTTAATGTCCTTGTGTAGGTGTGGCCTCCAGTACTGCACGCAGTACTCCAGATGGGGCCTAACCAGTGTCTTGTAAAGAGGGATTATTACCTCCCTCTTCCAACTTGTGATACCCCTACTAATAAACCCCTACATCCCCCTAGCCTTACCTACTGCTTTAGTGGCCTGCTTGGATGATTTCAGCTCATCAGTGATGATGATGCTGCCCAAGTCTCTTTCTTCCCTTCTAACTGCCAGCAACTCCCTTCCCAGCCAATAGGTGGCTTCAGGGTTTCTCTTCCCTATGTGCATGATCTTGCACTTCTTTGCATTAAACCCCAGTTGCCACTCATCTGACCATTTTGCCAGTTTATCTAGATTTCTTCTCATTCTGCCCACCCCATCTGGATCATCTACTCTGTTGCAGATCTTGGTGTCATCTGCAAACAGACAAACCTTATCCTCCAGTCCATCTGTAATGTCACTGATGAAGATATTGAAGAGGACTGGCTCCATGACTGATCTCTGAGGTACCCCACTTGTGACTTGCATCTCTTCTAACTGTATACCATTTACCACCACTCTCTGTTTTCTGTCCATCAACCAATTTGCCACCCAGTTGACCAACTTCTAACCCACCCTGAGCCTACCCAGCTTATTAATCAATCTTCTATGTGGAACGGTCTCAAAAGCTTTGCTGAAGTCAAGGTAGGCAACATCAACTGCTCTCCCTTGGTCCACCACTCTGGTTACCCAGTCAAAGAAATCTGTGAGATTTGTTTGACAGGACCTTCCTTTAGTAAACCCATGCTGTCTTGGATCCTGTGCTTCTATGGATTCCAGGTGTTGCACTATCCTTTCCTTAAGGAGAGCCTCCATAATCTTGCCCACTACTGAGGTAAGAGTGACTGGTCTGTAGTTCCCTGCCTCCTCCCTGCTACCACTCTTGTGAAGCGGGATCACATGAACCCTTCTCCAGTCTTCTAGGACCTCTCCTGTGCTCAGAGACTCACTAAACAGTTCTGATAATGGCTCTGCTAGTTCTACCCTTAGCTCCTTTAGTACCCTGGGATGTATGCTATCAGGTCCTATTGCCTTGCCCACCCTGAGCTTATCGAGTTCTTGTAGGACCCTTTCTTTTGTGAAGGGACTAGTGCACACCTCCTTCCCCCCTGTGTCCATGGTGCTGAGCTATGGGCCCTGCCCTACCTTCTCTTCAGTAAATACTGAGCAGAAGTATCTATTTAGGATATATGCTTTTACATGGTCCTCCTCGTCACATGCCCCCTTATCTCTTTTGATCTTAGCAATACCCCCTCTGGACTTTCTCCTTTCAATAATGTATCTATAGAAAATCTTTTCACCTTCTTTAACTGTTTGTGCTACTGTTTCTTCGGTTTGGGCCTTTGCCTGCCTTACTGCCTTCCCTGCTTCCGTTAGGGAAGTTTGGTATGCCTCCCTATCTTCATCCCGCTGCGTTCCCTTATATTTCCTGAAGGCCAGCCTTTTGGTTCTGACCTTTTCTGCTACCGTTTTTGAGAACCAAAGTGGTTTCCTTCTTCTTCTCCACTTCCTTTTCTCTCTAACACAATGGGATGTTGCTTCAAGTATTGCATCCTTAATGCCTGCCCACTTTGCCTGTACCCCCTCACATGTATTTCTTTTTGCCAGGGCTAGCTTAACTCTGTCGGCCATCTTATCAAAGTCAGCTCCTCTGAAGTCCCATATTTTTGCCTTGGAATGGGATGATTTAGTTCTAGTGGTCAAACTGAACCATACCATGTGATGGTCACTGGCACACAAGTGACTTTCTACCTGGAGATCTGTGATCCTTTCCCTGTTAGTCAGTACTAGATCGAGGATAGCTCTGTCTCTTGTGGGTTGTTGTACCAGTTGTTTGAGGCCCTTCCCCCTGAAGGGAATCCACCATGTGTCTAGTTCTGGCAGATGTTCCTGCTGGTATTGACCAATCTGTATCTGGCATGTTGAAGTCTCCCATTATCAGAACTTCCCCTTTAGCTGTCATGTTTTGTATATCTTCTAACAGTAATGTGTCTAAGTCCTCCCCCTGGTCTGGGGGCCTGTAGACAACCCCAGTTCATATGGCTGTCCCATTTCCTATTTCCAGGGTGACCCACAGTTCTTCTGGCTCTTTATGTGTATTCTGAATTTCTGTAGCTTTGATATTTTCATTGACATGCAGGGCCACTCCACCACTCCCCCCACACTTTGCACCTCGGTCTCTTCTGAACAGTACATAGCCAGGTACTGAAGTCTCCCAAGTGTGCTTACTAGTAAACCACGTCTCGCTAATTGCGACTATGTCCAGTTTAGCCTCTGTCATTATTGCCTGCAGGTCTGGGATCTTGTTTCCCAGACTGCGAGCATTTGTGTACATGATTTTCCATTGGCCAGATTTCGGTGTGTTAGTTGCTGGGTGAGGTCTGGCATTTCCCCTGTGCGTTGTATGGGGAGCCGGACCTTTCTCCTTACCTGGTGATGCAAATGAACTGCAAACATGCTGAACTCCTGTTTGACCACTAGCTGAGGTGGGGGGGAAGGATGTTCTTCCCATTCGACGTATGGGATGCTGCACCCCACTCCCCATTTGCTAGTTTAAATATTCTGCAAAGACGTCAGACTTCTGCCCCAATGCACTGACTCCCTCCTTAGTCAGATGCAGTTCCCTACAAATTTGCGTCCTTTTTCCTGGCACCAGCCCTTGAGCCACATGTTTAGCTCCCCTATCTCCCCTTCTCTGACCTTCCATCCATCTGCCCCCCTCTCCCAGACTGGCATGATCTCAGAGAAGGATATGCCGGACAAAATGGATGATAGTTTGTCACCCAGCTTGGTTTGGTGTTCCTTGGTCTCCACAACTGACCGGCTGGCGAGATCATTAGTCCCTATGTCTACCAGGACATCAATGTTTTCTCCTGCTTCCTGAACAATTTCAGCAATGCGGTCAGTGTCTCTCCACGCTGATGTACCTGGGAGACATCTGACCATTACCCCTGGCTGGAAATAAGTATCAACTCCCCGAATCATGGAGTCTCCTATGATCAAAAGTTTTTTGGATTTCCTTTTTGCTTTTTTTGTTTTGGTTCCTGTTTTGGGTGAGTTTTGTTGTGCTAGCTCCTGTGCTGCAGTGTCCTGCTCTGCAGTGTCCTCTGCCCCTCTGTTTGCTTTTGGAGATAGAGGCAGATACCTGTTTGTAGTTTTTATATTGTTTGTAGAGGTAATATGTTGGAAAGCACTGAGTGATGGGGCTCTAATGTGCATAACTTTGCATTTGTTGGCATTGAGGCCAAGCTGCCAGATCCTGGACCACCTCCACAGCTTTTCCAGATCATCCTGTAGATCCTGTATCCCTTTAGCTATGTCCACTCTCCCGCAGAACCTGGTGTCATCCATAAATAGGCACATTTTTCCCTTAATGCCATCCCAAATTTCACTGATAAAGACACTGAACACCGGCCCCAGCACCGAGCCCTGTAGGACCCCACTGGTGACCTCTCTGGTGCCAGATAACTCTCCCCCACAACCACCCTCTGGGTTCTGTCCCTCAGCCAGTTTTCCACCCATCTGGCCATCTTATCCCCAACTCCAAGATCTGCATCCTGATCAATATTTTGTGAGGGCACAGAGTCAAAGGCCTTTTGTGGGACACAGAATCAAAGGCCTTGCTGAAATCCAGATAGAGGATGTTTACTGCTTGGCCCCTGTCTACCGTCTTAGTGATCCAGGATGTCTACTGCTTCGCCCCTTGTCTAATGTGTTAGAGACCCAGTCAAAAAAGTCAATCAGATTTGTTTAACAGGATCCCCCCCATGACCCCCCATTATTGATAATAATAAAATACTACTTGTGAGTTTTATAACTGCTCCTGGTTTTCCTATGCTTCCTGACCTGTGCCTTGATGACATGCCCACTCACACTTGAAGATAAATTGCATATTTTGAGTCAAGCCACATTTCACATGAAGGTGCTTAGGAAATACCCAAAGTTTTAAATGTTTTCAGGTCTCTCGTGGAACACAGGTACCATGTCCTTTACCCATAGTGGCCATGACAGGACACACGGGTACCTCAAGTACATCTGCAAGACATAGGAGTACAGCATCCAGGACCTAAAGGGTGTCACTCAGGATGGGAGTCATGCCACAGTACAGACGAGTCAGCCAGACAACAGAAATAAAGATCATGTTTGACAAACTAAAATACCGATATGCTTTGAAAGTACATAGACTATAAGCAGAAACCTTCAGTACTGGGCTATCCAGTCCACCCTCAGGATGGGGTCTCTACTGCTGAAAAGTTGGTGGTGTATGGGGCAATCTAAATATTCTCAGTGAATTAGTAAATCCTTTCATATTATTACCACAAGTCTGGGTGAGTGGTCCATTTGTTCCAATAACTATTAAACACCCAGCTGACATCTTACCCTTTCTGTAGTTTTAAGGAAGCCACACTGTGATGTGGCGAAATGTCAGCTCCTGCCCAACAGTCATGGTGGTTGTTTGGGTGTAGCTATGGTCATCATTTTTTGCACTTCTGCTGCTTTTTGTATACATTGTATATTAATATTGGCTTGCACTGTAGCATGCTGTCATAAACGCATTATAAATAAAGTATCAAGGACTCTTAGAAGATGAATTGGCCAGTAATTTATATGCTACATGGTTTGAGTCCTATTTGTCCAGCAAGTTGCAGCAGGTGGCTTTGGGTCTTACATCTCGAATATCGATGTACTCTGCTGTGGAGTGCCTCAAGGCTCAATCCTAGCCCCCATGTTGTTCGACATGTACATGCTGCTGTTGGGGGAGATAAACAGATGGTACAGGCTGGGTTTTCACAGCTATGATGATAACCAGTTGTACCTGTCTTGTGCTCCAGACAGGGGTGCTGCAGTCACAGGGCTGAGCAAGTGCCTTATGGAGATCCAAGACTGAATGGCCACCAGCTAGTTTAATCCTAATTCCAGAAAGACAGAGGTGCTGCTGGTGAACCCAGACAGTGTGGACTGGCAATAAATGATGGTGGAGTCACTTTACCATATTTAAATGGCATCCTAGTGCTATGAGCTGTGTATAGGGTGAGAAATCTGGGGGTCGCTGTGGACTCCAAGCTGACACTAAAACATCAGGTGTTAGTGGTTGTCCACAGTTGCTTTTTCCATCTGTGGAACATTGCTGGGATCAAACCCTTTCTAGCACCCGCTGACATGGTGACCCTTTTGCATGCCTTCGTCATAGCTAGTCTGGATTACTGTAATGCTCTCTACCCAAGGCTCTCTACAAGGCTTGTGCATCACCTACAGTTTGTGTAGAATGTGGTGATCCAGCTGATTGCTGGGACTTCCCGGTATAAGCATATCACGCCGCTGCTCCATGAGCTATACTGGCTGCAAATCTGGTGCTGTATCAGCTTTAAAGTGTGTTTGTTAACCTACAGTACAAGGCGCTGGATGGATTAGGCCTGAGCTACCTGAAAAACCTCCCAGTCTCATACGCTCCCAACTGCTCTCTCCAGTCTTCGGAGGTGGGTTTCCTCTCTATTTAATCTCAACTTGAATCTACATGGGACCATACATTTGGGACTGCTGCACTGAGACTTTGGAATGCATTGCACCCCAGAGATTAGAGAAGCCAACCTCAGGCAATACATTAAAAAATGGTTAAAAATGAATCTGTTTAACATTCGTCGGGTCCGGCGATATGCGTTGATTATGCATAATCTTTGTGCCTGATATTTTATGCTGTTTTTATGCTTTTTTTTTAAATGCAAATCACACAGAGCCTCAGGGACTGGGCTCCATAGAAATAAAATTGCCTAGTCATAGTTCCTGGCTTGTGTGGGAGGCTGGTGCACATTTTGTTTTCAATGCACAGTAAACATTCAACTGACCTATTTCCCTTTCTGTAGTATGCAAAATATTTTTCCACTTAAGCCCAATGTAGTGTGTAGCTTTTCATCCTTGTGTCTCTCACTGCTTGGCTTGAATGCCAATATTTCACCCCAGTAATGTTTTGCATTATCATCTGCAATTCTGCCATTTGAGCCCCGCGGTGACACACTTGAGGATGAGAATCAATATGCTGTGCTGAACTACAGTGAAAAAATACTTTACAAACTTCTAAAAGGAAAAGAGGTCGACCAGGTGTCTGATAGGTATTTCTATGGTTTGGGAAGCGAGGGGGTGGGACTCAGATGGTTAAAGGTTGTTTGTTTGTTTCTTTTTCTAGGAGGTAGTGTGGTCAAATGGTTTAAAAGCACTGTTTTGGAAACCAGAAGACTGGAGGTTCAAATCCTACTACAGCCAATACTTACCATGTTACCTTGGGCACACCACTTAACCTCAGCTCCCAGTGCTCCGGTCTACCTAGCTGTGGAAATGGATATAACTAGGACCCTACTGGAAACAAGATGTTACCTCAAAGCTGGGCTACCCTGAGTAAATATATTAAACAAATAATTTATCAGTGTGTGTGTATGTATATGTTTTTTACTGGAACCCTCAAACAATTAGTGCAGCACTAAGGGGTGCAGCTGTTAAGGTGTCGTCCTTGTCTTGAGACGTTAAACTAAGGTCCCTTTTGCCAGACTCTTGTAGCTATCCAGGTAGAAGTTAAAGCTTCCATGGTACTTCTCATAAGAATATGGGGATTCCCTTCTGTGTCCTGGCAGATATTCCCTGTGTCAAAAAAAATCAAGTCAATTTAACCTTATACCCCTACCCCCACCCCCAATCGAGCTGTCATAACTCAGTAAGCTTTTCCAGGTTAAAAAAAAAAAAAAAACACTCACTAATAAACAGCAACACCTCTGTCCACCACTGTAAGAACTAATAAATATGGTAGAGGCAATTTTCACGTTAAGTAGCAGATTTCTTTTCAACATGGAGACAATGTGGTATAATGGAAAGAGCAGAGAGCCGTGAACCTGGAGATCCCCAGGTTTAAATCCCACCACAGCTTACTAATTATGGGTCCCAGAACAAAGCCACCTGCCGCTCAGTGCATCACTCGTCTCCAATGTAAATGAGCAGAAGCAGAGCCCCACAGTGAACGGGATGCTGCACTGCAGCTGGGTTAAGTCAAATCCTAATATTAGTAGCATGCGCCACTTCTAGCCACTTGTAAGAGAAAAGTCCATCATACTTATTTAATCTAGGGCCTCTTCTGAGCAGACTTGCAACTGTGTGAATACCACATAGTGTCTTCTTAAAAATTGCTGCCTACTATGCCTACTAAGATAGCCATTTTGGTTTTCTTGTGGCCCACCTGATGAAGCAGCGCCCCTTTTTTTTTGTACCAACAAGGAATGATGACTGCTAACCAACTGTGAAAGCAACATCTATATTAGTATTCCTAGTCATTTCATTCTCCTAGAACCCTCATCCCAAAAGCATTGAACTGAGACTGCCTGAGCTAACCTGAAATTGCAAAGGACATTTCTGGTATTCTCATCAAGAATCAGAAACTGCAAAATCAGTCACACCTGCCTTGTGACCCAAGTCTTAGAACTGGCTATCACTAAGGAACTACACCTTTACTACAATGCTTCAAAAAACACTAAAAACGTTTATTTTAGATAGCCATTTTGTGAAGAATGGGACTATTTAAACGTTGTAAGGCACTCCATGCCAAGGACTGCATAAATAAATCAACAGGCACAGCGGTCTCCATGGCACTGGTAGCTTTGCATTGGACTACAAGTTGTAGGAGAGGAGTTTAAGCTCATGTCTGGCTTCAACACCTCCCATGTGGCCCAGAGCCCAATCAGAGGTGACCAGCCACAAGACGTGCCACATACAGTATCCAGACAGAATCTGAATGACAGCTGACTATGCCTCAGCGTAGCTTTACTATTCTTAACTCATAACCGTTATAAGCTGGCTGCTCTGGTCACCATAGCCTCACACAGACAGGTACCTGTAATTAATTTGAGTCACACATGTATGTTTTCCTCATGCCCAACAGTGTGGCTCATGAGTTGCTGTAACAACATTGGGGTTACAGTTGGCCTTGCAGGATGGTGTAGTCTAGGACAGTGCCATGTGTGCAGACTACAGCCATAGCTTGGCACAGTCAAACTGATCAATTCAGAGCAATGCAAAGCAAGTCAAGTTTATCTGGTAAACAAACTAATGGGAAACACCTCTGTTACAATAGTAGCCATTAATTCAGGGGACAAAACTGGCAAAGGTCCACAGGTCAGATGCTGGGTAATTTTATACTGAGCCAGTATAACTGCACTTTAACTAGCTCTGCTGGCTGGTACTGGATGAACAGTTTAACAGGTATATTAGGCCAGCTGAAATGTCTATGGGGCAAGTGGATTATCCCAGCACTAGCCCTGCTTGCTAGTGACTACAAAACTTAATTTTAACCCCTGTAATTTTGGTAGCACTAAAAGCATGGCCAGTAATTATGTTCACCTAGAACAATTTTGAGGAAGAACCCCCTTTCCCCATTGTAAAAGAAATCTCCCTTTGCATCAGCCAGCTTCTCTTGTATACAGACAGGTTGCTGTGGGAGTTTATTTTGGAGGGTACGCCCCCTAGATACAGCATAGCTTAGTTCTGTGCACACTGGGGATTGGGGATGGGGGCCTTTCTGGGATCAGAGACAATGCAGTGGTTCCCAAACTGCAACAAAGCCTTCCCTCTGTTGATGCGATTGTAGGGGGATTTTCTCCCAATGTATGTCTAGGTCAAAAGTACACCAGGAGCTAGGGGCCACCCTGTGATAACATCTCCTACACAGCAAGGAAAGCTCATTACCAGATTATGGAACTCTAGGTGTCTCCTACAACAAACAGAAACATAGAAATTGTCGGCAGATAAGGACCGCCTGGCCCATCTAGTCTGCCCGTAAGCCCTTGTACTGTATTATTGCTTCTGACGCTGTTGTACCTCCATGGTTCCCCTATGCCTGTCCCAAGCATGCTTGAATCCATCCACAGTGCTCGCTCCCACCACGTCCTGAAGCAGACCATTCCACGCGTCCACCACCCTCTCTGTGAAGAAGAAATTCCTCACATTCCCTCTTAACCTCCCACCTTCCAATTTCATGTCATGCCCCCTTGTTCTTGTGCTCCTCCTGTATTGTAAATCGTCTCCCCCTGCACCTTGTTTATAACCTTGAGGTACTTGAATCATGTCCCCTCTTTCCCTCCTCTCTTCCAACGAGTACATACTGAGGTCCCTTAATCTCGCCTCATAAGTCTTGTGTTGCAAGCCCTGTACCATCTTAGTCGCCCTTCTCTGGACCATCTCCAGCCTGTTAAATGTCCTTACGAAGGTGAGGCCTCCAGAACTGCACACAGTACTCCATGTGAGGCACCTGATCATGGTTTTATATAATGGCATCACTACTTCCCTCCTTCTGCTGGCGATACACCTGCCTATGCACCCCAGCATGCCACTGGCACTCCCAGCTGCCTTAGCACTCTGCTTTGACATTTTCAGGTTGTCTGAAATAATAACCCCCAGGTCCCTTTCCTCCTTTGTGACTGTCAGCAAATCCCTCTCCCATCCTGTAGCTTTCCCCAGGGTTTCTGTGTCCCAGGTGCATAATTTTGCACTTTTTTGAATTAAACTTCAGTCGCCAGTTATCAGACCATTTTTCAAACTTCCCCAGGTCCCTCCTCATTTTCTCCACCCCCTCTGGGGTATCCACTATTGGTGTCATCTGCAAACAGGCAGACCTTTCCCCTCCAGCCATATCCCTAATGAAGACACTGAACAGGACTGGCCCCATGACCGATCCCTGAAGCTCCCCACTGGTCACCCCCTTCTCCCCAGACTGCACCACATTTATCACCACCCTCAGCCTCCTGTCTGTTAGCCAGTTTCTAACCCAGTTTACCACCCTGTCCCCCATGCCCAGCCTACCCAGCTTGTTTATCAGCCTCCTATGTGGGATGGTGTCAAAGGCTTTGCTGATATCAAGGTTAGTGACATCCACTGCCCCACCCTGATTTATTTCCTTCATCACCCAGTCGAAGAAATCAACCAGATTTGTCTGACATGACCTACCCTCTGTGAATCCATGTTGCCTATTGTCCTGGGCTCTGATGGCTTCTAGATGCCCCACTATCCTTTCTTTAAGCAATGTCTCCATGATCTTCCCCACTACTGAGGTGAGGCTGACCGGTCTATAGTTCCCCCCCGACTCCCTGCTGCCGGATTTGTGTAGAGAGACCACATATGCCCTCCTCCGATCCTCTGGTACAACCCCTGTGTTGAATGACTGGGTGAACATGGCTGCCAGAGGTTCTGCTATCTCCCTTCACAGTTCTCTTAACATCTTTGGGTGTATGCCATCTGGTCCCATCGCTTTTTCCACCTTCAATTTAGTGAGCTCCTGCAGGACTCTTTCCCCTGCCCCTGTGAATGGACTATTGTCCACCTCTTCACCCCCCTGGCAACTGCTGTACTGCTGTGGCCACTGTCCCTCCCCCCTTTCTGTGAATACTGAACAGAAATATTTATTCAGTATTTCTGCCTTTTCCATGTCACCCTCCTTGCATTCCCTTCCCTCTCCCTTGAACCCTGCAATCCTCCCCTTGTTTGTTCTCCTTTTGCTGATGTACCTAAAGAATGTCTTGTCCCCTTTTTTAACTTACTGTGCTAAACCTTCCTCAGTCCATGCCTTTACTCTCCTTACTGCCTTTTCCGCTTCCCTTAGACACTGTAGGTACTCCTCCCTGTCCTCCTCCCTTTGGGTCTCCTTATATTTCCTGAACCCTTTCCTTTTTTCCCTGACCTTTACTGCCATCTCTCTCAAGAACCACAGTCTCTTTCTCCTTCTCTTGCCTTTGGATACCAATCTGATGCATTGGTTTGTTACTTCCAGTAAGGCTTCCTTTAGATGCTTCCACTGTTCTTCCAAACCCCCTCCTGCCCCCTTCTCTTGAGGGCTCTTTTGATACCCCTCCTCATTTCAGCAAAGTCAGCATTTTTGAAATCTAAAACCTTTGTCCTAGTATGACTTGAGTGAGTCTCTGTCCCTACTCTGAACTACACAATGTTATGATCGCTGGATCCCAGTTGCCCTTCTACCCGAACATCTGCGATTCAATCCCCGTTGGTCATTACTAGATCCAGAACTGCCCTGTCTCTGGTGGGATCAAGCACAAGCTGCCTGAGTCCAGCCTCCTGGAGTGAATCAAGGATGCCTCTGCTTCTGGCTGAAGCAGCTACAATGGTGTTCCAATCCACGTCTGGCATACTGAAATCCCCCATCAGGAGAATTTCACCTTTCATTGCCATCTTGTGTATTTCCTCCACTAGTTCCCTGTCCTGGAGGCCTGTATATCAACCCTGTGCATATTGCTGTGCCATTTCCAGGTTGAAGGGTGACCCACAGTGCCTCGGCCTCCCCCTGCCTACCCAGTACCTGTATTGTCATTATACCCTCTCTGACATACAGGGCTACTCCCCCTTCATTTTTGCCCTCCCTATCCCTCCTGAATAGAACATATCCTGGTACATTTGTTTCCCACTCATGATTAGCTGTATACCAGGTTTCAGTTACTGCTACTATGTCCAGGTATCCTTCAATTATTAAGGCCTCCATGTCTGGGACTTTATTTCCCAGGCTGCGTGCATCTGTCACAATGACCGTCCAAGTTTTACTACCTGACCCCTCTCTCTTCCTGTTTTTGGTCCCCTGCATCTTCATCCCCTTTCCGGATATTTTTCTCTTATGTTCCCAATTCCTTTCCTACTCTCTTTTCTGCCCGACCACGATGACCTTGGTATTAACTCCTCTTCCTGCTCCATTGTTCTGCCTTCTCTACCATGTGGGGGTGGGCTGCCTGAGTACCCCAGCTCCTGTTGCCTTCCCCCCCGGCTAGTTTAAATGCTCATTAGCAAAGCATTTAAACCATTCACTGAGGGCTGCCTTCCCCTTGCTGGACAGATGCAGTTCGTCCCCACTGTACAGGGCTGCATCACTCCAGGTGGGTCCCCAGTCCTCAATGAAGCCATACCCTTTCTTGTTGCACCAGCCTTTCAACCATGTGTTGAAGTTACTAATGCAGAGCCCCCGTGGACTGGCAGCACCTTGAAAATGTCACAGAGCTTGCTACCTTCCCAGGCACCCTCCCAACACTGTAAAGTCCTCATTCAGCTGCTCAAAGCTTGCCTTATCCTTGAAGAGGTCATTTGCCCCAAGTGGATAATGACCTCCAGCCCTCCCCTCCTTGCCACAGCATCAGCGATCCTCTCAATGTGCTCCCCATCCTCCCATGCTGCACCTCCTGGAAGGCACTTTACCTCCCTTTTTTCTCTACTATCTGTGCCCAAATCCATTTCCCAGACAATGGAGTGCCCCAACAGAAGTTAGTTCTTCCTATGAGGTACTCTGCCTCCCTGCTGGAGGACCCACACCTCCTCCATAGTCTCAGCCTCGGGTTCCTTTGCAGGGCTGTCCCGTTCCTCCAACACTGTGTAGAGGTTCGTGAGTTGGACTGGATGGGGGATATGTCTTTGCTCCTCTCCCATGAATCTTCCTGAGCACACCGTAGTCCATCCTGCCATCTGCCTGGGTGGCCGCTGTGGCACTGTCTGGGGACCTGGTGGCCTCTGGGTGGGAGTGAAGGTCCCCAGTATTCCTGCCAGCTCAGCACAGAGACCAACGCCCCCCACCCTCAGCCCAAAGAGGTGCCTACAAATGGGGCAGCGCCGCAGTAACCAGAATATTTTTCTGAAGACTGCTGCACTGCAGCCAGGGCACTGCACCACTCCCCGCATCATCCTGCACTTGCTGATATTCCTCCCCTCCTAACCCTTTTTTCCCCCCTTCTCCTTCTCTCCCTGTCTTTCTCTCCTTCTGTAGTGACTTACAGCTTCTCTCTCTCCTCCTCTTGTATGTGCCCTTGTGCATCTAGTTACTAGCTGCACCCTTTGTAATTCTGCCCATATACCAGCTTGGCTATTGCATGTGCTGTTCTGCCTAATGTTCCTGTGTCTTTAAGCAGGTGTGGCTTGTCCTTCCACTATAAAGGTGGAGCACCCGGGGGTGGGTGGGGAGGTTGTTTCTTTTGGTACTCGGTGTAGTGCACCCAGGGGTGGGTTGGGGGGTTGTTCCTTTGGTACTCGGTGTCTACAAAAAACAATCAGGTAAAAAAAATGCTTTCTTCTCTAAACTACAGGGCAAAAACACAGCTTTTAAATGTGGGCTACTGTGCTTTCAAATTACCTTACAGACAAAAAGAAAGACACAAGTTCAGCAAGTTTCTCTGCAACTTACCCCACTTGTTACCAAAAAAAACCAAAAAACTCCAGTCCTGTCTGTGAGTAACACACACAAACTCTGTTTTAATGCAACAACCAGAGCTCATGTATGGGGTAGCCCCCAGTTGTGTGTGTGTGTGTAAGGGAGGGGAGGGGAGAAAGTATATGTCAATAAGGAAGAAAGAACAAAGGAATCCGTAAGGTAAGTGGCCTATGCCTGACTCTGGAGTAGTGCATTCCTTTGAGTCCCTCAGACAGCCCTACAGCCTCCCAACTAAAGCTTTACGTAAATACCTACAGATCTGTCGTGTGCTCATACTCCATCTGTCCAGTTCTTATCAAATTCCCACAATGAACTCAGCAAAGACTTGAGAAGGTTTGGCACATAGTTCTAAGGGATGAGAAGGTAAGATCTACAATGCCATTAGATGAAAAAATCTCAAAGACCATGGCAACTGGAGATAGGGGAACCCCTCTCAGTCGAGCAGAGGGAGGGCTACCGGAGCAGAGCCACTGTGGCATGCACACTGAAAAAGGAGTAGCCTAATACAAAACAAGACGCTGTACCACAGCTACGTAATGCCCCAGGCACTAAAATCTATGGAAGTGCTGGACAACGGCAGATGCTGAAACAGTGGAAAGCAGACTGTGGCTCCCCCCATGCCCATTCTCTGGTCATACCTAATGGTCTGGCAAGCAGTACACGGAGCTTATCAAGAAACTTGGGAGACAGGGATACACTTTAAATGTTTGTTTTCTGTGCTGGGAGACACCTAGGAAATGCTCATCAGTAATACTCTCCATAATAACAGGGTGGTCGTGGCTTACAGCTAAATACGAGACCACTGGGCATCCTGGCATCTAATGAGGCACTCAGTCACCTTGTTCTCATAAGCCAGGCTACCACTACACAACGCAGGAGCTTATTTCTCATCTCCTTTATGAAACATTCCTGGTCAGCCACCCCTTTAAGAACTTTAACATTTATCATAATCCCCCAGCTCACTACAGAATGCTTTACGTCAATATAAAACCCTTCTGGTCACAGTGAAGCACAAACCTATGCATCAACTATCAATCTACTTTAGTTGCGGTTAGCAGGGAAAATAATATTAAAATACTTCTCCATAGCAATTGCAGTGTTCTAAAACTTCATTTGTGTAACAGTAGCAAAAATATGTGTAGTGTTTTGCAGGTAACCAGAATTACAAAACTTAATTTGTGTAACAGTAGCAATAATATGTATAGCGTTTTGCAGGTAACCTTGTACAAAGCAGCTGTACAAACACATTTGGGTGAACTCAGATGTGTAGTACGCGACTGACATACATAAACAATTTTGTGTAGCAGTTGATGAAAATTGTGTATTTTTTTTTTTGGCTACACTAGGTAAAATATTCTCTGCATTATGTAACATGATACAGTGTTATGAGTTGTGTTGGTCTTGTTGAAAATTGAAATAACATTTTTAACAGTAATGAAAGAAATCTCCTTCCTGCTCATGTCCAAATCTGGGGTCGGAACCAGGAAACGAGCCTTGGCTCAGTGTGCCCTTCTGGTCAACAAACTATAAATGAAAAAAACTGCAAAAAAATAAACTAACTAAATGTCAGCATGTTCGCGTTTCCTGGGCTTCCACTTAAGGATGAGCTGAAACTAGAGAAGAACATTGTAAATTGTTAGCTAGCCAAGGCAATAAGGGTATTTCCAAAGTCCTGTAGCCGCATACAGAATAAATGCTGACACCATACTGTACGACACAGGTTGGATTTCTATTTTTGTCTGTACAATGCCTCTGTTTGGTATATAGCACGCTGATTAAACAGCAATGCTATATATAATGACAAAATGATATAATACAATTGTACAATGGACCGATTCATGGGATATGTGACTTAATACCGACAAAAGTTGCATTATACATCTAGGGAAAGATAACCCTCTACATACACATATACATTAAAAAATGAGGCTCTGCCAACAAAAAGTTCTGAAAAAGATCTAGGAATTATAATTGATTGTAACCTTAACTCTAAAGAACATTGTTACTCAGTTATTTCTAAAGCGAATAAATTTCTATGTCAATAAACAGAAACATAAAGAGCAAAAAGGCAGAGGTCCTTCTTCCATTGTATCAGTCCTATGTTAGGCCAATAACTGATTATGGAAGTCAGTTATGGAGTCCTTACACTAAAACAGAAATTAATAAATTAGAAAAAATCCAAAGGCGTTACACAAAATCAATTTCAAATTTAAAAGAACTAGACTACAATGATAGATTAACTTATCTAAACCTACATACACTAGAAACGAGGAGACATGCAGAAGACTTATTAATGTACTATGACATTTTAAATGATCCATACTCATGACAGAATTGAATATAGAATACAAAAATGACAAACATGCAACAAGGGGACATCCACTGCAGATTAAATTAGAAAGATTCCACACTCATAAGCGTAAATATTTTTATACTTTAAGAGTGGCAAATTTGTGGAATAGATTACCATTGAACAAAATATCTAGCCAAGGAACGACCAATTTAAAATCAGTTTGGACACATTTATCAACAATGGTGGAATTCTCAATTACTACACCCTATCCTAAAGGAGCATTTTTATGGGCCTCAGCCTCTTTTGCTCCTATACAGCATAGTGAAGTAATGGCACAGATGAGAAAAAAAATGGCAGCACTCAGCCAAGAAGTAGAATGAGCCAGTAACCCACCTTTCACGTTTGGAGACAGAAGTTCAAAGATGACAAATGTCAGATATAAAAAGAGTGTCTGGAAGTACCAGCTAAGGCCCTTGGTTGACAGCAGATGTGTCCAAAATGTAATCTGGATGACTGAAAGTTAAAGCTGCTTCCCAAAGTTAGAACTGACACAGTGGACTAATGGTCTTTTACCCCAGAGGCCCAAGTTCCAACACAGTACAGCTTAAACTTGAACTGTCCTCTCACCCCAGATGGTGGTCCCTTTAAGACAGGGTCAGAACACATTAGTGAAGATGAATAGGGAAGTCTTCACTATGCCTTTAGAAATGCATTTGGCCTATGGATAAATGGAGTGTTTTGCTCCTAATTACGTCAGTTTGTCATCTTACACAAGTACCATGCTGAAGTACATCCTCCTTCCCCCCCGCCAAAGAACCCTTGCAACTGTTCATTTAACATTAATATGTTCTGCACAACTAAATTATCATTGATAAACATGCTGTTCGGGGGAGGGGGGTGGATGTGTCGGTGGTCACGGAGACGTGGGCCAACAAAAACCATGACTGGGACCTAAACGTGAGGGGGTACACTATGCTTAGGAAGGATAGAAAGGAGAGCAGAGGGGGTGGAGTGGCTATGTTCATTAGAGATGACATAGAAATTGCTAGGGTAGAAGAGGCAGAGGGAAACGTGGAGGCCTTATGGGTCACCTTACGATCCCCAGCAGGTCAAGCTGGGTGTAGCATATAGGCCCCCCGGGATGAGTGATGTTCTAGAGGATGGTTTGCTGGACAACATAATTGCCCAGTGTGGACCAAAAGGGGAAGGAGTGGTGTTGATGGGGGACCTTAATATGCCAGGTACTAACTGGGGAACCATGTCCTCTAAGGTGGCCAAGGAGCAGAGGCTGCTGGACGGCTTCCAGGATGTGTTCTTAACACAGCATGTGATGGAGCCCACAAGGGAGGGGCATATCCTGGACGTGGTTCTGGCAGATGGGGATCTGGTTGTAGAGGACCCCCTGACTGGGAGCGACCACAATACTGTCTGGTTCCAAATATGCATGGGGAGGGGAGATCTAGGACACTGGCAGTGGACTTCAGGGGGGCAGACTTTGTGGGCATGGGAAATATTCTCAAGGATCACTTGAAGGGGATTACATCAATGACAAGTGTGGAAAGGAGATGGGAGGTCATAAAACAGGGACTTCATGAGGCAGTCAAGATCTGCGCTAAGTTGAAACGTAAGGGAGCAAGGTCACATAAACCATGCTGGTGGTCCAGTGAGGTACAGGTAGCGGTCAGAGAAAAGAAGGCAGCCTACAAAAAATATAAAACAACAAGAGGGGATAGGGATAAGAAAATGTACCATCTTGCATCTAGAAAAGTCACCCGGATGGTGAGGGGAGCAAAGTCCAGTAAAGAGCAGCGGCTGGCACAGGGGATACATGGAGGGAAAAGGGTTCTTCTGGTACATTAGAGAGAGGAGAAAATCTAAGGGCCATCTCAGCAGATTGCGATCAGAAGGAGGCGGGTGGAAGAGCGAGGACCAGGCAGAGGTATTTAACGAGTACTTTGCCTCTGTGTTCACTAGGGAGGAGATGGGATATCTACAAAGCAAAGGCACGATGGGGATAGAAGGCAGTGAGTGGAATCAGGAGCAACAGAAATGGAGCAAGAGGGAGGGAGAGGTACCCCAGGGGTGTCACATCTGGACAAGGATAAAAAGGCCAGTAAGGTGGAGGGGACGGATGATGCTATCTCTGCCAAAAGGGTGTGGTTAGCCCTCAAGGCCCGAAAGAAAGACAAATCTCCTGGGCCGGATGGCATTCAACCGAGAGTACTATGGGAACTGGCGGACATACTGGCTGCACCCCTGGCGGAGCTCTTCAGCAGGTCACTTGAGACAGTGAGGGTACCTAGGGACTGGCGAGAGGCACATGTGGTGCCAATCCATAAAGGGGGGTCGAGGGAAGTACCAGGTAACTATAGACCCATCAGTTTGACCTCAGTGGTGGGAAAATTAATGGAGAGTATACTAAAGGAACGATTGGAGGTGTACTTGGAGGAGGTGGGAGGTCTGGATAGTCTGCAACATGGGTTTGTGCCAGGAGATCATGTCAAACCAATCTTGTGGAGTTCTAAATGGGTAACATCAGAACTGGACAGGGAAAGCCTGTGGATGTATTATTCTTGGACTTCAGCAAGGCGTTTGACTCTGTCCCCACAATGGTCTGGTTGAGAAACTGATGGGGTTAGAGTAGGCCCTTTGATGGTCAGATGGATTGAAAACTGGCTAGCTGGACGCACCCAGACAGTAGTGGTCTGTGGGGAGCTCTCGAACCCTAGAGAGGTTGGTAGTGGGGTACCGCAGGGCTCGGTCCTGGGTCCGATCCTGTTTAATGCATACATATCTGACATCAGAGAGGGTATAGGGTGTGAAATGAGTCTCTTCGCTGATGACTCCAAGATGGGAGCAGTAGTTGAGGGAGAAGAGGGGAGGTTGGCCAAGCAAGGGGACCTGGACACCCTGGAAAGCTGGGCTCACACATGGAAATTAAATTTCAATACTACCAAGTGCAAGGTGTTGCATCTTGGGTGGGGAAACCCTAAACACAGGTACACCCTGGGAGGGGAGGCACTGGAGGCCTCAATAGGGGATAAAGACCTAGGGGTCATGGTGGATGCATGTAAGAATAACTCTGAGCAGTGCAGGAGAGCGGCTAGCAAGGCAAACAGGATGTTGGGATGCATCGTAAGGGGGATCACCTCTAGGAGCAAGGAAGTGATTTTGCCGCTGTACAACTGACTGGTTAGACCACACCTTGAGTACTGTGTGCAGTACTGGAGACACACACTTGAGGGACATACAGCTCCTGGAGAGGGTACAGAGGAGGGCAACTAAGATGATACGACGCTAGAGATTTGACGTATGAGGACAGACTTGAGAGACTCTGCCTGTTTTCATTGGAAGAGAGGGAGACAGGGGGACGTGATTGAGGTCTTCAAGTACCTCAAGGAATAAATAGGGTAAACATGGAGGGATCTTTAGACTAAAGCAGGGAGGTATTACCAGAGGGCATGGTTTGAAGTTGGAAGGAGGAAGGGTGAGGGGAGAAAAGAGGAGGAGGTTTTTCACTGAGAGGGTGGTGGACCCTTGGAATGCACTGCCTGGTGAGCTGGTTCAGAGATCCACAGTGGAGGGCTTCAAGAAAGGGTGGGGCAGACACAGAAAGTGGATGTATCAGATGATGGCCTGTCCCAGGGGGGTGGAGATGGATGATAGGGGTTTCTGGAACACAAGGAAGGGGAGGGCCTCAGCACCCAACTAGGGATCTGAGGTTCGAGCAAACTCGATAGACCGTAAAGCCTAATCTGCTGGCAAATAGTATATTAGTATGTTAGAATGTGGCACCTTTTAACCTCTGGCAAGGGCTACTCCACTCACAAGTCAGTTGCAATGAATAGCCTAAACTGGCCATTTACGTCTCACCAACGGTTGAATAAATGGCTAGCAATAGCCATCTCTTCCCACAATTTTCAGTCTGCTGAAGAGAAAGCAACTGCATGTTTAACACATTCTCTGACTGACCAATTTCAAGCTTCAGACCAGAAGTCAAATTAGGAATGAGGAGGTCCAACAACCTCCGAATCAACTTTTCCGCAGTTTTTATACATATCTAGCCTCCGTCTAATTCCAGCTCCACAACAAGTGTTCCAATCTCCATGGAAAATGCCACAGATATAACTCTTATCCCCCTCCCCACCCAAAACACCAGAGATAAAACTAATTTTTTTTTTAATTTATAGGGCTACCCCTCCTCCTCTCAAAATGCCCCGATCTCTCCTAAGTAATATCTTGGGATGACTAAATCCCAACCATTGTTTCCACCAGCCCCAGTCTCCCTGATGGCAACTAAATCTAGCTTTGTCTCTACCATTAACACTTGTAGCTCACTAATCTTGTTATTTAAACTCCTGGCACTGAGAAAAAACAATTTTCAAACTTTCCTCATATTTCATCTATTCCTACCTGCACCCTTTTGTTTTTTTTACTATCTCCTCAGCCAACCTAGCATCCCCCCCTTTAAATTCTCTTATTGTCCAATCACACACACCCACTATTAAAAACGTCCCATCCCCTTTTTCTGAAACCAGGGTATCCTCTGCTGTAGTCACCCTGCCCTGTATCTACCACCTACAAGAATGCCTCCAGCATCAGCTGCCCCCTTATCAGTGTAGATGATGTCCATGCAGATGTCTAGTTTCTGCCCCAGTGCACTAACACCCTCTCTAGTGATATTAAGGCTCTCTCTCATCTTCTATCCCAGATTCCACCCCAGTCCCCCCAAAATCTATAACCCTCCTCATTACAGCATTCTAACAACCAGGAATTAAATATCTCTATTTCATCCTGCCTCACTCTTCCTCCTTCTCCGTCTCTGTCTCATACAGGCAACGCCTCAAAGAACGATAATGCGTCTGCTTCCCTCATCAGAACCTTTCCCAACTTTCCAAAATTGGACTTTGTACCATCCAGACTGATTTGCCAAGTCATTAGTTCTCGAATGAACTAGGACATGTAGCACCTTCCCTAGTACGGTCATGCAATGTCAATCCTCAACATCTTCAGTAGCAGTCGGGAAGCTGGGGTCTCCAACTGGCTGCTTACATTTGGGGTTGACACTAATCGATGCAGAGTGGTGGACTCGCCTGAGGATGGTGCCAAATTTCTGGAAGTCTTGATAAAGCGTCAGTGCGATGTGAAACGTTATGTCGATGTTTTCTGTGAGGGGGTACTATTGTCCTCAATAAATATATTTTTTATTGTACGCTAACTTGTGTCATGTGCGGTCTGTGTGCCGAGAGTTCTTTCCCTTTGAAATTTCTGGATGACCTGAACAAGCTGGGTGACTGGTCAGACTCCTGGAGCCTCAGATTCAATGCAGCAAAATGCAAGGTGCTGCACTTGGGGAGGAAAACAGAGGAAGGGCCTATGTACTCTGTGGGAATTCACTTGCTGCAGTCAAGGAAGAAAAGGACATGGGGGTCATACCAGACAAGAGGCTGAAGCAGGGCAAGCAGTACACAACTGCCGTCAAGATGGCCAACAGAATATTGGTGTGCATCAAAAGGGTGGTGACCGGACAGAAGGGGAGGTAATCCTGCCACTTTACAAGGCCCTGGTCAGGCCCCACTTGTACCACTGCATGCAATTTTGGTCTCCTCAATAAATGAAGCAAGAACACTGAAGCAGTAAAGGGAGTACAACACAGGGTCACCAAAATGATCAGCGGTTTGGGGAACAAAAGCTATGAGGAGAGGCTGCATACCCTTAACATGTTGACCCTGGAGAAAAGGAGTGAGAGGGGACGTGATCTCTTATTCTGCATGCTCAGGGGTATCAACAATATCAAAATCATTGATGTTTGATCTGGTGTCCTGCAGCAGGTCGCAAGAACATGTACTGAAGCACAGGAGTGGTAAATTCTGGGCCAACATCAGGAGGTACATTTCCTCCCAGAGGGTGGAACTGCCTACTTATGGAGACAGTGGACTTTAAGATAGTGCAGGCTTTTAAGGTAAGACTGGACAAACTTCTGTTTACCAATGGAATCAAACCAGCTTGTACCCCGGGTAGTAGTGTGGGTTGGGAATCCCTATATACAGTATTGGCAGTGTTTGCACAGCATACTTACATCACCCCTCCTTGTGATGTGGGGGTTTGGACAGAAATGAGTGACCTAGAGTCCCTTCTAATCTTAAATGTATATGTTACTTAATTAGCTCCTTCTCGTGTGTTTTACCTTTGCATTCCCCTCAACAGTGAGAGACAAGAGCAGCGCAGTTAAGAGCCAGTTTTGGTGCCCACACACACACACACACACTAAAGTTCCTGGAGCTGCCACTTACTGTAACAGGAGTTCAGCAGTCAGCTTTTCGATTTTTTTTCTTGCAGGCATTTTGGAAGACAAGGGATCATTATTTGACTTATAGCAGCCCTCCAGCTGCTCCCTTGCTAGAGTGACGAACACCCCCTTCCCCAAAAAATCATTCTGTAACAGAATAGTTTGGAGCATGGGGCACATTCCAAACAACTCAACAGGGTTGTATTTTCAATAACCTTTATTTATATTACCCTCAATGAGGTCCAACAGCTCCTTGCTAAACTGAAACCTGACAGCTCACCAGGTCATGGCACCCTTGAGCCCAAGTTTCTCAAGTTGGGAGCTCCTGCCTTCACCCACCCTGTTCATGATCTGTTCAACTGGTCCTTCCTATCAAGCACTATCCCAGACAAATGAAAGGTTGCTGTGATGGTGCCTATCCATAAGGGTGAGCCTACACTGTTGCCAAAAATTTTAGACCCATCTCCATCCTCTGTCCGTTGGCAAAAACCCAGGAGTGTATTGTATACGATCACCTCCAGAACTACCTGGAACACCATAACCTGCTATCCCACTACCAGCATGGGTTCAGAAAGAACCAAAGTATCCTCACTGCCTTAATCAAAGTCACTTCTGATCTGCTCCAGGCTATGGACCAGGGTTTTGCCACTGACGCCATCTTCATCGACCTCACAAAGGCATTTGACCTGGTCAACCACGGTCTCCTGCTTCAGCAGCTACAAGTTCTTGGCCTTGACACCAGTGCCTTAGCATGGGTCCAAAGTTCTCTCACCTGCCATTCACGAAGGGTCAAGTGGGATGGTTCTCTTTCGGGCCTTAGACCAATAACTGTCGGCGTCCCACAGGGTTCCATACTAGGCCCACTGCTGTTCTCCCTATTTATTAATTATCTGCCTAATAATTAGGGAGGGGCTTCTGTGCACCTCTATGCGGATGATGCAATCATCTATCATTCCTCTTCTGATATTGAGTGGATCAACAGTATGCTAGCATCTGACTTTGCTGCTCTCGAAGGATTGTTTATACAAAAGCATCTTGTTCTTAACACCATGAAAACAAGAAGTATGCTATTCTCCCA
Source organism: Neoceratodus forsteri (assembly GCA_016271365.2). Taxonomy (NCBI): domain Eukaryota; kingdom Metazoa; phylum Chordata; order Ceratodontiformes; family Ceratodontidae; genus Neoceratodus; species Neoceratodus forsteri. The sequence goes on from CM057456.1 coordinate 1,090,292,980, forward strand.
TCCACCCTCTTCCTCCTCTAACCTCCCCCCCCCCCAGGATTACTTCCCTCAATGGTAATGCCCTTGAACTTGTCCATACCTTTAAATACCTAGGCATCACCTTGGATACCTCGCTATCCATTAATGCTCACGTCTCCTTCCTAATCAAATCTCTGAACCAAAAGCTAGGCCTTCTCCACTGTATCCGCCTCTTTCTCACCTCAGCTTCTTGTTATAAGACTGCATCCTCCTCTCTTCTCCCACTTCTATCTTATCGTGCTCCGCTTCTGCTCGCAACTAACACTACTACCTTACTGCTCCTCAAACAGGCTTACCATAGGGTGGGTAGTTTTGCCCTGGGGGTCAATGCCTGTCACCACAACTGTGATGTCCTTTCTTCCCTGGGTTGGTTATCATATGAATCTAAACTAAGGTATGCCAATCCGAGTTTTCTGCACAAGCTGGTCCACAAACATACTCCTCCTTGCCTCAGTGAGTCTATTCGTCTAAAACAACCTCAACGAACCCTGAGATCTGCCTCCCTCCCTCCCTCCCCTTCTCACAATGCCCAAACCATGGCAGCTATGTCCCGTAAATCATTCATCTACGCAGCTGTGTCTGACTGGAACTCCCTTCCTCCCTCCATTCTGTCATGCTCCACCCTCCCTGAGTTCCAGTCCAACTTGCTTTCTTTTCTCTCTGCCTCTACACCTTGCTTCTGCTACCGGTGATATTAAACCCCAACCCCAATAGCTCTGTCTAGTTCTCATTCTTGCTCTTCCCTTAACCCTGACTTCTTACCTTGCCCTCTGTGCCTCACCTTTCAACATAACTGCTATTTGTTAGCCCTCTTGTATCTGATGATATTAGCTAACAATTATATATTGTAGTGCACTCTCTTGAATGCGTCATGTACTTGTCACACTATTGTGTAACCTACCTGCTTGTTATTTCATAAACCTGTAGTTGTATCTGTCTGTATCATAATCCTGTGGATCACTGAACGTTGTATATCAATTTTTCCATTTTAACTGTCATTGCTACGTTAAAGCGCTGTACAGTATGCATACTGCACTTCAGGGTCGCCCCTGAAAAAGGGACTGTAATTGTCTCAGTGGACTTACCCGGTTACAAAAACTCAAATAAATAAATTTTAGTGGTCCATTTGGGTCCAATAAATGCCGGCACTAAACTCGAGCTGTGGCTTTGACTGGACCCAGGTAGATCTCTAAAATATCAGAAACTATATATATTATTGAAACGATGCCCTTATTTAGTTGACTGGAGCATGCCCCTGCACATCACACAGCATTGCAGCTTGGATACTCACTCCAGAAAGGTGAAGGGTCTGGTGCCTGGCTTCTTGGAACCAAATTATGATCCCTTCCCCTCCTAAAATGCCTGTAAAAAAACTATTTAAAGGCGAAAACTGAACTCCTGTTAAGGTAAGCTAGCTCCAGGGACTTTTAGGAACATACAAAACTGAGCATAATTGGTGCTGTTTAAAGAATGACTAACATTTTTTGGTTCAAAAACCAGGAACAGCTGAGATGTAATTTCAAAGACCAAACCCTCAGTTTTAAATTATGTAATTTAGAGAAGAAATGAACAGAAGACAGCTCGGGCAGATGTGACTCAAGCTGGAGACTGCCATTTGCTTCACAGCATCCACACAGGCCAAAATTAGCAGAGGTCTGGGAGCCCAGGGCTCCCAGAATTTCCCTTCGGCTCTTGAGAGAACAGAGCACAACGAGCACAAACGGCTCCCTAACTTTGGCAGCACTGGATAATGGTGTACTAGTACCACGTATCCTGAATTATCAAAACAGCCGCTCCACAACAGTCACTGCGGTGCTACCATGTAAAGAGGAATCTCTACTTTGTACCATGTGCACCTGCCTCCTGACAGCTAAGTGAACAAAAAACAAGCGAGTTCCAGACAGCCACAGATATCTGCCAACACCCTCAATGAGCGCAAATGACTAACATTTCATTTCCAGGTAGAGGAGCTTTTTGTTCACTCAGCTTTTTGTTTTGTAGAGTGCACGTGGCACTGAGTGAGTACAGTATAATGAACTGTAGGTACCTCAGTGTGAACATGGGCTCTGGAAAAGGGTCAGTTGTTTGGTGCTCTGCCGCCAAATGTTACTTATTTCTAACACTGAACACCTAACACGACTCAGCACCAACAGGAGCACTCATTGCAGTTTTGGACAAACTTATTCAGAACACTATTTTTCTTACAATATTAGTATGCTCCCACTGGGATTTATCTTTTGTGCCTAAAGCAACTCAAAGTGTTAGCCACACAAAGAACATTTATTTTAAAAATGGCAGATCCTCTGCCTTCACATCTTACATCCATGTAGCAAACTGGCTAGAAACTGCTTTAGCCATCAAGGAAATCTATTAAGTTTTAAGCTAATGGCCAATGGAAACAGAGCTTGAAAACGAGTTCATCTGCATGGGTGGAGTATGGATTAAAAGGGGTAATGTCAACCTTACCATTGATTGTACTTTTGCAGACTACTTGCCTTTTCAATCAATGTGGAAACATGCAACTTCACAAGTGGATTTTAAGACAAATAATCGGAGTCATACTGATTGAAAATGTACCTTTCATGGACTGGCAGACATCTACAGTAATTCTTGGTCTCCGGAGGTTGGAACACACAAGATCAGAAAACTGGGAAAAATAGGTCAAACCAACTCCTTGGAGAAGATAAAGGCGTAAAAATCAATCCCAATCATTGCATGCCAAGCTAAAATTTGATTACATATCTATGCTGCTCTGATGTGTTATTTCACACTTTGATGATGGTAGTACCAAGCCTCTAGAATCGGGCACACTGTAATCACCGAAAGGACTGCCAGTGCCACCAGGCACCCGTCAATCAGAAAACTGGCATGACAAGACTGCACAGAACCTGTGCATCATTTCCACCTACAGAAGCAGATTTTTAAACACTGGTTCCATTTCTGTTACAGTCCCATCCCTACAGGATCTTTAGTTGTATGTTTCTGATTTACTCACAGGTATTAACCATTACGAACTAGGTTAACAAAAATTCAGCAACCTGATTGGCTGATCCTTCTTCTTACTTGTGAATAAAATCCACAAGTAATCATGCTGAAGGACTGTGGGAAACAGGAAGAAGAGGCAGTTTAGCACAGTGGTTGAGGGCACTGAGCTGCAAACCTGGAGACCTGGGTTTGAATCCCATCAGCCCCAACCTGCATACTGTGTGATCTTGAGCAAGTCACTTCCTTGTGCTCCCAGATCACACCTGGAAACAAGCTCTGGCTTAGTGTGCCCTTCCTGATGAAACAATTCCTGACCCGGGAAGCATAGATTTTTGTTAAAAAATTGGCTTTGGAGCTTTGAAAACATTAGCTCTTAAAGGTACTTTTGATTTTGTCCCTGCTCCTTCACAGTTGGAAAAACTCGCGCTCACACACAGCATGTCCTCAAGGCAGCTTTTTTTTTTTTCAGATCAGTTTAGCTTTTAAACAGCAGTATTTACTAGTCTGCATTTTTTTTTTTGCAAAAATGTACTTCTGATATCTTTAGAGTCCTCCTTGGTATAGTTTTAGTTCTCTCAGATATTTTTACAACAGCTTATGTAGCTAATTTTGTAATTAAATGACTCGTATCATTAAAGATGTCCGACACTCACAAGTTACAGAAATCCCTTCCCTTTAGGTTACCTGTTAACTGTAAATACTTTATTCACACTGTGGATGTATTAAGATGGTGCTACCATATGTTTTTGATGGTAAAACAATACAGCAATGTACCAAGATATTAAGTTTTTTCTTGGTGGGCATGGGACGGGAATGGGAACATTTAAACAACTTCAAAATCCTGTATCTTAGTTCAGGAATGAAAGAAAATGAAAAGAAGAATGGGTATAGATGTTTTGGCCAGAAAAACATTACTGCAGAAAAATAAATCCTATCCAGGGACTAATAAATACTGCTGCTTCAAACAATATTGAATTTGTCCTTCAAATTCCTCCCTCCCTCCCCTCACAAACTAACTCAGACAGGGTCTGAGGCAAGTCAAGCACCTACACTTACGCTCGCTCCGGCAGCAGCAGGGCAGAGTATTTATTGACCGACTGATTTTTAACTGGCAGCAAGAAGATTACCTCTTAAGGGCTTTTTATATTAAATATAGTTTATTTTCGAACAATGGTTTAGAACACTCCTCAACAACACTGGCATTCTGGTCAGTGTGGCACAACCTCTCTCCATTGCAATGACAGGCAATTTGGCGCACTGAACATGGAAAGCACATGTCACTTCGTTCGGAAGGAGGCAGGTCAGTTAATGAGAGTAAAGAACACTCGCCGCTGCTGTCTGCCATCTGACTTCCGTCCCTTTCCAACTGCCCAAACGGCTGTTTATCTGTTAATCACAGTGGTACATGGGAGCCAGAGGAGGGCACTGTTGCTTACATGTGCTGTGTGTTCGTCTATTACGCAGTCACCGAGTCTGGTCAGCAAAAGCCTTGTTTTGTCACTGCCACCAGCGCTCCTTCACCCCACATGCTCCTCAGCGATGTCCGACAGCCAGTAACCAGGTTAAAACAAAAAAGTGCACACTTGGTCAGCTGCACATGCGCCGGTCCTACACAGGCTGGCAAAAACAAAAAGAAAGACCTGTGCACAGATTGACGTATTCTGAACTTCAAAGTTGTGGCTGCCCTGCAGGCAGCTGTAAACAAATCTATGATGTCCCGACGGCTGTTTTAGTTGTCTCAAGCTGCCAGGCAATAGGATTTGTCCTCGCCTGTCCACATGTTACACCTTTTCCTCCAATTCCCTTCCTACACCATTTTCTTATTTTCCCCTTCTCCCGCCCTCTCCTTAATCCCCATACCAACCCCCCCGACCACCATTCTATGGTGGGCATTTGTAATTTTCTGTGGTCTGATCCTATGTCCATATTTAGGTCTTTTACCGCATTCACCACTGAATGGATCAGTACCCCAACTAATTGTATTTCTCTCTTTGGGTTGGCGCCTCTGTGATTCACTAGCACTTTACACCCTTGTTTCTTCCTGCACTGTTTTTGCACAGGTCATTCTATGCAAATCATAGGGATGAAAATTCTTGTAATTACATATACAAGATGCACACTACATAACAAACTCCACCCCCCGAACTCTGACAAAGCCTCATACAGGAGGCACTACATTGGGAAGTTTGCTGCAAAGCAGTATTTTACCCCAGTTGAGCAACCAATTATTAAAACATATCACTGTGTGTGTGCTGCCTTAGTTTCCTAACTTGCTAATTTCTTGATTGGCAGCAGCACCTTTGGGCAGCTGGCAGGGATCGACAAATCCCATAGTCCGACGTCCCAGACTACCAAATTGCTGCCAGGGACAAGAAGGTTTTCGCGGGCCACTTGCTCACGGACAAGCATCAGTCTCTGTATCAATTTGCTATATGTACTAGTGATTTGCCATCCGGCCAGGAGGGGTCGCAGCATCTGAAGTTGTGGAGCTGATTTCTGTTTTGAAGGGAAGCGGGCGTGTGCTGCGTGGTACGAGTGAATCCGCCGGAGAGATTGCTGGAATGTAGCACTGGCAGCTGAATGAGCAGGTGCGTACCAGGGTCAGGAGATGGCGAGGTGTCATGCCGCTTCTTCTTGCATTCAGCAGGTAAGGGCAGGGGGCGCAGGGGTGGCTCAGGAGGAGCGTGGTTGCCCAGGGATGGGGGGTTGTAAGATTGACAAGAGAGTCAGCAATTATCAGCACGACTCCGTCTATGGCTTCACCTTATTTGCAGAGAGTGCACTGGTAGAGGTGGAGGGGGCAGGAATCTTCTGAGGATTTTTTGCTGAAAGAGATTCCGGTTAAAAAAAAAAATTACTGTTTGGTTCCTGAAGTAATATTTATTAAAAGCAGGATTTTGTGTCATCTTTTTTTTTTTTCACCAACGGTTCAGCAGTGCTTCAGTGTGACAGGCAACTTTGCAAGCAAACTACAGTAAGTGAAGGAGACAGCAGCAACAATTAGACTCAGCATTGCAGCTAATGAACAGAGATGACAGGGGAAAATTTGCAAATATATTGTAAAGGTATTGTTTTTTGTGAACCCTTCGTGTGAGGAGAGGCTCAGAAAGGTACAGAGTTGCTGAATAAAAGTTGAAGCACAAGGGGGTTGGGGGAGCCGTGAACTTTGTGTAAGGCAGTACTGATGGCAGTGCGAGTGCGGCTGCTCTCTCAAGAGACAGAAACAAAACTGGAAAATGTAGTGCGTTGTTGGAGTGTTTTCTTTTTTTAGAGTAAGCTGCTCTGTTCTGTTTGAGTCCTGGCTGCTGGGGACAGGCTCTGAAAAAACACTTGGCTTAGCCACCGGGCCAGCTGTTTGGGTAGTCGGTAGCTTGGGCACTTGGCTTGGAAAGTACAGAGGAGCTGTGATGGGGTTGGAGAAAAGGTTACAAGGTAAACAAAGAAGCTGCTGTAAAAAGTATCACTTCTCTTTTATTTTCATGCTTCATTATGTGAACGCTAGAACAACATGTTTTAGTGAAGGGATTACGTAAACACTAATCCCCGATAGAAGAGGGCTCTACTAGTGGATTAATGCCTGGTTGGGGGTAGGGGGTGGGTTGGTGCACAATGCTGCAGGCCGAGTGCTTCCAACCACCAACCAGGAATTAATCCACTAGTAGAGCCAAACTCTGGAGGGGATTAATGCGCTTGTAACATGGCAAGTGCAAGGGAAATAATGTGCAAGTACTGTTTCAGTTGAAAGTACAGAAATGTTCCCAAGACTAATAATGCTGCTTGCAAAACTATGCTGCATTTGCTTGGTTTTAACGGAGTGTGATGATCTGACAACATGTACGTTCACGTTGGACGCTAAACATTCATTTATATAGTGTTGGCTATTTTTGAACTGAGAGCAGAAGAACATTACTGTGTCAAACAGACAACAACGTTAAAATTGTGCGATTCCTACCAAGCGTTTTCATGTTTTCTCCTTCCAGCTTATATCCCGATGATGCATAACAGCAGTGCAGTGTGGGAGATTTGTCGAACTAAACAGCGACACCAACAAATATAGACACACTGATTTGTGCTCCTATTTGTGTTTCTCTTGATGGACACAATGATCGCTGCACTGTGCGACTTTAGCGCGGGACTGCATGCATTGAGATTTTAGACACCTTCACTGTTCTACAGTATGTCGTTTTGTGGCTCGATGACTGCGTGCAATATATTTATTTCCGTTACTGCCGCAGTTACAGACGTTGCCTGCTGTCTCTGAGGTGCCCCGAGCCGGTGGGTGAGTACCGAGGATTCTGACAAGGATTGTATCGCTCTTCAATCACCTGCGCCATCTACAGGCACAGAGAGATAGCGACACAAATTCTGACTCTCTCTGTCCCTGCCTTACCAAGCGCGCTCCCAATAGTTTCTTTGACTTGCCTCATGACGATCTTCAGGTGGCTAGTAAAGGTACTGCAACAGCAGGCTCTACTGCTGGATTAATACCCGCTAGGTTTCGATCACCTGTTGCATTTCCATGAATCACGGGGCTTGGTTTCACACACCATTAATTGCCATGTTACAATGTGGGAGAGAATCAGAAGCAGCCAATACTGTGTTAAGTCTAAGAAGGGCAGAAAATCTGGCAGGCGGGGCACCTATGACATAGAAGCTGTGTACATAAATGGATGGTGACATAGTAGCTGTAAACATAAATGTAAGATTCTACATTTGTACACACAGTTACTGGTTTGTCACACTCCATTTATGTCCACACCTACTGCACACACATTATACACATGAAGGTATGTATATACTGTACATACCTACAGTGCATGTCATGACTCAGACTTCAACCTGTATTTAATAGAAAAACATATAATTTTTCCTGTTTTTCAGTGGCCTACAGCTACACAGTATTAATAATACAATCCCCACATCATGCACTTCGTTGCTATGTAATGTTTTTCAGAGTTTCCTTAAAATATAGCCTTCTGACCATAGACTACCACTCACAACACTGGGGCTACCATTTTTAGCTAGGCCAGTTGTCCTGAACTAGCAGGTAAATTTAAAATTTGTCGATCCCTGGCGGCTGGCAGTGTGCGTGGTTTCTTCACACTGAACTGTCCATAATACAATCACATGGAAGAAAAGGTGGCAACCAAAAGGTATTTTTATCTACTGAAAATACCTACAGCACACACCAAATGTCTGTGGTTTCACTTCCTTATTTCTAACTGCTGCCACCAACCACAACTTAAACTCTGTTCCACCCACTTGTTTGTAAAACTAAACAGCTGCTCTGTAAACAAACTGCTCTGCCAGCTTTCTAAAATAAATCCCTCCCCCCAAATAAGCACAAAACTACATGACATCAGCCCATCTGGGCTGATATGTCTACAACAATGGCTTCGACATTTAATTAAAACTACCGCACCAGTAAAACTGATTTAGAGCATGCACTTGCCCTCGAAGCAAGACATCTTCAAAGCCGCGACTCCAGTGCTGTTGTTACGTGATCTTCTAGCTGGTAGCAGGATGAGACTGACCGCAAACCAATGCTCTGTGAACCTGGGAGAAATTCCTTAAAAAAAAAAACCCCACTTGAGCATCATTGGCAGCTGCTCTTGGCAGAGCAGCAAACAGCAGAGCAACCGACTCTCTGTGCTGGGATCTCTCATCCCCAGATCAGGCCACGACAAAGACCTTTTTAAAAAGCCAGAACAAGTACACTCTGCTTGCACGTACATTACAACAGTGTTGTCTGTTGTTCACAGCAAAAGTGAAATAACTATGCTCTTTAAAGCAAAACACCTGTCCTCCAACCCCTCCCAATAAGGCTTTTCAGTCCCCCGAATCAGCATGTTAAACCAACCCACGATTTACTTTATTTGTTGGGGCAAAAGAGGAGGAGGACCGGCAAGAGGAAGAGGCAGCAGAGGGCGAGAAAGGAGTCAAAGAGGGATTTATGGAGGTTATTGGGGCAAACAGGGCCCCTGGAGATCGACAAGGAACAAGAGATGGAATTAATAAACCTCACAGAACATAGTTTGCGCAATGTTCAAGAAAAAGTGCTCAAAAAAGGACTTTCTTTTGCCCCAACAAATAAAGTAAATGCTTTTAATTTGAAAATTGATCTGTTTAAATTCTATCGGCAGTTGCATTTAAAAGTGCATTTTGGTAAGCAAATACAACAAAACCCAGTAGAAGTAGTGAGAACGAACGAATAGCATAATAGAAAAAGACGGGGAAGAATGTGAGTTGGAAAGCATTAGAGAAGCCACTCCGTTTAAAAATAGATCTAAATTTATTCCAATGATGGGTATGAATCCCACTATTAACACATTTAGTAGGTTGGTGGAAGCAGATATGGAGAAATATGTAAACGATTTGAAGACATCAATAAAAGGGACAACTTAACAAAAAAGAGAGAAATGCACTGCAGGAAATTAAACAGTTACCAGAAACCATTATTAAGAAGGCTGATAAAGATGGGGGAGTGGTCTTGTGGAAGCAATGTGATTACTGTACTTGGCAGAAATGCAAAGACAACTGACAGACCAAAAATACTATAAAAAATTAGAAAGTGATCCAACAGAAGAAATTAAACAAAAAGCCATACAGATAGTGGAAAGAGCAAGAGAAAAAGTATGGATTACAGAGAAAGAGAAAGATTTTTTAATAAATCGGAACCCGATCAGACCAACAATATATTTACTTCCAAAGGTGCACAAAAATAAAACCCGCCCTCCTGGAAGACCAATCATGAGCAGCCTGGGATCAGTGACAGAACCAATGTCGAAATATGCAGACTTCTTTCTGAGACTTTTGGAACAAGGGGTCAAATCTAATATATCGGACACAAAGGAAGTTTTAAACATATTAGGAGGATTAGAAATAAAAGAAGAAACTATTTTGGTAACTTGTGACATAGAAAATTTGTATAACATCCCTCATGAGGCTGGACTAACAGTACTCAGATCAGAATTGAGTAATAGACCACAGAATGTGGTACCTCCAACTAAATTTATTATGGAGTTAGCTGAATTTGTATTAAAATCAAATTACTTTGTATTCAGGAAGACGTTTTATAAACAACAACACGGGACTGCTATGGGCACAACATTTGCCCCTTTAGCTAATCTGTTTGCAGGAAATTGGGAAGATACATTTATATAGGAGGAAAGGAAAAATAAATGGCTTAACAAAATAATCCACTGGGTTCGTTCTGTGGATGATGTACTATTTTTGTGGAACGGAAGTAATCAAGAATTAATGGAATTCGAATGCTATACTAATAAATGTGATGAGAATTTACATTTTTCAATGATTAGTGACAGCAATAAGGTGGACTTCTTGGATATTACAATATATGAAAATAGAAGGGAATTGTATACAAAATTATTCAGAAAACAGACGGATAGAAATACAATTTCAGAGTACGGTAGGAACTATCCAAAACAAACAGTAAACAACATTCCCTATGGGCAGCTCCTAAGGGTAAAACGTAATTGTAGTGAAGAAAAAGAAAGACAGAACGCAAGTGCAGAGATGTGCCAAAGGTTTTTGAACAGAGGTTATGAACCAGGATGTTTGGTCAAAGCATTACGAAAGGTGGAGTTGGTAAAGAGAGAAGATTTATTGTGTATAGATAAAAAGGCAGTGGGAAATCAAGAGAGGATAATGTTCAGTATCACTTGTACATCGGCATTTGGGGAAGTGAGTAAGGTGTTACACAAACATTGGGATGTATTAAAAGTACAGGAAAGTTTACAAGGAATATTTGAAAATGGTTTAAGCTGTAGCTACAGAAAAAGTCGGAATTTGACAGATATACTAGTGGAAACTATGTTCAAAGAAGATAAACAAAATAACCGTCCGAAGTGGATGCTGCCAGTGCCAAAAGGAAATTACCAATGTGGAAATTGTGCACAATGTGGTAATACAATGAACACCAAAACATTTAATCATCCTCACACTGAGAAAAATATAAAATAGAAAATTTTATTTGTTGCACAACAGAAAGTGTGGTGTATCTACTCACTTGCCCATGTGGGCAATCATACGTTGGACAAACAAAAAGAGCCTTAAAACCGAGAATAAGTGAGCACAAGACAGCAATAATAACAAAAAATATGAAGAATGCAATGGCAAACACTATGAGGAGACAAAGCATGGGTCAGCAGCTGCATTAAGGTTCATTGGGCTGCAGCGGGTTCGATCCCCACCAAGGGAAGGGGGCGGCCATAGCCTATTGCTGCAACGAGAGGCTTTCTGGATCTTCAAACTACAAATGTTGACCCCAAAAGGACTAAATGAAGACCATAGGTATGGAAGTTATCTATAAAAATAAAAGATGGTGGTCTCTGAAATAAAAAGTGAAAAAAAAAACGTAAAAAGGAAAGAAAAAAATGATGGTTGCTTTTTAAGGTCAGAAAGCATTAGACATTGGGTGTGAATTAAAATATGAAAGAGTATAAAGTTAGAAGTATAGAAAATACCGTACAAAAGAAGAAAATATTGAATGGATCGTAGGAGGTTCGAATCCCACCAGGAGGAGGGGATGGTTATAACCTATTATTTTGGTGAGAGGTCTTCGGACCCCCAGACTGTAAAAGTTAACAACAAAAGAGCTTAATGAAGAGTATGGACTGAAAGTCATTTGGAAAAAAGATAGTGTTTTTTAAGTAAAAAGTGGGAAAAAGTACGAGAAAAAAATGTGTTTTGCAACTTAAGACGTGAAAGCATTAAAAATATTGGTGCAAATTAAAATAAGAAATAGCATGGTATGGCAACACTGCATAAAAAGAAGGTAACCAGATACTGAAGCATCTTCTGCATAAAGAGGGATAATGAACACAAAAGGAAGTTACTATGGTAACCATAAGATATTTAAACAAAATGCTTTCCCTGGCAAAGCTAGCTCTGAGGATGGGGTCACATGACTCAGAAACGTCAGTACGTTTTCGGGCGCATCAGTGAATGGAAGTAGGAGCAGAGAGTGTGGTAAAAGTTGGGAGAAGCATATCCAGCTCAGAATGCAAATAGAGCGAGAAGCTTTCAACTTCTCGGATCGTCCACTGCAATATTCTACTTGTATGCATTCGAGAGAAGCGCCAAAATCCTGTAATGAAAAAGCAGGCTTGGATTTAGGCAACTGAACCAGAAAAATGCATTACAGATTGGTAAAGTACTGAGATTGCTTAAAGACATTTAGTTGTGGTTAATAAATCAAAACCAGTAAAGTACTGGGATTTGCACAAAACGACAGCAACCTTAAAACATTTTTTTAGGCATTTGGGCTTATGAATACAACAAAGAGCCATTCAGTGTATATGGAAAAAACGAGATTATGAAACGCTAAACAAGTAGAAAAGAATGCTAACAAAAGGCAAAAAGAAAGTGAACAGTTTTATATGCTGGTGGAATGTGTGAGATTATTTAACAAAAGACATTGATTTTGTGTCGTAGATTGCTTGTTTGTCATAATTAATTTTTTATGAGTGACCAGTACACTGTGGTTAACAAATGAGAAAACAAAAAGGAAAAAAATGAAATAAATAAGGAAATAAACCAAAGTGTGCGGATGGGCTTTTTGTGTCTACGGACATAAATATGATAAAAGTACTTAGGCCAGAGTGGAGAACACGTTTTTTATGTTATAGAACATCCATTCATAGAAATTTAAACACAGGAATACAAAATCTGTTGGCAGAAAAGGACCGGTAGGCCTTTCTAGTCTGCCCTATTTTCCTTGCCTGTTGCTACACCCTGAACCCTATCTGGTCACAGGTGTCCCTCCCTCCTCCCTTTCCTCTACCTATTATGTCCATGTGCCTATCCCACACATGCTTGAACCTCCCCACTACTGTCTTTACCCCCAGCACCTCTTCTGGCAGGCTGTTCCAGGCCTCCACCACACTTTCTGTGAAGAAGTATTTCCTTACATCCCTCTTGATCTCCCCCCCCCCCCCACTTCACAACATGCCCCGTGTTTTGGTACTCCTCCTCCTCTGAAAGAAATTCCCCTCCTACACCTTGTTCACCCTTGTGAAGTATTTACAGGTCTCCATCATGTCCACGTAAATTGGCACTTAACACCAGAGAATAAATCAGAAACAGTCTCTCTCGTTCTCCGCTCCTCCAGGGAGTACTTGTTGAGCTCTCGCAGCCTCTCCTCATATGGATTCTTGCACAACCTCCACACCATTTTAGTAGCCCTCCTCTGAACTGCTTCTACCCTGTCAATGTCCTTGTGGAGGTGTAGCCCCAGAACTGGACACAGTATTCTAGATGGGTTCTCAGTAGTGAGTGATACAGTGGCAACACCACCTCACCTGGTAGAAATCCCCCTCCCTATGCACCCCAACATCTGGCTAGACTTGCCTACTACCTCGTTGCAGTGTCCTGCCAATTTGAGATCACCAGTTATGATTACCTCACGGTCTCTCTCTCTCTAGTTTGGTGACTGTAAGTACCTCCTCCCATCTTATACACAGCCCCCAGGTCTCCCCATCCCAGGTGCAGGACTTTGCATCTTTTGGCATTGTTCATTCATTTTATGCCAAGTATAATCATCTCTCGCTGCAATGAAATCGCCAGAAACTTTCTCTACCCTCCCTCTCCTGGAATGCAAAGTGCTTTAGGATTCCGTGTGTTTGAAAGAGGATATATAAAACCAACCTGAGAATTTAGTACACTCAGAGGTAGCAAACCAGAATTTGGAAGAAGAGCAGTACAATACATGACAAGGGTGGAGGTGCTAGGGTATACTTGCTCATGGGCACAGTGAGGTCTGACGTTGCAGGCAGATGGCTTTACAGTCCCTGGACAGGCAGGTATGGACAACACCACCCACCATGGAGTATATTATTGTGCTTAGAAAATGGGGTTTTGTTTACCTTTTTAAAAAGTTCAAAGAAATGTAGAAAATAAATTGAAATGAATAACAAAAACAAAAACAAAAAAAAGATTTCACTGTAAAGTAGTCTGTACACTCGTAGAATTGCCAGTAGAGGGCACTGGTGTTTTTCATAGCTTTTTTTTGTTAGAGCCTCACAACTGCTTTCGTTTTCTGGCCCCCCCCCCCCACACACACACACACACCTTCCGCCTGTAGCAGTGCAGTGTGGAGGAGAATTATTTTTTGGTGGCAGACATATATTTAAGCACGATCGGTAGCAGTTGGTATTCTATGGGAGCTGTTAGGAATGCATGACACCTGGAGATGCAGTGAGGGCAGCAGTGTGGGGTAAGTTACTTTTTCTACTACTTTCTATTACTTTTGGAAACTTGTTCCAGGAAGCTCTGTGCAGTTACTAGCAAGGATGGAGAAGTATTAGAAAATGTAACACACCTTAGAGTTACAGTTACTTTTTTCTTTTTATACAAAAGTAATATGTAACTATAACTGATTACATTTATTTGAAAGTAACCAGTAACTAACCTATTACTTTCAAATAAATGTAACCTGTTATAGTTACTTATTACTTTTGGATAGTTTTTGAATAAAAAGAAAGAAGTAACTGTAACAAGCAACAGAGCTTCCTGGAACAAGTTTCCCAAAGTAATAGAAAAAGTAAGTTACCCAACACTGCAGGGCAGTTGGTGGGCACAGAAGAGCGAGTGTGGTCAGGACGGACACAGCAATGAAGGTAACAGTGGTAGTGATGGTGCTGCAGTGAGGACACTGCACTAGCACTACGTTCATTTTTGCGGTTTCTACAGATGGTTATGACTGGAGAAGCGAGCGGTGAGTGGGAAAAGTGAAGGGTAAGCAGGGGAAGTGAGGGAAAAAGGGGTTACCATTTTATTTTGAAAACTCTGTAATTGACACAGTGATTTACTAGGCAAACAGTCAGTCTGGGACTGGATTTTTTCCCCATGTCTCCGCAGTCTCATAAACAGAGCTGTGTGAACCTCCCAAAGTTTGACCATGGGAACTTTGACCATCAAACCAGGTAAAGTTCACCAAATGCCTCTTAATGGCAGACTGCTTCGCACTGGTTCAACCATTAAAAAACATCAGGAAATGGGGTAAAAATGAAAGAACATAACACACAGGATCGATGAAGCACCCACAAAAGCAGAATGATGCAGTGGCCCACGCTGAGGATTACTGGTTCCAAAAATTGTGTCCGTTCAGTCAGAGCTAAACATAGACAATGCTAGTTAACTCGAGTACGTGACTGACAATGCTCAAAATAAAATGGTTCGTAAGGCCTATGTAAGCCCACAAAATATCAGTACAGAATCCCACAGCGCAGGCTACTAGTTCCAAAAATTGCGTGCCCACTGGGACAGTGCCACACATGGACAGGACTTCCCATTATGCCATGGGTAAATGCTGTGCACACTGGCTTCATGGGCAACACTGCCCCAAAAATTATTTATTCAGCGTGTGTGGACCTGGCAAAAATTCACAAAGATTAATCTGAAGACGACTGAGTGAATACAACAGTGCAGCATCCCACAGTGTGTGTGTAGGCTACTGGTTCCAAAACACTCGTGGACACAGAACCCCTCCCCATCCACCTTATCATCCTGTTTTTAGCCCAGCTGAAAACGTAGAAGCTTCATAAACCATGGCAAAAAGGGCTTGGAAAAAGGGTCAGGTAAAGTTTTAAAAAAAGTGAGCATCTCTACATTCTGGGTCGATAGGTTTGATGTTCTCCTGTTAGTGACAATACTTCCTTCAGCACTGAAAATTCTCTCCAAGTATGTATTTGCAGATGGGCAACCGAGGTGTTCAACAACTACCTGTGTTAAAGAACAAATGGTATTTTTTTGGTACCAGTGCAACAGAGGCTCCTTCCCTTCTGCTAGTGGCATGTTCTCACCCAGACAATCCTGTACTGTTGCGTGTGCTGGCATCTCAGGCACCACTGTGTCAGAAAGTGACTTGCCATGCCTCTTCATCAAGCCATAGTCAGACAACTGTTCCCATCGTGGTTTGTCTTCAATGGCTGTCTTTCTAAGGGGGGGGGGGGTTGCTGCAGCAGCACTAGTAGCAGGCCTACTTGGAGACAAAACTGAGCGACTCCCACGACAGTCAGCTGCAGCAGTGGAAACACACTGGGATCCTCCTCCTTCCCTTTCCACCACCTGGCCTGTCAGTGCGACAGCAAGGAATGATGATGCGTGTTGTTGTTCTGCTCTATTTGTGTTCCTGTTCTTGTTTTGTGCCATATGTACATCGACCAGATGGAGAAGCCCAGCTTTATAGGACTGCTGATCCCTTCTGCATTCTTGTGCGTCAAAGAATGTCTCAAATGTGTCTTTGAATGAATGTTCCAAGACTGCGGCCATGATGTAGTGGTCAGCTGTACGCATTTTTGAAATGCATGTGTCATTCCAGAAACATGCTCTTATCCTTTCTACTAGACTGGCAGCAGTGGTATCTTGTTCTCATACTGAGTTTTCATATGGAGAAGTCGCAGATTAAAGAGGGGAATGATGGGGAGTACCTGGCTTAGACCAGCTGCATCAGCACTTACCACCTAGCGTGGCCTCTTCAAAAGGCTACAGAGCAAAGGCTCCCCCATCAGGCGCCACTGATTTGGGCCGATGTTTACACCTCCCTTGCCAATACTGTGGCTCATCTGCATACTGGTGGATTGCCATCTGTTGTTCTAGCAACCGTTGCATCATGTAATAGGTGGAATTCCATCTCGTTTCAGGTGGTGGAGGGAAAGGTGGTTCCCTGCTGAATGTTTAAGCTTCCATGTCTTTACAGAATGGCTTAAATACCTGCAAAACGTTTTTGTTTTTGGCCAGACGTACACATGTCTACACAATGGTGCCTTTCTCATCTAGAAATCCCTGAACTACCAGATTTATACAGTGAGCAAAACATGGAACATCTGTATAACCCTCATCATCAACTGCCTTTTCAATGCTCTTTGTGTTATCTGATACTGTAAAACCTGCTGTTAATGAGTGTGGTATCAGCCACTTGTGAAACTTCTGCTGAAGAAAATGTAACGCGTTTTCTGTACAATGGTCATTGCCAAAGTCAGCAATACATAAAGCTGTCAGCTTGCAAGGTTTGGGGGCCCCAGTAACTTGTAATTACTGCTACTGTTGCTGTTGAAATTATAGCAGAGGAGGAGGACGAAGAGGGAAACTGACCCAATGGTCAGTGAATGCCACGTAATCAGCAGTCTGACCACTGGTCCACATATCAGTGGTGATGTGCACGGCTGGAATAAATGTGTCTCTTCACCAAAAAAAATCCACCTGGGTTTAACCCCAATAGGTGTCATGGCTTCTCTTCAGGCAGCCACCATCTCAGCGTCCACATGGGCTGCCCCAAAAACTGTCTGGAAGGTGCCTAGGGTCAGGACCACCCTGGCCCAGCGATCCTTCCCCCTTAGAGCTTCATCTTGGTACAATGCCCTCCCTCCGGCTGTCACATCAATCACCAATCTAGGTCCTTTTAAAGCTGCCTTAACAGCCCATATCCTCTCCTCACATCAATGCCAGTGTAACCGGTAACCTGTGGATCCTACACCACGCTGCTAGGCCATGCACCCGCCCTTGGCCAGGCAGTGGACAGCCCCCACTATTTCTAGCCCACAGGCTCCTCACCTCCCTCGGTTACCATATAGTTGCACTGGACTATAAATGCATTGTATTATGTATAAGACAAGGCCTCCCTGAGTCGGCTTACTACCAATTCATATCATGCATTGCTTTAGCTACCAATTGTATACGTCTTAACCACTCATTAGGAAAATACGTTGATAGCTCTGCCCTGTTTTAGCTACCAAATGTATAGGCATTAACCAGTGCTCATTTTACTTACTGAATACGCTGTATGATTGCTCACCCACATTTATTCTATGTATGTACTGTATGAATGTCTGTTTTATTCTGACATGGAGCCTTTGGAAATGAATCTATGACTTAAACGGTTGTAATTCCGATTTCCTAAATAAATAAATAAAATGATGCTTTCAGGGCATGTGACACAGTCTTGTAGACAATCTGATGGAAATCAGAAAGAGCCACTGTGGAAAAGTAGTAGGGCTAGGCACTTGATACGCTGGCACTGCAACTTGCATGCGCGATAGAAAACCTGCACTGCTCACAAAGGAGCATGGCAGTAAGCTGGTGGCTAGCATTTCCACAATTGCTCTTAACTTTTTTGCCTCTGGTCTGTTGGCTCAGTACGATACATACACAGACCGACTTCTTCAGGAGTCAGGAGGAGGATGAAGAAGGAACTACTGCAAGCCTGCAACTTGGGCGAATGTAAAGTGCTTGAATTTGAAAACTGCAACAAAAAGAAAAGGAATTAAAAAATGTTTCTAATGGGATGCCACCAAGGTGCCAACTACCAGTGGCCAGGCACTGTCATGCTGCCGGCTGGCATACACTTGCTGCCCAGAAAAAGTAACTACCAAAAAAAAAAAAAAAAAAAAAAATCACACCTCAGGCTTCAGTTAGTCTTGTTTGTATGACTTGCTAAAATGCTACTTTTGCAATGGAAAAAAAAATGTGTGTGCTGAACTGCTGATGAGATTAGGCAAGTGGGCACTGGCAGACTGCCACATCATGTCCCTTCTGCCCACTGCACAGCCCCAAGAACACTCCTCCAGTACAGAGTCCAGACTCACCCCTCTCACTTTCCAGTCTCAGACAAGCCCCTGGCCCCACAGGCCTGCTGCTTTGCAAACATTTAGCCTGTCAGTTTCTGTTTTTCATTTTTTCCCCTCAAAATATCCTCCCTTCAGCAGCTCTGCTGTTTGCAGGACTACAGCTAGAACTTTTGAAGAGATTTTTTTTTCCTTTTGTGAAGAATTTCATAGCTACCTAACAACTAAAAGTGAAATCACAGCCCTGCCTGAGCTACCTAAACAGCTTGACCAGAAGCACTGGAGTGAGCTTTCACACTAGCTCACGTCATCGAGCTGAGTCTAGCACCTAAATGAGGCTGTGACTCACACTCTGCCTAGTTAATTGTTTCAGGTGTGAACTGAGGTTCAACTGGTTCACCTTGTCCACACCATTCAGACCAGGGTGGACCAGTCCAACCAAATGTCCACCTATCTACACCAAAAGTTCACCACAGTCCAAAAGAATCAAACATCCGAAGTTCAAGGTGTTGGATTCTTTTGTAAAGCTGAACTTGCAGCTCCACTCATAAATGTACGTCCAAGTAAGAGGCTTAACCAGTTAGAGATCAGGATTTTTTAATACCAGTTTTCTAAACGCTTCATAATGGATGCAAGAAGAAAACAAACTCTGGCCAGTGACCAATAGGGCTGCAGGTGAGGAAGTTGGGGTAAAAATAGGTAAAACTGTTTTTTTAATATGTTTACACCAAATTTGCAACATAGCCTTGTTAAGACCCTGGGCCCGATCCCTCTGCACCCAAACATGGGCCTTGACATGGTGCATGTGGCTTGCATCAGAGGCAGGCTGCCACTTCACCACAAGTGGGATTCACAAATCACACCCAGAGGGCAGATTTCAAAGTACCCTTAGACCAGCCAGGGCTGGTCTAAGAGTACTAAATCACCCCTCTGGAGTGCGGCTAAAACAATGTACATGTGCATGGACAGAGCCCCTGCCCCTATCCCCTTCTGTACACTGAGTGCCTACCCCCCCGATATCGCCCATTACTGTCATGTACAATATTGTTCCTGACCTGGTCTAGTGGTCCCTTCCCAAACCCCCGATATCGCCCGGTATTGTACTATAAAATATTGTCCCCAACCTGGTGGTCTGCTGCTCCCCGATCGCACCTGTTTAAAGAAAAAATATTAGTCATCCTAGTCCTGGTGGTCTAGTGGCCCCCCACCCTAGCAGGTAGTACCCACCACCCAGCTCCAACCCCCAACTCCCGCCACCCAGCTGGCACAGCCCACCCTCACCTCCGTGGCCGGCCGCCGGACTGAAATGTCGGTGAGCGTTTTGAATAATATCGCATGAGTCGTACACTATACAGTATCCTGAGCTGACAGGTCAGTCCGGTGGCCTTGTAATGAAATGAGCTGTGCGGCAACCAGCTGCGTTGTGGGGGTTGGGGGTGAAGCGAGGTGGTGGATACTGCTAGGTGAGGTGAGAGCAATAGACCACCAGGACTAGGATGACTAATATTTATTATTTAAACGGGTGCTATCGGGGACCACCAGACCACCAGGTTGAGAACAATAACAGTAGAATACCGGGTGACATCGGGGGTACGGGGAGGGGGGACCACTAGACCACCAGGGAAGGGGGCATGGATGTTTGCCTTTGTGGCAGGGGCTTGCGGCACACCCCTCCCATGTGCCAGGTGTCTGGTACACGGGAGTGACTGCTGCATGTGTGGGGACTTAGATGCCAGGACCCCTCCTGTACCTGAATCTGGTGAAGGGTCCCTGGCACACTGGGCTTCGGTGCAAGCTGCTGTTTGCCGCAGCTTGCACCACTCCAAGCCCGCTTTGAGAATCGGGTCCCCTGTCTCATGAAGGAGGGCAGAGAAAATGTTCAACTTCTGGCCTAAAGGTGATTTTGTGCAGGGACTACAAAATCAATTTTGGGCATGAGTTGAAAAATGATAGCTGTCACATTCATGAGGTGCTGTAAAGAAGTGGCTATGCTGAAAATTTGGGGTAAAAATTTTGAAAATTACCAAAGTTAAGGGGCTGTGTTCACAAAAATCAACGTAGGCTCATAACTGAAGTGTTTTTAAACATTTTTACATGCCTTCTTATGACCCCACCTCATGAACAAAGAGAGAAAATGTTTACTCCCCTGGCCAAAAAGGTGATTTCACGCAGGGACCAAGAAATCACCTTTTGGGATGTGAAAAAAACATTTTGGCATGGATTTGAAAAATGACAGCTGTCACACTCATGAGGTGCTGTAAAGATATGACTATGTTGTGAATTTGGGGTAAAACATTGAAAATCACCAAAGTTATGAGACAGCGTTCGCAAAAGTCAAGGTAGGCTCATAACTAGCTTGTTCGTTAATATTTTTACACCAGATTTGTAACATAGCCTTCTTATGACCCCCATCTCATGAACAAGGGCAGAGAAAATTGTCAATTCCTGCCCGACACGCAGGGACCACGAAATCACCTTTCAGAATGTAAAGAAACATTTTGGCCAGGATCTGTAAAATGACAGCTGTCACACTCATGAGGTGTTGTAAAGATATGGCTATGTTGTGAATTTGGGGGGAAAATACCGAAACTCACCAAAGTTACGGGGCTGCGTTCGCAAAATTCAACGTCTGCTTATAACTTTGTTGTTTTTTAATATTTCAACACCAAATTTTCAACATAACCTTCTTATGACCCCACCTCATGAACAAGGGCAGAGAACATTTTTAACTCCTGCCTGAAAGGTGATTTCACGCAGGGACCGCAAAATCACCTTTCGGGACAGATCTGCCTAATGACAGCTAAATTGTTCATGAGGTGGGGTCCCAAAGAAGACATGTCAAAAATCTGGGACCAAAATATGAAAAAATGGCCAAGTTATGGCACAAAGTTTAAAACACCATTGAAATACACCGTACCGTATATCTGTTTCCTATGTTCGCAGTCCGGCTTTGAAGAGTGAAGACGTGTCTGTGGTCCACAGAAGATTACGGCACTGGACCTCACAGTGGGCAAGTAAGGGCATGGGAGGGGAGGGTGTAGAGTCGGGGGGTGCTGAGTGGGAGGGAGATAACAGCTCAACAGACAACGATAACGTTTTCTTATTTTCAGGTTTAAGGAAAAAAAAAGACAGAGTTCCCATTACGTGACACTGAAGTTGGGCACCCCACAGTGTCAGTTTTTATGTTGGGGGAGTGCTGACAGGGAGGGTCAGGTGGGGAAGAATATAAAAATAAAAATAAAAGTAAGGATGCACACGATCATGACACTGGAGAATTGGGCACCCCCAGTGTTACTGTTATGTTTCTGGGGCTGGATGATTAGGATAAGCTTAGGTTTGGGAAGCTGAGTGTGTGAATCACACAGAGCAGTAAACCATCTCTTAAACGTTTCCACGCTACAGAAGAGCCCTGGTGTCCACAGGGTGGCTCTGGGGCAGTGACAAGGCTCCAGGAGCAGCTTTTAGGCTGGTGCTGCTATGACAGTAAAGCTTCCCTTCTGTAACAGCACCCTAACTATAGCACACCATATCACCAAGTCAGAGACGTGGGACTCTGAATGGGGAGACCAAAACTGCACCTGGGAAGGAAGCAGAGGTAAGCATAAGGCGAATAAGTAGTGTAAAATATTTGTGCATTAGGGTCCGGACAAGTCATGTGTACAGGGGAAGGACAGAATCAAGAGTATAAGACGGTACTGAAGGGGCTAGCAGAACTGAGCTAAAGAGACTTATGTGGGTCATTTGCTGCAGTCAGAACAGGTGGGTACATGTAACCAGGAACAGTGCAGAGAGAAACTGCTATAGTAAAAAAGAGTGTTGCAGCATTAAAGAGTGAGTACTGACTGGAGGAGAATGTACAGCTGAAAGACAGAAGGGTAGAACTGACAGTAAACCGGGATCAGAAGAAAAGCAGGCAGTACAGTTACACAGAAACCTAGACTACCTAATGTAGGGAAAGAGAGAGAAAAAGGGGCACACAGAAATGGAGCAATGAAGCAACAACTGAGTAGAGTAACACAGGGAAAGGCAAACCAAAGAAGAGCATGCTAGAAAAAGGGACGTAATATCAACATTATTTCTTCAGGGGTGGGGGCAGACAAATATTTAAAACGGGAGGGTGTAGATTTATATTTTCATGGCCCTTCCTCTGCACAAAATGCAAATGGGGGGTGTAGGTGCCCTTCCCTGACTCTATGGGCATGACAACCTGGCTAGAAACATGTATTACCCAGGCCCTGAAAATCTGTTCTTAAAGACAGAGTGATTCACAAATACCTGTAGCGATTTGGAGTAAAAGGAATCTGGTTTCAACTAAACTGGAATGGCTCAATTCAAACAGAAAAGTCTTTAACAAATACTGGAAATGTAAAAATGATTGTAGAGGTACAGTAGAGGTTCAATTACATCCATTACATAAGAAAGTGACTCAGTGTGGAGTTTAAAGCTGGTTATCTAAACAAATGACTATATGAACCACCTTAACATTAAATAGCAGTCAAAGAAGCCAGCCCGGTGGCGTGGAGGGCTGAAGCAGTGATGTCTTACCTCATGCCATGCCGGCGACCCATTTTTCGTGGTGAGAGTGGGTCGTCAGGGGCTGGCCGGGGTGGGAGAGAATCGAGGTGTCCGGAGGACTGCTCTCCTCTCCCAGGGGGGGTGGGGAATAGGGGCTGACGTTTGCCTGACACCTAGCGGAGGCTAGGTGTTGGTACACCTGCCCAATGCAGTGGGATACGGAGGCGGAGCAGCTGCTGGGCACGCTGCATGTGGACACGTGCGTGGTACACCCATTGCTGGCATTGCACGCTCCGCCGCAAGGAAAAACAGAGACAATGGCCAGGTCGAGTGGCTTGATGGCTGTCCGCCTAACGCACCGTCTCCAAGGGCGCCACCTGTACCGGATGCAGTCCTGGTGGGGAATTGGGGGCTCCCCGCCACAGCAGGTAAGGTCTGGGGGTAGCAAGGTGGTGGCCCAATCGGGAGACGGGTGTGGCGGACGGTGGCCAGAGGACAAAGGATATCTGGAAGGAGAAGCCAACCGGGACCACGGGGGGAGAAACAATAAGGTGTAAAAAATAGCAGTGAAAGAAATAATACATCACATAGTGCAGCAACCACTACAGGTACAAGGAAACAGACTGAAGCAAGCAATGGAATGCGATGGATACAGAGGTGAAAGCCCCCAAAACACCAAGTGGGACACAACAGACACAGCAGAAGGACTGAGGGAAGCCAGCAGAGGGACAGAGAGCACCAGCAGCAGAACAGTTGGAGCACCCATCACACACAGAAAGAAAAGGATGACCTAGCGAAGCAAACGTTGGGAGGTCTGGAATTGCTTGCCTTACATAGTTCAGGAAGAGGGTGGAGTTTCAGAAAAAAAAAAAAAAAAAAAAGAGGATTCCCATTCCGACACTGGGATTGGGCACCCCAGTGTCAGTGTTATTTCTGGGGTGAAGTGGTGAGTGCTGAGAGGAAGGGTCGGGTGGGGAGGAAAAAAAAAAACACACGAAGGACAGATGCATGATTGCAATACTGGGGATTAGGCACCCCAGTGTCAATGGTATATTCGGGGGATGCTGAGAGGAAGGGTTGGGTGGGAGGATAACTCTCAATTTAAGGAAAAAAAGAAATGGCAGATGCGCTAATCGTTGCGCATGTACAGTAGAGTTCGGGGGCTTTTTATGTCGTCTTGCACGTGCACACGGAAGCAGCATCAGGGTGCCCAATCCCCATGTCGCAACTTGTGGTAGTAGCACATTTCAGAGGTGCGTCAGTGTTGTGGCAAATGCAGGAGACGCTTTAGTGGGTGCGTCCCTCAGCTGCCAATCAGTGAGCATGCTGGCGATGACAGAAAACTTGAAAGAGAGCCAAAAAGTTTAAAGAAATCTGCTGCTGCAATCAGGTGCAGTTTCGTCAATGCAGCGGCAGATGACAAGACTCCGGCCATGCACATTACAGTGCACAGTAATGCGCATGGCCAGAGTTACGAGCAACGTGTTTGCTCAGTGTGCCTTTCCTGGTGAAACACTTCAATAAATATTGTGGCTGCAGAGCAGCTTTCCACAATGGCGGCTCCTACCACTCACCACACAGTCCCGCAAAGCAGACATCAGGGGTGCCCAGTCCCGTGTCAACATATGTTCCGCCCCACATTAAATGTGGCACACTGGAGCCATGTCGCTGTGCTGAAACATGGCGACTCCTGCCGCCCGACACACACTCCCGAAAAGCCAACATCAGGGTGCCCAATCCCCATGTCGCATGCCCCCTCACTATTGTGGCACACTGGGAGCCCACCCCAGTGTGCCCACATTAATAAAAAAAACTATTTTCCCTGTGAAAGAAGAAAACTGTCCTTCACTGTTTTTTTTGTACCTGTAAAAGGAAACAGTCCATCCTTGTGTCACCGTTCCCCTCCCCATCGCACCCACCCCTCTCACCCCATACTTATCTCTGGAAGTCGGCGCTGTCATCTTCTGTGGACTGGGATACGCCTGCACTCTGCAAAGCCGAACTGCAAAATGAAGAATCAAAGGTAAGCTGTATAATGGGAGTCAATGGGGGGGTTCAACTTAGGTTGATATCTCAGCAAATTTTGGGAATTCTGGCCCCAAATTTTCAACATGGGGTTCTTGGGACCCCACCTCATGAACACTGGCACTGTCATTTAGTTTCTCAGGCCGGAAAGGTGATTTCGCAGTCGCTGCGCAGAATCACCTTTCAGGACCGATTAACAAAACGACAGTGTCACTGTTCATCAGGAGAGGTCCCAAAAAGCCCATACTGCAAATTTGGTGAAAAAATTCCAAACGATAACTACGTTACGAGCGTGTTGCGCAGTTTCTACACACATTTGTAACTTCACCAGTTTTTAATATTTTCACTCCAAATTTTCAACATTGCCATTTTTTCACATCTCCTCATGAACAGTACAGCTGTCATTTTCACATTCTGCCCGAAATGCGTTTCTGCACCTGTGGCACCAAATGGCACAGTCACTGTGCAAAATCACCTTTCAGGATTGAGTAATGAAATGATAGTGACACAGTTCATGAGGTGAGGTCCCAAAAAGCCCATGTTGAATATTTGGAGTGAAAATATCAGCAAACACCCAGGGTGTTAAGGTATCCAAAAGTAACACCCCACCCTGTAGAGACTGACAGGCGTCGAGGGTATGACTTGGGTTCGTCAGACGTAATGCTCATGGCATTCCACCCCCACCCTGCAGCCACTGACAGGCATCGAGGTGTGCCTTGGGGTCTTCCACCCTAACGTTCACCCCATTCTCCTATACTGCACCCATCTCAGCTCGTTTCCTTGTGGAATGGGATAAGCATAAGGGCCGAAGACCCCAAGGCACACCGCAGCACCTGCTGCTGTCTGCAGTGTGGGGTGAGGTGAGGTGGAATGGTGTAAGCGTTAATGTAATCAGCGTCAATTCTGATTTTGTTTAATGCATATGCAGTGCTGCACACATATTCCTGTTTTATGACATACA
Source organism: Neoceratodus forsteri (assembly GCA_016271365.2). Taxonomy (NCBI): domain Eukaryota; kingdom Metazoa; phylum Chordata; order Ceratodontiformes; family Ceratodontidae; genus Neoceratodus; species Neoceratodus forsteri. The sequence continues at coordinate 1,090,319,068 of CM057456.1, forward strand.
ACTAGTACCTTAGTACATGTTTGTATTAAAGGCAGTGACGTGCCAGAAATAGGCTGCTTCTTAATTCAGTGCACCTATATGATTATGTAAGCAATGAAACACAACAGGGCTGAGGTTCATGCATACCCAGGGGCATGGTGAGGCGCCAGGCACAAGGCACTTCTTACCTTATCTTCAGCGCTTGGAAGAGAACTAACCCCTGATAACTAACGACCTGGAGTGTCTTACTGCATTTATAAAATGTGTAAACAAACAAAAGAAATTGGCCTTTTTTTTTTTAATTCAAAACATTTTCTTTTGTTAAAGGCAATCAGTAAAAAGCAGTAACTCCCCACCTGTCAATTATCTGTCATTCTACGTATTCAAAAGGTGGAACTGTTTGTCTATCATAGAATACAAGAATTCAAACTTCTGCAGAATTCCTCTGGCAGAATGTTCACCCTCTCACACAAAAGTAGGCCTATGGAGTCAAGGTCTCAGTTTTAACTGTGGCAGGGCATGCAGGAGAGACAGCTAGATGATAGATGGAATTATGTGATTAGGGTGAGTCCCTAACAGCACTGCACACAAAGAGCATCGCAAATATCGCCCGCAGCAAAAGGGCGACCGGAAAAAATGGAGACCGCTGCAAACAGCGACAGTCCTCAGCCAAAAAACATTGCTTCTGTTTTTAGCAGGGGGCTGTGCCCCCCGCACCTCCTGACAATTAATCAACTCCAAGTTGGGGGAGGGACTTATATATAAAAAAATCCTGTTTTCTATTGTTGGACCTAAACCCGGGTCCACAGGCTCCATAGGCGGTGGCTCTAGCCACTACACCAAGCAACCAGCTCAGCAGGGTTCGGCCACATACCTTCCCATGTCCTGTCATAGCGAGTGCAGTTCATTACTACACTCACTATACAGGTTCATTTGCTCCAATGGAACAGTTGCCCTAAACATGGGCGATATTATTGAGTCGCTCATATTTAATACTCGCCCATATAGGGTGCTACTGATGGATATACACACACATATATATATATATATATATATATATATATATGTGTGTGTGTGTGTATATATATATATATATATAGAGAGAGAGAGAGAGTCAGTGCGATAAACAGATAATTTAAAAATGCCTTTCTAAAAACTAAGGTGCTTTACATAATCATGACAATAACCAGTCACAAACATCACAGGATAGTAAAACCAGACAACAATGTCAAACATTACAGTTTATTTTTAAACAGTGCAGATAAACATGGCTGCTTCAGGCTCCTGCAAGTGCCAGTCTAAACAGCCATGTCTTCAATCTACTTTTGAAAATGGTGATAGGACAACATTAATATCCAGGGATAGGACGTTCCAAAGCAACGGAGCAGCTACAGAGAAAAAAGCTCTGTCCCCAGCTGATTTTAACTTCGAGTTTTGAACGATCAACTAGCCAGTGCCTATAGAATGCAACACACAAATACTGGGGCAGGTTACAAGAAGCTCACCAAGGTACTGGGGTCCCAGTCTGTTTAGGGCCTTAAAAGTAAGAAGAAGAATCTTAAAGGTAAACCGCCATCTCAAAGGAAGCCAGTGCAAAGAGTGTGGAGTGATAAAATGCCCTGGCAAGCTGGTCAGGATAGAAGGGGGGGTTTTGTCAGGGTCACCCAAGATATGCTAGGAATTAAAATTGTCAATAGTATTTCACTTTTAAATTTATTTATGTGTGTGCAAGAGGGGGATCATGAGAGGAAACAATGTTTTATAATTTATGTTTTTAGAATTTGATGGAGTTTTACTTTTAGGGCCTTTGTGAATGATTTCTGTGAGTAAAAGTGACAGCCATATTTGCGATGGCAATCAAGAATAAGTGAATGGACACATGAATTCTGTATGGAATTTGTCCAAATTCCAACTCTCACTGCCTGAATTTCTTCAAACCTGTGCTTTTCTGGGGTATTAACATATGAGTCATGGAACTTATTTAGACAATCAGGAAGCAGGAAATTTCCAGCCACTTCAAAACAAATAAATAAACAAACTACAAACGTGTATTTTATGCTGTGAAGAACACACAAACCTAACAATATGTATACAGTACAATCCCGATTATCCAAACCCCGATCAACCAAAAATTCCTATCTAAAGCTTTAAGTTATGAAGCACGTTACACAAGGGTCACATCAAAGATTCATTCAAGAGTGGACCTTTTATATAGAATCCGTTCCTTCCTTACTAGGGAGTCAAGGATGGCAACTGCCAGGCAGTGCCTAGCTCCTATTGTAAATTACACCACTATAATTACTGATAATGCTTCTGTAACAATAAACTCTAAAAAAAAAAAAAAAAAACTTCACTATTACAGTTAATAGCCAAATTTGCGCTTTCTGTCCCCAAACTATCTCATCATTGCGATATTTTAATTGCCATGGGTTAGCTTCCTGTTCAATTACATTTCAGAATGAGTATGATTAAATTCATACACCGAGTTATCAACTCTGGCGTGCCACTAAGTTTAAGTGGTCTCCTAAAACCTTATGACAATGGATATTATTCTAAAGAAAGGGTTGTTAACGGGGTCTTAAAGCTCCCATTCATGAGATCCAGTAGTGGTCAGAGGTCCTTTGCTTACACTGTTCCACTTATTTGGAATGACATCCCGCTGGACGCAAGACAGCTGCAAGCTTTTAAAATCTTTGAGCATGAATTGAAGATGTATTTTACTGCATTGGTTAAATGTAATGGTTTTAAATAGGTATTTTTCACCTCTTGACATAAACTTTTATTCTGAGTTTGTACGACTTATTATTTTTGTAAATTTAATGTATGTATGTTTTGTTTGATGTGGGTCACATCTGTAAAAGAAACTTGTGTTTTCCAGTGTGTTTACCCGTTAAGCAAATAAAACAAACAAACAATGGGATAAGATGATCAGGTGAGATAATCAGCGTTGTGCTTCTGAACTGTTTCTATCATCCGGAGTCGCTGTGTTACTACATTAGAAGAGGTCCATGCCAGAGAACCACGCATTCCGGAAGAATATCTAGAGTGTGAACACAGCTGAGCAATGAGCCATGAAAACAACTGCAGGTTTATGTTTGTGTGGGGAAGAGATCCATGCAGCATTAGTGGAGTAGTGTTTCAGTAATCTAACTAGTAAAATGTGGAACCACAAACTACAGAATATAAACCTTAACTTTCCTTTCAAGCTTTTACCACATATACACTCCCTTACTCTTCACACCCCGGAGGTCACTTTGTAGTTTTGGGTTTTGGGGTCTGGTATACACTACTGTACTGTTTTCAGTAGATGCAGTTTCGGTGTGGTCTGTTTGCGATCCTGCTATTTACTTTTTACTGTAGCTTTTCGTTGGTGTGTGAGACTGTGTGTATTTGCTGATTAAGAGGGTAAGAAAAAAGCTAAAAAATACACAATCTCAATCATCCAGACTCCAGATTATCTGAACTAATCTGATGCCTCCCTGGCAATTCAGATAATCGAGAGTGTACTGAATTAGTTCTCTCCTTGTATCCACTATGGATCCCACAAACTGGTATTTTTGTAAACTACCTCTCTGGTGTGCTACCTTCAAGTGTACTCTATGCCCAATTTCTTCTGGGCCACATGTGGTTCTTGGCCGAGACAGGGACTGCACCGAGGAGTCCTAACAGGCTGATACATGCAGGGCTCTAGATAAGATTTTTTGGGATGAGTACCTGTACGCCTCATTTTGAAAGTGAGGTGAGTAAAACAAAATTCAGATGTGTACAAATGTCTTGCTAGAGTGGACTGAGGAGTACATTTATTTAAAAAAATGTATTTTTTTTCTAGATAAGAATTTCAGGTGCCAATAATGCTCCAAATAATGTTGGCAGGCAGGAATTTACTCACCAGTTTTAAAATATAGTGAGTAAACAAAAGGGGGGTGAATACAAGTGCTGTACGTATGGCAAAAAACTGTTCCTTTTGAATCACCAGTTATGTCATGAAGCACTATTCTTTGGCATGTGGAGTATTTACAAATGTTGGGTGAGTACTGGTACTCATTAAAAAAAATTCTGAAGAGTATTTCCTAATATGAGGTGAGTAAAATAGGCCGGTACACACCTTATCTGGAGCCCTGGATACATGTATCTGTAGTTTGCCATTGTATGGTAATGGAAGGGGGGGGTGGGAGATAAGGGGATATAAATACAATAACAAAACACAAATGCAATAGAAAAAAGCAGCCTACCAGTCCCCTTATTAAGGGGCTGGGAGAGTTCAAACATTCAGACAATCCCAAGCAATGACTAATTTACGCCAATATACAATCAGATTCCAAAAATTAGCAACTAAGTATAAATGGTGCAGGCACAGCAATCCTAGTTATAAAGTGCCCTTTCCCAGGGCTCAGGGTGCTGTACATAAAATGTAAATCAGACGGGGAAGAAGGAACCAACACAATATCAGAAATAAATACAGGGGGCGTGGCTTGCCTATGAGAGAGACGGTAGCTTAATCTCTACTCTCCTCCTCTCCCAACAAATGCCTTCTTCATCATCCACCACCCTCAGGCAACCCAACAAAATTATTTTTAGGAGAAAAAGAATGACCCTTTATACCGCTCAATGCTAATCCAGAAATCTCAACAGCTGCACACCCTGAACTAACCAAAATCGACTCTTAATTCACTGACATCAGGACAAGCTTTCAGCAGCCCTTTGTTCTCATTTCAGCATGGCCACAGCACCAGACCCTGCTATGCAAGAGATAAAGGGGATGTTCTCTCCATTATTGTTGGAAATCCAAGGCAATTTTAAGGCTGCCACCGGGAAGAACACCAAGCGCACAGCGCAGCTTGAACACAGAGCAACGGCGATGAAAAAAAAAACAACTAAACCTCACCACAGATTCATGCTATGAGATGTGCACAATATTAACAGACCACGAATGAACCATCCAGTCACTACAACTAAAAGTAGACGACCTTGAAAATCAGGGGTGCCATAATAACCTGAGAATCCTGGGTTTCCCCAAAAAGGCAAATATCGGGACAGCATTACTTTCTTAAACCAAACCCTCCCAGTTATTCTCAAATGGCCAGAGGACAGTCAGCTAGACACAGAATGAGCATATCGCACTCTGGCTTCCCTACCTAAATGTGGGGAGCATCCCAGGCCGTGAATAGTAAGATTTCTACATTTCTGGACCAAAAAGAGAATCATGCAATGGGTACAAGAGCTGGGAACCCTGGACTGGAAGGGTCATCACATTATATTTCAGGATTACTCTAAGGACCTAATGAACAGAAAAGGCTTATACACGGAAGTCTGTCAAGCACTCCATCGAGCAGAAATAGCATTCTCAATCAGCTATCCTGCAATACTAAAGCTTATACACAATGGAGTGCCAGTCACTTTTCAAACTCCCGAAGATGCTAAAGACTGCATTCAGACCCACTGGCCATGGGTCCTGCAGACCGTCAATCCCAGAGCAAAACAACGCAAAGCAAAACATCACTCCACTGAGAAAAGATCAACCTCGACACCCCACACATGACCCCTCAAACGATCGAAGCACGCAATCCACTCTAGAGGAAATGTGGATGCACCCCCCCAAACAAAGAAGGTGCAACCGACTGTCTAAGGTCTACCCTTTCCTTTTTTGCATCTCAACTTAGTGAGGATCCAACTCAGGGACTGACACCCCCTAACTATCCTATGCACACTTCTCAAATACTTTTTATCCTAAGGTAGAAGTGAACCCTCTGAACCCCCCCTCCCCCAAACAACCACAATACCCCAGCTGCAATACCGCCCAGAACTTACAGCTGGGTAGCCACCATAGAAACATAGACTTTGATGGCAGATAAGGACCGCTTGGCCCAGTCTGCCCATTTCCCTACCTACAGGATAAGCTGCAGATCCTAGTTAACCAACAGCCTATTTCTTCCTACGCCCCACAAAAATTGCCTTATGTCTGTCCCATGCATTTCTGAATTCTCCCACAGTTTTAGATCCCACAGCCTCCTCAGGAAGGCTGTTCCATGCATTCACCACCCTCTCTGTGAAAAAATACTTTGTCACATTGCCCCTGGACCTCCCCCCCCCCAATCTTCAAATTGTGTCCCCTTGTTCTTGCACATCTCTTTTTTTGAAAGATGCTACCCTCTTGGACTTTGTTAGATTCCACGGAGGTACGTAAAAGTTTCTATCATGTCCCCCCTCTCCCTCCTTTCCTCAAGGGTATACATATTAAGTTCCTTTAGTCTCTCCTCGTATGGCTTCTCTTGCAGACCCCGCACCATTGTTGCCCTCCTCTGGACTGCCTCTGTCCTATGTCCTTGCGGACATAGGGTCTCCAGAACTGGACGCAGTACTCCAGATGGGGTCTCACTAACTGTCCGTACAGAGGGATAACAACTTCCTGTTTCTGCTGGTGATGCCTCTCCCTACACATCCCAGTATCTCCCCAGCCCTCCCTACTGCCTTCTCACATTGCTTGCTAACCTTAAGGTCATCTGATATGACTACCCCCAGGTTCCATTCGATTTTTGTTGTTGTTACTACCTCCCCCCCATTGTGTAATCTTCCCCTGGGTTTTTATTTCCCAGGTGCATTATTTTGTACTTCTTTGCACTGAATCCAAGCTGCCATACTTCTGTCCATTCCTCCAACCTTGCCAAGTCCCTTCTCATCCTTTCCACACCTCCTTGTGTATCAACCCTGTTGCAGATCTTTGTGTCATCTGCAAAGAGGCACACTTTCCTTCCAGTCCCTCTGCAATGTCACTTATAAAGACACTAAAAGGACTGGACCCAGTACTGAACCCTGTGGTATCCCTAGTAATCCCTCTTTCTTCAAGTGGGCTCCATTTACAATTACCTTCTGTGTCCTGTTGTCCAGCCAATGTTTTACCCAGGCTACCACCCTGGGACCCACTCCCAGGCTGGTTAATCTGACTATTAATCTTTTGTGTGAGACTGTGTCAAATGCCTTGCTAAAGTCTAGGTAGACAATGTCCACAGCCCCTCCCTGGTCTACTACTTGTGTCACCCAGTCAAAGAAAATCAATTAGATTCATCTGACATGACCTTCCCGCTGTGAACCCATGCTGCCTTGGGTCCTGTGCCCCACTGGCCTCTAGGTACTCAACAATTATTTCCTTTAGAAGTGATTCTATCGCTTTCCCTACCACTGAGGTCAAACTGACAGGTCTTTAGTTTCCTGCCTCTGTCCTGGTCCCACTTTTGTGCAGGGGAATCACATCCGCCTTCCTCCAGTCTTCAGGTACCAGACCATCCTCCCATGATTTGTTAAAAAGGGTAGTCAGTGATGTCACTAGTTCTCCCCTTAATTCTTTTAGAATTCTGGGGTGAATTCCATCTGGCCCCACTGCTTTGTCCACCTTCAGTTTTAGGAGTTCTTTCAGAACCCTTTCTCCTGTGAAAGGACTGGGATCGACCCCCCTATCCAGAGTGCTTCTGTTAATTGGATTAGGCACCTCCCCCTCCTCCTCCTCTTTTGTGAATACTGAGCAGAAATATTCATTCAGTATTCCTGCTTAGGGCTATACCCGCCCCCCCCATAACCCATCAGCAGTAATATGGCAGGGTCAAGAAATAAATATAGTCAGTGAATAAAATTATTAAATATGGATTTGATAAATGTAACTAGCTGGGAAAAGTCTGCCCGAATAAATAAATTTTATTTTCGGAGACGTTGTAATACATTCCCTCCTAGAATGTAAATGAGTTGAAATGTTCTATGTTTAACCCTATTCAAAATGGCCACCTGGAGCTGAATGTGGCCTCTACAGAGTGGGCCATATGAACATTCCCAGGAAGAAAGTTGCACAGCACTGGAGCTACCACTCCAAAAGCTGTGACCCCTGATAGTTTCAGGCAGGAAGGGCGGTCAATGACCAAAACTGATGAGAGATCCAAGAGGACCACAATGGAACAAAGTTCTCGGTCCCTTGCTAGGAACAGGTCATGAGTCACCCTGATGAGTGCAATCTCAGTGCTATGATGGGGCCAAAAACCAGGTTGGAGAGGTTCATAGATGTCATAAGTCTCCAGGCAATCTACAGGTTGCTCCACCACTACCTTCTCACAAAATTCCCCAAAAAGGCTGATTACAGACGGGTCTGTAATTTTCCAGAAGATCAGGGTCCAAGGGATGATTTTTTTGTTTTGTTTTTTTTGTTTTAGGAGGGATCTAAGCACAACCTTTTTCAGGGCTGATGGAAAAACGTCCTCCCTCAAGGAACCACTGCTGATCTCACACAGATGAGTATGAATAGATAGGCCACTGACAGAGCAAAGGCCGATGGCACATTTATAAGGTAGAAAAAGAAATAGGCAGACTGGATGGGCCTTGCGGTCCTTATTTGCCGTCAACTTCTATGTTTCTATATATCTCGGTGAACACCAGACCCAAGGACTCAAAGCAAGAAGGTGCAAACTGATATGCTGGCTAGCTCTAGCAATTTCTGTCAAGTACCTTAGTACAGCTGCACTTAGTGGGAAAACTTTCAAAAACAAGGCATTTAGCCCAAAACTTCTACCTTACACTTACATTTTTATTAATCTTTTAACAATCTCCATGAGGCCATGTCATATTGCAGAAACAGATATTCTCTGTACATACATTCATGGCAACTTGCATTGCTGTTACATACAAAAGTCCTTGGTCCAGTGCTCTTCAAATGTGCAAAACTTCACAGTTTCAGTGCAAACAGCTGTGCAAACAGTATGCAAAATGTAACGGTTTCACAAGCTAGCAGAAGTACAGGATACTTGGGAATTGCTGTTCCTGCTATAGCAGGCATCAGGAAAGCGAATGACAATCAAAAAACCTTAGTGCTTCACCCCTCAAGGGCTTCATCAGGAGGTATTCCCTCTAAGTACTACTGTACTAAGGTACTTAATACAATAGAACGCTGGTTGCCTGCTTCGTAGGTTGTAATTTAAAATAAATCTGCTGAGAGTTGCAAAATACCAAAACCCCCAAATCAGTATTCAGCCTAACAAAAACAGCAGGGCAAAGATTAAACCGTAGAGCAGCGGTATGGTGGAGTGGTTCCAGGGATCGACAAATTTTAAAATTCACTGCTTGTCCAGGACAAGTGGCTTGACTAAAAGTAGTAGTTTACGTGCTCGAGTTGGTAGTCCAGTTAAAACTAAGCATATTTTTAAGTAAAAATATTAAAGTAAAGAAAAACAGGTTACTTTAGAGGGAAATAGTTAAATACTGTGCTAATATGTTTAACAGGATGACAATGTGTGATGTTTTGTTCTAGATAGGTTAGACAGAACCGGTTCTCCTTATGATGAGTTAGTGAAACTGAAGAAGTGGTAGAAGAACCACCTTTGCTTGGTTTGCTTATTTTTCTGCACTGTAAATGTGTATTCTTTATAAAGTCTGAATATGCAATAAGTAACAGATCAGGTTTACATTATTTTTCTGCAATTTGTGCACTCACTGCAAATAAATAATGTGGATTTTCAAATCTGTTTGTTTTTGTTGCATTTCTTTTTTTTTTTGAATTCTTTTTTAGTCTTTCATGTTGTGCCGCAGGATGCTACACTGGGCAAGAACCCCCACACCCACCCCTCTTCACTCCGAGCCCTTTATCTAGGAGCTCCTCTAATAGCAACAGCTCACACACAGTTACGCTTCTTTTATTTGATTTTCTTTAGGCAGGTCACCCCTCCTCCACTACTTTACCCATGATCTCCTCTCCCAAAAACACACACACACACACCAGTTAGGCTCTCTTATTTTATTTTAGGCAGGTCAACCCACCTTTACTCCTTTGTCCACGATCTCCTCTCCAAACAGCTTACAACACACTATCAGTCAGGCTTCTCATATTTTATTTTCTTAGGGGAGAAGGCCAGTAGGCCAGCCCTCCTTGCTCCTTCTCTTCTCCCCACAATTTCCTCTCCCAGACTCCCAAAAGCCACCCTCACACACAATCAGGCTTATTTTCTTTTCTTTGGGCAGTTCCCACTCCTCCTCCTTCACTCCTCAGCTCACACACACACACACACACACTACTGCCGCTAGGTTATTCTTGTTTTGTTTATTCTCAGTCACAATTCTGTTCGGGTGGTAACTTTCACCTCAGCTCATTCTTTCTCCCCTTTTAATTTGACTGCTGCAGCTTAGTTAGGCTGTTTTTGTTCATCACTCTCTTCCTGGCTTGTAACAAATACCTCTTTTCTTCCTAAATACGCTCAGCCTCAGAGTTGTGTTCTTGTTCCCTTAGGGCAGTGATCGTGATTCGGCACATTACTCATTTTCCACACCACACACATATGGTCCCACTCCCTTCCGATCCAACAATCACCCTTTTTTCTTTTAACAAAATTCTTGCAGTCGGTATGAATTCAAAACAACTCATGGCCATGGGTTCTGGCTGCATCCCTCGTTAGTCACCTGGTGCCGTCATTTAATCACCATATAATCACTGTAACATATAAAATTAGTTTTAAAGGTACTCCCCACAGACTATAATGTATCACGTCCCAGCACTCTCCCTGCCATTACGTCATAAAGTTGGCTGAGTGCAGGGCAGTGCGAGGGTGGATCTAAAGTCCGGGAAGTGAAAGTGTCCCGGTGAAGATAAAATTACAAGTGAAACTGCAGCAAATCTATACTACATTTATGAGGCACACAGGAATAGAATGTGTTATTAAGCGCTAAGGCACCGATGTATGTGGTGCATATGCATATCTTTATGAATCTCTCTAAAGGCTATTGACAGCAACCTAAATAGCTGGAAGCAAAAGTTAGCTTTCGATACTAAATTAGGAGGCATGTTGGAAACTGGGAAAAAGGCAATAAAAAGTACCAGGGCATTATCCTAGATTCTTGAATGGATAAAAAAATGGGACATGTTATTAACTATAGAAAAGTGTACAGTTATGCACCTAGGTAAAAAGAATGCCGTGCTTTATTTCTTTCCAGATGGGCAACTACTAAGTAGCAGCCAGCCCGAAAAAGACCCAAGGGTCGTGGTAACTAACAATACGAATCATTCAGAGCAAAATAGGGAAATAATGGAAAGGGCGAACAGGATTCTGGCATGCATGAGGAGAAATTTCACTTCTAGAGGTTAGTAGGTCATACCGCCTAGAACTGCACCTGGATTATGGAACTCGATTCTAGTCTCCGTACTTAGAGAATGATTAAATAGAAACAGAGTTCCAAGGACAGCAACTAAGATGGTATGGGGAGTTGGTAAAATACCTTAAAGAAGAACGGAGATTACTAAACCTGATGGGTCTTGAGGACAGGCATTTAAATGGTGATCTACTCACTATGCATGACATTAGCACAGATAACAAACCAATCAAATACCTAAACTTGAAATTTAAAGTGGAGGATTATACCATGCATGGGCACAGCAGGCAAATTAACAAACAAAAGGAAGTTTTTCTACACTCAGAGGGGGTGGGGATGTGGGACTGGTCTAGCGAGTCATGTGGTAGGTAGTAAAGATAAGAAGGAATTCAAACTGTACATCGGCATGATGCTACTAGAGGTTAAAAAATGAAGTTCTACTACTGAATAGTGGGGAGCAGTCCTAATGGGCTCCTGTAATGAAAAAAAAAATATCCCGCACACTTGCTCCCACTACCCAAATACTAACTACTTGACTCCATTTTGGAAGTAAAAAGGCAAAAGTTTATTCCATGCTTTTAAACCAATACATATTTAAAACACAGTGCATCTCTGGCATAGGTGCAAGTAAATGAACTCCCTGATGCCGTTTCGCTCCTCCTTCAGGAGCTTTAGCATGATAAATATGTACGATTTTAAAAACATGGAATAGCTTTTGCTTCTGTAGATAATGAATAACACCTGGAAGTAGTGTGAGCAGAATGTGAGATTTTTTCCATTACTGTACTGTTCCTTCCCCAGATGCACTGCTGTTCCGGGGTGTATATAAAACTAATGGGCTCCTGGCCTACTTCTGCTCAAAGCACCTCAGTATACCCCCAGTATAAAATACTGACAGCTACTGCAACCGGATGAGGCATAAACACCACCAACACAGTTTCACCCTTTTGGAAACCCAACCCATCTTCTCTGCTAGCCGGATAAAATACAAATCAAACAACGGGATAAAATTACTATAAGAGTACTAGTAGGATCTACCCAGAGAATGGTCTGCAGACCTGGTCATCATACTACAGGAAAGGCTAAATGCCTTTGAGGGAGGACTGGGTACATTAATGAAAACTGTACTATGTCTCAAGGATTTACATTCAAAGATGGGCCAAAGGAGGAGACTGCTATAGGGTGATATCATTAATGTTTTTAAAAAATATGGATATCACAAGCAAATCCAACCCGACAAATGAACTTAACGAAGTGAGCAGCGGTCCAAGGACCACAGTCAAGCATGCCATGCAGGGCACCTAGTTTCACATCCACAGCCCAGAGATCCCGCTGGACCAAAAGAACAGCCTGGCAGGACAAGCATATTCTCTGCAGAGTGAGAGTAGCATCTTCAGCTGACCCAAGTTGCTCAGGAAGTGGGGAGCAATGCTGTTAAACAGCCCCCTACAGATGCCTGAACGATGTGCGAGTGGAGGGGAGGTGACATGGTGGCAGAGGTGACTTGTCTCCAGTTATAGTCTCACTGTTCCTGTGTGCAATCCACTGAGTTCCTCCACTCCCCAGTCCATTCTGCCAAACATCTGTACTCTTCCCAGTGCTGTATGGGATGCTTGCTGCAGTGGAGGTAAACTGCTGAGTGGTTTGGGATTCAGGAAGACGGCCACCAGAAGGGTTGGATCAGGAAGGTGATATCATGGTAGGGGTCCACACAGAAAAGTGGGGAGGATGATGGAGGAACTTGGGAACAAATGCAGAAGTCCTCTATCCCACATGGAACAGGTGCTGCCACACACTGCACTGTAAAATGATACGTTAAAGCACACATTCAAATGAATCCATAATGCTAAATTTGCAGCAAAAAACTACTTGTTTAACTTTTTGTTGCTTTATTCCACATTTTAAACAGCCACTGTCCCACAATGTTCCACGTGCTTGACAAGTCAGGTGGGACTGGGAACTGGGTCAGGTAAGAAGTTCAAAGAAGTTCTAGCAACCCTGGTGAGGGAGTAGGGTGACAGTATAAGTTGATAGAGGTTCAGCAGCAAAATAATATTTGACCCATACACCTGTTCCCCTTAGTCAGTGCCACCACTTCACTATCCCATTTGCAGCAACCACTGACCGTATAATGCTCCCCAGAGGATGAAAAATAAGTACCCTGTGTGTTGCATTCAGCTGCTGCTCTCATGCTGGTAAAGTGCATGCATTGTACAGCTTTAGAGAGAGTAGTTGTGTACATGGTCCAGGTACATGGCGTGATTAACATTACCTGATGGACAGAGGTACTTATTTTTCATGTTTGGGGCATTATGAAGTCAGGGGAGTATTCTGCAGAGCGGAGCGGGGAAGGAATTTCATAACTGGACTGCCATGTGTCAGGAAATAGGAGAGGGATAGCCAAGAATAGATATTTTGCTGCAGTCTTAAGTGTGTGTGTGTGGGGGGGGGGCAAGGAATCTGTCTGCAGGTGTGAGTGTTGGGTGAGGTTGTAGAATTTGGGGGAACCGATGAGAAAACATGGACAATAATATAATATTTGACCCCCCAATCCCTTTAATATCACTATAACTCAAGATACTTTCGGTTTTGCCCAGCCCTGCTTGACATTAACTTAGCAGGCAACATTTGCCAGCATGCACTCTAAGAAACATAGAAATTATCAGCAGATAAGGACCGCTAGGCCCATCCAGTCTGCCCATAAGCCCTACACCTGTATGTGGCCTATGACCCTACCTGGTCAAGGGCTTTTCGCCTCTCCTTCCCACCTCTAAGGTTCCCTTATGCCTGCCCCAGGCATGTTTAAATCCCTCCACTGTCCTCGCTGCCACCAGCCCTTGTGGCAGGCTATTCCATGTGTCCACCACTCTTACTGTGAAGAAAAACTTCCTCACATTCCCCCTCAACTTGCCACCTTCCAATTTCATATCATGCCCCCTCGTTCTTGTACTCTTCCTATATTGGAAGATGTCTTCCCCCTGCACCTTGTTTATGCCCTTAAGGTACTTGAATGTTTCTATCATGTAACCCCGATCCCCCCTCTCCTCCAGTGAGTACATATAGAGGTCCTTTACTCTGTCCTCGTATGTTTTCTGGTGCAAGCCCTGTACCATCTTTGTCAACCTCCTCTGGACCGCCTCCACCCTGTCGATGTCCTTACGAAGGTGCAGCCTCCAGAACTGCACACAGTACTCCACGTGAGGCCTCACCAGTGTTTTATACAATGGCATCACCACCTCCTGCCTTCTGCTAGTGATACGTCTGCCTATGCACCCCAGCATGCCACTGGCCCTCCCTGCTGCCTTTTTACTCTGCTTAGACCCTTTAGGTCATCTGAAATGATAACCACCAGGTCCCTTTCTTCCTTGGTGATCATAAGCAACTCCTCTCCCATCATGTAGCTTTCTCCAGGGTTCCTTCATACCAGGTGCATTATTCTGTACTTCTTTGAATTGAACCTCGGTTGCCACACCTCAGACCATTTTTCAAGCTTTCCCCAGGTCCCTCCTCATTTTCTCCACCCCGTCTGGTGTATTCACCCTGTTGCTGATCTTTGGTGTCATCCTCAAATAGGCAGACCTCTCCTTCCAGCCTTTCTGCAATGTCACTAATGAAGACATTAAACAAGGACCAATCCCTGAGGTACCCCGCTGGTCACCCCCCCTCCCCAGATTGGAACCCATTTACCACCACCCTCTGCCTCCTGTCTGTTAGCCAGTTTCTAACCCAGTTTACCACCTTGTGCCCCATACCAAGACTGCCTATCTTGTTAATCAGCCTTTTATGTGAGACAGTGTCGAAGGCCTTGCTGAAATTATGGTAGGTGAAATCAACCGCCCGTCCCCCGATTTACTTCCGTCACCCAGTCAAAAAAATCTATCAGATTCGTCTGACACAACCTTCCTACTCTGAATCCATGCTGTTTCGGATCCTGTGTACTGACAGATTCCAAGATGCCACTGTTCTTTCTTTAAGCAGTGCCTCCATGATCTTCCCCATTACTGAAGCAAGGCTTACCGGCCTATAGTTCCCTGCCTCTTCTCTACTACCACTTTTGTGTAGAGGGACTACATGTGCCCTCTTCCAGTCCTCTGGAACCACTCCTGTGCTGCGTGACTCTGTGAACATGGCTCCCAGAAGTGCTGCTAGCTCCCTTCTCAGCTCGCATAATATCTTCGGGTGTATGCTATCTGGTCCCAATGCTTTGTCCACCTTTAGTTTTGTGAGCTCCTCGAGGACTCTCTCCTCTGTGAATGGACTTGTGTTTACCTCCCCTTCCCCCACTTCGTGTCTTTTACCCAGCTGTGGTCCCTGACCCTCCCCCTCTTCAATGAATACTGAACAGAAGTATTTGCTCAGTATTTCCGTCTTTTCCAGGTATCCCTCCTTAGACTCCCCTGTATCCCCTCAGAGCTTTACAACTCCCCCCCGGTTTTCCTTCTTTCGCTGATGTACCTAGAGAATGTCTTGTCCCCTGTGTTTTGAAACTCTCTTACAGACAAGTACAGTATGGAGTAAACCAAACTTATGGAGCACAAAAAGAGTCACATTTCAAAACACAGACAGGTTCATAGTCAAATACACTTGTAACCCCCCTGCAAATGGGGGTTCCCAAAAGACTTCCAGGAGCTTGCTTGAATGCTCCAAGCCTGAATGGTGTTTGTCGTTTAAGCCATTTATCAGTGAGTGTTTTTAGAACCTCTGGTATTGTCTCTTTAAGAGCTGTCTGCTTGCAGACATAATTAGTTTGTATGGGGGACTGTGTGTTTCTTTGATTGAGTACCACTCAAGCTGCTGCCAATTCACTCCATTTTGCAGTCACTAGGAGTGCAAAGGAACCTATCTGAAAGATGTAACTGTTTGCCAGAAACCATTTAGAGTGATAATGAAATTACAGTTTGTCTAACCTGCTTTCTTTTGCAGTCAGAACAGTGTCTGCCTAGTTCCCCATTCTGGTTTTGAACTGCTGAACTGGACCAATCAGTGTGGGGTAAGCTAGCTCTAAAATGGTCGGTTGGAGTTTCAGTTGAGCCTTGGACGAATCAGAACTTGGACTCATAATCTAAGCCAGCCACAAGAGGATTGTATGGGCAGTGACTCTGGGAGATGTAGTTTAGACTTCAGTGCCTTTTTGGACCAACAGCAGCAGTCTATTGTGAGTGACAGCCAATCCAGTCAAGAACTGGGAGGAACTCAAAGGAAGTGCCAGTTTTGTCGGTTGGAGTTTCAGTTGAGCTTTGGCAGTGAAGAAGGAAGGAGCCCTGTGCTTTTCAGTGTGCAGTTTTAGTCAAAAAGCGTGTGTAAGGCCCAGAGTTCGGTCTGCAGCTTGTGTAACAGCTTGTTAGGGACTGAATCCGTCCTGTGAAGAGAATCAAAGGATATCTGAAGAGTAAAACCAGGCTCACCCTGTGAAGACTGGAGGAATTGCTGAAAATGCACTCGGTCTGTCAGGAACTGAATCTGCTGTGTGTTCTCCGGGTATTGTGCAGTAATTGCGATCGGGATACAGATGCAGCCTGCCTGGTATAGTGCTTTCTTTTATATAAATGTGTGAAGAGGTTTGTGTACCTCAAGTGAGCCCTGCTGACACTGAAGGACCCTATCTTATTTGGAGGTTGTGAGTACTAATTCAGGGTCGCTCCCTGTTGAATTGCCACATTAAATCCAAATGGAATTACTGTACTGCTGACTGTTTAATTCTCCTTTTCTCATGTGAAAGGGCCCCTACCAGCTGCCACGGTTTGGACTAGCCACTAGGGCCTGGGTACCCAGGACAGTAACTGATAGGATAGGCCTGTACACAGAGCCATAGGTGGAATTATTAGAGTGATAAGCTAATTAACCTGATTTCCCCCTGTCCTTGTTATATCCCCCTAAATAAATCAGAGCTGCTTGTTTCAGCAAAGTTATACTGCCGGAGGTATTTGTCTATGTTAAAGTACTGTACTGTGATTGTTGCACTGTATCTCATTTCACAGGAGGTCCCAGTGCCGGAACCAGTCCTGGGGGTAAGTGTATACTGTGAAGGTAATTCTGATATATTGTGTGGGCCACTAGTGGGAAGAAAGGGAGGTTGCAGTGTCCCAGAGGGCTGTGACCAAGTTAGTCTAACTATTGCAAACCCTGACCTCTGGGTGGAGGCACCTGCCATTGGATCCAGGCCCCTCCACCTGTTAGTGGCAAATCAGGCAGGGGTAGTAGCCCCTGGGATAGCGCCATCTAGGGGTTACATCTTGGAGGCTCACCGCTGGGATTGTGTGTCCTCTAGTGGCCATATTTGCGAACCACTGTTAAGAAAAAAATGGGTACCCCGACAGAAGTGGCTGTGCACCGGCTGGTGGAGTGGTGTACTGGGGAGGAGATCGACACCCAAAATGCTATGCTTATCCTGGACATCCCCTGGGTATCAATACGGACACTGTGCAGGAGTACTTTCCAAGGTGGAAGGTTTACAAAACCCTGTGGTGGTGGGTCGGCATGCTAATCTGCTCACCCACACTTTCCTGGCCTAGTAGAGTTTAAGGATCCCACAGATAGCTCCAAAGTGCCACAGACCATTACCCCAGAGGAGCCCTCACTGCTTGGAGAGTGATAACTAAGGACAGTAAAGACCGGAGAATGAGCCCCACCACTATCTGAAACTTTGAGGAGAAATTTGCTAAATGGTTGCTGGGGAAGGAAAACTGTGGAGGACTTGAAGAAACTATTCTTGCCACCTGGGGGTGTTCCTCCCCCAACACCTTCTCCCGCTCCAGTGCCCGTAATGGTGGCTGAACCAATGCAGACTCCAATTTCTGCACCTGCCATTAGTCACGACTCTTACCGAAGGTTGAGGATCTTCTCTGGCACCCTCCCCACCCCCCAAGGGGAGGATGACTGGGAGACCTGGATAGACTATGTTGCCCCCCAAGTGCTAGAATGGCAATGCTCGGAAGCAAGAGCGAAAGAGGGTTAGTGAGAGCCTCGAGGTCCTGCCCTGGCTACCATTCGTGCTAAGCAGGACAGTAACCCTGAAGTGACTGCAAGGCCTATCTTGAGGCCCTGGAGAATGTGTATGGGAGCCCAGATTCTGATGAGGACCTATGGTGGAGAGTAAGAGATGCACAACAGTACCAAGGGAGTTGTTGTCTGTGTATGTATCTCGGCTGGAAAAATTGTTGCAAGAATGCCTCAGAAAGGTAGTTTGCCAGCGATTGAACTGGACTGAACCAGGCTGGACAGGATCCTTAAGTCTGCCCCTTCTCAGAACTGCTGTTGCTTCAGTTACGCCTGGCAGATCGACTGGAATCCCCACCCTCCTATGATGAGTTAATGAGAGAAATTGAGAGTTGAGAAAAGGCGACCTGGGAGGGACCTGCACCAATAGCTGCGGCTACGACCAGTGACTGAGGGTGACCCATCAAGTGAAGTTCAGG
Organism: Neoceratodus forsteri; assembly: GCA_016271365.2. NCBI lineage: Eukaryota > Metazoa > Chordata > Ceratodontiformes > Ceratodontidae > Neoceratodus > Neoceratodus forsteri. The sequence goes on from CM057456.1 coordinate 1,090,337,574, forward strand.
GGCAGAGGTTGGCAGTCAATGAGTGCTCTGACAAGGAAAAGATATGCCACAATGGGGCTGAACTGTTGAGAGAGATCCGGGAATTCAAAACAGTCCTTTATGAAGGCCACGCCTGCAAGAACGGGCCCTGACCTATATCCGACTGCATCTGCTATGGGGTGGGGTACCCACCCATGTATCTCCTGCTGATAACAGCTCCAAACTCAATTCCTTGACCATGGAAGTGGAGAACTGACGAGATGTCTCCAAATGCTTATCACGCAGACAGAGATGGCACCCAGGTTTCCAGTTAGTAATACCCCGCCCTGGCTCCCAGTGTGGCGCCTCGGCCAGCTCAAACTCCAGAAGTATGTTTTGCTATAATTGTGGGAAAGATGGGCACATGAAAAGAATACCAGTCCCAAAAGACACTGACAAAGTTGCATATAGGCTACAAGGAGAGCTTGGAGAACAAATCAGTGGTTAAGAGGTGCCGAAATGATCCCAGTGAGGCACCAAAAATGCTAACTCACGTCCTTTGTGGCAAGGTCAGTTGCCCAGGCCCCACTATCGCCTCTCCAGACTGGTCCAGAATAGTGGGTCCCTCCATGGAGACCACTGTAAAGGTGAGCGGAGTGTCTACAAGAGCTATATTAGACAGTGGCTCCCAAGTGACAATTATGTTCAAGATTGGTATCAGAAGCATTTGTCAGGCGTACCCTTACAACCATTAGAAGGACTGCATGTATGGGGGTTAAGTGAGAAGGCCTACCCCTATTCGGGTATATCAATTTGGCTGTCTTTCCCCACCTCCGTGGCTGGGTGGCGAACAAGTAGAGACCCTAGCCTTAGTGTGTCCCCCACTGGACTGTATGATGGTGTCCCTTTGTTGATTGGAACAAATGCTCATATGTTCGGAAGGCTGGCACAGTTGTGTTATGAAAAACAGGGGTCAAAGACTAGTAGAGCTTTAAGAGTTCCGGCTTTAATTAAGAAGGCCTATGAGGCACAGAGAGATGCTGAAAAAATAGAACCAGAGGAACCGGTCGGAATTGTATGGAAGAAGGATCCTGAGTCTCTGATCCTGGCGCCAAATGCCCAGTGTACCTTACAGGGAGAGGTCCGTATCAGAAAGGATGTTAAGAATAAAATATTAATGTTGGATGCACCAGGCGATGGAAAATTGCCAGAGGGACTGCTGGTCAAGCCTAGTATTTTGCCCGCTAGAGCCCATGCTTATGCCAGAAGGGTAATGGTCCAAGTTCATAATGTGTCTGGAAAGAGACATTCGAGTAAATAGAGGTTGCATCCTGGCTAATGTGCATTGTGCAGACACTGCAGTGCTACCCAGCAGCAAGAGTTCAAGGAAGAATGACAGAGTAACGCCTGACTTGTTTGATTTCGCGACTCCCGCTGCCAGCTGAATGGAAAGTGAGGATCAGTGAGAAGCTTGCCCAGAGAGACCAGGTGTTTTCTTTAAAGGAATGGGACGTGGGATGCGTGCAAGGCTGAGCACAATATCTGGCTGCATGACGAAAGACCATTTCGTGAGAGGTCTCGACGCCTGGCACCTGCTGACATAGATGATGTGGAGGCGGCATCTGCAAGAGATGTTAGCTGCTGGTGTAATACAAGAATCAGAAGCCCTTATGCTTCCCCATTGTGGTAGTGAGGAAAAGAATGGAACAGTAAGGATGTGTGTGGATTATCGCACCTTAAACCGGGCGGACTATCCCTGATCAGTACACAATGCCCCGCATTCAGGATGCTTTGGACTGCCTAAGCGGAAGCAAGTGGTTCTCTGTGCTGGATCTCCGCAGTGGGTACTATCAGATCCCGATGGCCCCAGAGGACCGTGAAAAGACAGCCTTTATCTGTCCGCTTGGCTTCTATGAATTCATGAGGATGCCTCAAAGGATTCAGGTGCCCCAGCCACTTTTCAACGATTGATGGAGCGTGCAGTGGGGACATGAACTTACTAGAGTGCCTGGTATACCTAGATGATGTTATTGTGTTTGGCAGCTCACTGGAGGAACATGAGAGCAGATTATTTAAGGTATTGGACCGACTGGAGGACTTTGGCCTTAAACTGTCCATTGATAAGTGTCAATTCTTTCAAACATCAGTAAAGTATGTGGGACATAGTATCCACCGAGGAATAGAGACCGACCCAAGTAAAGTTGAGGCCTTGACCACCTGGCCGCAGCCCAAAAATCTAAAAGAACTGCAAAGATTCCTGGGATTCTGTGGTTATTATCGGCATTTCATCAAGTACTATTCACGAGTGATCCGCCCTTTACTTAACCTTACTCAAGGGTATCCCCCAACCCACAAAAAATACCAAAAGTCAGCGTCCCTCAAGACTGAAAGAGTGTATTTTCATCCGAGTGAAGTATTTGGGGCCCGCTGGACTCCTGATTGTGAGACTGCTTTTCATGAGATAATTTATCAACTTACCCATGCTCCAGTGCTGGCCTATGCCGATCCAAGAAAACCTTATGTCCTGCACACTGATGCTAGCTTGCAAGGGTTGGGGGCTGTGTTGTACCAAAGCACGAGAATGGCCTGAGACCAGTGGCCTTTGCCAGTAGAAGTCTGACCCCATCTGAAAAGAACTATCCTGTACATAAGTTAGAGTTTCTAGCTTTGAAGTGGGCTATTGTTGACCAATTCCATGAGTACTTGTATGGGGCTAAAATACTAGTAAAACTGACAATAATCCTTTAACCTATGTGCAGACCTCAGCTAAGTTGGATGCCACTGGCCATAGGTGGCTTTCTGCATTATCTACATATGACTATGCTCTCGAATACCGAGCAGGTCTGAACCACATAGATGCTGATGCTCTCTCCAGGAGACCTGTTCCCAGAATCATTGGGTCCGATTGGCAGAACCTAACATTCGGCACTCTGCGGAAGTTTGACAGGGAGGAACAATGTCCACGGATGCAGTGGACTGCATGGTGGATTGCTTGGGACCCTCTGAGAATTGCATACCTGCTGCTTGTGCCACTTTTCTGCAATAGACATTGGTGCACTGCCTCAGCTGGACAATGACAGTATTCCGGCGGGCTCAATCCGAGATCCCATGATCAAAGCAGCTTTAGAAGCCCTCTATGCAGGAAAAGATGTGTCCAAATTACGCTCCACTGATTTGAGAACTGCACTGTTATACAAAGAAGGTCCTAAATTGAAACTGATCAATAAACTGTTATACAGAGAAACAGTAGACAGAGGGGACAAGTAGACAAACAACAACTAGTGCTGCCCACTGCCTTTCGAGACTCAGTATTGAGGTCCTTGCACAACCACATAGGGCACCTTGGTATAGACAGAACACTTGACTTGGTGAGATCCAGATTCTATTGGCCTAAGATGGGGCTGATGTGAGCAACACATTCGAACTTGTAGTCGCTGCTTACAGAGGAAAGCTTTGCTCCCAGAGGGCTGCCCCCTTGTTAACATAACCACCAGTGCACCCATGGAGCTGGTCTGTATTGATTTTCTAAGTTTGGAGTCAGATCAAAGAAATATCAGTAATGTGCTGGTGGTCACTGACCATTCCTGAGATATGCCCAAGCTTTCCCACCAAAGACCAGAAAGCATCCACTGTAGCCAAAGTACTTGTAGAAAACTTTTTGTTCACTATGGGGCTCCACAAAGAATCCATTCTGATCAAGGGAGAGACTTTGAGAGTCGTCTGATCAAAGAGATGCTTTCTCTGTGGGAGTCTGCAAGTCCAGAACCACTCCTTACCACCCCAGGGGACCCACAGCCTGAACGTTTCAACGCACTTTGCTAGATATGCTAGGCACCCTGCACCCAAAGGACAAGCCTAGATGGAGCCAACAAATTAGCACCCTGGTACATGCTTATAACTGCACCAAAAGTGATGCCACTGGGTTCTCCCCTACCGCCTGATGTTTGGAAGAAGCTCGACTACCAGTAGATGTGTGTTTTGGGGTCTCTCCTGATGGGGTTCAAGCTGACAACTATTTACAGTATGTGCAAAGTTAAAGGCCCAGCTAACTCATGCGTACCAACTGGCTCAAACCATGGCTGCCAAAAGAAATCTGGCCAACAAAGAAAGGTATGATAAAAAGGTGAAAGCACAGGAACTCCAGGAGGGAGATCGGGTATTGCTAAGAAATCTGGGACTGCATGGCAAGCACAAGATTGCTGACAGATGGCACCATCTCCCTCACATTGTAGTGGGCAAACTAGATGATCTGCCAGTGTACAAAGTAAGGCCTGAGAATAATTCAAAAGATGTAAAAACAATGCATAGAAATCATTTACTGCCTATTGGACAAATCTTAATTGAGTCTGAGCCCTAGAAGATGCCCCCTCTGGACCAGTGACTAGAGCTGCTGCTAAGAAAAGATCAAGAAAGTCTGCACCTACAGAAGCAAAGTTAAAGTGTTCCCCTCCACAAGTCCCAGTTGAGCATGACTGTCAGTCCATATCAGAAGAAAGTGAGAGTGACTTTGAATACTATCCTTCTTACGAACTGAGTCAATTGTTTCGGGGCAATCCCCTAGTCAATACTGGAGATGAAGCTGGGCCTTCTGGACTGTCCAAGCCCCCAGCTTCGTCCCTGGAGCCAATGCTCCCAGAAAGTGAAGTGCAAAGCATCAGATCAGATGAAATGGAATCATTGTGCATGGTTGAACTGTTTGAGCTTTCAGGGAGGAAAATGATGGATTAGGTCAGACTGGTGATACACCAGAACAAGAAGAGTATTTTGAGTGCCCTGACAGTCCACTGCCAGTGTCCGAAGCTCTCCATGCGAGCCAAATGTTGTGGACTCAGAAACTGTAACTCCTGGAGCTGAAAGTGCCCCAAGTTCTAGCCTCTCTACCCCCATGGAGCTCCCCTGACAAGTAAGGACAATGCTGAAAAATGAGGCTCAGAGTGCAGAGACTGTAACAGTTCCCCTAGAAAGACTGGTCGAGCTGTAAAGCCTGTGGTGCACCTCAGTTATGATTCCCTTGGGAGGCCTGTGGATTTGCCTCTCAATGTTGTCCATAAAGGAGTGTATGTGTCCCGAGGCTCATTGCCCAAACTGAGCGTCAGTGCTAACTCAAGTTATTTGTGTTGCCCTCTAAGTATGGTGCCCTTGCCCGTCCAGCCCCAAGGTAACTGATAGGAAGGGCCCCTCTTCAGGTTTCATGTACAAGAGGTAATAACTTGAGTTATGGTACAATGTGTGTAATACTGTGTAAGAGTGACGTACTGCAATGTTTCAGAAATGTGTTCTTGGTAAAATGATATATTGACTGATGATTACATGTCGAGCCTAATGCAAATGTATATGGTTGCAGTTAAAACTTATAGAAGTGCCTCTTGTAGCGGACGTCAAGCTTTCCCAAACCAGGAAGGGTGTAACCCCCTGCAAATGGGGTTCCCAAAGACTTCAGGAGCTTGCTTGAATGCTCCAAGCCTGAATGGTGTTTGGCGTTTAAGCCATTTATCAGTGAGTGTTTTAGAACCTCTGGTACTGTCTCTGTAAGAGCTGTCTGCTTGCAGACATAATTAGTTGTATGGGGACTGTGTGTTTCTTTGATTGAGTACCACTCAAGCTGCTGCCAATTCACTCCATTTTTGCAGTCACTAGGAGTGCAAAGGGAACCTATCTGAAAGATGTAACTGTTTGCCAGAAACCATTTAGAGTGATAATGAAATTACAGTTTGTCTAACCTGCTTTCTTTTGCAGTCAGAACAGTGTCTGCCTAGTTCCCCATTCTGGTTTTGAACTGCTGAACTGGACCAATCAGTGTGGGGTAAGCTAGCTCTAAAATGGTGCCTTGGACGAATCAGAACTTGGACTCATAATCTGAGCCAGCCACAAGAGGATTGTATGGGCAGTGACTCTGGGAGATGTAGTTTAGACTTCAGTGCCTTTTGGACCAACAGCAGCAGTCTATTGTGAGTGACAGCCAATCCAGTCAAGAACTGGGAGGGACTCAAAGGAAGTGCCAGTTTTGTCGGTTGGAGTTTCAGTTGAGCTTTGGCAGTGAAGAAGGAAGGAGCCCTGTGCTTTTTCAGTGTGCAGTTTTTAGTCAAAAACGTGTGTAAGGCCCAGAGTTCCGGTCTGCAGCTTGTGTAGCAGCTTGTTAGGACTGAATCCGTCCTGTGAAGAGAATCAAAGGATATCTGAAGAGTAGAAACCAGGCTCACCCTGTAGAAGACTGGAGGAATTGCTGAAAATTGCACTCGGTCTGTCAGAACTGAATCTGCTGTGTGTTCTCCCGGTATTGTGCAGTAATTGCGATCGGGATACAGATGCAGCCTGCCTGGTATAGTGCTTTCTTTTATATAAATGTGTGAAGAGGTTTGTGTACCTCAAGTGAGCCCTGCTGACATTGAAGGACCCTATCTTATTTGGAGGTCGTGAGTACTAATTCAGGGTCGCTCCCTGTTGAATTGACACATTAAATCCAAATGGAATTACTGTACTGCTGACTGTTTAATTCTCCTTTTCTCTGTGTGAAAGGGCCCCTACCAGCTGCCACGGTTTGGACTAGCCACTAGGGCTTGGGTACCCAGGGACAGTAACTGATAGGGATAGGCCTGTGCACAGAGCCATAGGTAGATTATTAGAGTGATAAGCTAATTAACCTGATTTCCCCTGTCCTTGTTATATCCCCTAAATAAATCAGAGCTGCTTGTTTCAGCAAAGTTATACTGCCTGAGGTATTTGTCTATGTTAAAGTACTGTACTGTGATTGTTGCACTGTATCTCATTTCACAGGAGGTCCCAGTGCGGAACCAGTCCTGGGGTAAGTGTATACTGTGAAGGTAATTCTGATATATTGTGTGGGCCACTAGTGGGAAGAAAGGGGGGTTGCAGTGTCCCAGAGAGCTGTGACCAAGTTAGTCTAACTATTGCAAACCCTGACCTCTGGGTGGAGGCACCCGCCATTGGATCCAGGCCCCTCAACCTGTTAGTGGCAAATCAGGCAGAGGTAGTAGCCCCTGGGATAGCGCCATCTAGGGGTTACACACTACTTGGGATTACAAGCTCTTAAAGTTGCACCATATGGATCTGAAACTGGTAAAGCCAAATACTGGCAGGTTTTGCACTGGACTCATGCAGTTTCCCCCTGACTTGTGCTGGAGGACATAATATTTTACTAAATTAATCAGTAGGGCCAGAGGAACGTCTGTGGGGTGGCCAGCCGATTTTCCTTGCTAGGTAGTGATTAAATGACCTAATTTCAACCACTACTTATAACCTGACATGATCCCTGTGCAAGGTCATTAACGTTCTTTTGTCCCTGCAAAAGTTAAAAGATGGTCCCAATTTTTCTCTATCCCTGTCAAACAAATTGGAGACCACACTCCAAAATATCAGGGGCAGATAAAATCTGGGACACCATATCACCTGTAATCTGTTCGACGGTCAACAGGCATATATGGCCTACAGAATTCCTCCCTTGTCCTCAAGGTGCCAAGAACAAGGACTCGTCTTGGCGCAGCTGCCACCAGCTCCTTCCTACCATCACTCTGGAATAATTCACAAAAAGTTCTTAAACTCTCCCGCCTGCCCAGCCCTTATGTATTCAAACAACTGCTTCTTAGATGCCTGAAAACTGCGTGCGACTGTCTCAGGTAATCTTTGAAACACAATTTGAACAAATCCTTAGCTAATGGATCCTCTTGACCTCCCTATTCCTCCTGTAGACCAGCAGCCCCTTGGGTAACTACACCTCCCCTAGCTCCCTCCCCGCTTCCCTCTCTGCGGGACTCTAACATAGCAAGGTTATCCCTTCCCCCTTAAGTGGTTTCTATCCCCCCTTCCCACTGTATCTTATGTGCCGCTGCCATCCTCTCATGCCTCACTCACCTACTGTTCCCAAACATTCTACGATGAAGTATCTGTGTATGTATACAACGTTTGCTAGCTAAGATGTGTTCCCGATATCACATATCCGGTAATGTTATTCATAACTATACTGTTTTCCTGCATAATATGTCTTGATATGTTGTCCTAAACTGTAAATGGAATTTGTTCTGTGTGTCCAGGACCATCTTGAAAATGAGCTCGCTCAGTGATGTAACTGCCTGTTAAATAAAGTTTGATTGATTGATATCAATAAGAATACAGGCCCAGGAAACGTTAAACGTAAGTAACGTGAAATCAAATGCAGGTTTTTTAAAAAAAAAAAAAAGGCAATAAACTGATTTTTTTACTACTGGACTTATAACATGACTTGACATTCTTTAAATTCAAGGTCAAGAACGGGGGAACTTGGGTCACAATCAGAGATTAGATATGAAGTGGCCTTCACTTGCAGTATCTCTTTAATAGAGTAGCACCCGTAACAGTGCTGTCGCAGGGACAGTTACAAGAAGTTGAGAAACAGTTTTATACACTGGATCAGGGACCCCGTGCATTTCTAGCATCCGATGTATAACTGTATTCACTACCACCACGATACACTACCACTCGAGCACACTCTCTGACTGTACATTACTACAAAATTGGTGTACGGCTCTGTTTTCAAAGTCACTACTGCCGAAAGGATCATACCTGATTGCACAGTCTCCATTTTATACAATGGCAGTTACTACACAGAGCGGCTGAACTGTAACAACACTGTAGGTTATTAAAAGCAGAAACACGCTCTCTCGTTCACGATATCTTCACCATCACGCACGACCTTTCACCCTGCCTGCAAGTCCCACCCATCACTTCCTAGTTGAGTGACGTCACGTTGACTATACAGGGAGAAAATTACAATTGTCCCGCAAGTGTGTCCAGTGGCAGCGCGTCATCACAGTGGGCGGTAGAACCGCGTCCTCTCATTGGTCAGTCAGCCTTCACTTCCTATTGGCCCCCCAACCATTACAAGCCGATTTACTGAAACTCCCTTGTTTGCTATTGGTCCACTCAAAAGCGCTCTGTTTAAAGCTCCAGAAGTACCCTATAGACAGTTCAGCTTTTCTAATCTATTGCTTTCTAGACAGGCCAGAGGAGCTTTGAGCAGCCAGACTATTAACAATTTATTATTTTTATTTATGTTCTAGTTTAACATTTTACAGTTGAGGCAGGTACTCATTCATGCGTGGCTTGTGGGGTGACGCGCTCATACATCTCGCAAACCCAAATGGCAAGTGGGTGGGAACCCGGTTTGGGAAGGAGCAGCGTCTCCTTTTTATACTATTTTTATTTTACTTTTTAATATTATTTGCTTTTGATTTTGAAATTGGGGAATGGAGCAACAGAGAAGGCATCTTGTTGGTGATGCGTGGGGTGTGTTCATGCACATCTGCTTCCTGCCCGTTAAAAGTTTTTTATTTGTGCACCTTCCGAAAATATTTTCATTAAAGGCATAATGCCTGACAGGGTGGGTGTTAGGCTGGGCTAACATCCCACCTCGGGTGGTTGGGCCGGTGGCCGAGGGCGTCCAACACCCAAGAAGGGATGTTATCCCAGCATAACCCACCCTGGAGGGCATTATTCCTATTATACAATGGCTTGTTATTTTATACAGAATAAAAAAATAATTTTAAAGAATGTTTTTGTTAGTCTGGAAAAATATTTTTCTTTCTTAGAGAAGAAGCAAAAAAAGAATAAGTAATGGTCATCATGGTCATCCTAATCATCAGCAGGGATGTTATGCCAGGATAACATCGCTGCTGTGATGGCCAACTGACCAATCAGAATCCAGGATTCTTTCTTGCCATTGTATAATCATTCATAATTATTTGTTTTTCCTCTGCTATATTACCGCTTTTCGGCATATGAGAACCATAACAAAAAAAAAATCAGAACAAAACGGCAAGGAAAGGAGCTGTAACCCAAACGCTTCGGGGGGGGGGGCAGCTTCACATTTTTTGATATTATTTACATTTTCCTGTTTTTTTTTTTTATTATTATTTATGTAACCCCCTAGGTGGCGCTATCCTAAGGGCTACTACCCCTGCCTGCTTGGCTAGTAGCAGGTTAAGGGGCCTAGGTTCGGTGATGGGTGCCTCCACCCAAAGGTCAGGGTTAGTATGAGTCAAACTAACCAGGCCACAGGCCTCTGGGACACTGTGACCCCACTTGTCTCCTACTAGTGGCCCATGCAATACACAATGTTTACCTTCACAATACCCCTGATATGTTTTGCACATACACATATATTTGGCACTTACCCGACACCACAGTCAATGTAAATTGCGGAAAAAAGTAGATCTGATTTATTCAGGGGGTAGTAACATGGGAGGGGCACAATCAGGGTAATTGGTTGGAATAATCTATAATATACTCTACAGTGTGGGCATTTAAAGTCCCTGAAACAGTTACACTCTCTGGGTACCCCGGGGGATGGTAGATGGGCTAGCCAGGACTGTTGCGCGGGGTAGGCCGGTGTTGCAGCTGGTTGGGGCCCTGTGACGAAAAGAAATAACATGCACCACACCCTAATTGTAATCCAAAGCCGGAGGGCTCAGTTCGTGCAAAAGAAAAAAAAATAAGCAATAAGGTGGCACACTTTTGATTTAGCTATATGTTGCAGGGAGCTACCCTGTTGATTACTCATGATACCCAAAAACTGGACACAGAATGGACGATGGTAGAGACAGTAGATGATGATTCTGGATTGGCAGGAAAAGCAGGGCCCACACGATGCATCGCAGTGTCGTTCCTGTTAAGGCATGGAGCCGGGGCTGATCCCCTGGCAGGTCTCTCGTCGATGGTTCTTCACTGTGCAGCAGGGTAGGATGACAGAACCCTCGTGGCAGGACCCAGATGCATTAAGCGGCAGTGGATTCAGTCCGATTCAAGCTGGGCACAGCTTCCAGCCCTCAGCACATTTATATGTAAAGAAAAGATTACTTTACTAGGCAAACGGCTCCTCGATCCTGATCGCAAAGTCACTGCTAAAACCCGGGAGCTCTGAGGTAGCTGAAGTTCCTGACAGGCCGATCGCATTTAGCAAAATCTTCGGTCTTCTACAGGTGCAGCCTGGCCTCTTCCCAGTTACTTGCTGGGTTTCTCCAGAAGCAGATTCAGTCCAAAACGTGCTCTTTACCTCTCACTCCCTCTCCACCCAACGAGTCGAAATGCAGGCCGCTAATTACATAGAAACATAGAAGTTGACGGCAGATAAGGACCGCAAGGCCCATCCAGTCTGCCCATTTCTTTTTCTACCTTATAAAAGTGACATCGGCCTTTGCTCTGTCAGTGACCTATCTATTCATAGTCATTTGTATTGCTCCCTTATGCCTATCCCATGCCTGTTTGAAGCCCTGCACTGTATTCATAGCCACCACTTCTTGTGGTAAGCTATTCCATGCATCTACCACCCTTTCTGTGAAAAAATTTCCTCACATTCCCCTTAATCGGCCTCCCTCTAATCTCATGCTGTGTCCTCTTGTCCTGCTATTTTCTTATATTTAAACATGTTAGACTCTTTCACCTTGTTTATGCCCTTAAGGTGTTTAAATGTCTCGATCATATCACCTCTCTCCTCCTTTGCTCAAGGGTATACATATTGAGCTCCGTTAATCTGTCCTCATATGTCTTCTGATGCAGTCCCTGCACCATTTTAGTTGCCCTTCTATGGACTGCCTCAATTTGGTTAATGTCCTTGTGAAGTGTGGCCTCCAATACTGCAGTACTCCAGATGGGGCCTAACCAATGTCTTGTACAGAGGTTATTACCTCCCTCTTACGACTTGTGATACCCTACTAATACACCCTAACACCCCCTAGCCTTACCTACTGCTTTAGAGGTCTGCTTGGATGATTTTAGGTCATCAGTGATGATGATGCCCAAGTCTCTTTCTTCCTTTGTGACTGCTAGCAACTCCCCTCCCAGCCTATAAGTGGCTTCAGGGTTTCTCTTCCCTATGTGCATGATTTTGCACTTCTTTGCATTAAATCCCAGTTGCCACTCTTCTGACCATTTTGCTAGTTTATCCAGATCTCTTCTCATTCTGCCCACCCCATCTGGATCATCTACTCTGTTGCAGATCTTGGTGTCATCTGCAAACAGACGAGCCTTACCCTCTAGTCCATCTGCGAGGTCACTAATGAAGATGTTGAATAGGACTGGCCCCAGGACTGATCCCTGAGGTACCCCACTTGTGACTTGCATCTCTTCTGACTGTATACCATTTACCACCACTCTCTGTTTTCTGCCAGTCAACCAGTTTGCCACCCAGTTGACCAACTTCTGCCCACCCGAGCCTACCTAGCTTATTTATCAATCTTCTATGTGGAACAGTGTCAAAGCTTTGCTGAAGTCAAGGTAGGCAACATCAACTGCTCCCCTTGGTCCACCACTCTGGTTACCCAGTCAAAGAAATCTATGAGATTAGTTTGACAGGACCTTCCTTTGTAAACCCATGCTGTCTTGGATCCTGTGCCCTATGGATTCCAGGTGTTGCACTATCCTTTCCTTAAGGAGTGCCTCCATAATCTTGCCCACTACTGAGGTAAGACTGACTGGTCTGTAGTTCCCGCCTCCTCCCTGCTACCACTCTTGTGGAGCGGGATCACATAAACCCTTCTCCAGTCTTCTGGGACCTCTCCTGTGCTCAGAGACTCACTAAACAATTCTGCTAATGGCTCTGCTAGTTCCTCCTTTAGCTCCTTAAGTACCCTGGGATGTATGCCATCAGGTCCCATTGCCTTATCACCCTGAGCTTAGCAAGCTCTTGTAGGACCCTTTCTTTTGTGAAGGGAGTAGTGCTCACCTCCCTCCCCTGTGTCCATGATGCTGGGCTGTGGGCCCTGCCCTACCTTCTCTTCAGTAAATACTGAGCAAAGTATCTATTTAGGATAGATGCCTTTACAGGGTCCTCCTCCTCACATGCTCCCTTTTCTCCATTAAACATAGCAATACCCCCTCTGGACTTTCTCCTTTCACTAATGTATCTATAGAAAGTCTTGTCACCTTCTTTTACTGTTCGTGCTAGTGTTTCCTCAGTTTGGGACTTTGCCTGCCTTACTGCTTACCTGCTTCCCTTAGGGCAGTTTGGTATGCCTCCCTATCTTCATCCCGCTGTGTTCCCTTATATTTCCTGAAGGCCAGCCTTTTGGCTCTGACCTTTTCTGCTACTGTATTTGAGAACCAAAGTGGTTTCCTTCTTCTTTTGCACTTCCTTTTCTGTCTAACACAATGGGATGTTGCTTCAAGTATTGTATCCTTAATGCTTGCCCACTTTGCCTGTGCCTCCTCACCTGTGTTTCTTTTTGCCAGGGCTAGCTTAACTCTGTTGGCCATCTTATCAAAGTCAGCTCCTCTGAAGTCCCATATTTTTGCCTTGGAATGGGATGATTTAGATGTAGTAGCCAAATTGAACCATACCATGTGATGGTCACTGGCCCCAGGTGACCTTCTACCTGGAGATCTGTGATCCCTTCTTTGTTAGTCAGTACTAGATCTGAGGATAGCCCTGTCTCTTGTGGGTTGCTGTACCAGTTGTTTGAGGCCCTCCCTGCAGGGAATCCACTATGAGTCTAGTTCTGGCAGATGTTCCTGCTGGTATTGACCAATCTGTATCTGGCATGTTGAAGTCTCCCATTATCAGAACCTCCCCTTTAGCTGTCATGTTTTGTATATCTTCTAACAGTAATGTGTCTATGTCCTCCTCTGGTCTGGGGCCTGTAGACAACCCCAGTTCTTATGGCTGTCCCATTTCCTGTTTCCAGGGTGACCCACAGTTCTTCTGGCTCCTTATGTATTCTGAATTTCTGTAGCTTTGATATTTTCATTAACATACAGAGCCCTCCTCCTTTTGCACCTCGGTCTCTTCGAGACAATACATAGCCAGGTACTGAAGTCTCCCAAGTGTGGTTACTGGTAAACCACGTCTCACTAATTGCTACTATGTCCAGTTTAGCCTCTGACATTATTGCCTGCAGGTCTGGGATCTTATTTCCCAGGCTGTGAGCATTTGTGTACATGATTTTCCATTGGCCAGATTTTGGTGTGTTAGTTGTTGGGTGAAGTTTGGCATTACCCTGTGCATCGTGTGGGGAGACAAACCTTTTTTCTTACCTGGTGATGCAAATGAACGGCAAACACGCTGAATTCCTGTTTGACCACTAGCTGAGGGGGGAGGGGTGTTCTTCCCATTCGATGTATGGGGTGCTGCACCCCTCTCCCCATTTGCTAGTTTAAATATTCTGCAAAGACGTCAAACTTCTGCCCCAATGCACTGACTCCCTCTTTAGTCAGATGCAGTCCATCAAATTTAAAGAACTTTAGGCCCTCACACAGTTCTCCTGCTTGAACTACGACATGCTTGCTTGGCTTATCACAAGCTATCTCTCCCCCTTGATTCCCAACTTCAATCTGGCTTGCCAGCAGACAGCTCGGAGGTTTTCCCTTAGATCCAAAATTGGTGGGTCCAGCTGTCAGTCACAGTAAGAGCTCCTCCCCTTTTGGTTCAAAAGGCACCAACAGTCCAAAACTACAAGTCCCAACTGGTAATCCATACAGTCCCACGTTAGCAGGCTCAATTTTAGAGTCCTCCCATACTGATTGGTTCAATTCGGCAGTTCGGGACCAAAATGGTGGCGCTAACTGAACAGTCCTTGCTGCAAATAAGGCAGGTTAGAACAAATTACATTATTATTACTACTCTAAATGATTACCAGCAATTAGTCACATCTTTTAGCAGGGCTCTCTCTGCACAGTTAGCGATGGCAGAAACAGAGCGAGTATTCAGCAGCCTGGGCGGGACTAGGGCATAGAAACACACAGTCCCCCCATTTGTAGTGTGGTTACACCCTTCCTTGCCTGGAAAAACTTGGCGTCCGCGTCAGATAGGTACCATCACAATAATTTCAAATGCAAATTATGCTATACATCCATACCATTAGCAGATTAAGCCTATAACTTCTAAAGCATTAGTCATATTAAACCTTTACAATACACATTTTCTGTATTTCACAGTACACTACTTTTCTTAAATTACGTCACACATGTCTTGCACAGATTACTCACATACACACTGCAGTTGGGAATCAGGTTATTACTTCCTGCACATGGAACAATGAGCTACCTTGGGGCTAGACGGGGCAGGGGCACCATACTTGGAGGGCAGAACAGTCAACCGGGAATTAGCACTTAAACTCAGTCTGGGCAGTGAACTCTGGGACACATAAACTCCCTTGTGGACTACATTGAGAGGCAAATCCACTGGCCTCCCAGGGGAATCATAGCTGAGGCGCACCATTGGTTTGACAGCTCGTCCAGTCTTCCTGGGGGGAACAGCCACAGTCTCTGTACCTCAATCTCTGCACTTTCCTTGCTTGCAAGGGGAACCTCTGTCTGAGTGGAAAATTTGGACTTGGGGCACTGTCAGCCCCTGGCTCTGTAAATTCAGGTTCTACAACATTTTGCTCACTGGGATAATACTCTGGCACTGGAAGGGAACTATCATCGCACTCAAAGTATTCTTCATGTTCTGGCATGTCACCAGTCTGCCTTAGATCATCTGTCTCTTCCTCAGGTAAATCATACAGTTCCACCATACACAGTGACTCAACATCATCAGACTTGACACTTGGAACTTCACTCTCAGGGAGCACTGGTTCCGAGGACAAGGCTGGGGGGTTAGGCAGTCCGAAAGGCCCAGCTTCATCCCCACAATTGACCATGGGGTTACCCCAAAACAGCTGACTCAGTTCATAAGAGGGGTAATAAGCATAGTTGCACTCACTCTCGTCAGAAGTGGACTGACAATCATTATCATTTTGGGTTTGCTGTGAAGAGAACCTTAAGTCACTGACCACTGGGGCAAGCTTACTCTGTCTTTGTTTCGCTGCAGCCTGAGTCACTGGTCCAGGGGGAACAATCTCTGGGGGCTCAGTTTCAATCATGATTTGGCCAATGGGCAACAAATGGTTACGGTGCATGGTCTTGACATCTTTTGAGTTGTTTTCAGGCCGCAACTTGTACACAGGTAAATCATTCAATTTGCCTACTACTATGTGGGGAAGATGGTGCCACTAATCAGCAGTTTTGTGTTTGCCATGCAATCCCAGATTTCGCAACAACACACGGTCTCCAGCTCGAAGCTCTTGGATCTTTACTTTTTTATCATATCTTTCTTTATTGGCTAAGTTTCTCTTTGCAGCCATTGTCTGAGCTAGTTGGTATGCATGGTTCAATTGAGCTTTCAGTTTTAGTACGTACTGTAGGTAATTCTCAGCTCGGACCCCATCAGGAGAGACTCCAAAACAAGCATCCACTGGCAGCCGGGCCTCTCTCCCAAACATAAGTCGGTAGGGGGAGAACCCAGTAGCATCATTTCTCAGGCAGTTATAGGCCTGTACCAAGGTGCTAATCTGCTGGCTCCATTTGGGCTTGTCTTTCGGGTGGAGAGTGCCTAGTATGTCAATCGGTGCGATTAAAGCATTCTGGCTGTGGATCCCCCTGCAGGTGATAAGAGGTGGTTTTAGACTTCTGCACTCCCCATAGAGAGAGCATTTCCTTGATTAAGTGACTCTCAGAGTCTCTGCCTTGATCAAAATGAATCCTCTGGGGGGCTCCATAGTGAACAAAGAAATTCTCTACCGGCACCTTGGCCACAGTGGATGCCTTTTGGTCTTTGGTGGGGAATGCTTGGGCATACCTTGTAAAGTGATCAGTGGCCACCAACACATTACTGATGTTCCGCTGATCAGGCTCCAAACTTAAAAAGTCGATGCAGACTAACTCCATTGGTGTGCTGGTGGTGATGTTAACAAGGGGGGCAGCCCTCTGGGACAGGGCCTTTCTCTGTAGGCCGCGACTACTAGTCTGTACATGATGCTCGACATCAGACCCCATCTTAGGCCAGTAGAATCGAGACCGCACTAGGTCAAGGGTTCGGTCGATATCGAGGTGGCCCATGTGGTTGTGCAGAGACCTCAGCACCAAGTCTCTAAAGGCTGTGGGCAAGACCAATTGTTGCTTGTCTACTTGACCCCCCCCCCCCATCTACTGTCTCTCTGTACAGCAACTGATTAATCAGCTTCAACTTAGGGCCTTCCTTAAACAATAAAGCAGTTTGCAAATCAGAGGAGTGCAACTTGGACACATCTTTCCCTGCGTAGAGGGCTTCAAGTGCTGACCGGATCATAGGATCTTGGGATTGAGCCCACTGAATGCTGTCATTATCAAATTGAGGCAGTGCACTAATATCTAGCACGGAGAAGTGACAGTACGCAGCTGGTATACAAGTGTCAGAGGGGCCCAAGCAATCTACCAAGCAGTCCACTGGGTCTGTGGACATCTGTTCATCTTTGTCAAACTTTTGGCACAGTGCTCGAATGTCAGGTTCTGACAGCCTGACCCAATCACCTCTGGAAGTGGTCCTCCGGGAGAGGGCATCAGCATCTATGTGATTCAGGCCCTATCTGTATTCAACAGCATAATTATAGGTAGACTACGCAGAAAGCCACCGATGCCCAGTAGTATCCAATTTAGCTGAAGTCTGCACATAGATCAATGGATTATTATCTGTCCTTACCACTATCTTTGCTCCATACAAGTATTCATGGAACTGGTCAACAATGGCCCACTTCAACACCAAGAACTCCAATTTATGCACAGGATAGTTTTTCTCTGATGGGGTCAGACTTCTACCAGCAAAGGCCACTGGTCTCAAGTCATTCTCGTGTTCTTGATATAACACAGTCCCCAACCCTTGAAGGCTAGCATCGGTGTGCAACACATAGGGTTTAGTAGGGTCAGTATAGGCAGGGATGGGAGCATGGGTGAGCTGAATATTATTTCATGGAATGCAGCTTCGCAGTCAGGTGTCCAGCGAGACCCAAAAAGTTCACCCGGGTGGAAGTATACTCTTTCCGTTCCTGTGGGGGCCACTTTCTTGTGCTTTTGGTTCATAGGAGGGTAACCCTGGGTAAGATTTAGGAGTGGACGAATCACCCTTGAGTAGTCCTTTATGAATCACTGGTAATAGCCACAAAAGCCTATAAAGCGCTGTAATTCTTTCAGGTTGTGGGGCTGGGGCCAGGTGGTCAAGGCCTCAACTTTACTAGGATAAGTCTCTATCCTCTCAGTGGACACTATATGCCCCACATACTTCACTGATGTCTGAAAAAACTGGCATTTGTCAATGGACAGCTAGAGGCTGAAATCCTCCAATTGGTCTAACACTTTGAATAGTCGACTTTCGTGTTCCTCCAATGAACTTCCAAACACAATAACATCGTCCAATTATACCAGGTACACCAACAAGTTCGTATCCCCCACTGCACGTTCCAGCAGTCGCTGAAAAGTGGCCGGAGCACCCAGTAACCCCTGGGGCATCCTCATAAACTCATAGAACCCAAGTGGACAGATGAAGGCTGTTTTCTCACGATCCTCTGGGGCCATGGGGATCTGGTAGTACCCACTGTGAAGGTCCAAAACCAAGAACCACTTGCTTCCTTTCAGACAGGCCAAAGCATCTTGTATATGGGGCATGGTATACTGATCTGGGATAGTCCATCGGTTAAGGGTTCGATAATCCACACACATTCTTACTGTCCCATTCTTTTTCCACACCACCATGTTAGGCGAAGCAGAAGGGCTTCTGGATTCTTGTATCACACCAGCCGCAAGCATTTCCTGCAGTTGTCTTCTTACATCATCTATATCGGCAGGTGCTAGGCGACGAGACCTCTCACGAAATGGCCATTCATCATGCAGGCGTATGTGATGCTCCGCTCCTTGGACACATCCCACATCCCACTCTTTCAGAGAAAACACTTGGTCTCTCTGGGCAAGTCTCTTGCTGATCCTAGTCTTCCATTTGGCAGGCAACGGGGAGTCACCAAAGTCAAACAAGTCAGGGGTCACTCTATCAGTTGCTCTAGAATACTTGTTACTGGGTAACACTGCAGAGTCTGCACAGTGTACGGTAGCTAGGGTACAGCCTCTATTCACCCGAATATCTCGATCTGATACTTTGTGGACCTGGACCATTACCCGTTGAGCACAGGCATGAGCGCGAGCGGGTAAGATACTGGGCTTAACCAGCAACCCTTCTGGCAATTTTCCATTGCCTGGCGCATCCAGCATGAGTATCTTATTCTTGACATCTTTCCATAAGCAGACCTCCCCTTGCAGAGTACACTGAGTGTTGGGGGCCAGGATCATTGACTCAGGATCCTTCTTCCATACAACCCCAACTGGTTCATCCTGATCCACCTCCTCCACATTCTGCCGTGACTCATATGCCCTCTTAATCAATGCAGGAATCCTCAGAGCCCTACCAGTCCGTTGCCCCTGTTTCTCGTAGCATAGTTGCACCAGTCTCCCGAACATATGAGCGTTGGTCCCAATTAGTAGGGGAACCCCATCATACAATCCAGTAGGGAGATACACTAGGGCTAAGGTCTCTACTTGTTCCGCCACGCCAGCCACCGAAGTAGGGAACGACAACCAAATCCGGATATACCCAGAGTAGAGGTATGCCTTTTCATTCAACCCCCAAACGTGCAGTCCTTCCAAAGGCTGTAAGGGCACATCAGACAAATGCTTCCTATACCAGTCTTGAAACATTATCATTACTTGGACGCCACTGTCAAGCACAGCCCTGGTAGACACTCCGTTCACCTTCACTGCTGTCTCCATGGAGGGACCCCCGACCTCGGACCATTTAAGCGGCACTGATGTCGTGTATCCATCTGGCATTGGCATCGGTAGCATAACTTTTCGAACAGTTCCCCCTGGTGGCCTGTTGTTGTTCGGGTGAATCAAAGCTAATAGTCTGGCATGGACCCACCTCAGATTTTCTGGCGAACGGTAGAAGAAATGGGTATGTCCATCCTCCCCGCATTGATAGCAAAAAGTAGGCTCTCTAGACTCTTGGGGGGTATGCGGGCCATCTCCCAGTTTAGGTACCATAGGGGTACTGGGCGGCTCATCTTTGGCTCATGCTTTGAGTCGTTGATTCTCGGGACCTCCACCAGGGTGAGGATTTGGTGTGGTTCATAGTAAGTTCCCCTCTAGAGCTCTCAGCTCTCACACTTCTTCCAGTAGGTTACCCTCAGCCCGGGGCTCCAGAGAAACAACATGCACTCCCACTCCACTTTTAGTCTCTGGGGGTGCCTGATACAGATCAGGTTCTCTGGCTGCTTCAGTCAGTTCTTTAATCAGCCCTTTCAGCTGTTGTGCCTCATCTGAGTCACTCCTCTCCGGGATCGAGCAGGTACCAACCATCCCAGTATAGGGCTCCCAGCCTTCTTCATCAGTGTCGATCTCACAAATTTCTTTCATAAGATGACAGTACTCAGGAGGGTTAGCCTTCCTGTCTTGTAGCTTGAGTTTCAATATCATCGCACTAGAGTATCTGGCTGCCTTTAGGATATGGTCCAATCTGACCCAGTTCATTTAGTTTGCAGGCACTCCCCCTTTCCTGTGGGCCCTCTGCAGAGCCCTCTCAATCCTGGTAATAAATGTGGACAACTTCTCGTTTTTCCACTGCTTAGCTGACTTGAGCTTCCACAACAAGTCGTCCCCCGATTCAGTGCTGCCAAACACTCCTTCAAGTGCTGAGAGCTATTCAGCTGCCGTAGCCTATGGGCTAGTTGTTCGCAAGAAGTGGATGACCTCCAGGGCCAGGCCTCTCAAACTCTCCATCAGTCTCTTTCTCTTTTTCCCCTCTAAGCACTGCCATTCCTGTACCAAGGGAGTAGCATAGTCCATCTAAGTTTCCAAATCATCCTCCCCCATAGGCACTGAGACTGTGCCTGAAAAAAGTCTAAGCTTTCGGTAAGAGTCTAACTGTATTGAAGGAATTATTATGGGGGAAGGGGCTACAGGATAACTTTTGGGAGAAGCAGGGGACATGGCTGGGAAGTGCAGGGGAGTGTGTTCCTCAGAAAGGTCTAGCACCTTTATGAGCTCTTCAGCAGTTCATCCTTCAGACGCTAATAATTTGAGTAACTTGTCCTTGAACCCTTCTATACTGGGGGACACACCCGGAGTAGCAGGGTCACTATGCAGGTGAATGACCCTCCACCCCTTCTAGGTACCTTCTGGAAGAATAACAGGGGGTACCTTCTCTGGATCTATTGCAGAGCTACAGGAAAGCAACACAATCATAGTCTGCTCAAACAAATCTGAATCTCTTCCCTTTACTTCAGCCTTGCCCAAACCCTTAACATGTTCCACAGCTGCTACGATATCAGCATTAGCAGTCCCTAATGGGACATCCAGTAACAGGAGAGTCTGTCGGGGGTCTAACCCCTTAGCCTCACTGCACCCCATCATTCGGTGCACTAACAGTTTGTGGGGGACGATTTTAAGCTTGGGCATAGTAAGACCCTCCATTTTCTCCCCAAAACAAAACATATTGGGGTAGTTTCCTCCCTTTGCCACTAGAGGATGCTAATCCCAGTGGTGCCTCCAAGATGTAACCCCTAGGTGGTGCTATCCCAAGGGCTACTACCCCTGCCTGCTTGGCTATTAGCAGGTTAAGGGGCCTAGGTTCAGTGATGGGTGCCTCCACCCAAAGGTCAGGGTTGGTATGAGTCAAACTAACCAGGCCACAGCCCTCTGGGACACTTTGACCCCCCTTGTCTCCTACTAGTGGCCCAGGCAATACACAAAGTTTCCCTTCACAATCACAATACCCCGATATGATTTGCACATACACATATATTTGGCAGTAACCCACAGGACTGAAAGCAGGGCCCAGGCGATGCGTCGCAGTGTCGTTCCTGTTCAGGCATGGAGCTGGGACTGATCCCCTGGCAGGTCTCTCATCGATGGTTCTTCACTGTGCAGCAGGGTAGGATGACAGAGCCCTCGTGGCAGGGCCCAGCTGCATTAAGCGGCAGCGGATTCAGTCCGATTCGAGCTGGGCACAGCTTTCAGCCCTCAGCACATTTATATGTAAAGAAAAAATTACTTTACCAGGCAAACGGCTCCTCAATCCCGATCGCAAAGTCACTGCTAAAACCCGAGAGCTCTGAGGTAGCTGAAGTTCCTGACAAGCCGATCACATTTAGCAAAATCTTCGGCCTTCTACAGGTGCAGCCTAGCCTCTTCCCAGTTACTTGCTGGTTTCTCCAGAAGCGGATTCAGTCCGAAATGTGCTCTTTCCCTCTCACTCTCTCCACCCAATGAGCTGAAATGCAGGCCGCTAATTAGGCCCTCACACAGTTCTCCCGCTCGAACTACAACACACTTGCTCAGCTTATCACGAGCTGTCTCTCCCCCTCTATTCCCAGCTTCAATCTGGCTTGCCAGCAGACAGCTCGGAGGTTTTCCCTTGGATCCAAAATGTCCAATTGGTGGGTCCAGCTGTCAGTCACAGTAAGAGCTCCCCCCTTTTGGTTCAAAAGGTGCCAACAGTCCAAAACTACAAATCCCAACTGGTAATCCACACAGTCCCACGTTAGCAGGCTCCATTTTAGAGTCCTCATGCACTGATTGGTCCAATTTGGCGGTTCGGGACCAAAATGGTGGTGCTAACTGAACAGTCCTCACTGCAAATAAGGCAGGTTAGAACAAACCACATTATTATTACTACTCTAAATGATTACCAGCAATTAGTCACATGTTTTAGCAGGGCTTCCTCTGCACAGTTAGCAATGGCAGAAACGGAGCAAGTATTCAGCAGCCCGGGTGGGACTCGGGCATGGAAACACACAGTCCCCCCTTTTGATTAATTATGACAGCAAACAGGCAGCCCTTAAAGGGACAGTACACAGAGGCCACACAGGCAATCACGGGCAATACTTTTAAACGCTAAACGCAGGACACCAGCCTGGCAACGAGCATTTGGGCAAGCTCACGGAAGTCTTTTGGGAACCCCCATTTGTAGGTGGGTTACATTTACTTTTCAGATTGGGGCGTGGGGACGGGGGCACCTTTGTGCACATCTGGACTGCTTCCCACTGATAAACTTATTTGTGTCCCCTGTAAACGTGTTTACCACATTCATTCACAATTATTTCTAACAACTGGGACCAAAAACTACACAACATCGTAAGCTGTTATGTGCAGTTCCAAGCTCTTCCTATTTGCAGGACTATTTCTGAATTCTTCACCCCTGTTTTGCTGGGTAACAATAAGATTCTGGGGCAGATATGATGAACCTAATCCTTCCTGACCTTTGCAGGATGTCACAACATATACAATATGCATAGTAACATGTATTATACAGTATGTAAGGCATACAAGGAACTGATCAATAATCTTGAATACATTGTTTTATTCTCACATAATCTGCCTCACCAGAGCATAGGTGGTGCTGTACCGGGGCATGTGCCCTGGTCAAAAAATGCTGTGCCCCAGGGCTTTGAGTCCTGCTGCAGTGCTCCATGTTGCACCTTAAAACTTGCTTACTTGTTGCCAGCTGCACCTGGGTTCCGAATCATTCTTGTCCCAACTCCCAGTGCTGAGTGCCCCACCACCCACTCACCAACCACCGACTACCATCCCGTGGGCTGCATGGCACTTAAATTCTGCTATGCAGTCCCTGGCCCTGTTTCTGTTAGTCTCTTGGTCAGAGTCAGACTTCTGCAGCTGTGACACCGACTAGCACTGCGTCTGACGTCAGTGCACCAATACAGCCAATCGGCTGTGCTGCCACTCAATAGAGCTCTATCTGCACTTTGCCACCTCTGCCACTAATAGACAGCTATTCTAGTGGTCAGTCTGCTCAGGTCTGCGCTGTGGCCTGGACAATCCCTTCCTGCCCTCCGGGTGCTCTTGGACACACCGCAGTAGTTGTCTGCCAAGCGAGCAGAGTTAGCACCGGTCCATGATTGAAGCCATCATAGGATGGCACAATGGTGCTGCCGATGAGTCCAAGGACTGCCATAGTAAAAAAATCAGACGCTGCCTCACTGTCGCCTGCCTGAATTAGGAGCTGCATGGCCGTCTGCGCCCGCTAAAACCAGAACCATATTGACATTGCTTGCAGACAGTAGCACAGAAGACCTCCCCAAAAAAAACCAGCAGTACAGCCAACCTTAAAAAGAGCTGTATTCTGTTGTGCTTGTTTCACAAAAGACTAGAGCATGGTCCAGTCTGTAATTGAAGAGAGCAGCAGCAGCTAGCCACCCTGCCCGGCCAGTAGCTGCAGCACAGAGCTAGCCCCTTAAGTAAAAGTCCAGCTAGCAGCAACAGCAGCCAAGAGAGAAGCTGCCAGCAGAACCAGAGAGACAAGTGGCTGGGTTTATTTGGGAATGTCTCCGAACTGTGGGAAGGGGAGGGACTCGAGGGAGGGGGAGACAGAGAACACATGGCCCACTCTCTCCTGGCAGGTGGGCAGTCCATGGGGGACCAGTTTGGGAGGTGGATACCTGCTGAAAGGGGCAGGATGGCCCTGCTTCTTCTGATGGGGGGATGACTCTGCTTCTCCTGGCTCAGGGGATGGCCTGCTTCTCCTGGTTGGGGAGGAAGGTCCTGCTTCTCCTGGCTTGGGGATGGCCTGATTCTCCTGGCTTGGGGTGTGGCCCTGCTACTTCTAGCTTGCAGGGGATGGCTCTGTTCTCCTGGCTCGGGGGATGGCCATGCTTCTCCTGGCTGGGGAGTGGCCGTGCTTCTTCTGGCTCAGGAAGGGATGGCCCTGCTTCTCCTAGTTGGGGGTGGATGGCCCTGCTTCTTCTAGCTTGGGAGGGATGGCCTTGCTTCTTCTGGCTCAGGGAGGAAGGTCCTGTTTTCCTGGCTTGGGGGGAGGGGGATGGCCCTTCTTCTCCTGGCTGGGGGAGGTGGCTCTGCTTCTCCTAGCTCAGGGGGATGGCCCTGTTTCTCCTGGCTTGGGGGGATGGCCCTGCTTCTTCTGGTTCGGTGTTAGGGAGGATGGCCCTACATCTCCTGCCAGAAGAAGCAGGGCTGTCCCACCCCCCCACCGGGCCAGGCGAGACAGGGTCATCCCCTCCCCGAGCCAGGAAAAGCAGAGCCATCCCCTGTACAAAAAATAAAATGGGAATGGTATTTTTATTTCAAAAACATAACAGTCATCATTTGTTCAGATATTTCAAGAGGCAGGTGCGCATGAATATGCACGCATGCTTTCCATTCGGGTTTCTATAGGTGCCCTAGCTGCCGACTGTAGTGCCCACCCAGTGCCCTGGTAAAAAAACAGAAGCTGGAGCTGCCAGTGCAATGGAGATGCAGACAAAATCACATACCTTTTGCCTGACTAGCAAAAAGTCCTTTCTTGGTGTAATCAATCAAGCTCTAAACACAGTGAATCCATTCACTGTAAGGCTTCCTATAAGTCATACCTCGCGCTTTACGTCACCAGGAGACAGATATTTAAAACTTTGCCTGGTGGGCAGAATGATTGCACCCTGTTTGCCCAGGATTTGCTCCCATACACAATATTCAAAAGGGTCTGTGGTGCATGCTAAAATGGTTAACACACACACAAAAAACTGGATGTGGTAGGCAAAGGGAGGGGCGGGGAGAGCAATACTGCTGTAGTGCAATGTTCAGGGCATTTATGCTGCACAAAAGGATTAGCTCAGGCCATTTTGTGCAGTGCAGTACTGCTGCAAAGAAACCAAATTTACTCTGGGCAACCCTAGTGGCCAGTAGAGCAACTGCAGCCAACAACCACATTGGCATTGGGGAAGCGCACCTGCTCCCAGGTGGCTTGTGGCAGCCACCACCACCATCTGTTCACCATCCCCTTTAACTGAAGTAAGTGTATGCTGCAGCATATTTCTTGAATACTCGAACAGATAAAACTGACCCACCAACAGATTTTATTCTTAAATTGTTGGAATATGTTTGAAAATGTAACACATTTTTATTTGATAAGGAAATGTTCTTACAAGTAAAGGGAGAGCAGTGGGGCCACTTGTGCCCCATCTATAGCAAATTTGTATGTGGGGCTTCAGGAGAACCTCTATGTGTTGGACAACACAAAAAAATCCATTCAATGAAAAATGCTGTTTTGGGGTTGCTATTTTGATGGACGTACTATTAATATGGTGGGGGACAGAGCTGGAGTTGGAAGATTTTATTATCTACTTGCACAGCACCAGTGCACACGTAAGGTTTACGTACAATATCAATTTGCACACGATAGACTTTCTGGATCTAACACTATGTAAAAATAATGAGGTAAGGATTGCACCAAATCTGTTCAGAAAGGAGGTGGACGGTAACAGCTTACTACTATCATCCAGTTGCTATCCTCCGCATGTATGGAAAAAGATACCGAAGGGTCAGTTCCTCCAGACAAAAAGAAATTGTAGCACAGAAACAGCTTACAGGGAGGAAGCTGACCACTTGACTACGAGAAAGAGGCCAAAGCAACTCGAATATTCAGGAATCTAGATTAACCTTCTACAAGACTGGAGCCAGAACAACATGCAGGTAGGGCATGAAAGTATAACTTTGTAATGACATTCTCCATGCATGCATACCTAGTCAAAGAGATTGTTTACAAACACTGGAAGGTGCTAGGCAGCAATCCTGCTTTCAAACAGTCGGCAGAAACACCACCACCAGGAATGTCTTATAAGAGGGCTCCAACTCTGAAAGACAGGCTTGTCCATAGTCATTTTATAGCTTGGGAAGAACTGACATGGCTGTAACAAAAGAAGGATGTGTGTGGTGTAAAAACTGTCTATATTGTGATTCTGTAAAAGCTTGCAACACCTTTTCAAGTGTTAATGTTGTCGAAGAATTTTGTATAAGGCAGCTCCGGCTGTGTAACACAGCAGGAGTAATCTACTTAGCACAGTGTTTGTGTTCAGCCTTCTGTATAGGAAAGACAACCCAACCCTTTAAGCAAAGATTAAGAGAACATATGAGAGTGATCGTATGGGTAGATCCCCTATATGCTACTGCTATGCATATTGCTGGAGCTACAAATAAAACAGAACACAGGTTTCAGTTCACAGTTGTAGATAAGGTCAACAGAAACCCCAGAGGGGGCAACTTCAATAATCTATTACTCAGAAGTGAGACATTTTGGCCAGCCTGGTGGTGCTGAGGGTTGAGGTGCTGGATGCCACATCTCACGCTACGCTGGTGGCCCGGGTTCGGGGATGGATCCGGGCTGCCGGAGATTGGCAGGGAAAGGGGAGGATGGAGCATCCTGTGACTGCTCTCCTTTCTCTGGTGTGGGTGCAGGGGTTCGCGTCACTCTGCAGCGGCACCAGATGGAAATCAGGGGCACTGGCAGCAAGCGTAGCAGAGACTGGAACTTGGTGAGCGTCTGCCGTTAGTGCACTGACATCATGCATGTCCGGTTCCAGGGCGAAAATCAGGCGGAAAATGTTGGAGGCGGTCGTGGTGGCTGATGGCGTGCTGCACCCTGGACCTAGAAGTGCGCGCCCCCCCCCCCCCCCCCAAGCATTGGCCAGCCTGTGTGGAGGACAGCATATCACAGACCAGACCCAGGTCCGGGGGTATGAGTACCGGCAGCCGGACAACCAACATGCTCGCTCTGCAAAGCAGGAGAAAGAATATCGTGATAAAAAAAAAAAAAGGGAGACATTTTGGGTAATTAAACTGTATGCAATGAAAAAAAAAATAGAACTAAATACAGGCTTTGAACTTAGACCATATTTAGAGAATAAATGAATAAAACAATTTATGAAAAAGTATATAGACATACGGGCCATTCAAACAGTTTTTATTAAATGTCATTTTAATGTTTTATTCTGACCCCCTCTTTTTTCCCCTATTTATTATACTACAAATACATTTAATCTGTATGTATGTATTTTTAAATGCTGGATTGATTTAAGTTTTTTTAATTAATTCACAATTTAGATTGTTTTACATGTGATCTGTCGATACCAATACATTCAAAGCAAGTAATTGTGATGTCACAGTTTGTCACTTAATCGTTATGTATTTATAGTGTGATTTAAATGCTGTACATTAGCTTTTGACAAAGGGTTCCATGAATCCAAAACTCGTCAAGCATGTACAGACTGTCTGTGGTCTATCTTTTTTATTTTTAATTAAATAAATTGTTTTAAGCTACTTCTAGCAGTGGAGGCTTTGTTTACAAGGCTGGTGTGCACCTGAATTCTGAAATAAGTTTTGACATGAAATGTTTCGAGAGCACCACTGCCCCAGAGTGCATTTAACGGTGTTTGGACTAAAATGGTTAACACATGCAAAAATATATATATATATATATATATATATATATATATATATATATATATATATATATGTGGTATGAAAATCAAAGCAGAACAGGGTCAAGATTAACAACTTTTAGAGATCTTTGAAAGACACAATGAAGCCCAGATAACTGTAGGGTGCAACCCACTCAGTTGTAAAACAGCATTTTATTCAACATTTATTTCAGAAATACACTTTCTGTTTCCTGGATTCTCTCTGCATATAGAGCACAAACATTTTTAAAAGCAGCCTGCCTGCTGCCCTTGCAATTTTAACCAGCCTCATTTGTTTTATCTTAACCTTCTCCGTTGAGATGAGGTGTTTCGAATGGAACGTTAAACTGAGGTCCCATCTGCCTGTTCTGGTGGTAGTTCACATGGATGTTAAAGATCCCATACCACTTCTTGGAAAAGAGTAGGGGAATTTTTATTCAAAACCAAAAACCAGCACAAACAAGAAAATCACCATGGTGAGAAAAATGCATGAATTATTATAGAAATCAAAGATCAACAGAAACCCAGAACAAAAGCCCCATCACCCCACCCAGTTAATATCATGCCATAATTGTAGAGTCTGTTGCACCCCAACATGAGACATTTCATACTGGTAAATCCCATCCATCTCAGCATGCAGTTTAAAGAATAAATCATCCAGAGTTACCGTTTCCCCCTGCAGAAACCTTGGACAGCATATCCGCCAAATATTCCATTTCAGACTAGCCAAAATAACATACATTGTACTCGTATCCCATTTCCTCCAGGCTGTCAATAGCTGGTCATATACCAAACTTTCATATGTCATAGCAGAAAAGCAATCAGTGTTCCAGTATTGATCTAACATAGACCAAAAAAGCTGGTTAAAAGGACAATCAAAGAACAAATGCTGCATGGTTTCGGGCACATTGACACAATCCTGGTTGAGACAAAATATGTCCTCCATTGCATTATGCTTCTGATTAGCTCGTACATTGAGTTTCCCATGGCTACGTAACCATATGATATCCCTCATCTTCAACATAATTCTCTGTTCTAACATGGCATCCAAAAGCAGAGTACGATTCACCAGTGGAGCAACTACAGAAAATGACTCCTCATGGTACCATTGTAACATAATAGCATCATACAATTGTCTCCAGGACGAGCCCTGGAACAACTGTAAGTTCAGTTTCCATAACCTAATTTTGCTTAGTAGTTTCCAATCTACATTCACGAGGCTGATAGGCCTCCAGTTATTTAGTGTGGATTTATCACTTTTTTTGTACAGAAATAATAAGAGGCTATCCACCAGAGGAGCAGGGAAAGGCACTGCCCTGCTAGGATGTCACTAAAGATAAGTAAGTAATCTGAGAGGATATTCATTGTTTTTTTATAAAATTCTCTGGACAGCCCATCTGGACCCAGAGACACAGCATTTTTTTAATGGAGAAATGGCTAACTGCAACTCTGCTTTAGTAATTGGTGTTACTATATATTTTTACTCCCCCTTCGGTATTCCAGGAATCTGTAAATCCTTCAAAAGGCCTCCAAGGAATCAGGTTAGGGATGGATTGCCCAAACAACATTTGTACATGATGGTCAACTGTCTGTGTTATCTCTTGACCTTTATTTGTAATCTCTCCAGACTCCAGCTGGAGCTCAGACATATCTACATTCAGTTCTTTGGTTGCAACTATCATAAGGGTTTACTTGTTGTGCCTTCCCCTGTGTCCCAAACTTCTGCCCTAAAAATAATGTTTGATCTCTATCTTACTGAAAGTTGCTCATTTCAGATTTAACTGCCTGTATTTGAGCAGAAAAGTCCACCCCTGACTCAATGGCCTGGGACATTAATATTTGAAATTATTTTCTAAGTTTAAAATAATTCATATATTTTTTGTGGAGGCATTTTTGGCCATAACAGGAGCGTATATCATTTTTGGTGTCTTGCAGCCAAAATTATGAGTTATCATATAACTCAAACACTGAAACTTGTGCCTTTGTTTCTGTCTGTATCTCCTCCCATAAATCCTGATCTTCCAGGGGAGAAACATTTAATCTCCATATTGTATTGGATTGGGCTTTGTTATATGTATAACCCCTAGGTGGCGCTATCCCAAGGGCTACTACCCCTGCCTGCTTGGCTAGTAGCAGTTTAAGGGGCCTAGATTCTGTAACAGGTGCCTCCACTCGGAAGTCAGGGTTGGTAGTGGTCAAGCTAACCAGGGCACAGCCCTCCGGGACACTGTAACCCCCCTCTTTCCCTGCTAGTGGCCTAAACACTGCACAATAATTACGTTTACAATATCCCTGATACACAACACAAGTACCCACACTGTTTGCACTTACCACCAGGGCTTTCCTCTGGCTCGGCCCTGGGGATTCCCTGTAAAACAAGGTTATACACAGCAAATAACAGCAGTACAGTACTCTTGCACAAACTGGAACCACAGTCAGGGTAAATGCAAAAAAAGTGTTAGATCTGATTTATATAAGGGACTTGAACAAGGAAGGGGTGTAATCAGGTTAATTTGCTTAAAGGCTGTATCAATCAAACAGTTATGCATGCACTTCAGGGTCCATAAACAGTTACACACTCTGGGTACCCAGATGGAGAATGGTGGGCTAGCCAGGAACGTTGCAGCTGGTTGGGGCCCTGTGATGGAAGAAAAAAACAACATGCACAACTCACACTATTTGTTATCCGGAGCCGGAGGGCTCAGTTTGTGAAAGGAAAACAACAAGACAATCAGATGACACACTTTTAGATCAGGCTGTTGTTGCAGGGAGCTACCCTGATGATTACTCACGATACCCAAGACTGCACACAGGCTGGACAAAAATCAAGACGGCAGGTGGTTAATCTGGAGTGCCAGGAGAAGCAGGGCCCACATGATTTGCCGAGGCGTCATTCCTGTTCAAGCATGGAGCACGGGGCTGATCCCCAGGCAGGTCTCTCATCGGTGGCTTTCTCTGTGCAGTGGGGTAGTCTGGCAGGGCCAGTGTGGCATGGCCCAGGCCGAATGGAGATGAATGCAGATTCAGTCCAATTAGGCTGGATAAAGCTTCCAGCAAGCAGAACACAGTTCACACAGTGGGGAACCAAATCACGACCCACTTTCAATACGCAACACATTTACATGTAAAGGATTCTACGGTACCAGCAAGCAGAACACAGTTCACACAGTGGGGAACCAAATCATGACCCACTTTCAATACACAGCACATTTACATGTAAAGGATTCCACGGTACCAAAAAGCAGAACACAGTTCACACAGTGGGGAACCGAATCACGACTCACTTTCAATACACAGCACATTTACATGTAAGGAAATTCTACTGTACCAGGCAAACTGCTCTCTAGTCACGATCGCAAAGTCTCTGCACAAACCAGGGATTCAAGAGCAGCTGGAAATCCTGACAGGCCGATCGCATTCAGCAAAATCTTCAGTGTTTGTCAGGTATGAGCCTGGTAAAAAATCAGTGGCTTACTTCATTCTCACAAACTTGGATTTAGTCCGAAATAATTCTCTTCTCTCCCTCTCAGGGGCAGCAGGCAGACATGCAGTCCACAACTCAGGCCTTTCCACAGTTCTCCCACGTGAAACTACTCAGACGGCTGCTTGACTGTCTCAAGCATGTTGCTTCTTCAGCTCCCAACTTAGATCTGACTCAACTGCCAGCAAGCCTGGGAAATTCCCCAAGATCCAAAAGGTTCGGTTGGCCAATCCTCCTGTCAGTCACAACAAAGACTCCCCCTTCAGGTGCAAAAAGGCACAAAAAGCCCAAAACTACAATTCCTACAGATTTTGACTCCAGACAGCTCCTGTAGTCCGGCTCCATTTTAGGTCCCACCAGAACTGATTGGTCCAATTCGCAGTCCAGGACCAAGATAGTGGAGATAAACAAAACAGTCCTTGCTGCAAAGAAGGCAGGTTAGACAAACTACATTATCATTATCACTCTAAATGATTTTCAACAAATAGTTACATCTTTCAACAGAGCTCCATCTTAGATTACTTATGAC
The DNA here is from genome assembly GCA_016271365.2 of Neoceratodus forsteri. NCBI lineage: Eukaryota > Metazoa > Chordata > Ceratodontiformes > Ceratodontidae > Neoceratodus > Neoceratodus forsteri. The sequence goes on from CM057456.1 coordinate 1,090,369,609, forward strand.
TGCAATCCAGGCAGCTCTTAAAAAGACAGTACACAGAGGCTATGCAGGCACTCTCTGGCAATCACATTTAAACTGCTAAAACGCAGGACACCAGCCTGGCAGTGAGCATTTAGGCAAGCTCGAGGAAGACTTTCCAGGAACCCCCATTTGTAGGGGTGTTACATATGGGTCACCGAAACTTACTTTTACCAGTCTATGGTCAGAGGTCACTACTGGGATCACCTTAAACTGGTTCACAGGCATCCAGGGGAATGCAAAAAAAGAAATAAATTTGGGTAGACAATCTACCTTTAAAAAAATTGTGGTCTAAAACTTGACTCTTTTCTGCTGCACAGTCCTTGAGTCGTGCAGTTTTATACATCCTGTTTAAAAAATTTGTATCATTATATAATTTCTGTGTACATCTGGCTTTGTCCGCTAGAGACAATATGCAATTAAAATAACCTCCTAATATTATAGACTTTGAGGTGTACAAATATGGTAGAACCTTTTTTAGTAATTCAATTCTTTGATACTTCATTTGGGGGTTATAAATACTGATAAACCTAAAATCTTGGTTTTTATTATGACGTCAAGTATAAGAACCCGACCTGGGGCTAAATCTATTAAATGAGACACTTTAAAGCCTGGGGTATTAAACAAAATACCAAGTCATGCACAAGATTCTTCCGCCCAAGGACCAGAAAGATGGGCCGCTGAACCATTCTTTGGAAGCAATATTCTGTTCTCTTTTTTGGGGGGAGTCTGACCCCCTCTTGTCATTGGACCCGTCCGCCCGTCTGCCCGCCACCCCCATGCTCAGGCTTACCCCCCCCGGGCAGGGCCACCAAGGGGGCTTCCAACTCTCAATGGACATTGTGGGCAAGCCCAGGATTACCCCCTGGGTCGGGGCCACAAGAGCAAGACCCCCCCTCCGGCGGGCGTCAGAGGCAGTGGATGGTGGAGTGGAATGGGCCATCATGCCAGAAGGCCAGCATTTTTGCTGCTTTACTGCCCCGGGGGTGGGGACATGCAACGATGTCCGGCATCCACCCCATCCCCCTAGTGTACTGCTGCCAGTCGCAGTGGTGCCCCCAGTCTCTGCCAGGGGTCCGTCAAGCACCGGACACTCTACTCCTCCCTCCCGCCGGAGAAGGTGAGCAGTCCTCAGGATGCTCGATCCCTCTCCCCCCAGCGGCCCTTTGACTCCCAGGTCCATTCCTGAATCTGAGTCATTGGTGTCACAAGCAGAAATCTAACCACTGTGCCGGCGGGCTGGCGCAATATGCTGTTCTCTAATGGTGTGCAGTCTAGTATCCTGCAAAAAAAGAATACATTCAAGCGTTGCTCCCTTAGAATGGAAAAAGTAGTATGTCTTCTTTTTGGATTCTTTATGCTGTTAATGTTCAACGACCCACACGTAAGTTCCAAGTGCATTATTTAAGTGGTGTTTAATACAGGCCCATCGATGTCATCCTCCTCAAAAGATCTTGCACTAGATTTTTTGGTTTTTTTCTTTTTCTTCAATGACCTTGAGTCCCCAGAAGTTAGCTCAGTATCTGTCAAGGGATCTGGCTGTGAAGAAGCAACAGATGACTTATCAGAATTGTCCTCTTCTTCAGCCCACTGCTTGCATTTTGCCAGTAGAGAGAATCTGTTCCTAGTATGAACCTCAGAATCTCTAGGAGGTTTAGGTGTCGCCCCTTCCCTTAGTGCACAGCTGTGAGTTATCCAGCAAGATTTTTGATATTCCCATTTTTCGGGGGGGGGGGGGGCATATTTGAAACTTCTGAGTTGGAGGTCGAAGGTAATACTGAGTTTGGAACTATACTAGCTTCTGTGTTACTGGTATCCATCTGCTGTACTATGCCTTATTGGTTTTCATCTGTTTCTACTAAAGTGTCCCCTTCTGATGTGGCGAGGGAGTCTGAAGCTAGTGCAGAAGACTAGGTAGAAACTTTGGCTTGTTGAAGCACCTGTCCAGAGGATATTTTGAAGATCCCTTGTTCTTGCATTTCCTGAGCATGCTGATACCTGCCCTGCTTGATTGCTTCTGTGATGACTGTTGTCTGCCTTCCCCTAGAGAAGGCTGCCCCTGATCCTCTTCCTCATTATTTTCATTTGCTGGGTTGTTGTGAGAAGCCCTGGGACAGTTTTAAATGCATGGGTAGTGTTGTCACATAAATTGCAGCAGACAGGTGTAGGACAGTTTATTGCTGAGTGGCCAGTCCCCCCGCAGAGGGAACATTTGAATTGATCGCAAGCATTGCTGAGGCGAGTGTGTACGCACCACACCTAAAAGCATGATTTAGCTTGTCTAGCATAAAATATAAAACCTCAGTCTCTCCCAAGGTAAAGGCAGCTTGTAAGATGCTGGATTGTGCCACTGGATTGTGTTAAACAAACTCTGATACTCCAGCCCCCTGTCCAAATGTCTTCAGAGTCCATAATGGGATCCGGTAGCCCTAGGACAGTGCATCTAGATCTTAACCAGTATAAAATGTCTGATATTGCCACCCCCTCATTTTAAAGAGCACTGTAATTGTGTGAAACGCAGGCTTTGAAAGAGGAATTACTATAAAACGAGACCATTCTGGTGTTTTCCTGACCCCCTGGTATCTCTGCCAGAAAAGTTCCAAACCTGTTGCTGTTTTAAAACTTGCATCAAAATTTGGCTCCACTGAGGTATGGATAAGGGCATATATTTTTTTGTGCTGAAAAACCCATGCTTTCTTTTAGCAATGTTCTGCCCACATAAATCCTTTCTGGAAAAGTATCAAGGCCCCCCTCTATATTTTATTCTAACACTGTTCCGTCGTTTTGATGGTTCTGGGTGTGTGTGAAATAATCCGGTGAAAGTCTTTATATTAGAATTTGCAGCTTGAGGCTCAGGCCTTCTTGTACCAGGATTCCTTGTCCCTGATTGTTGAGGAGTGCCGGTCAGTAACCAAGGTGTGTGTGTTTGAGGGGGGGGAGGAGACAAGCAGAAGCCCCTGTTGCAGAATCATTTGTACTATTTTCAGGTGTGACAGGCCCACAGTCCATATTTTCAGCAACCTGAGGAAATGGAGGCCCTTCTTCCTGGGAGGTAATTCTCGTGGGTGGCATCTGTAACCTTGGGGAATTAGTGAGCTCTAGAGAGGAAGGACTCTCTAAAGGATTTTCTTGCGAGGAATCCCTTCTTTCAGGGGAGGCCCATGGCTGATTTTTTGAGTGTCTCACCTATCCAGCCTGCCGTAGTGCTTCCCCCATGGTAAGCCCAGTAACTGAAAGATTCTCGTCATAGTCTGGTAAGTGTGCACCTTACAGTTGTTCAGACATGCTGTCCTTTTTCCCTTGTACTTCTAAGTGTTGCTGTACATCAACAGGGCCCTGCTTAGCAATAAGCACCCCCAGCTCTTTTTTAATTAGAGGGTTTCTTTGCAAACTCCCCACCATAGTTGTACCATTAACTGTTCCCATTCTTGGTTCCCCCCCTCAACCTCCATTTCTTTGATAGACTCAATGTCAGTTTATATTATCATTGGGGCATTTTCTTGATTAACCGCCACCACTATCTTGTCAGGGAATAACATTTTACCTCCCAACTTTATTGTGCTCGCTGTAGCTGCAGATTCTGCCTGCATACCTGTACTGTCAGAATCTCCTCCCAACTTCACACCAGCTGCTGTTTCTTCCCAAAATTGGCATTCCTCTGCCTCGAGAAGAGCTAGCAGGTAGGCCCTCCGTTCCTTGAATTTCTCTGCCACATCAAAGGCTACAACCTCCGGAACTGAAATGGTATCTGAGGCCGAAACTCAAGTGGCGGCTATACAAACTGAGTTCTCTGCAACAACTTCCAAAATCTGGATTTTGGGCTTCCTCAATGGGCTAAGTGGGAAGAGAAGCAGACTACTCCACCTGGGACGCTATTGCTGGGCTGATACGCAGACTGGACATTCTCAGTGCCCCTACCAAAGAGTAGGGGAAATTCTCCCGTGTCCATGCCAAATTCCCCCCTTCACTAAAAATACCACTAACAGCTTAATCTGGTTCAATGTCAGTTGGCATCCATCTGTATCCCCTTCCCAGGGACAAGGCTGAAAATAAGCAGAATTGTCTAGTCCTCTTTTCCTGGTCAACAAAAACTAACTAACTTACTTACTAACTAACTAAACTGATTGAAATATGGGAGGTCAAAGTGCATTAACTGACACCACAGTGAAAAAAGTGAGGGATCTGTTGAACCCCCCGACCCCTTAGCTCCTCTGCCTATGCAGATAAGGCATCTAGTCAGTGATGGATGGGTTTGGGGGGGGGCACTCATCCACATCTGGTTCCTGCCTGACCAACTGTTTTCTTTCTGTCCCCCTGTAAAAATGCAAAGGCATCCCAATCATGTTTGGGTGAAGGGGAGGCAGCAGTTTCCCTTGTTTTCACATTATTTATTTGTGTAGTATAAATAATTTGGGCATGTAACATGGAAACATAGAATCTGACGGCAGATACATGTCACTTGGCTCTCCCATTCTACCCAATTTATGTATATTCATTCATTCATTCATTCATTCATTCATTCTACCATTCATTTTTGCTGTAGACCCACTTGATCTACAGTGCTGTCTCTTCCCCCTCTCCTTATGCCCATGGTTCCCTTATGCCTATCCCACACATTTTTTTAACCCCACCACTGTTTTTACCAATATACCGTCATAACGGCAACTGAAAGTGAGTGACTTAAATATGAGTGCCTGTTATGTGGGCTACCCTGCAAGGGTAACGACGGGGAAGAACATGGCGACAGGAAGAATGGGAGGGAGGCAGGAAGAGGAGGGAGGGTATGCAAAAGCTGGTGCGACATGAGGCTGCTGAGCTGGTGCCTTGGTGGAGTGGTGAGGGTGGCTGGCTACAGTGGGGAGGGTGCAGGGTTCAGGGCTGGGGAGGGATACGGTATGTTTTCATTTTTTTTTTCCCCCAGTACATTTTTTTCGGTGTTTCATCCCTCTCAGCATCCCCAGAGTTAGTAATCTTTAGTTGGGGGTGCAAGGGGCATTATTTTTTGTTTTTTTTGGTGATGTACACACGCCATAATGGCAATCATTATTCCACAATTGCTGTTATGACATGGAACCATTTTTGCCCCCACTCTCTCAGCTGGAAGGCTGTTCCAGGAATCCACCAATGTCCTGACATTTATCCTGAACCCACCCCCTCTCCAGCTTCTTAGCATGTCCCTTTGTTCTAGAGCACCTTTTTCTTTCTTAAAAATAATCCCCTCCTGTACCTTATTTAGCCCTGTGAGGTATTTAAAGGTTCATAGGTTCATAGTAATTTACAAGTTCAACGGACCGTAGCCCTTTATTGAACTAGTCACCATTCAAATTAATGGTGGAATAAATATTTCCTATCTCCTATAAATTTGTCTAATCTTTTTTTAAATGTATTCATGTTATCACTTTCCATGATATTTCTAGGTAAGGTGTTCCATGTGCTTATTACTCTTTGGTTACAACATTGACTCCTTTTTTGGGTCCTGTTTACTTTGTCATGTAATTTGTAATTGTATGATCTAGTACTATTATTAGTAGTTATATGTCTAACCAGCCCTATAGTCTCTAGTAATACATCGTTATGGTAGGCTTCAAAAGTAAGACACAGGTTGCCTGTTATTTTTAAATATTTTGTGGAGTATAGGTTACGTTGTTTCGATCTCTCAGTATAGTGCATTTTGTTCATATTTATGATCTGCTTCCTTGCTTGCCTTTGTACCTTTTCTATTTTTTTTTTTACTGTCTGTTGAATAAGGGGCACAGAAGTAGAGAACAGTGCTCCAGATGTGGTCTAATAAGGGTGGAATATAGTGGTTTAACAACTGCGGGGTCCCTACTTTTAATAGTCCTTGGTATGCATCTTAGTATTCCATAACATTTTTTAACAGTAGCTGTCACGTGGTTGTCAAACTTTAAGTCACTAGTTGCATGCACCCCAATATCTCTTTCGCTGGTTGTTTCATGTAACTGTATATTATTTAATGTGTATTGGTAACCGGGGTTGCTACTGCCCAAGTGCATTACTTTGCATTTGGTTTCATTGAATGTTAGTTTGTTATCTAATGCCATTTTGCTAAGTGATCTAGGTTTTGTTGGAACAACACCACTGATTTATGATCATTGACTATTCCACCGGCCTTACAATCATCGGCATATTTACATAGCCAGGTATTATTAGATGATTGCATAGTTGCTACTATTATGTTAAAGAGAACAGGGCCAAGGACCAATCCCTGAGGAACTCCACTGGTCACTTGGCCCCACTCTGACTTAAATCCCCTAATCACTACACATTGTTTCCTTTCACTTAACCATGAATTTATCCATCTGATAATATTCAGATGGAACTGTAATCTGATTAGCTCCTCAATTAATATTTTATATGAGACCGTGTCAAACACCTTAGAAAGATCCAGAAAGAATACATCAACTGGCATTCCTTTATCAAGCACTGCACTCACTGGTTCAAAAAACTGTAACAGGCTGGTTAAGCAAGATCTTTGAGAGGAAAAGTCGTGCTGTGTCTGGTCTATATGTTTAATATTTTGTAGATGTTCTATAATGCGTCTGTAAAGTAATCTTTCTAATAGTTTTTCCACAATCAATGTCAGACTAATTGCTCTGCAGTTCTTAACATTTTGTTTGTTACCACTTTTAAATATGGGGGTTACTAAGGCCTCATTCCATTCTTTTAATGTAATGCCTTCTTTCAGCAAGGCATTAAACAGTTTTGTGAGCGGACCCATCAAGTGTGGTGCAAGCTCCTTTAAAAACTTCGGGGTCAGTCCATCTGGGCCAGGTAAACTGTTAGTTTTAGTTGCTATTATCACTTCCAGTACCTCCACCTCAGTGAAAGGTGGGAAGTCTGCCTTTAAGCACAGGATTTCTACAGTAATTGACTCCTTTGTTTCATATATACTGAGAAAATACTTATTTAGTTCGGAGGCTATCGCTGCTTCTTGATTGACCAACTCGTTCTGCATTAGTATTGGACCAACTGTATCATTATTAGCTTTGAATGATCCTACGTAGTTATGCATTTTTTTCATGTTGTCTTTAACTGTTGTTGCTAAATGTCTTTCTGCTTTTTGTTTAGCTTTACGCATTTGGGATTTTAATGACTTAGCCTCTGTCTTATATGAGCTGAAATTGATGTCTGTTGTGTGTTTTTTATAATGTTTATAATTTATTTTTCTTCCTTATACTTTTACGTATACTGTTGTTCCACCATGAGGGTAACCTCCCTTTTTTGTTGTACTTTATTCTCTCTGGTACCCATTGCTTAATACAGACATTTATTTTATTGCTGTGCCATATGTCATTCAAACCTGGTTCATTTAGATCGAGTCTCCAGTCCCAGTCTGATATAGTCTTTAATTGTTGTCGTTCCAGAAGCCATACTGTTTTTTGGTATTTTAATTTCAAGATATGCCAAATTATGATCACTTTTCCCAAGTGGCAGGAATATCTTTGGTTCTTGGAGTTTTATTTCCGGGTTTGTGAAAATTAAATCAAGAATATTATTTCCTCTTGTCCCTTCCTGTACCAATTGCTCTAGGCCATCCTGCAAGATGATTTCTATAAATTTGTTTTCTAAGTAGTTTGTTCCAGTTAGATTAGGCCAGTTGATAGCTGGAAAATTAAAGTCTCCCATAAGGACATAGTCCCCTGTAATATTCATTAATTCAATTTCAGTCAGGAAAGCTCTGATTTCTTCAGTATTTAAGCTAGGAGATCGATAACCCAGTCCAACAGTTAAGTCTGATATAGATGTTGGTATGTTTACCCATATCAATTCATTTAAACTATTTTGATTAGCATTCTGTTTTAGTTCATAAGCTTTTAAGTCATCTTTAATATATAGTGCTATTCCACCACCTCTTTTAGTTGTTCTGTTTTTAGAATACATGGTATAGCCCGGTATTTGTTTGTTTTATTTAGTTATACTGATAGGACCATGGGCCAAAAAAGACCCATTTTCATGGGCGATCGGTATTGTGGTGCACCAATCTGCTTCAGTAAACCAGGTTTCCGTTATATCGCAGATATCAAGATTTTTATTGTGTAGAACATAATTAAGTGTGTCAATTTTATTTTTTAAGGCTTTGAGCATTGGTGAGTAAAAGTTTCAAGGATTCTTTCTTTGTCATCCTTGAATTTTTCCTGATCAGTTCTTGTAGATTACATATAGAAGGTTTATGAGTTAGAATATGTTTTCTATTATTTGATGTAAAATCAGTGTTTAGAAAGACTGTACTATTCAGCCTCTCCCCCCATTGACCAGTTTAAATGTTTATTTATGCTGGCCGTGATGTGTTTACCCAATACTGCATTGCCCCTCCTGCTTAAGTGTAGGCCGTCCCAAGAATATAGTTCTCTCCTCCTCTCAAATACCTCCCAATGTGCAATACACATAACTTCCTGTCTTGTACACCATGCCCTTAACCAGTTATTAATTATTTTTATTTTGTGTTGAACATATATGTTATAACGTGGAATGGGAAGAATTTCTGACAGCACTACATCAAAGCCTAACTCAGTGACCTTATTGGTTAAAGTCACTAGGTCTTGTTGGATTTTTGATACAGTGTCATGAAGAATGTTATTAGCACCAATATGTGCCACTACTGAAGGCTTGCCATCAACATTATGAAAAATGTCATCAATCATCGGAGTTAAATCTGATATCTTTGCCCCCCTAAAGCTTAACAGGGTATGGTTAGCTTTGTCAGGGTCACAGATTAATCTGTCGAAGTGTTTAATAATAGAATCTCCAAGCAAAAAGATTTGTTTTTGTGCTGGTGTAGTTGCATCCATGGGTACCAGTTCTTCCTGGGCAGTCTGATCTGGATAAACTGTATTAGTGTCAACCCCACTTGTACTTCCACGTACATCGGTATTTATCATCATATCAGTGGTTTCTGCAATTCCTCTGTTGTACCCCTTCCCAGTAGCAACCTGATTAGATTGTGGGATTTCTACTAGAGGTGCTTGGGAGGTAGATGGGACAGGTTCACTATAGTCTATGAGTGGACTTAAAGCCTCAAACCTGTTATTGGTTGGCAGATGAAAATATTCTGCCCTGCACCCTTTTTTAGCTGCCTTATTGCTCCGAACTATATACTATTCATCATCAGAGTGTGTTACTGGTTCCTCTTCCCTTATTCTTTTTCTGTTTGTTAAATTAGGGTTGTTTGGGGTCGGTGTTACTGTCTCATTTGTAGGAGGCAAATCTCTAGTACCTGAGAGGTGTAAAAGCTCTTTATTAGGGTTGCAGTAAACCATAGGTGTGGTCTTAGATGAATGAGGCTGCTTACTACTTTCTGGTAGTGATTCTTTGTTCTCTGTTCTGCCTTTACTCTGGAGTCTAGCTGCCATATCTCTCTGGTTGGCTTCCAGTACCATAAGCCTTGTATTAAATAGGTTTATTTCAATTTCCATATCCTCAATTTGTCTACACTTGCTGCATACATAATCTTTCGGTATTGTACTGAATTTAGTAATTATGTACATCAGGCATTTTGTACATTTAACCCCAACATCTCCTTCTATTGTCATACTTGTGTCAGCCATGATGTGCTATTTATGATTACAAGTTCAGTATGGTTTTATGTAAAGGTGCAATAAGGAATTCCGATGGTACTTATACTCAGGACTTCAGCATACTATAATATTTGGAAGCTTGTTCCTCCTTTATAGGACCCAGAAGTGACTAGCATGTTACATGACCTCTCGGCCCAACTAACAGTTCCACAAATGCTTTAAAACTCCTAAAAATAGTACCCCAGCTCTACAAAGGGCTATTGTCTATGCAGGACACTAAATGGCCTGAACGACTTTTAAAACAGCGCTGTGGAACAGACAGGAAGCTGGGTAGTCCTCTGGCTGTCTCCTGGACTACAGTTCCCAGTTCTCTTCCTGTTCATTCCCCTCGCTTTAGCAACAGAATAAGGTTTTTAGAAGAGCTCTCCCTCAGCGCATGGACTCCTTGCTTGGTCTGTCTCATACCTCTAGGGTATCCCACAGCAGGTAGACAAGGAAATAAAGGTCTCTATCATATCTCTCCCTCCTTTCCTCCAGGGTGTACATACTGAGCTCCTTTAGCCTCTCCTTGTAGGCCTTATGATGCAGACCCTGTACCATTTTGGTAGCCCTCCTCTGGACCACCTCCACTCTATGTCCTTTCTGAGATGCGGTCTCCAGAACTGGACATAGTACTCAAAGTGGGTCTTACCAGTGAGCTATATAGGGGTAACACCACCTCCCTTTTTCTGCTAGTGATTCCCTTTCTTATGCACCCCAGCATCCCACTAGCCCTTCTGATTGCCCTTCTGACTGCCTTGTCACACTGCTTGGCCACCTTTAGGTCATCTGATAGGATTACACACAGGTCTCATTCTGGCTTGGTTGTTGTCAGTATCACTCCACCCATTTTGTACTCTGCCCCAGGTTTCTATGGCCTAAGTGCATTTTTTTCACACTTTTTTGCATTAAAACCCAGCTTACATACCCTTGATAACTCCTCCAGTTTTTTCAGATTTCTGCCCATCATTTCCACCCCCCTCCCCCCTAGTGTCCACCTTGTTGCAGCTCTTGGTGTTATCTTCAAAGAGCCAGACTTTCTCTTCCAGATCCTCTGCTATGTCACTAATAAAGACATTAAAGAAGACTGGTCCCAGAACTGAACCCTGAGGTACCCCTCTGGTCACTCTCCCTTCCTCGGCTCGAACTCCGTTTAACATTGGGTCCTTCTGAAATGCACCCCAAAGATCCTAAGGGAACTAGCCAAGGAACTATCTCTCCCCTTGGCAGCAGTATTCTCTGAGTCATTGAGAATTGAAAGGCTAGTCCGTGGTTCGATGGGAGACAGACTTCTCTCCCAGCACTGCATACTGTAAACCCTTAACAACCACAAAGTCACTGCCTAGTGTTTCTCACATATGGTCTTGGCACAGTGACGGCTCTTCTTTCTGTGCTTGCTTTGCTGTTTCATGCTGTTTCTCTCCATTTGTCTCAATTTCCTGTGCTGTTTGTGCTTGTCTTGCTGAAATTTTTGTCCTGTCTGTTGGCTTCTTGTGTGGTGGTCTGCTGGTGTGCTGTAGTAGTCCAATTGTAGTAAAGGGTGACTAGAGCAAAAGTGTTGTGATGACCCAGGTAAGTTGCACACTATTTACCAACACCAGTGCCACTCCATCAGGTGGCATGGTGGGAGGGCACTTCTGGTTCTGTAAAGGTAGATGGTATCCCCTGACAAAGAGAGGCAGGAGTCGAGAATGAGGTTCAGATGCTCCATGGTATTTATTAACATCGAGGGAAGGAGGAAGACACGGTCACAGGGAAAGGGGAAAACTTAGCACTCTAAGATTTGTTGCAGTGTGAAGCTCTAAACCTCTGAATCTAGGTACTGTAACTCTAAATACAGTAAAGATAACTCTAAATATGCAAAGTACTACCAATTGCTTACATGTCATGATGATAACCATGCCTGTACCCATGCCTGCATCCACTGCTTTTCTTTTACCATGCCTGTAACCATGCCTGTATCCACAATTTTTCTTTACTGTAACCACCTCATGCTGTAACTCACTATGCCTCAAATGTTCCTTATGTCCTTGTTTATTTGTATAACTTGTATTGTTATCCTGGGTTGCCCCTGAAAAAGGGACCTTCGGGGCTCAGTGGGCCTACCCGGTCACCAAAATTTACTAAATAAATAAATAAATAAATACTGTAAAGACACTCTAAATACTGTAAAGATAACCCTACCTGACCCTGAGTTGCACCACTGCTCCCTTGGGACTACCCCTAGAGTTCTCCACACACAACAACTATTACAGTAAGCTATAGCAAGACTCTAAATGGTACAAATTGAGATACATGCTCAACTTTCAAAGTTTCTGTACATCTGATGGATGATCTGTGTAGTGAGAAAGGGGAAACAAAGGAGAATCCTGAAAGGAGGGGCAAGCAGGCTCACTGGCTGATGTGGCTAATTAAATTTCTGTAGGACTACAGGGATGTGGAGAGGCTTTTTGAACAGGCCATAGGTCCATTGGCTACACCCCTTCTCCTGGGTTGCCAGAAACAAGGAATAAGCACAAGAACTCCCTGGCACAAACCCTCTGTTGGGCTGCCGGAATGTAGCAATGAGAAACAAGCACAAAGGACCCAGCCACAGTCCTTCTGTGGACAACCGGGATGAGATGACAGATGCAGGAACAATCTGGCCACAGTCCTCCTGTGGATGGCCGGGATGAGATGAATGATGCAGGAACCAACCAGCCACAGCCCTCCGTGGACTGCCAGGACGAGATACCAGATGCAGGAACCACCCAGCCAAAGCTCTCCATGGACTGCTGGGATGAGATAACATGCAGGCATGACCAAGCCACAGCCCTCCATGGACTGCTGGGATGAGATGCAGGAATAGGTGAGGAAGACCGATGGAACTGAGGACCAGGATGAAGATTTTCTCAGAAGCCAGATAGATAGGGGGCTTCTGGGCGCCAAGGCCGGATGCACCAGAGAAGAACGCAAAAACAAAAAAAGAGGTGTTGATCTGGAGACGGGAACAGAAGATCCTGAAAGAACTATGAAAAGAAAGGAAAGCAACAAACTGGATCAAAAGATCTGCACAGGGCTTGAACGTAACCTGGTACCAGCGGAAAACAACAAACGTGATGCTAAAAGGGGTTGCAAGACGTGAATGAAGTTCTTTCAGAAGATTCACACTGCAAGGTCATACTATTCAGGCTGGACACCGAAGGTGTGGGATGCACCAACTGAACACCTTCCTGGAGCTGCTGTAGACTGATTCTAGACACCACTGCTACAAGGTGGGCACACACTTTGGGCAATTGCAACTTGGGGCAATTCCAGGCAATAGAACACAGTTCAGGGCAATTGCAGGCAATAAAACAGTTTGGGGCAATTGCAGGCAATAGAACACAGTTCGGGGCAATTGCAGCTTGGGGCAATTGCAGATACCGGACCACAGTTTGGGGCAATTTCAGGCAATAGAACACAGTTTGGGGCAATTGCAAGCAATAGAACACAGTTTGGGGCAATTGCAGGCAATAGAACACAGTTCAAGGCAATTGCAGCTTGGGACAATTGCAGGTACAATACTGTAATAGAACACAGTAAAATGCACAGATTCAGGTACAGTACAAGCTTATTGCCCTGCTGACTTGCCCTTTTCTCCCTTTTGCACTAGTACATTTACTGAGCTGCTAGTCAACTGCCTCCTCAGCCACCTCTATGAATGGTCTGAAGGTGGGCAAATATTTTAAACCCCCTTCTCCACCAATGTGACCTCAGTCACTGTCCCTATGCACAGGCAGTCAAGTAGGGACCCCAGAGCCAACCATTCTATCTCTGGGCTGCTAACCCCCCCCTTAAGGTGTGTAAGGGACTAGGGTGTGAACAGAAATATGCAGGGCACCTGGGCATGCCAACCCCTTCCTTTAACTAGCCTACCTGGGTTCTTTAAGTGATCGGGGCTTTCCCTACCCCCTTTAATTCCTCTCAGGCCCCACTGGGCTTCTTATTGTGCCTGGGGCTTGCCTTGCCCCTTTAATTCCTCCTAAGGGAATTTCCCTTTTAATTACTAATTTAGTCCAGTAAGGGCCTTTCTGCCCTTAGCCCCACCTTAGCTTTGCCTCTAGGGCTCTCTTAATAAATATTCATGTGCTCTCCCTAAGGGCTTGTAAGCCCAAAGTCCTGCTCCTGGGCGTCACTATGCCCGATGACTGTTTATTTAAATTCGGTCCTCTGGCCCACCCCCTTTATAGCGCTTGGTCGTTTCACTCAGCACCCTGCCAGTGCTTTTAACTTTTATTTTATTTAATTTTGAAACTTCAGGTGGTCAGCACATTGGCACTGGTGCTGCTGCCCCGGCCCGGAGTGAAGAAAGCTGGTACAGGAGGCTGGGAGGTCTGGCAGAGGGATGGACTTGTGGGTGGAACCACACCTAATGCGGTGGATGACTGGGGGCCTCAGGACACCCAGCGCTCCTCCTCTTTCTCAGATATTACAGCTCTTTAGTACGCCACCACTGAGGGACCGAATAAACTTTTTAAATAATTTTAAAACAAAAAAATGGGGCAGCACAGAGCCCACGGATTCGAGCACATACCTATGGCTTCTTCAGCTTCCCTGACCGGAGAAGGGGCACCAATGCAAAGTCAACGGAACTGGCTTCAACACCCAAGTAAGCCATTTTGGTTCCCATCGCACTGTTATGGTTCTCTTCCTTCCATGGCTCAGCAATGACTCCCAGAAAAACAGTTGGGTTCCCTAGTTCAAAGCGATACACTCGGGGTTTGAGTTCTGGAACCCCCAAACTCGCACTAGTCAGGCACTGACTTTTCTATTTAAAAAAAACAAAACACACAAACCCCACCTACTGGGCAGAGAAAGCGGTCTCAGAACATGGGTGCCCTGGACTCTCACTGCCTGATCGGGGGGGGGGGGTAGGATTTGAGAGAAGGAGCAGGCAGCCAAAGAAATAAAACACCCTTTTTTTTTTAAATCTGTCAGCCCTATTGCCTGGCAATGGGGGGATGTTTCACTCACAGGGGCCCCTACACACTACCCCTGCACTGCCCACACTAAACAGGGTCCTGAGAGGTGCCTTATTTATTTATTAAACTTTCTGTGGTACCCCCAAACTTTGGAGCACTACATTTGTTTCCCTTGATCTTCATCAAGGAGATCTCTTGCAGCAGGCCACATCTATGGAACTATAGCTGCCAGGCACTAGGATCACACAGAAAACTTTATAGCTAGCAGTCTACAAGGGGCTGCCCACAGTGACAGTATCAGCCGATGTTGTCCCTCCTATATAAATGTGAGCATCTCCGCACCCTCCTCAGCTCTTTTCCCTGCATTGACCATCGCACAGCAGACTCCACGGATAAGACCGCTGCTTCAGTTGTGCACCAAATTTTACATTTTTTCCTTTCTTTTATTTTTTTCACCCTAGTTAGTAATCACTTTATTTTTTAAAGTGGTTCCTTCTGTTGTTTATGTCTACTGCTTCCGAGAAAGTTTTCAAACTTTGCGAGTGCAGCAAGAAGATCACTGACAAGGACAACCACGATGCCAGTGTCCGCTGTCTCAGTGCCGAACACAATGTCCAGGCCTGTGAGATCCTCTGCAAATTCAGCAACACTGTCAAAAGGCTCTAGAAACCACCTTCCTGGAACAGAAGGTTGCCCGCATGGAGAAGGAGCTCTAGGGAAGAAGCTCCTCTGCCTCACCAGCTCAGTTCACGGGCTCCCACTCCTCCAAGGCCCGGAACAAATCAGCTGGCAAACACAAGCACTGGGATAAAGACAGACCTAGGGATAAAGCCTCCCCAGGGTGCTCTTGGTCACTGCTTCAAGTGCCAGCTACTGCTTGGTCGATGACCACTTCACCAGTGACCCCTGCCACTGCCCACACCCTCTCCTCCACAGAGTCTGCTTTGGAAGTGCCACCCACTGGTCTCTCCTTGGCCAGCGCCAGCTTGTCAATGACAAGCCTCCTGATGGTACCACTGATGCATCAGCCCCGTCATTCAGGCCCATTCAGATTCAGGGGCAACCATCAGGGTGTTCCGCTGGACCTCTCTTCCCTTACAAAAATGGAATATATTGCAATATATTGAAAAATATGCGTTAATGTATGTCCATACAATGAGAAATACATTGTCCCAATGTAATATATTCTATAATATGTTATGAAATGTATTTTTAAATATACTGACATAATATATTTCTAACCCATAGTATGCAATAATATATGTCACTATATTGAGAAATACATTGACTCAATGAAATATAATATACAGTGTATTTCAGCATATAACAAAACCACATACAGTATTCTGCCTCATGAATTGCTTGAAAGCATGTCAATCTATTTAGTAATACCTTGTCTGAAATATATTATTAGAATATTTCAAAATATATACTGTATTCTTTGTATGTTACGTATTTTTTTATATGTTACATATATTTTTATGTTGATTACACGCATGCGCAAGAAACATATTGTGGCAGCTTTCTCCACAAGCAGGTTGCGGAGGTGCGGCACTGTTGTGGTCAGTGCCCCCACAGCCTTTATAGGCTTGTCAGTATCCCGCAATGCCGTGGCATGCTGCTGCTGACACTAGTTCAGCCAGCGTACCACCAACTTGTAAAAAATCAGCCGCTGCAATCAGGGGCTGCCTTGTCATTGCAGCGTAAGCCATTCGCTGCAATGAGGGAGCGTCATGTCATTGCAGGGTGGGATCTTGACACACTGATATTGTTTGTGAACAGGGCGGCAGTTTGTCGCCGTGTTCACAAACAATATTAACCCCTCACCCCACTGTGTTTATTTGCCAATGGGGGCCCCAATCCCCGTCAGCTTCAGTGCTCCAATGTGTATGTTGCTGATGGGGGAGCACACTCCCCATCAGCATTATGTAACCCCCCCCGCTTATATTGTCTGCTGAAGGGGTGCCCAATCCCCGTCGGCACTTAATGTCACCCTTTTTGTTGTGTGCTCACAGGGGTGTCAATCCCCCATCGGCTCAGCTTGCCCCACGAAAGAAAGACTCAGGTGGCACACTGGGAGCCCACCCCAGTGTGCCACATGCCCTGTAAACTAAAAAAGCGGTCCCGCGAGGTCTTTTTTTTTTTTTTCAAACCTGTAAAGGAAACTGTCCTCATAGGTCTCCCTGCCCCCCTCCGCCAACCGCACCCACCAACTGGGCACCTGCCTCCCCACACCCCCTCTCACCCCATACTTACCTCCGGAGCTCGGCGTGACGATCTTCGGTGGACTGGGAGCACGTCTGCACTCTTCAAAGCCGACCACGAACTGAGGAAATGTCGGTAAGCTGTATAATGGAGTAAATGTTTTTTTTCCAACTTTAATGCATATCTCATTAGAATTTTGGCACCAAATTTTCAACATGGGGTTTTTGGGACCCCTTCTCATGAATTCTGGAACTGTCATGGCATTAATCGGCCCTGAAAGGTGATTTCACGGTCACTGCACGGAATCACCTTTCGGGGCTGATTAACAAAATTCAGTACCAGTGTTCATGAGTGGGCTCTCAAAAAGCCTATGTTAAATTGGTGGAAAAAAATCAAAAATGACTGTTTTACGAGTGTGCATTGCGCAGTTGCTACGCACACTCATAACTTCGCGAATTTGCAATATTTTCACGCCATATTTTCATCACTGGCATTTTTCACACCTCCTTGTGAACAGTACAGCTATCATTGTTCACATCCTGGCCGAAATGTGGTTTCGCACGTCCAGCGCAGAATAGCGCGGTCGCTATGGGAAATTAGCATTCAGGACAGATTAAGAAAATGACAGTGTTCATGAGTAGAGGTCCTAAAAT
This sequence comes from Neoceratodus forsteri, assembly GCA_016271365.2. Taxonomy (NCBI): domain Eukaryota; kingdom Metazoa; phylum Chordata; order Ceratodontiformes; family Ceratodontidae; genus Neoceratodus; species Neoceratodus forsteri. Next base: position 1,090,387,000 of record CM057456.1, read on the forward strand.
GCCTATATTGAAAATTTGGTGACGATACTCCATAAAATGACTGTGTTATGAGCGTGTGTTGCACAGATTGCACGCACGCTCTTAACTTCGCGAATTTGTAATATTTTCACTCCAGAATTTCAACATTGCCATTTTCCCACACCTACTTATGAACAGTAAAGCCGTCATTTTTCTCATCCTGGCCGAAATGTGTTTTCACACTTCCGGCGCAGAATAGAACAGTTGCTGTAGTAATCACTGCTCAGGACAGATTAAGAAAATGACAGTGGCACTGTTCATGAGCAGAGGTCCTAAAATGCCTATGTTGAAAATTTGGTGATGATAGCCCATCAAATGACTTGTTACAAGTGTGTGTTGTGCACTTTCCACGCACCCTTGTAACTTCGCAGATTTGTAATATTGTCACGCCAGATTTTCAACACTGGCATTTTTTCACACCTCCTTATGAGCAGTACAGCTGCCATTTTTCACATCCTGACCGAAATGTATTTTCACAGTTCCGGTGCAGAATAACGCAGTTGCTGTAGGAAATCAGTGTTCGGGACAGATTAAGAAAATGATAGTGGCACTGTTCATGAGCAGAGGTCCTAAAATCCCTATGTTGAACATTTGGTGACGAAACTCCATAACATGACTGTGTTACAAGCGTGCATTGAACTGATTCCAAGCACCCTTGTAACTTCACAAATTTGTAATATTTTCACGCCACGTTTTCAACAGTGGCATTTTTTCACACCTCCTTATGAACAGTACAACTGTCATTTTTCACATCCTGGCTAAAATATGTTTTTGCACTCCTGCCAGAGAATAGCACGGTTGCTGTGGGAAATCAGTGTTTGGGATGGATTAAGATCGAGCGAGTGAGAGGGGGGGAGTGACCGAGCTCAACTGAGCTCTGTCGGGACTGCTGCGGATTTCTTTGTGGGCAGAAAAAGGTGCCAATGCAGGCAGGAGCCCAGTACAAAGGGCAGCCTGCAGCACTGGGAGAAACAAAATGAGAGAAGGCAGTGAGGGAGGGAGGAGGCGAACTCACCAGCGCTGTCAGGACTGCTGCGGATTTTTGTGGGCAGAAAAAGGCGTCAGTGCAGGCAGGGGCCCAGCACAAAAGGCCAGCCTGCAGCAGTGGGAGAAACAGTACGAGTGAGTGAGACAGGGGGACTGAGTGAGCTCAACGGAGCTCTATCAGGACTGCTGCGGATTTCTTTGTGGGCAGAAAAAGGTGCCAATGCAGGCAGGAGCCCCGTACAAAAGGGCAGCTTGCAGCGCCAGGACAAACAGAATGAGTGCATGAGAGAGGGAGACTGAGTGACCTCAACGGAGCTCTGTCGGGACAGTTGCGGATTTCTTTGTGGACAGACAAAGGTGCCAATGCAGCCAGGAGCCCCGTACAAAAGCACAGCCTGCAGTGCCAAGAGAAACAGAATGAGCGAGTGACAGAGCGGTAGTGAGCGAACTCAATGGAGCTCTATTGTGACTGCTTCGGATTTCTTTGTGGGCAGAAAAAGGTGGCAACGCAGGCAGGAGCCTAGTACTAAAGGCCAGCTTGCAGCGCCAGCAGAAATGGAATGAGTGAGTGAGGGGGGGTGAGCAAGCTCAATGGAGCTGTGTCAGGACTGCTTCAGATTTGTTTGTGGCTAGAAAAAGCAGCCAACGCAGGCAGGAGCCCAGTACAGAAGGGCAGTCTGTAGCGACGGGAGACACAGAATGAGCAAGTGAGGGAGGGGGAGTGAGTGAGCTCAATGGAGCTCTGTTGGGACTGCTGCAGATTTGTTTGTGGGCAGAAAAGGGCAGCAATGCACACAGGAGCCCGGTACAAAAGGGCAGCCTGCAGTGGCGGGAAAACCAGAATGAGTGAGTGAGAGAGGGGGAGTGTGCGAGCTCAACGGAGCTCTATTGTAACTTCTGCAAATTTCTTTGTGGGCAGAAGAAGGCAGCAATTCAGGCAGGAGCCCAGTAGAAAAGGGTAGCCTGCAGCGCTGGCAGAAACGGAATGAGCGAGTGAGAGAAGGGGAGTGAGCGAGCTCAACGGAACTTTGTCGGGACTGCTGCAGATTTCTTTGTGGGCAGAAAAAGGCGCCAACAGAGGCAGGAGCCCAGTACAAAAGGGCAGCCTGCAGCGCCATGAGAAACAGAATGAGTAAGTGAGACAGGGGGACTGAGTGACCTCAACGGAGCCCTGTTGGGATAGTTGCGGATTTCTTTGTGGGCAGAAAAAGGTGCCAATGCAGGCAGGAGCCCAGTACAAAAGGGCAGCCTGTAGCGCCGGGAGAAACACAATGAGCGAATGAGACAGGGGGAGTGAGCGAGCTCAATAGAGCTCTATTGTGACTGCTGCAAATTTCTTTGTTGGCAGAAAAAGGTGGCAATGCAGCCAGGAGCCCAGTACAAAAGGCCAGCCTGCAGCGCCGGCAGAAACGGAATGAGTGAGTGAGAGAGGGGGAGTGAGCAAGCTCAACAGATCTGTGTCGGGACTGCTGCAGATTTCTTTGTGGGCAGAAAAAGTCACCAACAGAAGCAGGAGCCCAGTACAAAAGGGCAGCCTGCAGTGCCAGGAGAAACAGAATAAGCGAGTGAGAGAGGGGGAGTGAGCCACCTCAACGGAGCTCTGTCGGAACAGCTACGGATTTCTTAGTGGGCAGAAAAAGCTGCCAATGCAGGCAGGAGCCCAGTATAAAAGAGCAGCCTGCAGCACTGGGAGAAACAGACTGAGCAAGTGACAGAGGGGCAGTGAGCGAGCTCAACAGACCAACGCAATCAACATTCGGCATTGACAAATGCTTGTTATATATATTACATATATTTTATATATGTTACATATATTTTATACATTTTACATATATTTTATACATTTTGTATTATATATTATATATACATTTATATTTATACATTTTACATGTATTTTTTTAAATGTTTAGTTTTGTCCCGTGTGTACATTTACATACCTAATTTGCACATTTCAAAAACATAGTTTATCATCCAAACTCATGATAATTTCTAGTTTTACAATACTTTTGAATTTACAACACTAGCTTGCAGAGTGAAAAGAAAGGTGCAAGTTATAAAGCAAGTACATGTAGGATCTCATCCTAACCTAAAAGTAAAACAACATTGGGTGGTACAAACACTAATCTGAGCCTTTAACAAGCATGAGCTTGTGAGGTAAGTCATATGCATAAGTATAAAATGTATGTTTGAGTTAAAGCTGCACTGTAAAACAATAATTCAATGTAAATATATCCATGATTAATAACAAGATGAACTCCAGTTGTACAGATAGAGGTATGTGTAAATAATGAATGATTTCTTTTGTTTTTTTTCTGGGTAAGTTAATATAGAGGATAATGTTTTGTCTGTGGTTAATAACCATGCTGTAAACACTTCGAGAGTTTGCCATGACATCATTGTAAACCTCGGGAGCGCAGCTCAAGAGGTTTTCAGATGTTATGGCAACCTCAAAACATGTTTTCAGTGTGGTTGTTAACCAAAGACCATACGTTATATTCTATAGTGTATGGGCTACCAAGATTGTGTAATTGTGGGTTGAATTACTTTATTAATTTACTTTACAGAATATTGATTGTTGTGAGCATTCTGTTTTGTTAGAACATTGATTGTTGTGAGGATTCCATTTTATTATACTGTACCATTGATATGACATACTCAAGAAGGGTTAACAACAGAGTGATGTCATAAAGATGGCATAACATATACATAATGCATAGGGTGGTGTGTTTAATGAGATTTTACACACACCCCAAGGTGTTGGATGCTACATAAACCCCAAGAGTGAAGCTTGAGGGGTTTATTTAAGCAATAAGGCACAACAGGGTGTGGGTTATTAGGGATTTACCAATGTCTTGTGTGTTGTGTCACGAGGTGCAGCCGAGTGACTTAACCACACAAGAAATGGGTATATCACACAATAACCCACACCCTGGAGTGCCTTATTGTGATTATACAATGGACCCATGTGTAAAATAAATTTAAAATGTGTTTAATTATGTTTTTTATAAATGCCATTCTTCAGCCATGGGTTATACAGGATTTACTTATGGTCATGTGACATGTTTTGACCAATAAGGTTACAGGATTTTCACACACCATTGTATAATTAGGCATCCAACACCTAGGGATGTGTGTACAATCTCATTAAACACACCACCTCATGTTTTATTTTATATAATTGCTGGGGATTATTTTTTCACCACAGCAACTATATAAAATAAAAACACATCCTCCCTGAGCAGTCCAGTCTGGTTACGCCATTTTGGAGCATTCATGTGGTCACGCCAGTCAGGAAGCAGTTGCTGAAGGGAAAGGTTTTTCCTTACTTTTCTTTACTGATTTTGTTAATCTTTGTTACTTCTGGAGACTAAAGGACCCCTTTACTTCTTTTTTTAAATTAACTTACCACACCACACTGAGTGGCAATGTCCAGCACGAAGGACTGACAATAGCTGGCGCTGAAGCATGGAAGAGCTGTTGCTGGGGCATGCACACAAGGGAAACCTGCGCGTGTTCACCATTATAACCTGTGGGTTATAACGATGAATTATAACCCAGTTTCCATTTGGAAAAAAATGATCCCCAGTTATTATAAGGTTGTAATCTGCTTTATTTCAGTTAATAATAAGGGCTCCACATACATTATAGTTATATTAATATTTATTACACATGTAAATTATATATATTTGTAAATATAGGAAACAATGTTTGAAATGTAAAACAAAATATATTTATACATATATCGGCAATATACCAATAGCATATATTTGCCATCCTTATTTCAATATATTTAGAATTTTATCAATATATTTTGTAATATACGGAATATACTAAACGGGCCATAATATATATATGTACAGTACATTGCAATATATTTGCAAATTTTAAAATATATTGATTTTCCAATATATTACAATATATTATAAAACAAGAAGAATGGAATATGTTTCACTATATGTAGATATATTTGTTAATACTATATTTTAAAATATTATTTTATTTTTGTAAGGGTTGGCCGACAATGGCCTCTCAATGCCAGGATTTTCACATCTCCCATCAATGTCTTTGACCATCTCGCTGATGTTGGGGCTTTAGTCTCCACCGTGGATGCCTCTGACTGTCTTGTCAATGCAGGGACTCCAGCTCCACCCGCTGACACCCCAGACAGCCTTGTCAGCGCCGAGTCTGCAGCCTTTTTCATTGATGCTGTAGGCCATACCACTGATGCTGGAGCCTCAGCCTCTCTCATTGATGCTGCAGGCTGCACCATTGATGCTAGGGCCCAGACTCCCCCGTCAATGCCTCTAGGTGCTCCAATGATGCCCATTACCATCAACATCCAGACCATGCTCTCCTTCTTTTGGGAGTTCATGCACTGCATTGCTCCCCCTCCAGGCCTGTCGATGCTGGGGCCTACCTGGTCTGCTCCCATGCCGATGTCTTCCACGGCAATGTGCCCTTCATGCTCTCGGTCATTGCTGTCCTCTTTGCCCTAGTCTGACCCAGGGGATGAGGATGAGTACAATCATGATCGCCTTCCTCCTGATGAGGAGGATGAGGAAGGGGGTCATAGGAGCCCTTTGTCTACCTCTACTGTTTCTTCAGTGGGAGAGGACTGCATTAAATATACCCCAAGGTCCCCCCCCCCGGACCCCTCCTTCATCTCAGTAATGAGGCAGCTGTAAGCAGCTATGGGGAAACTTAGCTGTAGAGTCAAGCCACACAAAAGTGAAGGTACTGGACTTCAGGAGGGCTGATTTTGTCAAAATGGGAGAGTGCTTCAGAAAAGCACTAGCAAACAGGCAAGAAGGCGGGGTGGAGCAACAATGGGGAAACATCAAAACTGCCATCACAGAGGCAACAAGCCTTTATGTGAAGCAAATAAACAAATCAAAGTGAAAGAATAAACCACTATGGTTCTCAAAAGAAGTGGCGGGGAGGGTAAGGGAGAAAAAGATAGCTTTCAGGAAGTATAAGGAAACACAGAAGGAGCAGGACAGAACTGTACCAGTTAAAGCAGAAGGAAACGGGTAAGGTAGTCAGAATAGCAAAGACCCAAACCGAGGAAAAGATAGCCAACTTGGTTAAGAAGGGGGATAAAACCTTTTATAGGTATATTAGAGAGCAAAGAAAGACTAAGGCAGGGATACTGAGGCTGAACAAAGAGGAAGGTGGTTGGGCAGAGAGCGACAGTGAAAAAGCAGGGATACTGAACGAATACTTCTGCTCAGCATTCACAATGGAAAAGCAGGAGGAAATACCTAATCCGGTCAATAGACGCACTCTAGATGGGGGTGGCTTGATATTAGTCCTTTCACAGAAGAAAGGGTTCTGAAAGAACTCTTAAAACTGAAGGTGGATAAAGCAATGGGGCCTGATGGGATTCACCCCAGAATTCTAAAAGAACTAAGGGAAGAACTAGTAACACCACTGACTACCCTTTTTAATAAATCATGGGAGGATGGTATGGTACCTGAGGACTGGAGGAGGGTGGATGTGATTCCCCTTCACAAAAGTGGGAGCAAGACAGAGGCAGGAAACTACAGACCTGTCAGTTTGACTTCAGTGGTAGGGAAAATAATGGAATCACTTCTGAAGGAAAGAATTGTTGAGTACCTAGAGGCCAGTGGGGCACAGGACCCAAGGCAGCATGGATTCACAGTGGGAAGGTCATGTCAGACAAATCTAATTGATTTCTTTGACTGGGTGACCAAAGCAGTAGACTAGGGAGGGGCTGTGGACATGGCCTACCTAGACTTTAGCAAGGCATTTGACACAGTCCTGCACAAAAGATTAATAAACAAATTAGCCAGCCTGAAGCTGCCTGAGAGTGGGTCCCAGGGAGGCAGCCTGGGTAAAACACTGGTTGGACAACAGGACACAGCGGGTATTAGTAAATGGAGTCCACAGTGAAGAAAGGAGGGTTACTAGTGGGGTACTGCAGGGTTCAGTACTGGGACCGGTCCTTTTTAATGTCTTTATGAGTGACATTGCAGAGACTGGAGGGGAAAAGTATGTCTCTTTGCAGATGACACAAAGATCTGCAACAGGGTTGATACACAAGGTGGGGTGGAAAGGATGAAAAGGGGCTTGGCAAGGTTGGAGGAATGGTCAAATGTATGGCAGCTTAGATTCAATGCAAAGAAGTGCAAAGTAATGCACCTGGGAAACAAAAACCCAGGGGAAGAGTACATAATGGGGGGGGGTGAGATACTGACAACAACAAAAATGGAAAGGGACCTGGGGGTAGTCATATCAGATGACCTAAAGGTGGAGCAGCAATCTGAGAAGGCAGTAAGGAGGGCTGGGGGATACTGGGATGCATAGGGAGAGGCATCACCAGTAGAAAACAGGAAGTTGTTGGCCCTCTGTACAGACAGTTGGTAAGACCACATCTGGAGTACTGTGTACAGTTCTGGGAGACCCCATCTCCACTAAAGTCATAGACAGGGTGGAGGCTGTCCAGAGGAGGGCACCAAAATGATGCAGGTTCTGCATCCAGGAGACATATGAAGAAAGACTAAAGGAACTAAAGATGTATAGCCTCGAGGAAAGGAGGGGGTGGGACATGATAGAAACTTTCAAATACCTCAAGGGAATCAACAAAGTCCAAGAGGGTAGCATCTTTCAGAAAAAGAGATGTGCAAAAACAAGGTGGCACAATTTGAAGATAGAGGGGGGAGGGCTCAGAGGTAATGTGAGGAAGTATTTCTTCACAGAAAGGGTTGTGGATACATGAAACAGCCTTCCTGAGGAGGTCATAGAGTCAAAAACAGTGGGGGAATTCAAGAATGCATGGGACAGACATAAGGCAATTCTAGTGGGGGGTAGGAGGAAGTAGGTTGTTGGTTAACTAGGATCTGCTGCTTATCCGTTATGTATGGAAATGGGCAGACTAGGTGGGCCAAGCGGTCCTTATCTGCTGTCAAATTCTATGTTTCTCTGTTTGAAGCTGAGGAGCAGAACATTACCATGAGAAATCTGACAGAATATCTATAATTGCCAGATTCTCCCCCTTTGATAATTTCTCCTCCTCTGCTGGCTGCATTTGAGGATGCCACCATGGCTGTCTTGTACTGGTCAAACATGATCCCTGCAATGCTCAAAGGCTGATAAATTATACCAAGTTCCCTCAGGGTAGCCTTTCCTCTGGTGATCAACGCAGTCCATGATAGGTCTACGAAACCTCAGCACCTCAGCTCGCTTTCCTCGGACAAGAAGTCCAGAAAGCTGAATCTTATAGGCAAGAGGGCCTATGCTTCTTCCATGCTGGCCCTTAGAATAATTAATTACGCTAACATTCAATGGAAGAAGGCCAAAGCTGCAGCTCAGGCCCTTCCAGGGGATCCTCAGAGGCAGGAGTTGCTTAAAGCCCTCCAGTCCAGGGCAGATGTGGGCAAGCACCTTTTCAGATCTGCCTATGATGTCTCAGATGCCTCCATGGCAGCAGCAACAGTGGGCATCTGTTTAAGATGCCACTCTTGGCTACTGGTATTTGGCTTTGCTATTGATGTGCAACAGTCCATCTTGAATTCCCCCTTCATAGAAACATAGAAACATAGACTTTGATGGCAGATAAGGACCGCTTGTCCCACCTAGTCTGCCCATTTCCCTACCTACAGGATAAGCCGTAGATCCTAGTTAACCAACAGCATATTTCTTCCTACCCCCACAAGAATCGCCTTATGTCTGTCCCATGTATCCTTGAATTCTCCCACAGTTTTAGACCCCACAACTTCCTCAGGAAGGCTGTTCCATGCATTCACTACCCTCTCTGTGAAAAAATACTTCCTCACATTGCCGCTGAACCACCCCCCTTCTATCTTTAAATTCTGTCCCCTTGTTCTTGCATGTCTCTTTTTCTGAAAGATGCTACCCTCTTGGACTTTGTTGATTCCACTGAGGTACTTAAACGTTTCTATCATGTCCCCCCTCTCCCTCCTTTCCTCAAGGTTATACATATTAAGCTCTTTTAGTCTCTCCTCGTATGGCTTCTCTTGCAGACCCTGCACCATTCTAGTTGCCCTTCTCTGGACTGCCTCTATCCTGTCTATGTCCTTGCAGAGTTGGGGTCTCCAGAACTGGACGCATTTCTCCAGTTGGGGGTCTCACCAACTGTCTGTACAGAGGGATAACAACTTCCTGTTTTCTGCTGGTGATGCCTCTCCCTATGCGTCCCAGTATACCCCCAGCTCTCCCTACTGCCTTCTCACATTGCTTGCTAACCTTAAGGTCATCAGATATGATTACCCCCCGGTCCCTTTCCTTTTTTGCTTTTGTTACTACCTCCCCCCATTGTGTAATTTTCCCCTGGGGTTTTGTTTCCCAGGTGCATTATTTTGCAGTTCTTTGCATTGAATCCTAGCTGCCATACTTCCGATCATTCCTCCAACTTGCCAAGTCCTTTCTTATCCTTTCCACGCCTCCTTGTGTATCAATCCTGTTGCAGATCGTTGTGTCATCTGCAAAGAGTCATACTTTTCCTTCCAGTCCCCCTGCAATGTCACTTATAAAGACTTTAAAAAGGACTGGACCCAGTACTGAACCCTGCGGTACCCCACTAGTAACCCCTGTTTCTTCAGAGTGGACTCCATTTACAATTACCTTCTGTGTCCTGTTGTCCAACCAATGTTTTACCCAGGCTACCACCCTGGGACCCACTCTCAGGCTGGTCATTTGACTATTAATCTTTTGTGTGGGACTGTGTCAAATGCCTTGCTAAAGTCTGGGTAGGCCAAGTCCACAGCCCCTCCCTGGTCTACTACTTTGGTCACCCAGTCAAAAAAATCAATTAGATTCATCTGACATGACCTTCCCACTGTGAACCCATGCTGCCTTTGGTCCTGTGCCCCACTGGCCTCTAGGTACTCAATTCTTTCCTTCAGAAGTGATTCCATCACTTTCCCTACCACAGAGGTCAAACTGACAGGTCTGTAGTTTCCCGCCTCTGTCTTGGTCCCACTTTTGTGAAGGGGAATCACATCTGCCTTCCTTCAGTCCTCAGGTACCACACCATCCTCCCATGATTTGTTAAAAAGGGTAGTCAGTGGTTTCACTAGTTCTCCCCTTAATTCTTTTAGAATTCTGGGGTGCATTCCATCAGGCCCCCTTGCTTTGTCCACCTTCAGTTTTTGGAGTTCTTTCTGAACCCTTTCTTCTGTGAAAGGACTGGGATTGATCCCAATATCCAGAGTGCTTCTGTTAATTGGATTAGGCTCCTCCCCCTCCTCTTTTATGAATACTGAGCAGAAATAGTCGTTCAATATCCCTGCTTTTTCACTATCCCCCTCTGCCCACCCACCGTTCATTCTATTCAGTCTCACTATCCCTCCCTTTGTCTTTCTACGCTCCCTGATGTACCTATAAAAGGTTTTATCCCCCTTCTTAATCGAGTTGGCTATCCTTTCCTCAGTTTGGGCCTTTGCTATTCTGACTTCCCTCCCTGCTTCCTTCTGCCTTAACTGGTACAGCTCTCTGTCCTGCTTCTTCTGTGTTTCTATACTTCCTGAATGCTATCTTTTTCTCCTGACTTTCCCTGCCACCTCTTTTGAGAACCATAGTGGCTTTTTCTTTCATTTTGATTTGTTTATATGTTTCACACAAAGGCTTGTTGCCTCTGTGATGGCAGTTTTGATGATTCCCCATTGTTGCTGCACCTCCTTCTAGCCTGTTTGCTAGAGCTTTTCTGAGGCACTCTTCCCATCTTGCCAAAGTCAGCCCCCCGAAGTCCAGTACCCTCACTTTTGTATGGCTTGACTCTGTAGCTGAGTTTAAAGTGAACCACACTGTTTGATGGTCACTTGTTCCCAGATGGCAACCCACTTCTAGATCTGAGATCCTCTCACTGTCCCCATTTGAGAGTCTACAAGCTTTCTGGGGCAGATGTTCAAGATATCCTTTCTAACCTGCAGGTCTGCCAAGGAGCACCAGAAGGTGCCCTTTCATAGGGCCTCCCAGAGATCGAAGTCATGTACCTGACAGTCTGGCAAGTGCAGGGCAGGAACATCCCTCCGTGCCCCTACCTCTACTGCTGGGAAAACACCCAAGGGAGGAGGATCAGCCCTGGCCACTGGTGCTACTTCAGCCTGACTCCTTGCCAGATTTCTCCCCAGTACTGCAGGAGGTGGTGGTAAGGGGTCACTTATCCCTCCACCTGGACAGGTGGCGGGAGATCACAACAGATGCCTGGGTCCTTCAGCTCATAGAGCAAAGCCACACTCTAGAAGTTCTGGAGTGGCTTCCACATCTGCCTCCATTTCCTTCAAGTTACCCTCCAGGCCACATTCTAGTGCTGCTGGAGGAAATTCGGATGCTGCTTTGGAAATGGGCCATAGAGCCTGTCCCCCAAGATCAGAGGAACAAGGGGTTCTATTCCCACTTCTTTCTGGTTACCAGATCCACAGAGGATTTACAACCCATCATGGACCTCAGAAATCTGAATTTCTACATCTAGTTCCAAAAGTTCAGGATAATGACCCTACAAGGTCTGCTACTGCTATGGCAGCAGGGAGACTGGATATGCTCCCTCAACATGTAGGATTCATACCTGCACATAAAGATTTATGCTTCTCACTGGAAATAACTCTGGTTCCTGTTCCAGGAAAGCTTTATCAGTTCAGGTCATTGCTCTTTGGCTTATCTTCTGTGCTACAGGTCTTTGCTAAATGCTTAGCAGTTGTGGCAGCAGCCCTCAGGAGGGAGGGTCTATACGTCTTCCCCTATCTGGACGACTGATTGCTCAAAGCTCGGTCCAGGGAGCAACTCTCTTTCACCCTAGCATGTACCAGACAACTGTTCCAAGCTCTGGGGATTACAGTCAGTCATCTGCCCAAGTCAATTCTGATGCCTTGTCAGCACCTCCAATACATAGGGGCTATACTGGACATGGCTCAAGGTGCAGTCTTTCTGCCTCAGGACAGGGCAGAGCACCTGATAGCACAGGCCTAGGAGGTTTACAATGCCCGGTATGTTATGGAAATGAAATTCCTGAGACTGCTGGGCCTGATGGCAGCAGCTGTTATGATGGTTCCCCTGGCATGGCTGCACATGCGGATCCCATAGTGGATGTTACGAGTCCAATGGGATCAATGTACTGACCATCTAGACCACATGGTTCTAGTAACATCTCCTGTGAAGAAGGTTCTTCAGTGGTGGATGGACCCCAACAATTTGCTGAAGGGGGTCCCTTTCCTCATCCCTTCCCTCCACCAGATCCTCACCACAGATTCTTTGGGGTTGGGCTGGGGGGGGAGGGCACATCTGGAATCTCACCAGACCCAAGGGACTTGGATCACTGTAGAGAGTTCCCTCCACATCAATGTCCTGGAGATGAGGGCCATTATGTATGGCCTGCAGGCCTTCCAGGCCCATCCATCCCTGGGGCCTCTACTGGTGCAAATGGACAACATCAGTGTAGTCCACTACATAAGCAAGGGTGGACCCATTCATATCCCCTGTGCAGGGAAATGATGAGAGTTTGGTATTGGGCTCTAGAACACAGTCTAGAACAGTCAGCCATCCATCTTCCAGGCATCCAAAATGTCCTGGCAGACTGGTTAGCAGGTCACAGTCCAGAAATGCATGAGTGGGAACTGCTGACCTCAGTGGCAGAAGACTTGCTCGATAGGTGGAGTTATTCAGAGTTGGACCATTTTGCATCCCCACTCAATGCAAAACTGCCACAGTTCTGTTCGCTTGCTCCAGGGCCTGGAGTTTTCTGGTGAGATGCATTGTCCTTCTGGAAGGGGAGGTTTCTCTGTGCCTTTCTTCCATTCCCACTAATCCAGAGGGTGCTGCTCAAGATTCAGATGGAGGGAGGGACCATGATATGGTTCCCCTTACTGCAGCAGTTGGTGGTGGATCAGCCAGTGCCCTTGCCTCAGTGCCTCAGTGCAAAGACCTGCTCTCACAGGAGCAGGGCACTCTGGTCCATCCAGACCTCAAGCCCCTACGACTGTATGCCTAGCTCCTGAAGACATAGCCAAGGCTGGATTTAGGGTGTCCAAAAAGGTGGCTGATGTCCTGGTGGCCTCTAGGAAGTCTTCTACCAGGGCCACTTATTCCATGAAGTGGAAGCAGTTTGTTGTATGAGTGGCATTAGTGAAATACAGTGCAGCTGCATCTAAGCCCTCACCCTGTGGGCACTGCATACAAAAAAAAATCTGTAAAACTGACATTGGATGTAGTCCTTATAACTACAATTTTAACAGTAAGCCTGGTGAAATGGTGGGGGGGTGGGGTTACTAGAGAGATGACCTCTAGGCAGGAAGCCTTTCTAACAAACTCTACACATCAGTTTAGCTACATTATTGAATAATATTGTTTTTGTTGTATAACCTCGTAAAGTTTCATCAAATTCATGTTCCTGAAGATATTTGTTTTCCAACCATCCTAAATTTACTATGGGAAAACAAAAGAATCCCGCACCTGGGCCATCTAAACTTCTCATTCCCAGATCAGGGAATGCCGGAGAAACCTCAAGCCACAAGGTACGTATGGCAGCAGAGCCCATGTTGAACCCGCCTTGGCACCAAATGCTAGCCACGATGCAGTCAATGGATGCCAAAATTGAGAAACCATTGACAAGGCTGGAAACACAAGATACAGCTATTAAAGAATTGAGTGGAGCAGAGCCAGCCCAGTGGCGCTGAGGGTTGAGGTGCTGGATGCCACACCTCGCTCTATGCCAGCGACCCAGGTTTGAATATGGGCTCAGGTGACAGGGGGCGGCCGGGGGGGGAGCTGATTGAGCTGCCAGCTAGCAGCTCTCATCCTTGGGAGGGTTCTGGGGGGCTCCCCTGTGTTTGGCTGCCTCCTGGTGGTGGCTGGGTGGCAGTGTCATGCACAGGAAGCCCTGGTGCTAGGCCATGGGAGGGTGGAAGGGGCTGTAGACTGGAGCTGCAGTGTGCATGCGCACCTCCACGTGCATGCACTATTACTTCTGGGGCCTTGGAGTAACGGGGCGAAAATGGGAAAACACTGTGGGGATCATGGCAGGATGATGCCTCCAGGTTGGCTCCGGGGATCTACTGTATTAGCGTATAGTGCAATAAGAACCCGAATGACTCCAGAGTCCGGTGAAGTTGGCCGACAAGAGCAAGCGGTCTACTGAAGGAGAATAAACAGAATGTACAAAAATTAAGAATTGACTGGAGCAGTAGCTGACAGTGATAAGCAATCCCTCACTATGCAGGAAGCAGTTACTAACCTCACTCAAGAAAACACGCAGCTCAGAGGCTGGCTTGAAGCCTTGGAAAATGAGGTTCGGCTGACAGTCTCAGGTTAGTGGGAGTACCTGAGGGAGTGGAGGCAGTTAATTTGTTGGCTTTCCTTAAAGAATGGATGAAATCAGCAATTCCAATTCCATCAGACTTTGACTGGGATACATTATGGAGAACTTACTGAGTAAATCAGAAGGTAAGGCCAACCAACATTTTTTAATTAATTAATTAATTAAATTATTTATTTCAGTCTTGGAATTAATACCTTTAAGCCAAAGGCTCTTTTACATAGGCTCCACGTCATATCAAAGAACAGAACAAACAGTATAGTGAGAAAATACATAGTGATCCTAGGAGTAAAGGTAACAATAAAATAAGTACATATGGATTTAAGTAACAAAAACAGGTATTTTGCAGACATACAGCAAGTAGGAGTAAGCTTAACTTGCAAAGAAGGGCATTAGGGTTGGGATCCAGCTACAGGAGGAAAAAGATGCAGCCAAGTGGCAATGTCAGAGACAAAATCAGGGAAAGACAACAATAGGAATATGGTCTTACAGGATAGACAGAAGCTAAGGTCTAGGGCCTAACATTGTTCCAGAGCAGGGATACAGCCAAATGCATTGTCTGGGGGGGGGGGTCATTGCCAGGAGAGGAATATCAGCAGACAAACGTGGGCTGTGTCATTCAGTTTAAGACTGCACTCCAGTGAGGCAATCAGTGCAGGAACCGATGATGCCCTCTACGGAGCAGCAAGCATTGTTTGATGATGAGATTGGTTAATGGGACCTCAGGAAGGCAGGTAAGTTATAGGGTAGTAGAAAGGGTAGGATGGTAGGGTGGAGGAAGGATGGAGTAGGATGTGGGCAAAGGAGAGGAAACAGGCCCAAGTTGTTTTATGCGCGGCAGTCACAGGAAGCATTGGTGACTAGTGCTTGCCGAAGTTTCTTTTTGAAGGAGCCCAGTGTCTGGTCTTTGGTAACATCACAGTGGAGTGAATTATACCACAGTGGTGCTCTGTATGCAAATGAGCATTGCCCTTGGGTGGTGCGGCAGCGAGGCACTATGAACGCATGGTTCAAGGTGCATCTAGTATGCTGGGTGTGGTTTGGCGACCTAAACATTGACTGTACACCAGGAGGCAAGAGACTGAGAGAGGCCTTTTTTGCTATTAGGCATGATTGATAGGATAGTCTGCCTTTGAGCTGAAGCCAGTTTGCTTGTTCTTATAAGTCGTGTGTGTGTCAGGCGGGTGGCCCCAGTCAGCAGATGGCAGGCCTTGTTAAGGGCAGTGATGACATGGTGCAGGGTTGTGTCAGAGGCGGATCCATAGATCACAAGCCCAGAATCGATTACTGAGACTATTGAACTACTATGTATAGCAAGCTTGAGGCCTTCTGGGGTAAGTCAGTGTCTGTGTTTGTATAGTAGCCCAATATAGGTATTCACTGTTTTGGTAACATTGTCAGTATGGCTGGAGAATGACAGAGTGCTGTCAATTGTCACTCCTAAATACTTAAAAAGTCAAGTCTGTTCTAGGATAATGCCTGAGCTATTTCTGATTTCCAGCTGGTGGGAGCGGAATCTGTTTTGTGCACTGTGAAACAACATCATTTTTGTTTTTGTGTAGTTAAGGACTAGCTTCTGTGAGTGGAACAAGACCTCAGTGTTGGTAAAGCTAGTCTGCAATTGATTAGCCAGGAGTGTGAGATCGGTATTACTTGAGGAAAGAACTGCGTCATCTGCGTAGAGTAGGATCTGACCATGACAGGAGGCTGGGAGCTGATTTAAGAATATGGTGAAAAGTAGTGGACACAGGATAGACCCTTGTGGGACACCTGAATGAACCAGTTGTTTTGCGGAGAGTGTATCACCAGTCCTGACTTGCTGAGTGTGTCCACTGAGGTAGCTGTTGAACCAATTGGTGGTGTCCATGGATAAACCTAGATCAGATAATTGTTCGATAAGTAGGGAGCGATTTACAGTATCAAATGCCTTGGAAAGGTCAATGAATGTTGCTCCAACTAATTGACCTTGATCCAGGGCAGGATTATATAGTTTGAAAATTTGAGCAGGGCAGTAGTAGTGCTATGCCCTTTGTGAAACCCGTGTTGCTGACTGCAATGAAGATTATATTTCTCCATGTATTCTACCAATTGATCAGACAAGATTTGCTGTAACACTTTGGAAAGTGGCGGGAGGATTGATATGGGCCTGTAGTTCCCATGCAATGCCCTGTCCCCAGACTTGTGTACTGGTGTTACTAAGGCATTTTTCCATTTTTGTGGAAATTGGGAGAGCATGAGGGAGCAGTTAAGGATCTTTGTCAAGGGGACAGTACCTCATTAATGGTGAGGGCGATGTGCTTAAGGTCAAGTGAATCCCCACTTAGCCTAGTTTTCCCAAGTACTTTGAGAATGTATTTCTTTGCTTCTTCTTTGCTCACCACTTTAAAGTGGAATGGTGGATGTGACCTCATATTTTCTGCTGACTGCGAATTGCAGGAAGAGGGGTTGGGGGTCAAAGAAGTTAGGGGGTAGGACATGATAGATCTGTAAAAGCCTCATTGAAAGTGTCAGCTATGGTTTGAGGATCAACGGTTATAGTGCCACTTACTGTGTGTTGAGCATGGACGGGGTCTCTTTGGAGACCTTCCCTGTCACCTCAGAGATGTTGTTTCAAAATTTGCATCCATCTCTCCAGGAACTGGTTAAGGCTTCTTTATAGTATTTTGCTTTTTTGGCACAAATTGCTCTTGTGCAGGCATTCCTTGCTGTTTTGTACGCCTGTATATCCACTTGGTTGCCAGTGGCCCTGGCTCGGTACCAGAGGTGATTGCGGGATTTCATTTGCTCGAGTAGGTCATGTGTAATCCAAGGACTGCTGTGACCCCTGATCTTTCTTGTTTTGTGAGGGGCATGAAGCTCGCATGCTGTGTTGAAGGTAGTAATAAAGTAATCCGAGGCCATATCGATATCTGGGGCCACATCGCTTTGTGACCAGTCCACCTGTTGGAGCTGTTTCTTTAGAGGTTCTAGGTGCCCTCTGATGAGCACCCTGCTGTTAATGGTCCGAGCTGGAGATCTGATGTACTTGATAGACCAGGTACATAGGATGGGCGAGTGATTGCTAATTGAATGTGGTAAGATTTCAGTGTGGGTAATATGATGTGGTCTGTTGGTGACTACCCAGTCCAGCAGAGTACTAGTCCTAGATTTGTAGTTCACCCTAGTGGCTGACTGTTCCAGACGTGTGAAATTAGCAGTTGTTAGAGCATCCTTATAACGGCTTGCACTGTTAGAGAACCAGTTGATGTTGAATTCACTGAGTAGTATGGTTTCCGACTTGTGATTTAGGTCTCTGATATAGTCAAAGAGGGGGATTAGGTCCACAGGTGTTAAATTTGGTGGGATATAAATTGATGCCACTGTTAATATTTTGTTGTGTGTGCCAAGCATTATTCTGGTGGCAAGGATCTGTGCATCAACCCTGGACTCAGGAAGTACTAGGACTTGACCCATGAGAAGCTGTTTGATATTCAGTATAGGGCACATCCACCTCCCCTTTTTGAGAGACTGTCCTTCCTAAAAACAGTATAGCCCTGTATTGCGATGGCAGCGTCAGGAGTATCAGGTTTCAACCAAGTCTCTTGTACTTCTATGACATCGGGGTGATGCAGATTAGCCCATGTGGTGAGGGCATCTAATTTGTGGAGGTGGCTGCATATGTTAATGCTGGCTAGAGACAGGGCACCAGATTTGACATGGCCTAGGGAGGTTGAGGGGGCTTGGCCTGGATTCGGATGAATATTGCCTGAGATGAGCAGAAGTAGTAGTAGTAGGCATTCCAGGCAGCTTATTAGGTGTCTGCTATGAAGTAGGTCGAGTTGTCTGCTTGTGTGAGTCTGCCAAGTCTTACAGTGTACACAGTAGAGGCTGAAAAAAGAGGTGGCTGGAGGTGGAAGGTGGGGGAACTCCTCCAGGTGCTCCCAGATTTGTAGGTAGACTGCATGTGAAGGTGGCTGAAATGTTGGAATTTAGAGTTGACACTTGTAGTTGTAGTGCCATACACACAGAGCTGATTCTCGTTTATGAGAAATAGGGGGTGGTGAGTGTTAGCTTCAGTGCCCATACCTGTAGGGTGAGTTATGGTAAGTAGGGAGAGTAAGATGAGCACAGTGATAACTGTAGTCATTGTGTCTGAGGGAGGGGCTAATAGCGGAGTTTATTCTAATGGAGAAGTAAAGAAATCCTGGTATTGTGGATCTAGGTATTACCCTTTTAAGAGCTTTGCTGTAGCTGTTAGGTGCTTTAAGAGGGAAAGTGAAGTGTAACCAAGTAGGAGGTGGGTGGGTCTCTCAGCTCTGGTAGTGTATTTAATAAAGGAAAGAGGCGGGGGAGAAAATCATTAAGAAACCAGTTCAGGGTAGGCAAATGCTGAAAACAGTGCAGTGAAGAATTGATCACTTCAGCAAAAGATACAAGTCAGGCTAAGATTCAAGTCAGGCTGTGCAGCCCTGAGGACTGAGCAGCTGAAAAGAAAAGCAAGCAAGTAGCAGAGCTGCACTGTGCAGCTCAGAGAACTGTGCAACTGAATGAACTGTGAAGCAAAAAGATCAGGGCTTCACTACGCAGCTGCTAAAAGAAGAAGAGTAGGATCAGTATTTCTCTGCAGTCTTATGCCCTAGTTCAGTGATTTCAGCACTGGCTGCAGTGTCGGGCA
Organism: Neoceratodus forsteri; assembly: GCA_016271365.2. Lineage (NCBI taxonomy): Eukaryota > Metazoa > Chordata > Ceratodontiformes > Ceratodontidae > Neoceratodus > Neoceratodus forsteri. The sequence continues at coordinate 1,090,405,947 of CM057456.1, forward strand.
GGAAACCGATATCAGCGCTCCAGGACAAATGGACCACTCTGAACTAATCAGCCACATACTATAATGCTTAAGACTTCGGGTGTGGAGATCCATGACTTATTTTTTGCTGCTTGAGCAGTTTACCCTATCTTCATTCAAGCAATGGTTGTTAAAATTTTCCCAAATCTGTCCTTTCAAACCCAGGCCACAAGCAAGCGGTTTGATGGGGGTTAGGCAGCAGTACCGGACATTCAGAGTGGTCCATTCATTCCTGTTACCAGCTCACTTGAGGAACACATATAGTGGAAAGAATTGGCAGTTCATGGACCCTAAGGATGCCTGCGCTGACTCAAAAAAACAAAGAATTTGCAGCAAAGCGCATTGCTGAAGTAGAGGAGGAAGCAGACAAAGATGCATCAGAGGCTGTATAACTTTTTTCTTATTAGGCCCATGTCTCTTATATAGTACTACTCGTCGAGATGTCGTAAGGCATTAAGCTCTCTACGTTTTAACAAGAGAGCTCCGTATTATTTCCTAGTGTGTTACTTATTGCTATCTTACGTTCCAACAGAGTTAGCAGAGTTTGTCAGATGTTACATTTTGGGGGTGTTTCAGAACGCTGGTCACTCAGATTCATGTGGTGGTTTCCACCATTTCTGTGTCTTCTCTGCTATTTGGGGAATGGGGACAACACACTTCGTCCTGTTACTGCTAATAAAATAGTCTATGTTTCTTTGTTTACCCTGTTGCCTTCAAATACTATTTTTTGTCAAATGTTTTCATGCTAACATGTGGTTGGTACAGTTCAACCTGTTATACTTGATGTGCATGGTGCAGTTATGGAAAGCGCTATTTTATTTATTTATTGAGTAATCGGAAGTACAACCTTTGAGCTAAAAGCTCATTTACAAAATATCCTCCTCATAAATGGAGGGGGGAATACATGATTTTGGGAGTCAATAGCAGCAAAATAGGCATTGTCAAAAACATCATAATGTGATCAGTGGCAATGAATAACATTGGTAATAGCAACACAACATAGGTAACAAAGACAAAAGCAACACACAACCAGAGTGTGGGTACAGGATACATGGGGATACAGTACATACAGCAGGGCAGACAATAAAGTGCATAAGTCAAGTTAGGTACTAGTTGGAGAAAATCAGAGGTTGAAGCTATATAGGAGCTTGTAAGGAGGAACAGGAGATGTGGCTGAACATCATTCCTGATACCTAAATTGGTTACTAGGCTACATCCAGGGGAGTAAGCATAGCTGTGGCAAGTAGTCGGGGTAGTGAGAACTAATCAGGAAGAGGTAGCAGAAGAGGAATCAGAGGAGAGAAATGGAGGTTAGGCTCATGGGTAGAGAGGGTATGGAATAGGGAGGCGAGGGCTAACAGGAGTATGTCAGGAAAGTAGGGAGGCATGGTAGGTAGGTAAGCTGGTATGCAGGTGTAGAGTAGGGAGCTTCAGGCCAATTTGTAGAGTGCAAGATGAACCCTGGCAGGCCCTCATGCTTTTTCAACATTAATAGCAAACATGGATAAATAGCAATCCTTTGTGACTTCGGTCAACTTATTTCTATAAATTTTACCTAACCTTGGACATTACATAGCCATTGAGATGGCAGGCATTTCTGAAATTGTATTTGGGACTCTATTCTTATTTTGGGACTCCTCACTCCTTTTGTAAAAGATTACAAGGGAAGACTATGCATATTAAATTGCTCTGAATGTCTACTCATGTTCTCTTTATTGCCTTGTATGAGGAAATGTGTGAAACGTTTCTTTTTAAACAATAAACACAAAGTTAAAAAAAAGACTGGTGAAACAGTAAGGTCTGCTACAAAAATAAACAATTATAACAACATCAAAAAAAAGACCAGCCTTGTTGGCACCAGACAAATCTTGTTTCAATGAGTCAGAAACACAAGTGAAGCATATCTAGTAGCGCACATAGGGCTCGATTCTCAAAGGGCCCTTAGATTGACACAAGCTGCAGCAAGAGGTGGCTTGCATCAGTGCTCAGTGTACCAGGGACCCTGCACCTGATTTTCTATCAGGTAGGGTCCCAGTGGCAAAGTCCCACAGCTTGTGAAAACTGTGGCCATGCGCCAAACAGACGGTGCATCTGGCAGGTTTGCCACAAGCCGTGGACACAGTCGGGCGGCACTCTTTGAAGGGTAGCTATGTTGGTGCATGCACATATTCTAATAAAGTACAAGAGTATACATAATAATGTAACCAACAGCACGTAACTATTGCAACTACATGTCTGAAGGACAGTGCCAGTATGTGCTCATGATACGGACATTACATACATGTCCCTAACTGTTCTGTAGTACAGCTACAATATTACAATAGTACACTATTATAATTGTTCTGGGGCAGGTACTGTAATGTAGATGATGGAACACTACACCAATAGTAGGCTGTCGTACCATTTCATAGGGTCCCCATTGGTGACTCCATTCATAGTCATTCTAAAACATGTATTAGAATGACTCCATTCATAGTCATTCTAATATGTGTTTTCATTCTCTTTTGCAGCCTGTGGTCAGGTACCACACTATGCTATGGCTGTTGTAGGAGCTTGGGGGGGTGCTAGCTGGTGGTGGCACATGTATCACCCCACCCAGAGAGGGCTCTGCAGGTGGTGCATAACTGTTAGAACAGCCCTGGCAGGTCTAATGGGTGTTTGTTTCTGGTGGCACCATTCACATTAGTGAATGCCAGAAAAGAGTGTGCTGCAGCATTTCCCTGCCATACAGCCCCTTGTGCCATGCCGCACCCCTTTTTGTACTGCAAGGATGGCACAAGACTCCCTTGGTGCACACAGCTTGTGGTGGCAGCAGGCCACTTTTGAGAATTGCTCCCGATGTAATTCCCAGCACAAACAACTCCTTGTGTCATTCTTTTTGCTGCAAGCTCCTTGTGTCATTCTGGACACTTTGAGAACTGGACCCATAGTAACATAGAAACATAGACTTTGAAGGCAGATAAGGACTGCTTGGCCCACCCAGTCTGCCCATTTCCCTACCTATTGGATAAGCTGTAGATCCTAGTTAACCAACAACCTACTTCCTCCTACCCCCCGCTAGAATTGCCTTATGTCTGTGCCATGCATTCTTGAATTCCCCTGCTGTTTTTGACTCCACTACCACTTCAGGAAGGCAGTTGCATGCATCCACCACCCTCTCTGTGAATAAATACTTCCTCAGTTTGCCCCTGAGCTGTCCCACCTTTATATTCAAATTGTGCCCTCTTGTTCTTGCACATCTTTTTTTCTGAAAGATACTACCCTCTTGGATTTTGTTGGTTCCCTTGAGATACTTTAAAGCTTATATCATGACCCCCCTCTCCCTCCTTTCCTCGAGGGTATACATATTAAGCTCCTTTAGTCTCTCTCTTCATATGGCTTCTGGTGCAGACCCTGCACCATTTTAGTTGCCCTCCTCTGGATTGCCTCCATCCTCTCTATGTCCTTGCGGAGGTGGGGTCTCCTGAACTGCATGCAGTTCTCCAGATGGGGTCTTACCAACTGTCTGTACAGAGGGATAACAACTTCCTGTTTTCTACTGGTGACGCCTCTCCCTATGCATCTCAGTATCCCCCCAGCCTGCCTTACTGCCTTCTCACATTGCTTGCTTACCTTTAGGTCATCTGATATGACTACCCCAAGTCTCTTTCCATTTTTGTTGTTGTTAGTACCTCCCCCCCATTGTGTACTCTTTCCCTGGGTTTTTTGTTTCCCAGGTGCATTACTTTGCACTTCTTTGCATTGAGTCTAAGCTGCCATACTTTTGATCATTAGTGCTTCCTTGCCAAATCCGTTCTCATCCTTTCCACTCCCTTTGTGTATCAACCCTGTTGCAGATCTTTGTGTCGTCTGCAAAGAGATATTCACAAATAGCGATAGGGTTCTGAGTGTCAAAGTAGGGAACCACCTGGGCAACAGTAACCATAATATGGTTTGGTTCAGGGTAAAAAGGACTGAAGACTTCACACACTCCAAACTGAAGGTCCTTGACTTCAGGAGGCAGACTTCACAAAAATGAAGGCCTGCCTGAGGGACAACCTTAGTAACACAACAGAAGGGAGCATTGAGGAATGTTGGACAAGGTGGAAGGATGCAATAACCATGGTCACATCACAGTGTGCCTGTCAGGTTAGTAAGAACAAAATGAAGAAAAAATCACTATGGTTTTCCAAGGAAGTGGCCACCATGGAAAGAAGCGCATAGACTTCAGAAAGTACAAGGAGTCAGGGAACCTGGCGGACAAAACAGAATACAAACAGAAACTAAAAGAGACAGGAAAAGTGATAATAAATGCAAAGGCTCAGACAGAGGTTAGGATAGCTCAGGAAGTAAAAAAGAGTAACAAAACCTTCTACAGGTACATGTGAGAAAAAAGGAAGACCAAAGGGGGCATTGTTAGAATGACAAGAAAGGATGGACAAGGACAACCCACAGAACAAGATGGGGAGAAAGCAGAGGCACTCAATGAGTATTTCTGCTCAATCTTCACACAGGAAGCAGATGGAAATGGACCAACAATAGGCATAAGGAAGTATCCAATTGAATAGACACGAGTCCCTTCACAGAGGAAAGGGTCCTAGAGGAAATAGACAAGTTAAAGGTAGATAAAGCTATGGGGCCAGATGAGATACACCCAAGAATACTTAAAGAACTTGGGAGAGAACTGGCAGCCCCCTTAGTGCATTTCAACAAATCATTGCGGAGCAGGGAGGTGCCAGAGTATTGGAAGAGAGCAACAGTAGTACCACTCCACAAGAGTGGAAGCAAGGAACCACCAGGAAACTACCGTCTGGTTAGTCTAATGTCAGTCATAGGAAAACTGATGTAGTTGCTGCTGAAGGAAAGAACTGCAGCTTTTTTGGAGCAAACTGGTCAGCTCGACAAAAATCAACATGGTTTCATGGCAGGGAGGGCCTGCCGGACAAACCTGGTTGATTTTTTCAGTTGGGTCACCAGAACAGTGTATCAGGGTGGGGCAGTGGATATGGTTTACCTGGACTTCAGCAAAGTTTTTGACTCTGTTCCACACAGGAGATCAGTCAAAAAACTGGAGAACATGGGAGTCGGGCCCGAGGTAACAAACTGGGTCAGAAACTGGTTACGTGGGAGAACTTTTATTGAATGGCACTCTGTCAGAAGAGAGGAGGCTGACTAGCGGGGTCCTGCAGGGCTTGGTTCTGAGGCTGAATCCTCTTCAACAAATTCATCAGCGACATTGCAGATGGACTGAAGGGAAAGCTGTGCCTGTTTGCAGATGACACCAAAATCGGCAACAGGGTGGACACACCAAAGGGACAGCATAGCATGGGAGCTGATCTCTGAAAACTGGAGGAATGGTCCAGGACCTGGCAATTCAAATTCAATGCCAAAAAATGCAAGGTCATGCATCTGGTAAAACGTAACCCAGGGAAACTGTACTCAATGGGAGGAGAGCAGCTGGTGACTACTAGGCAGGAGCAAGACCTGGGGGTGATCATATCAGATGATCTCAAGGTCAGTAAATAAATATGAAAAGGCAGCACTAAAAGCTAGTGGCATCCCGGGAAGCATAGGGAGGGGCATCACAAGCAGAAGTAATCATGCCCCTGTAATAGTCCCTGGTAAGGCCTCACCTGGAGTACTGTGTTCACTTCTGGAGGCCACACCTCAGGACAGACATAGATAGGCTGGAAACGATACAGAGAAAAGCAACAAAGATGGTGCAGGGCTTTCATCAGAAACCATACAAGGCAAGACTAGATGACCTCAAATTATACTCACTACAGCAACACAGGAATCGTGGGAACATGATCAAAACATTTGAATACCTGAAAGGCAACAACAGGGTGCACGTGCAGAACCTCTTTCAGTTAAAAGACTACAACAGGACTAGAGGGCATGACCTTAGACTTAAGGGAGGAAAGTTCAGGAGCAATATGAGGAAATTCTTCTTCACAGAGCACGTTTTGGGAACCATGTAATAGCCTGCTGGAGGGGGTGGTGGGAGTCAAGATGGTGGGGGAATTTCAAGCGGGCATGGGAGAGACAATGTGGGATACTCAAGCAGGCAGCTAAGTAAGGGGGGGGGGTTGGAAACCAAGGGCAGGCTTGATGGATCATACAGTCCCCTTCTGCCGACAACTGCTATGTTTCTAGACATACTTTTCCTTCCAGTTCCTCCAGGTTCTGGTGTGGCCTATAGGTACTCTGCCAGCCAGTGACTGGAGTCTCCCTTTTTTAGGAGGATTTGTCGAAAACAGTGAATAACACAAGTTGGAATGCCCTAGTCCAGACTGTAGCTTTTGCCAGTGACAGGACGATGAGACCATTTTATTTTTTATTTAATTAAGGCAGTGAATTCAACAAACGAAAACACATGCTATGGTTCAAGTTTCAGCCATATTTATTTATTTAGTTTTTGTTGACTGGGTAACTGCACTAGACAAATCCTGCCTATTTTCAGATACGACCCAGGGGAGGGAGATACAGATGAATGCCAACTGACACTAAACCAGATTAAGCTGTTGGTGGTATTTTAAGTGAATGAGGGAAATTTGGCCAGGACACCAGGGAAATTCCCCAGCTCTTTTCGATAAGTGCCATGGGATCTTTAACATCCACCTGAACTACCACCAATCCAGGCAGATGGGACCTCGGTTTAACGTCTCATCTGAAAGATGGCACCTCAGAAGTGCAGCACCCCTCTCATGCTGCACTACAGTGTCAGTACTGGGATATTAACCCAAGTGCCAGATGTGGGAACTGAACCCACAGCCCTCTGATCTCCCGGCCTCAGAGGCAAGTGTGCAACCTACTGAGCCACTGACACTGCATATGCATTGTGCCAGTAAGAAGATTTCTTTATTATTTTAAATTTTAGCAGACAAAAGGAAACAAAACCCACCATGAATCAGGGAAAGGGCATAGGTAGACAGGGGAGATGAGGAGGAGAACCCTTGAACAGATATCACTGTAAAACCTTCAACAAGTAGCTGCTTGACTCTGGTGAAATTGTCATGAAATACACCATCTCCAGCTCCACAGTGGAACTTCTTTCAGTCAGAAGCACCCAGCACTTCCAAAAATTATGGGATACAAAAATCTACCAGCACGAAGCACAGTTTAAGAAAGCCTGCACAAGACAGGAGGAATCTGTGACACCTGTTCCTAAGAAAAGCAATGGTAGTATTAGTAGAGCACGTACTTACTGTATTGAAAAAACTAACCACGTTGCAGGTACCACTCACAGTGGAATTAAAAGAATGACCACTCACGTTAAAAAAAGTTTTCAATGTTCATGATGATTCCAAAAGCTGTACTAGCAGTAATATTGCTAAAAATAATGACAACTATAAGAATGATAAACAGGACACATTAGAGGGTGAGAAAAGCCCTACTGTTATTACTACTAAGAAAAATGTAATTAGTGATAGTGAACCAGATAACCTGAGTCATTTCCAGTCCTAGCTTGAGATAGATTCAATTTAGGAGGAGACAGAGCAGACACAAGATGTGTTTATGCCTCGCACAAAAAACTAAAAGGGTTACATCTGTGGTGTGGCATTATTTTCATCTTGACTGAAATAATTTATGTCATACTATATGCGTACTGTGTAAAGAGGTTGTCAGCAGAGGAAGGAAAGTTAGCAATCTCAGCACATTTTTGTAGACTCTGTTTTTGCTCCGAAGGTCCAGGGCATCCTTCCAGATTACCCACATGACTGCTGCCTCTACTCCCAGCCTGAACCCCCCCTTCCCTCATTCTCTCACTCGACCCATGGTCCATCCAGCCCCCCTGATCATTCCCCCCCAGGAGAGGGTCCACCCTCCCTTGGAGGCCTTGCTGAAATTAGAGTGATGGCCGTAAGATCGAACCCCAGATCGGGAGATCCAAGGAGGGTAGGTCTGGCAGCAGGATGTGGGCAGGTCCCTTGGGTCTCCTTCATCTCTGCTGAACCTCCAGGAAATTTTTTCATTGAGGTTTCCCGGGAGCAAGGATGTGCAATGACGTCTGCACAGGTGCGCTGCTGATGTCCGCTGCTGCTCTACCTCTTGATTGCACGGGCACCTGTAGAGCCCCCGATCTCCATTGGGGGCCACCAAGTAGCCAAGCAGAGGCCACAACCCACCCAGGGAGAGGAGAGATGTCCTCTGGATGCTCAAGTCTCTCCCTCCCTGGCCAACCCCCAGTGACCCAAGTCCATTTCCGAACCCAGGTCGCCAGCATGGCAGAAGGTGTGGCGTCCAGTGCCTCAGTGCCACTGGGCCAACGATGATAAAGCACTTAACTCCAACAAGATTAAACCTAAGGAAAAAGATAATGGCAGCTGAGGAAGGGAGTAAAGGTGAGGCAGAGGAGCATACCCACATGAGTAACATGGTCAGAGACCCGCAATGTCACAGAGTGGGTTTATACAGGTATATTGTAAATTCTCAGAAAAAAAACAAAAGGTGGTACACCATTGTCCCACTTACAGAGTAGTGCCTTCTCTTTCACTGGTCGAGGGTCCTCAAGACTCACCAGGTCCGCCTGGATCTCACAAAAGACAGCTTTTACCCCTTTAGCTTCAAGTACCCCAGCAGGGTAAAAACATGTAAATATGAGAGAATCATTTGAGATGTTTTTCAGAAATGAGCAGAGTCATCAAGTGGCACAAAAGTTAACCAAGACAACTGCAGCAATGAGAGCTCTGGATCTGCATCCCTTCTCATGTGCAGAGGCTGCTGGTTTTCAGCATCTGATGTGCACTGTAGTGCCTTCCTACCAGGTGCCATCTCGATTCCTTCTTTTTCCCAAAAAACAATTCCAAATATATACAAATGTTTGCCACCCAGTCCACAAAAAAATGTTCACTGTAACCTTACCAAAAATGTGGGCCGTTATCACAACAATTAAGTCGTTATACTGTGTCAAGTATTTTGAAATACTTTGTTTGAAAAACAAAATTGGGTGAAAAGTATCCCAAGTGTACTAAGTAATAGATTGTCACCTACTCATAATCTCAAAACTTTACATAAGATGTCCACTAGATTGTTTTGTGGAACCTGAATCAAAACGTGGGTAGCAGGGCATTCTTTGCCATATCATGGATCAAAATTACTGAATAAACTGGCAGACATCGGATTGGATTTTAGTTTAAGGATACACATTTTTAAGAGAAGCCTAAAGGAACATCCACAGGCTTTATCGACCTGTAACTGTTTGGAGACCACTTGACTGGTGAATGTATGCCTGTAATATATATGTAAATATATTTTCAAGATATTTTAATATCTGATTTTACTTTTCTGTAGCGCTCCACACTGTCAACGGGTAGTCAGTACATATGGATAATGTGCAACCCTACTAGGGGAAATGGCACAGCCCGAGGATGCAACCAGCATAGAATCCTCGGCACGTGAAGATTCCAGACAGCAGCAACTTTCCAGTCTTTGCTGTGCCACTGAAGGGGAAGCAGCATAGACGATTCTCTGAAGAAAAAAATGTGTTTAGGTGTTTACTCTTCAGGGCTGCGATTGTGCTGAGCAGGATAGGGCTACCTGGTGACAGGAAGCACCCCTAAATTTAAAATCATGCCTGTTAAGCTGCAGTTTTCAAATGAGCTAATCTGCCTTTTTCCCCATTTCCACTGCCTGTCTTTGCTTGGATTGGGGCCACATCTGCCACACTATTCTAAGGGTGTTTATATTTTTAGGTCTCCGATTTCCTCATTTCATGGTGCCTCAGGTGAGTACACTGTTCTTTGGGGGTGATTGTTAGGGTCCTTACCCTGTTTCTCCCACCATATATTTTTGGCATTGGTCCCCCCTTCCCTTCCATGGGACTGTTATAGGGTGGCTGTGTTTTTAGTTTGGCAGTAGGTGCCCTGAGTGCTTTACACTGTCTGGTGAGGAATTATTTTTCTCTGTCTTGGGGACTGTCTTTGTATTGGCTGAGCAGATATATTAAGAAAAAAGTGTGTATATATATATATATATATATATATAGACAAGGGAACAGAGATTTTGTGAAGCCTCTATCAAGCTGTTTTCTGGGGTGTCAGTCTACAGAGTGTTATCTTTGGTTTTAACAGCTCTCCTGAGCTGCATGTATTCCCGCCATCTTCAGAGCCCTGTCCGTTGAACTTGCACTCTATTTTTCCCTGTCAATGGCTTTCCCATGCTCCAGTGCTTCAGTTTTGCACCTCAGGACTTAAGCGCGCGTCCTCTGATGTGATGATATCATGTGCACATTCTCACGAGCGCATGCGCTTCAGCACTTTTTTCAAATACTAGACGCGGCGGCTGTGTTTTTATCAGCTTGGATTTTGCTTGTGGGTCGCAATCATTACTACTACTACAGCCCTTTGGTTCTGTAGGCTGGTAGAAACACTTCTGTTTGTGAGATCCATCTATTCTAATTGTGTTTTTCCCTGCAGTGTGATCAAAGAGCGTTCCTGTAATATATATATATATATATATATATATTTTTTTTTTGCTGTCATTTTTTATATCCTTGGTCACCTATTCTGCTCCCATATCCAGGCATCTTAATGGAGATCCAGCCACTGTCTGCCTCTACCACAACATCACTCCACAACTTGTAACCCCTGCGGTTTACACCCCACAGCAGGGTGGCAGGGCGACTCCAACTCCCTACCCGAACTGATCTAGTTTTAGGTGCAGAGCTAGCCTGGTGAATGCATGGATGGCCATCAAGCCGCTTGAAAGGTGCCATCAGTTTTTCCACTTTTCTGTTCCCCTGGCGTCTGGGCATGCAATTATGCCGGTGGAGGGAAGTGCGTGTGCGTCTGCCCGCTCTCTCTCTCTCTCTCCAGGCATCTGCCCAAACTCCTCCTCAAGCTGCTACCCGGTGCCCTGTTCCTTAGCCTCCACCGGGGGGTGACCGTGCACCAAGTAGTGATGACCCCCTTCCCCAGAGAAGGAGAATAGTCCATCAGATGCTCAATCCTTCTCAACCCCTGCCAACCCCTGGCGACCCATTCTCGTTCCCGAACACAGGTCGCCGACGTAGCATGAGGTAAGGCATCTAGTGCCTCAGCCCTCAGCGCAACCGGGCTGACGTATAATATATCTAAAAAAAAAAAAGAACACCAGACAGTTTCTTGGCATTTTCTGGCTATAACCTCTTTTTTTTTTGGTCTTGTGACATTAGCACCATGGCTTATCGGAGACCTCTAGTGTTTAAACGATGTAAGATCTGCAAAAGGGTAATGCAGCCCTATTTGCTGGGTTCCTACAGTCCCCATTGTGTTACTCAAGCTATTATCACAGTCCCCCAGTTGGAATGCCGAGCTGCGGGGGGTGCACCTGGTGTACCAGCTGGCAGTGGTAAAGCAGAATTGCGTAAATCTTTTTGTTGCTCTTAGGTGAGCTTTTGAGCCCTAATGTTCTGCAGGACATCCCTGTTGACACACCAGATCCCAAGCCAGGCCCTTCGGAACAAGGGGGCCCACACAGGCATGTCCAGGTGTGTCAGAGCAGGCCAAGTCTGCTAATCTTGATATGCGGGCAGACCCCAACCATGACCATCCAGAGGGTCAGGAGGAGGATACCGAGGATCTTGGGGAAAATCCTGATCCAAAAAAGTTATTTGATGGTAAGGACAAGCCCTCTGATGAGGAGGAGGAGGAAGGGGAGTGGACGGAGCCAAAGAGAAAGATTCCAATCCCTCCCTTGTTTGATACCAAATCTCTGTCCTATCTGATAACTGAGGCATGTAGGACATTGCAGCTGAAGAAGGTACAATCCATAGAGGTCTGAGATGTGAATCCTATCTTGTCTGCATCCTCCTCTGCTCTGAAGTGTTTCCAAACTTTATTCATTGTGACCAGGTTATGGAACAAGAATAGGCAGATGTGAACCAGACAAAATATCTGCCAAAACCCATGGTATAGTATTTCAGTTTTATGGAAAAAATACTGGCAAGTAGGACACGCTCCCCTCCATCTGATAAGGCTCTACATAACTCCGTAAGGCACACAACTATCCCAATTGAGGGATCTCTGGCCTTAGCAGATACGCATAATAATCAAGTGTATGCTTTGTGCAGAAGAGCCTTCACCTCCAATGGAGCAAACCTCTGCACCTCCTATGCATCCCTTATTGTAGCCAGAACGTTAAACTTGTGGGTTATGCTGCTGGGTAGCTTCATTCCCCCAGATTCTGAGGGGGTGAGCATTTTGCAGCTGGCTGGTATCAGTGACCTCAACCTTGCTAGGGGATGTCACGTTTGAGAACCTACGAGTGTTAGCTCACTCCGCTTATCACATTGTGTCCATCGGCATTGGGTCATGGACCAGGCATCTAAGGCCAAACTGCTTAATTTAGCCTTTGAGGGAGGTTTGTTGTTTGGATTAGGCCTGGATGACATTTTAAAAGATATCCAGGATAAACAAGCATTTGTCAATGCCAAATGTTTGCTTGCTGGTATTTGCATTGGAAATGCAGGAGTTAGAGAGATGCAGAATAGGCATGGCAGTGAAGTATTGAACTTCACGCCAACCCCACCTTCACCCTGCAGAGACAGACAGGCATTGGAGTATGCGTTTGGGTCGTCGCCCATGATGTTCATGCCATTTCACTTCACCCTATCCTGTAGACACTAACATGCGTTGAGGTGTGCCTTGGGGTGCTCAGCTTTATAGTCACCCCATTCCATAAGGACATACACTGAAATAGATGCAGTATAGGAGAATGGGGTGAACTCTGGGGCCAAAGAGTCCAAGGCACACCTCGACGCCTGTCACTGGCTGCAGGGTGGTGGGGTGGGGGTGGAATGGCATGAGCATTACAGTCGGCAATCCAAAGACACACCCATGACGCCTGTCAGTCTGTACAGGGTGGGATGTTATGGTTAGAAACCCTAATGCACCGGGCATTTGTTGGTATTTGCACTACAAATTTTCAACATGGCCTTTTTGTGACCCCCACCTCATGAAAGCATTTGGGACCTCTTCTCATGAACAGTGGCACTGTGATTTTGTTAATATGTCCCAAACTTTGAGTTCCCACAGTGACCGTGCCATTCTGCGCCAGATGTACGAAAACACAGATTGGGCAGGATGTGAAGAATGACAGCTGTACCATTCATAGGGAGGTGTGAAGAGATGGCAGGGTTGAAAATCTGTAGTGAAAATATTAAAAATACTCGAGCTTCCGGGCTTACGTGGAAACTGTGCAATGCATGCACATAACACAGTCATTTAGTGGAATTTTTTCACCAGATTTTCAACACAGGCATTTTGTGACCTCTGCTCATGAACAGTGTCACAATGATTTTCCTAATCTGTCTCGAACATTGATTTCCCACAGCAACTGCGCTAGTCTGCGCCAGATGTAAATGCATATTTCGGGCAGGATATGAAAAATGACAACTGTACTGTTCATAAGGAGGTGTGAAAAAATGGCAATGTTGAAAATCTGGAGTGAAAATATTACAAATGTGCATGGAAACTGCACAACGTATGCTTGTAACACAGTAATTTCATGGACTTTTGTCACTAAATTTTCAACACAGGCATTTTAGCACCTCTGCTAATGAACAGTGTCACTGTGATTTTTTTTAATCTGTCCCGAACACTGACTTCCCACAGCGACCACGTTATTCTGAGCTGGAAGCGCGAAAACACATTTTGGTTAGGAAGTGAAAAATGACAGCTGTACTGTTCATAAGGAGGTGTGGAAAAATGCCAATGCTGAAAATCTGAAGTGAAAATATTACAAATTCCCAAAGTTATGAGCATGCGTGGAAACTACACAACGCATGCTCATAACACAGTCATTTTATGGACTTTCGTCACCAAATTTTCAACATAGGCATTTTAGGACCTCTGGTCATTGGTCATGAATAGTGTCACTGTGATTTTCTTAATGTGTCCCAAACACTGATTTCCCACAGTGACTGCACTATTCTGCACCGGAAGTGCGAAAACACATTTTGGTCAGGATGTGAAAAATGACAGCTGTACTTTTCATAAGGAGGTGTGGAAAAATGCCAATGTTGAAAATTTGGAGTGAAAATATTAAAAATTTGCGAAGTTATGAGCATACGTGGAAACTGTGCAACGTATGCTCGTAAAACAGTCATTTTTTGGATTTTTTTTCACCAAATTTGCAACATAGGCTTTTTGGGAGCCCACCTCATGAAGACTGGCACTATCATTCCATTAATTGTTCCCAAAAGGTGATTCTGTGCAGTGACCACGAAATCACCTTTCGGGACTGAATAACACCATGACAGTGGCTGAATTCATGAGGAGGGGTCCCAATAACCCCATATTGAAGATCTGGTGCCAAAATTCCCCCAAATGCCTGAGATATGCACCAAAGTTGAAAAAACCCTATTTATGCCACTATACAGCTTACTGGCATTTCTTCAGTTTGCAGTCGGCTTTGAAGAGTGCAGACGTGTTCCTGGTCCACCAAGATTGTCACCCAGGCCCGGAGGTAAGTATGGGGTGAGGGGGTGGGGAGGTAGGGTGCACAGTGGTGGGTGTGGGTTGGGGAGGGGATGGCTACCAGCATAGGATCAGCTCTTTCTTTTTAGGGAGAAAAAAAAAGATGTTACTGAAGTTTTTTTTTTCAGGCTTGCTTTCAGCACACTGCATTGGGCTCCTAGTGTGCCACCTGCCTTTTTTGGGGTGGGGGGACTTAAGCAGAGGGGATTGGGTCCTCTGTTGGCAAAGAACAACTGTTTGGAGGGCGGGGCATGATGCTGAGGGGGATTGGGCACCCCCTCAGCAAACAACAAATGGGGAAGGGGGTTACCTTATGCCGACCGGGAGTGGGCTCCCCTGTCTGCAAATGAACTGGGTCAGGGGAATGCCGATAGGGGGATTGGCCACCCCCGTTGACTTTCATGGGGCTGTGAGGCTGTTTACAAAAAATTTTACACTAGGCAAGGTACCGCCCTGCAGTGATGGGTTGCTCCCTCATTGCAGTGGAATGGCTGACGCTGCAATGACGAGGCGGCCCCTCATTGCAGTGGCAAAATCGTTTCAACTTGGTGGCACTTTTGGAAACCAATGTCATCAGCACAGTGTGCCTGCATTGGTCCACCAGTGCCAAGCTCCCAAATGCAGTGCTGCCGTTGGCTGCCAGAGTGCCGCACCTCCACAACCCACTTCTCTCCTAAGCTGCCGCATAATGTTTCTTGTGCATGCGCGCAGACAAACATAAAAAGGACATCTTCCGGTATCAAAACAACAGCAAAAGGCCAACTCAATCTTGAAAGGCCAGGGAGGCGACCAACAGAGGCAGTATCAAGGGGGTTTTCATCCCTTTCGGAACTTCAGAAGCCAGAGGAGTAAAGGATCCTACTCTAGGTTCAAGTGCAATAGTGGCAGAGGTGTCTTTGCCCGAAAATATAATGGAGGTTCGAGGCAAAGAGGTGGCACATCACAAAGATGGTACGCAGAGCCATCTCTGCTCGCCTTTCCTTGGTGGAAGACTGCAGAATTTTTACACAAGATGGGCCCTGATAACATCAGATGCTTGGGTCTTGGAGATTCTGGCTTTAGGCTATGCAATAGCATTTATGAATTTTCCCTCAAAGGGACAATTTCTACAGTCCCCCATGCCACAGGACCCAGTCAAGAGATAAGCAGTGTCTCAAATGTTAGATCATCTCAAACAGATTGGGGTGATTGTTCTGGTGCCACCTGATTAACAGGGTCAGGAATTCTACTCAATTTATTTTGTGGTTCCCAAGAAGTTGGGGCGGGGGAGGGGGCTTCAAATTGATTCTGGACATGAAACACCTAAACAAGTTTATTTGCCACATGACTTTCAAGATGGAATCCTTATGGTCAATCACCTGGGCTGCCCAACCTGAGGATTATTTAGCATTCATAGATCTGACAGATGCACATCTCCATATTCCCATTTGGCAGTCTCATCAGAAGTTCCTCAGGTTCTTGGTCCTGGGTTAACACTTCCAGTACAGGGCACTTCCCTTTGGGCTGGAAATAGCCCCCAGGGTGTTCTTTAAGGTACTCATAGTTTTGATAGCACAACTTTGGCAGGAGCGACATCATGTCTACCCTTACCTGGATGACTTGCTCATTTGAGCAACTTCCGTCACTCTGGCAAGGGAATCAATCAGTGTTCAGGACCCTGGAAGTTTTGGAGTTCCGCGGTTGGGTGGTCAGTTGGGAGAAAAGGTCTCTCAGCTCATCTCAGTCCCTGGAACACCTGTGAGTGATGTACAGGATGAACGAGGGGAAGGTCTTCCTCTTGGCTGCCAGGAAGGAGACCTTGATACAAGAGGTTCAGTGGCTCAGGAGCCAGTTGTCGGCTTCAGCTCACAGCCTAATGCAGAGTCTGGGTCTCATGATGGCAACAATAGAACTAATCCCATGGACTCACTTACACATGCGTCCCTTTCAGACTGAGTTGCTAGTAGCCTGCACCCGAACTTGGAGGATTATCAGGCCAGGATTCTGATTTCTCCACTACTTCTGTGCAGAAGGTTCGGTCGTCCACAGATCGAACTGTTCGCCTCCAGCCAGAATGCTCACATGCAGTGGTTCTTCAGCCGATACCTGTGTCCACAGGTGGAGGCAGTGGACACTCTGTCACAGACATAGAATTTCTGCAGAGCACATGCATTTCCTCCTCTGCCACTTCTCCCCAGCTCATACACAAAATAAGACACTCAAAAAAAGTTTTTATTTGCTAGCTCCAGAATGGCCCAGAAAGCCGTGGTTCTCCAGCCTGGTGAATCTATCTCAACATGCACCATTTTGTCTCCCAATTCAGGGGAACCTTCTCTCCCAAGGACCATTCTGTATCCAAACCCAGAGGTGATGCAGCTTGCAGTCTGGCTGCTGAGAAGAGGAGACTCCTGAAACAGGGATTTTCGGGAAAGGTAGTGGATACCCTGATGGCTGCCAGAAAGAATTCCACCTCTGCATCTTATGCTTGTGTATGGACCACCTTTTAGGCCTGGGCCAGAGAAAGAAATATCCAACCTTCCAAAGCAACAGTCCCACAGGTTTTGGATTTTTTTGCAGGCAGGAGTAGACAAAGGTTTGACCATGAGCACCTTGAGAGGTCAAGTGCCAGCACTTGGAGCCTCGTTGGGCTCATACTTACAGTAGGGACTATCTGGGAGGTTATCTGATTCCTATGAGCTGTCAGCAGAATCTGACCCCTGTTTTGATCCCCTGTTCCTCCATGGGATCTGAACCTGGTGTTGAATACTCTTTGTAAAGAACCCTTTGAACTTGTTTCATCAGTACCAATAGACGTTCTGTCCTACAAGGTGTGTTTTTTAGTTGCTATGAGTTAAGCCAGGAGGATTGGCAAGCTCCATGCCTTGTCCCACAGAGAACCTTATCCTATCATTCATAAGGACAGGGTGGTTCTGAGAGTAGTTCTCTCTTTCATTCTGAAGGTTCCTACTTCGTTTCACATGAATTAGGAAATCTGTCTTCCATACTTCTGTCCATAGCCAACTCACCCAAGTAAAAAAAGTTGCACAAGTTAGATTTGCATGGGGTAGTTAGGACATATCTTAGACAGACTGTAGAGTTCAGGAAATTTGATAGGTTGTTTGTACTTTTCAGAGCAGTCAAAAAAGGACAAAGAGCCTCCAAGGCCACCCTGGCAAGGTGGGTGAGGGCATGCATTGCCAAACCTCATGTTGCTGTAAAGATGAGGGTTCCAGCTCTCATCAAAGCTCATTCCACCAGAGCTATGGACACCCTCTGGGTGGAGATAGGTGAGGCATGTGTCTTAGAATTGTGCAAGGCAGCAACATGATCTACCGTCCACACATTCACCAAGCACTACAGATTGGATGTTTAAAGTTCTACTAATGCAGCCTTTGGTCACAGGGGTTTGCAGGCGGTGGTTAGCAGGTAAATTTATTTTCCCTTTTCTTTTTTTCCATTTACGTAAGGGACAATGTTCTCTCCCACCCGGTTGGATAATGGATACCGCTTATTAGAACCCGTATGTACTGCGTACCCATTGACAATGTGGAGTGCTACAGAAAGAAGAAATTTCTTCATGCTTGCCATAATTTTCTTTTTTGTTAGCTCCAGCATTGTCCGTGGAGCCCTCCCAGAAGCATAGCTCCTGATGGAAAATATTGTCTGGTATGCTGGAACTGGGATGTCCATTATGTTCTGAAAAAATTTCATTTTGATTGTAAGTCTGTTTGGACAGTCTTCTATGATTTGCCTGCTTACGATTATACAAACAAAAAATAGAGGAGAGGAGTTCTGCATCGAAATATTAAAAAGGTTTTGATTTTTCTGAACAACGAGGCTGCCTTCTTGTTATGGGTTAGTGCTTACACTGTTTGCAGTTCCTTTCCAGTGTTACCTTTTTTATTAATTCCTATGACAAGTCTCTTTCTAGTTGGATCACTAGTTTAAAGAAACTCTACCACAAGAAAGAAGCTGAAGACAATCTTTTCCATCCTCCCACTCTCCAGAAAATGTAGGTAATCAATTACTGTATCTTCTTTTTAGGAAAAAGTATGAATATGCAAACAATCTATATGTACTGGTTCATTGCAAGATGAGCAGTATTATCTATATGAGTGTACTCTTATGTAATCAGGGGCACTGTGCGGACAAAAGTGACTGGAGAGTTACTGCTGTCCCGAATGTTCATGTGCCCAGGATTCTGTGCTAGTTGTAGCCCTGGGCTGTGCCATTTCCCCTGGTAGGGGTGCACATTACACATATGTACTGACTACCCATTCACAATGTTGGAGCTAACAGAAAGGAAATTATGATAAGTATGAAGAAATTTCTTCTTTATCTGATGCATGTTGTATGATGTGATGTTTTCCTGCTAGTGCTTTAACCCTTTTAACCCAGGTGCTGATGAAAATGGGTCATCTGATCCAGTTCACCTTCCTGGTCCACTCTCTCCTCTCCCCTCCCCCCATTCTCTCCTCCCCCTCCCCCATCACCTCTCCCTCCCTCCCTCTGCCATTCTTGCTTCTTTAGCTACCTTGTTCCCTGGGCTTCTCCCAATCCTTCGCTAGACTTTTCTTCCCCTACCACCCCCTTTTCTGCCTGCCCCCTCTCTCCCTCCACCCACTCCTTCTATGCCTTGGTTGACTATCCCCTCCTCCTGTAGGCTGTTATCCCCACTGTTTGAAGTATCATCACTGGGATAAGTGACACTGGCATTCTTTGTGCAATGCCTACCTAATGTGGTTTTCCCCTTTGTCTATGTTGTTAATTCCTTGTCTACTATTGCCTAATTGACAAATGATGCTGGCATACCTTGTCCAATGCCTGTCTAATTGTGGTATGTCCTTATGCCTACATTGTTAACTTCATGTCTGATATTGTATCATTTTTTCCTAGTTTATTTGTATTATTTCTCTTGGTTATTTGTCCTATTTTTTGTACCACTTACCTGACTTTAATACCCTTAAATTGCCTGCCTGGTGACATTTGTAATGTAACTACTTCAGTACTTGTAACTGTTTCCTGACTGTGTTATCTTATGACGTGGAACCTATGTAAAGAGCTTCTGCTCAAAGGTAATTAATCCAAGATTTCAATAAATAAATAAAAGTAAATAAAAAACCTACCATGAATTACATGCAGTTAACCATGCTTTAATACAGGCTTTTCTCCCCAAAAGTACATACTACAACTGATACGTGGACAGGTAACCAAGCTGTTGACTACATGGCAGTGACTGCCCAGTGGGTTTCTTTTGCACGTTCCTCTGCTTCAGTCTCTAGCCCTACAACTAGCAGCAGCATTCAGCAGCCTTTCAAAAACAGGCTGCCCTGTGTATAACTGCATTTGAGAAAGATCACTCAGGCTCAAACATATGAGATGAAATAAACAGGTTATTTCAGGAATGGCTGTCTCCTCGAGGTCTTTCAGCTGCGTTATGGCTTCTGAGAATAGCAGTAACATTTTAAGGGCAATGCAGCTTGATGCATTCATACATGTCCCTTGTTTTTTTCATATGCTGAACTTGGTAGTGCATAGTGTTCTTAAGGAAGACCGAAATATATAGAATATGCCTGCTGTTTCCCACAGGAGTCAGGGTCCATTTTAAACACTCTGCAAACTGTTTGCAGGATCTTGTAAGCCCAGCAAAGGGAGAACAGTCTCCCACATGATCAGCTAACACAAGATGTCATTACTTGGTGGAACTCTACTGTCTACATTTTACAGAGATTTCTTGAATAAGGTAAACTAGTAAACCAGTGCACAATGGAGCAAGCAGAACAGACAGGGAAGGGGAATGACACACTAAATTCTGCACGGTGGTCACTAATGACAGTCTTCTGCCAGTTATTACATTAATTCGAGGAAGTCACATGAGAAGTGAGCTCAGAGAGTGCCACTCTCAGTTATATTGGAAGTCACATAAGAAGTGAGCTCAGAGAGTGCTATTCTCAGTTACATTCACCCCATTATACGTGTTCTGAGGAAGAAATTAGAAATACAGAAACTGAGTTTTCAACAGGAACTTGAGGGAGGGGTGCTCATCTTTGGCTGCTTCTGCATCAGCCAGTAACCTTGTAGATTGCTTATCTCTAACACTGGAAATGGTTCCTAGAAATGTGAAGATGCAAGTCAGAGCATGATAGCCTAACCACAATACTGGAGCCCCAGTTTAAACAGGACCCTTGCATCTTATTCCTCCACATGGTACTGACCTTAACAAATACAGAGGCATTCTAATTTTGAAAGTTGCAGTTGAAGTGTAAAGTGGGACTAATGAGGATGAGGGACTTTCCATTTCTCCTCTCCAAAACAAAGCGGACAGCATGACACCCTCTTGCACCACAGTAAGAAGTGCATCTGAAGCTGATGAAACTCAACAATATTATTTGCTTGTGCCTTATGATGCAGAACAAGAAAATAACATGTGGGCAGGCCTCCATCTTATCACAAAAAATGAGCCCATGCCAGGACAGAATTCTGACATCTCAGTCTTCCACAACACTAGTAGAAGACTACTTTAGAGTTCCCAGTACAGCTACACATCAGGGATAATCCTTTCAGATACTGGCACGGGAAGAGAAGACTTGGGACAGCTTTAACTCAAGTTGGCAGCCTATACCTAAACTGTCCACAACTAGAGTGTCTTTTATATTAGCACTGCTGTCAGTATTGTTACTTACTGAACAGCCAGTCTGTCACCAGACAATGCTGAGAAACTGACATTTATTGAAGTCGGTCTGGGATTTGTTTGCTGGCCACTCAGTCTCATTATAAATACCAAGTCATGGTTCCTCTCACATTGTTAAAGAGCACCTTCCCTGCTCTGTCACAAATTGCCCCCCAAAAGTCATGAAGGATTCTTACCTGCCCAGGAGTTCGAGGATGCAAAAAAAATATTTTTATACGATAGGATTTTGGGGAGGGAAGGGGTTGTATTTTTCTCTGTGGAGCTGAGCCGTTGATCCCTTCCACTTCCTGATGTGGAGATAGCCATGTTTCCTCGAATATTCTTACATCACAACATGCTAGCATGGAGGTGTGCTCCATAGGCAATATGGAGTGTGCACCCATGCTAGGATGTTATGACATGTAAGAATATGGGAGGGTGTGGGATATGTCTCCAAATTGGGAAGTGGAAGTGATCAGCAGTGTGACTCTGTGGAGCCAAAATACGATCCCTTTCCTCCTGAAAACCCTGCTATATAAAAATATTTTTTTCACATCCTTGAACTCCTGGGCATGCAAGGGTCCTTTGTGGCCATGCACATTAATACCACAAAGGTCCTTTTTAATGACAGTGACATTGATTTAATAGTAATGCCATAGTCAAATGGATTGCATTTTTGTTCTTAAGAATTCTCTCCATGTTATGTGACACTTACTTACTTTCTTTCTTTCTTTCTTGATTTGGAAAAGGCCTTTGAGCACAAGCTCTTTTACAAAGGTTCCACGTCACACAGTAGATTACAAAACAAAGTACAATAGGAGAAAGCAAAGGTACATCACAATGAACGATGCAGCTTGGATTCAGAACTTACAGAATAACTCAAAACATAGGTACAAGTTAAAATAACAAGAAAAATACTTTATGGGGGGAGAATAAGCAGCCACAAAGTGCCTTGTCAGTAGTTCAGAGGGATGGGGATAGCTGGCAGTGGGGTGAAGAAAGGAGTTATGAGAGAAGTAGGTGCTGCGTGGAGGTGAAGGTGGGGAGAAGAAGGGTGATAAGGTATAGGGAGAAATAGGGGTGAGGGAGGCTGAGTGGAGAAGATATGCTAGAGTAAATGGTGGGGTGTGAGGGGGCAGGCGGCAGCTTGCATTAGTAGTGACTGTTAGAGAAACTCACAGGACTGGGAGTTGGGGAGGGGGAAGGTGGGGTGGTGGGTGCTGAAGGAGCATGACGCAAACTGATTGCTAAGGCAAGTCATGAGAAGGAACTGGAGGGGGGGTACCTGAGCTGCCTAGTGCTTGCTGGGGGGCAGAGAGAGTGGGTGTGGCTGGACTTAGGGGCAGGTGCACTTAGAGAGTGTTATTAGGTGCTGCTTGAGGTCAGTTTTGAATTGGACCAGACAATTGGTGGCCAAGAGGTGCCCAGGGAGTTCATTCATCTACAGGGGGACTCGGTAGGCAAATGCATATTGCCCAAGCAAGGTGCAATAGAAGGGGATAGCCAAGGCCCCTCTAGTCCTCCCCCTGGTGACCTGTAATGAGTTGGCCACCTTGATCAAATTGCCTACACAAGGTGGTGTTTTACCCAATAGAGCCTACTTCCCTAGGATGCAAGTCTGGAATCTGACCATGTTTCTTAATGACAGCCAGTTTGCGCGTTGGTGCAGAGTACAGGTGTGAGTGCCATGGTCAGCATCCAGAGTGAGTCTGCAGGCTTTGTTGAGTGCAGTCTGAACCCTCTTGGTGATGTATCCATTGGCACCCCACAGACCACTAGTCCATAGTCAATAGTAGATAAGATGGAGCTGTGGACTGAGAGGTGGAGGGCCCTTGGGGAGGGGTATTGCCTGGGCCTGTACAGGACACCAATCTTGGTATTGACTGTCCTGACCAATGAGTCAATATGGTCTGCAGACATGAGGGTATCATCTATTATGATCCACAGATGCTTGAACAAGTGGACTTGTTCCAGCGGCTCACTGCATGAGTTGGAGATGATGAGTGGGTGGTCCTTATTTTTGTTGCGGGAGCTGGATATAAGCATGACCTTGGTCTTCTTGTAGTTTTGTAGCAACTTAAGACTACAGAAGCAGTCCTCAAGTTTGGAGAAGGAGTTCTGCAGCTCAGATTGTAGGGCAGCCTGACATGTGCTGCTGCTCAGCTTCTTGTACACGATAATGGTCACTGACACGATTGAAAAAGTGGTCCCATTAATGTACAGTATCTTATCATTACCTATGTATGACATATTGGTGTCAGTAAACTTCAAGTTAAAAAAAAAACACTCCAGAGTCCAGATTTCTAAAGGGCATGACATGGCCCAGGGACTAAGTCCCTGTGTGAAACTCTCTGGTGCCGGGAAAAATCCTCTCACTTGTGAAAATGCTATTTTTAGCATTTTATGTGCATGGATGGCATTTTCCTTTTTGTCCACAGCTGTGCAAAAGTGCTACACTTGATAATACCAGGCATAGCATTTTTTCCACAGTTGTGCAACAAAATATGCACAAGCTGCCGTAAATTGTGGAAAATTGTGAAAATTGAGCTCATGGGGGGAAAACTTGTGATTGTGCAAGGAAACCCTCCTTTGCATAACTTGTTTTTGCATGTGTGCAATTTTCCACTTTTGAAAATCTGACCCTAGGTGCCTGGCATGGTGCAGCATAGAAAGTATTTAAAGTATTTTTTTTTTTATTTTGTAAAGAAAATATTTGGTATATGATGCATTTGCTGTTCTTCTTAGCTCTTTTTTCAGACTTAAGATAAGCAAAATTAACAAAAAATAATAATAAAAAAAAATAGCTTTATGGGAAATGCCATTTTTCAAAGGGGAACCCCTGCGGGCATAATAGCATGAAATGCTGGCAAAGGGTGATCAGTAAAAACTAGCCACATTGAGCTGCAGGCTTTATTTACTAAGTATGGGTGGCTGAGTTACAAATATTTCCATTCGTCATACAAGTTATTGCCTGTCATGTTCAAAAATCACTAGGTACATTTTCAGTTTAAGTAGCAACTATACTAGGAAGAGCAGGCACTATATCTGTCAACAGAATGTAAGGAACTGACTTGTTGCTGTGGTGCAGTGCATAAATGTCAAACTCTGAACTATTAATGCTCTGACCTTGACGCTTTCACTTGTTTTTGAACTTGACCTGGATACTTTCACCTGTGTTTCGTAACTGGACTTTGCTAATTGTAGCTTAAAGTGACACTGTCAATTGTTTTCACTTCGAATTGCACTATTTGAACTCTGTACTAATTGTATTTATGCCTTTGTATTATCTTAATTGTATTGTATGCATGGCTATTTGCTCCCCCATGTTCTCTTACCCCAGGACGCACCTGGAATCGAGCAGTACTCTGCTCCATGTGCCTTCCTGATAAAACTTTTAAATAAATAAACCCCCTTAGGCCTCAGCCTGTCTCTGGTTTACAAAATGCATGTTATGATTGGTCACATTCTGTAGACATTGCTGACATAGTTGGTAGTTTGATTCAGGTTCTTTTTTTCATCGTAAAAGTGAAAAAAAAAACTGCCCAAGATACTGGTGTTACCACACAGAAATGTGTTTGTTTACAGAACTTGATCGACTCCAGTTGCATTGTTCCTGGATATGGGAACATCCCCAACACACTCTAGCAACTCATGATGCAATTCCGGGGAGACAATTGCATCACAGGTGACAGCACTCTTTAAGGGTGTTCCTAATGTTCAGGAAGTATGCAGCAAGACTAGATCAAGGATTTAAACAAAACATGGCTGGGTGTAATTACATCACTAGCATGCATTTCAGGTCTACTAAGAAAGGAAGCCTATAAACCAACCAGCAATGTCGCTGAATGTTACAGAAGGCAAGCAGTCATAAAATGTGGGTTTTCAGCTACAAATAATATGGTGCAAAAGGAATTGACAGTGTCCCTTTAAATAGGTGAAAGATGCAGTTATCAGAGCTCACCATGTTACTTTGCTTTTTTTAGGCCCAAACCAATATTTCACTGAAGCTGACCCAAATCGTAATCCAAATCCCAATAAAAATTGGGGGATTAGCAAAATCAAATACACCTCTGCATTTGTTCACCCCTGCATTTTATATTGCCTTATATCACATTTGCTAAATTGTGTGGGAAGTTTTTTGAGCATTCCCCCACCCCCACCCTGAGCTGTCTTTAGCAGCATCACCCTATCTCTTTCCTCTCCTGGCCTGGACAGTGCTTGTAGGACAAACTTGTTCTCTCTCAGCATAATCTCTCCTTTTTCGTGGGAAACCACATAGTATCTACCACCAGGCATTCAGCTTGCCCTCCCCAGCATCAGTCAGTACCTCTGCTTACTTTAACCACATTAAATATAGTAACCCCTCGGTCCATCTGATCCCCATCAAATTTCCCATCAGTCACACAGATAAACACCTCTGTTGTGGCATCCAGAGTATCCTTAACGTTACTTATTCTAAAAGTCTAATGCAGGGTAGAAAGCCTCATTATCCTGGTCTTGCAAATAGGCCCAAGTGCTGGGGCCCATTTCAGCAGTGATTTGCATGATTGCACAAAGCGCTGATGGGATGAGATGCTGACATTTAGGCTTTGCAGAGGAAGCAGGAGGATAGGAATCTTCACCCTACATTGGACATTTTAAGCCATTTTAAAGGTAATCTAGGTGCTACAAGAAAGGTATTTGTAATAGGTGCCAGGTGGGGATCAGATGGGTGGGTGGGGGTGCTATATTTAATGTGGATGGGATGCACTGTCAGGAGGGGACTCTGGAGGTGAGTGGGTGGGACAGTCTCAAGCAGTCAGTCAATGGGTCAGGGTGGTGGGAGTTCTGGGGAAGTAATACGGTAGAAAAGTTAAAGAAACTCATTCCTTGTGAAGAAAAATGTAATATTGTAATTGCTAAATATTATATTTTTTACAAGTAATCATTTACTATTTCTAGTTAATGAAACTGTAATCAGATTACAGTAATGCCCAGGTGATAAGGCTGCTTGACCCTGGTGGGTGGCACTGTGGATGCAGTAACATAACATGTATTCAAAACCAGGCTGACTCTATGGTAGCAGGCAGCATAGGCTGCCTAGTGTGCTAGTGACCGGGGTTCTCACCCCAAGCTTGAGATGGTAGAAGTGGAAGCCTTAATGGCCGTCTGGTGGAGGAGGCGTGGTACTACTGCAGGAGGTATGGATAACCGTGTGCCACCTGTTATCTCTTGGGTGCATTTTGGGCACGCATGCTTTTGCAAGGGAGATTGGTGGGATGTAATGGGGGAAATCCCTCCACTGTCCATAGCATTATGTGACCACCAAATCACAACCCACATCTTCTGGGTGTGCTGAACTGGTGGCTCTCCCCCAACATTATGTGGCTGTGATCCATGTCCTCCCCTACTATGTCCTTGACTGACAGAAAGATGGGCATACTACAGGGGTTAAGCCAAGGCGGTGCTGCACTAAGGTCTATGAACTCAACAGGAAGTGAGGGATCTTACTAGAGGTGACGTGGGGTGTGAGACTGGTGCATCAGCAGCAGCTGAGCTAAACTGCATGTGGGGAGGCAGAAAGAAAAAAAAATGTATTTAAAGTCATGTATGCAGTGAAGGAGTAAACACATTTTTACTATAGAACTGACAAGCCTTTTACTGGAAAGAGGTTGCTAATTTGATTATAGTAATTTATTCTTTGTGTGCTGTTGAGAAGGGCACAATTATATTTTGCATTATTATGCCAACTACGATTCGTAAAACATAGTTACATACTGTATCAGTATCTTAACATCATTAATATAAGATACAGACAGCCCAAGAACTCCACACAATAAATATATGTAAGCAGGAGTTTTTACCACCACTGGTGTGGGTAAATGACCACTGTGCACATATGACCATTCTCTTTTTCCTGGCATCCTGCCTGTTGATTGACTGACACATGAATGATCATACCATAAGATGGATGCTTGTAGTGCAGAAGGTGACGGGAGTCATTGTGCTGACAGAGGGGGAAATACCTACAGGCAGGGCAGGTTTTGACTTGGTATTTGGGCACTGTGGCTAGGGCCTGGGTGAGTCAGGCAGAGAAAGTCAGCTCTCTAGCCCTTTAGGAACCCATCCTCTTTTGGCTAATGTAAGAGGCTGTGAGTGGGTCAGGGAGAGAAACTGAGTTGGATTTGCCACCCCCCATGTCAGTGCATGTTATGCTGCCAGTAAAGGTGCTATGAGAAGCTGTGAAAGCCACTGAAACCGCCTGATAGGCAGTCCTGTTTCTGCACTTCCAAAAAAATAGGGACCTGGTATTTTGTAAGAGGGCTGTTGACAAGACTCAGGCATGGAACAGCAATAAGGACAGATGGAGCCCAGTTGTGAGGAGTTAGTGGGTGTCCTGGAATGGTGGCACCCTTCCCTGAGGTAAAATATGTGTGGTAAGGTTGGACAAAGTAGGTGTTTTGATACGTTTTATTGGATCAACAAGACATGTTCAAGTTTCAAGGCTACATAGTGTCTTTCCACAGGTAAAGGTGGGGGAGAGACGGTGAGTGGGGCTGAACCCCATGGCCAGAGGTTGTTTTACATTGTGCTAGAAGTTAGAAGCCCTTTGGAAGAAAGGGTGAACCTGTTTGCGACATGCGTCCCTGAGTTTATCAGCCTGCAAAAAGGTAGGAGAAGAGGGGAGAGGTGGAGAGGAACTCCACAGTTAGAGGTCACTTCATATTGCTTCAGAAATCTGAAATCATCATCAAGAAATGGGGAGCCCAGTATCAACCCCGTTCCCCGAGGTAATAGGTTAGTAATAAGGTTAGGGAAACAGTGACTAGTCAGTTGGGCATTTGGGACTTGGTGAGATACAGGAAGTAGCAACAGTCAGGGCAGACTGAGTGTACTCACTTTCAGGTACCAACTCAAAAGTGAGGCAGGTAGTGAGAAGCCGTCCTAGCCAATAAGAGGGAAAAAAAACATCTTACATTGGGGATGGACCCATCTAGAGGTTGAGACCTCATGCTGGTGTATCCAGACCAGAAATCAGAAGGACATTCACATTTCAGGAAGCAGAAGGGCCAGAGAGTTGGCAAACTGTCCTGATGAGTGCAGGTACAGCTTAGGCAGCTGAGTACGTGCAGTTCCACTTTCTGTGCTGGTGTTATGATACTGTACCACATCTCCGATGAGATGCTGTCATGTCCAGTATAAAAGATCCAATAGGGCAGAGATTGTTTGCAGCACCTTTCTCTTTATTATTGTATATTGACCAGGGAAGTAGTAGAGGTCATCTGGTGCGGGACTGTAAAGTCACTTTTGACACCCCTACCAAATAGTCATTTGACATATCTAAGGCTGTAGGCAAAAACTTTAAAAGGTGATTTATGTTTGTCTACTGTTGAAGTACCGTAATTCCCTCCTGTGGAAGTGAAGAATCACTTATGTAATAATAATAAATGACCATTGGTTTCACTATGCATGTTCTAAATTCAATGAATTCCATCTAGTATGTTGGAGTATTAGTCTGCATGTTAGTATTGTAATAATTTACTCAGTGGTGGGTGGGGGATAACTTGGAACACTGGGCAGTAAATTAAGGGACACCCCCACCTGCTTACATGTTCGCAGTGTATTTCACTCGAATGCTTTGTACAGCTTTCTGGGGGTGGGGTGGGGTTGGGTGTTGTATTTCATTGCCAGGCAGTGGTTGCACAATATGCTGATCCTCCTATTAGTTTTTGGTATGAACATATACTTTTGTGCCTGATGGTCTTTCACTGCTTTTAGTTTACGAGAGTCTTGAAATTCACACATTTTAAAAATGGAATGATCTGACATTATGAAAGACCAAGGTTTGTGTATGCATACTTAACCACAGTGGCATAGCTTGGTGGGCAGGTTGTCCCACTAGACCAACCAGCACTTTTTTTGCATGCCTGTCTGTGTCACAATATATTTACTTAAAAAAGGTTGCTGGGAAAGAACAGGGTCAGACATGTCCACATTTTTACAGGAAGGGAGATGAGATGATGAATGGCAGTACCTGGTGTGATGGAAGAATGTCTGGAAAAACTCAGTTACTTGCTCCTCAACTTAACTCCCCCCCCCCCCCGTGGTGGCACTGTAGATGAGTTGGTGATGAGGCTGTCTTTCATTGTTTTCTTCTGTCCCTCCTCTGCTGACGTATCAGCATGCATTATACCCTCCAGTCCTGGCCACTGGGCCTGCCTCTGCTCAATGCATTTGCAAGCTAGAGGGAAGGTGAGCCAAGCGAGGTGAAAGGAAAAGGCATGGAGCCCAGCAATTTGGTCTCCACCTTGTCAGAGCTTGGCCAAGAGCAATTTCTTCATGCATAATATCATCCTTATCCTCTGACTGGCATACTTCTCTCTTATCAGCATCAGACTGACAGTGTAACTCACCACAGCACCAGCTCCAGTTCAGTGAGCTCCTTACACTCAACTGCAGAGCACTAGAACAAAGAGAGACAGAGAAAGAGATAGCGGCACAGTAGTTCAGGGATGCACAGTTAGCAGCTTGCATGTTGAAGGTAAACCATGAGTTACACAGTTGACGCCACAGTAAACTGAGGTGCCAGGGTTCCACCAAATCGTTTCAACAACAAAGTTGTCAGCATCCCCCATGGTGACATGAACTTGCTGACATTGACCAGGTTGACTGGCAAATCCTTCGACAGACCACCACAGCGCCAAGGCTTTCTACATTGTTATGGACTTATGAATTGTCAACTCAAGGGGGTGGGGTGGCGATAACTGGGGAAAGCGGCTTACAGCAGGAGTCGCTGTATTGTACAGTACTCCGACAACCCATTCGACACTGTGGATGTTGAACGGGTTGTGTCACTGTGTGGGTTTCACTGTTATAGCAATGGTACAGAGGCTGGGTTGGGGCGGAGAGCAGTAGCCATTACAGTCTAGGCCCACACAGCCTGACATAGGAGGAAGGCTCAGGTTGGCTATCACATAGAGCTGCAGCCAGCAGCAGCAACCTGTGAGTGCCAGCCAGGTGGGTCACATTCAATAAAGCAAGTAACAGCAGCAACAACCAATAGAACCAAGTCCAGAGGAACTAGATGAGAAATTGAGCAGCTTGATGCTGGTAGACTCAGACAGCAGATAAAGGGGAAGGGAATTGTATAGATCAGCTTCAGTAATGTATTGAGACTGATTGATCCTAAACTACCGATTTGCGTGGTAATGACAGTTTTCAAGAAAGACTGAAGATGGATCCATGCTTTACAGTGCTGGTAACCTGATGCTGCTGAGAGGGAGCAATCCCAGTACAAAACACCACATAGCACAGAATGGCACACTCGGAGGGAGTAAGGTAATTGCAAAACTTGTCATCAAAGGGACTTGAGAGAGCACACGATGCAAAAATAGAAATTTATTAAAGCTTCCAAGTTCCAAATGCAGCAATCCCAGTAGTGACACACACTGTCTAGGTGCTCCTGTGCTTTGCTCTACCCAAGCTTTGTCAGGAGATGGACTCCTACGCTGGGGACACTCCTCTTATACTGCACACACACAGCTGTTGCCAAATTTCATTGATTATTGCGGTTTACAAGAATACAAAGCCAATTTAGCTGGTGCCAGTGGCAGTGGAAGTGTCTTAAACCTATATACCTACAAAAATAACAAGTGCAACAGAAAAGTGTGCAGATATTTGAATACAAACATAAAAAGATGCTGAGATTTAAAACTGTACAAAATAAGTTTAACACGTTTGGAAAAAAAGGTATTTCTAAATTTACATGCAAAATGCTTTGGAGAATGCATGATAATTCTTGATTTGTGAGAACTGATGACTAAGATCCGATAAGGCAGAAAAAACAGTAGCTGTGGTCACTCTGTCAGGAGGACATCAAATAGTTTCCTAGGGGATCAGTGGCAGAACTCTGGAGTGCCCCTTCTAGTTTTCCAGTTACCTGGATAGACAGATACAAGAAAGAATTCAATTTCATAAACTAGAAAATGAAGAGAGAAAGGAAAATGTGGCTGACGTCTGATGATATCATCGCACTAATGACTGCCTAACTTTGTTGCTCCATCCCAAGTTTGACTAAACAACATCCTGTACTGTAAACTGCAGTGCAAAACCTTTAAATACTGCTGAGGGTGGACTTACTGTACTTAGAACATGGGGAGATCTGACAGGTAGAAATCAGCACCTGGCAAGCTGGATGGCAGGGAACTGAAGCAGGATCCCACCAACTCCAAAACATCACAGGCCTCTGGCCTCAAAGCATCACATGATTCTGGATCCATTGCCTTGCTAGAGCCAGAACATCACCCTCCCTCCAAACCTGCAAAGAGAGGGAAAAAGCTTGACACCATCCTAAGTGAACTCTGATATTTTCTGGCAATAATCACTGCTAAACTGGAGTCAATGGGATCAGAAGTGAAAGCACTGAAGAAACAGGTGGACGAGGCTGATGCACAACTCATAGCCACAGACTGCGGGGTTGACTGCCTTGACAGCATGGTCCTTCAGCTGATTGCAATGCTGACAAAAATTCAGGAAAGGCAGCAGGAATCAGAGAGCAGGGCCAGGCCCCAAAATATAAGGTTTTATGGACTGCTGGAAAACATTGAGGGGCAAGACTTAGACACCTTTCTGGCGACTTTCTTTAAAATGGCTTTGCAGCTTGATATCTCTGTTAATCTGGAGCTTGAGCAGGCAAATCATGCACTGGGACTGAAGCCGACCAGACCGGGCACTCAGTAGGCATCATAGCCCTCTTACATGCTCTGCAATATCGCATGTTGGAGGAAGCTGTTGAATCCCAGGATACCTGAACTGACTGTTGGGAACATTTAATCTGCTCCTTGCATCTGTTACGCCCCCCCCCCTAATTTTGTGAAGGGTGATTTCTGTTAGATTTCCTGGGAGAAGTAGATAGGTAGGTGTTGTTCAGGACGGGGGTGAATACTGCAGAGGGACAGGAGTTTTGAATTTTCCACCCTGATCAAAAGTTTAATATTAAAAGCTGTTTGCTCACTACTCAAATTTACCTTGGTTGGGTAACGTGTTTTTTCTATGAAGTTGTCTGCCCTCGGTGCAGAACTGGGAAGGTGGTCAGTGAGCGGGTGAGGGTGCCTTCAAATGGTGTTATGCCACAGCTCATTATAGGCTGTTATCTGTGACACCAGAGCTATGTATACATTCAGTTTCAATGTTAAAAAGGAGATGGATAAATGACCCCCTGATCTGACGTGTATCTTATGGAAGGCATGGTGTACAGGCAGTTCGTAACCACACAGCACATACCTCAGAGTAGCCACACCCTTGGCAAGGACCCTGCTGACAGGAGTGGAATACTATCTGTGGCCTAGGTGGCCAGTTCTGGCCTATATAGCCGTTGCTTCCATATGGGGAAACTGTCTGGTTTACAAGCTTTGAACAAGACTGACAGCCTGGTTTTGATACACCACCTCACTTTGTGGCCCACCCCAGGATATTTTGAACATCCTGCAAAGATAATTTAATAAAGTCTGTGATCAGACTATGGGTACACTCGGGGCACTGGATGTCCCCCAGGTGTTCTGTCCCCTGAGACGTGACCGCCACCCCCCCACACACATTGTGGACACTCAGATACAGTGAGCATTTATAAACTTGGCCTTTTACTGTGAATCATATTGGACTGGGCAACCTTGCTTCTCTTTCAGGACTATTTGAAATTTGAAGTCATATACTGACTGCTATCAGCCTGCCATACATGGATGCTATTATTATGTTGTACAGTATTGCTGGATTTCTTCACACTTAGTAAGGCTCTTCCCCTTGCCTCCAGCACTACCTGCCTGCTCCCTGACCCTGCCTACAGAGGCAGTAGTGTTCCCTGGGACGAGCCTGGAGGTTTCCAACCTTTGATTTTCTGTTACATAGATATTACAGATGCCTTGCCCAATCTATTTAGTGGCATCTGGGAGGCCGGCACTAATATTTGCCACCCTCTTAGTGCATTAACGCTTTCAGCCCATCCCTGTTAGATCCCAGTAGACTCCCCCTTGCTTTTTCCCACTTTGCACCCAGCACCTCCACCCTTGGAGCAGCTGCTCCACAGAGACTGAAGTCTTCAGTGACTTCACTTTTCTCAAGACACGTTAGTTGCATTGACACCTGCCTGCACCGAGTCACAGGGCCCTTTCTCACATAGAGCCCTTGTCTTGAAAGCCCAGTACTCCCCTAGTCCTTTGTACATAGTTTTTCAGGTTACATGGTTACTGTTTGTATATGTTTCTTGTGTTTCAGTCAGTCAGTCAAGACAATGTTTCTGTAGTCTGCTCATGTGCCATATTCTGCTCAGCTTTTTAGAATGTTGCTTGGGTCCTTCTGGGGAGAAATGTTAAGGAGGGAGATACTGGGAGACATGTTGCCTGTTTTATGTATTTTAGGGTAGCACACCACCATAATGACAATTCTACAGCAAACACCACCGCAGCGTCAAATCTCGCCAGGTCAAGATTCCTCGCTGTGGTGGTCTGCTGTATGCAGACACCGTGACTCCTCGGTGTTTCACCCCCGAAACCAACTCCAACTCCAACTCGTAGTTGGTTAATTAGAGATGGGGAGTGCAGGTTGAAGCCCCCTGGAAAAAAACACTTCTTCCCGACGGGAACACTGCCGACAGTCAGCATTGTTCCTGTTGCTGTGCAGGATGTTAACATTGTTGCTGATATTCTGCCATGGAACCGTATTTTAGCACAGCTACTGGTCTTATCAGGGTCCCCTGCTGACAGGCTCAATGCATAACCCCAGATTGAAAGTATATCCTTTCAATGTTAAATGGATTTAATAATCCAGTAAAATGAGTGAAAGTTTTTAATGCTATCTTGAGGGACAGACCAGACATGGTTTGTCTTCAGGAGATGCACCTCTCCCAGATGGAGGCTGCCAAACTTGCTAAATTTGTCTACCCTGCAATTTACCCCTCTGTTTATAAACAGGGAAAGAGAAGAGGATTTGCAGTTTTGGTTGGAAGGCATTTGGCATTCCAGAAGTCAAGAAGGTCAGGGATTGTGGAGGATGCTGTGTTGTCCTACAAGGAGATATGGATGGTGCCCCGATAATGGTTGTGACAGTTGGTTCCATGGCGGAATATCGACAACTATGTTTTTGACATCCTGCACAGCGATGGGAACAATGCTGACTTTCGGCAGTGTTCCCGTCGGGAAGAAGTGATTTTTTTTCTGGGGGGCTTTGTCCCCCACACCCCCCATGCATGGGGACTATGCCCCCTGCAACCCCCATCTCTAATTATCGAAGTTGGAGTTGGTTTGGGGTGGGGGCAAAATACCAGGGGTCGCGGTGTCTGCATACAGCAGACCACCACAGTGACGAATCTCGACCTGGCGAGATTTGTCGCTGTGGTGGTGTTCACTGTAGAATTGTCATTGTGGTGGTAGGCTACTGTGACAGAATAGCTCCTCCCCAGTTCAGGCACCTCCTTTATCCATCACCTTTGGAACCTTGTCTATTTATTTATTTTGTATATTGCAGTGTTATTTTGTATAGACAATTTATTGATTGTGCTTTGTATGTAATTTTAATATGTTTGGTACCCAGAGCCTCCAGGATGGGCATCTTTTAAATAAAATTTGCCTTGCCTTGGAAATCAGAGGGGGTTCCTATTTCTGGCAGGAGATTATAATATCTTAATGGTCCCACCTCAGGACACCAATGTACAGAATCTTGCTGAAACCCTACTGCTCCAAATATTTCTGTAGAATGCTGTCTGCTCTGGGCTGGTAGGATGTCTGGCAGGAACTACATCTGGGGTTGCAGGACTACTCTCGCTATTCCCATCCCTACCAAACATATAATTGGATAGACTATGTTTATACCCAGCAAGAAGATGTTTACCTTGGGTTCAATTTCTTTTTCTGATCACGCCCCACTGCTCCCTGAAATTACTATAGGCATCTTTCGTAGAAATATGTGTTGGCTTCTGGACTCTTTCTGTCTGAGGGATGAGGGATTTCTTAACTTGGTACGTGCACAGATTAAAGACATTCTAGCTCTTAGGGATATCCCAGATGTACTGCCCACTCTGGTATGGGATATGGATAAAGTGGTTCTCAGGGGGAACCTAATTAGTTAATGCAGCAAGGAAAGAAAAGAAGCGTAGAACACACCCGGATGATCTTCTGGTGACACTCCTTCCTACAGCAGTACAAACTGAGCACCCTTGCAGCTCTTACCTAACTGTCACAGGTCAAAAAGCAGTTGAAAGACCTAGCTTTAGCACAAAGTGAAAAGGCCATGCAATATCTTCATCAAAAGTATTATGATGGAGGCCCTTGGGCAGCCAGGCTCCTGACTTTCAGAGTACAATGGTATAGACAGTGGGCCATCATCCTGCAGATCTGTCACCCTGAAACAGATACCCTGCCTTGGGATATTGACTCTATAGCAGTGGTGTTAACAATATACTATGACATGCTGTATGCTGTGGACCCCCCAGACACATCTGACTGCTTCCTTTTTACTACCCCTTAGGCTTCTACAGCTAGATGACTCCACTAGGGAAGTATTGTTGGCATCCATGGTTGAATGTGAATGACAGAGGGCCATTGGCCATTTTAAGCTTGACGAATGCCCAGATTTGGATGGGTACCCAGCAGAATTCAGTAAGAAATTCTTCTCTGAAGTTTAGCTCCTGTTTCTTAGGGTCTCTAATTCTCTTCTTTTCTCTTGGGAGCATCCCCCCATTTCTTGGAGCTATGCAGTTATATCTATCACATCAAAGCCAGGAAAATCAGTGGATCTTTGTGAGTCTTATAGACTGTTCTTTTTGCTTAATATTGATTATAAATCTGGAGGCAGTATAGTGTAGTGGTTAAGAGCACTGAGCTGCAAACCTGGAAAACTGAGTTTGAATCCCGCAGCCACCACCTGCATACTGTGTGTCCATGATAAATTCACTTAACTTCCCTGTGCTCCCATGATGCACCTGGAAACAACCTTCAGTTTAGTGTGTCTTTCCTGGCCAAAAACTGTTAAAATAGAAACATAGAAGAAAGTGATGGAAGAAAAGGCCGATGGTCCACTGAGTCTGCCCATAAATTACCCGATACCTAGTGTCAATCTGGGGACTTATCCTTCCCCAATAGCTCATCCTTCCCTACCCTTGTACTCATTATCTGTGCCTTTACTCTATCCTACCCCTGCTTGAAACCGGTATACAGATGGCGCAGAGACGCAAATACCACAAAGACCATCACAGCGACATTTTCGGCAGTTCGCTGTGATGGTCTCCAGGTATTCGGACACTGCTGCTGCCGGGGTGTTTGCCCCCCTTACTGAACTAACTCTGGTTGGAGTTAGTAATCTTTAGTGTGGAGGTTATGGGGGTGTGTCGGGGCAAAGCCCTCCACAGAAAACGCTTGTTCCCCCAGTGACGACACAACACCAATTAGTGGTGTTGTACTGTCGCTGTGCCGACAGTCGACAAATGTCTTGTCACCGCTGCATAGTGGAACCAGCAAAACCCACCATGATCCTAATGCCCACCACTTTGGCCAGCAGGCTGTTCCACAGCTCCACTGTCCTTTCCAAAAAATAGTGTTTCCTCAGAGCCCTTCTGAAGCTCCCTCCCCGCAGCTTCCACTCATGCTCACGTGTCCTTGTGCTGGTTTCAGTCATATCCCCACCCCGGCCTCCAGTGAGTACATGTTCAGCTCTTTCAACCGCTCCTCATAGGGGACTTCCTGGAGGCCTTGTACCATCTTCATTTCCCTTCTCTGCATGACCTCTATCCTGTCCTTGTCCTTTCTAAGGTGAGGGCTCTAGAACTGGATGCAGTACTCCAGGTGTGGTCTTACCAGGAATCAATAAAGGGGAGGATCACCTCCCTGCTCCTACTGTCTATTCCCCTCCCTATATAGCCCAACATCCTGCTTACCTTGCTGTATGCTTTGTTACACACTGACTTGATTATTTTAGGGTGTCACAAATGATGACTCCCAGGTCCTGCTCTTCTGTAGTGGTACTCAGTTTTACCCCATTTAGCCAGTACTCTGTCCGGGGCTACCTTCTCCTAGGTGCATTACTTTGCACTTCTTCGCATTAAACCTCAGCTGCCACACGTCTGACCATCTTTCTAGCCTTTGTAGGTATTCTTTTAGTTCCCAAACTCCCTCTACATTGCCTACCCTTCTGCTAAACTTAGTGTCATCAGCAAAAGGGGCAAGTTTACCCTGTATATTTTGGCCCAGATATTCAAACTGTGCCAGACTGTGGCACAAGCCTGGGCACAGCTCAACTTGGCTGCGCAGGGGCGTGGAATGGGCAATATTCAACTGAGCTGCACCATGGCTCAGCATCATTGAATATCGCACACTGGCCACCCACAGTGCGCATGGCACAGTGGCACTGCGCCAGCGCCAGTGGCCAGAGTGGAGCATGGGGATGCGCTAGCGCAAGTTCCATTGCGCTAGGCGCAGCTACTGCGATAGTCAAAAGTTGACATGCAAATGGAGCCATAATGTATGCAAGGTGCAAATGGGGCCATTTGCATGTCATTATGGCCCCATTTGCATGCAGGTGCGCCGATCCCTGACAACTTGCACCTGGCACCCTGCCAGACAGCAGCTGTTGGGGACCAAAGCCTCCTGAAGCGTGGCAATGTGCCCCACAGCCCGATCGCAGGCATTTGTAAAAGAAAGTAACTCTCCGATATCCCTGGTGGTCCAGTGGACCACTGTCTGCCCGATTGCGGGCTTAAGTAAATAATAGACGAAATCCTATATCTCTGGTGGTCCAGTGGACCACCATCTGGTCAATTGCAGGCTGAATTAAAAGAAAAGAAACCGCTATCCCTGGTGGTCCAGTGGACCTGTCTGCCTGATCACGGGCTGAATTAAACAAAAAGATACCTCTATCCCTGGTGGTCCAGTGGACCTGTCTGCCCAATCATGAGCTGAGTTAAAAAAAACAGAAACCTGTATCCCTGGTGGTCCAGTGGACCCCCCTCCCCACCTGCCCACTGATCCCCACGGCCCCGCTCCCCCCTGGTCAGTGGTGGGTGGCAGCACCCCACCCACCTGCCGCCCCGCCGCCTGCCGACTGACACCATTGGTAGGGCTGTACGTCCATTGGTCCACACCATGAGCCAATGGGCATGCAGCCCATACCATACTCACATTCCATATATATGAATGGGTCCATTCACATACAGTATCTGAAATGTGTAGTATGGTATGGGCTGCACACCCATTGGCTCACGCCAGGACCAATGGTGTACAGCCCTACCGATGGTGCTCGGGGTCAGTGGGCGGGGCGGCAGTCGGTGGTGCAACCACTGGCTGACTGGGGAGCGGGTGGTGGGGATCAGTGGGCGGGTGGGGAGGGGGTCCACTGGACCACCAGGGATATAGGTTTCTGTTTTTAACTCAGCGCAAGATCAGGCAGACAGGTCCACTGGACCACCAGGGATAGAGGTTTCTTTTTGTTTAATTCAGCCCACGATTGGGCAGACAGGTCCAATGGACCACCAGGGATATAGGAGACTATATTTTTTACTTCAGCCTGCAATCAGGCAGACAGGTCCACTGGACCACCAGGGTTATAGAAGACTATACTTTTTACTTCAGCTCGCGATTGGGCAGACAGTGGTCCAGTGGACCACCAGGGTTGTAGGAGGTTTTATTTATTTTACTAATGCCCGCGATCGAGAATGGGGGGGCGCCACCACAGAGGTGCAGCTGGAGCTTGGGTGGCCACGCACAGGTGGCAGCTGCCGTGTTGCGCCCTGCACTGACAGCTCACCTGTGGGTGGCGGACGTTACTCCTTTTTGCTTAACTTGTGCGGGCGCAGGTAGGGGTTAGCATGCATGGCTCCACACATCCCGGGCTGAATATCAGGCTGTGCAGAGTATGCATGGGCACGCCTCCCCCCACCTGTGCCTGCATATATTACTGATGCGCTCTGGCGCATCGGGATGTGTGCCAGGCGCAATTCCCATTTGAATATTGTGCCTTTGTGTATAAATAAAATAAAAAATTACTTATGTCTATTTTGGCTGGACAGTTGGTTGTACTTCTCCCCTGCATTATTCACCCTAAACAGGTGGGGTTTATGAGAATTAGACAGACAATACATAGCATCAAGAAATACCTCTAGATTATCCACCATGCTTCACACTCTGAATCTCCTATCTTTACATGTTGTCTTGATGCAGAGAAAAGCATTTAACCATGTGTCTTGGACCTTTCTCTACACCGCACTACACAGGTTCAATTCCCCCTTCACAGAACTAATGTCCCATATTTGTAGCTCCCCAAAGGCTCAGGTGCAAGCAAATATATCTTTCTTCCCTTTTTGAATTGCGTTGGGGCACCCGGCAGGGATGCCCACCATCTCTACATTTATTTGCAATAAATACTGAACTGCGAACCCAGTCAAAACACAGCACACGGACATTTGGGGCTTCCAGGCTCCTGACGGGTCAGACTCTGGGTTGTGTTAATACACAAATGATATTATATTTTTTCCAATTGTTTAACCAGGAGCGACACTCTAAGTTAAAAGCTTGTTTACAGGTGCGACCTGGGAGCACAGGGGAAGTTAAGTGATGTGCTCAGGGTCACACAGTATGCAAGTGGAGCTGTGGAATTCAAACTCAGGTCTCCAGATTTGCAGCTCAGAGCCTTAAACCACTGCGCTATATTGCCTCCCAATTATGTTCACATATTATGTTGTACTTTTCGGCTCCAGACACTGAGCTCCCAGCACTTTAGGCCCTCTTGCATTCATATGGAGATATGTCATGATATAAACTTAATGAAAGCAAAACAGAAACTTTGGCACTCAATTACAACCCTATGGTAACCTTTAAAAATCAATGGAGGCTATTCACAAACGGAGAGAAACTTCGTGACAAAGGTGCGTATCCCACTCGTGCAGCTCCGCACCCTTGGGAGATCTGTGTGGGGCCTGAATTCATGAACACCAGCCCCCTTATGTGGCCCCACTCCTCCAGTGCGCAGGTTTGCGGGGGGCTCACAGGTGCAGAGTGGCGGACCCGGGCAGGCAGCCAATCAGTTGCCCAGCAAGGGTCCCGCAGTGGATTACTTGCACCCATGAGGTGCCATGTTGGCAGCTGGCGCACAGTGTGCCAACCGCAATGTGGGGGAGTACTCTGCTTGTCTGACCCCAGCCCTCTCAGTGTGCCCTGATGGCTGGAGCCTTCGTATTGGGAGGGGGGCATGCCATCTCCACTGTGTCTGCATCCCCAGGGGGCACTTAACTGGCTGCTCAGAGTTATGGCTCCCCCGAGTTCGCATAGCCTCTGATCGCTGCGTGCAGCACTCTGCAGTTTTGTGACTCACATGGAGTGCTGACATAGCCCTCGTCCCACCCCCCTGCATGAACTGTGCGATCAGCCGGGGGATTGGGTGCATGGGGGGATGTATTTGGAATGTGAATCCCACACAGGGGGTGCAGTGGGTGCAGGCAGGTGTGGGATGGGCTATGCGCTGGATTTACGTGGCGTGTACCCGCTCCACACCTTTGCAAATAGCCCTCAATATCCCTTTCTTTGGGACCTATCAACAATGAAGTATTTGGTGGTCTGGCTGACAAGCTTTGTATCCCAACTCTTTTTGGCCAGTTTCTCCCCTCTACAGGTACAACTGCAGAATGAGCTGGATAGATGGTCAGTACTGCCACTGACACTGGAGAGATGAATGGTGACCGTCAAAATTATGTTACTACTCACATTTTTATATTTCTTTTAATCTCTAGCCCTACCAGTGTCTCAGCAGTCATGGGCCACTGGAATAAGATGATATCCCCAATTCTTGTGACAGGTAAAACCTCCAAGGATTAGTTTTCCCACACTATGTAGACCAAAAGATCAAGGTGGTTTGGTCCTTCTGCACCTTAGATTATATTATGAAGCCATGCAATTACAACCAACAATTTTCTGGCTCCAAAATGCCCCAACCCAGCACTTGGCACAGATGGAGTGAGCAGCCATCCCAGCCCACCCTCCAGAGACTGGACTTTTGGATCCACACACTTTTCTAGCACATTATTCTTATATTTCTTTCACTCTCACTCCCCTATGAGGATGGAGGACCTGGACTGCTCATTATAACTTGAAGGAGCAGTTGTGATGACTCTTGCCCCTGCACCTACCTACTGATTTTGCCATGACTAGGCTAGATACAGGATATAGAGGCTGGTATTGCAGGAGTCTTTGATATCTGTTTCAGCTAATCCAAGGGCACATAGTAAAAACTTTCCAAATAGTGAAGGAGAGTCTGGCTCGCCACCAAACAGATATATTTCGCTACTTCCAGGCCCGGGCTTATTTGTCCTAATGGATAAGACATGACCCAGTCTTGGACTAAGTTAACCCCATTCTACAATTGGTTATCTCGGCAGGCAAACATACCCCCAACTCATATCCCAGCTCTGTGCCTCCCTCCTGGCTAAATGGCAGGCCCCTCTTCTTAAAGACTTTGAGACCTGGAATCAAGAATTAGGACAATCTGTTGATCCAGAGCAATGTAAAATGATTTGACTTAATACACACAAAGTTTCCTCCTCCATGACTTGGCAGAAGTACAGTTGGAAATGTTTAATTAGGAATTTTTTGAACTCAGTACAATAGGTCCACAGAAAGGTGTCCTTCACACCTCATTACTGGAGACAGTGTGGAGAAAAGAGAGCAGCACACTTTCTTATACTGTAGGAATGCTTTAAGTTGTCCTCTTTCATACATGACATTGAGGGGGCTCCACATGAAAGTTTTCACTCATGGGCTACACTTAACCAGGATCATGTTTCTCTTTACATTGTACCTACAGGGACACCACTGATAGATATTTGTCGGGAATGTTGCTAATGGCTGCTAAAATGTACATTACTAAATGTTGGTTCACCCCAGTGATCCCGACACTTGAGGACTGGATCAATCTGGTAAACTGTGGATACAAGTTAGAAACAATTACTTAGGTACTTTGACACCAGGCAGAGAAGTGCCAGAATAGATTGCTGCTATATGCTGTGTCCTAGGATCCAGATTTTGTGCCTTAGTGAAAGGGGTACTCAGATTGGGTCTTACAAATTCATAATACACTGCTTGTGTTTGTGTGATTTTCAATACACTAACAATGGTGGAGAATCTGAATGGCATGTAGGTAATATTCATGTTATACTGACTATACCTGTAAGTTTTGTTGTTGGTCTTGTAATACAGTATCACTGTATGTAATTTAACTGTTCAAAATGAATACATTTTAATTATAAAAAAAGAAAAAAGGAAACTGTGGATAAATGAGGATGGGAGTGGTGGGGTGAAGGACAGGATTGATGTGATGGGAGGGGTAAAGGCAAGTATTTGGCTCAGGCTGCCATAAAGCAGGAAAAGTGTCACAAATGCACCTGATCTTCTTGAATCAGGTGCAGGTTGGGGTAAACAATTTGGTGCAGTTGTGCTGGCCACCGGGGTTGACACAGGGGTTCATGCAAGCCCTGTGTCACCCTTTGTGAACTGGGCCCACAGTAATTATCATTCACCGTGTGACATCTCAAAACTTCGGACATTCTTTACTGATGGTACTGGTAAATCTCAGATTCTGGGCATTCTGGTTAAGCCAAGCTAAGAATTTTGTGACCTCCTATTCTGTCCCATCCCACACACAGACCACATCAATATATCAATGCCACTTTTTGATGTGTGTGTGCGTGTGTTGTGTTCAGTATTGAAGACAATCTTTTCCTCCCAATAGCAAAGAAAAATATTGTCAAAAGAGGGTGCCATAGAGGCACCAGTTACCATGCCACATACCTAAAGGTAGAATTCCACACTGAAATCAAAATAGTTTTAGCACAAATTCAAGTGCTTCTAGTATAAATCCAATTTGAGGTTCTCCCTCCACTCTCTTGGTCAGGAAGTACACACAGATCTGTGCACTATGATTGTGGCTAACTGAGGTATAGAGAGATTCTACATCAATACCAAGGAAATCATATTCAGAATTCCAAGCATAGTTTCCAAATTTTCCAAGGTTTATATAATATTCTTCACATATGAGTCAGATTTTCCACTCATGTATTTAAGAAATATCAATGAACTTACTAAGGTTATCTGACAAGGACCCCATCCCAAAAACAATTGGGTAGCCTGGAGGATTTGTTATATTTTTATATATCATTCATACCAGTATACCACTGCTACAGTGACACCGGCACACTGAAACCCCACAGTAAAACCCCCACTGCACCTATATCAGCAGCGATGAGGGTTTCACTTCGATCAACTGTTAGTGATGGGGGGTAAATATCTAACTCCACTGTCTGTGTGATATGAAGTTAGATACCTATAGTGGGGGGGTGCAGGGGTGCAGCCCCTTGCATGGGGGGTAGCAGGGGGCTGTGCCTTTCTGCATTTGAGCATCGCTCCAGTGTCGGTCATTTTGGAGATGCATCAGGGTTGGGGGTATTGCCGGGTTCCTGGCATGGTCGAGGACGTCAGCAAATTTCTTGTCATGCTGGTGTCATGGATCCATTGGTACCATATACAGTATAAATAGAATAATAGATAGGTGAGAGTGTATTACAAGGGAGTAATACCATCGAGAGGTTCCCTTGTCCCCAGAACTTCGAGATGGTATTCCTTCCAAGTAATACAG
Source organism: Neoceratodus forsteri (assembly GCA_016271365.2). Lineage (NCBI taxonomy): Eukaryota > Metazoa > Chordata > Ceratodontiformes > Ceratodontidae > Neoceratodus > Neoceratodus forsteri. The sequence continues at coordinate 1,090,449,693 of CM057456.1, forward strand.
TCTCACCTATTTTTATTTTTTTGTAATATATGGATCCAATTTTAAACTTGTGCAGGCACTGCTGCTTTGAGGACTCGCTTACTGCATTTCTGCTGCTGCACTGAGGACTCACTCAGTGCATGTTCAAGAACTGCCCCCATCCCCCGTCATCTGTCTCTGTACTTCAGTGGTCTGCTTAAGTTTCATGGGGAGCCCTACCTTTTTGCTGTTTTGATGTGCAGGGAAGGCAGGATCCACCGAAAAAATGCCTTTGTTTAAAATAAAAAATATGACGGAAACAGCGAAGATGAGATACTCTCTCGCTATGCGAGAGACTGCCGTCATGTTATTTAAAATGTTTCGCCTGCCCACAGACAGAATTCGGCCAATCATGAGCCGAGATTTGAAACGTGTGGACGCTGCTGTCTGATTGACAGTTGGGGGGGAGCATGACAACCATTGAATGGAGTGGGAGAGCTTGCACTTGCATTGTTAAGATTCTGTGATAACAGTATCATTCAGAGGTCAGAACGATAGTATTACGGGCTCTGAATGATATTATTATCACCTACAAACAATGGTATTATCACTTTGGCTCAGGTGTATTACCGGAAATTTTTCGTATGCTTTTGATGGTATTATTTTAACTATCCATATATTACATAGCTATTCTTGACAAAACTTCATTAATGCACCAGTTAGACTTCAAGTTAATGACACAAAAGTAGGAAAATGTGTTATCATGTAGGTAGGTAATAATTTATTGATCGACTTTAATCATTTCAATTAAAAACAATAAAACTTTTTTTTTTTTTACAAATTACAGTTCTACATTGAGAATATTCAAAAAGTGATACAGGGACATCAATCTTAAAAAAGGATACAACATAATACATGAAAATCAAAGAGATAATTCCAATGTATTGTATTATTACGCTTAGATTGTCTTGCTCATTTCTTGAGTTATACTCGTTTTTTCTTATTTTAGTTATTCTAAAAAAATAATTTGCTAACCTATCTACAATCCATACATCCTCTGTGTGAATTAGAATTCAAAGCAATGTATCTTAATTAATTTCTATACAACTGTTCATAAATGATCCCAACCAAAATTCTCATTCTTTTTTGTACTGTGCACAATGCCACATAATGTGGGATACATTCTCAATCCCACCGTAACAGTAGCCACAATTTACATTGTGAGAATCCATCTTTTTGTGTCTAGCCCTTAAGACATTGCTGTCAAACCTTTCACATCTGTACATTAAAAAGCTATTCCATAAATTCAGGTCTTCAAGTATGTCCAGATAGAACTTATAGCCATAAAAAATGTTGTTATTTGAGACCCATTTTGAATATGCAGAATTTCTAATATGTTTCAAATCCATTTGGATCCAGTAATTGTTAAATTTCTTCTTCACATATTTTTTATAGTTAAGATTTAGGGTTATTTTTCTCTGTTAGTTCTCCAGCATAAGCAAATCATATTGAGAAAAACACTTGCAAAGCCAGATATACCAGGGAGACTGTTTACACTTCAGTTCATGCCACTTTCTTTTTTCTGTATAACATAGATAAGGAAGCCTGTCTTTCGCATTCTAGAAATTTTTAACCAGTAATTAAAAATTCTGCAGTCCATCATGGTATTAATATTTTCTATTCCAAGCTCAGATCTTATATATGAGGTCAGACAAGAATGATCTAGCACCAGTAGTGTTGTTCACTTATACCAAGTCTTACTTTATCCCATGTATTGCTGTAAAGACTTTAAATAATGAACTGGTTAACTTAATTCTGTTTCCCATGTTCCAGACTTCAATACCATACAAAAATTGTGAGAAGTATTTTGCTTGAATTGCCTTAAAGTGAGGCTTAATTGTAAGATCCCCACATTTATAGTTAAAACTTGCTGATCCTAGTATGTTTTTTAGTGATATCCAGAGTTTTTTTGAAAATGGGAATTCCAGTGTCCAGTATTATTAAACAAATTCCAAGATATAATAGTTATTAACTGCTTCAATTCTTTGATCTTTTACTTTCCAACTTCCATTTTTTGTGAGAGAAAATTATAACTTTAGTCTTAGCATAATTGATATAATTGATATTTAATTGATATAATTGATAGATGGAGATTTTGTGCCCCATCTAGTATATTTCAATTTTTTCTGAAGTCCAGATTTAGTCAATGACAATAAAATCAAATCATCAGCATTCACTAATGCAGAAAAAAATGAGAATTTTTGGAGAACCAGTGGGTACATCAGAAAGTTATTTTAGTAAATTTTCTATTTATAGTGTGAATAAAGTTGGTGCAAGCATGCACCCTTGTCTAATTCCTTTATTTATATTAAAGGTATTGGTGCTTTGTCCACTTATGCCAAGTCTTACTTTAGCCCATGTATTGCTGTAAAGATTTTGTATAATGTATATAAGATTTGAGTCAATACAACCACTATGCATCAGAGACCAGAGATGATTTCTTGAAATAGAGTTGAAGGCTACTGAAAATTCTACAAACACAGCTAACAACTTTTGTTTCCTAAAAAAATACATTTTTCTACCAGATGATATAAAGTGTAACAGTTATCCACTGTGGGGTAATCTGATCGAAATCCAGCCTGCAGTTCAGGAAGATCCCCTATCAATTCAATATTATCTGTATAATATGTTTCTTTAGCCTCTCCAAAATAATTTTGGAGAATATTTTAAGGCTAATGTCCAGTAAGCTTCCAGGACGATACATTATGGGATCCGATAAACCCCCTTTTGTGTGTACTGGGACTATTTCTGCACCATGCCAGGATTCTGGGTAATAATTTTCTAAGACATATTTATTAAAGATACATGTAAGTGCAACACACCAAGTTTTGGTATTAGATAAATAAATGTATGCAGGTATCTTGTGAATACCAGGAACTGTGTCTCTGTTTGATGTATTAATTGATAAATATAATTCTTGTATATCAATTAATTAAAATTTTGTCTTATCCAAACTCTCTATAGCCCATTGATTCTCAATTTCAGCATCAAAAAAGAATGTTTGAAAAGTATTGTACCCAAAGCTGGACAGATATATAGTAGTCCAGATTGTGAGAGAATTAGGACCCCCCCCCACCGCTGGGCACTTCCCTTTTTCTCTGGCCTATGTTAAAAAAATCTACTGCAGTAGTACTTTTTCCTTTGGTCTCTCTTGACCAATTTTACTTTTCCGCCATGATAGGGTGGCCTCCTATCATGGTATCTTCTGCTATGCTACCCCGCTAATTTCCTTTCCAGTCCATAAGGTGTAGTGGTTTAAAGATAGACGTTGCAGAGTTGAGCATTATTTTATTGACAACTATTGGTGAATAATAAAGAATAAGGTCCTGTGGTCTTTATTCAAGCAGGCTTCTGTCTGGCGATATGAAGTTTAAGCTATAGACAGACATGCTGTGTTACTGGGAAGAGAAGCAAGTTTCATGCACTTAACCCCCCCCCCCATTTTCAGTGCGCACAAACATTCCCACACTATACATAGAACCCTTCCCTTGTCTATATAAATGCTTGTCAAAAAAGCTCTGCGCTTAGTGAGGGTATCATTTGTTAAGCTGACCCTCTGTAATGAAAAGGAAAGAGTCCTGTTGTGTTCCAATAAGGAACTGAGTGTTTCTTTAGAAAAATGGCTTAAATCGCACATTGCAAATGCTTTTTGCACTTTGCAATATGCGTTCCTGTAGGTCCAGGTATTTTGCGATCTGTGCAGATGCAGGACACAAATGCAATTTAGCCAGCAGTAGAGAAAAACGCATATAGCATTTGTGTTTAATGCCTTGCGCTTTAGTTAAGTGAGGTGTTTAAAAAGGGAACAAAAATGTAATATTTTTTAAGTTATAGGATGTCTACTGGCAACTGAATGGCAGGCATTCTCTGGAGATTTTTTGGGCATCCCATAATAAGACACACCAGCCCATAATTTCCTAACGCCCGGATGCACAGCAAGTCATCTTAGAGTTTATTTTGTTTCATGCTGTGCTTAGTTATTTTAGGTATTGCTAGGGTTTTAGTAAACTTTTCTTTTTAAAATAAGAGCCCAATTACCTGTTGTGCTCTGATAAACTTGCAGCAGTGCAGTGCTCTGTCTCTCCTTAAGGGCCAGCAGCCCCCTTCTGAGCTACTTTCATAATGCACTGCTGAAGTGAGGTCACTATCAATAGGAGGGGCTAGCGACTTAAGTGACCATTAAGTATGCATACAGAAATTCTATATTAGTAGAGATGTTTGGTCTTGAATAAATAAAACAACTGTTAAAAGATGTAATATTACAAACAGTGGTCCCTGGTCATGCCCCATATTTTGTATTAGAGTAGTTTATTTTCTTGTATTAGAAATAGGGGGCGGATCAGGTGAGCTATGATGTCATCATCTCAGCCCTATATAATTGCTGTTCAACCTGAATGATTCAGATAGGTTTTGTGCACAGAGGATAGTGGTCCTGTTGCTTTGAAGGTACCACTCTGTGGCAGTGCTCCTTTATAGAGTACTGAGGTTTGATTTGAGAACTGATTTATTTTGTTTTCTTTTGTTTATTGAAGTATTTGATTTAATTTTGTCTTATTTTTGAAAAATAAATCCTTTAGCCACACAGAGTTTGTGTTTGTGAACGTTACATCAGAGTCTTGTGTTGTCACTACCCACGCACAGTATCACACAGATAATATTTATAACTATTCGTACCCTTAGCTTCAAGATTTCAGAATAATTTTACATCATTCTGATGAACTGCTTTTAGCATTGATTCCCATAATGTTTTTATATATGTAGATATGTTTTCCTTTCAAAGAGCATATGTCTTTCTCTCAAGATTCAATGTTTTAGTACATCTCTGTCTCTATCTTTCCTATATGCCCTAACTAATGTATTAAGTTGTGATTTTCTCTCACTGCATTTTGAGTTGAACAACCCTCTATTTTCTTTCTTTTTATTTTTATTAAAAAAAAATGATAATATAAAGATGTATTAATATTTTCAAAGATATGTTCTAACTTCTTCTGTATAGTTCCAATATCCATGCTTTCTAACTGTGCATCAGAATAACATAAAAAGAAGAGTTCTTATTATTTCCTCAAACTGCAGTTCTGGGGGTGGTCCCACACAATTCTTTTGTTTATTATAATACAGTCTGATGAAATTATGTCCATAGGTTCATCAAAATCCTGAACTAAGTTACGTAGATACATAGGCAGTGTCAGCAGATAAGGGCCTGTGGCCCACCCAGTCTGCCCTTTTGAGCTTGTAAGTTCAGTTTATGTTTTCCTAGAAGTCTGTTGCCCCTTACCCCTGACCTCCAGAATTCCTTTATGTCTATCCCATACATTCTTAAATCCCATGATTGTTTCAGTCCCTACCACTTCCTCTGGCAGGGTGTTCCACTTGTCCACCACCCGCTCTGTGAAGAAATTCTTCCTCATGTTTCCTCTGAATTGTCCTCCCTCCAACTTCATCCCATGCCCTCTAGTCCTGGAATATCTTTTTCACTTAAAAATAGTGTATTCCTGCACCCTGTTCCTCCCTGTAAGATACTTGTATGTCTCTATCATGTCCCCTCTCTCCCTCCTCTCCTCCAGGGAGTACATATTCAATTCCTTCAACCTGTGCTCATAGGACTTGTGATGCAATCCATGTACCATCTTTGTTGCCCTCCTCTGAACCTTCTCTACCCTATCTCTGTCCTTATGTAGGAAAGGTCTCCAGAACTGTACACTGTACTCCAGGTGGGGCCTCACTAGTGTCATGTATAGTGGAATTATGACCTCCCTTTTCCTGCCGGTGATGCCCCTGCCTATGCATCCCAGCATCCTATTTGCTTTACCTGCTGCCTTGTCACACTGTTTCCCTAACTTGAGGTCATCAGAGATGATAATCCCAAGATCCCTTTCCTGCTTGGTGCATACTATATCCTCACCCCCAACTGATATATGGTGCCAGGGTTTTTGTGCTCCATATGCATTATCTTGCACTTCTTTGCATTGAATTTCAACTGCCAAACCCCTGACCATTCTTCAAGTTTCTGCAGATCCCTTCTCAGTTTGTCTACACCCTCTGGTGTGTCTACTCTGTTACAGAGCTTTGTGTCATCTGCAAACAGTGAAATTCTGCCTTCTAGGTCCTGCGCAATGTCACTGATGAAGATGTTGAACAGGACCAGTCCCAGCACTGATCCCTGTGGTACCGCACTGGACACTCTTCCCTCTGTGGAGTGACAGCCATTTACCACCACCCTCTGTGTCCTGCCACCAAGCCAGTTACCTACCCACCACAATACTGTCCTGCCCACACCCATATTCCCCAGTTTGTGTAATAATCTTCTATGTGGCACAGTGTCAAAGGCCTTGCTGAAATCCAGATAGGCCATGTCCACTGCCCTCCCCTGGTCCACTTCCCTAGTCACCCAGTCAAAAATTTCAATGAGATTGGTCTGACATGATCTCCCGCTGATGAAACCATGCTGCCTTGGGTCCTGTAATCCATTGACAACCAGATGTTCCACAAATCTCTCCTTCAGTAGTGCTTCCATGATCTTCCCCACTACCAAGGTGAGGCTGACTGGTCTGTAGTTCCCCACTTCCTCTTTGTTCCCACTTTTGTATAAGGGGACTACATCTACTGTCCTCCAGTCTTTGGGTACCTCCCCTGTTTCCAGTTATCAGCTAAACAGGATAGCCAGAGGTTCAGCCACCACCTCTCTTAGTTCTTTAAGTTCATACCTTGTAATATTGTAGGAAAGTGATCACTTTCTGCTGTAGTTGGTATAGATAATTTCTGCCATGTATTAATTGAGCCTGACCAAAAAGTATAATCTAATAATAACTGGTCAGCAATTTTTTCCATTGTCTGATTGAGTTATAACTTGCTGTTATAACCCATGGGTTATAACAGCAAACAAGCACCAAGTCAGTCAAATACAAGCCATTCCTGATTGATCTCCACTTCCAATGGGTAGGCTAAACACCGTGACAAACATGTCGGCTCCTCATCCCACTTACTGAGGAGCAGCCACACTGGCATTCGTTGTATTTTCTTTCATTAAAAAAAAAAATCTTACCTGGTTGATCCTGCTGTCTGGAACCCGTACCTCACAACAATTCCCCATGAATGGCTCCGAAGTGCTTCACCACCTAGAAACGGCTCCAAAGCACTTCACCACCGAGGAACGACCCTGAAGCACTTCACAGAGGTAAGCGTTGTCCCAACAAACTGAAAATAAAATGTTCAAATCTAATGAAATGAAAAACAAACAGCAAAAAAAAAAATAAATCAAAAATTCCTCACAAAGAACTCTCTTTTCTAAGAAAGAGAGAGAGAGTGTGTGTGTGTGTGTGTGTGTGAGGAACAGTCAGCAGCACAATTCACTTAGGCAAAAAATTGCTAACCAGCAATTATAAAAAGTAAAAGGTAGGGAACTGTGCTTTTCACTTGAATTTAATGGTCGCCCTCAAGGTTTATGTAGCATCCCACACCTCGGGCAACCATTAAATTCTCGTAAAGCACACTTCCCCATCTGTTATTGTATATTTAATAATGATCCAGTATTATTTACATAAGAAAAATTACCTTCCTTGTCACCCTCTAATTTCCCATTTAATAGATATCAGTTTGAGTCTTTTAAAATAGCTATCAACTCTTTACATGGTAATTTAACTTGTTTCTTGTGAAACTCTTATGGGTGGACTGTTTATACAGTCAACATATGATAAAATAAAATAATCTATCAGTCCTTCATATTCACCTATCTTAGTGTTAAAATCACCTACCATCTCTATATTAGGAAGATTCAATTTTAATTCCATAATTAGATTCTTAAGGGAGTCCCATACATCAGATTTATGGTATTTAGAAGTACTTGGTGGAATATAACAATTATTGATGGCAAATTTGTATCTATTTTTCTTTAAAATTATTGCCACAAATGCGTCCGTTATTTTATAGGATTCAGATTCACTAAAGACACCTACTTTAACATATATAGCTAATCCCCCTGTGCATCTACCTTGCATATGTTCTCTAGATCCAGAAGAATGGAATAATTCAAATCCATTTATCTGTGTGTTATTGCTTACCGAATGCCATGTTTCTTGTAAGCAGATAATTTCACCTTTTGAAATGAAGTCCAACCGCTCTGCATCTCCCAGTGTTGTATTTAGATCTTGAACATTCCAAGAGGTGATTTTTATATTATGCTCCCTAGTTTCATAATCGTCTCTCAGTACTTTATCAGAGATTGATCCATAAATCACTTTTTATTGGTTGGTGACTGGACAAATGAATCATCATATCCCGCTAGGGTTCTATATCTGTTAGCCGGAATCAGGGGAGTGTTTTGAACAGTGTTTGTTGCCCTAATGCAGAGTCTTTCACTTTCCAAATTCCCTAACTCTATTACAGATAGGCCCATTTTATCGAAGATCCCAGTTTTCCCCAATATTTGGTTAGCCAGCTGTTTGTTTTTTAAACTTATATCAATCTGGCTCCTGTGCTCTCTCCTTTGGAGGCTTAATACTCCAGCACAGCCTAGGTTGATTCCTAGAAAGTTTTCTAACAGGTTACTTAATGCAGTTCTTAATTTATCATTTGTTTCCTCAGGAACCATATCCATACCAAATACAGTTAAATGAGAAGTTTCCTCTATTTTAGATTTGCTTGACATATCATTCATGTTAAATAGATATCTATTAGGAATGGACGCTGTGACTCCTATATTTTTATAAACTTCTCCATTTAGCTACACAAGATTTGCAACTCACTGCAAAAAGAAAAGCGCATCAAGCAATGTACCATATTCTGTTAAAGTCCCTTCATCTCAATTATATCATCAAAATTTACTTCTAAACCCAGATCCATCAATATCTGTTCTGCTATGTATACCTAATTATTTTCTTTTAATAATTTTTCCCAGTCAGGCTTCCCCAAAAATTTAATTAGCGGATACATTTTTGTGTCTCTGTTGCTCCATGGTATAATACTTTATGGCACCTAGTATGTTCTCTTTCTCCCTCATCTCGGTTCTCAGGCTTTTCTTCCTGTATTTCATTCTTGTTTGACACCTTATGCTATCATAACAACTAGCTAACCTACTGTCCTTGTTTATTTCCTTGTGTGAAGTATTGTCTAACTGGGTCCCTGTAAATCCCTGTGTTGCTTCTTTTAGTTGTTTATTAAACAGTACCATCTCATTATCCAGAATATTCAAGCAGTGGAATAAGTTACTTTTTAAATTGAGCCCCTCACTGCATGACTGTTCTTGGTGCTTGCTATGAAATGCCTCCTCTAGAGCATCTTCCTTACATATCTGTGTTTTAATGATAGTAATACTTTCTTATCCCCTGCTGCCTCACATGTGGCTTGTGTTATTATTTGTCCTTTCTCCTTTCTCCTTTCCTTCCTTTTTTCAGCTCTTTTTTCTTTTTCTTCTTTTCTTGTACATTTATGCTGTCTGGTATACTAATACTGGAGAAGTCTGTCCTAAACTAACTAACACACCGAAATCTGGCCAATGGAAAATCATGTACACAAATGCTCACAGCCTGGGAAATAAGATCCCAGACCTGCAGGCAATAATGTCAGAGGCTAAACTGGACCCAGTAGCAATTAATGAGACGTGGTTTACCAGTAACCACATTTGGGAGACTTCAGTACCTGGCTATGTATTGTTCAGAAGAGACCGAGGTGCAAAAAAGGGGGGAGGAGTGGCCCTGTATATCAATGAAAATATCAAAGCTACAGAAATTCAGAATACACATAAGGAGCCAGAAGAACTGTGGGTCACCCTGGAAACAGGAAATGGGACAGCCATAAGAACTGGGGTTGTCTACAGGGCCCCAGACCAGGGGGAGGACATAGATACATTACTGTTAGAAGATATACAAAACATGACAGCTAAAGGGGAGGTTCTGATAATGGGAGATTTCAACATGCCAGATACAGATTGGTCAATACCAGCAGGAACGTCTACCAGAACTAGACACATAGTGGATTCCCTGCAGGGGGAGGGCCTCAAACAACTGGTACAACAACCCACAAGAGACAGGGCTATCCTAGATCTAGTACTGACTAACAGGGAAGGGATCACAGATCTCCAGGTAGAAGGTCACCTGGGGGCCAGTGACCATCACATGGTATGGTTCAATTTGGCTACTACATCTAAATCATCCCATTCCAAGGCAAACATATGGGACTTCAGAGGAGCTGACTTTGATAAGATGGCCAACAGAGTTAAGATAGCCCTGGCAACAAGAAACACAGGTGAGGGGGTACAGGCAAAGTGGGCAAGCATTAAGGATGCAGTACTTGAAGCAACATCCCATTGTGTTAGACAGAAAAGGAAGTGCAAAAGAAGAAGGAAACCACTTTGGTTCTCAAATACAGTAGCAGAAAAGGTCAGAGCCAAAAGGCTGGCCTTCAGGAAATATAAGGGAACACAGCGGGATGAAGATAGGGAGGCATACCAAACTGCCCTAAGGGAAGCAGGGAAGACAGTAAGGCAGGCAAAGTCCCAAACTGATGAAACACTAGCACGAACAGTAAAAGAAGATGACAAGTCTTTCTATACATACATTAGTGAAAGGAGAAAGTCCAGAGAGGGTATTGCTAAGCTTAATGGAGAAAAGGGAGCATGTGAGGAGGAGGACCTGTAAAAGCATCTATCCTAAATAGATACTTTTGCTCAGTATTTACTGAAGAGAAGGTTAAGGCAGGGCCCACAGCTCAGAACAATGGACACAGGGGGGAGGGAGGTGAGCACTACTCCCTTCACAAAAGAAAGGGTCCTACAAGAGCTTGCTAAGCTCAGGGTGGATAAGGCAATGGGACCTGATGGCATACATCCCAGGGTACTTAAGGAGCTAAGGTGGAACCACAGAGCCATTAGCAGAACTGTTTAGTGAGTCTCTGAGCACAGGAGAGGTCCCAGAAGACTGGAGAAGGGCTCATGTGATCCCGCTCCACAAGAGTGATAGCAGAGAGGAGGCAGGGAACTACAGACCAGTCAGTCTTACCTCAGTAGTGGGCAAGATTATGGAGGCACTCCTTAAGGAAAGGATAGTGCAACACCTGAACCATAGGGGCACAGGATCCAAGACAGCATGGGTTTACAAAGGAAGGTTCTGTCAAACTAATCTCATAGATTTCTTTGACTGGGTAACCAGAGTGGTGGACCAAGGGGAGCAGTTGATGTCGCCTACCTTGACTTCAGCAAAACTTTTGACACTGTTCCATATAGAAGATTGATAAATAAGCTGGTGGGCTCGGGGTGGGTCAGAAGTTGGTCAACTGGGTGGCAAACTGGTTGATGGGCAGAAAACAGAGAGTGGTGGTAAATGGTATACAGTCAGAAGAGATGCAAGTCACAAGTGGGGTACTTCGGGGATCAGTCCTGGGGCCAGTCCTCTTCAACATCTTCATTAGTGACCTTGCAGATGGACTAGAGGGTAAGGCTTGTCTGTTTGCAGATGACACCAAGATCTGCAACAGAGTAGATGATCCAGATGGGGTGGGCAGAATGAGAAGAGATCTGGATAAACTAGCAAAATGGTCAGAAGAGTGGCAACTGGGATTTAATGCAAAGACGTGCAAGATCATGCACATGGGAAGAAAACCCTGAAGCCACCTATGGCTGGGAGGGTTGCTAGCAGTCACAAAGGAAGAAAGAGACTTGGGCATCATCATCACTGATGACCTGAAATCATCCAAACAGACCTCTAAAGCAGTAGGTAAGGCTAGGGGGGTGTTAGGGTGTATTAGTAGGGGTATCACAAGTCGTAAGATGGAGGTAAGACTCCTTCTTTACAAGACACTGGTTAGGCCCCATCTGGAGTACTGCGTGCAGTATTGAAGGCCACACCTTCTCAAGGACATTAACCAAATTGAGGCAGTCCAGAGAAGGGCAACCAAAATGGTGCAGGGACTGCATCAGAAGATATATGAGGACAGATTAACAGAACTCAATATGTATACCCTTGAGCAAAGGAGGGAGAGAGGTGATATGATCATGGCATTCAAACACCTTAAGGGCATTAACAAGGTGAAAGAGTCTAACATGTTTAAATATAAGAAAAATAGCAGGACAAGAGGACACAGCATGAGATTAGAGGGCGATTAAGGGGGATGTGAAATTCTTTTCTCAGAAAGGTGGTGGATGCATGGAATGGCCTACCTCAAGAAGTGGTGGCTATGAATACAGTGCAGGGCTTCAAACAGGCATGGGATAGGCATAAGGGAGCAATACAAATGAGTATGAATAGATAGGCCACTGACAGAGCAAAGGCCGATGGCACATTTATAAGGTAGAAAAAGAAATGGGCAGACTTAATGGGCCTTGCAGTCCTTATCTGCTGTCAACTTCTATGTTTCTATGTTTCTAAAGTTATCCTGTTCCTCATTGCCCTCAGGTATAGCAACACTATATACTTCAGCTAGAGCTAGAATCTCCAATTTATTCTATAGGCCTGTTACTGCAGTTTGGCCCCTAAAAATGCCATAGAATTTCTTAATGATTCAATTATATTTTTATCAATAACAAGCAGCTCCATAATCATTAGATTTGCTATATATTGATTCTTAAGTAAGTGTATCATATCATTACTGAGACAGTAAGGCACAAATGAATTTCCTGTGTAATCCATCTGCCTTCTACTATCATTCCCAGAATGTTCTAAATTCTTTCCAGTTTTTGACAAGTTCCCTTTATCCTGTGTCTTATTATATAGTTGGTGTTCTAGTGCTCTAAGGCCATGAGTGGTAGTTTGCAGTTCTTGCATCACCTCGCCTAGTACTTTCATGTGTGTAGGATTTTCCTGCGTATCTTCAGTCCCCCAAATATCGGGGGTCTTTTCTAATTCCCTAATACTACTGTTACTAACTTCAGTTCTGAGATCCGGAGGATCTATAAATTTCAATGGAGAGACACCCTCAGTCTGCATGATATTCTCTCCTATTTCAGACTGAGATTCACCAGATTGTTTAACTAGAGGAATAGTTATATTTAAGCTACTACAGGTAGTTTCACTATTAGATACCATGTTGAGTGTCCTAGGGGTTGAGATTCTTCCATCATGACCCCTGAGACAAACTAGATGGTCTGTGATTTTAGTTTTTTTACTCACCTTACATGTCTTTCCTGCCTCCTCTACATCTGTGAGTAGGGGGAAAGATCACCATTAATTTTCCTTTGTAATCTTGTATTTACCATTACAGCACAATAGTTAAAAACAATATGAAAAGACAGGTAGAGCTAATAAATAACAGAACGAATAGGCTTCACAATAAGCAGTAAAATTATGAACAGTATCAATATGTAAGATAAAAAGTTGAATAAATAAATGAAGTTGTGTCCTTAATCAGTCGTAAAAAGAATTGCTTAATAGATATTAGAACAAGTTGAAGTCCTTAAAATCCAGAAGTCGCTGTCCAGGGAAATTCACTTTGACAGAAAAGGCTACCTTGACTCACCAGGTTCCAAGTTTTATAAATAAATAGTGAGATAAAAACAGAAACAAATCTCCCAAGACAAGGAACTTCAGCTTCAAGTGTCTCTACCTTGTGTGCCAGCAAATGCCAGAGTACAATAATCCTTCCCCTTCAAAATGCATCAGCAGAGTGTAAAAAATAGCCTTGAGCTTAAATTTGAACTGTATAGTAGCTGTAGGCACTTAAAAAAATAAAATAAAACAGGAAGTCAAGAAACAAAAAAGTGACATAAGTTTCCTAGATTTAAAAATAAAACATACATTTTCTCAGAGCCTTTTCTAGAAAAAATATTTGCTACAGTTATAATTTATAAGTATAGGGTCAAAATGGCTACAATTAAATATCGGTACTTTAATTAACAATGTTATGGGGAGCACAGCCACTTACTTGTATCTGTTTGAACTACGCAGTCCTTATGGAAATGCATTAAATTTCAAATGCAGCTTTCCTTATAGAGCAACAAATGTGATGAAGTTGCACAACCATCAACTCCTCCTAAACAACCAGCTAGCCACCGGTTTGTCCATGGCACAGCAGAATGGTTTGACAGTTACCTCTCCAACAGGTCTCAAAGCAACAAAATCAATGGTACAGTAAACTATCTGAGCCAAAGGTGGTGAAACTTGATGTCTCCCAAGGGTCTATATTAAGGCCACTCCTATTCAGCCTGTTCGTAAACCCACTACCATCTGCCTGCCCAGCACACACTGTGCTCTATGCCGATGATGCTGTCATCTCAGTAAGTAGAAAGAGTCAGACCACTATTATAGCAGAGTTGCAAACCAATTTCCACAGAATTCAAAAATGGTTCACTGACTGTAAACTCCTGCTCAGCTATAAAAAAATGAAGTGCATGCTGTTTACTGTCCCACAAATCAGGAAAAGGTTTGGACTGCTGCAAGTTGTGAGTGACAAAGGTACCATACTAAAACAGGTCTGCACCTTTAAATATCTAGGTGTGCACTTGGACAGCACCCTTTCATTCACAGCACATGCAGAGCATCTCATCAAAACTACAAATGCAAAACTTGGTGTGCTCTATCAGCACCATCACTCCATGACCCCTGATGTATTAAAGCTTGTCATGAGTTGCTCTGTGCTAACAACCATAAACTATGGCCTGGTGGTCTATGGTGCTGGTGCAGATACAGCTCCAAAAAGGGTGAACGCCATACTTAACAAGGCCTGCTGGCTGGTTCTGGGGGCTGACCACTGGACCCACACCTGTACTCTATACACTGAGACTGGATGACTCCCTCTACACCTCAGGATTCAATACCAAACATGCCTGATTGTCAAGAAATCCATGTTAGGACTGACTCCTGAGTCGACCGCCTGTCTTTTCAAAACCTCCCACCTAACCTTCTCCACTAGAAGATCAGTGAGGGAAGGGCTAGTATTTCCTTTTAAGTGTACAATGATAGGCCAGAGATCCCACTCTTTCCGAGGACCTAAGTGGTTCAATGACCTCTCCACTGACCTAATGGAGTGCAGAAAGGTCAGTCAATTTAAATCTGGTCTCTACTCCCATCAAGCACCTGTGAATGTCTGTAGTTGTACTAACTAAACACCTAACCTTAACATACACATGCTGATGTCTATGCACTTGGTACCTCTTAAACCAATCTTGGCACCCCATGCAACTGTCTTCCTACTCCCCCCACCCTCATGTCAGTTAACCCCTCTTCCTCAGCCTCTAACACCCCTCCTTCCCACTACTTACTTTTCTCCCCCTCCTCCTTCTTGCCACCCCTCACCACCACCACCCCACCCACCAGTCTACTCCCCCTTTCTCCTCCCCACTGCACCTCGCCACCCCTTCCCACCTGCCTAATCTCCAGCCCCCCCCACACCTATGCTGCCATCCACTCTGACCCCCACCCCCACTTGACAAAGCCAGCTCTGGCTGCATTAGTGAACATGACAAGTATCTCCTATCCTGTTGTGCTACATTGCACTTAACATCTAAATGGAACTTGTGCAAGAAGTGTTTATACTGTTGATGCATATTACAAGGCACTGTTGAACTGTCTTACTGTTGAATTCTAGATGCAGTGCAAATATCTTTACTAGCCCAATCCTTGGAAATGTTGTGGACTAGCCACTAGGCTCTAATCTACTTTGTTAACCTATATAAAGTCTCTGATCTAATGTAACTACAATGTAACCAATGTTCTTTGTTATGTTTTATGTAACCAGTGTTTTTTTGTAATGTTAATGTCTTGTATGCCTGACTTGGAACCTTTGTAAACAAGTCTTTGTCGCAAAGGTATTAATCCCAAACATAAATAAATAAATAAAATAAATATATAGAGCAAAGGTAAATCTGTCGGAAACAAACTCCAATAGCAGAGAAAACAGTTTCTCAAAATGCCAGAAGGAAAAAAAAAAACCTCTGGCGAGGTTGTACGAGTGGCCAGTGCTAGGAAAAACAGAAGGGCACATCTGGCTTCCATGGCTACAAGGCTGATCTGGTGGAGAACGCCAGTGCATGGGCCTCTTGATATGAAGCTGCCCTCGGTCACATGAGTCAAAGGGTGCACATTTTAAACCACTGAATAATTTATTATAAATTTAATAAAAGTTAAAAATTATATCTGAGTCTGATTAAATAAAAGGAGATAGGTTCACAATGTCCTAAAAATAAGGCGCTGTAAAAGTTAAAATAAGGGTATATCTCAGCAATTTGATCCTGCATACTCCTCATTTCAGGAAGCAAAATTGCATGAAACCTATTTAATAGATAAAAATAAACACAGTTTGAGATCCTGACATAAAATATCTAGAAGCTCAATTATCAGCAATCCATTCCAAGATTCCAACTGTGTGTAAGTGCTGAGTATAACAAACTGCTCCTGCTGTTTGCACCAAAATAAACAGAGAATCTAGATAAGAATATTTTTCAGTGTCTCAGACGTGAACTCCTACAATGTGAGCAGTTCCAGTTTCAGTCTGTACTCCATACTCCTTTTAGGTTGAGTTGCACACCTCCTGGGCTTCTCTGTAGCTCCTGATCCTCCTAAATCTGCTGGTCCTCCTACTCCTATGATGTGCCACTCTTGGGCTACAGCCCCCCCACCGAAGGGCCCTCTGTTTGTTCTCCGGTCTGACTATCCCCAAACGTTGGGACGCCTTACTCCTGGAAAAGGAACAGAAAACACGGGAACAGCACACCACACCAGAATGCTTCGGTACAAGATGAACTGGTAAGGCTGAGTTAAATTACGGCAATGGTGGCATACCTTTTAAAGTTAAAAACAAGCAAAACTCAAGCCCTGTTCCTGCTGCTGCTCCTCAGCATGCATAGCATGCAGCTGCCATTAAGGTCTCTGGAGCCCTGGTGAATTAATGGTGAGGTCTTCTTTAGGGTTGTCAACCCTAATGCTCACCCATCTCCCCCAGCCCATAACCTCCTGTCTGAAGCAGAAGGTACAGCTACAAGCCAATGCCTCATAGTAATACACTCTTCAAAGGCAGAGAAGTATGTCTTGCCACATGTTGCCAATACAATCTATTATAGCTTTCTTCATGCAAGGTCCTGTGGGCCCTGTGTGAAGAAAGGAGATCACATCTTATGTTGTTTGTTCAGGGAACAGGGTTGCCATTAGGGCTGACATTCCCAAGGAAGACCCCACCACTGATTCACCAGGACTCTAGAGACCCAAAACCCTATTATTATTTTCCTTCTGCTGCTTGGGGGTGTGGGTGGGGAGTTACAGCTGGAAACCCTAATGACATATTTCCCTACTTTGGTGGTGTTAACTTGAATCCTAAATGGTGCACTAACAAAGTTTTTGCACAGAATATCTATCTATCTATCTATCTATCTATCTATCTATCTATCTATCTATCTATCTATCTATCTATCTATCTATCTATCTATCTAGCTATCCGTCCATCTATCTGTTATCAATGATACATAAAAATTTAAACAGTCTGTCGGCTGAGGTGGGTGGAGCAAACACAGTCAGGGGATTCAAGCAAGCATTTGATAAAATGAAGGGAATACTGGTCACCTGGGGCACAAGACCAGGGAGGAGAATGGGGATAGGATGGGGAGGGTTAGTACCCTGGAGGAACAGTAGGTTCCTGGGAAGGTTACAGAGATTGTAGGGAATATGGGCAGACTGGATGACCTCTATCCTTTTTCTGCCATCGTGGTCTATGTTTCTATGTTAAGCTGATTTTGTAAAGCGACTGCAAAATCACTTTTTGGGCCAGATTTTTTTAACTATTTTTTAACTTCATCTAAATATACGTAGTTTGTTGCAAAAAATCAACCTCCTACAAACCATGGTGGGCACTCTAAAACCTGACATACTGATCATCATGGAAACTTGGCTAAAGAGCACAATCCCGGATCTCTCAGTCTCCATTCCTAGCTACTCCCTCCTGAGGCAAGATCATGCTTGTACGGATGGTGGTGTCGCTATGTATGTTCCTACCTCCCTCCAATGTTTTATTATTTATTCATTCACTAGCCTGGCATCACATAATGCACTAGCTATCCATTTCACTCTTCCCATCACCATCCCTATCATTATAGATCTAATTTACTGTCACCCAAATGTCCAGCCCTCTATAGCTCTCGACCTCATAACCTCCATCACAGCCCTTTCTTGCTCTGGTGAACTGTACATCTTAGGTGACCTTAACTTAAACTGGCTATATCCCAAGACATCCAAAATATGTAATGATCTAAGAGCCCTGAACCTCTCGCAATTGATCTCAGAACCCACTCACCCTAACCAAAAGAAACAAAATTGCTCCCTTATCGACTGGTCTCTTACCACCCACCCAACCCCACAGAGTAATTATCTCTGGTATCCTCCCAGATGCTCTCAGTGACCACAATCCAATATTCATTGTCAGGAAAATCCACAGACCAAAATCTCTGCATGAAATCTTGCAACTTCTCTCCTTCAAATCCCTAGACCTTGAACCTCTCCTGCACAACCCATCTCTCTCTGACTGGTCTCCCTTAGTCTCCTCCCTCTCGGTTGATAAGGCTCTAGCTTACTTCAAAGAATTATTCTCCACAAATTGGAACGCCTTGGCCCCTCTCAAACAAACTAGGGTTAGGGGCAACCACCTACCGTGGATTGCTCCTGAACTCTTAGCCTGTCTTAGGGCCAGAGATCATGCCTGGAAGCACCACAAATCCACCCAGCTTCCTATTGATCTCACGGACTATCATAAACTCTGAAATGGCTGCACCAGGGCAACAAGGCTAGCCAAGTAAGAATACTTCAAAAATGCATTCCTTACTAAGATAAATACCCCTTCCAAGTCCTGGAAGGTGGTTCATGCCCTCTTTACCCCTCAGTCCCGCCCCCTTCCCCAGTGCTAAAGGTAAATGGCAATCTTGTATCCAACTCCCATGCCATAGCTGTGGATTTTAACTCCTATTATACCTCCTATGCAACCAAACTACTAAAGTTCCTCTCAATCTACCCTTCCCCCTCAAATGTCATGGCCGCCCCATCCCTCCTAACAAACTGCTCCACTTCTTGTTTCCTCACACCCCTCCTTCTCATTCTCCCTGACTGATACTCTAAATGCCCTTCTCACCATCAACCCCTCAAAAGGATCTTCTCCAGATGACCTAGACCCTAAACTCCTCTCTCTCTCAGCCCCAGCCATTGCCTACCCAGTCTCCATAATCTTAAATCTCTCCTTCTCAACCTCTGATGTCCCTACCACATGCAAGCATGCAGTGGTCCTCCCCCTACCTAAAGGTGTTTACCCCTCATCCCCTGGCAACTATCACCCTATATTGCTACTCCCTACCCTAGCCGCCAAACTACAAGAACATCTAGTCCTCTCCCAACTCACCTCCTTTCTATCTGATATCTCATTTTCACCCTGTTCCAATCTGGGTTCAGGAAAAAACACTCTACCACCTCCTCTCTACTTAGTCTCATTGACTCACTCCTCTCAGGGGTGGACAATAGCCAAATCACCTCAGCCATATTTGTTGACTTTGCCAAGGCTCTTGACACTGTCCCCACTCACTTCTACTTGGTTCCCTCTCATCTGCTGGTCTAATACCTTTTGTCACCAACTGGTTTAAGGCCTACCTTACTGGTAGAACTCAGTCAATTAAGATCGCAGATGCCATCTTGCCTCTGCACTGGTGTCCCTCAGGGCTCTGTGTTTGGTCCCCCTATGATTCTCCATCTTCTTAAATGACCTGCCTTCTGTATGCTCCCCCGCCTCTGCCATACACATGCACGCCAATGATACTGCCTTGTATGCATCCGGCTCATGCTCAGCTGAGGTTACATCCAGCTTGCAGCTTGACTTCAACAAGGTCCAGCTCTGGTTTGTAAACCATCAATTATTCCTCAATGCCAAGAAGACAGTCTCCATGACCTTTGGCACAAGGCAGAGACTCTCTAGGCTTCCCTCCCTGCCCACTTTCTGCACTCTTGATGGGACTGTACTTGAGGACACCTCGTCCTTCAGATACCTTGGGGTTTGGTTAGACCAACACCTCAACTTCTCTGGACACATTGATGCCATCCAGAAAAAATTGTGCCCCAAGCTCGATGCCTTGTTCAGGAACCACAGTTGCATCCCTCCTGCGGCTAGGCATGAACTTGTCCAGAAGATGATCCTCCCCATTTTTGACTACTGCGACATAGTCTATAGTGCTGCTCTCAAGTCTTCCCTGACTGGAATGGACACTCTCTTCAACTCCTTCTGCCACTTTGCCCTTGATGCTCCCTCTCGCACCCACCACTGTGACCTCTATTAATCCCTTTACTTCCCCTCCCTTACAAATAGACACCTCTCACCCTGCGTCAAATTCACCTCTAAACATTGTTTGGGTGAACTCCCTTCCTACCTCTCTCCATCATTTATAACACCCCCTGCTCCTTCCCACTCCCTCAGATCTACTGACACTCGCACACTAACTGTCCCCCCCCCACTCCACCATCTCTGGCCAGTCTGGGTACTTTCACCGCTTCTCTAAAATATGTAACTCTCTTCCTCCCCAAATCAAACACTCCTCCTCCTCCTCCCTCTATTCCATCAACTCCACCCTCTCCAGCTACCTTGCACCTAGCTGTTCCTGTTATGATCCTTCTTAATTTCCTTTATCTAGCTCCTTACAGCTCATCCCCTTCAGAATTTACCCATTGACTTGATCGATTCTACTGCCTGTAGGCCCTTCTAGGTGCTAGTTTTCATTCCTTTCTCCCTTCCTCTACTCTCTCCCCCTTTTTTCCCTAGCCTTCACATTCCCCTTGCAGTGCTCTCAGCATCCTGAAGGGGTCCTATAGTGCCAAAGTTTGCCACATTTTCCTTCCCCCATCTACCTATCCTGGCCTTCCAGGTCCTCTTGCAGGGTACCCAGCATCCAGGAGGGTTACATTGGACCAGGCATCATCCCCGCCAAGGTGTTATTTCTCATTTCCTGCCTCTCACTATCCCTCTAAAATTACAACACCTAGCCACAGAAGGGTTTACAATTGCCTGACATTCCCTGCCCTCTTGCAGGGTTCACCGCATCCTGAAGGGTTCTCTTTTTCAGGTCAGGCCTTATTACCCCTCCTAGGTATTAATACACACTTACTCCCTCTCTCTCTCTCTCTCCCTCCTTAATCCCTGCCCCGGTCCCCTGGCCCCTTGCAGGGTGCCCAGGATCCTGAAGTGGTCTCTCTGGGACATAACTTATCCCTACCTGTCATCTCACCCTCTCTTCCTCACCCCTTATTTCATGGTAGCACTTGTTCACTTTTACCATTGCACTTATTGTCTCACAAATTACACATGTATGCAACACTGCTTGTAACAAATGCCTAATTAATTGTATGCTGCATTGATCTTTGTAACTTGAATGTAAAATGTCTCGTCCCTATTGTTTTCCCCTCCCCACAGGTAGCACCGGGAGACGATCAGCCTGTTGCTCAGTGTGCCTTCCTAGTGAAACATTTCAATAAAAAAATAAATAAACACTATACTACTGTTGGTCATGAGGTGGGGTCTCAAAAAGGCCGTGTTGAAACTTTGGTGTAAAAATATTCAAAAAGGACAAAGTTATGAGTAAAAGTTCAGAAGCCATTGAAATACATTGTACCACATGTACCTGATTTTCTCATATCATAATTGCCAGTTCCAGCAGTAAGACTTGTCTTAGATCACAGAGTGAATATACTAACATACTAAAATGCCAGCAGAATAGGCCTAATGGTCTTTCATGTCTGCTCGTTTGGTCAGCCCCCACCCTGGGTGCTGACCGCCTCCCTCGCCTTCTTTGGCTTCTCCCTTCCCAGTTCTGGATATTCTTGCTGCATTGGATTTTGCTTGCAGAACCCTTCCCCTGTACCTGTCCCACCCCCTCTTGAACCCCTCCAATGTCTCAGCCTCCACCAGCCCCCTAGGCAGCGCATTCCATGGCTCCACCACCCTCTCAGTGAAGTAGCACCTCCTCCTTTCTCCCCTGAATCTTCCCCTCTCCAGCTTCCACCCATGCCCTCTAGTGGCTCCCTCCTCCTTCCTTCGAAGCTCCCTGACTGTTCCTCCCCTATTTACCCTCTTCATGTACCTGAAGACCTCTATCATGTCCCCCCGGTCCCTTCTCTCTTCCAATGTGTACATATTTAGCTCTTCGAGCCTCTCCTCATAGGTCCTATCCCCCAAGCCCCAAATCATTTTGGTTGCCATCCTCTGGACCCTCTCCAGGAGGTTAATGTCCCTCTTTAAGTGTGGCCTCCAAAACTGCACACAGTACTCAAAGTGCGGCCTCACCAAGCAGTTATACAGAGGGGTATCACTTCCCTCCTTCTGAGGTGATCCCCCTAGCGATGCATCCCAGCATCCTGTTGGCCTTGGCTGCTGCCCTCCTACAAGTCTCAGAGTTGTTCATCTTGACATCCACCACCACCCCCAGGTCCCTCTCAGCCATCGAGACTTGTAGCATTTCCCCCCCAGGGTGTACACTTGGCCTGGGTTTCTGGCCCCCAGGTGGAGTACCTTGCATTTCCCTGCATTGAACCTCAGCCTCCAGTTTCTAGACCATCTTTCCAGAGCCTCCAGGTCCCCCTGTAGGGCCACCCTCCCCTCCTCCCCATCCACCACCGCCCCCAGTTTCGAGTCATCCACAAAGAGACTCATCTCACTCCCTGATTCCTGTCATATGTCAGAGACATGGGCGTTGAACAGAAGGGGCCCAAGGACTGATCCTGTGGGACCCCACTAATGACCCTCCTTGGGATGAGACTATCCCACCAACTATGACCTTCTGGGTCCGGTCCTGGAGCCAATTGCCTATCCATCTGATCATCTGGTTCCCCACCCCCATTTCTCCCAGCTTATCCAACAGGCCCGCATGAGGAACAGAGTCAAATGCCTTGCTGAAGTCTAGAAAGAGGACGTTCACTGGTCTACCCAGGTCCAAGGCACTCATCACCCAGTCATAGAACTATATATGAATAAGAATATATGTCATGAGACATTTTCAGGTGAGTGAGTGTGTGTGTGTGTGTAAAAATCTGATGGCGAGGGACAATTTTCTTTCCTTTTTTTTTATAGGTTAAAAAAATTAAGGGATTTTTTTTGTTTCAGGGGACATATTCCAATATGGGGAATTGGGCACCCCAACTGTTGGGCCACTGTTTCACCGCACCAGTGATGAGCACCCCAGTGCCACCATGTACATATTGGGAATGGGGAAGGGTGACCTAGAGGATAGGGGGATCAACAGAACTGGTACCAGGGGTGGACACCCCACTTCACTAACATGAACATTTTGAGGTGGGGGAGGGCAACCTGGAGGGAAGGGGAGGGGAGGGGAGAGAAGAAGCAGTAACAGGGGTGGGCACCCTGATCTGCTTAAAGTAGATAGGTAAGTAGACAGATACATAGAAACACAGTAACATAGAAAATTATGGCAGAAGGAGACCACAAGGTCCATCTAGTCTGTCCAAGACCCTACTCCCCTCCATTAACTGTTACTCAGTGTTATGATGCCTTTGTATTTATCACAAACATTCTTAAATGCCCCAACTGTTTTTGCCTCCACCACCTCCCTGGCAAGCTATTCCACACGTCAACCACCCTTTCAAAGAAAATGAACTTGCTTGTGTTACTTCTGAACTTACCCCCCATCTTATCATGCCCTCTAGTTCTTGTATAACATTTGACCTGAAATAGGTCCTGAACCTGTACCCTATTTATTCCCTTCATGTACTTGAAGGTCTCAAACATGTCTTCTCTCTCCCTCCGTTGCTCCAATGAATACATGTTGAGATCCCTCAACATTTCACCATATGATTTCTGTTGCAGCCCTTGTACCATCTTTGAGTATCTCCTCTGCACCATCTCCAGTCTCTCTACGTCCTTTCTAAGATGTGGTTTCCAGAACCGCATGCAGTACTCTAGGTATGGTCTTACCAGTAATCTATAGAGTGGCATCAAGACTTCCCTCTTTCTACTGGCAATCCCCCCTTCCTATGCATCCCATACAGAGGATAATGTATGGGCTACTATCGGCAACAAGTGTGTGTAGCCATCAAGAGGTAGCCATGGAGACCATTTGAACCTTGAGGGTGAATATCTAGTGCAGCACAACAATGTTGTTCAAGGGATGGATTTCCATCCCCAGCAACATTCCACTACAGATAGATAGATAGCTTGATAGACATATAGATTGCTAGACAGACAGACAGATCACTAGACATATTGATAGACAGAGAGAGACCGAGAGAACAGACGATCACTGGCTCACTGCTTCACCCGAAGCCGGCAGAACAAGTCTAGCTATGGCTTCAGCATTCAAGAGAGTCCCACTGTTCTCATACAGAGAACACGGGTCAATGGCTCCTTTTGCTAAGCTGGGCACCCTGGATTTTGTGGTGCCTAGAAGAAAAGGTATTTCTGGACGTTATTTTAAAAAGCAAACACCAGACTTTAGCTAAACAAGTCCCGTTTAGCTAGGTTCGAGTGTTTGTTTTTTAAAATTGCAGAATTTTTATGTATTTTCATGTTTTTTTACTTTGGGGTGAACAAGTTGGCAGCTGTCACAACACGAAAAAAAAATTTGCGCTGTGAGAAGCAAGTAGTGAGAAAAAAAGCAGTCTGTGACATGTGACATGGAATTGTTATCCCAAAAAACCCTACTGAGCATACTCAGAGCAGCAAAAAAAAAAAAAATTCTTACAACTCTGGAACAGTTAAATATTTTTTCAGAAAACCTTCCAAAGGCACTACCTTGGTACATCACACTTCTACCCTGAAAGTTTCAGGAAAAAAAATAAATTTTGTATAGGCTGCAAGTGAGAATAAAACCAAAAAAAACATGTTAAGCATGGGAAAGAAATTAGTCGTCTACAGGAAAATGACATACACAGATCTCAGAAACCACTCAAGCTGCCATCACAAAACTTTCCACATATTTAGACCTTGCCTACTAGACAATACATGGACAAGTTCAGCTAATTTTGTCGAACTCTTCCAAAGTTGTTAAGGCGCAAATTTAGGGGGTTTAACATAATGTAGAACCTGTCACTCAACCCTAACTGTGCAGGCGCTATTGTGCCAGTATAATATTTAACCAGCACTAGTGTACGTGAGTACCTTATTTCAAATATTCGGTCGAGCATTTGTATTTTGGGGCCCGATTATTCATTATCTGTACTTCATTATTTAACTGCTGGAACATGGGGTGAGAGTTCAACATCTCCTGAGACTTCCTGTCCAATCAGAGGCCATTTTGGAAGCTCACTGAAGGCAGCCATGTGGCCCAGTACAGAAGCTACAAGCAAGAGAGACAGATGTCTGATCAGCTGTGAAAAAGTATACTTCCATCCACTTGTTTAAATTAGCCAAAAAAACAAAAATCGTGAAAGCTTTTGTTCCCTTTCTAAATCCCAAGCTACAGATGGCCATTTTTTTCACACTGTTGTGCGATAAAGTTCAATGTTTCTCAGGAGACTTACTAGGAGTGTGTTTTTCCTAAAAGTGAAAAACCTAGTACTGCTAGGTCTCTTTTTGTTCTGCAAGCAGTCAGTCACAGGAGCACATTAAAAGAACACAGATTTTAAGAGTTTTCTTTTGTGCACTTTTCTCTGCAAGCAATCCATCACACGTGCGCTGTGATAGATAACCTATTACTATGTGGCCTAGGCTATACAGCAGCTTTCAAAATGATAGGCCAGACAGATTTCAAAGGTAAAACACCTAAACACTTTATTTTGTATTTGTTTGAACTATTCAAAATTAAATTATTTTTCAGGTTTCAACAGAAAAAAAAGAAATTCTCATCAGCAATACCCTTCTTTACACAGCAAGAATAAACTACCTCTTCCTCATCCTCTCTGGCCACCAACTCAAGGGCTCCAATT
This sequence comes from Neoceratodus forsteri, assembly GCA_016271365.2. Classification (NCBI taxonomy): domain Eukaryota; kingdom Metazoa; phylum Chordata; order Ceratodontiformes; family Ceratodontidae; genus Neoceratodus; species Neoceratodus forsteri. The sequence continues at coordinate 1,090,475,522 of CM057456.1, forward strand.
CAGCCTATGCAGAACTGACTCTCTTTCTCTCTCACTTTCTTTATGTTTTCTGGCCACTAACTCTATGGCCTAAACTCAGTCTATACTGAATTTTCTCTCAGTGCTTTCATCGGCTCCTTCTGCTTTGAAGCAGGCTTCCAGGCAGACTTCCCCAATTCTGCCTGTCTCTGACTTGTAGGGTTAACCTTCCCCTATACAGTCAGCCACACATTCTTCAGAGCTCCTCTCCCTTCAGCTCTGTGTTTTGCATGGTTTACACTCTTCTTCCCTGCATATTCCAGCCCAAAATATAAAATAACCTTTTCGCACAGCAACAGACTGTGATGTCACAACAGAGGATTATGACTTGAAGTAGGGAATAAGCTACAGAGGAAGATGAACTCTAAGGGAACTCTAAGGAATAAAGATCATGTAGTCATGCAAATTTACTCAGTAATAAATAATGAGGAAGAGAAATATATAGAATATACATGGAATGTAAGCTGAACTGTACATAATTATTATGTTTTTCAATGTATTCTTTGAGGTGTCAGTAGCTCCTTAACAGCTAGGGTTTTAAATCTGAAACGCACTGGAAGGCTTCAGCCGGTGCTCTGCCGGAACAACTAATGCCAGAAACACAGGAGGTGGCACTCAATCAGCAAAAGTAAAAGGGGAGCAAAAGTGCTAACAATAAAAAAAAACCTTTACAGTTTTATTGCAGAAAAAAGTTTGCACACAACAGGAGAGCAAAACCCTCATTTGTGGCACTGTTTTGAGTGTGGTTCCTAACAAAAACTGGTTTTACATTTCCATTGGTCCCCTGACCTCCCAGCTTTCCAGAACCCTTTATCTGTTCAGTGGTTTGCCTTTCTGCCTCCATCTTAGTATTCTGCACTGGCTGTGTCACCTCTGCTAGGTTTTCTAATACTTCCCTTGCGTCCTTGTGAGAATCTACTTGTCTCTCAATTGCTTTTACTTCTGACAGAAAAAGTTCCCAAATTAACAGCATCCCTTTCTGTATTGCCTTGTAATACTCTTCTCGTTTTCGTTGCACATTTTCACTTAGCTCAGCTTTGGCAACCTTGAGTGTTTTGACTTCCACTTGCAGGGCCTCCCATTTGAGGACTACCATTTCAACCTTTCCCTTTTCTGCTTGTTCCAACACTCTGAAGGATGACATCTGAACATCTCTCAACTCTACAGTAGTTCCTCACTTACTTCCCCTTCAACCAACCCGAGTATATACATTTCTGTTGCTATCCTGACCATATAAACTTATGTATGCCTGGCCGTTCATATTGGAACCACACAGCTGGTATGTGAACCCGGATCCTTAAGATTCCCAACTTCTGTTATCTCAGGGAGTGGGGCTCTGACCCTTTTCTCTTGCTTTTTCTGCCAACAAGATTTTCATGGCTTACCCTTGGAACAAATAGTTCAGGGTCAAACTTTGGGAACATCTGTTCTAGTCCCTCATGTTTAGTACAAATCTCCTGAAATGATTTTTCAAACATTTAAGTCACTCCCTCTGTCTAGGTATACTTTGTTTTTTGGGAACATCTTTGCCTTGGGAAAATCTTCTGTTCTCTGACTGACTTCACCTGGCTCTGGGTTCCTTCCTGACATCTGTGTCACTCTTTGCATGTCTGAGGACACCCTCACTGGTAATTTTAGGTTTTGAAATCCATCCCATCAAAAGGCACTTCCTACCTTGGTAATTCTTCCTGATTACCAATTATCACTTGATTAGACCCATCTGCCTGCAGGTCCTTCATTTCACAGTTCTCAAGACAACCCCACTGGGAGACTTTTCCCGTCACTTTTATACATTCCTCATTATACTTTTTCACTGTAGGGGCAGCATGGTATTCTGTAGGGTTCCCCTGAATGCATGAATCTCTTGTTTCAGTTTCCCTTGAACAGACTTGTGAATCTGTAAGTGATTCTTTTACCAGTTTGCACCCCAGATCCCGTGAGGACCCAACTATCTGTTCCTTAGTCTGAGTCTGGACAATATTGCTGTAGTCCACATTAGTGACCATGTTTCTAGTTAGGGTATACCCTTTAGTATCAGCCTTCTTTGCATAACCACTTTCTGTGTAATCCTGTACATCAAGGCTGCTTTTACCACAAACGTAACAAAGTATATCCCCCATATTTCTGTTCCCCCTTCCACACTTGAGAGTACTAGGGAAAACATTTTCATCTGTTTTCTCCCTTTTACATACACTAACTTCACTTTTGATACTTCTCCCACTTGGGAACCTCAGGGATAACTTTTTAGTTAATAACCTGGGGTCCGGTTTTATAGGTGACAGTGTTGAATTCTGCATAGTCACCTTCTTGAATGGGACAAAGTTTATGGATGAACTCTGATTTCCCACCCCAGAGACCAACAGTTTAACAGTTTTCCCTTATGCAGACAACATACTCACAACCATTTGCTCAACCTCCCACTGTCCCTTCGCCACCTTCTTTGGTGGATTCTCAGCTAGACAGACTTCTGTACAAGTCATTGGATTACAGTGAATGCTTCCACTGCAGTTTACAGCACTGGTAGTTGGTTCATTTCTTTCTGTGGAGTGGACTCAAGCCATCTGAGCCATTCTTTCTTCCCTGCTCTGAACTTCACTAGCTGCTCCCTCTTCATGTCCTCCAAAAGGGTTACACGGCTTATTGTCTTCAGGGTATGGCTTTACCAACTCAGGTCAGGAGAGCAACTCTAAAAAGAAAACAAAGCACACCCCATAGTGCAGACTGTTTTTTACAACCACAGGGAAAATTCCTCTTCCTCAGGTAATCTTACTAAATGTAGGGAGACTGCGTGTATAACAATCAAAAAAGTCTTTAGGTTTCAATCCCCTTTAGGTACCCTTACCAGCTCCTGAAGTTTTTGTGCCAAACAGAAGTTCTGGTCTTCCACTCAAATCTGGGTCCTGCTGCTCACACAGTCTTCTTAGGCTGCATCAGTGCCTTAATGCAGAACTTCCTCCTTGCCAGCTAGAACCTACATTCCCTAACCTCAGGGAGAATCTCAAAAGTGTTCCTTAACTATTTTCCCCCAAACCTCCTAGGGGCATCTGACTCCTACCGTGTCAGTCAACCACGTGTGATAGATAATGTGTAACCATATAGCTTAGTCTGTTTGGGAACATTCAGAATGATAGAACAGACATTTTTTAAGGTTCAGACACCTAAAGTATTTTACATTGGTTTGAACAATACAAAACTAAATGATTTCTTGTTCATTTTTTTTTTAATTTGTCATCAGCATTTCCTTCTTTTTATAGCAGGAATAAACTGCCTCTCCCTGATCCTCTTTGGCCACTAACTCTAGGGCCCCGAGTTCCACCTATACTGAATTGATTTTCTCCCAAAGCATTCCTCAGCTCTTCCTGCCTTAAAGCAGGCCTCCAGACAGGCTTTCCCAACTCTGCTTATCTCTGGCTTGTAGGGTTACTCTCCCCCATAAATTTAGTCACAAGTTTTTCAGACGTCCAGTTCAGCTCTGTATTCTGCAGGGTTTACCTCTCCCTCACTACAGATTCCAGTCCAAAATTAGTAGAAAAAACTTTCACACTGAGGTATATTCTTTTTAATTAACTCCTCAGCCTGCATGGACTCCCAGTTATCTGCTGCTCTCAATTATCCGGTTAAGTGTTGATTGCATGTCTCCTTACACAGTATTCTTAAAGGTCAACTCCAAAAAGGCTTCTCTTACCAAATCCTGGTTTTGCTTCCACCAGAGCCCTGGATGAAATCCCCTCTGGTCCTGAAAGTGACAGGGGAAGGCAAAGGCAAACCTACACTGTCATATGCACTTAAAAAAATAGAAGTTTTTTTGTACATGTTCTTATGAATCACTAAGTTCCAAGCTAGAGTGTAGAAATGAATAAAAAAGGCTGCTTTTTGTCAGACTTTTGCACGATACATTCAGGAACTTAAAGGAGATTTTTCTATGGAGCTTTTTCCTCATCTTGGTGACTTCGGGTAGAACCCCACCACCCAGGCCTATCACCGATCTCATAGCTTTGCAAGTTATCCACCACAGTTATCCAGGATCACTGAGTGGTGGGTGGCCACAGGCTAGCCATGTCAGTCATGCAAGAGCTTTCTAGGGATGGTGGTACTGATTTTCCTCTGAACTCTGGATTTTTTCCCCTTTGGTGCAGTATACAAGGATGATCAGCTACAGCTAGCTGGGAGGGGGATTAGGAGAAGCGAACAAGAGTTGTCAGGTCAGTGGCACCAGTAAGGTGCTGGTATGGAAACATAATGATGTAGTATGGCAATAACTTGTATACTGTGTGACCCTGAGCAGAACAGGTCACTAAACTGCCCTGTGATCCTGGGACAGACCTGAAACTTGCTGCAGCTCAGTGTGCCTTTCCCTGCTAAAAATGGTAAAATAAATTTAAAAAGTGTAGACCCACACTGGACAGACAGATAAGTCAGTTAGGCCTTCTTCTGTTGACCAAATACATTTTTTGTATTTCTGACACAGGACAGGGCAGGTAGTTGCAATTTGCCATGACCTGAGGTCTGTCACTCTTATTCTTAAGCTCTCTCTCTCTCTCTCTCTCTCTCTCTCAGATTCTGTTGCAGTGTGTTGTTTGGATTTAGTTCTGGTTCAGTATGCTGCAGTATAACTGTTTGCCTTCTCAGTGACATTGGGCTATGTACCACATCAGTTCTGATCCAGACTGGAACTACACAGCAACATGATCTGTCATCACCCATGTGACCTGTACCTAAAGAATAAGAGAACAAACATGTTTAGGAGGCTGACAGGTCACTGTACAGTTAAAGTAAACTTTACCCATCTGTAACACCACCTCCCCTCCCCCTCCCCCTGGTAAGTTGCTGTTAGGACATGATGGGCAGAAAAGTCCAATGTCCTGGTTAGGGATTGCTAAATGTTTGCTCCAGGATGCCTGGAGCAATCCATATGTGTATTGGAACGTTAGGATCCTTTGCGAACGCTAGAGGCGTGTTCCAATATACCAGCCCAGCACTATCCCAGCTGCGGTCACAAACCCTGGCCTCCTACTGGCCACAGGAGGAATGTGGCCAATAGAGTTATATAGGGATTGTGGCTACAGTCTGGCTGTTAGAGCCCACTAATGGCAAGTGCTGCTTTGGAGCAATCTGCCATATTCACACCTTAAAATGCAAGTGACCTTTATAGCACTAGCAAGGCATTTTGGGGTCATTTGCATCTCATTAGGGCCTCTTTACAGGCCCAGAACACATGCAATTTGTAACCCCTCTTCAGTGCTACACAGGGCTGCCACCTTTGTACTACAGCACCCTATCCTTGGTGTCCAGTGGCATGCCTGTAATCACACCGCCATTCAAGAATTACTAATTCCCATATGTTCAGTGGTGCCCCCAGTCCATCCAATCACCCTGCCATTCATGACCGACTAATTCCCCTTTGCAATCTATGACATGGAACCTTTGTAAAAGAGCTTGTGCTCAAAGTTTTTTTCTGAATCACTAAATAAATAAATAAATAAATGTCTAGTGGTCCCTCTGCTTCATGATCACCCTGCTGTTCATAACTCACTAATTCCCTGGGGTCCAGTGGTACCCCACCCATCGAATACTCCACTGACTGGTAGGGGAAATCCCCCTTCTGGCCTGTGGTTCCCTCTGCTTCCCATGTGCCTGAGTACCCCCACCCCCCAAAATGTTCATGCTCCACTGCTATCACCTCCCCTGGCTCCACATCAACATTATCTGTATGCAGCCCATCTGAAGGCGACTGGCATAGACCCTCTGCACACGTCCATGGCCAGCCACTTACTGATGGCTTGTGATCATATGCCTACTGTAGTAACACTTGTTTATAACAGGTGCAGGATTGCCAGCTGTCAGTTGGTGGGTGGTAGTGTTGCTCAAATAGTGCTTTTGTTGATCCTACCACTGTCTGTCAGATAGTGCTGGTATCCTACCTAGGATTCTACCAGAAATCCTACCCAAAACAGATGTAGTATCCAGGGTCAGATAGCGATGCATCATAGATAGAATTCAGGGATCCTAAGTCAGATCAAGGGATCCTAGGTCAGATAGTAAGATCCAGAGTCAGATAGTGATGGATCCTAGTCAGGATCCAGGGATCGTAGATCAGATCCAGGGATCATAGGTCAGATCCAGGGATCCTAGGTCAGATAGTTAGGATCTTGGGTCAGATAATGATGGACCCTAGGTCAGATCCAGGGATCCTAGGTCAGATAGTTAGGATCTGAGCTGGATTTGTTGCTAGGATCCACAGAATCCACAGTGTTTGTTGCTAGGATTCACAGGATTGACAACATTTGTAGGATCCATGCACTGGATCATAGAAGGGAGGATCCATGGTCAGATAGCACTGCTATCCTACCATAGCAACTATCTGGTCAAATTGGAGGTATCTGTTGGTATCCTAGTTTCTAGGTTGCTGTCTGAGCAACACCAGTGGACAGCTATGGAGCTGTGCAGAGGGTTTGTGCTGGTCACCATTGGGGTTGGGTGGCCATGGGTGGCGGTGGTAAAAAAGGCAAAAAAACTACCTGAACTTGAGTTACTGAGTACAAGACACAGTAAATAAAGAAGCAGGACACTAATGTAAAAAAGACAAGCTAGTTTGCAAATCCTCCTTATTTTGGCATAATAATAGAGAAGATCTCATTAGGTGTAGTAGCACTCAACAGTTGCAACATGCCCTAAGTCAGAAATACAGAACATTTCCAATATCAAGTTATTAAATTGTTTACATTAAAACCACACATATTAACCCCAGTGTTTTACTGACAGTGCAAATTAGGGGAGTGTTTTTACTGTTGTCTTCATATTGCTATCCCTTTCTTGCTTGCAGTTATTCATCACACACGTAAAAAACACTACCTGCTTTAATGGCTCATTTTACATACTGTCCTTTAATTTTCAAGGGCAAGGTCTCGCAGAATATTTTTTACAAAGCACCGTGTTGGTCTCCTTGCAGTGATTCCCCCAACCCACTTGGAGACCAACATGGTGCTGTCAAAATGTTTTGGTTGTGTGACTACCCCAATGGGCCAGGTTCAGGAGTGAAGTTGAGTGCCGTGTCGGGGATGGTCCTTAGTAAAAAAAAAAAAAAGAAATCCCTGCTGTTTCAATGATGGCTCATAGAACCTGAATGGAGTATAGCCCATTCCCTGTCTGATTACAGTGCAGAGTATATAATATCCCTGCCTGATTTGAGGTTACATCCCTGTCTGAATACAGGGCACAGTATATCACTGGTGGACAGCACAGAGGGGATAAACAATCCTTTACAGCAGCTTAAATTTGCAACTGTTATGTGTTGTGCAGTTTGCTTTGTGGGCATATTAGCACCATTTAATTTTCATGCTCCAAGATCTCCTTCTGCAGGTCCAGTGTGGGGAACAGGGAACTGTCCGGATACTGTGTTCTTTTTTTTTGATTTCTTTAACATGTTTTCTGTGCACTAGCTACTCAGGTCAGGGAGGAGGGCAGAAGATGGGGAAGGAGGGCAGAAGTCAAGTCGTAGGCTGTTAGGTGAAGAGATTAGAAAGTTTAGACCACTGATGGGCTAAACTTAAAGATTCGACTAGGGACTTTGTAGTAGGTGCCTGGTATCCAGCCAGTATCCAGAGGCAAGTAAGGAGATCTGATGATGATGGTGAAAAGCAGGTACTTGGGAGTCAGCTTGCAGTTGATGTTTTGTATTTCAGGTGCTCATCTCTGCTTTTTGGGGGATGAAGCCAGGACAGAAAACAGAGATGGAAAAGGTGTAGTGTGTGGTATATATAGCTAATGCAGTGGCACCTTCTGAGCTGTAGCTGGTAGCAGAAAGTTAGGACTGCATGGTGGGGGTCAATGGGAACCACGTGGTTTTGGTGTCCATAGCAGCAAACTTTCATTTACTGATTTTAGATAGAGTACAGCACACTTACTTGTTTCAATCTACTGGCACAATATTATGGTCATTAATTTTCTAAAGAATTATTTAAACACTTTTTGACTTTAATAATTGTTCATAACTGACTTGATACTGTATCTTTACCTTTTATTATTATTATTTTTTTTTTTAGTTTTTGTTGACCGGAAAAGTAGGACTAGACAATTCTGCCTATTTTCAGCCTCGTCCCGGGGAGAGGGATACAGATGGATGCCAACTGGCACTGAACCAGATTAAGTTGTTGGTGGTATTTTTAGTGAATGAGTATAAAATCCAGGATGGATCTTGAGTTGCTCACACCCCCCTGAGAAGATCTGCATAGGTCGAGGTGCTAGGGGCTATTATGTCTTCTGGTTTAATGTAATTAATGATTTGCTATATGAAAGCTCCATTTTTGATAGTTTACTACTTGATTCCTGACTCAGTTTGTCACCAGAGTGCAGAGCTTTATTTTCCTGTACTGTCTGGGTTGGCCACCCATTTCTGCATCCCCGTAGCAGTATCCTGAGATGCACTGCTCACTATTTTCCTATCCTATGGTCTACCGTTAGCCTCCATGTAGCTCTGATTGCCTGGGGGGGGGATATAGAGGGGGAGGATGCACCCCTGATCATGCTTCACATCGGGTGACAACTGTGACTGAGGAGACCCACCTGGATGTACCAGGGAGTCAGAGCTGCCATGCTGGAGCAGAGTGATTTTTCCCATTACTTACTCCTTGAGGACATATGCACTTGTGAAAGAACAATGTGACTGCACGCACAGTGCATGTCCAGAACAGGTCTCTGGCCTACATCCTCCCCTCCCACACAGTGCCCTAGCTGAACTGCTAGCTGTGGCCACCCAAGTGGCAGTATTGTAATGATGGTGACCCTCCCTCCTTGGAGGAGGAGGAGAACATTCCCTGGGACACTCAATCCTCCTCCTCTGGCCAGCCCCCCAATGACCCATAGTCATTCTAGAACCCGGGTCACCAGTGTCATGAGTGGTAGCACTACCCCGGCACTGACGTGACAGCTCCTCACAGTTTGGGATTTTGAAAGGGGATAAAGCCCATGAAGAGTTCTGCTTTTTGTCTAATTTTAACAAGTAGATGGAACTAGATTGCTGTTTCACAGAAGCTCAAATGTCTGTCTCTCTTGTCTGTAGATTCTGCGGGTGTTAGGTCACATGAACTGCCTTTAGTGAACTTCTGATGTGGTCTCTGATTGGACAGGAAGTTTTGGGAGATCTTTTCTTGAACTCTTGCCGAAGAGCACCGAATAGTGCCAGTAAATCGTTTTTCTTCCTGAGTAACATATAGTCTATTATTTATGGTATTTGGGAAAATACCACTTATTACTCACACACACTTCACAGCACTAAGGGTTTGCTAGTTCAGATTAATTTAAACTTATTCTCCGTAATTTCTCTCATTTCATTGCTTTTCTGCAAAGCTCTAGTAATGTCTGAAAAGTTAATATGGGATCAGGAGTCAACTTCTTGTAATATTGTTTTCTTGTAATATGTGTTAGTCTTACCGGGACTTTTTGTTTATAAAAATCTGCAGTCATTAGCATGATATTACCACCTTTGTCTGCAGGCTTAATTATGACATTAGATAATTTTTTGAGTTTATCTAAGGTGCTTTTTCTCAACAGTGCTTAGATTCCTGCAGACAAAGTGAATATCAGTAACAAACAGGTTCTCAATTTCCTGTAATATAATCTTTTCAAAAGTTCTAATCATAGGATTGGTAGCAAGCCAGGACAAAATAACAATTTAGTTTAAACACAGAGATCAAATATACAGTATATAAAGACTAGAGGGTACATCACGTGACTTTGTTTCCTTTCTTTTACTTCTCTAATGTTAAAGATAGGAACTATCTTTCAGATGGTGACTGAGTGCTCCAGAAATGCCATGTGATATCCCCTCTAGTTTTACATATATAGGATCTCTCTGTTTTTTTTGTATGATCTATTTTTACCTCCTGACAGCCTAGCTGACCACTCCCTTTGGGTGGCCAGGCCCCACCCTGCCACCATGCTCCTCACATTTGCCGTCCACTGCTTGTCATCAAGCTGCCCCCCCCAGCTGACCCAATGTATCCCTTCACCGTGGTGGGACCCCTCTCCCATAGTCACAACTGGAAGGGGAGACTGCCTGGAGGCATTTTTTAATTTCCTCACTGAGGTAGCTTCGAGGGTGCAGCTTTGGCTTCCCGGGCTGTCATGGTGACGGGAGGATGGACCATCATCATCCAGATGGCTAGGTAGCCATTTTTCTGTTTTTCCCATCTCCCACCCACTTGAGTGCACACCGGGGAGTCCTGGACAATCACATGTACAACATGTGGTCACCCACGCCGCAAAGTGTGATGCTGAACACGGCCACTAGGAACTTCCAAAGGGCAGTGCAACCTGAACTCTCTGCCCCTGGGAGGAGAGTATCCCATGGATGCTCTTAAGCCCTCCCTGCTGGCCTCCACTCCTGTTGTCTTGGGCTCGGGCACAAACCCAGGCTGCCAGTGTGCCAGATGATCCTCCATTGCTTGGTGACACGGGGCCAGCAGATCTCTAAGTTTTTTTTTTTTTTGAAATTGCTATTTATTCACCTTCCTGCCTGCCATCCTCGACCCTTCTGGAGCCTCAAGGTAGACATCCCGCTGCCTTCCACCCTGCCCATATGACCCCACAGGAACCCCATAGAGCTACAGTTTACCCCCTGAGCGGGGATGGGGCAGAGCCCCCTTACCCCAACAATCAACTTTCGTTGGTCCGGGGGCCATCGGGCAGGTGAAGGCACATCGAGGGCACGTCTCCGGAGGCTCCATCTTCCCGGTGATGGCAGGCGTTTTTCCACTTTTTCTCCCACCCCCTACAGCGTAGGACCCCTGATGTCAAGGCGCAGAGCGCCGATGTCACGCTGTATGTCGGCAGCCCTTCCCCGTAACATTGGGGGCTTGCAGTACTCCGAGCCTCCACTCGGAGTCAGACAAGTGTTCGGGCTATAGCCTTAACCCTTCCCGGAGTAGGCAAGCTGTCGTGGGATGCTCAAGCCTAACTCCACCCGGCCGGCCCACCAGCGACTCGAGTCCGCTCCCGAACCCGGGTCGCCGGCGTGGAGCGAGGTGTGGCGTCCAGCGCCTCAACCCTCAGTGCCACCGGGCCAGCTCAGATCTCTAAGTTTTAAACACAGAGTGTCATAACAAACTGGATTTCCTACCTGTGACATCGAATATTAACATCTATTATTTTTTTCTTCTAGTAATATCCTGGATATTATTTATGTAAAGTTCATTTAATGCATTTATATTTGCTAGAGCTGGGTCAGTCCAGACAATTGAATCTGCCCCATTTCCATCTACCATGTCCATTTCAACAATTTCTCCATCTGCAGATGTAGTCACTATAAGGGTAGCAGTCACTGTCTGTCATTGAGTCATTTGTCTGGTTTGTTAAGAATATCTTTGTGTTTGTATCTGTAGCCCCCTCAGAAGCGATGTAATATCCCTTTAAGAGTGTTTACTGACCTCTAGGTTGTGCCAGTTCTCTATGCCCTTGGAGGACTGGGTCACCTGGTAAGACTTGAGCATTCCAAAGGGGAGGAGTCAGTGTTCTTTGCTGGAGGGTAGGGACTGCTGAGTCAGACTTGGTGGGAGATGAGCACCTGGCACACCGTGCCAGTTCCCGTTGCGCTGAAACTTCCTTTGTGGAGCCTGGCATTGAGAAAAACTGCTTATTCATGGTGGCAGCCATATACCCAAGCCTTCGAGGGGGGGGGGGTGTGCCAGTTTCCAGCAGGAGAAAATCCTGTCAGAAGAACATGATAGAGGTCTGTCTGTGAGGAAGTTGGTGCCAGGGAGTGGTGGTCTTCTTGTGAGCAACACCAGGAGAGTGTAACCTGAAAACAGACCATTAGAGCAACAGTCACTGTAATGGTCTGTTTTCAGTAATGCGGCTTCTCCCAGTATTCTTTCTCCTCCTGAAACAACTCCAACCTGGAGATGATTATAAATAAATGTGGGGGACTTCCGGTTACGTCACTACATGAGCGACTGATCTTCTTGATTGCTCAATGGACCATTACTACAAAAACATCGCTTTTGCCAGCATAAAACAAATAAAACAACAAAGAACAACTCGGGGGACTGTATCTAAACCATGGCAACAAAACTAAAGGGAGAAACTCACAAGCAACAAAAATAAGAATGCTGATGGAGATGGACAAGATACAGGCCTCCCAGGGTGACTCCCACCAGCCATCACCAGTTGCAAGCGTGGCTGATTATGAAGAGGGGATAGAACTGTTGGATCATAATGCAGTTATGGTGAAACTTTCCAAGTGAAACTTGACGGGATCATAAAAACTTTACACCGAGTAGAATCATCGGTAGCAGATGTTCGGGCTGATATCAGGCATATAGACAAAAAAGACCCTCTGCAATGGAATGGGTGGTGGGAGACCTGTCTGATCCAACGAGCCAGCATGACCGAACATTGTTAGACCTACTTACTCATGAAAAGGAGCTGCAAATCAAGGTAGAGGATCTGGAAAATTGATCGCAACTGAACAATTTTTGAATATACGGAGTTCCGGAGGGCATGGAAGAATCGTATTCATCTATGGAAGACTTCATACTTAACATAATCAGGTCAGTGCTCAGACTAGCTGAAGAACACCAAATGACAATAGAGAAGGCTCACTGCTCCCTGATCCCTTGGCCAAAAGAATAAAATGCAAGGCCACGTTCCATTATTGTAAAAATGCTCAATTTTAATGATAGACAGCTGATCCTATGAACAGATTGGCAATGGACAGAAGTACTGGACAAAGACTCTCTTTTGACCAAGATTTCTCAGACTATTTAAACAACCAACAGAAGCAAGTCTGAGACATTATTAAGCAAGCCAGAGAAAAAGGTATTAAAATACAAATGCTTTACCCAGCCCATTTAAGGATGCAAATGGAAAAAGGCCCACTGATCTTTGATTCTCTATATGAGGCTGCCCCTACCCTGTGTAAAAAGGGCCTCAGAGTTCCTGATTTTCCAGCGGTGACATTGGAGCAGAGTATTGTGAAGGTGGCATGGCGCAGGGTCAGCAGGGTTGGCAAACCCCACAAAGGACAGCCCACCTCAGTTGCGTGGCCTTCCCATCTAAGTGCAGACATTCAGGAGTTGCTGGCCAAGGAGAAAAAATTGGGAGAGGATAACGGTACTACCTCTGAGGCCCCATTGGCAGGATTCTCCACCTGATATATATCCACTCTAGTCGTGGAAACAGTAACTTTATGATCTTTACTAATTTTTGTGATCAGCAAAGTTAATGTTTCAAGACCTCCCTCATAGTCCTATCTCCTGAGTTCTAAGGGACAAACCCCGGGGTTAAATGCACAGGCTAATTGACTCTCCTCCTCCTAAGATGGCCTCTGTACACCCCAGGTTAAAGCTATAGAGCACTACAAATGAAGAACTGTACAGGAAGACTGGCTGGAGGGATTTGTTCCTTTTACAACATTGTGAATAAATAATAAAGTGGGTGGTGGTCCCAACAAAAAATGATTTTTCTGTTAATTAGAACATAGGCTTAGGTTGTGTGCAGCTAGCCTCTGTCTGGCAGCACTCAGCCTTTGGGCTCCTGATTTTCTTTACCCACGGTTATAGTGGGTATAGCTTGTGACTGAACAAGCTAAGCAGCACTCACTGCAACTCAAAATAAACCTTGGAAGCATATACTTAGGGTTATATGTTTAAAACCCTATGGTCCATGGTTACTTTATTGTTACAAAAGGTTAGTCCTGAACCGCACAGTTTAAAGGTACAAGACAAAATGTTTTTTTTAGGCACCTGTTGTGCAAAAGGCATATTACTTAAGGATGGTAAGAATATGGATAATCTCACTAAAGAGGCAGAAACTATGCAAGGCACGACCGGACAAGGGAGGGAGTTTGACATAACTAATAGCCATGGAAAAGGGATGGGTAAGTGGGATGAGGGGGACATAATGGACATTATACAAATGGGAACCATTAAGATGGCTTCCCTGACTGTTCAGGGACTTAACTCCCCAATTAAGAGGATGAAGATCCTGCATTATCTTCAGAAATTAAAACTAGATATTGGATTCCTACAGAAAACAAAATTAACCCCCTTTGAACACGTGAAATTGAAAAGATCATGGGTGGGGCATGAAATGAGCTCCTCTTACCCCAAAGAAAAGTAAGCAGGGGCAGCTATAATTATCAGAAAAGGTCTACCCCTAGAAATTGATTCAGGAATGTCATGGGAAGATGGCAGGGGAGTGATAATATCAGGGAAACTGTTCTCCCACACAGTGCATCTTATTATGAACTGAGGATCGTAAATAGAGGAATCTGATTGGCCAAGAGCTCTTTGAAGCCATGATGGTATCGGGTTACATCATCACGGCTTCAAAAAAGCTCCGGCGCCACCAGCCTCCTTGCTCTCTACTGTCTGAGAACTATTTGTTCAAAATGTACTCCTACACTACCCATAGACTCATTCATAAAACATTTCAAAACCTGTTTCTTTTATTGTTTTTATTTATAGAACTTCAAACTCAGTTCATAATAGCAATAAGTCACTCCAGGGTGTGGTATATCTTGGGATATTGTCACTTCTCGGGTGGTTGGATGCACTGGGCCCCCAACCACCTGAGGCGCGATAATATCCCATGATATACTACACCCTGTTGTGCCTTATTGCTTAATACACATATATGCCCCGAACCAGGATGATCCCTCATTCTACAAAAATTTTTTTAGAAATATAGCAGAGTTAGGGGAAGGAATGATATTGATTAGGGGCAATTTTAACTGTGTTCTTGACCCTACATTAGACTGCTCCTCTCAAAACTCTATGATGAACAAAAACATGAGTAATATGGTTAGGGGAGGAATTTGGAAGTTGGCTCTGGTGGACGTTTGGAGGGACTCAAACCCAGGCACCAAAGATTATACTTTCTATTCTGGCCCTAACCGAGCATACTCCAGAATTGACTATTTTTCATGTAGCCAGGTAGATAGACATAGAATACAACAATGTACCATACAACCCAGATGGGTGTCAGACCATGCAGCAGTACTTTTACAACTTCAGATGGGGGACTGGGATAGAGTTACTACCTGGAGATTTAATGCATCACTACTAGAAAGAGAGGAATTTAGAGAACAAATTAAGTCAGCCATTGAAGACTACCAATATCATAATAAACCCATTGACACAGGATGAAAATGGTATTGGGGCAGTTTAAAAGTGACATTAAGAGGAATGATTATCTCTTACTCATCCCAACTAAAACAGCAATGTAGGGAAAGACAAACTGCATTGGAACATAGATTAGCCCATTTAGAAAAGGAACATAAAACTGTGAGCCAAGGGGAGGTAGAGAAAGAGATGCAAAAGGTAAGGAAGGAACTGCAGGAAATATTAGATAAACAAGTGGAAGGGAAATTATGTGATACAGATCAAAAGTACTATGAGCACGGTAACAAGGCTGGTCGGCTGTTAGCCTTCTGATTACAAAAACTCCAAGCGGAAAGATATATCAAGAAAATTCGAAGGGTGGAAGGTGAGAGACATACTGAGGTATATACCCCAAAGGAGATAGCAGAAGTTTTCAGGAATTATTACACCACCCTGTACTCTGACGAGGTAAATACTGAACAAATTAAAGAAAACACGGATAAATTCTTAGCCAAAGTCACTCTACCTAAGCTTTCAGAGGAAGACAGGGTAGCAAAAGATGCCCCCTTCACCAGGGCAGAAGTCGCAGCAGTTCTAAAGGAGATGAAGACTGGCAAATCTCCCGGGCCAGATGGTTATACTGTTGAATTTTACCAGACGTTTGCCCAACAGCTAACCCCCTATTGACAGATATATTTAATTCTTGTGAAAGCACAGATGACCTTCCAAACAGATGAAGGCAAGCCCTGATATCGATCATTCCTAAGGAGGGAAACCCCCCGTAATATAATTCCTCCTACAGGCCGATATCATTATTAAATGTAGATTCCAAAATATTTACCAAAATACTGGCCACTAGGCTAAATAAAATATTGCTTGCATCGGTCCACCCAGACCAAGTAGATTTTGTCTCCCAGAAACATCTTCAAGATAACATCAGAAGATGTCTAAATGTTTTAAAAACGGGGAAACAAGCTAAGGTCCAACAAGTTGCGATAGCAGTGGATGCTGAAAAGGTGTTTGACAGCTTTAGATGGGACTATCTCCAAAAACACATTATCCAAATTCGGTTTTTGGGGGAAATTTTTAAATTGGATGGGGGCCATATATAGGTTGCCTAAGGCCCAGGTAAAAGTAAATGGTATCACTTCAGACACAATAGTAATATGCAGGGACATGAGGCAGGGTTGTCCCCTATTGCCACTGCTATTCACCTGAGTATGGAGCTGTTGGCAGAACATATCAGGGCAAACTCCCAACTAGAAGGAATAAAAATATGGGGAGAAGAAAACTGCATTTCCCTGTATGTGGACAACACAATGTTATATTTACGGAACTCAGTGATAAACTACCCCATATTGGCAGATATTTTGGAGAGGTACAGTCACATTTCTGGCTTTAAGATTAACTTCAATAAAATGGACATCCTACTGGTGAGTGGCTCCAGTACACCAGAGTTAACACAGGCCCTACCCTTCAAGTGGGTATCAAATAGTGTCAGATACCTAGGAATTAACATTCCACTAAACTTGGCATGACTATATCAGGTCAATTACAGCAAATTAATACAGGAGGTATGTGAGGACCTACGAAGATGGGCCCTTTTGCCCCTATCTTTGATGGGGAGAATAGACTCAATCAGGATGAACTTCCGTCCACGATGTTTGTTCTTATTTAGTTCCCTGCCCCTCGACATGCCCAAAACAGACTAGAAGAGGTTAGATAAAGCTTTGCTGGGTTTGTGTGGGGTCAGAGAAAACCTAGAATAGCATGGACCATGCTTCAGAGACCAACATCTCAGGGAGGCTTGGGATTACCCAATTTAAGACTCTATTATCAAATGGCACAGATAACACGATGGGTGGCATATCTTGGGAGGGACCCTTGTAATGTCTGGATACATATGAAGGATTGTAGTAACACTAATGGTGGGCCCAGGGGGGACTTCACAGCCCCACCAAAAATTCTAGTTAAAACAAAATTATCCAACCCTTGGCAAGAACACCTATATAGGATCTGGGGGAAAATTAAGAGGGAACTTAACATAACACAGTCACTCTCCAATCAGACACAGATCTCGATGTACCTCAACTTTGCTCCCCCCGCGACAAGACCACACATTTTGCACCTGCCGTAAATATGGATTATCTTATTTTAGTCAGTTTATGACCCACAACCAAATTAAAACCTTCACACAGATCTAGCAGGAGTTTGGGATACCCAAATCCCATTTCTTCAGATATCTGCAAGTGGTATCCTTCTTACATACAGATACAAATCTACAAAAAATTCAACAGGACCCCCATCCCATAGAAAATATAACCACAAAAGCAGTTACTAACCTGAAGGAAGGACACCTGATGTCTAGGTTGGTAAAGGCATACACTGAGAGTAAAAGGGGGACCCCTCAAGTGTCAAATAGCATGGGAGAAAGAGATGGGCCAGGAGCTTGGAGATCAAATGTGGGAAAAGATCTGGGAAGGGGTTTTTCATATGTCAACATCCTAAAACTGGAAAGAGTTCAGATGGAAGCTCATAAGTAGGTTTTTTAACACACCCACAAACCACCAAACACTTCAGTCTCACTGGTTCGGAGTGCTGCTGGAAAGGCTGTGGACTGGTTTGTTCGCACCATCATATATTTTGGGATTGCCCAATAATTAGAACCTTTTGGACAGAGGTAAAGGAACTATATTGTTGGCTGGTGGAGGCTGATATATCTCCCTTCTTCGGGCATATGATTTTGGGAGTCCCCTCTAAGAGGAGGTGTTCCAATGGTCAGAAATCATTTCAAGGGCTGCTGTTAGCAGCTGCAGGTAAAGCACTTACCAGGAGGTGGCTCACTGCAGAACTACCGATGGAACAAGAGTGGCTTGATATTATTAAAAATATGCAGAGGGAGGAGAGACTCACAGCGGAGCTCTGCCTTCAGAGAGATAAATTTAATGGTATATGGCTTCCATTCATGAGTCTTATAGAAGAAAGACAGGGAATCACAATCCTGTCCCAACAGGCCTCTGTATAAGATAATAACTAAAAAGACACCCATGCAGATAGACAAAGGAAGGGATAGACTGCCTTTGGTTTATTGTAGTGTACTTAATTGAGAAAATGATATACCAGCCAAATAAACTTGGTTTATTTGAAAGTTTGTGTTTATTGACATGTTTTTGTACAAGAACATGAACTGTTGAAAGCACATGGACAGTTTAAACAATTATAAATGATATACTTCAGCTGTGCAGTTCTGGAAGAGGAAGATCTGGAAGCTTTAACCTATCGCTCAAAGAAGACAAACCACAATGAAACAGACAGTTAAGACTTCTCTACATTGTATACAACTTTAAAAGCACTACCACCTGGACATTAACTATATTAATCAGAAATGTTGCTGGCTGGCCCGGTGGCGCTGAGGGTTGAGGCGCTGGATGCCACACCTCACGCTACGCGGTGACAGGTTGATAACGAGCTTGGAATATCAGGGAGTCAACAAGGGAGGACTAAGGATTGAGCATCAGGAGACAGCTCCCAGTCCTGGGGTGGGTTGGGGACTCTACACCACGCTGTGGCTACCCCTGGGGATGCCTGGAGGTACCGCAAGCGATGGTGTAACTGAGGGGGGACCACAGCAGACGTCTACACATATGTGCACTGCTGTCACTGCATGCCTACTATCCCAAATAGGGAGAACATAGGAAATGGCAGCATGGGTCCGTGGCAGCTTGATGGCCGCAGCCCCACTTGCCGATGATGCCTGGAGGCATGTGCCGGGACTGGTTTCCTTGCCGGGCGCGGGGGCTATGGGGGGCCCCCTTTTGCAGGTGTAGCTGCATCTGCCAGCTGGGCATGTGAGCTTCGGGGTCGGAGGTGGAGTGGAGTGGTGGCTGGACATGGGGCAGGACTGTGGCTGCAAAAAGTGTTAAATGATAAAAAAAAGCAGAAATGTTGCATAATATCAATGAAATGTTGTAACTGTGCTACCTGTGCCATTGAATAATAAAATTTGAAGTTTCAAAAAAAAAAAAAATAAATTCGGGGTGTGTGGGTGATAGAGCTCCCTGACTGTGGTTTTGGGGGGGGAGGCAAAGCCCCCCCCCAAAAAAACTCTTCCTTTTGTGATGGCGCAGTACCGGTATCGGTATTGTGTAATCGCTGTGTGGGATGTCAGGGAATTTGCTGATGAGCACAAGTGGTGCTTCCACCAGGAAGTCCTATGGGCAAAGGATCTGAGGTGAGGTTCAGTCTTTTATACTTGTGAAGTGACTGGTTTGACACTCAGCAGGACCCTCCCTCCCCAAGAGAGGGACAGTGACTGGCAAAATACAAATTCCTGTCAAAAACAGAAAGTTTGCCTCAGAGTGTGCCCCTTTAGTGAAGTCTGAGTAGTGTCTGCTGGCACCAAAATTGATGCCCAGGTTAGCAAAGCACCTTTGCTCAAACAGAGAATAAAGTCTGTGTGAATTATCAAAGAATAGACTCTGTGGGAGGACAACATGTGTTCCTAAAAGCCTTCACAGGATTGTTTTAGTGCTGCAAAGTGCCAGACAGTGGGGTCTGTGAAGTTGCCAAGTGGCTAATGCACAAAATGGGCTAGGAGATGTTCAGGGAGTCCCCAGCTATCGTTGCCTGAGGTGGGGGACTCTGTGAGTTGTAGTGTCTCCATCACGGCCAGTTCTGTGTGAAATAAAGTACCCTACTAGAGTTGCATCCAGCTTCAAAGGCAACAAGAGATGATCTCCCTGTGGTGATATCTAACAAACTGTGCCAGCTGGAAAAAGTAACATCTCTCTGTAAGCTCAGTGAAGAAATACAGGGTCCTATTTTTTTTACTACCTCCTATTTGGACATTTGTGTGTTATGCCCCAAGTTCTGCTAACCCCTTTTACTCCACAGCATTGTTAGCCCCGTCATGGTCAGTGGAGCCCCAGAGGTCACCTCAGGTTTTGGAGGTCAAGTAAGTGGTATGGCAGTTTCTTATGTGGGGCCCCTCCCAGACGATCATTACACCAGTATACCACTAGACAGCTGTGAGGGTGACCCTACACTGAGGGCTTGTCTGGGATTTTGAGGTACCTCTAGGATCTCTGACATATCAGAGGGTGGTGAGTTGTGGTTTTGGAGTGTTGAAGAAAACTGAAGTGTGCCGACTGAGAGAAAAAAAATGGTGCTGAAGACTTATCTGAATTAGAACATTGGCGGAGCGGGAAGCGCAAGTTGAGTGCCTGTGTGGAGGAAGCATCAGCTTAAAGACTTGTGGCAGCTCCATGTGAGTCTCTTATGAATAAGCAGATTGGTAGTGGAAGCTGCATTGTGATTGGTGGAGTGTCTTGACTGGGGGGAGTGGCTGAAGTACAGTATGTTTGGTGCAAAATTTGTATATAACTTATAGAATTCTTACTGCATGAAATGCTGTAGCATTCACTGCAAGTATTATTCTGACTGTTAGGACATAGCACAAATAGTGCAAGCTTCCACTGCATGAATCTTTGTAACAGTTCACTGCATGATTACTTTGTAACAGAGCACTGCATGTTTTGTAAAATGTTACTGCATGTTATAGTGGGGTACATGTACATGTTTGGTGGGGTACAAGGTAGTTACAGGCATAGTGTTGAGTTAGTTACCCTAGAGTGGACTGTAAGGATTTATTTGTGTTGCCTAGATGGTGTTAGGTCTTGGTGTGCCACTCTGGGTCTCATGGCCACAGTGCTACGGGGGCCTTTGAGGGTGGGGCTATCAGAGAAGCCAAGATGGTGAGAACCTTGAGGCTTAGGGTGCTCCTGTATTCTTTTTAAGTCTGATGCAATACTAGCATAGTGAACAGCTATATTCCTCTTGGGGGCTGGCTGGTGGAGTAGTGGCCTGCCCTCTGCCGGATGGGCCTCTTGGTGGAAGGTTGTATCTCAAAGACTTGGTACTCATCAAGGACATCAAGCTTGGAAAGGTGGGTGAGTGTAGCTCCCTCAGGAGCTATGCAATATTTCTTTAAGAGTGTCTATTGACCTCTAAGGCGTGCCAGTTCTCTATGCCTTTGGAGGACTGGATCAGCTGATATGACTTCGGCATCCCAAAGGGGAGGAGTCAGTGTTCTTTGCTGTAGGGCTAGTTCCCATTGCACTGAAAGTTCCTCTATGAGCCTGGTAGAAAAGTGCTCGTTTGTGGCAGCAGTCATCTATCCAGGCCTTTGAAAGGGGGTGTCCCTCTCCAGCAGTAAAAAAACCTGTCAAAAGAGCATGATAGGGGTCTGTCTGTGAGGAAGATGGTGCCAGAGAGTCTTGTGGGCAAAGGGTCTGAGATGATGTTCAGTCTTTTATACTTGTGAAGTGACTGGTCGGCACTCAGCAGGACCCTCCCTCCCTCCCCAAGAGAGGGACAGTGACTGGCAAAATACAAATTCCCATCAGAAAGAGAAAGTTTGCCTTAGAGTGTGTCATGAGGGCTGGTGCGCCCCTTTGGAGAAGTCTGAGTAGTGCCTGTTGGCACTAGAATTGATGCCCAGGTAGGCAAAGCACCTTTGCTCAAGCAGAGGAGAAAGTGTGTGTGAATGTTCAAAGAATAAACTCTGTGGGAAGAGAGAACGTGTTTCTGAAAGTCTTCACAGGATTGTTTTAGTGCTGCAAAATGCCAGCCAGTGGAGTCTGTGAAGTTGCCAAGTGGCTAGTAAATGTACAAAATGGGCTAGGAGATGCTTGGGGAGTCCCCACCCATCACTGCCTGGGGTGGGGGACTATGTGAGTTCTAGTGCCTCTATCAGGGCCAGTAAATAAAGTACCCCACTTGGCATCCAACCCCAAAGAGAGCAACAAATGATTACCCTGTGGTGATAACTAATAGACTGTGCCAGCTTGAAAAAGTAGCATCCCTATGTAAGCTCAGTGAAGAAATAAAGGATCCTATTTTGTTTTACTACCCCCTGTTTGGACATCAGTGAAGCCCCAGAGGTCACTTCAGGCTCAGGAGGTCAAGCAAGTGATATGGCAGTTTCTCGTGTGGGGCCTTTCCCAGGTGACTGTTCTACTAGTATATCCCTAGGTAGCTGGGAGGGTGACCCTACTTATCTTTCTGGTTTTTAAAATAAAAGTCCTTTAAGAGCTGCTGATGCCTCAAGGAAAACTTCGAAAAAACATAATATTTATGTACAATTTAGCTTGCATTCCATTTATATTCTATAGATTTCTCCTCCTCGTTATTTATTACATAGACAATTTACATGAATACCTGATCTTTATAACTAAGAGTTCATCTGCCTTTATAGCTTACTCCTTATTACTTCAAGTCATAATCCTCTGCTGGGACATCACAATCTGTTGCCATGGGAGTAACTGTGATGTCACAAGCAGTGCATTATGACTTCAGGTAGGGAGAAGACAACAGGAATAGATGAACTCTTCAGGAGCAAAGATCCTGTTTTCACAGAGATTACCTCATTAGTAAATAATGGGGAGGAGGAATATAGAACTAATATGAAATACAAACCGAACTGTGTCTGAATATTATGTTTTGTTAAAGTTCTCCTGAAGGCGTCAACTGTTCTTTAAGATGTAGTTTCCAAAACTATTTAAAGTTGTCAATTTTGGAGTTGAAATCTATCAGCTGGGACTTGGAGTACAAAGGACAAGCCCTTGGATAACATGCTGATTTATGCTTTAACAAAAGTATGCTTTGTTAAGTTAATTATTTCCGTGAGGTCTTCTCTTACCTTCTCAGGTTCTATGGCTTCCCTCTGCCCCATCTTCCCCTTCAAGTTTTCTGTTTCCGTCTTGCCTGGCTTTGTTTCTGTTTATTGTTAGTTTTTCTGGTTGTCCCTTGGCTAAAATACTGACCATTTTCTGTCCACTGCGGCCTGCCTTTAAATTAATAGAACTTTCTCCTGAATCAGTAGTATTGCAGACCTCATTGTTATCTTACAGGGGATTTATTACATTTTCTGCGTCTTAATTTGGAGCATCCTTAACTTGAAGATCTTTGGCATCTCCCTTAGGAGTATATGTGGCCTTCACTATAGTTTAATGTGTCCCTGTCTTGCTTATGTTGTTTTCATTTCAGGATCTCTGCTTTGTGTTTAGTTAATCTATAATTTCACACCTTATCCAGCCGCCCCAAATTTCTGGGATTTCTACACCAAAGTAGTTTTTTTTAATAAGTCCAATTTTAGTAGCTGAGTCTTGAAATGTTGCAGTTTCTTCTTTCATTAATAATTCTATGATTTTTTTGAACAGTCCCCCTCTGCTTGCTCCCAGCCCCCTCCGTTATGAAACTCTTGTAGTACAGCTGTGCATAATATAAAATTCCACCCACAGAATAACCACAGAATTAGCATTCTGATTCCACAGAAGTTTGTAGAATTTGCATGAAGAGTTTGCAGAATTTTGCCAAATTGTAAATTTCAGTTATTTTGCTCTATGTTTAAAGGTATGCATCCAACGGACACCAAAAAAATTCTATGTAGACAGTAATGGCTTATATAAGTGTACCAGATGTCAGAGTCATTTGTTAAGAAGGGGCAGAGTTAGGGGTGGACAAACATTTAATCAAAATTTAAGTTATTTTAATCTAATTTTAAAATTTATTTTCAAAATTTCTCAACAGTTTCAGGATTTAGAGAAACATACAATATGGGTATGTACACCATGTTTTAAGTCTCAAGCTTCACAGGGGGATGACTTATAGGCAGCCAAACATGTTGCTAAAATTTAGATTTCTGTTATTTTAGTATAATTTTGATAGCATTTATTGAAATGTTATAACATTTTACAGGTATACAGGTTATCACTACCTTTATATATGTACATAGTTTCAGGTTTCTAGCTTCAAATGGGACTGAGTTATAGCATGCCAAACATGTTAGTAAAATTTAAATTTCGGTCACGTCCCTCTAATTTTAAAACAACATATTTAAAGTTAACTAGACTTGAAACATTTAAATTACTATACTATATGGTCAGTTCTGACAAAGTTCATATTTACAGGGACTGAATTAAAAGTAATCAAACTTTCACAACATTTTAAAATTAAATTTTGCAAGAATGTAAACTGCACATTTATAAACCTCTGAAACTTTAAAACTAGAGAATCAATGCCATTAAATTTGTTAGGTTATTAGTCTTTACAAGGAGACTGTATGTGTCAATTTTATTAATTGCTTGCTGCCAGAAATTGTACAATAATATCTGTACTTAAAGTAAAATTCCATGAGTCTTTAAGAAAATCGTGGAATTTCATGAAAATTCCATAAAATTGGAATATGCTCATTTCACTCAGCCTTATCTGTGGGATTTAAGTTAAAGGATGGGTTATGAGAAGCAGGTAGTACAGGGGGGTCACCAGGTTCAGAAGTTAGATGCATAGTTTCACCAAGAAATGGACAGCTGAGCTGGGTGACACACCAGTGGTAGATCATCCAGCTACAGCAAGGAAGCACAGAGTGTCAACAATTCCAGCCTGAATGCAGAATATATATGGATCACACCCAGTAAATTGATGATCCTGGGAGCCAGATGTACATGCAAGTCTGGGACTTAGAGGTACTCAAACATAGGTACTGGGGGAAGACAATGTCTAGGGCACCAGGAAGGAAAAATGCTAGCTATTCCAATAGGATAGGTTCATAGGAAAAGGATTAAGAGACTCTTGTTTTAAGGGATTTTATCACTGTAAAGAACAAAGAGGTTATCAGCTGGATCAGTAGTTCTACTGAGTCAATCTGGCTGTGCTGAGAGAGAAGGGAAGGGGGCAAAATAGTCACCCAGTGAGGGAAATGCAGGACTGCAAAAAGCTCATCCCTGTTTATCAAGTGAAGTAGTGATATGTGCAACATGAATGCTAAATTCCACAAAAACAATTCTGGATACTTCATCTATAGGCTACCATAAATATTTGAGATAATGTTACCACTAATTATTTTGGTTTTTTCCCACTGTAAATTTAAAACTGCTAAACCAGTTTATCCAATTGTGTTAGACACCAGGATACACTAACATTGAATATACGTGCCAAATGTTAAGTCTATGCCTGCAAGAGTAGAGAAGTTACAAACATTCACATTTTTGAGAGTTTTCACAAAATTTTGCAAATATTTACATAATACAATTTTGAACCCCTGTAACACAAAAATCTCTAATCCAATTCTTTATAACCATTATGGAAAGGTTATTCATGCTAATTTACACATGTCTAGCTCCAAAGGTGCCTGAGTTGTATGTAGATAAAATTTGTCATGAAATGTTCCCCCAAAAAATAAAATGGCAGACTTTGAGCACATATAATTTTGAGATAATACACCCTAATGTCATTACATTTTTAGAAGAACTGTCATCAAGTCAGCATTCCAGATTTAAGATCTCTGGCCCAATAGACAGTTGAGGAATATGCAGATAAAAAGTTCACATAATTTCCCACAAAAAAAATAAAATGATAGGTTTTGAACACCTATTATTTTGAGACACTCCATCCCAATGTCATGCCATTTGGCACATTGTTAGAACACCTACCATCAAGTAATCTTGTCAAATTTCAGATCTCTGTCCCAATAGACAGCTGAGGTATATGCAGATAAACATTTTCATGAAATTTCCCACAAAAAATAAAATGACAGACTTTGAGCACGTATAATCTTGAGACAGTCCATCCTATGTTCATCATATTTGGCATGTCATTAGAACTCCTCCTCCCAAAAAGTACGCACACCAAATTTCAGAACTCTAGTTCAATAGATGGCTGGATTATAAAAATTCTGCAAAATTCTGACAAAATTCTGCACAATTTTGCAACATTTCATCAAAGTTCCATGAATTTAGAAATTTCTCATTCCACACAGCTCTGTCCTGTAGTCCTCCTGATGGCAGTTTAGTTATTTACAATCCTCGCAGGGCTTTTTCTTTTCCAGATAGGCCTCTAATGTTATTATATTAGAGGTTTTATTTATTTTTGTAAATAGAGGAGTTCTAATTTAGTGAAGAGTTCCTTAATGTTGGTTACCTCTGACTGTGGTTCTGGCCCTATTGTACCGCTATTCAGTTTCAGTTTGGCCCCCTCCTTTCTCTGTTTTAGCTCAGCAGTGTTTCCCAGATGCTGGCCCAGTGGTGTGGAGAGCTGAGGCACTGGTTACCCCACATCCTGTCAAACCACTGACCCTGGTTCGGGAACAGAGCTGGGTCACTTTGGGGCTGGTCGGGGGAGGGAGGATTGAGTGTCCCTAGGATAGCTCTCCTCCTTCGGGGGGGTTGGGGTGACTGTATCCTGCTACTCATTTGCCACCCAGAGGAATCTGTGTGGCAGTATAGTGGGACCACATGCAGGGGAAGGGATACCACATGCTGGATAGCAGGGTTGTCTCCACAGAATCAGATTACAAACATCACGTCCATTGTACATGAGATGGGCCCAGAAAAAAAAACAGGTGGAAAAGACACACTGTGGAATGAAGCCTGATCTCCTGCTGGCCCTACACTGAAGAATGGACACCTCCAGGTCCTGTGGAAGATTACAATGGAGAGATGGTAAGCCCCAGAGAAGTGGGGGGATGGGTCCGGGGAATGGGTAGATAGGAGCAGTTCGGGCAGACAAAAATGGCAAAATTACTGATATAAAAAAAAACTGTGTTCCCAGGCAGACAGGCTTATATTCAGGTACAATGCTATTTTCAGTGTTGGCACCATTTCATTTCTGTGTATTCAGTGTATCTGGAAAGCCGTCTTTGTAACATAGAAACATAGAATGTGTCTGCAGAAAATAACCGGAATGCCCATCTAGCCTACCTCATTTTCCCTGCCTAACACTACTCCCTGGACTCTATTTGGTCACAGGTGCCCCCCCACCCTTATTATACCCATGTGCCTATCCAACAAATGTCTGAAGCTCCCTACTGTCTTCGACCCACCACCTCTTCTGGCAGGCTGTTCTAGGCATGCACCACCCCATTTTCTCACATCTGTCTTAAACTAACCCCCCCACTTCATAGCATGCCTCCGTGTTCTGGTGCTCCTCATTCTGATAAAGAGACTCCCTTCCTGCACCTTGTTCATTCCTGTGAGGTAATTACAGGTTTCAGTCATGTCCCCTCTTACTGTCCTCTCCTCTGGGGAGTACAGTACATTTTAATTTATTTATTTAGTTTCTGTTAACCGGGTAAGGGCACTAGACACAGAGTGACTATTTTCATGCCCAACCTGGGAGGTTAGAAAGTACAGGTAGGCAATTTGGAGATGCATAACAATGAATAACAGATTTGATACAATGCAGAATACAAGGTTACAGCATTTGATTACAATACAGAATACGAGGTTACAGCAATTTCAGAGGGTAACATGTTCACAGAGCATATAAGTGCTGAGTCCAGTTATGCTAAAACAAAGGACAAAAGACAAGATCATTCAAGTTTAAGTGCAGCGCCTGACATGAGAATCCTAATTCCATGACAAGATAGGAAAAATCAATTTAAGGAGTTAGCATGGGAGGGGTAGATAGGCAGGAAGAGAGGGGAGGGGGACGATTAGTGTGATGGGAGGAGTGTAAGAGACTGGAGTCAGAGTGTGCATATATAGGGTAGACTTACGGACCAGGGAATGAGGTGGCAGAGGTGGGTGGTTTAGGGAGGATTGAAGCAAGTACAGGGGGAAAAATTCTTAAGCAAAAAACAGTGCAGTTTTTTGAAGAGTGCGTGACTGGGTGCACTATGGACATCTAGGGGTGTGGAGTTCCAGTAGCTTGGGGCTATAACAGAGAAAGCAGCAGAACCCTTTGTTGTTTTAGCCTGTGGCATGTGTAACAAGGACGTTTCAGTGGACCGTAGCCCATAGGAAGATATAAGATGGCGCAGCATGGAGGCAAGCTCATCCGGTATAGCGTGTCTGATGATATTGTCTATCAAAGATCCTAGTGCAAGGAGACGGTGAGCTGGAGGGGAGAGCCAGTTGAGATCATGGTAAAGCTGACAGCGATGCTTTAGGCATGGGGATGAAGAGGCAAAATGACAGATATTATTGTATGTTGTATCCCATTTCTTCAGGGCAGTGTTTGTAGCTCTCACATATGTGACTGCACCATACGCAAGTGCAGGAAGGAGGATGCCCCGGGCAATAGACAGTTTAGCTGAAGGAGTGAGGGAATGGCTCGTCCTGTAGATACTGCCAATTTTAGTATTTACAGCTTTCGTTGTAATCTGGATATGGAGGTCAAAGTTCAATGACTCATCAAGGACAACTCCAAGATATTTAACAGTGCCATCAGGGCACTGGATTCTAAATTAGTTATGCAATTTTTTTAGTTTGATTCCAGATCCAAAAGGCATAGATTGGGTTTTGTTCATATTTAGTAGCAGCTTATGCTTGGAGAGCCACTTCTGGATGTTGAGAAAAGCACAGGTGAGAGAGAGGTTGATCACAGATATGGAGATCGAGCTGGAACAAAGTACCAGATCATCAGTGTAGAGAACTGAGGAGCAGGAGGGGGTGGCTGACGCAATCTGATTTATAAAGATAGAAAAGAGTAGAGAACCACTCTTGCAGCCTCTCCTCATATGGTTTCTTGTGCAACCTGTGCACCATTTTAATAGGGCTCCTCTGGACTGCTTCCACCCTGCTGATGTCCTTGTGGAAGTGCATCCTCCAAAACATGACACACAGTACTCCAGGTGGGGTCTCACAAGTGGGCAATACAGAGGGAACACCACCACTCTTCTCCTGCTAAAGATTTCCCCTCCCTATGCTCCCCAGAATATGGCTATCTTGTCCTTGTTGCACTGCTCTGCCACACTGAGATAATCAGAAATGATCACCCCAAAGTCCCTCTCGCTTGGTAACTGTAAGTACCTCTCCAATTTTACACATACCCTCCCCAGGCTTCCCCATCCTTGGTGCCTGACTTTGCAATTTTTGGCATTCAAATCCAGCTGTCACTCCCTAGACCACTCCTTTGGTTTCCCCAGATTTCTCTGCATTCTTTCTACGCTCTCCTGGGTGTCCACTCTGTTGCAGATTTTTGTGCCATCCACAAAAAGACACACCTTCAACTCCAGTTCCACAGCAATGCCACTTATGAAGACTTTGAAGAGGATAAGGCCCAATACCAATCCCTGTGGTAGTCCACTGGTCATTCTATCATCCTCCGAGTTACTGCCATTTATCACCACTCTCTACCTCCTATCTTTCAACTGGTTTGATACCCAGCTCACCACCTTCTCCCCCACCCCCAGGCTTCTAAATTTCTTTAGCAGCCTCCTGTGTAGTACCATGACAAAGGCCTTACTGAAGTCCAGATATGCCGTATCCACTTCCTTCCCCCTGATCCACCACCCTAGTTACCCAGTCAAGAAATCTATGAGATTCATTTGACATGACCTCCCCCCTGTAAAGTCGTGCTGCTGGTGGTGCTGCAGCCCATATGTCTCCAGATACTTGAGGAGGCATGGCCAAGCTTTAAACCAGTATGGATGTCTAGCTTCTTTGCTCTGTGAACTAGGGGCATTATCTGGTGGCATCCAACATCGGGGCACTTCCTCTTGTGACAAAATCTGAACTGCACCTCAGAGGAACGTCCCTTGGCACTATTGGTGACTATTTTACCCATGTCTGTCCTTGGCAGCTGGATCCTTTTTGCTGCACCCTGACCAAGGTGAAGACAGGCCAGCAAAATGGCCTATGCCATACAGCCATCAGGAGACTTGGCTCATGTGTAGCAATTGTTCAATCAATTATTAATGCAGATGGCGCAGATGACTACTGCCATTAATGCGACCACTCAGATGCTTCAAAATATTGAAGTTCGAATATTTCACAATGAGTGTAGACTGAGTTCATATGATGTGGCAATCCTTGAGCTCACAGCCTCTCTCCAGGACCAGGCCAAAGTTACCCACCAACTTCAAGACAAGGTCGATGTCTTAGAAAACCGTAGCCGCTGTAACAATTTGCGGTTTGTTGGATTTCCAGAAGGAGCGGAAAACAAAGACCCAATTTCTTTTCTCCAGTGAACCCTCCCACATCAACTGGGTTTTTCCGAGGATTTTCGGCTCCAGATTGAAAGGGCCCACTGCTCATTAGCTCCTCCACCTCGGCCTGGGGAATGGCCCAGGCCCCTGCTTGCCTGCTTCTTACATTTTTGGCAGAAGGAAGCGGTAGCGGTGGCAGCAAGAAATCTTGGTCAGTTGTCCTGGCAGGAGCATAAAATACAAATTTTCTGAGACTACTCCAGAGAACTCTCTGAGAGATGTAAGGAGTACTCTGATACTAGAAAGTTACTCCATAAACTGAGCTACTCTTTCTCTCTCTGGTCTCCCGTGACCATGCATGCCATCCACAATGGGTCTCCCTTGCTATTCACCACCCCGGAGGGACTGACTGATTTTATATGCAAGATGCTCCTGGCTGAATTCTGTAGGCTGGCGACCTTGGAGGAGCCCTCACATCCACCTATTGCTACAGACCCACTCGACAAATCTACTCCTCCTGCAGACCCACTATCAGCTCCGGAGGTCCAGGTATTTGATGCTTCTCTCCTCCCAAAATCTAGGAAAAGACACCCTTCACACCGTCGTACCAGGTGGCAGCATCCTGCAGATAGAGCCAACTCCACAATCCCGAACTCGGAAGCGGACCCAGCATTGCAGGAGAACTCTGGCCTACAAGTCTGTTTTTAGCTGAACCCTTATTCGGCATTGCCACCAATCTCCCCTGAGAAGCCGGAGGTGTCGGATATGGAGCAAACATGAGCGGAAGAGAATAGGCCTCCTTCATCTACCATGAATATCAGAACATGGGTGAACATAGCAGCGGCTGGCTGAGGGCCATATACCAAGCAATCTCCATCGCATTTTCCGGATAAAGGCCGGCCTCCAAATACAGCTCCGCTTACTGCTGACCCAGATCCTACTGCCAACCTGCATGCTCCACCATGACTGTGTTAAACTAAGGGCTGTGTGGTAATGTTATGAAACTGGGGGTAAGGGATGGGGGTGAGGGGCAGGGGACTTGTCATTTTGCTGGGCTCCCCCCCCCCCGAGTGGTCTCCCTGCTGGGCGTGCTGTATCGCTGTTTTTTTTTCCTTCTTTCCCTCCTTTATACCTATGACTCCCTGTTTTCCTCTGATGTGGGTCCCTTGAAGCCTATCAAGCCTCTTTTACTTGTCTGGTGCCATTAAACTGGCTGATTCTAGCAGAACTTGAAGAGGGATGTGCCCTGTCCTCCTACTGCTTTTCCCTTAGGGGCTCCTTTCCTTTGGCCCTGCTGGGGCTTGTCAAGGTTACCACACATAGTGATGGCATGCCTATAGAAGGACCCCTATAGATATAGATATGTACTCTCTTCATTCTCCTTTGTGCTATGGTTAACATGGCCTGAGGCAATATACTCCCTCGTTTCTGAGGTGGCTACCCCATTGTGTCACTTTCCCCAAAAGTTTGGGCTTCCATGATAAGCAGCTGACCCTGAAAGCTATGACCAGGTATTACCCCCTTCCCACTGAAGCAGGAGGGCATCTTGCAGATGTTTCTGCTGACCTCACACCTCTATGCTTCCTAGCGGCCTTAACTAGGTGAACTCTTGTATATTGTTACTTGTTGCTGTACTGTTACAGAGCTGTTTGCTCTGCTCTGCATTTGCTGTTTGAATATTTCCAGATCACAGGTTTTTAAATTTGCTCAGGATATAGGGTAGCTGTGATTCTGATAGTGTGTAGACACTGTCTTTCCAATTAAGGTGCTCAGCCCCACCTCAACCTCTTTCTCCTGTCGTAAACTTCTTCCTTTGTACCTTCGACCTCATGTAGATGACTATGGGTGACCTACACATTCACACCTGGAACGTTCGGGGTCTTCATACCCCGGTAAAACAGAAACAGGTGTTGACACATCTTAAGAGACTGAGGTCGGATGTCACCTTTTTGCAAGGGACCAAACTTCGCAAATCTGATCGTGACTGGCTAAAAAGGGACTGGGTGGGTCAGGTTATATCTCCCTCTGCTTCCACATGTAAACATGGTGTGTCTATACTGCTGCACAAATCCCTAAAGTGGACACAGATCCAGACCAAATGTAACTTGGAAGGAAGGTGGGTAGTAGTCCTCATAGATACTCCTGAGGGCCCCCTGGTTGTTGGCAATGCATATGGTCCTAATGAGGACATGCAAGCAGTTTTCCACACATTAGCTCGGGTTGTGGGTCCCTGGCCTCCTCTGATGTCCCACTAATACTAGGGGGTGATTTCAATCTTCCTTTGGACCCTCATCTTGACAGGAGTTCCACCAGCCCTGATCAGCTTCCTAAATCCTGACTCTCCCTTATGCGCATGATGGCAGATTTGGGACTTCAGGACCCCTGGTATATTCTCCACCCCAGGGACAGGAATTACACCTTTTTCTCCCCAGCTCACAATTCGCATAGTAGGCTGGATTACTGGTTGGTGTCCCCCATGATTATGAACTGCACTGTAGATGTGGTGATCCTACCCATAGTGATGTCAGATCACTCTCCTGCACATCTCCATTTGCAGCGTGGACCTCTGACCACCTGTTCTTCGAGCTGGTGTCTAGACCCACTGCTCCTGAGAGATCCTGAATTCCCCACATGGCTGTCAGCAGAAGTGACCAACTTCCTTCGAGCAAATCCGCTTATGTCTGCATCCCCAGCACACATCTGGGAGGCACCGAAGGCTACCATCCGTGAAGCCATTATGGGGTATGCAGCCAAGTGCAGGCAACAGAGGGAAAGCCTCCTCAAAACCCTTGAAGCCCATCTTGTGGCCCTGGAGTGAAGGGCTAAACAAACTCTCTCCTTTAACACATGCTCTCCCTTAGGCCAGTAAATTGTTCGGGTCCGTCTTCAAATCAATGACTTATTAGCCAGGAAAGTGGAGCTAGCCATTCTTCTGCTGAGACATAAGTTCTGGGAACAGAGAAGGGGAAATAAGGTGCTGGCTTGCAGGCTTTGTAAACAAAGGGCCAAGAGTCATATACCTGGACTTAAGAGACCTGGGGGGTGGGTATGCACTCAACCAGCGCAGATCAATTAGGTCATGACCAACTTTTATAAGGAGCTGTACTCTTCTTCCAGAATCATGGACCTTTAGGGAGTGAGCACCTTTCTGAATTAATTTCCTCTTACACTACTCTCCCCATGGCAGGCTGATACCCTGGAAGGTTCCCATCACACCGCAAGAGGTCATTACGGCCCTCCAAACTTTGAATAATGGGAAAGCACCAGGAGGTGCTGGTTTCCCCCCAGAGTTGTGGCGCCTGGTTGCTTCCCACATTGCCCCACTTCTTAGCTCCCTTTTAAATTCAGCCTGTGTCTCTGGCTCCTTGCTCCCCACTCTGTGAGAAGCTATTATTACTGTGTTCCCAGAAAAGGGGAAAGACCCCACACTCCCATCCAGCTATCGCCCTATCTAATTGATAAACTCAGACAGCAAGCTGTTTGCCAAGATATTGGCTGCATGACTAAACCCCTTCCTTCCCTCCCTCATATACCCCTCGCAGGTTGGATTTGTACCCGTCTGTTACAGCAGAGACCACATTCGCTCAATGGTCAATATCCTATATCATGCTGGAGGCAGTCCCACTCCAGCAGCAGCGGTGGTTATAGACTTTGAAAAAGCTTTTGATTCCCTGGAGTGGGACTACCTCCAGCAGGTCCTGCTGGTTATGGGATTTGGTGAGAACTTTTGACACTGGATCTCAGCCCTTTATAATAACCCTACAGCATGGGTCCTAACTAACTCCACCCTGTCTGAGCCCTTCCCTTTGGGAAGGGGCACCAGACAAGGGTGCCCCCTATCCCTTCCCTGCTTTTTATTCTGGCAGTGGAGCCCCTAGCTGTAGCGATTCATCATTCACCCCGATTGGCAGTATTAAAATGGACAATCTCATCTTCCCTACATTTATGTATGCAGACAATCTGCTGTTCCCTCTGGCAGATATGCCGTCCTCCATTCCATCACTGCTTTCCCTACTCTCGGACTTTGCAGCCTTCTCGGGCCTATGGATTAACCACTCCAAAATGCAGTTACTCCCACTGAACCCTCTGTGTACCCAGGCACATGTGACCCCCTATGGCCTGCAGTGGTCCTCTGATACCCTGGTATTTTTAGGGATTCGTCTAGCTCTTGATCCGATCAAGTTATGGGACTTAAACCTCAGACCACTACTTGCTGAAATCAAGTCAAGATGAAATGCGAAAGCTGGCATGGGCTTCACCTCACATTGGCAGGAAAAATCTCTGCTCTGAAAATGATATCAGCCCCCAAAATCTTGTATATTATTTCCCATCTTCCACTAGATATCCCCACCCCTTGGCTCAAAGCTATAGACAAAATATTGCTATCTTTACCTGGGAGGGCTCCAAGCCCAAGTGCAGCATAAACAAACTGAGAGTTCAATGGACCCTTGAAGGTTGGGGCCTCCCTTGGATAGAAGGCTACAAGTGGGCCTATGCTACTTCTCAAACCCTTACATGGTTTCTTCCTGTGTCCGTGGAAACACCGTAGTGGTTGCTTCTGGAAACCACACTGGCTCAGGTCCACTCCCTTCCACTGCTACTTTATAACCCCATGCCTAGATGCCTGTGCCAACACGCCACTATTGCTTACTCTGTGCGTACCTGGCACCTGGTGCATAAAAAGCTAAGAGCTAATCCATGCCCTCTGTTTACTACCCCGATCTAGGATAACGTGCCTATCCATATGAATGGCAAGAGCATCTCTTGGCCTTTGTGGAAGAACAAGTGGATTTATACCCTGGCTGACATCCAGTTGACAAAAGGGACAACTCTCAAATCTTTCCAGGAGCTTGACCAACAGTATCACCTGGGGAAGACTGCCTTTTGGCAGTATCTCCAGCTCCACAGCTCAGTTGCAGCACATGTAAAGTAACTTCCAGATATAGGGAACTCTAGACTCTTTCTTTTGGGTAAGTGGTCTTCCCTTAAAACAGGCAGAGCCAGCTCAATCTATTCTGACCTTCGAGCTCAACTCCCTTCTCAAACCTTGCAGGCTAAAATCAAATGGGAAAAAGCCCTCCAGCAACTCCTGTTGGACTCACAGTGGAAGATGTTCTGAAGGACAGCCCATACCACCTATCCTGATGCAAGAAGCTGATTGATACAAAACAAGATCTTATCCCACTGGTATAGAACTCCCTCAACCCTATTCAAACTCCAACTACTGGACAACAATACTTGTTGGAGATGCCACTCTGCGGTGGGAGATTTAATTAATATACTCTGGCATTGCCCACTGTTGCTGCCTTTCTGGCAGGCAGTACGCGGCCTCGCGGCTCAGGTGGTAGGCTACCACCTGGATCTGGACCCTAAAGTCTGGCTACTGGGCCCCCCTGCCCTACATCAACTACGACCACAGCAACAGAGATGGCTTGCCCTACTGAGCCTCCAGGCTAAGCGTTTAATCTTGTGCTGCTGGAGAACCTCAGAGGTCCCCACTGTGTTGGAGCTGCTGAACTCATTCTCCAGCATAGCTGCCCTGGACCATCTTTCCCTCATGGTGGCTAACACCCTCCTGCAATACTGCCTGTGCTGGGCCCCTTGTTTAGCATATCTCTCACCTCGAGCTGTGATTGGCTGAGTCTTACTCCATGGTTCCCTGGATTAGTTTATTGTAATGGCATGGTGTCTAATGGTATGTGCTGTTGGCAACCTCTTCTACCAACACTGAGACTGAACTCACTAAGTCTTCCCCCCTACTTAACAACAACTGTGATCTGGACTGTTATTTGCTTAATATTTTGTCTTGATTCACAGGTTGAGAAGACGTACCTCCTTTCTGCGCTTATATCTGAACTTGTCAACATGACTAAAGGTCACGCTTATTCTTCCTTGCTTTGCTTGTTCCCTTTCAGATTAGTGACATTGGTGCTTCACCCTTGCATTTGCCTTATGGAATCTTATTGCCCTAGCTTAATTTGCTGGGACTTGTTATGCACCACTCTCAAACCTGTGTGTATTGTATATTTTCCTTTTTTTTTTTTGATATCTGAATGCTGGTTGTATTCTCCTGTCAGTTTTGTTCCTACTATAATGGCTGCATATTTGAATACCCAATAAAAAGTACTAACAATAAAATGTCTCCAGATACTTCATTACTCTCGCCTTCAGCAGGGACTCCATTAACTTCCCTACCACTGATGTGAGACTGACTAGTCTGCAATTGCTGGTTTCCTCCCTGCTGCTGCTGCCGCCTTTGTGCAGGGGGACCACATTGGCCCTCCTTCATTCCTCTCGAACCACCCCCATCTCCAGTGAGGTACTAAATAGTGTTACCAGAGGGGCAGCTAGCACTGTGCTCAGTTCCTTAAGTACCCTTGTGTGGACTCCGTCTGGCCCCATCGCCTTGTTTTCCTTTGGGGCTTCCAACTCGCGGCGGACTCTGTCTTCCATAAATGGACTTGTGCCCACTCCCCCCAGTGCCTGTTAATGCATCACAGCCTGTCCCCAGCCTCCTTCCACTGTGAAGACTGAGCAGAAGTATTCATTTAAATGTTTAGCTTTTTCTTGGCCTTCCACTGGACGGTCCCCCCAACCCCTGACCTTCACTATACCACCCCTTGCTTCCTCTTTTCGCTCACATACCAGAGGGAAATCGTATACCTCTTCTTGACCTCCTGTGCCATCTTTTCCTCAGTTTGAGCCTTTGCTATCCTTACACTTTTCTCTGCCTCCCTTTGTTTCTGTAGAAAAATGATTGCCTACATTTGAGTCTCCTTGTACTTCCTGAAAGCTGCTTTTTTCTCCATTACCACCTTAGTCTCCTCTTTTGAAAACCACAGTGGCCTTTTTCTACTCTTACAATTGCTTATTACCTTTAAGCAGCTTGTTGTTACCTTAGTTTTTCCCTCCTTTATTCTATTTCATTGTGCCTCCACCTCCCTCCCCCTGGCTATCCCTCCCTTCAAGGTATTTCCTGAGGTAGTCTCCCATTTCTTTAAAATCTGCTCTCCTGAAGTCCAGGATCCTTGTTGTAGTGTGATTTTTCTCCTGCTCAATCCATATTGCAAACCACACTGTATGATGATCACTTGTACCCAGGGGGCTACCCTCTCTGAAGTCCCTGTTCATAAGTACCAGCTCCAACTCTGCCCCATCCCTAGTTGGATCTGTAACCAACTGCCTGAGAAATGTCCCTTGCAGGGAATCTAGGATAACCCTGCTCCTAGTTATAGCTATGGCCTGGATGTTCCAGTACACATCTGGCAGATTAAAGTCACCCGTCATCAGGGGTAAGGGGCAACAGACTTCTAGGAAAACATAAACTGAACTTACAAGCTCAAATGGGCAGACTGGGTGGGCCATAGGGCCTTATCTGCCGACACTGTCTATGTATCTATGTATCATTACTACTTCCCCTTTGCTTGCCATTTTGCCTATGGCCTCCCCAGAACCTTGTCCAATTCGTCCCTCTGTGTTGGTGGCCTTTACACCACCTCATGTGCATAATGACCCCAAACCCCATCTCCAAGTCAACCCAAAGAACCTCCAATTCCTCTTTCCTCCTTCTCCCTGCTGTCTTCTTGTATTTCCATGGCTTTAATATCTTCCCTTACATATAAAACAGCCCCCCTTCCTCCCTGCCCTATCTTTTCTAAACATGTAGTAACCCAGTATGGTTACCGTCCAGATGTGGTTGTCAGTGCACCATTATTCTGTTATTTCCACAATATCCAGGTCCGCCTCCTCAATGGTAGCATCAAGGTCAAGAATTTTGTTTCCTAGGCTCCTTGCATTGGAGCATGTGGCTCTCCACCCATTTTGTTCCTCCCTGCCCCTACTTTGTCCTCCCTTCCTGAGTTCATTGTTGCCCTTCTTTTTTCCTGGTACTGTCCTTCCCCTTTTTATCCTCCCTCTGCCCACTCTCCTTAATGTTTTCCTTTGCCCTAGTTCCACTTATTGGCTCTCATGTCCTTTCCCTCCTCTTACCTTTACTCCCCACTACCCCTGGTGAATTTATTTCCCCATGGCTGTTCTTCATTGCTGAGCCATCACCTGGGGGGGGGGTTCCCTGCCTTACTCATTTCTTCTGCCTCCCACCTTGGCTAGTTTAAATGCCCATCAAAGCATAATTTAAAACCTTCTATCTAGGACTGCCGTTCAGTTGTAGTGCTTGGGAAGTGGCCTTAAAACTGAGATTGTGCAATTAGAGTGAAATATATACACTCAGAACTCCAGCTGGTTACCTCGGTTACCTCAACATCAACATGGCTGTCAATGCCTGCGGCTGCGTGATTCTGCTTTACAGCAGACTAGAAAGATTCAATAGGAATCTGTGCTCTACAGTGCTGGTAACTTGGTGTTGCTGAGGGGGGAGCAATCTCAAGACAAATTAAAACTCCACAAAAACAGAAAGTAAATAAAAAAACCTGTATCCCAATACAAGTTTAAAATGCACTAAAACAGAAAAGTAAGCAAAAAACCTGTATCCCAATACAAGTTAAAAATGCACTAAAACAGAAAAGTAAATAAAAAAAACCCTGTAAATCAAAAGTTGCTATTATGATTAGATTCATAATCACAGTACCAATTTCTAATCTGGTCATTTCCTTGAGTTAACAACCAGCTTGAAGGAGAAGTCCCTTGGCTCTGCTTCAGGCCACCCATCCCCCCCAACAGGTTACTAACATTCTATTTGCCAGAAGATTAGGCCTTACGAACCTCAGATCCCTAGTTGGGTGCCCAGGCCCTCCCCTCCCTTGTGTTCCAGAAACCCCTATCATCCATCCCCACCCCCCTGGGACAGGCCATCATCTGTTACATCCACTTTCTGTGTCTGTCTCACCCTCTCTTGAAGCCCTCCACTGTGGATCTCTGAACCAGCTCGCCAGGCAGTGCATTCCAAGGGTCCACCACCCTCCCAGTGAAAAACCTCCTTCTCTTTTCCCCCCTCACCCTTCCACCTTCCAACTTCAAACCATGCCCTCTGGTGATACCTCCCTGCTTTATACACAAGAGTCTGAGGCTTGCATGCCTTGAAGATCCAGTTGTGGGATGTGATTGATTCAGACAGGACCTGGAGGGATCCTGGACTCAAGGAAAACTCCTCGAGTGGGTCTCGAACCTGCATACCAAAATGCCTAGCTTCCCCATAGACAGCAGCTCTCTCCTCTAAGCCACACTGCCCTGCAGGTTGCTAATCCTTTGTTAATGATTGGTTTCTCAGTTATTATTTCTTAAGTGAACCAAACACATACTGTATGTCAAGTTTCCTACTTTTGAAATTCATACAGTAAGAAAAAGTATGTCTAAGCATCTGGATTAGCCAGTGGTTAGTTTTTTTAACTCAGCTATGTAGATATGAAACAGGAGCCATACTCACTTATATCTATCTTTCTTGAGGCATAACCATGCGATGATTTCTTCCATGACTTTACTGTACCTAGGCAGCCATCATGAGTGGGACTTACAGTATGTTGGTCAACCAATGACTGGTGGTATGTTTTGTAGCTACATCCATGTGAAAAAGATTGTCAAGTTTACCAATAATAAATAAAGAGGTCAGACCAACGAACAGCTAAGTAAATTTCAACTCTTCCATTATTATATACATTCAAGTCCTTTCTGAACAACAGCCTAATTGCTCGAAATTATTGGACAACGCTAAAAAAAAAAACATGGTCTGCTTGGGACTGGCAGCCTCTCCAACATAAGTATGAGTATATAGTTTTAAAAAGCTAGCCATTACTGTGATCTGAAAGTAATGAGCAGTTAACTTCCACTAGCATTCCTTCCTTCCTGCAGTTCCTCATTTTTTTTTTAATTCAGTCAGTGGAGAGGGGAATATTTTCTTAACGCTACAAATATTGGCAATGTCATGAGAGATATTGTTTCCTAGAATCATTTGTGAGACTGCAATGGAAGGAAGTGGTAGTAAAGGAAATATGCAACTTCTGAAGCTCAGAAAAGACAAAGTGTTTGATTTCCAGATCTTTAGAGAAACTCGATTCACATAAATGAAATTCATTTTGTAACACTAAGACAAATCTAAAGTCTACACCATTAAACGGGTAACCTCTTCAGGCCTGATTTTTCCAGTTTTGGAATCCCACATCTGTTCATGCCACTGGAAAATTGGGGAAATCTGCAGTGGATGATATTTAGAAACTGAGTTCGGAATATCCCAGCCAGCAAACAGTCAGTAAACAGCCATTTGCTGACAGAGACTACCACAGTCTTGTGCCTGGGATCCTGTTTCTACCTGCCACCTACCTGCTCCCTTGTTGTGTCCTTGTGTTGCCTTCAGTACCAGGAGCTGTGTTGTTGTAAGGGGGGGGGTCAGCACCACTAAAAGGAACACCACTTAATAGAGACTCTGCAGCCAGCAAACAGTCCACAAGCAGCCATCTGCTGACAGAGATTGATGCTTTCTTGTGCCTGGGATCTTGTAGCTACCTACCACCTGCCCCCTCCAGCTACTCTAACTGCTTGTCCACTCTCTGCTTGTGTCCTCATGCTGCCTTCCCTACCAGGAACCGTGACGTCGGAAGGGGGCAGGTCAGCACTGCTGAAAGTAGCACCGCTTAACTAGGACTGCAGCCAGCAAACAGCCATCTGCTGACAGAGACTACCGCTGTCTTGTGCCTGGGACCCTGTAGCTACCTACCACTTACCCCTCCAGCTGCTGTAGCTCCTTGTCCACTCCCTGGCTTTGTCCACATGCTGCCTTCTGTACCAGGAGTAGTGACAACATTAAAGGTGGGTGGGTAGGCCAGCCCCACTAAAAAGAGTGCCATTCAGGTAGCACTGTGCATGAGGGCAGTGGCACCGGGGGCACAGCAGTATTGACTATCTACAGGGAATTGTGTGAGAAGGTGTTCAGGTGCCTGTCGACTGCTGAACTGGGGTAAGACTCTTTGATAATTCTTTAATTCTTTGTGGTGCTCCCCCGCCAGTGTGTTGTGCTCTCTCTGGAGCCCCCTGCATTTGGGGTTTAATTGTAATTCGGGGTAATACATTGTTAATACTAGTATGGGCATACATATGCTTTTAACTTTCACGTGGTGTTTTAAGTACGGTATATTATTTTTGACTGTGGGTATTTAGAAATGTTAAATCTAATATTGTCAGCTATAGCTGAAGCATGGAGTTTAATGGAAATGTGTTTTCGCAGGGCAGGGAGGCTTGTTTAGTAAGGAGGGTCTAATACAAATTTTGATACTTTTTTACTGTCATAATATTGAGAATTGATTGGACCTTTCTCAGCCATGATTTTGTCTCCTCTTTAAATGGGCTTGAGCAGCCACTCGTGGACCTTTACCAGGCTACTTTGTACTGACTGGACACTTTGCAGTTATGTTATTTCAGCAAAATGCTCTCTGTCATTGATTTCATGGAAGGCTATTTTTGGCTTCCAGCATTTTAAGATTCATCTTGGGAATAATGAGTACCAGGTAAAAAAGATAAGCTGAAAATTATTCTGGCCTGGAAAAGGCATAACATTGGGTAAATCTAAATTGTGGATAATATGGAGGATTATACTAATTTTGTGGTTAATACTTTGTGGGGCTGATAATTAAAATCCTGACCCTATACAGAATACAAACTTCCTCAAACTTTTTAATTAAAGGGGACTATCTTTTGTGCAATTCAATGTGTGGAGCCTGCTTCCAAAAATGGATTATGTCCGTGAATGGATGACCTCTTACAAGCCAGACTTTTTGATGATCACAGAATCTTGGCTGTCCCACATAGTCTAGTAAGTATAAAGGGGTATCAGCTTTTGAGAAAGGATGGGGTAAAAGAGGTGGGGGCTTATTATTTATCTAATATAAATGTGTGAATTGTCTAACAGTTATACCATCAAGTAAGTTGGAACTTTGGGTTTTGGAAATTTCCTATACAGGCACTAGGCTTATTTGCTGTATGGATTGCTGCTGTCCCCCTGAGGGTAAACCTAAGGAGGTAAGAATGTGTGTGTCTCCATATACAGAATCCCATATCTTCTTCTGGACAGGGGACTTTAAAAGGGAATTGTCAACAATATGAGCCTCACACCCAAGTGAGAGGCTAATCTTAATTAGCCCTTTGTGTGCAAAAACACTTTTTTTTAACTTACTGATTGCTGTAATGTAATAGATTGCATCAGGCTAATTTCATTGACTTGTAAGGTGACATTTCCTGTAACCAGACATCCCAGAATCCCCTGCAGCTGACATCAGAGGAGAGCTGCAGCAGTGGGACATTCAATAGGAGACGGGAGTTTTCCCTAGCTCTCTGAAGGAAGGGGTGGTGACTCCCCTTCTGAAGAAAGCTTCCTTAGATCCGGATGACCTAGCTAACTACTGCCCGATCTCTAACCTCCCTTTTGTGGGGAAGGTTATTGAAAAAGTTGTGTCGGCTCAATTGGATAACCATTTGACCATCCATAGTTTATACGAACCTCTCCAGTCTGGTTTTCGTAAGAGGCATAGCACCGAGACTGCTCTGGTTCGGGTGCTCAATGATCTCCTGATGGCGAGAGATTGGAGACACCGTTCTATTTTGGTTCTCCTCGATCTGTCATCAGCTTTTGATACTGTGGATCATGGGGTTTTGCTCGAACATCTGAGGTCCATTTGCGGACTTTCAGGTGTGGTCCTCAGATGGTTTTCATCTTACCTCGAGGGGAGAATGCAGAGAGTGGTCTCGGAATTATATTCATCCGGGGCCTTCTCTCTGCCATGCGGGGTACCTCAGGGTTCGGTGCTCTCCCCCATGTTATTCGCAGTATACATGCTACCCCTTGGAGACATTGTAAGACGGTACGAGCTGAGGTTTCACTGCTATGCTGATGATACCCAGCTCTACCTGTCTTTTGCACCTGACCAGGCTAGTGCTATCTCGGTGCTGAATAACTGCCTCGCAGATATCCAAGACTGGATGAATACCAGTGGTTTAAAGTTGAATCCAGGTAAGACCGAGGTTATGGTGGTGGACCCCAGTTGCAGGGTTGAGGGCTTAGGGGTGGGGACTCCCTCTGGATTAATTCTAGGGGTGGACCAGATCCCTACCTCTGAACGGGTGCGTAACCTGGGTGTGGAGCTTGACACTGGTTTGACCCTTCGTTATCAGGTGTCTGCAGTTGTCAGGACCACATTTTTTCATCTTAGAAACATCACCAAGATTAGGCACCTGGTTCCACCTGGTGATTTGCCGGTTTTGGTCCACGCCTTTGTGACATCTCACCTTGATTACTGTAACTCCCTGTACCTAGAGCTTGCTGGGGTTGATATCCGCCACCTGCAGCTAGTGCAGAATGCAGCAGCACGTTTATTGACTGGGGCTTCTAGAAGGTCTCATATTACCCCAGTGCTGCGCACTCTGCACTGGCTGCCAATACAGTGGTGGATCACCTTTAAAGTGGGTCTTTGACCTACAAAGTCCTACATGGGTTTGGTCCTGACTACTTGAAAGAGCTTCTGGTGCCCTACACCCCTCTGAGACAGCTTCGCTCGGCTGACGAGGGGTTGCTGGAGATTCCGAGGGTTAATTTGAAGTCCTCGGGTGTCCGTGTCTTTGGTTTCGCTGCTCCCTTCCTCTGGAATTCTCTGCCCCGTCAGCTCCGAGAGAGTACAACGGTGGACAGTTTTAAAGGGGCCTTAAAGGCTTTTCTGTGGGATAAAGCATTCCCTGTTTTATTGTAATTGGTCATTTTACTTGCATACTTGTTGTTCTGTTTATTGTATTTATTGATGCTGGTGTTCTTACGCTTTGTGTATAGCGCCTTGAAATTCTGAAAGGTTCTTAATTAAATACATTTTATTATTATTATTATTATCATAATAGCCTGCAGTAAATGTCAGAGTTTTTTTCAATAAGCTGTAATCTTCTGTTTGCTGCTCTGCTGTTCTTCTGGGGCTAGGTACAGTCACAGAGGACTATACTAAGCCCCGTGAGCACAGCAGGACCTGCAAACATCGGATTTTAGCTTACAAAATCTTTAATATGTATACTGCGGACTGTTGAAGGCTATTGAATTTCCCAGCTCGGCAGACATCCTCTGATGTCAGCTGCAGGGGATTATGGGATGTTTGGTTACATGAAATGTGCATCTTAGAAGTCAGCAAAATTAGCCTAATACATTTTACTATGCTGCAGTAAACAGTAAGTAAAAAAATGTTTTTTGTACACAAAGTGCAAATTGGGATCAGCCTCACACTTGGGTGTGAGGCTCTTATTGCTGACAGTTATCCCTTAATGTTAAATGTGGGGGATGAAGGAGGGGTAGGCCTAAGTTGCCTAACAGATGTAGTTTGTGAATGTAGCATATCACAATTGATAAGGGAACCCATGATGATATGTTCACAATCACCACAGTTATCTATCACTTTGGTGAGCAAGCCAGAACAATTAATTGCCTCGGCAGTCTTGGCTAAATCAATCTCAGATCACCAATTCATATACTGTATGGTATCAAGGCTAGACCAAAATGCAGAGAGGTGAATAACATTTGCAAGTATTCTTCTTATAAGAATTTAGTTATATAAATTTTATGATAGATCTTGAGGGCATTGATTGAGGAAGACTGAGTTTAATCCTGTACGTTGGGGACATAAGGAGATATTTTGGTGAATAATGTTTGTCTTGATAGGCATGCCCCAATTCATGTCAGGACA
Organism: Neoceratodus forsteri; assembly: GCA_016271365.2. Lineage (NCBI taxonomy): Eukaryota > Metazoa > Chordata > Ceratodontiformes > Ceratodontidae > Neoceratodus > Neoceratodus forsteri. The sequence goes on from CM057456.1 coordinate 1,090,520,221, forward strand.
GGAAGACAGGATAATGCTTCGTGGTTCACATCTCTTTAAGTTACATAAGATTACAGAAAGAGCATGGCAGATTGCACATGAAATCTGATGGCAGAAGGTGACTGAAGGTCTGCCATTCCTACACTACCTCAGCGCCACTGACCTACCATGATGATGGTTGTTTCACCCCCACATTGCCTCATTCCTTAAACTCATGTGCCCACTTTGGGATGCATCCCCTTGTCCTACCTAACCATGTTCAATCTCATTTGGTGTAGCCACCCCCACTGCTTCTGCTGGCAGTCAGTTTCTCAGTTCCACCACCTTCTCAGTAAAGTAGAATTTACCCACATTTCTCCTGAACTTAACCACCACTAACCTCCAGTCATGCCCCCTTGTAACTACATCCCTATTCCTTATAAATAGGTATCCTCAGTGTTCACCTGTTTATACCCGTAAGAAACCTATATGTTTCAGTCATGTCCCCCCATTTCTGCCTGGCCTTCAATGAGTACACATTTAGGGCTTCCAGCTGATCCTCCTAGGACCTACCCTGCTGGCCCTGGGTCATCTTGGTGACCCTTTCCTGTACTGACACTAGTCTGTCAAGGTCTTTCCTCAGGTTTGGGCTCCAGAACAGGGAGCAGTACTCAGGTGAGGCCTTGACAGGGATCTGTGCAGTGGCAGAATTACCTCGCTTCTCCCCTATAGACCCCAGCATCATCGATACCTTGCTCTTTGCCATGTTGCATTGACTCATTTGCTTGAGGAAGACACTGATGATGACCCCCAAATCCCTCACCTCTGTCAAAGTGGCCAGTCTAATCCTTTCCATCCATATTCCATGCGCGGATTCCATCTTCTTAAGTGCATTACTTTGTACTTCTTGGCATTAAATCACAACTGCCAGACCTTAGGCCATATCCCTACTTTTTTCTAGGTCCTTCTGGAGCTCCCACATGCCTGCCTCATGATCTATCCTGCTGCATATCTTTGTGGCATCAGCGAAGAGACCCAATTTTCCCTGGATGCCTTCTCCCATGCCACTTATGTTGGTGTTGTTTTTTCTGGAGTCCCCACCCTGCCATCTGACATCCCCCCCGCACTGACTGGGTATGAGATCCCCTCCCCTTCAGCCCCACGACTTACCCCTCATGGTGGGGGGTGGCGAGACCCTTAACCCACCAGATCAGATCCAGTTCAGGGAAGGTGCCTTCCCTGCAGCGCTGCAAGGGGGGATAATCATCATCTGTGGTGAGGACACCCATTTTTCCATTTTCTCCCCTGCGGAGAGGGGTGTGCAATGATGCCAGCAGAGGGAGCGTGCACATATCCATACATGCTTCTCCAGGTGTCTGCCACATCTCTGCCCCTCTTCTGCAGCTTTGGCACACTGCCCCCCAGCCTCCGCTAGGGACCAGTCAAGCGCCGACCACTGGTGTCCCCCTGGCATCCCCCTTCCTGGAGAAGGAGAGCAGTGCATCAAATGCTCAATCCTTCTCCAACCCTGTCAACCGCTGGTGGCCCATGCTCATTCCTGAACATGGGTTGCCGGCATAGTGCGAGGTAAGGTGTCCAGTGCCTCAGCCCTTAGCACCACTGGGCCAGCTCCCATGCCACTTATGGACATGTACTACATATGACAGGTCACAGGACTAATCTGGCACCATGTTCATGACCTCCTTGGCCCTGATTTAACCCCATTCACACCTACTGTCTGTTGTCTCCCCCCCAAGTCAACTTCCTTCCCTCCTAACTAAACCCCACTTTACTCCCAAGTCTTCCAACTTCTTCAGAAGTCTCCTGTGCAGTACCTAGTTGAAAGCCTTGCTGAAGTTGAAGTAGAGCACATCTATCACACATCCTCTTTCAGCTTCCTTGATGACCCAGTTGGAAAACAGTATCTGGTTGGTATGGCATGAACTCTCTGACACATGCTCCTTGCTGTCATGCAATCTTTTGTTCACTAAGTGGACCTCCAAGTTTTCCTTGACTGCGGTCCCTGTCAGCTTGCTCACAAAGGAGGTAAGACTGACAGGCTTGTACTTACCGGGATCCTCCCTGCCCCCTCCTCCTTGTGGGGTGGTACTGTGCTAGTGGAGCTCCAATCCATTGGCACCACTCCTGACTTCAGTGAGTCACCAAATAGATGGGTTAAGGGTGCTGCTAATTCTGCAGCCAGAAGTCCTTAATACTGCTCAGGTATGGGTGAATTATAGGGGACTTAGGAACAAATATGTGAAAAAGGTTCATGAGGCTAAGGCAAACTTCTTTTGAGTTGGAGAATAGCAAATTATTGCAGCCACAACATTTTTCAAAAATGTTGACAAGGCTAGATGGAAGTATTGCACTTGATTCCACCCTCCTTCATCATCACAGTTGAACACGTGGGTGATGTGGTTAGGGTGGCAGATGAGCTGAACAGCCAGTTTATCATTAATAATAATTAGCTGGTTCTATGTGAGGCCTGAGCCTTTCCCCCTCCTGCAGTGCAGCTAGATGATTCAGTAAAACAGCCTACTTTGCCTTTTAAGTTCAGGTCGATATCTAGTTCAGAGGCTGCCGATGAATTGTTAGCACTGGATTCTAAGAAGGTGGAATGACTGGATGGGATACCCATGCTTCTTCTAAAGTATGCAGCCCCGATTATTTGTAGGCACCTAGCCAGTCTCTATAACTTACCATTGGGCCAGGTTGTTTTCCCTGATGAGTGGAAATAGGCACTGGTAGTACCAGTGTTTAAATCTGTCTTAAGAGTAAATACAGGTCCATTTATCTGTTACAGCTGGTGTCGAAGGTTCTGGAAAGATTAGTTGCTAGTCAGCTGAGCAATTATTTGCAGAATGATGATGTGCTGAGTTATAATCAGTCTGGGTTCAGAAAATATCATAATATAGCTACAGCAATTGTTAAAGTTACAAATTCCATTCAAACAGTGATAGATAATTGATTACTGGCAAGTACTGGAGCTGTTTTTGTAAATCTCTTTCGTGCCTTCAAAACCATTAACCACAATATTATGAAAGATAAATGACAGAGGCTGGGACTGGATGGGTCCTCAGTTCAGTGGTTTTTCCAGTTACTTAATGGATCTCAGACTACTAGTTGAAGTACAGGGATCACAGCCCAGTTGGAAGTAGGTTCAAAGGGGCATACCATAGATGTCTGCTCTTGAACCCCTGTTGTTCTCCCTTGAAATGAATGACATAGAATGTTGGCTGCTAGGAGTGGAGGTCCATCTATATGCAAACAACGCAGTGTAGTCCAGTGCAGCCCATACTGCTCACCAGGTACAGGAGGACCTCCAGCTGTGATTTAGTGGTTTGCAGGATTTTGGGGATTATAATGATCTTGTGCTAAACTCTCAGAATTCACAAATTATGCTGCTTAGAGTGGCTAGAAAATTGGTGAAAAGTGAGGACCTTTTAACTATTGAGATCTATGATAAAACCCCTTTGAGCTTGGTTCCTATGTATAAATATTTGGGGATCTGGCTAGATGCCCTTCTAAAGTGGTACCATATAGTACCGCTGAGCCGCACTCCCCCCCACCCACTCCTCCACCCTGGCTCTCTCCTTTCCGTCTGCTCCCTAGTCCCCACTCCCCTCTTACCCCCCATTCTCCTTTACATCTCTCCCCACTAACCCTCATCCTGTCTATTTACTCTACACTTGCATTGGAACCAACTGTGCCTGCTATGTTACTTGCTTGAACTTGCATTATCTGTTGTCTTCTGTGTCACTGTCTGTCCTCCATGTGACGAGGTACCTTTGTAAATGAGCCGCTGGCTCAAAGGTTGTTAAACTGATGTTCAAATAAATAAATAAATAAATAGTATTGGTAAAAATATTGGCCCTAGAACTGGCTTCTTATAAAATCATAGAAACTTGACAGCAGAAGAGGACCACACTAGTCCATCTAATCTGCCCTTTACTCCTCCACTCATCCCGCATTCTTCTGGCCCTCACTCTCCCCCCGCTACTGAGCCCCATATGTCTGTCTCAAGCCCTCTTGAATCCCTCCAATGTTTCAGCCCCCACCACCTCTTCTGGTAGTCTGCTTCAGGCCTCTGCCACCCTCTCCATGAAGAATTGTCCCCTCACATTGCTTCTGTATCTTCCTTCCTACAGTCTGAGGCTATGCTCTCTAGTTCTAGCCCCCTCCTTCTTTCTAAGTAAACACCCTTCCCTTACTTTGTTGATTCCCTTCATATACTTAAAAGTTCCAGTCATGTCCCCTCTTTCCCTTCTGATCTCCAATGTGTACGGATCCAGTTCCTTACACCCCTACTCATTAGTCATCCCTTGCACACCCTGCACCATCTTATTTGCCCTTCTCTGAACCCTCCCTATCCCATCTATGTCCTTGTGTAGGTGCGGTCTCCAGAACTGGACCCCGTACTCCAGGTACGGCCTCCCAATGGCTTTGTAGAGTTGCATCAGTACCTCCCTCTTTCTACTAGTAATGCATCTGCCGATGCATGCCAACATTCCATTGGCCTTCCCCACTGCCTTGCTACATTGGTTGCCTACCTTAAGATTGGATGAAATTATAATTCCTAGATCCCTTTCCTGTTCTGTTACTTTGATTTTCTCCCCCTCATAGGGTGTATCCTGCTCATGGGTTCTTAAGCCCCATGTGCATCACAGCACACTTTTTGGCATTACATTTCAGTTGCCACGTCTCTGACCACTCCTCAAGTGTCTTCAGGTCTATTGTGCAGCTTTGGCAGTGGAAACCATGAAATGGATTGTTAAGTCAATGATTATGCCAGTTCTAGATTTTGGAGATGTCATCTATGGTGGACTGGAAATAAACCTTCTAAGCAAGCTTGATGTTTTTATGAACAGATTGGCCCACTTCACCCTAGGTGCACTGTGACAGGGCTGAATAAGGACATGCCCCGTTTGTTATGCAGAAGGAGTTTAAATGCGAGGATCTGTTCTGTCCTCTCCTTTTCTGTCTCTTGTCTGTCTGGTTGCACAGCCAGATTTTCTTGTGAGACCTAGGAACTGATCACTCTGATGGTTTTGCAATTGTCCGCCTCTCACTATCTCTCTGCCTTCCCTTGCTATTTCTGTCTTTTCTTCCCCTTGCATATCTGCAGTTATAAAAAATATATGTGAATCTCTGTAAAACTGTAGGTGAAACCCGATCCCTTTGTTTAAAACTGCATATAGTTATACTGTTGAAATGATTGCAAAAAGCTATCTGGAACTCAAAGGGGTTAACATGAGAATGCTAGATGCAAAATCTCTGCAGAGCTGGCTACATGAGGTCAGTTTTGGGTCATTATGTTCTTTTTGCTGCACCTGCAAGAACACTGGTATCTGATAAGAACATTCTGTGAAAAACACTGTCTCATTAATGAGTTCCCTGCAAAGACTGGTTATAAAAAGAGCAGCAATGTTTTGCAAGTGATAGAGACTGAGATTTGAAACTGAAAAGAAACACTCAGGAGAAGTACTGTTTTCTCTGTACTGCCTTTGTAAATAGTTATACTGAACAAATGTTTAGTTTTTATTTTGCTGTAAAAAATAAATGTTATTTGTGACTTTTGAAACTGCTCCTGGTTTTCTCATGCTTTCTGACCTGTGACTCAATGAGAGATGGTGTCCGCCTAAGTGGGATTTACGTCATGCTTACTCTAAGCCAGGAGTTTTGTGTGTGGGTACTAGACCTGGTACCAGGGAAGCATAGCAGAAAGGTATGGATTCTGCAGCAGCAAGTCCAGGAGTGATTACCAGAAGAATGGCAGCCAAACTAGAAGCAGAAACAAAAGTCCAAGCTGAGACTATACAGCCAGCATCAGTGATGGAAAACGAGCAGGCTGCGACAGAAGCTGAAAGCCTGTTTGCCTTCTTCAAATGGTGGGCTATACAACAACAAGAGGCAGAGAAACAGAGAAAAAAAGAGATGCAGTGACAGGAGCAGCAGAAAAAAGAAGAGATGCAACAGGAGCAGCAAAGATGAGAACAGATGCAGCAACTGGAGCAATAGCTGGATGCCTTGCAAGCTATCAAAGCTAGAGGATCTGGCACAGGTCCAGCAGAGGAACAGAATCATCAACAACTTAAAAGACCTTACACTTACAAAGTTTGTCCCTCAGATGATATCGAAGCATACCTGACAAGTTTTGAAAAGGTTGCCATAGCCTGTCAGTAGCCAAAGCAGCAATGGGCAGTCATACTGGTACCTTACCTGACAGAGAAAGCCCAACTTGCCTACAGCAATATGGGCACTGCACAGTCAGAAAACTATGAACTGGTGAAAAGAGAGGTCCTCAAAAGATGTGACATCTCAGGAGAGACCTACAGGCAGAGATATAACTCAGTCGACAATCCTAGAGAATCCTTCACCCGACTCAGAGAACTCATTGTAAAAAGGCTCCAACCAGAGGGAAGAAACACTGCCACAGATCATCAAAACATTTGTAATGGAGGGAGTTCATCAACATCTTACCAACAGATGTACAGCTTTGGGTAAAAGAACACTGACCCGAAAGTGGGGAAAAGGCTGTTTCTTTGGCTGAAGACTTCCAAATGGCCAGACAGACACCACAGCAGTGATGTAACAGCCAGGCATCATTAAGACACTATTTTTTCCATTTAAACTCCAAGTCTGATAAGAACTCTGGTGGGGGTAACTAATCTGCACCCAAAGACTATTTGCTATAACTGTAATAAGCCAGGTCATATTGCAAGAAATTGCCATAGTAAGAAGAGTGACACTGGGGCGGATTTGTCCTTAGCAAATTGGGGCAAGTACTTAACAGATGTGAAGGTGGGTGATAAGACTGTGAAAGGACTTATAGATTTGGGAAGCAGACAGACCCTAGTACATATTGAAGTGCAGTGAAAACAATGTCCAAAAAGACCAGGTTCTGGTGTCATCTGCATCCACAGGGACACTTGATACTATCCCACCAGCAAGTGACTCTGACTATTAATGGGGTGTTGCACCAAATGAAAGTGGGGGTAGAACCTAAGTTACCTGCATCTGTTATTATTGGAAATGACTTTCCAGGATTTACTGAGTTAATCAAAGAGGGATTAAATCCTGATGTTTCAGCAGCTGTGGTGACAAGAGCTCAGGCAAAGAAAATCTCAGATGGTGGGGACTCTTTTCCTTTCATTGATTTTGATTCGGACTTGTTTGAGCACAGCTCCAATATCTGGAAGTCCAGGCAAGAAGGAAGACGCCTGAAGAAAGAGTGGCAACAAAAGACTGATGGACATAAGGGGTTAAAATATGAAAATGCTGAAACTTAATTGACCGCTGAGTGTGATTTTCTTTCAGAAGAAGCTAATGATGTTTCTCTCCAGGGTTATTTTAAGCAGCTGGGGGTGTAATCAAAACAGGGTGAACCTATTTTTAAAAATGTAATGGGCTACTGTACAGAGTTTGGGTTAAACCTCAGACACAGGACCAGATAGAATAATTGGTTATTTTTTATTTATTTATTTAGTTTTTGTTAACCGGGTAGGTACACTAGACAGCATAGCTGCCTATTTTCAGGTACGATCCGGGAGATTACAACAAAGGGTACATAGACAATAGTAGATATAAGAAAACATCTTGGGAACAAGTAGAAGTGAGACATAGTACACTTATACAAAATTTTCAGCAATGACAGTACATTTGCAGGAATCTATATGTAGGAACAAAACAGAAACATAAGTGCAAATAACTAACAGTCATATGTCATACAAATAGTGAGTAAGTGCTAGAAGAGAGGAAATAACAAGATTTCCAGGTAGGTTTAAGAGTAGTAGAGGTTGGAGCCGGTAGGCAACTAGGTGGAACCAGTATAGGAGTGGGTGGATAGAGGACAGGAGCAGGGTTCAGAGTTTAGAAGAGCCATACAAAGCTCCTGTTTGAAGCTGTGTGGAGAAGGGGAGATTCTTAGACTTAGTGGAAGGGAGTTCCATAGTTTAGGGCCCCAGCTAAAGAAAGCATTCTCCACCATTTTGGTTTTACATCTTGGTTGGATGAGAAGGGATTTGTCAGCTGATCTCAGTGGGTAGGAAGAGGTCACAGGTTTGAGCAGTAGAGCCAGTTTGTCAGGTATCTGGGAGGAGATTATATTCTTTATAAAACAGTAGGAAGTAAACTGTCGGAAGGCTGAGGGGGTAAACCATCCCAGACTGGAGCGTAGTGTGCATCAGTGAGTAAGTCTGGGCAAAGACAAAGCAAAATGGCAAATGCTGTTGTAGCAGACATCCCACTTTCAGAGAAGCCCTCCATTAGTTGCAGGAAAGGCTATTAAGCCATATGCCAATTTGGGTCTCAGGATCCCCTGTGCAATGGCCATCCTCACTGTGGATGTTAAGCTATGTCTCACCTCGTATGCCAGTCCAAGTTGAATATTGACAGATTTAATGACTGAGGCTAGGTGCAGGTCAAAATACAAGGCGGGATCAAGGGTTACTCCTAGGTATTTAAAAGAGGTAACTGTGTTAAGGGGAGAGCCATCTAGCACTCTGATAATTAATGGTTGGGTGCAGGACCGAATTTTTGAACCTGAACCGAACAGCATAGTCACCATTTTATTTTTATTTAAGACAAGCTTGTTTTGCAAAAGCCAGCTCTGAAAGGTATTGAAGTTACTACTGAGATTCAGGTTGAAATCTGAGAGGTTTGAGGAGGATGAGTAAAGAACAAGATTGTCTGCATATACTGTAGTAGACCTGAGCAAGCATCAGTGAGTGGTGGGATATCATTTATGAAGACTGCAAACAGGAGAGGACCAAGAATCGAACCCTGGGGCACTCTGATCCAAGTAGGAGCAAGAGGGGACTTAGCATCTCTGATCTGGAAAAATTGTTGCTGCTTTGAAAGATAATTTTGGAACCAGACGGTGACAGAGGGTGAGAAGCCTAGGGATGACAACTTTGATAGGAGCAACAAGTGGTCAATTAAATCAAATGCTTTTGTAAGATCAACAAAAGTAGCCCCAGTGAGAGAGCCTTTGTCCATAGTGAGTCTGACATAATTTGTAAACTGTATGAGAGCAGTGGATGTACTGTGCCTACGTCGGAAACCATGTTGGTCAGGGGTGAGGAGTTTGAAGGAGTGCAGGTAATCTGAGACCTGAGTAGCAACAATTTTCTCCAGTATTTTAGAGAGGGTAGAGAGGATGGCAATAGGGCGGTAGTTATCCAGGTTAGTGGTGTCCCCCTTTTTGTAGACCAGTACAACTCGAGCAATCTTCCAGAGAGAGAAGGGACATGTCCTGTAAGAAGAGACAGGTTGAAAAGTCTAGTCACTGGAGAGACTATAGACAGTGCAACGGTTCTTAGGAATTTTGGTAAGAGTCCATCTGCCCCTGCCGATCCAGCAGGAGAGATGGACTTAAGTAAGCATAAGATTTCACTCTCAGAGACTGGGTGAAGGATGAAAGATGGGTTGGAAGGTTTAAGGTTATCCTGCGGAGTGACAGGTAAAGGCCCAGGAGGTGCAGTATAGGAGGAGAGATCAGTGAATCTGGAGTTAAGAGCCTCGGCGATAGTGAGCAGGTTATTGCAATTACAACCATTCATGACCGTATCAGAGATGGTATTGAACTTGTTCTTTCCTATGATGGTGTCAACATGACTCCAAAAACCATGAGAGACACGGACAGAGGTACTAAGGAGCTGACGGTAGTAATTGCCCTTAGCAGATCTGATGAAAACCTTACATAGGTTTCGGAGTCTTCTGTACTCCACCCAGTCTGATGGGGACTGGGTTAGCTTAGCTTTGTTCCAGGCTTTATCCATCTTTTTGAGAGAGGGCAGAAGTGAAGAATATAACCAGTGGTTAGCAGATCCCCTGATAAGGCACCTTTTTACTGGAATATATTTGTCTTGAAGGTTCAAAAGCGTGGTAAGGAGGTATTGAGCAGCACGTTCCATATTACAAGTATTATATAGAGGTGTCCAGTCCATGTTCTGTAGCTCCAAGATTAGGGCTCTCTTATCCATTTTTGAAAAATCCCTGAAAAGAATTTCTCTGGGGGGTGGTTTAGGGGCCCTAGCCTTCCAAACACAGTAAACTGGGGAGTGGTCACTGATTGAGTCTGGTAAAACTCCAACAGCACTGATCCTCTCAGGCCTGTTGGAGATGACCCAGTCTAGAAGAGACTGGAGACTGCTGGCCGAGAGAGTGACCAGTTGAGACAGGTGTAACCTGCTGAGTTCGGCAGCATAGAGATTAGAATTTTTTCCCTAGCCAATCCAGGTTGAGGTCCCCCATAACAATGAGCTCTTGTCTACCCTTTAGTGAGGAAAGATGGTCAGTTACCTTAGTCAGGCCTGTTAGTCCATTTTTAGGAGGGTTATAGATGCACACTACATTTAGCTTCTTAGTGAGACCTAAGGCAATGACTATATGAATAGTTTCACATAGACAGGTAGTGTTGACCGGGAGGACCATAATATCAAATTCCTGTCTTGTATAAAACAACACACCACCACCCTTTTTAGCATTTGGATGATCACATCTGTGAAGTTTATATCCATTGATCCTACATAATGAATCTGGTATATGGGGTTTTAACCAAGTCTCAGTTAGACCTAAGACATCAGGAGAGTTGTGAGCAATCCAGGCTTCAAGCTGTGCAAAATTAGCTGACAGACTTCTAATGTTCATATGTGCAAGCCTAAGTCCCTTTTCTGTGAACCAATAAGATGGGTTCTTGGGAGCGATGCCATCAGGAGGGCCCGGGTTAGGTTCAATATCACTGGAGAGAGAAAGATGACACAGGTGTACCCAGGTCTCAAGGAGAGAGGTTTGGAGTTTGCCTTCAAGTGGCATATAAAAAGGGGAATGACTTAGGTAGTCAGCTATACTAGCAAATGGCATATACTTTAGGAGCCAGGTTTCAGGGATAGAGGTATTATGCCTGATAATTAGGTTTGAGAAAAAATAGCTCCAGTCCTCGGCTTTATTTGAGTAGCCAGAGTCAGTAGATGGCTGGCAGAGAAGATCTACTGAGAACTGAGGGTTAGCAGAAGGGAAAATACTCCTACAAAGCTGCAGTGTAGTGAGATCACCCCCATAGTGTACACTGGTAAGGAAAAGAAGGGAAGGTAGAACTAGGGAAAAAGAGAGAAAGCAACGAATTTAGGACTGGAGACGGGACTGAAGCAAATGTGCAGTGGACTGCAGGAGTGAGACAGTAGCTAAGTCCAAGGATGAAATTATCCAGCAGGCAGAGATACAGAGCTCAACTAGAAACCTTATAAAGGCTTTTGCTAAGTGTGGAGATATTCACCAGGTTTCTGGGGCAATCCAACAATAAAATTCACAAGCTATACTGCCTTGAGATCTTCAACCCAGAAGAAATGGTCCAATCACTGAGGGAAAAAAGAATATCCACCCCCAAGGAACAAGCATTTAATAAGTCGTGGGGGAGGGGGGGAGGGAGAAAATTTGACTTCAGTGTCTCTCACAGAAAAAAGGCTAGGACCATACAATTAAATCAGAAACAGTGCCATAAACTCCGAGATTGCAGTGCACACAGAAATGACATTTCAAATACCAGCTAACTGCAATGCCAGGCACAAATTCAGTTTACAGCTTGGCTGGACAGAGGCACATTTAAGTCAGTCTGTAAAGGGTTTTTTGTGGTCTCCTCTAGTCTGCAATAGTGCAGAGGTAAGTTGAGGTAGAAATTTAGCCACAGCTTGGAAGGCAGGGAGCCGCTTAAAAAAGGTGCTAGAATTCAAAGCTAGGCTGCCTGAGGACTTGAAATGGAACCTGCTGGCTACAGTACCTTGCTGGGTTCTGGGTTTGAGGTGGGCTGGTGAGGTCCAAAGAGCCATGGGAAGCACCGCGGTGACCTCAACAGGGGCAACTAGGATCCTAGGGACAGAAGAGGGGTAGAAGATTATATTTAGTTAGGGGACAGAAGAAGGAGGCGGGGACAGACAGTCAGACTGAGCAATTAACTGGGAGGGATGGACAGAAGAGATTAGCTTAGCAGAAAGGGGTACTACTGAAAGTAGAAGGGAAGGGGCAAAAATCAGCAGCACAGATGAGAAAGGAAATCCCACACCAAGAGCAGAAAGCCAGTAGAATTTAAAAAATAAAAATCCTACACTAAATTATTCCTTAAACAGTTAATTGGTGAGCAGTCAGCCAGTACATTCTAAGGGCTGGATATTCAAACTGCGCCCAAAACGTGCGCAATAGCAGGAGCAAGCACAAGTCCATTGCACCCACGCACAACAGACGTGATATTCAAAACAGGAGCAAGCCAAATTACGCCTACAGCCAACATCTGAATATAGCACAACCTGCACCATAGCGCAACAAGGAAGGGGAAGCTGAGCAGATATGATGCACTATGGAGCAACAAGGGATGCCCAGCTGAGCAGTACAGAGGTGCCATAGCGCAAGCAGGGAGCCCCCCAGCTGCAGAGCAATGTAACTGTACAACCAGGGAGGTAGGGGCCCACCACCCATGCCACAGATGGGCACAGGAACACACAGCAGAACTGACATCGTGACCCCACACCCCAAGCACAGCACAACTGGGGGAGGGCTGGAATAACCACCAGCCCATGGGGACAAGCAAACAACCCACAGCTGGGCCAAGGTGCCCCATCACACCCACCGGCAAGCTGAGACTGCCACACAAGGAGGGCGGACCACCCCATGCCACACCATCCCCCCAGTGCACAGCACACCCTGCACCATTACCCCCAGACACCCCCCCATGAGCAGTGACCACCACAGCAGGAAACCCCATGCATAGCACCACCCCCACTGTGACACTGCAACCTTGTGCACTACAGTGGTGCGTGGAAGCACGCACCACACCGGATGCAACATAGTGCAGTGACAAACACCCACCCATACACAAGGGGACAATAACACAGGGACGCAGTAGTGTGGCAACCAAGCCCCCAGTGTGGGCCTATGGAAACCATGTACACACAGCCTGCAGTCCTCCCTGGCACAGGAGTGCCAGCCACCCTGTGCAGGCACTGTGGACCCATACGCCACCAGCATATGCCTGGAGCACAAGTCACAGACAGTGGTGCACATCCCCTGCAACACACACAAGGCACAGCATGGAGGTGGGACAACAACTGTGGAGGCCACAGTGTCACCTGAGGCAAACATGCACCACAGCAGTGACAGGAGGCAACTCAGCAGTGTGACGGGTACAGTGGCTGCCCTGCATGGACAGTCGTCACAGACATGCAAGGGTGTCAGCTGCACAGTCCATGGACGGGTTGACTGGGGCACCATGGACACAGAGCATGCACCATGGACCACTGCACACAATCATGCATTGCACAGGGAACAACACACACACCACAGACACCGACTGATAGCTATACCCACACCATAGTCACTGCCCCACGGACATACACAGAAACCCATGACTGCAGCACCCCAGACGCCATGCACACCACTGCAGCTGAGCACCTATAGCCTGCTGCAAATCAGAGACCACCACAGTATTCATATCAAAATAATTATATTGTAACACATAAACAAAACTATTTACAGAACTATGTACAATGGGGGAGGGACATAAACAAGGTGGGGTGGGTAAGGGGCAGGGGTGAACATATAGGAGAGGGAAGAAGGGGTGTGAGGGTGGGTCCAGGGGAGGAAGGTGTTTCCAGGGGCATGGATGGCCCATCATCTGCCCTGCTCATCTGCCACGTTGCGCTGATGTGACCTCCACCTCCTGACCCTGTGTCGGTTCATCCTTTGGAGGATCTCCAGGGATGCCCTTGCCACCTGCAACAGCTCCTGCAGTCCCCTCTTGATGGCCCAAAGTCACTGTACACCTAGGATGAGGGAGCAGAGTCATTACGTGTGACTGTCCATCCCCCTGTAGCCCACCCATGGTGCATGGCATACAGCCATATGCCACACCCCTGTGATGCTGTGCGACCACCCTCAGTGACGGTGTCCACAAGACCTGCCCACCCAGGCAGCCACAGTTATGTGGACCACTGCACACACCCATCACCCATGTCCTGCACAGCACCACCATGGGCGTACAGTAACGTGGCTATGCGGTGTGAAGGCAGTGCCACAGCCATGTGCCCGGTGCATACATGGACCACCACTGATGCACACCCAGACATGCAGTGCCACTGGACAGTGCTGACTGTCACAAGTCATGTGCATGGCAGTGGTGTCCATGGATGGTGGCCATGCCCCGCTGCCCACCCTGTTACACAGCATGCTACAGTAATCATGGAGTTATTGCACTCACCCTCATCGGGCCGGTCAGGTCGGTGGTGATGGTCCTCGTCCCACCTGGACACTCTGTCCACCTCCATCCGGTGCTCCTCCCTCAGCTGGCGCCGCTCGTCCACACCTGTGGGGGAAACAAGGAGAGAAGAACATCAGTACAATCCCGAAGCAAAGTCCTCCTGCCCCAATGTGTGTGCCCACCCACCCAGCCAGACACACCCACCCCACACCCTGTGAACACCGCCACTGCCAACCCTAGACTAGCCCTCCCCTATGTGCTGGACACATACAACACTGTTACCCATATGGACAATACAAGTGCACAGATGGATCCCCCACCTGGACATGGCACCATGCCCCTCCTGGCATGCGACCACAGATGGGCTAGTAGTTCCAGCTCCCTCCTCCTGAGGTCCCCATAGCGGTGCCTGCACTGCTCTGAGGTCCTCCTGCGTCCAGCAGCCACCTCCAGGTCAGTGGTCACCTCCTGCCAGACCTGGGTCCTGGCCCTATCCAGTGCCTCTTCACCAAATAGTGGGCCATAGTGTGGCTCCACAATGGCCACAAGGTTGGCCAACTCAATGGCACTCCATTGTGGGGCTCTCCTGTGTGCCATCTCATCCGCTATAGTAGGCAATATGGCGCTATGCAGCGCGGTACACCACGTGCAAATGCTGTGCGGTACAGCGCTGCCATTCCCTATTGCGCTGTTACCGAACAATGCGATAGAGGTGCACCCATGCCTGATGCATGGCGCCAAAGGGGCGAAGGTCGGGCACAGGGTCAAGGGTCTCTGGCACAAGGCCACGCGCAGCGCCATCAGATGACTATGCGTATAGCGTGATTGGTCGCCTGTTTGCCAGCACCACAGCAGACTATTGGGCAGTTGTGCCATTGCGCCTCTGGAGGCCCATTGTCACAGTGCCATGTAGTGACCTTCGCTATAGCACCACTGGCACAATGGTGGCCATGCCCTGCATTGACTATCGTGCACAGCACGTCATCAGCACAGCAGACGCCAGCGTCAGCAGCCTGGGCATGTGCAGTGAGGTGTACTACGCATGCCATGGAACTGCGCCATTGGCTCAGCACGTTCAACACAATTGCGCAAAGCGCAAACGCACGATATTCAGCCGTCATATGCTAATCATCTGATTAGCCATGCAATGGTGCAGCACCGCGATTTGCATCTAATTAAAGTTGCTCCTCACTTAATTTGCATGCATTGTGCTATAAAACTGCGGCAATGTTCTGCAGTGGCCATATTCGGTTACTGCAGTCTATTGGTGAGTTGTATGCTGTGTTGAGGTGTGGACTGTGGAATCAGGGACATGCTTTGTACTGCACAGTCACAGGTAACCACTGTCATCCTTACAGGCTGAATAATGACTGAGCAAGGTCTGGGTGAGGAGGACAACGATGGTGGGTGGAAGAGGAGGCCCAATTTCACAAAGGCCGAGACCGAGGCACTCTTCGAGGCCTACCTGGATCAGGAGCCACTGCTCAGTGGACGGCGGGGCACCCGTCCGGCCCGTGCTGCTGCATGGGAGGAGGTGGCATGTGCCATCAACCTGCACGGCAGCCACCAGTGCTCCGTGCAGGAGTGTAAGAAGAAGATGGGTACTGACAGGAGGGTGAAGGAGAAGGTGGCTGCCATCAGGGCAGCACGTGCTGCAACAGGCGGGGGCCAGCCGGAGGTGATGCAGCTCACACCAGCAGAGGACAGGCTTGCTGCAAGCATGCACCGCAGTGCCATAGAGGGAGTTCCAGGAGGTGGCTTCCAGACGGGTGGTGGCCCATCACTGCATGGTAAGTCATGGTCTGTCTATGGGGGGGCAGGGTAGGTCACACGCAGTAACACGACTTTGCTTTCCCTTACAGATCCTGCGCATCTGCATGGGTCAGCGGTGGTGGGCCTGTCCACTGCGGACAGTCAGCTGGAGTTGGAGGAGGGACCATCCACCTCCACAGGTATACGTGGAGCATTGCAACAGTGGGGCTGCCTGGCTGTCCACACTGATGTCGTTGAGACAGGTGTGGGGGAAGCCCTTCCTGTGTCTCAGTGTTCTGGCATCCAAGGATGCCAGCACACTGTGATGTTGGCTGGGGCAGAGACCTGCACCACTGATGAAGACACGACCATCATGGGCAGTGACACGTGTGTGCCACAGAATGGAAACACAGCAGGTCAGCTCGCGCCCATGGCTCTGGCTGGTGCTGCCGTGTGGGCCAGCATGTCAGCACAGTCCCAGGCTGTGCCTGTCAGCACCAGTGGGTCAGCACCAGTGGCTGGTCAGGACAGTGGGACTGTTGTAGCCACAGTGGTGGCACAACTGATCCCTTGGGCACAGCGGGTGGAGGGGTGGCAGCAGCAGTTGCCCACCGGGACTGGGGGTTCATGGTTCAGCGGTGGCGTCTGTGCACCGTCTGTGGACTTGCCTATACCTGGTCCTGGTGTGCAGCACCCACCCTCACGGGGTGCTGAACAGCAGGCCCTTGTACACCCTGAGGGACAGGATGCTGAGGAGGCAGATGACCTCTTTGACGAGCACACCTGCCTACTGCAGGCATCGGTCCAGCAGCAGATGCAGCTTGCAATATCCGTGGAGGCACTGTGTGTGGCTCTGGAGTGGGCTGAGAAGCGTCGCAGCAGGGACACCGATAGGATCGTGTCACGGATTGACCATTTGCGGGAGGATGTGACCGCTGCCATTGACAGGCTTGCACAGCCATTAATTGCTGTCATGGCCACAATGGGCACACAGTCAGGTGCCCATGTGTCACTCACACCACGCAGTGCACTATCCACTCCCCATTCCTGGTGTTGTGCGACACCCACCCTGTCAATGCCGGGTTCAGCTGTGGGCATCCTGAGCACTCCTGGTGCAGGAATGTTCGGTGTGCTGCAGACCCCTGTGCGGGCACGGTCACGTTCGCGCAGTGGAACCCCTGGTGGACCATCGGTGCCACCCCATGAGGCCCGTGGTCAGCCTGCCAGTCCTGGTGGGTCTTGGCGGGGCTGCCCATGCATCCGATGTGGATGTGGCACTGTGCCACAAGACTGACCTGTCTCCCAGTACGGGCACTGTCTGGTGCTGCCCTGTGTGCAGTGTGTGTTTCAGTGGGCAGTGCACGGGTGGGTGCCCGGCCCTGCATGCAGACACACGGTCCACCTGCACACCCTCCCAGCTGCTGTCCACAGGTACGTGTGCATGATGATGCCTGCATTGCACTGTACACCAAAGTGCGATGGTGCCCAGCATCTGACACACGCACATGGACAGTCAGTGGATGTGGTGGCCTGTGGACATGTGTGTTGCTAGTGTTGGCATTCTGGCTCAGTTCTGCACCTGCCCCCTGTGCATGTTTGGTGCATTTTGTGCGTGCATGTGTGTGTGTCCGTCCATGTGGCGTGTTACTGTTCACCCCTCCCTGGTTGTATGTGTGTGGTACTGTGCCCTGCCACATCCCTTGCCAGCATGCACCCCTGGTGTGTTTCCATGCGTGTCTGTGGGTTGTGCCCTAGCCACTGGTGGTTGCGCATGGCACCATGACTTACCTGGGTTGGCTGAAGTGCTCCTCTGTGATGGTGTCCCGGTGCAGCTGTGCCAGCCAGATCAGTCGGGGGTCCCGTCGGCCAAGGGGGGATGCCCATCTCCATCATCACTGGTGTCACCGTAGTCCCCATCACTGTCCCCCTCTTTGACCTGTATGGCTATCCCACAGTCTGTGGCCATGTTGTGCAGGATGCAACAGGCCAGGATTATCCCACAGGCCTTTGAGGGGCTATACTGTAGGGCACCACCAGAGGTGGCCAGGCAATGGAAATATGTCTTCAGCATCCTGAACACCCGCTCAATGACATTGCGTGTGGTGGCATGTGCCTCATTGTAGCGTTGCTGCGATGGGGTTGTGGGCTGCCGTTAGGGTGTGAGCAGCCAGGGATGGAGTGGGTATCCACTGTCACCTGTGTGCAGAGAGTGGAGGTTAGTGCCATGTTCAGCTTCAGACTGCCCCAAGCCCTGTGGGCCACACCCATAGCACCTCTGTCCATACCCCCCCATGCCCGTGATATGTCAATTCTATTTGCACACTCACCCACTAGATGACCTGTGGGGATGTCCCCACTCTCAAATTGGTGGCACAGTGCTGACTGGTGCCAGATGTATGAATCATGTGCTCCCCCAGGGTGCGTGGCACAGACATTGATGATGCGCCCACTGGCATCACACACCACCTGCCAGTTGACACTGGAATAGCCCTTGCGGTTCATGCAGGCAGCCCCCTCCTCACCAGGTGGTGTGTGTATGGCCACATGGGTGCAGTCTATCACCCCTGGCATGCCAGGCATACGTGCTACTCTGTGGAACTCCTGTAAGTTTGCTGTGCGCTCCACCGCAGTCCTTGGAAAATGGATGTACTCCGCAGCATGTGGCAGCAGTGCGCTGAGGAATTGGGTGAGGATGCGTGATGTGGCCAATTGTGTTATGCATGTGGTGTCCCCTGTTGGTCTCTGGAAGGCACCCGTGGTGAGCAAGCACATGCAGGCTGTTACCTTTGTCTCCACTGACAGAGCATGACTCCGTCATGTGGGTGCCTGCATCACATCACTGCACAGCTCACAGAGCTGCCTCAGTATTGCCCTGTTCAGGTGGTACCGGCCCACAATCTCGATATCTGTATACAGCTCAAAGCTGGTGCAGGCTCGGTACTGCCTGTTGGGGGCATACCACTGACGGGCCCTTCCATGGCCACGTCCCCCTGCCGCATGCCTTCTCAGCCCCCTCATTACAGCATCCATGTTGAATGTGGCACTGGCCATGTCCCTGGCTTGCGTTCCCCCCAGCAGCTGTTGCTTTGTTTCCCCCACTGTCCTGACTGCTACCTCCCCTGCACGGGGTACACCTATCTGTGCTGGCCTCTGTTTGCATGTCACCACACACCTTCCCTGTGCCCCTCTTGTGTGGTGTGGTTTCCCTGGCCTGCCCTCTTTCCTGCTGCTTTGCTGTGCCTGTCTCTCCACCTGCCTCATGTTGCTTCCCTGTAGCGTTCTTGTGCCTCTTCCTTGTTTCTTTTTATTTTGGCTCATTTCCGCTATGGCGCAACTTCCGCTTACTCCACTGTAGCGCATTGCGCAAGTCTTTGAACATCGCACTGCGCCCTTTATGCATGGTTCCTCCCCCTTCGGTTGCGCATGCCTTCATTATCATTGCGCTGTTGCCCAGCATGTTTTCGGTGGCGCAACTGCCTCCTGCTGAATATCGTAGAATAGCGCATTTTCAGACTTGCGCTGGCACAACTCTATTGCGCATGGTGCAACCCTTTTGAATCTCCAGCCCTAAGAGTTTAAATCATTCCCTTATTAATCATAGAATCATCAGAAAAATACAGTTAATTACTAAATGCACAAAAGAAAAATACAGTAGCACTTAAATGAAATGATTTTTAAATTTGACTTCAGTGTCTCTCACAGAAAAAAGGCTAGGATCATACAATTAAATCAGAAACAGTGCCATAAACTCCGAGATTGCAGCGCATACAGAAAAAACATAAATACCAGCTAGCTGCAATGCCAGGCACAAATTCAGTTTACAGCTTGTCTGGACAGAGGCACATTTGAGTCAGTCTGTAAAGGGTTTTTTGTGGTCTCCTCTAGTCTGCAATAGTGCAGAGGTAAGTTGAGGTAGAAATTCAACCACAGCTTGGAAGGCAGGGAGCCGCTTAGAAAAGGTGCCAGAATTCAAAGCAAGGCTGCCTGAGGACTTGAAATGGAACCTGCTGGCTACAGTACCTTGCTGGGTTCGAGGTGGGCTGGTGAGGTCCAAAGAGTTGTTTGGAGCACTGCAGTGACCCCAACAAGGGTGACTAGGAGCCTTTCTGGGTTCAAGGTGGGCTGATGAGGTCCAAAGGGCCATGGGGAGTGCCATGGTGACCCCAGCAGGGGTGACTAGGAGCCTTGCTGTGTTCAAGGTGGGCTGGTGAGGTCCAAAGAGCCATGGGGAGTGCTGTGGTGAGCCCAACAGGGGCAACTAGGAGTCTTGCTGGGTTCAAGGTGGGCTGGTGAGGTCCAGAGCCATGGGGAGCACTGCGGTGACCCCAACAGGGGTGACTAGGAGCCTTGCTGGGTTTGAGGTGGGCTGGTGAGGTCCAAAGAGCCATGGGAAGTGCTGTGGTGACCCCAGCAGGGGTGACTAGGAGCCACAAAAGTATAGAGCTGTGTTGTTACAGATAGCACACAATAGTCCTATGGTTGGTCACTCAGGGAGGGGTCACACCCTTGCCAGATTGCTGTACAGATTTTACTGACCTGGAATTCATGAAGATGTTGCTACCTATTGCAGTTCTTGTGCTGAGTGCCAGAAAGTAGCCCCAGTGACTAAAAAAGGCAAGGTGCCCCTGGTACCCATATCCTTGATAGATGTGCCTTTTGAGAGAATTGCAATGGATGTGGTTGACTCCTTAGACAAAAGTAAAAAGGGTAATTGATTCATTTTTAGTAGTATGTGACTATGCTACTCGATACCTAGAGGCAGTTCCAATGCGTACTGTCACAGCTCCAAAAGTGGCAGCAGTGCTTGTCAAAATTTTCATCAGGGTGGGCATACCTAAAGAGAGAATTACTAATCAGGGTAGTAATTTTGGTGCTGCATTACTGAAAGAGCTGTACAGACTACTAGGTATCACTGCCATAGGAACCTTCCCTTATCACCTTTAGACAGACGATCTTGTTGAGTGTTTTAATCAAACCCTAAAATGCATGTTAAAAAGGTTTGTAAAAGGGGAAGGGAAAGATTAGGACAAGTACTTGCCTTACCTGCTTTTTGCTTACAGAGAAGTGCCACATGCATTAATAGATTTTTCACCATTTGAAATGCTGTACAGTAAACAACCTAGAGGGCCACTATATGTAATAAAAGAAACGTGGGAAGATAACCACCATCAGAAACAATCTATTACATCTTACATATGTGCCCTGAGAAAGGAGCTGGCAAAATATGTTGAAATTGCCCATAGTAATCAGGAAGAGGCCCCAGACCAGCAGAATGTGTATTATGACCATGGGGTAAAAGAAAAAAAGTTTTTGAGCCAGGTGAAAAGGTCTTGCTACTGTTACCCACTACAGAAAATAAACTGTTAATGAAGTGGCAAGGGCCTTATAAGGTGCTTAGATGTGCTGGCACAGTTAACTATGACATTGAAACTTCTGATAGGAAAAATTCTACAAAGATATACCATGCTAACCTTCTCAAGAAATGGGTTGAAAAAACACCAAAGGGTGCTTTGCTAGTTTTACCAGAAACTGATAAAGAAGATATTGATATAGCTTATGATAGACTGGAACAAACTGTAACTGTTGATGCTGTAAAGGCGAATGTTTCCTTAACATCCAAACAAACGGTAGAAATTTGTAACTTATGCTAAAGATATTTAATAGTACTTTTACCACAGTACCAGGCCAAGCAAAAGGGGTCGAGCATGTAATATTGACAAGGAATGTTCACCCTGTTAGACAAAAGATATACATATTACCAGAGTGGTTAAGAGCCGACCTGGTTAAGAAAATACAAAAAAATGAAATAATTGGGTATCATGAAAGAGTTAAGAAGTGCTTGGTCATCACCAATGGTGACTATAAACAAAAAAGAAGGGAGTGTAAGAATCTGTCTTGATTTTAGGAAACTTAATCAAGTGTCAGAATTTGACAGTTATCCTATGCTCAAAATAAATGATTTGGTGGACAGACTGGGAAGTGCCAAGTATATCAGTATCCTCGATCTCACCAAGGGTTACTGGTAAATCCCACTAGCTACAGAATCCAGAGACAAAACTGCATTTGCCACTCCTATAGAATTCTATCAGTTCACCACCATGCTACTTGGTTTACATGGTGCACCCACTACATTCCAGCAGTAAATGGATGTAATTTTATCCCCTCACACTGGATATTGTGCTGCGTACCTGGATGATGTCGAGGTGTACAGTCCAGACTGGAAAAGCCACCTGGAACACCTACGAGCAGTTATCCAATTGATCAAAAAGGCAAGTCTGAAAATTAATCCTACCAAGTGTGCATTGGGCATGCAGGAAACCAGATACTGTATTTGGGCTATGTTTTGGGAAATGGAAAAGTCAATCCAGAGGTTTCCAGGATAGAAGCTGTAGCTAACAGCCCTGTCCTTAAAACAAAGAAGTATGTCAGGTAATTTTTAGGGCTGGCTGATTATTATCAGAGATTTGTTCCCAGTTTTGCTGAGTTAGATACTCTCCCCACTGAACTCACAAAGAAACGGTTCCTGAATAATGTGAAATGGACCCCAGAGTGTGATGAAGCTTTTTGGGTCATAAAGGCTGCATTATGTTCAGCCCCTGTTTTAAGAAGCCCAGACTTTGAAGAACAATTTCTGTTACAGACTGATGTATCAGAGGTAGGCCTAGGTGCAGTCTTGAGTCAGCATATACAGTAGATGGGAAAGAACATCCTATTCTATACATAAATAGGAAATTGCACGACAGGGAGAAAAGGTACTTTACCATTGAAAAGGAATGCCTTGTGGCAAAGCGGGCCATGGAGTCCCTTAAGTTTTATTTATTAGGAGCTGACCTTGTACTTGTAACAGATCACAATCCTTTCTATTGGCTTAACCAAATGATGGATAAAAAATTCTAGAATCACACAGTGGTAGCTAGCATGACAGCCATTTAAATTTAAAGTGATGCACAAATCTGGGAAAGAGAATGTCAATGCTGATTTTCTGTCAAGATATGGAGCATGAATTGATAATTCTGAAGGTTGAAAAATATGTGAGTTGAAACTTCTCTGTTTGCTATGCCGTATATGAACTGAACTGTAAAAGTTCTAAGCTAATGCTAGAAGATAATTAAAAACAAATTTTGGAAACATGTTTTTGTAAAACAGGTTCCCTCTTAAAGAGGGGGGTATGTGACAGGGCTGAATAAGGTCCTGCCCCATTTGTTATGCAGAAAGAGTTTAAATGTAAGGATCTGTTATGTCCTCTCCTTTTCTGTTTCTTGTCTGGTTACGTAGCCACATTTTCTTGTGAGACCTAGGAACTGATCACATTGATGGTTTCGCAGTTGTCTGCCTCTCGCTATTTCTGTGCCTTCCCTTGCTATTTCTGTCTTTTCTTCCCCCTTGCTTATCTGCAGTTATGAAAAAATATATGTGAATCTCTGTCTAAAACTGTATGTGAAACTGGGATCCCTTTGTTTAAAACTGTATATTATTATACTGTTGAAATTATTGCAAAAAGCTATTTGGAACTCAATGGGTTAACCTGAGAATGCTGGATGCAAAGTCTCTGCAGAGCTGGCTACAAGAGGTCAGTTCTGGGTCATTATGTACTTTTCCCAGCACCTGCAAGAACACTGGAAACTGACAAGAACATTCTGTGAAAAAACATTGTCTCTTAACGAGTTCCCTGCAAAGACTGGTTATAAAAAGAGCAGCAATGCTTTGCAAGCGAGAGAGAGAGAGAGAGACTGAGATTTGAAACTGAGAAGAAACACTCAGAAGGAGGACTGTTTTCTCTGTACTGCCTTTGTAAATAGTTATGCTTTCATCTTGACTGAACAAACTACTTTGATGGTAATTTTTTTCATTTTGTGCTATTTTACTTTAATTTTTTATGGTTCCCTTTCTTTAAGAGAAACCTCATTTAGCACTAACTTTTCTTTTATATTTCACTGTTAAAGAACCTTTCTATGCTGTTCAATCCATCTGGGAACCAACTGCAAAGTTTTAATTTTTCCCTTTTGGGAACCGTTTTTAAGGTCTTCTGATGAGACTGGCATGTCAGATCTAAAAAGAGGACTGGACCTACAGGTTTTAAAAATTGTATAATGTGCTTTAAAATAGTGTGTAAGGCAGATGGCCGTGACCTTTGTTTAAGTTGTTTAGGTCCAGCTGTAAACGTTGCACTAAATGTTGCTCAAAAACAGTTAAAAAAAGCCAAAATGATGGATATAATGGCTTCTCATTCTGCCTCCCCCTCTAACCTTCCAAAGAGGGGTTCTCCTTTCATCATTAAACAAAATATAGGTCCTCCAAGGACCCCTAGAAAATAAGTCCAACAAAAATAATTCAGACCAAGCCAAACAAAAAAGGCATTCAGAGCAGGTTCCGGATTCAGTGGCTGCTAAAAAGAAACAAAAACATATCACTGTCCATCCTGCTGAAGAGCAAAGGGAGATGCCAATGTCACAACAAAATATATCCTCTGCTGAGGGAATGTCAAAAGCTTGGCAGCTTTATCAAACCTTTCAAGCTATGGGCAATCTATATGGTGCCCCAGCTGGCCCTTCCACACCTATTCCTACTGACCCTGACCCTGGTCAGGGTTTTTACCATGAGGCAGGAGATGATGAAGAGGAAGGTGAACTCTTAGAGCCTGACTTATCCCCTGATCAAGAATTTGGCTCTTCTTCTCATGGCCAGGAGGATTTTTCCTCCCATTACACTTTTGTCCAGCACATAGTGGACACACTTGACCTCTCCATACAAGAGGCTACTGAGGAGGATGAGGAGAGAGAATTTCTAGATATGATGGGTCTCCACATCTCCAAGAAGCTGCTCCTTCCAGTACACATGTCCCTTCTTAGGGCCACTTTCAAACTTCTTCAAAATTCCACCACCATGGGGCCGGCCTGTCAGCGCAGTGGTCGGATTTCTGCTTGCGATGCCAATGACCCGGGTTCGGGAGCGGATTCAGGTCAGTGGAGGGCTGGCAAGGGGAAAATAGCTTGAGTGTCCAATGACAGCTCGCCTTCTCCGGGGGAGAGGGGGGCCGATGCTCACAACTTGTCTAACCCTGAGCGGAGGCTTGGGGTACTGCAAGCCCCATAGGGGAAGTGTGGCCAGAGTATGCAGTGGACATTGGTGCCTTGTACCTTAACATCAGGGGGTACACTGCATAAGGGGAGAAAATTAGGAAATGTCTGCCAGCACCGGGAAGATGGGCTGCCCGGAGTGTGCTTCTGATGTGCCCCCACTCACCCAGCCACCACTGGACCGACGAAGTCAGTAGCACGGGGTGTAGTGCCCCAACTTGTCCCCACTCGGGGGGGGGCAAACTGAAGCTCCATGGGGTCTGAAGGTAGGTGTGGGTAGAGTGGGGAGGCAGGAGGATGACCACTTGGCAGCCCCAAATGGTCAGGCTGGCAGAACGTTGGGGGAGTAGAAACTGCAATTTCAAAAAAAACAATTCCTCCACCATCCCAGGTATGGATAAGAAAATAGAGAAAATGTACCAGTTGGATAAAGCTAATGCTGGCTACCTTTATACCCATCCTGATCATGAAGGTGTGGTACAAGCTATAGCCTATGAGAAGGCTAAGGTGCCTTTGTCATCCCAGCCTCCAGACAAAGAGTCTAGAAAACTGGACAACATGGGCAAGGAATCTTATACCACAGCCTCTTTGCTGTTTCACCTTTCTACTTATATGGCTTACACAGCACAGTACCAAAAGGCACTGTGGAACTCCGTTCTGGCCATCAGCCAGAAAGCTCCTGATAACATTGCCCTGGATCTGGCAGAAACTGTCAGAATTGCCTTAGATGCCACAAAGTATCAGTTTCATATTGGTGTAGATGCCAATGACACTGCTTCAAGCCATGTCACTCAGGAGGTGTTCATGATTGAGAGCCACCAACCTCTCCCAAGATACCCAAACTAAAACTATGGACTTTCCCTACCAGAACAGCTCTCTCTTTGGGGACAAAACAGAGGCATGCATGAAAAGGTGGAAGAATACAAATCCACCTATGAGTAATGTAGCAAAAGAGAAAGCCTCTACCTCTTACAAGCCCCAGAGAAGAAGGGACAGAGGTAGAGGTTACTATCCCAGAGCCTTCAGTATAGTGCAGTGGGTTAAGGCTCTGAGCTGCAGATCTGGAGACCTGGGTTTGAATCCCACAGCTACCTAGGTGCATACTGTGTGATCCTGAGCAAGTCACTTAACTTCCTTGTGCTCCCAGGTCGCATCTGGAAACAAACTTCAGCTTAGTGTGCTACTCCTGGTTAAGCAATATTCCTGTTCTCTTTCCCTTTCCTTTACCCCAGCACCTTTTACCCTATGCCCATGCCCATAGATTACTCTCAGATGAAAGGATACTTTAGAGGAAGGAGGGCTTAGATGTGCACTGACCACACCCCTTCACCAAAAGCTCAGTCCACTCAAAATCCCTGACTGGCAGGCCCAGGTTGCCTCCCCTCTGCCAGTAGGGGATAGGCTGACCCACTACCTCCATCAGTGGCAACACATCACCTCAGACAAGTGGGTGCTAGAGGTGTGGGTCAAGGACTTACCCTGCAATTCAATAAATTCTCCACTCTACAGGGCCACAGGAGTTTCAAACCTTTGACTTCCACAGAAAAGATACTATTGGAGTCAGAGGTCATACCTTTCCTCTTAGCATGCTGTAGCAAGAGTGCATCCCTCCCAGTGAGGAAAGGGTTTCTATTCAAGATACTTTCTCACCCAAAAGAAAAACAGGGACTGGCGACTTATTCTAGACCTCAGGTACCTGGACAAGCACCTGGTCAATCCCAAATTCCGGATGGTCATATTGTTAGTAGTGCTCCCTTCCTTGCAGCAGGGAGACTGGCTAGCCTCCCTAGACCTCTATTACATGAGGTCCCTGCACCCTTATTGGTACACCCAGAGGTACACCGTAGACAGCTAGTACTTAGGTATACGTTATACTAACATATAGGGCTAAGGGCATCTACTGTACAGGAGTAGATGTCAGAATATGTGCACATATTATTGTTATACACTTTGCTTTCTAATACATATATACTGTTCTATGTATTTCTTACTTGTAAGATGTTAGGACACCTGTGTCCTTGTAATGATTATGATATAGAAGTCGGCATTTCCACCTTTTGGTGATTTGTACTACTACACTGATTTGTGTAAGAACTGTACTCTTGTTTCACAAAGTGACGACTACTACAAAATTGTATAATGTTGTCTTGGACCGTGGAGCCACCTCTAATTTAGCCAATAGGGCTCATCTCTGTAACTATGTTACAGTAACCATAGTAATTATCATAGGTATATAATGTGAGACACTGAGTCTTATGCCTCGGAGACCCCAAGAGACACAAAGGAACCTCGAGGTATAGGGAACACTTAGCATTGGCTCCCAGTTCGTATTGGTAAGAACTGCTTAGGGCAACTGTGATTTATCCCTTTGGTAGTGATAAACAAGTTTATTACTCTTATGCAAAGTGTCTGTGAATTCTTGCATTCCCAATATTGCCAAGAACCTGAGAGTGAGGTTTAGACCTCCTGACAATTGGCGACCACATGCAGGCAATATTTGGTGTTTGTGAGAGTTCACATGTTGCTTACAACTTTTCCCTTCCCAACGGGGACTGTAGGTGTGCATACCAGCACCACCTTGAAAATAGGCAGGATTTGTCTAGTGCACTTACCTGGTCAACAAAAACTAACTAACTAACCTCTCCCATTTTCTGACCACTTTGTGATAACTTGTGAAGTCTGGCTGCTTTTCTTGGGTGTGGTCGATGCCAACTCAACCCACTTCACAGCAGCTTTGAATTGCAAGCTACAGAGTATACAGTAGCCCGACTGTGTGTAAAGTGTGCCTGTTGTGAATCGATACATGACACGGCGCCTTTTTCACTGTTTGATTTTTTGTTCCCTCCCACACAATGGCCACCGTATCAAATATCTGCACAGAACTGAGACTCGATGTCTCAAACTTCCTTGCCTCCTGTGGAGGATGGGCTGACTTCACAAGGGACGCAAGTCAATCTGAAAACCCTATACTGGGGATTTCAACCCAGTACTGTGAGATGAGACAAACAGCCAATAAGAGTCATGCCAAACGGCTGTTGGTCGCAGCTCTCTATGCCGCTCTGGAAGCCTCCGAAGTGAGGTTTCGAACCCTTGATCTGCAGATTTCGTCTCTTAAGCAAGAGATGGGTTTGCAGGAAATGGAATGTGTTAGACTACTGCAGAATTTGGAGTCTGAACTTCAAACACTGCGCAATGAAAAGGATTCACTTTTGCATCATTCTGCACAGGCTGGAGAGCAGGAAATTTGTATGTTGAAGCAGGAGTGTGAAAGTTTGAGACAGGATAAGGGGCAGGCTTTTAATATGAATGACTTGTTAAGTAGAGCAAATGAACAGTTGACTGAGGAGATGGGAGAGCTACAGGATGAGATAAACCAAGTACGTAATGACTTAGAAGTGGCTACTAGGGACAATCGTGAATTGAGCGCCTCGTACAAAGTGTTGCAGAAACAAATGCAAGATGAGGTTGATATGAATGTTGTAAATGTGAGTCATGCAGAATGTGAATCCAAGATGGTGAAACTACACCATCAACGAGAGGTTCTGGCTGGACATGTTAAGGCGATGGGAGGCGTAGCCCCTGCCTTAGCCACGTCATCTGAAGGGGAGGTCTCAGATTATGACATCTCCCAGTACAAAGCCCAGTCACATCCCTACTATGGCCCAGAATCCCCACCCAGCCATCCACAACATGGCGGGTTCCCACTCCACCCACACCTTGTCATACGTCATCGATGTCGTGACGCACATCATGGGCAGTGCCAACATGTCAGCCACCATGATAGAGGGGGAGCAGGCCCATCCCTGGTCCTGATGGCACCACCGGTAGCCAGTACTAATGTGGAAGACAGGCAGAAGATAAAAATGATGATTGAGAATGCAATAGGTAATGTGCCTATCTGTAAGAGAAATAAGCGGGTCCTTAAAACCCAGATTAGGCAGCTTCTGCATGAGGCTGGTACTCAGGAAGGCATGGATCATACTGCGGCTGAGGCCGCAGCCCTGGATGGTTCCTGAGTTAATCTACCCCAGCCTGATCAGCCCAATATTCCCCTACAAATGGCCTACTCTGTTCAGCAAATAGCTGACAGTATCAGTCAGATGAGCCCGTCCGACAACCTCAGCTGCCACTTGGAAAAGGTGCATTCCAAATGTGAGATGCTTAGCCTTACTGCAGACTATCAGGTCTAAATACTACGCCAGACCATCAATCCTGGACTGTGGGCCAAACTTCCTGATGCCATCCACCAGGCTGGCAATGCCACAATTGATGAGGTCACAGCTGAGCTCATTTCTGCACACAGCCCAGGTGTAGTAGGAGTGATGCTTGCATGTCCTGTAAAACAGAATGCAAAGGAAAGTCCAGCGACTTACCACCAGAGACTCTGGATGGCCTACCAAGTGGGAAAACAACTTGCACAGGAATCTGCGGATGTGGATCTTATTGAATATAAGACCTTGTTCCTTAGGAACATGATCCCTGCAGTGAGAGAGAAGTTAGAGCCAACCACCTATCCCACCATGGAAAGGTTTGCTGACATCTTTCAGAAAATCGAGAGAGTTTACCTACTCTACATCCATGATCTGGGCTCCGGTTCCAAGAAAGTAGCCGCCGTGAAGCCTACTCAAGAGGCCGTGATGTACTACACGGTGGAAGGGCAGGCCCAACATACACAGCCCTTCCCCGCAGACAACCAACACCCTCAGCAGGCCCAACAACCACAACAACAGCAGCAGCAACAGCAACAATGGGGTGGGAACCAGAATTATCATAAGAATAAAAAGCACCATAAGAACCATAAGGGTAAACAACAACAAAGACCAGGCCCTTCATATAGGGAGATAGTGGAAGAGAATCGGACGTTCAGACAGCTCCTGGGGCAAGTGCGCTCTTTAGCGGATGCTGTTCCTGCACAGTCCCTTGCAGCCATACAATCGGGAACCCAGGCCCCAATAGGCCATGGTGATACTGGAAGTACAGGCCCTCAGGCCCATACAGGCCTGAACCCAGAAGCACCTCCCTATATAGCATCAGTGCAGCATGGTGAAGTGGTTCAAAGGAGCCAGGCCCAACCTCTCCATGCTCCCTCCAGTACAGATTGACAATTACAGGCCCCAGTCTGGATTTTAAACAAGCTGATCTTGGATACAAACTGAAGGCCCTGCACTGAGGCTGAGGTCGGGGGCTGCCTACTTACAGTATTATTGGATACAGGCTCGGCTGTGTCTGTATTACATGATGACCACCGGCTACATCTCCTTGTCCACTGGATGGAGGACCAACATGTCAGGAGTAGATGATACTAGGCTACCTGCATACCACTCTCTACCACTACCTGTAGAGTTGGGACACCTGAAGGCCTCACACACCTTCCAACTGATGGTATTGCATGATCATCCTAGTATCATTGGAATTGACCTCTTTGCATCACACGGCTGTGTGGTGGATCTAGCTAACATGCCATTGATACAGATTCATGGACAATATCATACTATTCTGATCCCTGATTCACATGTTGTGGCAGCAATATCTGCCAACAATAAAGAATATGACGTCTTAGATTTATTCAAGAACCATGAGCTTTTCCCAAAGCTCTTCCCCATTCCACAAAGACATTTGGAAGCATTTGCTACCAACAAGCATGACTGTGGCAGAATGCACACTGTCATCAAAGTGCCAGGCCCAGCACATGAGAGGCAAAGGCAATATCCTTTCCCATCTGAGGCCTTGCCTTCTCTTAGGGAAACAATAAAATCACTCCTCAACCAAGGGGTACTCAGAACATGTGTTTCTACTGCCAACTCCCCAGTGTGGCCTGTGAAAAAAACCACAGGTGCCTGGAGACTTACTATTGACTACAGAAAACTGAACCAGGTCACCCCCAGTTGTGCTCCAACTGTGGCCTCCACACCTGATGTGCTACGACGCCTGACTCCTGACCTAAAATGGTTCAGTGCCCTGGATATCTCCAGTGGTTTCTGGTCACTGCCATTGGCCCCTAAGAGTTAATATAAGTTTGCCTTCTCCTTTGAAGGTAGACAGTACACAAGGACCTGCTTACCACAGGGATTCCATAACAGCCCATCCCTGTTCCATCTACATATGATGGATGCCCTTGAGGGCTTGTCTACTCCCCAGTGTCTCTTGCAGTATGTGGATGACCTGCTGTTGGCAACAGCCACACATGAACAATGCCTAGATATCTTGGATGAACTATTGACTCTCGTCCAGAGAGCAGGCCTCAAATGTAATCCAGCAAAAGCACAACTATGTCAGAATGAGGTACTCTTTCTGGGCTTAAGAATAACTGAACAAGGTTGCAGCCCTACCTGGAAGAAGATACAAGGATTGTAAGACTTGCCATTACCCACCAGTGTGGCAACTCTTAGAAGATTTCTAGGAATGGTGAACTATACTAGAGGTTTTATTTGTGATTTTGCTCAGAAGGCTGCTCCTCTGTATGAGTTACTGAAAAAGGACATTCCCTGGACTTGGGGTCCCATACACACCCAGGCTGTGATGTCACTAAAGCAGGCCTTGGCCTCAGCTCCAGCTCTGGTCAACCCCAATCCAGCACTACCATTCCATCTGGAGTGTGCCACCTCTGACATTGCCAGGTCAGAAGTGCTGGCCCAGAAGGTTCATGGTACATTGAGACCCACTGCATATGCCTCACAGCTCTTGACCCCAGTGGAACAGAAGTACAGCCTTTGTGAAAGGAACCTTCTGGCCACCTATTGGGCTGTCAAGCACTTTCTGCATATCATTGGGTACTCCCCACTGATCATTAACACAAACCATACCCCAACTACCTTTCTGCTATCAGACAGAGTGAAGGATGGGTCAGCCTCTAACACCAGACTGACACACTGGTCACTTCTTCTCCAGGATAGAGACATACAGGTACACCCAACCAAAATGCCATCCATGCTGGCACATGGACTCCTTTTTCAAGGAGAACCCCATGACTGTACACTGCAACCACCTGATCTACCAGATCCAGGTATTTTCCTCCCTGCCACGCCACAATTGCTTGAGAACACCTCTTTGTGTCGTATTTTTCACAGATGGTTCGGCTTCCTACTGCGAGGGAGAACAAATTACAGGGATGGGTATTTTAGTAATTTACCCTTATAGAAACACTGTTAAAATATCTAAGCGTTGCAGTATAGCATCTTCACAGTATGCTGAGATGGCAGTGGTGGCCTGTGCCCTCGAGTTCATCAAGCATTGGGACTGAGGACACCATCATTTTTACAGACTCTAACTGAGTTTGTTGTTCTCTTACAGAATTTCTTCCTTTCTGGCAGAAGAACTCCTTCCTCTCTTCTGATAGCAGCCCAGTGAAACACAAATAACTGGTAATATACATACATTCACTGGCACAAAGGTTTGCACACAGACTCTGTACACACAAATTTAAAGCTCATTCCATTCATGACCCCTATCATGCCTTCAATGACACAGCAGACACTCTCACCAAGGAAGGGGTCCAAGTGGGGGACACCTGGATGATGGACCATCCAGAGGACAATGCAGCTGTACACATAGCAGCAGTCAGGAAGAAACCTGAACCCTTTTCCCCCTTAGACCTTTCAGCAGCCCAGCATGTTGATACTGAACTCAAAGAAGTGTTCAGATTCCTTGACAAGGGTACCGAAGAAAAACTTCCCACACACAGTCCCTATCGGAGGCATGAAAGTAAGTTACACTTGTCCCTAGATGACAGGCTCATCTGGTACCAATCAGATGATTCCACCACCAAATTGTGGGTAGTCCCTAGACACCTTAGGTCTGAATTCTTGCACCAAGTGCATGATACACCCACTGGTGGACACCAGGCAGTGAAAAACACCTCCAGAGGCTCAAGAACATCGCTTGGTGGTCTGGTATCACCAAAGATGTCAAACAGTACATAGACAACTGCCTCATTTGTGCACAAAACAATCCCATCCCCACCAAGCAAAATCCAAACTTCTACCACAAAGATATTCTGGCCCTTGGCATGCCATGCAGATTGATTTTATTGGTCCCCTAACCAATACCAGCAGAAACAACAAGTATGCTCTTGTGGTAACTGATCTCTTCTCTAAGTGGGTTGAAGCTTTCCCCACTAAGACATGCACTGCTAAAACCACTGTCAAAATCCTGGTGGAACAAATTTTCTCCAGGTGAGGCCTACCTCTTAAGGTAGACTCTGACAAAGGAACCAGTTTTACAGGTGAGTTGATGAAAGAATCTCTTGAGCTCCTTGGAGTTCAACAGAAGTTCCACATAGCTTACCACCCTCAATCTTCAGGTCAAGTAGAAAAAGCCAACAGACGGAGTAAGCAAATGCTTTCCAAATTTATTGAGGAAAATCCCAAAACTTGGGATTCCCTGTTGCCGTTACTCCTTCTGACAATCAGGGGCACACCCTCAGCCACCACCAAGTTGACACCCTTTGAGGTGATGACTGGAAGACAGATGAGATTACCTGAACACCTGTTGTTTGACCTGCACACCCCCACTGCAGACCGTGTGTCTGTAGACCAATGTGTGGATGCACTCAGAAAAGACCTCATACACACACACTTGTATGCTGCCAATTGCATGGGCAAGGCCCAGCACCAGTCCAAGATGCAGTTCGACAAACACACACAAGAAGTGGATTGGCAGGTTGTAGATCACGTAATGGTCCCCCGATTTGCACATCCCACACATTCCTTCTCCAATAAGTGGGAAGGCCCTTACCCCATTGTCAACAAGCTCAGTCCGGCAGTCAATCAAGTTAGACTCCTGCACAACAATAAACTGACTGACAAGTGGTTACATGCAAACCAACTGAAACTGTACAAAGGAGTATAATTACTTTTCCTCACCCCATTGGGTGGAATAGTACTAATCTACTAATGTTTGATTTTCCTTTTCAGATATACTGACAAGATGGCTATCTTGTTCCATTTTCTCCTCATCTCAGGAGTTATCCCCTGCATCCAAGGCACTGTACCGAACCTCCTTCGTCACCTTGATCCTCCAGCATCTGCCCCAGAGGGAGTATCCATCAAAATACCCGATAGTTTAATTACTGTCCAGGATGGTTCTGATGCCTACCTCACTGCTGCGGTTGTTGATCCTGATAAATCTACCCTACAAATTGAGTAGCAAACCACATCGCAAGGACAAATTCTCCCTGTGGCCAAACTCTCCAAGAGAACTTTCCAGGGTTGGCCAAATGCTAAATTATCCCCAATGGTTCTCTGTCCTTGCTACAAACTGCTATTAGACATTCTGGTTTATATAATATTACTGCTTTTATTGATCCCTCCTATTGTAATTCTTTGTCTAAGGACTCTGCTTGAAAATTTTGTGCTGTACACAACATGGTCTCTGCTGTCTTGTTTCTATCTGTGTTACCACCCACTGACAAACAGCTTTTGGAATGTCCAAAGCACACCCCTGGTCCCCGTAGTGGTCTAACAGCCACTGCTCTCCTTGGTACACTGATTAACAATTTGTAGTTTATGCATATACCTGTTTTGTCTAATTTAACTTACTGGAATATGAAAGAATTTGGTATGTGTCACAATACTAACACATCAGCATTTTACAGTACATTATTGCTTGATAGTTTAGCAGCATTTCAGATTCGTACTCAAGACTCTATTACCGGGGTGCATACCACCAAGCATAGAGGCAACTTCAGGAAAAGACCCAATTCTGATGATCAAAGTCATAAATGTAATACATGTGAAGTTGACAGTTCTGATGTCACTGGTGCAACAGGCACTGTCACAGGTCTCTTTGGTACAGCTATGCCTATCTGGAATAAAGCAGACATTGCTGCTATCAAATCTCATTCAGCCAAATTTCAAACTGGTTTGGTGAATAATATACTACCCCCATTATTGCATGGTGTGGATGGCCTTAGTCAGGAAGAAAGATACACTGTTTATAATATGCACGATATTGCTAAGGCATTTAGAGATTCTAAAGATAAGATTAATGCACTCATTGCACAGAACAACAAAGAAGCAGATAAACAATACATTGCCTGTGAAATTTTATGCTTAGCCTATGGCTCGTACATAATCACTACCATCAATAATCTCTTCCGTGATTTAAAGTCTGAAAGGAACCCTGATATCATACATGACAGATGTATTTCTAAATGGTATTGTCCATGTTGTAAAACCCCTGGCTGTATTGCTATGTGTACGCAGCAATCTTTAACAATTCTACTTTCTATAGCTAGGAATTTGAGTTTTGTGACCAGACACCCTAACACTGGTCCCTGTTTTACTTCTAAGAAATGTTCAACCAAAGATACAATGTTTGTTTCTTTTACTGTTTCTTTACCAAGTTTTGATCCCACTACAGCTTTGTTCAACAAGCTGGCTTCCGTACACTCAGTTGGGCACCTAGATGATGACATCTACAGAGAACGCCTGGACTTGCCTCCTCTATTGGTCTTCCATCCTTTCTTGGACACCTGGGTTGCTCCGCACACAGATTGCTGTGTGAAGAAACAATATATCTACTTGTGTCAATGTGATGTATTTGATGTTTTTAAACTTGTACGTGGTTATTCTCCCCGACAGTACTGATTGATCCTTTTCCATGGACGATGACATCAGCACTAATGGCACAGACTTTTCGGACTCAACATTGGCTCCAGACAAACTTTACCAGTCTTATTGAGAGGAGGTTCATCGCCTGTCAACACAGATTTCGAAGACGACCTACACCTGCCTGGTACAATTACAAAAATGGTGACTCCCCCCACTGTTAAAATGCAGTATAATTCTGATGGGGAGTACTGCGTGGTAACAAATTACAGAACTTATACATACAGTACTGAGACATGTGCTAGTAACAACCCAAATTTTTGTTTTGTTCCCCATCAGAAAGCTGTCATTGGACATACCGTTATTACTCCCATCCCCTTATGGATGTGGACATCATTGATGGTAACCCCGATTATCTGCTCACCTTTTCTGAGCATCTACCATATTTTAATGTACACATAGATCCACTGTCACTTACCCTAAAATCACTTTTAGAGAGAAAAGACACACACTTCATCCACATCAGCAATAATATAACAAAAGCTAACAAAGCTACCCTTTCATTGATCAATG
Source organism: Neoceratodus forsteri (assembly GCA_016271365.2). Classification (NCBI taxonomy): domain Eukaryota; kingdom Metazoa; phylum Chordata; order Ceratodontiformes; family Ceratodontidae; genus Neoceratodus; species Neoceratodus forsteri. Next base: position 1,090,556,376 of record CM057456.1, read on the forward strand.
ATGGCGATATGAATGATGCATTAACTAACACTGCGTTGTAAATTACCTTTAAAGGTTTTGTTACTATACAAGCATTTCTGATATTTTTCTTGGTTATTATGCTATGCTGCCTACGGCGCACACTGTGCCAACACCGTGAGCAGCTGGAGTTCCTTTACAAGGCTCGCGCGTCGGGTTTGCAAATTGCCCCAGCTCCCTGACCTTTCCATATTTTTACCTGTGTTGCCCTTGGAGGCAACAAGGGGGGGAATGTTACACAAGGTCCCTGCACCCTTATTGGTACCCCCAGAGGTACACCATAGACAGCTAGTACTTAGGTACATGTTATACTAACATATAGGGCTAAGGGCATCTACCATACAAGAGTAGATGTCAGGATATGTACGCATATTATTGTCATACACTTTGCTTTCTAATACATATATACTTTTCAATGTATTTCTTACTTGTAAGATGTTAGGACACCTGTGTCCTTGTAATGATTATGATATATAAGTCGGCATTGCCGTCTTTTGGTGAGTTGTACTGCTACACTGATTTGTGTAAGAACTGTACTCTTTTGTTTCACAAAGTGATGACTACTACAAAATTGTATAATGTTATCTTGGACTATGAAGCCACCTCTAATTTAGCTAATAGGGCTCATCTCTGTAACTAGAAATGTTTCTATCTTACAGTAACAGACACTGGGCCAGATATTCAAAGCATAGCACAGCGCACAAACCAATTGCATGGGAATAGCGCAGGATTAGCGTGGAGCAGCCATATTAAAAGGATCTGTTAGCGTGCGCTAACAGCAGTAGCGCAGGGCAAACCAATAACGTATGCAAGGGGCAAAGTGAGGGGGGTGGCCTGCATACATGTGCTAAGGGATATTCAAAGCCCTAGCACCGCGCTAGGACACATAGCGCGACACCTAGCATGGCACTAGGTACCGCCTATAAAAGGCTGGTCTTAACCCAGGGGAAAACACCTAGGAGGAGGGACCACAACAGGAAGTGGGAAAGTGTGCAGTGCCAGCAGCAGTGATGCTGCCATTGATGGCAGCTGTAGTGGAGGAGGAGGAGAGGGAGCAGGTCCAACATGGGCCCAGGGTCTCCTTCGAGACCCTGCCAGATGACCACATCACTGGCTGGTACAAGATGAACAGGAGAATGTTGAGGCAGCTATGTGAACTCCTGCATGAGCAGCTGTACCCAAACACCAGACGCAGCCATGCCATGACAGTGGAGGAGAAGGTGACAGCAGCGATGTGTTTTCTTGTCACAGGGAAGTTCCAATGACCAATGGGGGACACCATCGGGGTATCGCAGTCTGCCACTTCACACCTCCTGACCCAGTTCCTAGAGGCTTTCCTGCCACATGCTGGGGAGTTCATAGTATACCCCAGCACGGCAGCAGAGTGCAGAGAAACAATGCAGCAGTTCCATCGAGTTGCACACCTACCATCTATACTGGGTGCCATTGACTGCACCCATGTCCCCATCCATGCACCACCTGGTGATGGCAGTGATGTGTACATAAATAGGAAGGGGTACCACTCCATAAACTGCCAGGTGGTGTGCGATGTGACTGGGCACATCAGCAATGTCTATGCACAGTACCCCGGCAGTGCCCTCGATGCCTTCATCTGGCACCAGTCCCAGCTGTGCCAGGCATTTGAGGAGGGCAGGATACCCAGTGGGCAAGTAGTCAGTGAGTAGCAGCATACAAGGCACACACATGACAGCATGGATGGGGGCAGGCAGGGGAGGCCAGGAAAGGGGTGTGGGAGGGCTACACAGGGGTGCAGGACAGGAACGGCCAGACTGCAGTACGGCACTAACAGGTACACATTTTTTCACAGGGGACAGCACCTATTCCCTGCGACTCTGGCTGCTGACACTGGTACTCCATCTGGCCACAGTGGCCAAGGAGATGTACAACGAGGCACATGCCAGCACAAGGAACATCATAGAGAGGGTGTTTGGCATACTGAAGATGTGCTTCAGAAGCATAGACACATCAGGTGGTGCCCTACAGTATACGCCTCAGAAGGTATGTTGTATCTTCCTAGCCATTGTATGCTGCACAACATGGCAATGAACCATGGGATGCAGGCATCAGAACCTGAGGGACAAGCCGACAGTGACCCAGAGCCAGTGGTCAGGGGGATAGTGGAGTAACTCGAGAGGAGGGATCCTCGCATGACCCGCAGGGCCATAGAGCACAGGGCCAACATCATCAGGACACTGCCACAGACCAGAGGGTAAGTACAGATTGCACAGTGACATGAAACAGTACAATGCTGAACTTTTTTAATGTGCACCAACAACCAGAACAGTGACACCAAGAATCACAAAAGGAACACAACAGAGTGGAACAGAATACATGTGTGCATGTGGTGCGATGTGATGGGTGTGCAGGTCACATGGGGGTGGACACACAGCCACGGTATAGTGTAATTGGGGATGCATGATGTGTGGTGGGAGTGTAAGGAGGGCAACCATGGCAGTGGAAGTGTGAGTGTGCATGGGATTGAGTGTGAGGGTGTTTGTTTGTCAGTGTGTGTGCTTGTGTGCACAGGGATGTGGGTGTGCCAATGTTGACACGGGGGGATGATGACTATGCAGAGGTGCAGTACAACCGTGACTATCACTGCCGACTACCTCCATGCACACATCGTGCACCACATGTGTGGGTCACAGACCCTTGGGTGCTCTGGGCCAAGGACAAGGCAGAGGAATAATGTGAGGCAGGCAGGGTAGCCCTCCTGTGCCCCCATTGACCAGCGGAGCCTGACAAGGTGGGTGGACAGCCACAGCAGTGCTGTGTGCCTGAAGAGGTGCATGACACATTTGAGCTGGACCGAGTGCCAGCCATGCAGCCATGGGTTGCCTGCCTGTGGGCCCCTGTGCCATGTGCACCCTGACCAACAAGTACATGCTGGTGACCCCCATGCACCCCATGAAGTACAGTGGCGATGTCACTGCAGCCATCAGGCCATCAAAGCCACGGTCAGTTGCACCCACCATGTGGCCCAACCTATCCTCTGCCCACTGTTCGGCAGGGGCAAAGCCCACTGAAATGGACTCCCGCATCAGTGCCAGCTCATGCCTCAGCTCCCTCCTTAGGCCATGCAGGTCCATTCAAGCCTCCTGCTGGGATGTGACAACAGCCTGCAAGAGTGGGTGGGCACCAGGGGCATCCTGCTCTGGGGGTGCATCCCCCTCAATAGCAGCTGGCACTGGTGCCTGCTGCACAGAAGGTTTGGGATGCTGTTGCTCATCCGGCATGGCCTGCTGCTGCTGACTGCTGGTGGTGCGCTGTTGTACAGGATGGCCCTAGACCACAATCTGTGTGGGACACCACATGTCCAGTGGTGCACACATGTTCCCCACACTGCCCACCACCGGCTGCACAGGGACAGCCACACCAGCTATGCCGAACACCCCCCCGGCACCTGTTCCACGGCCTGCTTCCAGCGCCACCCCTGCATCCACCTCCACAGGCACATTCTGGGCAGTGAGAACCCTCTGATATGTCCGTGTCATTGCCACTGGTGACTGTCACCAGGAGTACCTGCCCAACACTCAGTTCCTCCACTTGGGCATCCTCCAGGTACTCACTGGATTCCATCTCCCCGCCTGCAGTGTGTCCCCCCTCCCCTGGCAGATGCAGCCCCTGTCCAGTGGAATGCCACACATGGAGCAGCTTTGTGCATCCTCGATTGGTACCCAGACCGGACGTTGATGGCCATTCATCCTCATCCTCCACATCCTCTGGACCAAGGGCAGACATCCTGGGCTGATCCTGTGTTTCTGCAGGCCTTGCAGACTCCGCTGTGGAGAAAAATGGGGCAGGGTCAGTCACCTGTACACGGACAGTGTGCCCTACCACCACCACCACCACACCATGCACACCCCAGGACACATGCCACCTGCTGTGGTCATGCACACCCCACACACCAGCCTGTGACCTCATGCACCCAACCAACACACAGTGCACATGTGCTCTTGCCGTGCTGCACTACCTATGGGACAGTTGGAAAGGAACATGTGTCAGCAGCTGTGGCAGGACTGCATTGCATCACACATACATGTCACCATGCCACCCCCTAGAATGTCACAGGCCACATGGACATGGCACTGGGCAGCATGTGCATGTACGGTGCACATGGCCACATAGTTATTGGCCACCCTGTATCTGGACAGCAAGCCCTGGACCCACATGTGCACTGCTGTTGCCCATGGCTGGCATGTGCACCCATGGATGGGGCCACCCCTACGCCCACCACCTGGCACTATACTGTGCCCTGCGAGTTCACTATGCTGAGTTCGTGGACATGTAGACTGACACATAGACAATGGCAGGACACCAGGCACAGGCCACATGGTGCTTGGGATGGCACAGCACTGGGACCCTGTGTTCCTCCAGCAGAGCGGTCACAGCCTACCATGCCCCACATCCAGGGTGTCATGGCAGTGAGCCAGTGTTGCAGAACATGCCGTGGCATTGCACAATGGCCCCTGCCTGGCACCCACAGTGTGCAGCAGTGCCACATGGTACAGTACAATGCAGGGGCATGTGCACAGTGCACTGGACAGTATGCTGTACAGGCGGCCGTATGTAGCTGTGCACCATTACGCAGCACAGTGCTTGCCTGTGGTTCTGCGTGTGGCTGACCATTCCCCAGCAAGTACATCTGTGGGCTGCAGTACGGGCTGACCCTGTTCTGAGCTATTGGCATTCCGAAAGTCCCACGGCAGTTGTACATACCTGCCTCTCACTGCTCTTCCCCCTGTTGCATCTTTCCACCTGTCCAGTGTTGTTCTGCAGTAACTGTATTATGCTGCATTCCCACAACACAACACTGGTGGTGCACTGCTTGCCCTTTTATAGCCCAGCCGGGCAATCCAGCCTCTTATGCATGCAAAGCAGCACATAATGATATTCTAATCACACAGTTTGCACCATGCATGCACAAGTACACCCATTTGCATTTGCCAGTTTAATATGGCCCCGATTAGCACCGGGCTACCACCTTAGCACTGTGCAAACATCCACGCTGGACTATTGGGGGGGCCAGCACCACGCTATCCCAGTAGCGTGGTGCTCTGTGGTATAGCACACCCACCACACATGCTTGTGAGGCCCCCATGGTCATGCTAGCATCCAGACATAGCGTGATATAGCACCACACTAGCCCTCACAGTGCGGCAGTAGGTGCATGCCTGGTATTTATCTCCAGGGTCATGCTAGGGGTCACGCATGCGCAGTGCGACCACTTCCTGGTAGTGCCGTGCTACCTCATGTGATAGCGCGGTGCTACAGTAGTAGTTGCAGGAGGGTCCTGGGTGTGCCAGCCACTGGGTATTGTAACAGGTGGAAGGGAATCCATGCTGTGTGGGCAATGCCAGCCCATGGGAGACAGCATGCTGTCGTGCACAGGAACAGGCGCTGGGGGGAGGTGGAGACAGCCAACCTGGTGGAGCTGGTCCAGAAGAGGCACCGGAGGCTCTTTGAGGAGGTCAGGAAGGGGGACCTCCCACGTATGCAGGTGTGGTCCTCGGTCGCATGGAAGCTGAGTGCCCACACTGGAATCTCCTGTAATGTGGAGAAGTGCAGGCACAGATACACAGACCTGCAATGGCGGCAGCATCAGCAGCTTGAGCGCTACAGGTGCATGGTGCGTGAGGGCACTGTGCCTATGCCAGGTAAGTGGCGATGCATGTTGACACCCACTATCACGATCATGTTGTGTTGCAAATGTGTGTGTGTGTGTGCGCGTGCATGCACGCACGCAAGTGTGTGCCACTATGCATGGTGCTTGGGTGCATGTGGCACCAGCGGGGACCCACATGTTGGTCCTCTAGAGGCCCGGTACATGCTGCGGCCATGGGTGTGGGTGGTGGATTGGTACATGGTTGGTAGCATGTTCTGGTGCAGCACCAGCCTGCGGCCGGCGACACCGTGCTGCCGGGGTCCTGTCCTTGGTGGACTGTTGACATACCGGTATGCGGGGATGTCGCGGGACGCTGCAGCAGGCACTGTTGCACCATTGCAATGCTGTGGCGTCATGACGTGTGTGCATGGCGAATGCTTCATGGGCCATGCCACCCTCTGTGTGGGTGTCCTCCATATTCACTCCCTGTGTATGCAGTGTTGTTGGGGTTGCATGTGCATCTTGCTGTGCTGCACGTGGTGTATGCTGTGTCATGCTCTGACACCAATGTTTCACCTGTCCTCTGTAGAGCGGATCGAGCAGCCCATGGCCGAGGAAGGGGGCCAGAACATAACCCAGGAGCAGCGGAGAGGTAGCCCGAGGGTGCCGTCCATGCCACAGCGGGTGCAGGAGAGCAGCCCTGAGAGCGGTGGCATGTTGCGTGAGTACCTATCTCATTACTCTTGTTCTGTGCTCTTTCACTGTGCTGTGTGTCTCATCTGGGTGTCCTACCGCTGACTGGTCTGGTGGCATGGCTGTGATGGGCAGTGGGCCAGTGACGATGTGGCACTGTGCTGTGCTGCACACCTGTGTTGCACATCACAGTCGGGTGCTGCCAGTCTGACACTAGGGAGGGGTGGTGGGGCACTGTTGGCTTGCATTGCTGTACGGGTGCCTGATGGTGTTGGGGGCTCTGGCGGCGAGTGTTCGGTGGGGGTCACATGCTGTCAGCTGCCATGTCCACCTACGGGGTCCCTCCAGCTCCCCTCCACAGGGTGTCCGCATGTGCAATGTTGGTATTACATTGCTCTCCTGTGTATTCACTGGACAGGCCTGCATAGTGCCACCTGCGTGCCTGTTGTGGCTTCAGGACACCATGCCCCATGCCTTCCAGGCATACCTGTCATCCCTATGTCCACCAGCTGTGGAACATTGCCTGTCAAACTGTGGTACATATTGGCGATGTGTGGTATGCGTAGTGGATTCCTTACCTGGGTTTCTCATCATGACGCTGTTACTGTGTTGCAGTTATGTTCCAAGGTTCTGTTATCACTATACTAATACATTATGTGCATTGTTTACTATTGAGTGTTGCATTACAATGTTGACCTTGGCTGTGGAACATGTCCTCACTGGGTGGGACAGGGGGCATGTGCACTGTGGGTTGGGGACCCTTCCTTGTAGCGTGTCACAGTTGTGTGTTATACTTTCAGTGGCCTTGCTTGGTGGCATGTGTCGGCCCTTCACTGCTAGCATCTGTGGCCTGGCTGCCTGTTATCTCCTGGCCTGGGTCGGTCATTGGCAGGCCACTGTCATAGTTCAGTGCTGCTCCAGCATGCCTTTAGTTGTTGTTGGTGCTGTGCTTTGCATTACAGTACATTGCCATCTGTCGGTGGGCAGCATGTCCCAAAGTGTGGGTGCCCTTGTGCATGTTGTGGTGTGGCCCTTGCATCCAGCTCTCCAGGGGTCTGGCTGTGTGTCTGCTGTGTCTTGCTGTGTGCTGTGCTGGGGTGGGTGGTGTCACCTGTACCCTGGTGCTGTCGGGATCGTTGTCATCATGTCTGTTGAGGTTTGGGTTGGTGCTTGTGTTACCCTGGGCTGCCTTGTTGGCACCTCCCAGGTTGGCCTACCGGTGCGGCACTCACCTCCACTTGGGATTGTCCATTGGGACATGCTGTCCATCCCTGTATGGCCACCTGTGGCTGCTGTCTGCCTCCTGGCTGGTGTTCCATCCTCATGGTCTCACCCTTCCCCTTATAGGTCCACTCTGGGCATCACTGTGGGTGACCAGGCCAGAGGAGTTGGAGGGGATGGAGGACCTGCTGCGCCGCATCGTCTGCCAACAGAGGACTCTGATAGAGCAGCAGGCCATCATGATAATGGAGACAAGGAGGGTGGCTGCTGTGTTGGAGGCTCGGCTCCCAGATCCAGCGGACAGCTAGCCATGCCCTTCATCCCATCTTGCGTTGGCTTCACACTCCCCCTTACTGGACATGATATTGTTTCCTTGACTGTATTCCTGTGTCCCTGTGTGCATCCCCTTCCCCTTTGCACCCTTCACCTGTACCTTATTGTACACCCTGTTAGTTTTGTACATATGTTTGCCATTTACATCCTTGCTTTGCCTATTATGCGCTCCCTTTGTTGTTCCTGTAGTGGGCTTATTGTTGCTTGGGTTGTGTGTTGGTGGGGGGGTGGCTTGGCATGTCGCTTAGTGGGATTTGTTCTGTTGTCTTTCCTTGTTGTGGGGGGGGGTAGTCCAGTGGTGTTTGGGGCATTGGTTGCTCTGTGTTTGGTTTAGTCTTTCATTTAGTACGGGTTTGCATCACTGTTCTGTACCCGTTACCTTTCCTTCTGAATATATGTTATTATATTGCATTTATTCCACTATACTGTGTTATGTGTCATTCTGGAGTGCTGGGGTTTCACTTGGTATATGCTGTTCCATGGGTTCTCCACATGGGTCCGGGTTGTTGCTTGCCATTCCCGTGCATGTGTAACATCCTCCGGACTGTGCACTGTGGTCTGCCCCTGTTACCTCATTCTGGCCTGTGTTTCATTGCATGTGTCCCAGGGTCTGGCTGTCTCACCTCTGCACTGTGTTCCATTGTGTGTTTGCACTGCTTGCCTGGGTGCTATATTCAGTGCTGTCTTCTGTGCTATATTCAGTGCTGTCTTATTCCTGGGCTGTTTTTGCTCTGCACTCCTGGCCCATTTTTGCCAGGCTTCCTTTGCTTGCTATATTCAGTTAGTTTTGCACCAGGTTATTCCTTTTGAATATGGCTGGCATTTTGCTCTGGGCTCTGTTTGCATGCTGGGCAGTGCTACCTTAGTCACAGGGCAATGTTTTGAATATCTGGCCCACTGAGTCTTATGCCTCGGAGACCCCAAGAGACACAAAGGAACCTCAAGGTATAGGGAATACTTAGCATTGGCTTCTGGTTTGTATTGGTAAGAACTGCTTAGGGCAACTGTGATTTATCCCTTTGATAGTATTAAACAAGTTTATTACTCTTATGCAACAAGTCTGTGAATTCTTGCATTCCCAATATTGCCAAGAACCTGAGAATGAGGTTTAGACCTCCTGACGCCTCAGAGACACCTATTTTCATATTCCAATCAGGCCCTCTCACAGAGCATGTCTCTGATTCAGACTGTCCTCTGGCCAATACCAGTTTGCAGCACTACTATTCTGCCTTTCCTCAGCCCCCAGAGTCTTTACAAAGTGCCTGGCAGTAGTTTCAGCTCATCTCAGAAGACAGGAGGTCTCTGTCCTTCCGTACCTGGATGACTGGCTGATAATGGACAAGTCTTCCCAAAAGGTCAGAGACACTTTCAACCTCACACAGCTCACCCAGAGTCACTAGGCTTCCTGATCAACACACAAATGTCTGACTTGGAGCCATTTCAGCTACTGGAGTTCATTGGAGCAGAGCTGGACACTCAGCAAGGCAAAGCCCTGCTCCCACTAGACAGGGCACAGAACCTCCAGACTCTGGCACACTCGCTTGTCCTCAGCCAGCCAAGGCCAGCCAGGCAATTCCTCAAGCTTCTGGGTCACATGGACTCTACTTCAGCTGTAGTTCTGGGGGCCAGGTTTCAGATGAGGGACATTCTGTATCATCTGAGAGCTCACTGGTTTTAGAAAAGGGACTCTATCAAAACTGGTTCCAGTCACAGGGACTCTCCTACAAGCCCTGGACTGGTGGAAGGACAGGCACAACCTCAGGGAAGGAATCCCTTTTCAGCAAAAGGAACTCTCCAGAGTGCTCACTACAGATGCCTCCCTCCTGGGGTGGGGAACACACCTGGTAGACCAGTCCCTAAGTGGAGTGTGGTCTCCAACAAAATCCAAGCATCACATAAACCTCCTCAAGCTCAGGGCTGTGTATCTGACAATAAAAGCCTTTGCCCCAGCTAAAAAGTCAGTCTGTCCAAATCAGGACAGACAATACCACTGCCACGTTTTACTTAAACAAGCAAAGGGGCATGAGATCCTCAAAGCTCTGTATAGAGGCCATGAAGATCTGGTCACTGGCATACTCCATGGACATGCAACTAACTGCCATTCACTTGCCAGGCAAGGACAATGTGCTGGCAGACTCTCTGTGCTGCATCAGCCAGGGTCGCTACAAGTGGATGCTAAACAAACAAGTGCTGGCTACAGTCTTCAGGAGGTGTGCACTCCAGAGATAGATCTCTTCACCTCCAAACACAATCATCAGATTCCCCTGTACTGTTGTAGGCCTCCGGCACTGGGCTCAGTGCCAGTGGATGCCCTGTCTCTGAACTGGACAGGGAGGTTCCTGTTTGCTTTTCCTCCATTTTCCCTGACCCTCATGGTGCTTCTCAAGCTCAGAAAGTAACCAGCAGCAGCAATGATCCTGGTGGTTCAGGACTAGGCAAGGCAGCCTTAGTACTCTCTGATCCCTGCCCTGTCAGCCAAAAGGCCCATTCGCCTGCCCTCTACCCACAATCTTCAGACCCTGCCTCAGATGAGAATAACATACTGCAACATAGAGTCTCTTCACATCAAGGCCTGGCACTTGAGCTACAGTTCCCAGACTCTCAATATTCAGAGAAAGTCCTCAGGATTCTTCGTCTAGCCAAGAAAACAAGTACAAAAAAGTCATATGCTTCCAAATGGAAGAAGTTTTCTTTCTGGTGTAAAGACAGGCAGATTGACCCACTGCAAACTTGCCTGTCCTCCTTACTAGACTATTTAGTATACCTACAAGCATCAGGCCTTAGGGCCTCATCCTTGAGTGCTCACCTGGCAGCCATTTCAGCCTATATTTCAGCAGGCAAGGAGAAATCTATGCTTTCTCATCCCATTTTCAAGAAATTCTTTAAAGGCCTGCTGCACCTTCAACCCCCACTTAGGGAACCTTCCCCCCAGGACTTGAACCTGTGCATAGCTAAGTTGATGGAGTCTCCATTTTAGCACATGGCTACTGCAGACTTAAAGTATATCACCTGGAAAACAGTATTCTTAGTGTCAATCACTTCAGCCAGGTGGATTTCAGAGCTGCAAGCTCTGTGCACTGAACCAAACTATATTATTTCTCACTGGGATTTATTTAACTTTTGTTGACCAGGTAAGCACACTAGACAAAAAATGCCTATTTTCAGTTACAACCCGGGAAGTTACAAAGGAAAAATATATAGAGCAATATAACAGTGAAAGGATATACAGGCTAATTTGAAGGCATGAACACATGGTAGAGGCTACTGAACAGTAAGAGAGCTTTTGACAATAAGTGAGATATACATAATAATTAGGGCAAATCAAGGTACACTGAAATTAATAGGCAGTAAGTGCTAGAATATCAGGATGATTACCAAAAAATATTTAGGCATCACTCTTATTTCCGAGCAGAGGCCAAGAATTAATACAGAAATATAGTATATCAAGCCCCTTATTTCAGGGACAGTTGAAGACAGAGGAAGATTTTAGGTGCACCCATAAAGATCTTATAAAAATGAGGTGAGTATTGGCACACCTGGTAGGTGCAGGAAGGGAGTTCCAGAATCTGGGGGCATGAACGAAAAAGGCCCAGCCACCTGTCAGGGTGTGGGATTTTGGGACAAGGAGAGACTGCGAGTCAGTAGACCTAAGTAGGTATGAGGGTTGGACAGGTTTTAGGAGCTTAGACAGGGCAGGAGGAGTGGCAGTTCAGACTATCTTGTCAATAAAATAGCCCAGGACAAAGGAGCGGTAGTTGTATGGAGACAGCCAGTGAAGTTTATCATATAGTTCACAGTGGTGGGTGAGCCGAGTGACAGCAAGGGCAAAGTGACAGACATTATTATAGGCCACATCCCCCTTGGCTAGGCTAGATTTAGTGGTAAGGGGAAAGGTAATGAGCCCATAGCTGAGTGTAGGAAGTAATATACCTTTAGCCAGGGCACGATGCACAGCTTCTGTAAGGGATCCCTGAGCCTTGTAAACTAGACCTAATTTGACATTTTTTGCCTTACACTCATTTCGAATATGCAGGGAGAGATCTAGTTGGGGGTCAAGAGTGACTCCTAGATATTTGAATGAGCACATTATGCCCACCAAGGACCCATCAACACTCATAACACTCAGGAGGGCAGGACACAGTTTAAGTTTAGCCATAGAGCCATAGAGGATAAAGTAGTTCTCAGGACCAACAGGAAATTTCTTCCCAAAGTGGTGCCTGAATTTTACATCAACCAATCTATAACTCTCCCTGTATTTTTTACAGACAAATCCACTCCTGGTGAGCACTGGCTTCACAGCCTGGATGTCAAAAGGGCACTGATCTACTATCTAGAGCACACAAAGCAGCTCAGGTCGTCTCACACTCAACTGTTCCTCACCTATGGCAATGTGTACAAAGAGAGGCTAGCCTATAAAAGAACTATCTCTCACTGGATAGTCTCTTGCATCCAATTCTGCTACAGTAAGGCTGGCAGACAGCCACCTCAAGGCCTCAGGGCTCACTCCACTAGGGGTACTGCAGCATCAGTGGCAGCAGCAAGGAACATACCCTTGCTCGACATCTGTAAAGCAGCTACTTGGAAGACTGTACACACCTTCACAAAGCACTATTGCTTGGATGTACAGTCCCCCGATCAGATTCCAAATTTGGCACCGCAGTCCTGCAGAACCTGTTCCTAAAGTAGGTTCTGTTCCCTCCTCCCAACTACACTGCTTTGTAATTTGCATAAGTCAAGCATACTGAGGGATTCCTGGGGTGAGAAGAACAAATTACTTACCATAGTAATATTGTTTCTTCCAGAGGATCCCTCAGTATGCTTGACCTCCCACCCATCCTCCCCTTGCATTTCCTTACTGAAAATAGTTCTGTAGTCCATGCCTCCGGCCAAATTTCTCACTGGAGAGCTCAACATGTGTGAAATGTCACAGTGAAGTATGGTGTATATAGTTCGCCTGTAGGTGATTTCTTTTTTACTGCTTGTTTCTTTTTTTTTCTTTTTGCCATAGTTCTAGCTCAGACTTAGGAATTGGGGCCTTTTGCCCCTCAGGCTACAAAATGAATCTGACTGACTAACAGCAGCACCTAAAGGCAGTACTCTCCAACTACAACCTAATTGGCTAATTCTGTGCCATCATTAGCACAAATTGTATCTCTGGGGCAGCTGAACCCAGGCTGGCAATCATGCATAAGTCAAGCATACTGAGGAATCCCATGGAAGAAACAATATTACTGTGTGGTAAGTAATTTTTTTCATTTTGTGTTTACTTGTCAATGGAACCCTTTTGGAAATGAGCTTCAGCTCAATAGCTGTGTTATCTCCCATTAATACACAAAAATATACGGGGCTGGATTTTCAAAAGGGCTAGATTGCTGCAAGCCACTGGTGTGTCACAGATATGGTGTACTGGGCTTGTGGCAATCTAATGGGATATTCTATCCTGTGTGGCAATTGTCGTAAGTTAGACCATCTTTTTGTGGTCTAGTTTGCATTAATCCCGGGGACCTTTTCTATGGTGCTTGCGCCCAAGATCTGGAGCAAGCTGACGTGAATCAGTTAAACTGTTGCAGCTATGCCAGAACTATGAAAATTGGATGCAGTTGCAGCAAAAGTGTTTGCCTCATCAGCAGAATCAAAGTGTTGTGGTGCAGGGCTTGATGCAAGCCCTGCACAGCTCTTTGAAAATCCGGCCCATGGTTTTTATCCATGGTTCATAACCAAAGTTGAAGGTTATTGCAGGTCCAAGGATTAGTTAGCTGCCTCAGCTTTGGGATATTGAGTTCAGTTTAGAGGTAAAACATGAAACTGCGCTGTTAAGGTTTCTGCTACTTTTACGTAGAACCAATCATTTTCAGAATTATTTATTTACTTAGTTATTTTTATTTTTGATGAGGAAAGGAGGGCTTGGAAATTTTGCCCATTGTCAGGCTTGTCTGAGGGGGGGCAGGATATGATGAATGACTGTATTTCTGGAATCAAGGCAATTTGTGCCACATAAAAACATGATGTAGTAGTCAGCTAAATCTCACCCACCAGTCTGCTTATTGTTGATGAGTTACTAACTTATCCTCAGGTGTTGTCCATTTCAAATGAATTTCAATGTCAATTTATGAAGTTATGACAAGGTATCATGTGGTACCTTTAATGGTATGCACTAAATATACATAGAAACCTTGGCAACACATGTATTTGTATCATTTCTATTTTGCCTAAAAATGCAGAAATAGCAGACTACATCTGGTAAAGTCAGATAGTTTCATAGTCAGATACGAGTTCTGTGAACAATTTGTCCTTTATGAACTCGCCACCTGTTAATCCTATAGGTGGAGCACATATCCCCCCATATATATTGATCTAATCAATTTTTAAATGTATTGATATTGCTACTTTCAACTACATATGGTGGTAGTGTGTTCCAGTTTTGAATTATCCTTTGTGTAAAAAAGTCACATCTTTTCTTCATCGTGCTATTTTCACCATCAAGTCTTAAGTCCATGGGATCTTGTTCTTTTATTTGGTTCCTGTCTTCTACTAATACTAATGCTTTCCATCAAGCACTCATCATGTATTGCTCTAAATATAAGGCACAAGTCACCTCTAAGTTGTCTGTATTCTGCTAAGCACAGGCCTAGAAATTTTAATCTGTTAATATAGGAGAATTGTTGTAGCCCCCTTATTGTTTTTGTTAATTTTCTTTGAACTCCCTCTTTTAGTTTCTTACCTTTAACTGTTCTTGCCGCTGTAAACTGGGAGCAGTATTCAATATGTGGTCTTACCAAACTTGTATATAGGGGTATCATGATTTTAGATTTCCTATTCTTTATATTAGATAGTATGCAACCCAATAGCTTGTGACATTTTTTAACAGTTATACTGGTATGAACATGTGTTGTTAATTTGTTTGTCATTACTATTCCCAGATCTCTTTCTTCAGAAGTGACTTCTATTTCCTGGTTATCTATATAATATCTGTGATTAAGATTTCTAGCACCAAAATGCATTACTTTGCATTTGGAAGTTAAACTGCATTTTATTTTCCTTAGTCCAGGCTGACAATTTGTCAAGATTATCCTGAAGTTTTTGCCCATCTAGTGGAGATTGTACTAAGGCTCCTAATTTACAATCATCTGCATATTTGGTTAACCATGCATTGTCTGATGTCTGTAGAGTACTGACTAAGATGTTAACTAGTGTGGACCCCAGAACTGAGCCCTGAGGCACCCTGCTGGTCACCTCCCCCACTCTGAGCAATTACCCCTAATCATAACTCTCTGTCTCCTGTTTTCTAACCATGATATTATCCAGTTTATAGTGTTATTATCCAACTTAATCTTGTATAGGTGTTCAATTAGTATTTTATAGGATACTACGTCAAAAGCTTTAGCAAAGTCTAGGTATATGACATCCACAGGAATCCCCTTTTCCATTGCTGCACTAACTGGTTCGAAGAAAGATATCAGGTTAGTAAGACATGATCTCCCTTTAGTGAACCCATGTTGGGAAATGTCTATTAATCCTTGTTTTACCAGATGATCCAGAATTCTGTATTGTGTAACTCTTTTTAATATTTTTCCTATCACTGAAATCCGGTTTATGGGCCTATAATTTTTTTACCTCTGATCTACTTCCTGACTTATGTATTGGAGTTATGAATGCTTTTCTCCATTCCGGAAGTACTTTTCCACTTTGCAGTGATAAATTAAAAAGGTGTGTAAGTGGTCCCACAAGTTCAAGTAACAATTCCTGTAAAAACCCAGGTGTTATTCCAGCTGGGTCTGCTGAACCATTAGGTTTAAGCTCCTTGATGATTGTTTTGATTTCTGTTTCTGTAATGAGTGTATAAATGTCCGTTAAAGCATTTATTGGTTTCTATATTACCTCTTTGGGTTTGAGTACTGCTAAAAAGTAAGTATTTAGTTCAGTTGCTATATCTGCTTCCTCAGTTAATGTACCTTTATTTGTAATTATAGGTTCTGTCCCTTTATGTTTCCCATGTAGTGTACCAATGTAATTATAAAATTATTTTTTGTTGTCCCTAACCTTGTCTATTAGGTTTAGTTTCATGTTGCTTTTGGATTTTCTGATCATACTTTTTAATTGTTTGTTACATTGTTTTATTTTTAAGTTTAAACAGTTAAGTTTGATTTTTCCTAAATTTTTTAAATAACCTTTTTTTCCTTTTAATTAATTTCATATGTTTCTATTCCACCAGTGGGTTGTCTTTTATTGTTATTGTATTTGTTAATGTTTGGGACCCATGTATCTGTACAATAATCTAATTTGTATTTTATTTTCTTCCATGTATTATTTTTTTTCCAACTCTGTTTATCTCCCCCAACTCTGGAACTCTCTCAGATCTCTCCGCTGGCTGATGCCACTTTACCACCCACTGTGAACCCCGCCATCCTTAAGGTCATTACTTTCTCCCCGGGCACCCTTGGGGGGACATAGGGTCCCGAGGAGATTGAAGAGGTGGTGGCGGGGCTCCAGTGTTGGGCGTGTGGCAGCAAGGCTCTGGGAGGGCTGTCACCTATGCAGGCTGGAGGGATATTTAGTAATGTTTACGCCCCCGATGTGGGATGTGCAATGCCACCCAGCCCATGATGTGAGTGCTCCCACTCATGTCCGGAAGGCAGCCACCTAACGTCTACCCCAAGCCTGTAAGCCTCTGCATGTAGCAGTGCCATCAGTCTCCACCGGGGTCTGCTGCCACACCGGGCTACCCCTGGATCCCTCCCCGAGAGAGGAGAGCAGTCCCTCGGATGCTTGATCCTCTATCTCCCCTGCTGACCCCCAGTGGTCCGGGCTCATTCCCAAACCTGCATCGCCGGGGTGGCACAAGGTGTGGCATCCAACGCCTCAACCCTCAGTGCCACTGGGCCAGCCTATTCCATGTATTATTAAGATCTGTGTTTTGGAAATCCTTTTGCCTATCCCAAATAAAATTCCTTTATTTTCTTATAGTTAGCTTTTCTATAGTTTTTAAAGATTGATTTCCCTTTGGTTACTGTACGACCTGCCCGTTAGTTGAATCCTATAGTTAGGTGATTGCTATTCACAAGAGGTGGCATTATTTTTATTCCATAGATGTTATTGATTCCATTTATTAGTACTAAGTCTAGTATGTTAGTTCCCCTCATTGGTTGATTTACTAATTGATCTAAACTGTTATATATGGTGAAATCTATGAATCTATTTTCTAAATAGTTACTACCCTCCAGAGTTTCCCATTTTATATTTGGAAAGTTAAAATCTCCCAATATTATTGTGTCTTGTGTTGTTATTTGTTTTTCCATATAATTTATAAGTTGTTCGCTTTCTTCTTTGTCCATACCTGGAGGCCTATATCCTAGTCCTAAAGTTAAGTTTTGATTTGTTAATTTTATTTGAGCCCAGACAAATTCATACTTTTCACCTGGTTGTCACAGCTCACAAGGTTTTAGTTTTTCTTTTATGTATAACACCACTTCCCCACCTTGTTTATCATTCCTGTTTTTTTGTATATTAATGTACCCATGTATGTTCATGTTCCAGTCAGTATCATTATACCAGGACTCTGTGACCCCTGCTATATCAATATTATTTGTATTCAATACATAAGTAAGTTCCTCTGTCTTGTTTCTTAGACTTCTTGCACTTAATAAAATTATCTTTAGATCTGAGATTTCATTATGCTTCTCATGTCCTGGTACGACAACTTCCTTCCTTTTGTCTGAGTTAACTTTTGTTTCTGTGTTTCTAGAGAGTTACTTGAAACATTTCTCTCCCCCTTATTAGCTAGTTTAAAGAGTGATTGATGTAATCAACTATATGTTTCCCTAACAGTCTGCTCCCTCTCCTGCTTAAGTGCAGGCCGTCCCAGCAATACAATTCCTGTTTCTCATAAAATATTTCCCAGTGTGTAAGACATTTTAGATTCTGTTGGAGACACCATTTCCTGAACCAGTTATTAAAGTGTCTTATTTTATTGTTTTGTATACTATTTGCTTTTGGTATAGGGAGGGTTTCTGACATTACAATTTCACTGCCTAGGTCTCTGCACTTGTTTGTTAAGGCAATATAATCTTCCTGAATCTTTTTAATGGGTTCGTTCAGGACATTGTTGGCCCCAGCATGTACAATAACCAAAGGGTTTACCCCAGCATTTTTTATTATGTTTAGTATCATTCATGTAATGTCAGATATGCTGGCTCCCCTGAAACTTGATAGTGTTCTGTTATTGTTTGTCTTGGTTACATATATCTCTATCCATGTGTTTTACTATTGAGTCTCCTAGAACTAGAATTTTTCTGGGAACTAAGATATTTGTATCCATAACTGTAATTTCGTCTGTTATAGTGTGCTCCGGAAAGGAAATAAAATTATTTGTTGGTGTTACTTCATTTACTGTTGTGATTGGTACTTGTTCTGTTGATAAACTAAATAGATAAATAAAATATTAAAAAATAAATATATGGAGCATGCCTCCTGTATTAATTAACCCTTTTCCATTGTTTGTTTCACTGAGTAAAACTTGATTAGATTTGGCCATTGCTATTTTTGATATTGTCACTAGGTTATCCTTTTCTATAGTATCTTCTTGGTTCATCTCATTATTATTAATAGGGTCAAAGTGATTCATAAGAGGTATTTCAGATTTGCTAGCCTTCCTTCCCTTTTTAGTCACCTTATTTGACTGTACTTGAAGCTAGTCATTTGGACTACTGTCATAAGTCTCTTCCTGCCTACTACCCTTTTTTGCTTGCTCTGTGTTCTGTATGAGAATTCTCTTCTAGATAGTTTGTTTTTTCTTTAGGCCCTTCCAGTATTTGTCTATTAGTCTCAGGCCCATTGTGCAGCCCCAGTGCCTCTGAGAGTAGTGTGGTAGTCATTGTACCGGTTAGGTCCCTTTCATAAAATCTACTACTCATTTTCTGTTGACTCTCTTCTAATGCTTGTAGTTTAACATTAAATAACTTTATTTCATTTGCCATAAGTTTTTTTGTCCTCACATGTATTGCAAATAAATGCTTGTGGAATATCTTTATTTCTGTTTATTTGGAACATGTTACAGGTTTCACAAACTATACATGTAGTCCCATCAGCCATCAGCACTGTCTGCACCGTGTTTATGTAACTGCTTAGTAAGCTTCAAGAGTATGGCAAAACTGGGGAGTATTTGGATTTAGAAGTAAATAAATACACAATTTCACAAGAGCCCAAACTTTAATACAATATAATGTGTGAATATTTTGTAGTAAGTTTCCAAACTGTTGCAAAGCAAATAAAAGCTTTTATTTTTAGTACTCAGAGTTTTAGTTTACAATGTACTACCCCTGTATGGTGCATGTATAGTTCTGTTTGCAGTTAGTTCTTGATGTTATTCAGTTGTTATAATTTGCTCATATATTTAGGTACTCCTCACTCATACTACAAACAAAAGCTAGGAGCGTTCTGTTATAGGCTTTCAGTTTGCTTTTTCTTTTCTGCTTTTCCTAGCTGTTACACTTACTTTTTCTGTGTTGCACTGTTTTCACTCCAGCACTCCCAACATGTGTAACATGCACATCAGGATGCGTGTCTCTGCACGCATCTCTGCATGCGGCCCTTCACACGCTCGGCCCGCTCACTAGCGCTGTCTATTTGTAGTGACTAAACCGGGTAGACTGCGTGTCTACTTCTGGTTACAGCGAGTGTAAGACAGTACAATTTAAAGATTCTTAAAGCTGCTCCTATGAGCAGAGACACTACAGTGCTCAGTATCCTGTAAATCAGTGCCAAGGGGGTGTACTTATATGGCCACAGTGTTAGCTGTGTAGCATAAAAATAGTTATATATCTCATCAATTATCTCACTCCTGTCAGCCACAGGTTCAGACCTGCCTCCCACCAGAGGCTCATGTACTCCAGCTCAGCTGAGCTCTTAAGATTGTCCCGCTTGCTAGCACAGTCTATTTGTAGTGACTGAACCGGGTAGACTGCGTGTCTACTTCTCGTTACAGCGAGTGTAAGATACTACAATTTAAAGATTATAAAAGCTGCTCCTATGAGCAGAGACACTACAGTGCTCAGTATTCTGTAAATCAGTGCCAAGTAGGTGTATTTATATGGCCACAGTGTTAGTTGTGTAGCAGAAAAACAGTTATATATTTCATCAGTTATCTCACTCTTGTCAGCCACAGGTTCAGATCTGTAGCCAGAAATGTGTCCCAGTATATCTACAGTAGATACCTCTGGATATTTCACAGGAATCTCCAGTCATTTCAATGGGATTTCCTGTGACATATCCAGATATAGTTGAAGATGTACTGGGGCATATGCAAGGGATATGCAACAGGGACCTGTGGAATAAATGACTTTTCACAAGAGCTGTTTGACTTTGGATAACCTCATGAATGGAATAAGCCACAAGTGATGTGCCCAAGGTCAAACAGCTCGAGTGGCTATGTCATTTATTCCACAAGGTCCTTGTTGCATATATTATTTATGCAGTAGGGATCCTTTGGGATAGTGTAGGGAGTTTTGTTTAATTTTTTTTATGTAAATTTGAGTGGACTTTTTGGTGGTTTGCCTAGTGTAGCTCCACATAGCATAGTGGTTGCTAAACAGTTGCTAAGGATGCTCCAATGTCCAGACATCTTGACACTCATAACATACTTTTCTACTGGTGGAGTTCGAGAGCTGAGGAAAATTTGCCCTTCAAGATGGCAACTGCCATTTGCGAGTGGTATTGTAGGGAGTTGGAAATGAAAGTTCGCACATGTAGCTGGATTTGAAAAGGAAAACCCTTCTTGTTTTAAAAGACATTTTTTTAAATCAAGTGACTGGGAGTGGTACCGAAAAGTGGCTGGCAGTGCGGATGAAGAGCAGGGTGGTTACACAAATAGTGAGCACTGTGGGCGGCAGGAGACTGGAGAGTGAATATATATAAAAAAAAAATAACAGTATTTGTATTTTTTTTTAAACAAAGGTATTGCTTTGATGAGTTTCGAATAGTAAGAAGGCAATGTCTGGTTCATGAAGAGAGAGCTGAGGTGTGCGGGAGGGCAGACTATGGGAGGAGGAAATTAACAAGTTGCAGTGAGAGTTAAAAAAGAGTCAAAAGAAAATCTTTTTTTGGTTAAGTTGTTTGTGGTTTAGCGGTGAGTTAGGTGGATACTGCTTGAGTAAAATCTGTGTATGTAACTGAGTGTGAGCTTCAGTGGGTAGTGCTACTACTGGTATTTAGGAAGTAGTGCCAGCTGGGTGGGGGTGGGGGCAGTGTCATGTCTACCATGCACATAAATACAGATGGCATGTCTTCTGTGTACATCAATGAAATTTATGTACACAGCAGCTCAAATATCAGTATTTATTTAGTGGCTTTTGTGTCCACACCTATTGCATAAATTTGGCTACTACTGTAGCTCTAAGATCAATTTACAATGATTACTTTTGTATAAGATTGAGGGGACTCTACAAATCTGTTTACCCAAATTACTGAACTCTTTTAAAACCCATCTATTATGGATACTTTTAAGTGTTTTCATTGGTTGACTAGTAAGAAGTAGAACTTTGGTCTTTTTAGCATTTATCTTAAACCAGAGACGAGACTGTATTCCTATAGACCCTTATGGATAGTAGCAAATGAAGAAAGTAAATCATTAAAGAGAAGAGTGGCATCCTCATACTTCAGCTTCCAACCTGCTGAGGCTGATACCCATGCTGGAATGTCTGGTGGATCATTTTAGCCAAGGGTGTACTCAAAAGGGCAAAGAGAATCTGACAAGTGGTATCAGCCTTGTATGGTTCCCCCTTTCCACTGGAAAAGTAGTAAATAAGAAACCACTGGCACACATTTCATCTGTCGGGGTTTACTATGGAATCTTCACCCAGATACAGTATGTATTGCTAAAATTGAACTCCTGTAGTGCCAGTAAAGGAAAGGACCAGTTAAGGTAATCAAACATCTTTCCAGCATCAACTGAAATGGCAACCAAATGTGTGGAGTTAACCTCTACATCAGGTATGATTTTGAGGAGCTTGTACTTGATTGAATCTTTTAGCTACCTGTCTGGGTTAAACCCTGTTGGTCATAATTAATCCATTTCTGGGTGAACTTGTTTACTTTGATTGCCAACATTTTTACAACCAACTTAGCATCTACATTCAAGAGGAGAAATGTGGGGCCTTATCGAGTTTTGGAAGAACCAGAATTATGACTTAAGGCCATGATGGGAGTATTGAAGCCTGATCTTGACTGTAAGCATTGGTTCAAGGAGGGGAGGTGCTTGAGTCTCCTGGAAGGTCTTAACATTATCTCCAGAAAAGCTGTCTGGGCCTAGTGATTTATCATTTTTTGAAACACTGATAGCTATTTAGAGTTCTTCTGTTGGGGCGGGGGTAAACATGTTTTTTGCTGTATTGCCATTCTCATATTTTGTTTACAAAACCACAACCACCCTCCAATGTTTTTATTCCAGCATTCTGGTAGTTCAGGTATAGTTTGTTATCACTAGTTCTTTAATACAGTATGCCACTTTTGGGGTGTTGTTTATGCTCCTTTTCCTTTTTTTAATATTTTCCTCTTAAAATTGTTGTCTCCAAATTGTGTCCTGCTTTTGTTTCATAGTGGCATAATCTGTTATCTCCCTTTCTTGTAGAATAGCTATGAGGACTTCTCATATGGAACGGGGTTTGTGTCTGAAATTTTCCTTAATTGTATTCTCAGTTCTGCCCTTAAATTGCTGGTTGTTCAGAAAGGAAACATTCAGTTTACAGAGAGATCTCCTAAGAAGAGGTTTGAACTGTAATGCAACATAGACAATGGTGTGATCAGACACTGCAGTTGGCTGCATATATATCAGTAAAAAAATGAAGCCATTTTCCATGCTTTAAAAATTTACAGTCATCACAATTGTCCCTCACTTCTCCACCTTTAAGGCAAAAAGTCACCACCTACTTTTTCCAGAAACTGCACTGCTTGTGTACAAAGACAGCATCTGTTAGTTGAATTAGCCTGCACTCATTGTTGATGCCTCCTGCAATTGTGGAAATCTGTTGTTCACTCATTGCTCCTTATAATATGATGATTCTTGTTATGCTTATTGTTTACTTTATTGGTCATCTGTCGAATGTAACTTGTTCTGCTATTGTAAGTAACTTGATAGACTTGGACACCTTTGAAAAAGGGCTCTTGAGCTCACAGGTTTCATTTCATTTTCATTTAGTTTCATTATTTTATTTTTAACCAGGAAATGGACTGTAACAGCCCTTTTTCAGCCACACCTGGCACTGAACAAAATAATCAAGTACAGCCAGACAAACAGTCAATTACATTCACATATAGTTACAGACATTTTCCTCCGAACACAATAAATAAATAAATAAATAAATATATGTTGGTAAGAATAAACAGTGGGGATGAGAATAATATGAATAATCCCTTTTACCTGGCTGACAGAACCTTCAGCCATCCACCACACTATGCTCGGCGCATAAATTTGACTGTGTATTTGTCATTTTGTGGTTGGATTAATGGCCTTCTAAAGACCAGTCCATGTGGGGAGAGGAAACAGTTCAATTCTCCCACCCCAAAACCATGTTTGCACACACTGAGGAGGGTCACTGTTCGGAAGATAATCTTTAATAAGACAAATTGCTATACAATGCAGGAGGCCGTTGACTTTTTTCCATAAAGTTTTTTGTCTGCCAAAATTATCTGCCCTGTCCTCTCATCAGGCTGAGCCTGGCAACCTCACAGCCCTGTTTGTTGCCACCCCATAATACCACCAGTGGAGGTCACCATGGAGCAGGGCCTTGGAGTACCACACACTATCATTCTGATAGCTCTGGGACTTTTCTGTATATTTTCCCCATCTCCAGGGAGTCCCACCTACTTCCCTGTGCAGCACCATACCATGGTCCAGGATGCACTGACATGTAAACAGTGATCCTTATCAGAGCAGTGAGCTTCCCACCCCACCACCTGTTTTGCTGTTGTGGCAAAACCCAGCATAAACCCTTCCTGGCTGAGAGCGCTGCTGTGTGGCAGTGACACCTTAGCTTTCAGCCATCTTAGTCAGCTCTCAAATGTGCTCCTGAACCCAGGTTACCAAAGGAGCAGCATAGTGTGATGCTATGGCATTGGGTGGCCCAAGGTCCACTACTTTCTGTAACTAGCTATTCAGGTCCTTAATGTGACTAGAATATACAAATGGGAGGCTCTTGTTTATCAGCATTGCAACACCAGCTTTCTTTCTATTGGGATATTCTCCTGCACATACTTTTCCCATTCAATCTTTCACCAATTTAGCATGTTCATGCTGTAACAATTAACAAGTGCAATAGAAGCTGCTTAATCAGGACACCCTTGCGGTGGGCTTTTGGTCCCAATTAAGTGGCTGTCCCTAGTATTAGAAGTGCATTATTTTGTATTGCAGTAGGATGGTGCAGTCACACAAAGGCACGGGCAATGCATGGGAGCATGTAGACATATGATAGTGGCAGTTTTATCTTTATGTGGTTGTTTCTGTGTCCAATATACAGTAGACAGCAAAAATGATGAAAACATTTTTTACTTTGTCAGAATCTGCTGTTGCAGCTAGCAGGTGTAAGAGACTGCATCGTTTGAGAGACTATGTCGATGCAGGTGAAAGAGGTAATATGCACTGAATGCACAGAGTATTGTTCAGTATTTTCTTTTAATCTGGTGAGTGAGCTAGGAGTTAGTAAAACTGGAAAGATTGTGAGCACAGGATGCAACTTCTGGTAAAAAATGAGAAAAAAATGATTAACGCTGTCAAAAACTGCTGTAATTGACAAGCGGGTTGAGAGAGAGAGAGAGACTATCATTGGTAGATTGAGTAGAGACTAAAGAGACTGAAAGCACAAAATGCAGTTTCTGATTGAAAATTAGAAAAATGCTTTATGCTGCCAGAAGCTGCTGTTATTGATTAGGGGGTGAGAGAGACTGTTGTGGGTGCAGGTGAGAGAGGTAATAAGTGATGGACATGCAGAGATTTGTTCTGCTTGCTTTTTTTTTTTAACCTGGTGAGTGAGGCTAAACAAAGCAGTGAGAAGAACAGTTAGGGAGAGGGGGAGGAAGGAGGACACTAGCCCAGGAACAAAGAACAGGAAATGCCAGGCTGGAGGTGGCTGAAATACTGATTAGCAGTAATCTTCAGCCCATTAACAAGTGCTCCATATACACGTGCTCCATCAGTCCATTAACAAGTGAGTCATTCTGTATATGCGGGATTGATGTCCCCATTAAACGGATACTATATCCATAGAAAAGCACAGCCAATTAATCATTTCCTGGTGAGATGTCCCAATAAAGTGGAGGTCCTTATTATTCATGCCCCCTACTAAGTGGCTGGTGTTGTATTACCACTGAGAAGTAGGTGGTGCACTTGTGGGCGTACTTGCTTCCTTCTATCTCTGAAACCAAGTATAAGACAGATCTCCTGCAGGAAACATGTGCTCAATTCATATTTTATTCAATTCAGACAGAAATTCAATTCTTTTCCTTTTTTTAGGCTTCAAAGCTTTTTGGCCCCCAGTCACCACCACATGCCAGCATCAGGCCAGATCCCTGGTTGCCACAGTAATATCTGTCACTCCACCCACTGTCACGCCAGCAGGGCTCAACCTGGGGTGGGATCCAAAGGTACCAACACCATCATTAATGGTGACTGGTGCACATATTGTTTCTCTGGTTTTTGCCCCTTGTCTCAGCCCCTGATGCCTGCATTGTCCCTCCAGACCTAGTGTACCCCTGTGGAGAATCAAGCTCCCTGGTCAACCTCAGGGGTTATTAGGGTAGTGGAACCTGACACCTGTCCCTCCCTGGTTGGTTCCACTACCTCCCTAGCCCTTCTCCCGGGCTGTCTGGCTTGCTCACGTGTCTGTTACTGAACCTGGGCCACCAGCATGGGAGCACTTTGCACTACCCACTGGGCTATTGGGTGGCCCTTGAATTCTTTTCTGGAGTGAATCAAAGCCCAACATTATACTTTATAACATTTATATTGTATATAGATTCTGCCTGAGATAGTGTGGCTGATCCAGTTCCTTGAACTGAAGAACCACGAAGGCCCACACTCACTTGGTTACAGTCACAAACAGGTTGAAATAAACCAGATGATCACACGTGTATCTGTTGTTAGGATGCTTTATTTCAGGACATTTTGCAGTAGAAAGTATGAACTTTAACAACCAAAATTGCTGTGCTTGGACATAGAGATACTTGAAAACTGCTCACCAGGTGCCCTGACGCTTCGCTCAGGTGGAGCTTCATCAGGGTGGTCCTGCTAGTGTGGACCTTTATGGTCCTTCAGTTTGTCAAACCTTGGGGCATCAAAACCCTTGGCCTGCACCCTGCCTTGCACCAGTGAGTGTAGAACATCCTTTAGTTCCAGTATGATCTAGCTCCTCCCACTGTCCCTCCTACTTAAGGCTAAAACAATTCAGCTTCAGGGCTGTTAGCTGCATTACTGGTTATCCATTATGCAGCTTGGCCATTTTGTGTTTTGCCTTTTTTGCTTGTCTTAAATTCTTTGCCCACTTCCTTGCACGTCCCCCTTTTTGTTTGTCTCTCTTGCTGTTACCTCATTCATTGTCTTTCCAGTGCTCCTTGCCTGCCTTTTGTGCTGCTCCATCAGCTTCTTTTTGCCAGTAGTGAATAAAGTGTTCTTGTACCAGATGCAATCCTTCACAAGTATTCATCCACTGGTAGGTCTGTTTGACTACTTCCAATCTGTTGCCCCCCCCCACTGGCGACTTGCTCTTCCCCATGGACTCCACAGCAGGTTTCTTCTACTTCTTCAGGGGATAACAGCCCACTAAGGTCACTCATGATCCTTCAGACATTTATCCTTCTCCTACTAGGGGCACTAGCCCCATTGGTCCAGTTGAGGTCAAAACACCCTTAGTGAATCACCCTTGGAAGCTCCAGCTGCCATGGCTTGCAACTGCATTCAGAAGCCTTCTACTGCCTACACAATGCCTGACCATTGCCTTTTAATCTAAAACAGATTCATACATGGACACACACCCTGGATGCTTGGTGGGGGGTCATTCAACCTCATTGTTTACCTAGTGAGTCATGAGAGCCTAAGCTGAATGCTTATAAATTACTGAAAAATAAAAGTTCAATTCTGCTACCCTCTAAATAGGCATGCTGATTTGTTCTCCATTGCTCTGTATACAGCTCGGTTTGATGGCAAATGCATAAATTGCAGATAACTACTACTCCACCCAAACTAATATCTGCCCCTACATACCATGAAAACGCCAGTTTCATTCACTGTACAGAAAAAGCAGCTGTTTGACCAGTAACCCACAACTTTTAATATCAACGGATCTTGTACATTTTCAACCCATTTCTTTCCCCATTGAGGAACTCAGAAACCTTGTACCCACATTTGTGGCAGCATTTTTATGCCTACCACAAGGAATTTACCACTAAAGATTCCACCACGTTATTGAGATTCAGCACTCATTTGATTTGGTACATCTGGGACAGCAAACCTCTGCAGGTGCAGACATTTTGCCAGTCAAAACAACCTTTCCTTCTCCATCTGCACACCTCTTTTTCTTGTCAATATACACTTTGTCCATTGACCACTCAAAAGCCTACACCATCCTCATTCTTTTTTGCTATTTCTCCTGAAGTACCTCAAAAAGTATTCTATGCTCTCAAAAACCTAATAAAAGAGGAAAGGTCACCAAATAGTTGTGGAATTGGTTCATTACGTCAGTTGAAGGATAAACCATGTTTGTTGATTCATGATAATGGGGGAGCTGTTATTGAACAGGCTTTTGAATTCACGTATCTTGGATTTTTATTGGATACTGGTTTGACTTTTTTCCACAAGTTAAAGCAGTAAGTAGGGTGGTAAACCAAAAGTTAGGTTTGTTATATAAGTTTAAAAGATATTTTTCTTTTGAACTTCATCTTTCAATTGCGGTAGGGGCCTCGTTGCCGCATTTTGATTGTTGCAAGTTTATGTTTTAAATTGGGTGTAAAAGAAAGTAACATTCTTGTCACTGTTTACAACAATATTTGTCGATTTGTTTTGGACTCTTCAGCTCGAACCCATCACTGCCTTTTATATTCACAACTAGATTGACTGTCTCCTAAATCCAAATTTGCGTATTTTTTTGGTTGTCAAATTTACAAGTCTATTTCTGCTCACTCTGTATTTCCTTTGAGGGATTTAGTTACGACTCATAGTACCATGACTTATCTGAAGTCTTCAAAAGGCACTATTTTACAAACAGTTGTGCATAAGTCTAAATCTGGTTTCCTTTCCTTCTCAATTGCAGCTCCTCTGTTTTGGAATAACTTACCGGAATATTTGCAATCGGCTCCTTCTCTATAAAAATGTTTAAATTAATTTCAAGAATTATTTGCAGACACAGCATGTTTGTACTTGTTTTAATTAGTGTTGTTATGTTTTGCATTATTATATCTATGTCAGGTCAGACCTGAAAAAGGACTATTAGTTCAGTGTCCTTACCCGGTTAACAAAATGAAAAAAAAAAAAATCTGGACACCAGATCTGTAAAAATGTCTTCAAATTGTTCTTCTCTACCTCTTCCTGTAACCTCATACACAACTGTAGCCTGTGTAGTGATACCCAAGCTAAGTTAGTGTGCTATCATAAACCTCATGCTGCAGTTACCTCCTACAGGAACTTATATTGAACCCATCTGTAAACCCCACTGGAATTATCCCACCTGAAAAGCATTCTGTCACCTCTCATTCTAATTTAACTAATTTCTTATACATTAAATCAAGCACAGTTTTCTTTCAAACATTCAATCATCTCTTTGTCTTTTTTTGAATAGTACTGTAAACTCTTTTCAGCTAACCATGATTCATCAGCCATCTCTCCAACCTGATCAGAACAGAACTTAAGGCTTCATTATACGTTCTTCTGGAGTCCTCAGTTTCCTAAATACTGGACAGACAATACCAGTAGGTGTAGCCGCAGTTAAATTATTTGGTAAGAAAAGACTTGTCATTAACCTCTCAGCCCATCTGTCCTCACCAGTACTTAGTTTTAACTCATTAATTCCTTTAGAAGACTATCCTCTGACTTATTCTTGACTAGTTGATGCTATAAAATTAATTGAACATGCCTGTCTAGCTAAAATTAAACATTACTGACACCTTCAAATTATTACTAGTCCATCCATCCTTATGGCAATGTGAAATCCAGTGTAACCATTTCATTTATTTTACAGTAAGACTGACATTTAGGTGCAAAAGTAACCCAAAATTATTCAACCTGTTATCCAGGTCATAATGCTG
The DNA here is from genome assembly GCA_016271365.2 of Neoceratodus forsteri. Lineage (NCBI taxonomy): Eukaryota > Metazoa > Chordata > Ceratodontiformes > Ceratodontidae > Neoceratodus > Neoceratodus forsteri. The sequence goes on from CM057456.1 coordinate 1,090,585,546, forward strand.
GATCTTCCTCAGTGTCTGTAGGTGTCCATTTTGTGATTCATCTTCTTGTTGACTTCTTACTAAGCAGTCCTTCATCATCACCTCCACCTCCAGGTATCTTCTGTCTAATGGATCTGTTCTTCTTTCTCAGAATTCCCTAGGCTACTGCAAAAATCCTTGGACTAGTAGCAGAACATGGGTTATTGGGTATTATCCTTGACTCCACCAAAATGGAAGCCCATCAGTACCTGCTCAAATAAGTATCTTCAGTAATTTCTCTTGACCAATCCATAAGTATATCAGCTGCAGCTAGAGCTGACCTATCTATGTGCTCCTATTTTTTTCTCAAAATAGAACTGAATTTCAATGTTCTATGCTCTTCTTCTATGCTGTTCCTAATCCTTCATCTACAGTATACACAAAGATTTCACAAATACTTCACCTTACTATGGATATGCAGCCTTTTATCAAGGGGCATGGTTCCTCCAGTACAGATCTTAAGAAATGTTCCACAACTTGAGTTTGACAACATATTTACCCCTTGTTCAATATCTACCTTAGAATAGTGGCTTCAGTTCAGTGGGGGTCCTATCTGGCAATTGTAGTAATTTACAATATACTGCAACAACTCCTTTGTTGTGTCCATAATTAACAAAAGGCAGATTGTTCTTCATCAGCAATCTTGAACTTCCTAAGGAAACTAAATTGGGTGTCACTACATCATGTCCTCATTTGCTATGTCTATATTTCAGGTAGCTCTAACTTGATAGCTGATAGCCTCTTGGTCTGAATATCAGAGTTTTCAGACACTTGCACCACATGCAGACTGAACTATGATTCCAGTTCATGATTTTTAGGACCTTTTTTTAATCAAGCATATTCTGTGGCCCTGGCTCTGGTAGGGCCATCAGCCATGACCCCCACTCCACCAGTAACTGCTTCACCCAGACCTACCTCATTTCCCTGTGGATTCCCCCACAATGAGGCCAGGGAAAGGAGGTCCATCCCCCCCCCCTGCCTGAAGCACAAACCAGTCAGTGGTTCCAGGGGACAGCACAGATTGGACCTGGCTTCATTCACTGGAGCCAGACTTTTCCATTTTCAGTTTCCCCCTATATTTAGTGGTATGTGATGATGCAGGTGTACATGTGTATAGTGGCACACATGTGCAATGCACTGTCAACCAGACATCCTCCTCTGATGTGTGCTGACTGCCTTGCCACTGTTCCTCCATGTGGTGGCAGTCTAAGAGTGTCGCATCATGTCCCCCCTCCTCAGGAAAGGCGAGCAGTCCTTCAGACATTCCACCATCTCCCACACCAGCTGACTCCCAGCAGCCCATGCTCACTCTAAATACTGGGTTGCTGCCATGATGAAAGGTAAGGCGTCCAGCGTCTTATCTCACCACACCACCTAGTCAGCTGTTCAGGACCTAACTTGAAGTGAACCTTTACACTGATAAAGCATGTAATCTGGCAGTATTTTGAATCTTTTACAAGATCCACATGTTGAATAGTGTGGGTCAAGCATTCCTCTTTCCATACTTTCCAATCTTTAAACCAGCTTATCCAGTCATCACTCAAATCCTGGCCTTTTCCTCCAATTGTACCTCTGAGAAGAAGATGCCCTTCACAGCTGTCATGCAATGCATATCTGAGGTCCAATTTTACCTATCCACACTAAACTCTGATTGCCCATTATTGCTATTGAGTCTTCACTACAGTTAAACTTTACCTCCTAAACATAAAGAAAATGATGACTAAACACATAAATGGAAGGAAGCTAATTAACAGCACCATATATTCAAGTCACCTCAATCTTCTTGAACTTGGAGTATTCTCTTTTGAAACCAATCACACCTTACAAACTGTCATCACCTTGGCTTTATATAACTTTTTACACCAGGACAAATTCTCAGCATTATCCATGGCATTCAATACCATGTAACATCTCTGCCTTTCAGATCTAGCAAAAACTGCTAAAGAGAATTATGTCCTTACATTAAAAAAACAAAACAAAACTGGTTGTGTTATGGGGGTACAGATTTTGTTTACCCAAAATCTATCTAGGAATGCAAGCACCTTAGTTACTTAGCCTCTGTTTCATACTGAGAAACAAGCCATAATGACCACAACATGTTTCTCAACACATCTTGGGATTCTGCTGTTATGACAAGGATTGAAACCTCTTTACTATTTTAGCCACTACATAAAGATGAGAGCAGTGATGAATGAATCCAAGAACAACATAGCACCTCATTTCATTAAAGCCATGGGAAGATGGTTGTCTTCCTGTTTTGAATTCTACATCAATGATCCAATGACAGAAATCCTCAAGCCTTGGTACAGTTGTCCTGCTAATGTTAAGCCTGGAGAGAAACCACACCCAATGACTGTGGATCCTCAGAGGTTTTCTTCATGGGGCAGGGTTCCTCTTATCCATGTTTTGGGTTCTTACATCTGTGAGTCGGAAGAGGTTGAGCATTTCAAATTCTGCCCTTTGTGGAAAGGTGGACCCTTGTATCATTCTCCTAATAATTTTCTTTGGTCTTGGAACCTCTGTCCCTTGGCACTCCTATTGAGGATGGAAATTTTCCAAGAGCAAAAACCAGTTTCATAGACGCAGTCACAACACTAATCAGCTGATCCAAGGAAGCAATGATTTCTAGAAAAGTATACATTTGTTTAGTGAAAACATTTTCACTTGATGTCAAAAATGTCTCAATGTCCCCCCAAAATTATTTCCATTCTATTTTTTATCTTCCTCAGATTGTGGCAATGTTATTTACAGACTTGCCTATTAATTTCTATTATGAAATGGGCTTAGGATTTTGAAGCCCCAGATTGGTTATTAGCCATGTGCTGAAAGTGTCTAGTGCACAGCTAACATCAAGTGCTGACAAGTTGGATGTGGCACATAAAAAAACAAATCCATGCTTGCCACGATCTCTGTCCTGACCACCCACTCACTCATCCTACTCCTCAATGCTTGACTGGCACCGCAACATTTCTGCTGACCGTACGACCACTTGCTCGTTCCTGCTGTCCCCCACCTATGCTCTCCTGGCTGCCGTAGAGCAACTAAACTGTTAACTCCCCACCTCAGACTTAACTGAAACAAAACAAAACAAAAAAAAAGCATCCAGAGTTCTCCTTACCATTTCCTTGTAGCCACCAATATCGCAGCATGAACGGTTACTCCTCTGCGCCAGCAGCATGCTCACCCAGTCACTGACACACGGCTCCAGTTTAAAAGAAAAAATGAAACATCAACTGGGGATTGGGAATTTAACAGCATTAGTGTGTGTGAGTATGTGTAGGAGAGAACCTTCACAACCGCTTCAAAAGTGCAACTTCTGTGACTACAGCTGGACAAAAGACCATTACTCAAAAAAAAAAAAAACACCACAGTTCTGCAAGTGTGTAGGCTTTTGTTTCTTGATGGTGTGTGCCTTACCTTTACTCCATTGTGACTGTTTACCTCTGGCAACAGGCCTCGGGCAGGGGCTAACAGGCCTGAACAGAGTATATTCTTGTGAACAGGGAATATCCCTGATGGCAGCTAGAGCTGGGAGAAAAAGCTCTCTAAAAATAATCATTACTTCACAACTGGCTATGCTTCATTGTTAATAATCTTGTCTGGTAGAGATGTCTCTAACAGACCAAGCCAGAATCAAATGGCAGGCTGATTTGGGTCAAACTATTACTGCAGAAACCTGGGGAAACTTGTGGAAGAATGCTACCAAAGCCTGTAGGGAAGTACAGGGAAGACTGACACAGTTCAAGATTCTTCACTACTTTTATTTCTCCTCAAGATAATTATTCAGTTTGGGTCTAGTACCTAGCGATCAGTGCTGGAGGTGTGAGGAGGCTAATGCAGGTCTGGCACATTTATTTTGATATTGTAAAGAAGGCCTAAGGGGCTGGAAGCAAATTCATGCCATTTGCCAATCCATTATAAGCTCTCCTTTTCCCCCTCTCTCCAATGATAATTATCCTGGGGAACATCTTGAGTATCCCAAATATGACTAGGCAGGGGAAAATGTGGATCCTAACAACTGCATTATCCTTTAAAAGGCTTCTCCTTCAAAAATGGAAAGATTGCAAGGTTCCATATTTTCAACAATGGTTAGATTCCCTAGGCGTAGTAGCCAACAATGGTTAGATTCCCTAGGCGTAGTAGCCAACAATGAAAGGGTCAGCTATACGTTACTTAACAAAAACAAACTGTTTGAAAGCATATGGGGACCTTTTCTGGCCCTTTGCTCTTAATTCTGGTTGTATTCTTGATGCAGACAGCTTCTTTCTGAATGTTAAGTTATTATTCAACTTTAAACGGTCATTAGTACAGTAACAAAATACTAATGTTGTTATTGCATTATCTGTGCTCATTTTTAGGGCTGTGGGTGGAGCCTACAGTTGTTTTGTGAGAGCTTTGTAGCTCTGAAAACGGCTGAACTCACAACCTCTTCTACTGGGCTTTTGCAAGTATCTTTCCGAAAGCCCAATGAAGCTGAACGCCCTCCACTATGATCGGCATATGGAATAACAGCCGCACTAGTTCGTCTGTTACTTCCACATGCTGATGCATGCACTGCACATGTGCATGAGGTGCGTGCTTGTGCGGAGTCATGCACATGCACAGTGCTGTGGTGCCAACATGTTGCGAATGGCACAATTCCATTCTGTATTTTGTGCCCCCCCCTCCACAAGTCACGATATCACAACACTGGGAGCCCACACCAGTGTGCAAAATTGTTTGTCTAAAAATTAGAAAACGGTCCCTCGTCAGTATTGTTGTGCCTGGTGCCCCCTGGTGATGTTATGCCCAATAAGGGGTGCCCAATTCCCATGATTGCATTAGTGTGGCACACTGGGAGCTCACCCCAGTGTGCCGAAATGTATCCCATTGCCCCCTGCCCACATTATGCCCGACCTGGGTTGCTCAATCCCCATGTCAGCATTCATGTGGCATACTGGGAGCTCACCCCAGTGTGCTGAAATGTGCTGTTTCTGTGTCCATAGTTCGGATGCTGTAAAATTGAAAACAGTCCTTCGCTGTCACTTTTGTTTACCTTTAAAAGTAAAAATGGTCCCTCGTCATCGCACGGTCTCCATCCCTCCCTTCCCACCTCCCCTAGCACCCACCTCCCCCCCTTACCCCATACTTACCTTCAGAGGTCAGCGCTGACATCTTCTCTGGACCAGGACACGTCTGCACTCTGCAAAGCCCAACCGCAAACTGAAGAATTAAAGGTAAGCGTGCTATCCAGCCATTCAATGGGGTTTTCAACTTATGCTGATATCTCAGCCATTTTTTGGAATTTTGGCCCTAAATTTTCAACATGGGATTCTTAAGACCCCTCCTCATGAACAGTGTCACTGTCATATTGTTACTCAGTCCCAAAAGGTGATTTAGTGGTCACTCCGTGGAATCACCTTTCGGGACCAATTCACGAAATGACAGTGCCACTGTTCATGAGGTGGGTCCCAAAATGCCCATGTTGCAAATCTGGTGAAAAAATTCCAAAAACTTACAACGTTATGAGCATGCATTGCGCAGTTTCTATGCATGCTCCTCATGCTGCTAATGTTTCATATTTTCACTCCACATTTTTAACATCACCATTTTTGCACACCTCCTTCACAACAGTACAGCTGTTATTTTCCACAACTTGTCCAAAACATGTTTTCGCACCTGTGGTATAGAATAGCGCATTTGCTCTGTGCAATCACCTTTCGAGAAAATTAAACAAAATGACACTGCCAGTGTTCATGAGGAGGGTTCCAACAAAGGCCATGTTGAAAATTTGGTGAAACAATTCCAAAAGTTGACTGTGTTATGACCATGCGCTGCACAGTTTCTACGCACGCTCCTAACATCACTAATTTTTAATATTTTCATTTTACATTTTTAACATAGCCATTTTTGTACACCTCCTTCACAACTGTACAGCTATCATTTTCCAGAACCTTCCCAAACCATGTTTACGCACCTGTAGCATAGAACAGAGCATTTGGTCTGCGCAATAACCTTTTGGGACAATTGGACAAAATTAGACTGGCACTGTTCATGAGGAGGGGTCCAAAAAAGGCCATGTTGAAAATCAGGTGCACCACTTCCAACATATGGCCAAGTTACCCCTGGGTGTTGAATAATTTCTATGCACATCTGTAACTTTCGTCACTTGCTAGCGCTTCACAGCCCTATCGGCTCTGGCCAGAATTTGTTTTAATAGGTGTCAATGTTAGATGGCTCAATAACAATTCATCAGATGTTTGTTGATAATATTCTAATACCTTTTATGTATATGATGTATTTTCATTGCTATGTATGCAGAATTGATTGTTATATCTTTTAAATAAATCAATAAAATTTAAATTGGTAGACTGATCTGGTGGTGCTGGATGCCACACCTTGCGCCATGCCGGTAACCTGAGTTTGGGAGTGGACTCGGCCTTCGGGGGTCAGCAGAGGAGGGAGGGGATCGAGCATCTGGAGGACTGCTCTCCCATCCCTGGGGTTGGTAGTGGGGCTGCGTCACTCTCCAGAGACTCCCGATAGGGATCGGGAGCACTGCAAGAAAGTGGCACCACAATTAGGGGTGGAGCGGCAGACGTCAGCATGCCAGTGCGTGGACATCATTGCACATCTGTGCTCCAGGGGGAAACACACAATCACTCCCCAGAGGAGATTGGGAGGTGACAGAGGCTCCAGGGGCCACAGCCACATCCTGAGGCCAGACCATCCTTCCACTGAGCTCTCCCGAGCTCCTCGACCTGACCCAGAACCAACCCTTGAATGTCAGAAAGGCCACCAGGCAGGTGAGGTGGGCCCTCCCCCATGGGGTGATCCGGGGCACTGGAAGGTTCCTTGGGTTCGGGGAGAGGGTGCTCAGCAATTGTACTCCCCAGAGGAAGGTGGTTTCAGGCAGGGAGTAGAGGCTGAGGTCGAAAGGGCACTCTTGAGAGATTCCCCGACCCTCCAGTGCATAAAGAGACTCTACAAAAAAAATGTTAATTGGAAAAAAAAATCCTGTCTTCAGTATAATGCTGCTTCAAATATAAATTAGATTGGGGGTATGTGTGAATATGAGATCTAGTGGGTAGTTTGTTGGGGTCACATGTAAAGGTATTGACATGATTACATGTTCAACCTTACTGATAATAAGTATTGAAAGTTTGTGCAAACAAACCTTCTGAGACTGGAGAATGACTCAGTTCTGCTTGTTTACTGTGATAAAAGTTTCTTATCTGGACTGTTTACTAGTGAATTAATGCTTGTATGGATGAAATGTCTGGTGATGTTAGCAAATGAATAGAAAGTACTTTATTTGAACTTTCTGAATTGGTAGGTGTGGTGAGTGGTTTCCCTTTCTGTTCTAGTTGCAATCTTCACCACCCTTGGGACAGCCCCATCCCACATAAAATGAATTTCGATCTGAGAGTAAGGGATTTCCTTGCGCATACTTTTCACAGATTGGGACCTGAAGTTCCAGCTGGGAACTTCTTAGAGCTCTGGGAACCCATGAAAACTAGTAGGATATCACTCACCAGGACATAAAAACATAGAAACATAGAAGATGAAGGCAGATAAGGACCGCAAGGCCCATCCAGTCTGCCCATTTCTTTTTCTACCTCATGAATGTGCCATTGGCCTTTGCTCTGTCAATGGCCTATCTATTCATACTCATCAGTATTGCTCCCTTATGCCTATCACATGCCTGTATGAAGCCCTGCACTGTATTCATATCCACCACTTCCTGAGGTAGGCCGTTCCATGCATCCACCACCCTTTCTGTGAAAAAGAACCTCCTCACATTACACCTTAATCGGCCTCCCTCGAATCTCATGCTGTGTCCTCTTGTCCTGCTATTTTTCTTATATTGAAACATGTTAGACTCTTTCACCTTGTTAATGCCCTTAAGGTGGTTGAATGTTTCAATCATATCACCTCTCTCCCTCCTCTGTTCTATGATATACATATTGAGCTCAGTTAATCTGTCCCCATATGTTTTCTGATGCAGTCCCTACATCATTTTGGTTGCCCTTCTCTGGGCTGCCTCAATTTGGTTAATGTCCTTGTGAAAGTGTGGCCTCCAGTACTGCACACAGTACTCCAGATGGGACCTAACCAGTATCTTGTAAAGAGGGATTATTACCTCCCTCTTCTGACTTGTGATACCCCTACTAATACACCCCAACATCCCTCTAGCCTTATCTACTGCTTTAGTCGTCTTTTGGATGATTTCAGGTCATCGGTGATGATGACACCCAAGTCTCTTTCTTCCCTTGTGACTGCCAGCTACTCCCATCCCAGCCTATAGGTGGCTTCAGGGTTTCTCTTCCCTATGTGCATGATCTTGCACTTCTTTGCGTTAAACCCCAGTTGCCTCTCTTCCGACCATTTTACTAGTTTATCGAGATCTCTTCTTATTCTGCCCACCCCATCTGGTTCATCTACTTTGTTGCAGATCTTGGTGTCATCTGCAAACAGACAAACCTTACCCTCCAGTCCATCTGCAATGTCACTGATGAAGATATCGATGAGGACTGGCCCCAGGACTGATCCCTGAGGTACCCCACTTGTGACTTGCATCTCTTCTGACTGTATACCATTTACCACCACTCTCTGTTTTCTGCCTGTCAACCAGTTTGCCACCTGGTTGACCAATGTCTGACCCACCCTGAGCCTACCCAGCTTATTAATTAATCTTCTATGTGGAACGGTATCGAAAACTTTGCTGAAGTCAAGGTAGGCAACATCAGCTGCTCTCCCTTGGTCCATCACTCTGGTTACCCAGTCAAAGAAAAGTATGAGATTAGTTTGACAGGACCTTCCTTTTGTAAACACATGCTGTCTTGGATCCTGTGCTCCTATGGATTCCAGGTGTTGCACTATCCTTTCCTTAAGGAGTGTCTCCATAATCTTGCCCTCTACTGAGGCAAGACTGACTAGTCTGTAGTTCCCTGCCTCCTCCCTGCTACCACTCTTGTGAAGTGGAATCACATGAGCCCTTCTCCAGTCTTCTGTGACCTCTCCTGTGCTCAGAGACTCACTAAACAGTTCTGATAATGGCTCTGCTAGTTCCACCCTTAGCTCCTTTAGTACCCTGGGATGTATGCCATCAGTTCCCATTGCCTTGTCCACCCTGAGCTTATCGAGCTCTTGTAGGACCCTTTCTTTTGTGAAGGGACTATTGCACACCTCCCTCCCCCTGTGTCCATGTTGCTGAGCTGTGGGCCCTGCCCTACCTTCTCTTCAGTAGATACTGAGCAGAAGCATCTATTTAGGATAGATGCTTTTACATGGTCCTCCTCCTCACATGCTCCCTTATCCTCTTTGATCTTAGCAATACCCCCCTAGACTTTCTCCTTTCACTAATGTATCTATAGAAAGTCTTGTCACCTTCACTTACTGTTTCTGCTAGTGTTTCTTTGGTTTGGGCCTTTGCCTGCCTTACTGCCTTCCCCTGCTTCCCTTAGGGAAGTTTGGTATGCCTCCCTATCTTCATCCTGCTGTGTTCCCTTATATTTCCTGAAGACCAGCCTTTTGACTCTGACGTTTTCTGCTACTGTGTTTGAGAACCAAAGTTGTTTCCTTCTTCTTTTGCACTTCCTCTTCTCACTAACACAATGGGATGTTGCTTCAAAAATTGCATCTTTAATGCTTGTCCACTTTGCCTGTACCCCCTCACCTGTATTTCTTTTTGCCAGGGCTAGCTTAATTCTGTTGGCCATCTTATCAAAGTCAGCTCCTCTGAAGTTCCATATTTTTGCATTGGAATGGGATGATTTTGTTCTAGTGGCCAAACTGAACCATACCATGTGGTGGTCACTGGCACCCAGGTGACCTTCTACCTGGAGATCTGTGATCCATTCCCTGTTAATCAGTACTAGATCTAGGATAGCCCTGTCTCTTGAGGGTTGTTGTACCAGTTGTTTGAGCCCCCCCCCCCACAGGGAATTCACCATGTATCTAGTTCAGGCAGATGTCCCTGCTGGTATTGACCAATCTGTATCTGGCATGTTGAAGTCTCCCAGAATCAGAACCTCCCCTTTAGCTGTTATGTTTTGTACATCTTCTAACACTAACATGTCTATGTCCTCCCCCTGGTCTGGAGGCCTGTACACAACCACAGTTTGTATGGCTGTCCCATTTCCTGTTTCCAGGGTGACCCACAGTTCTTCTGGCTCCTTATGTATATTCTGAATTTCTGTAGCTTTGATATTTTCATTGACTTAAAGGGCCACTCCACCCTCCCCTTTTTGCACCTCGATCTCTTCTGAACAGTACATAGCCAGGTACTGAAGTCTCCCAAGTGTGGTTACTGGTAAACCATGTCTCGCTAATGGCTACTATGTCCAGTTTAGCCTCAATTATTATTGCCTGCAGGTCTGGGATCTTGTTTCCGAGACTGTGAGCATTTGTGTACATGATTTTCCATTGGCCAGATTTCGGTGTGGTAGTTGTTGGGTGAGGTTCAGCATTTCTCCTGTGTGTCGTATGGAGAGACAGACCTTTTTCTTTGCCTGGTGATGCAAATGAACTACAAACATGATGAACTCCTGTTTGACCACTAGCTGAGGGGGGAGGGGTGTTCTTCCCATTTGATGTATGGGGTGCTGCACCCTCTCCCCATTTGCTAGTTTAAATATTCTGCAAATACATCAAACTTCTGCCCCATGCACTGACTCCCTCCTTAATCAGATGCTGTCCATTAAATTTAAAGAACTTTTGCTCCAAAAACTGTTGCAAGTTCCCTACAAATTTGTGTTCTTTTTCCTGGCACCAGCCCTTGAGCCACATGTTTAGCTCCCTTATCTCCCCTTCTCTGACCTTCTGTCCATCTGTCCCCCTCTCCCAAACTGGCAGGATCTCAGAGAAGGAGATGCCGGATGAAATGGATGATAGTTTGTCACCCAGCCTGGTCAGGTGTTCCTTGGTCTCCACAACTGACCGGCTGGCAAGATCGTTAGTCCCTATGAGTACCAGGATGTCAATGTTTTCTCCTGCTTTCTGAATAATTTTAGCAATGCAGTCAGTGTCTCTCCACGCTGATGTACCTGGGAGACATCTGACCATTACCCCTGACTGGAGATACGTATCAACTCCATGAATCATGGAGTGTCCTATGATCAGAAGTGTTTTGGATTTCCTTTTTGCTTTTTTTGTTTTGGTTCCTGTTTTGGGTGAGTTTTCTTGTGCTAGCTCCTGTGTTGCAGTGTCCTGCTCTGCAGTGTCCTCTGCCCCTTTGTTTGATTTCGGAGATAGAGGCAGATACGTGTTTGTAGTTTTTATATGGTTTGTGGAAGTGATATGTTGGAGAACACTGAGTGATGGGGCACCCGATTTGCCCCTCCTAACCACCTGCCAACCTCCCAGACCAACTACCCTCTGTGGTTGAGGTGATTCTGTTGGATGTTGGGAAAATGGTGGGTAGTACTTATATATTTCCTCTCGAATATGCAATTTGAGGTGTACAATCTCTGCCCATGCTGCCTGGAGCTGATCCCTTAGATCTTCAATGGCCCAGCATGTAGGACAGTGTCCTACATCCTGTAAAACTGCCCTCCTGAAAAGTGTTCAGTAGTACCTGCAGTTAATGATATCCATTCCAGATAATTTGCTGGGTTTATAACCTGGTCAGAGTAATTAGAAGGGAGAAAATGAAAGCAAAAGTTTGATTTTGTGTTTTGTCTGTTTGTTTTTGTATAACTTGATATAACAAGTTTACGTACTAGTGCCCCTGTACATGAGGTCACTGTGTGGATACCCCTTTGCTTTGCTACTGGAAATGTCACAACTGTGCTACCCTATAGAAGGAGTTTAGTGTGGGGTGGTTGGGGATGGGGGTGGGTAGTTGAGCCCTTCCCCTGCCGAAAAGAAGAACCACAGACAAAAGAAACAATTTGGTAAGAGCAGAAACAATCAGCCAGCAACAAATGCAGTAGCCCTGAAAGCTTATCCTAATGATAGATAAAACTGTACAACCTGTAAAGCACCACCTGTAATAATTTCACAGAAGGTATACCCTGTGAGAAACACTTTGCTGCAGAGAAAAATAAAGCAGTAATAGAAGATATACCTTGCAAAAGACAATTTGAATCAGAAGATTACAGCAGTAATCTGTAAACACACACCTGTAGGCACACCCTGTAATAATGCAGCAGAAGGTATACCCAGCAACAACAATTTGAATCACTGAAAATAAAGCAATAAAATGTTAACAACAAACAGTAACAATCCCTTTGAGTACAAAATAAAAATAACAACACACAGTAAATATGCCTAGCCAAAAAGAAGCCTTAATCCTTATCCTTGCTCTGGTAAGGTTCTTTGCTCTGTCCTTTCAAGCAACCTAGAGGAAAAGAGCTCAGGTGAAGCTAGGTGCCTTGGCCAGCAAACCTAGTCTTCCACTAGAACTAGGACTAGAAACTTTAGAAAGGCAGACTTTGCAAAGATCAAGGACCTAGAATGCAATCATCTGGAGTGGCTGCATGAGGCTAGTAATGCAGACAGCATGTCATATTCACTGAAGAAAGTGCTCAAACCAGCTGCAGTTTACAGTCTGCATCTCTGTAAGCAGTAAGGGAAAAGATGTCACAAAGTGGCTCCCAGGCTATACAGGGACCACAAGCAATTGATTCTAAACAAAAAGAAGGTCTATGAACTGCTGAAAGAGACAGATTAATTCCAGGTCAAAGGGGAGTACAGATCAGCTAAGAGGGACTACAAAACTAGGATTAAGAAAGCAAATATAGGCGCTGGAAGCCAGGATAGCAGCAAGAGCTGCAGACAGCATCAAAGCCTTCAACCATTACACAGATTGAAGGAAGAAGGTGCAGGAAGTTGTTGAGCCCTTGAAAACGGGTGGTGGGGGGTGGAAGGGTGGATTATGTGAGAGAGCCAGAGGTGATAGCTGAGAGGTTTAGTGAATACTTAATGTGTATGTTTATCAAAAAGCCCCTGGGGGGGAGGGGCTCACTGGTAGGGCCCATAACATCAGGGTCAGCCACAATGCAGCTATTGAACATCATGCATGCCCTGATAGCTGACATAGGCTGATCTGGCAAAGATCAAGCCAGGTAAGTCTCAAGGGGTGGACAGAATACATGCAGAATCATAGAGCAGCTAAAGGAACAATGGGTGGTACCACTTGTAATCATCTTTAAGGAGCCTGTCAGACATGTGTGGTGACAGAGGAATGGAAAGTGGCCAATATGGTCCCCATCTTCAAGGATAGGTTGAGGATGGCCCCAGGCAACTATAGGCTTAGCAGCCTGAAATCAGTGCTGGGAAAGGTCATGGATGCCACTGTCAGTGCCAATATAATGCAGCACTTGGTTGATGCCAAGTTTCTTGCCCCCTCTCAGCATGGTTTTATGAGGGGCTGATTATGTCAAACCAACCACATTACTGTCTTTGAGGGGGTAACCAGGAAGGTGGGCAATGGCAGGACTATGGACAGAGTCTTTCTGGATTTCAGCAGGGCCTTTGACACTGTGGTGCATGACAAGCTTCTGAACAAAGTAAACCATTGTGGTATATACAAGCTGAATTGCTAACTGGCTTGGGAGCAGTAAGCAGATGGTGGACATGGATGGCCACTGTTCTGAGTACAGAGGAATACTCAGTGGTGTCGTCAAGGATTTGGTGCTGGGACCACTGCTGGTCAGCATTTTCATCAATGATCTGGAAGCTCGGGGTATCGATTAGATCAAACAGTTGGAGATGTTTGAAATTATGTTGTGCAGCAAGACACAGGGGCACATGTTCTCAGGGGTAGTAAACTCAGATGTAATATTAGAAGGCACTTTTTCTTGCAGTCAGTGGTGAACAGTCTACCAATGGGGACAGTGAACATGAAGACAGTACAGACCATCATGGTAATCCTGGACAAATCTCTGCTTACCAAGGGAATCCTTGGGTACTCTTTGTAGTAGAGTGGGTCCCTCCCTATAAAGTTGTATGTGTTTGCACAGAATACTTATTTCATTCCTGCTTGTGAAGTGAGATGGGAGGGAGAGCAGACATGATGGACCTAAATTCCCTTCTGACCTTAAATTACTATGTTACTAGCCGGCCCAGTGGTGAAGAGGGCTGAGGCACCATGGGTGCATTACCTTTTCCCATGCCGGCGACCTGCAATCGGGAATGGAGTCAGGTTGCTCGGAGGTCGGCTGAGTGACGGAGGATTGAACGTTCATTGGACTGCTCTCTTCCCTTGGAGAGGGAGGAGTTTGTGGCATGGCAGTCAACCACCACCTGGAGGAATCTGGGTGGAAATGCATGCAAGTCACTTCCGGGGAGGGCTCCACAACAGAACACCAGGGGGGTAACTCTGCAGAGGTGACGGACACACATTGTGCTATTGCATGTTGTTTAAGGTGCCAGGAGAGAAAACGTAAGGTGGAAAACTGAGGGACGGGCTCCATGATTCCCTGTCTGCCAAGCTGATGGCCCACCCACTCTCTCCAAGATCTGAGACCATCTGGATTATACTCTGGGTAGGGTAGGATGGCCCTCCTTTCCCAGCCCCGCTGTTGTGATGGGGGAATCCATGGGGGATACTTGCACCCTGGTTCATTGGAGGAGAGTAAGGGATGGCTGCAGCTGATGAGACAGGGCAGAACCAGCCGCCCGCCTTGCCACAAAGGCACATAAACACCTCTATTGAAAAAAAAAATTACTATGTTACTATGTACAGTATGCTAAACTGGTTTGCGTTAAGACCAGGTGGCCTTGAGTAGGAAGCAAGAAATTGGAAGAAGAATAGACGTGTAGTGTAGGATCAAAATAAGAAATACAAAATAAGAAAAAAAAACCAAAAAACCCTAAGCTGGATATTTCACCAAAGTAACTTTAACAGCACTGTACTTGAACAACCATCCCTGATTTGATTCCATTTAATGAAATAAATTCAAAGATATGGACCAGTTTTCTCTGGATATTTTATTTCAGAATGATTCAGTTATTATTCTTTAAACGGGACTGTGGGAGGACTATGGGTTTTAATTCATTCATGCATCATATGTCCTGGGTTATAAAGAACTGATTCATGGACATGATGCCTAGCATCCAGTAGCTGAGCCAAAGAGGGTTTAAAGAAGGATTCCCTCAGGTTGTGGAATCCCACAAGCTTATTAATGGTATACTGTAGTACCAGATCCACTCATTGGCAACAATTTTTCCCACATTATTATTAATCAATTAATTTATTTTTATTCATCAGAGAAGTGGATAAGTCAGAGGTTCATTTACACTGGTTTCCAATGGATCATTTCCAGGAGTGCTCTGGGAGCACAGGATGGTCAAATTACTTGCTCAGGGTTACACAGTATGCAAGTGAAGGTTATTGGAATCAAATTCAGGTCTGCTGGATGCACCAAGCTCAATCACTGCTCATTAGTCTAACCTCTAGGGTGGGCTATACTGCCAGCCCATTATTATTAGATTATAGATCCACTGTTCTAGTGAGGGTAGTTTTAACCGCCAGTAACAATGCCCGTTGGACCTATTGTATGTGTTTATGATCTATCCCCAAACGGAAATAAGGAAACAGGATTCCCACCTTCTCCAAAAACTCCTGTATATTTATACATGTCTATTATATATGGCACATGTCTGCACCTGCTTGTTTACAGCACCAACACTGGGTAAGTGAGATTAATTTCATTTGCTTTATGGCTGCTGGGGTATGGTACTGTATTGTCAATGTAATATGTTATTTATACAACACATATTTGCCCTGGACCTCTCTGCAGGTTTGTAATCATTTTGCCAACAGTTAGACAAGCCATCATCTTCTGTCTGGCGGTTAAGACCTTTCTCTGATTGTGTTCGAGTGTAGTGTGGCTTGACACATATGGTCCCTGAGTATTCTATATATTCACAAGGCTCCCCCCTTCCAGATTTCAAGGTAGAAAATAAAGTACCTCACTTGAGGGTCTGCAGTAACCTATACCCAGGTTCTAATGCCTGTTTCAGCATTAACCCATTGTACCGTTCCACCTTGCCCTGAACTCTCGTTAGTGCAGTTTCCTCGTTCAGCCTCCAAATTGCATTCCTTAGTTCCACCTCAAACCCTGTACTGCATATTGCACTCCACCAAGTGTCCTCAATCAGCACTTTATTTCATTGTAACTTACCCGCTACCTGGCTAGTACTTTGCACAATTGTTTATTGCTGATGTTGTTGCATTTCTATTTGTATCATTGTTTTGTATTGCACTTCTGTACCTCATTCTTTACTGTCTATTTATCCTGCTCCCCTTCCCACTAGGACAATCTGGAAAGGAGCTGTTACCAGCTCACTATGTCTTTGCTGGTAGAACTTTTGAAATAAATAAATAATAATTAATAGTCAGATTTGTAAGTATTTCCTATGTTGTTGCCTTGGCATGAGATGTTTCTTTCTTATCTGAGTAAAATACATTAGCACCACAGTATTCAGGTCTGTAAGGTTTCCAATTGTATGTATACCATTTCTAGTCCAAATCCCTCCTACAGTGTATTTTTTTCTATCGTAATCAGGGGTTGTGCTATATAGTGGAATAAGTGCAGTTTTATACCATTTGTAAATATGTTCGCTCATTTATAATAGTTTCCTCTTTTATGTTATCATTGTACTTCATGCCATACTGCTCTTCCCTACCTGGGATGCACCTGGAAATGAATCTAGGCTCAGTGTGCCTTTACCAGTTACCAATTTTTAAATAAATGAAATTTCCCTGCCATTACACCACATTTAGTCACCTTTTGGAAATAGCTGCGTGCTTTTATAGGTGGTAGCTCCGACTAGATGGCTTCTAACATGAGCAGGCACTTATACCAACAATCGACAAGGGGATGACAATCTGCTAGGGTCATTTCCATATGATGCTACTGTGGGTCCTGAGGAGAGTTTATTTGCTGAAGCCACCGTCTTGAGTGCTACAGTGCAACGCCAATGAGTATCCCTCGAACCCTGGGAGGCTGGTAGTCCCACTGTTTAATGTGCACACAGTGTACTTATACTGAATCAGGATCGTTTCCCAGCCCAGTAAACAATTGTTCATTAAATGTATCTATTTTAACTAACAGGTTTTCAGGCAGGACTGGGGCAAATTAGACATGGTATTAAAGATCTTAGGTACACATCATTTTAGGGGCACTGATTTTGCCTCAGAAATATACTGCAAATTAGGTGATCTCCGCCTCTCCAGGCCTATTTCTAGATCTCTCAGTGATGGAATTATAGTCAACTGGATCAGTTTTTTTTTCTTCATTTGTTTATCTCATGAGCTGTCCCAGCTGCTCACTTCCTACTGACTCCCAACCCCCATCACCTGGCTTCTCTGGGACTTACCTTCCCGCCATTGTCCCCTTCCACAGGATTGTGGGGGGGGGGGTTCCCTGTCTCTTGTGCGGGGCCTGCAAGAGGTTGGTCATCAACCTGCAGCTGTGGAGTGTTTTTCCACTGATTTTCTCCATGGACCATAGGACATACAATGGGCAGAATGTGTGAGCTATGCCTCAGGTATCATGAGTGGTCATTACACCAAATAAAGCTTAGGGAAGATTGAATGATACAATAAGCATAGTATTTATTTATTTATTGAAATGTTTCACCAGGAAGACACACTGAGCAACAAGTCGCTCATCTCCCTGTATGACCTGGGGGAGGGGGTGCAGTAGGAATGAGACATTAAACATTCAAGTTACAAGATCAACATTAACATACAGTTGTAAGACAGGTGTTACAAACAGTGTTTATTTATTTTATGTATGTATCTGAGATAATCAGAAAGACCTTTGAGTCAAAGACTCATTTACAAAGGTTCCACGTCATACATAAAGAACAGGGAAACAATACATGTTTTACAGGATGTTAGCACCTAAACAAAGATCATACACAGTAATGGAAAACAATTATATTTTTTCAACACATGGTGGTACATTTGTTTCAGAGGGTGAGCTACCCTTCTAGGGTAGGGATGTTTTAGCACCAGAGTCGCACAGCATAGAGGAGCAGAGAGTTTCCGTGGTGGCTGCTTGTCAAAGTAGATTTTGGACGGTTTGGGCCATTATGCTATAGGGGGTCAGAGAAACTGGGGGGTCTATGGGGTGAGGGTCAGTTGCAGTCACATAGGTTTGAGGCTTGTAGGTGATTCCTTAGTCCAGTTTTGAAGGGGCCGAGCCTGGTTTCTTCCACGTTTAGGCTGGGGAGGGCATTCGTCCAGGTTGGGGCTTTGTAGCAGAAAGTTCCCTGGAATTGGGCGGTCCAGCCACATGGTAGCCATAGCAGTGGTTTGTTTGAGCTGTGGGTTGTTCTGCCTGGTGATGTTGTGAGGATAAATTGGCTTAGGGCAGGTGGGGTGAGGCCAAGGACAATTTTTTTACAACACTGTTGTGCATAACATGTAGAAAGAGTGGACAATAATAAGTGCTGGGATAATAAGTAACCAAGTGCTTACATGAAAGAAAAGGGGGAAAGGGGAGGGAGTGGTGAGGTGGGAGAGAGGGAAGAGTCATGTCCCTGGAGACCCCCTCAGGATGTGAGGAACCCTTCAAAGGGACTGGGGGGACCAAAGAAAAGGGGATAAGGCAGTGTCCCAGAGAGAACCCTTTAGGATGGTGGGAGAAAGAACTAGATCAGAAATACAAGTCCCTTGGGGGGTAGGAGAGGGACCCATGGAGAGCATTTAGGGTCCTTTACATTCTGTAAGACATCAAGGGAGGCCAGAAAGGGGGAGCAATTTGGGGGAAGGAGGGCTAGAGATTTGGGGGGTCGGTGTACACAGGGTAAAATGAAGGAGAGGGTACAGAGGTAGGGTTTGTCCAGGGTTTAGAGGAGGGAATTAGGGAGGGACATAGCAGGAGCTGATAGGTGCAAGGTAATTATTGAGGGCAAAGCTGATGGAGTAGGCGCAAGATGAGTGACAGATTTGAGGTGGGAAGGAATTCCAAATTTTTGGGAGGCGGTGAGAGTAACTGGATTGGCCAATTGGGGAGGATCTGCGGGGGACAGTCAGGGTACGGGAGTCAGTTGATCTAAGGGAATGGGAAGGTGGCGGGGTATTATAAAGGAGGAAGTGAGGTAGCAAGGGAGCTCACCCAACCAGTGCTTGGAGGCGAATTTAACACAGCGGGAGAGTCACCTATTCGTAAGAGAGGGGAAGGATAGGGCATGATAAAGAACACAGTGATGGGTGCGAGGGGGGGCATCCAGGGCAAAGCAGCAGAAGGAATTGAAGTGGGTGTCCAGTCTGGCCAGGGAGGACTTAGTGGCAGCACCATAGACTATGTCACAGTAGTCAAAAATGGGCAGTATCATCTTCTGAACAAGTTCACGCCTAGCCGTAGGAGGGATGCAACTACGGTTCCTGAACAAAGAGGTGAGTTGGGAGAGGACAATGTGTTCTTGAAGCTTGGCAAGAGTAGGGGGGAAAGAAATGGGGTGATAGTTGCCAGGGGATGAGGGGTCACCCCCTTTGGGTAGAGGGAGGACCACAGCGTATGCTAAGATCTTCTATTCTTTGAGTGATACAGTAAGCATATCTTCAGCACATGCTAATATCTCATATTCTACACCTTGCTGCTGTTGCTTTATGCCCCTGATGGGTGGGATTTCATGTACCTTTTTGCAATAGGGGATCAAGAGCCAGAAAAAACAAAGTGGGGGAGAGGGAGCACCGTTGTCTTGTGTCCCTTTCTAGTGAGAAGGTGCCTGACATGGTTCTTTATAACAACTATTGCAACTGGGAGAGTATAAAATCTCTGCACCCTTCTTAGCAGACTGATTGTGCATTGCTAGCTACGTGGGCCAAAGGGATCAGCCACCACCTGTACTGGTGTGCTAGAACCAGTGGTGGAGTGGTGGGCATGGTAGTGGCAAAGTGGAAGTCGATTCTAAATCATGTTTCTGACATTCGCTATAACCACGGTGAACTGTTCCCAAATTGTGAACATGGACCACTAGCTGATTGCAAATGGATTGAGAGAGGTGCTCATCACATGAAACGCTGTTATGTCATTGTCTGAAGGGCATGATGCAGTTACAGTCATTGTACCATCATTTGGAAATTTCCTTTCAATGTGCTAAACCGAGTTAATGGTTTTCTGGTGAAAGGACAGTTATTCACAGACTAGGTTCCATCACTGTAATGTAGTCTGTAATCAAACTTTACAGAAGCAGTAATGACATGCACTGCTGTCGATGGCTGGCTTATGTTCCTTTCATAGTGGACATCCACTTTCTCATTACGCAAACCATGGTCTATGTCTGTAAAACAGATCTAAACCCTTTGCACAACAGGTGGCAATTAATAGTGCCGTTTATCATTTATGGTGATCATCTTGACTTGCTTTGGTTTTACCATTAATACAAGTAGCTGTGCATGTCCATGAAGCAATGTAGGACCATGACATATACATTGTCACTTGCAAATGTTTCAAAAGGTGGTAATACGTTTGTTTTTGTTGATTCCTGTGCCATGACAAACCTGGTGTCCATGTTCTCTGTACTGCACATTGATTAGTCACTCATTTCAATTGCATGTCCCATACATACATATATATATATATATAGAGAGAGAGAGAGAGAGAGCGAGACAGAGTCCTTTTACTGGTAACTTCTTACTTACATGTTTGTTTTTCCATATTACATTGTTGTAGGAAGTCGTGCTCTCAAGGAATTGGAAATTATATGTAACAACAACCTGCTTATGAAGGATATTGGGAAATTGTCACCATTGGAACAAACCTCTGCACTAGAGTCATTCCACAAAGTACTATAGTTATTTTTTTTGCACCAAAAATGACACATTACTTCTACAAAAGCATGGAGGCCAGGTATGTGATGTTCATACTGTTATTCACTATATAGATAATAAAGTATGGGTCAGTGTGTGTAAACTAAAAATTGATATGCACCCGTGGTGTTAAATGCTACATAAAACCAGATGGTGTGTGTAAACTTCGATTTTACATAAACCAACTCATATTTACTGTTATATAATTGCTGTGTAGATTTGCTTTGCCTCAGCAATTATATAACATCTGTGCGTATCATCTCAGCAGTGGACGTGTCAACCCCTCTCAGCTCAATGGTTATGGTCAACGCTTCTTCTGTGATGGTCCAGTGATCGTCTTGTTGCTTCCGCTCTACCATTTGAACCTTCCTGTACTTACTGTACATTGCCCTTATGTCTTCCATTATTTATAATGCCATCAACAGTGAGGTGATGGCTACAATCAAATCCGACAAATGTCAGTGCCACAGCAACTGTAACTTCAAATATATGACTTGACACACCATTTCCATAAAGTACACATAGAAAGTTGATTGGTGAAGGTATATTCCATCGTTTTTCAGAGTAAGTATATTTTTTTGTGTCATTCACAGATTGCTGTTTGCAGCCTCCTTTTCATTGAGAACTCAGAGAGGGTGCAGAGAGTTCGGAGAGATGGGTAGGCCATGTGGGAAATATCATATCCAAAAGCAAAAGGTGGTGCCCCCGTCATAAAGGAGATCAAAGTGCCCTTTACGTATGGTAAGTATATATTATGGTAGCACAGTAGTGCTACCATAGTTAGGGTTGGGAGCCATTTGCATGTTAAACCTAAAATTTTGCACCTTAATAACTTTGCAACTGTTCAACGGATTTGCCTGAAATTTGGAATACATGATCAAGACCCATACGCCTTGGGATCTGCCAATGTTCGTATTGGTCGGATATATGGCTCTGGCGTTATTAAGCATGATCTGCGCGCGCGTTTACACTTTTTTGGAATTTTACGGTTGCACCTACAGGTTGCATGGTTTGTGTGACTGGTCCGAAATCTTCATAGAACAACATGTGGTTGGGGTTACCCGATGTGCCTTTTGAAGATTTCATGAAAAAATATTAAACGGTTCAAAAGTTATTCAAAAAACAAGTTCCCATTATAAGTCAATGGGAAAAGTTAACAAAAAGTTCGACAGTGTCGCAAATGCAGTTTTCACTTTCACAAATGGCCCTTTTACTGTCGCAAATCCACCATTTTGTTTTCAGTTGGTGATCAGAAAAATGCTTGGCATTTAAATTTGGGACCCTCTAACAACCTAATTATTTTTGTATTCACCTAGTCGGACCCTGAGGATGCTAGCCATGTCTTTATTTTGGGGTAAAACAGCCCAGAAATATGTTTTTCAAATTTCTGGAAAAAGTACTTTTGTAAAGTAATTTCGCACTTGCGACACTGTCGAATGAATTTGCGAAAGCTTTCGCAAATTGCGACAGTACTTTTCTAGGCTGTGGGAAAATGACAGCAATTTTTTGGCACCCTACTGCAAAAGAACGGTTTGGTGTTTTGGGCTGATATTTGGAGGGAACGCAGCCGACATCTTCCAGATGTGCCTTTCCTTGTTTTGTTGAAAAAATATTATACGGCGGCAAAGTTACAGCACTCCAAAGTTGACACTTCTTCCCATAGGATAACATTACGGCGTTCGACGCATTGCAGCAATCCTTTGGCGCCCTGCTGCAAAATAACGGTTCTGTCTTTTGGGCTGAAATTTGGAGAAAAGACAGCCAACATCGCACAGATGTGCCTTTCAGTGGTTTGGTGAAAGGATATTATAGGGAGGCAAAGTTATGGCACTCCAAACTTCTCTTTTTTTCCAATAGGATAACATTACGGAGTTTGCTGCACCTTTCAGGGCCCGTATCTCGGAAATGGTGCGAGATACGGACTTTTTGTTGGAAAAATACTTAGCCCCCATTATAAAACTAGCCAGGAAAGTGATAATTCATATGACTTTTAAATATTTTTTCTATGTTATACAGTTCCTGAGATATAAGCAATTTACTATTCCAAGTCCTCATTTTCTGTCCCGAGAGTCATTATTTTGCATACATTTTTTGTACTCACTGTCTTTCTGTATGCAGCTTTTGGTGAAAACTATTGTGTGCGTTTCCATAACTCTTACCCTTAATGCTTCTACTTCTGGTTCTGTACCTGTTTCACTTACTTTTCCTATCTACGCCACCTTCTGTGTTACCCTTTGCATTTTCATTTGCGCTTCTGTTTCTGTAATTTTAACCATTTGTGTCTACAGTACTGTTTATCTTTGTGTTTCGCTTTGTCGCACTATGCACATTACCATTTCTGTTTGTGGGCACTGTGTTGCTATGTGACAAGAAGACAGGGCCCTGCGCTCCCGTAGCTGGTCCCGTCGTTCTATTACATTCACTGTTTCTCAGTACTGTTTATCTTTGTGTTTCACTTTGTGTCACCATGCGCATTACCATTTGTGTTTCTGGGCACTGTGTTACTATGTGTGAAGACATGGGCCCTGTGCTCCCGCCACCACATTACATTCACTATTTGTCATTATCATTCTCAAAAAGAAGGGAAATTAGAGGCAAGAAACTCCATTTAATGCATCAGTTAGGGTTGTTTCAAAGCGACAAAAGTAAGGAAATTCGGTGTTAGGGTTGAAAACCCCCCTTGGACCCCCCAGCCCACCCCCCTAACCGGCATTGGGGTGTGCATTGGGGTCTTTGGACCTAACTCTCACCCCATTCTCCTATACCTCTGCTTCTTACACATGTGATGGAGTGAGAGTTAGGGCCAACGACTGTCGCACCCCAATATAATGAGGGTGGGCCTGAAATCAAGGGGTTTTCAACCCCAACACCGAATTTCCTCACTTTGTCGCTGTGGAACAACCCCTAACTGATGCATAAATGGAGTTTTCCTCTAATATATATATATATATATATATATATAAGCAATAACCCACAACAGGGTATATGGTTTTTGGATATATATATATATATATATATATATATATATATATAAGCAATAACCCACAACAGGGTATATGTTTTTGGGGATTAATCAACACCCCGGGGGTGTTGTGAGGCACAAGGCCGCAGGGCGAGTGTCCTCACAGTGCTCGGGGTGTTGATTAATTCCTAATAACCACACATCCTGTCATGGGTTATTGCACTTATAACATGGGGTGTCACCAGAGCTGAAAAAAAAAAAAAACAAGTAAAGCACGATTAAGTCATGAAATATAGGAACTATTTTATGTGTTCTTCCACCTGCACAAATGCTGTGTTGCTGACACTGCTATATATGCACTGCTAACACTGCTCAGTAAGTCACCATACAGTTTATATCATCGTGCTGGTGCTGTTAGGCACAGTGTTATAATAGAAACACCACTTGGGGTCTGGCTGCTGTGAGGCACAGAGTGAGAAACTGTTGCTCTCTGACAGTGTATAAGAAGTGTTCAGCCAGCCACCCTGCTGCGGATCTCCAACTTTTCCCCCCATGCATGTGTGCAGAGCCAACAGGAAGCACAGCAAATACCATTTGTAAGCACATTATGAGATATGGACAGCAGCTGTCATATACCCCCGGCATGCTTGCCATTTTTTTTTAAAGTGCATAGGAATTCAGAAAGAGAGAGAGAGAGAGAGAGAGAGAGAGAGAGACACAGACACACAGATACTGTGTTTCTGTCGCTCTCATTTGAGTAGTGTGTCACTGCACAACCATCAACACATGATCCGTGTTCTTTTTTTCTCCCCCAAATGCCCACATGAGGAGATACTGCACCAGACAGTGTGGGGGGGGGGGACTGAGGACACACAGGACTGACACACAACACTGGACGGTTTCTGCCTGAGGTAACAACAGTGTGTATTGCCTGTCTCTCTCTTGCATGCTCCAGAGAGAGAGAGAGAGAGAGAGAGAGAGAGAGAGAGAGCCAGCGCGTGATCAAGAGGGGGCTATGTAGTTTGCTGTGTCTCTTGCTGGTTCAGCTGCTCCCTTGCTGTCTATTTCTGTGGCCCCACCACACAGTGTCCTGTTACCGGTTTCCTCCCAGTCTCTGCCTCTCACTTCAAACTGTGCATTTTAATGAAACACAGAGAAAGAGACACAGACCGGTGGCATATAGCTGCAAGAGTAGAAACAGCGGACCACTGGATTTCAGTGCTGAGCATGGGGGGGGTATCTAAGATACAGGACAGACTGCTGGCAGCAACGGGTTAGGGATTAGCTTCTCCCCACTGCTCTGCACAAACTGCCTGACACAGCACTGCATGATCACAGCTTGGGGCCTTCACTATGCGCTTGGTCCCTGAGGTCCACCGGGAGGGTTGTGGGGAATCATTAAGCAGAGCGGACATTGTCGGGACACAGCACTTTCTCTCTCTCTCTCTCTCTGTCTCTCATGATCTCCGATCTGCTCAGCAGAACACATTATACCAGCCTGGGGGGAAAAAACACGGTTCTGTTTTGGAAGAGAGTATGTGGTATAAGAAAAGAGAAACACTATCAAGCTAAACTGTCACCCGCATAGCGATGGATTTCAATGGCTGCTTTGTGAAACGAATTTTCCCCACAGATAATGAGTGCAGGTCAGCCCAGAAACCTGTTTGGCACAGCCCCTTCACAACTAGCTGTGGGTATATCAGGGATTAATCAACGGTCAGGTGACAGTAAGTGACTAATTGAGTTTCTCTTTTCTCACACCCCATGTTATAAATATATATCTATATATATTTATATATATATATATATATGTGTGTGTGTGCGTGTGTGTACAGATATACATATAAATACACACAAACACACATATCTATATCTATATATATATATATATATATATATACACACACACACACACACACACGCATTATGGCTGTCATACACAACATCCAATTTTTCTATTGTCATGTATCAAGCAATCTTGAGAACCATGAATAATAGTTTTCAGTAACGTGATAACTGTGCATGTGTTTGTCACTTATGGCTGGCTGTGTATGCCACAGCATGGCCCAAAACAGTTATGTATAAATTAATCAGCACACAATGGACAGCTTAGCATGGTAATACAGCACAATAACTGAGACAGGGAATGTAAACATGCAACATTGCATTGCTTTTCATATAGCTATTTATGAGTAAAGCTGTCAAAGTACATATATATACAGATACATGTACAGACTGATAGTCAAGATTGCAGTGTGCTGTGTAGCACCCGTACATGCCTATCCCCATGTGCGACCGAGTAGTATAGTGTACCACACACGCTCACAGTAGGCACCCCCCATTGCACCCAAGGTTTTACAGCAATAGTGGCACGTGGCAGGAATGGCTACCATATGCCTCCTACTACCCACCTACTGACAACTAGCTTACAAGTCATAGGTCTTCCTACAGTGAACCTTTCTGTCACAGTTGCGAGGAACTCTACAAGCAGTTTATCACTGTCAGGATGTCACCAGTGTCAAAACTTGTACAGTGTACACCGCCCAATGCCACCAACACACACGTTTATATGTTAAACAGCCTTCCAAATGAAACTGATGGTCACCACTTGTAATACCAGTCATCAAGCACTTTAATTATTATATTAAGTTGCTTAGTAAACCATGTAATGAAAACCATTAATTACTTTTTGTTTCTTCACACAGGTTATGTAGAAGAATTGACAGAAGAGGTTTTTAATTTATGTGCGGAGTACTCCAGTTACAGGCTTGCAGGACAGAATAATCCTGATTGTGACGTGACACCTCCTGTCGCATCTAAGTTTGAGAAGCATGAGAAATTGAAATTGGTATCCAAGCACAGAAGTCGTTTCAATAAGACTTGAAATTAGTGTCACAAGCTGCTTTCCCTAAAGTACAGTCATAGAAAAATATATCTTGGGTTGGACAGTCACTACATCAATATTTGTTTTTAATTTGTGTCGAAAGGTTTCTGTGATTTAACATTGTATGTAAAACACACAGTGACTAGCATATTTTCACTCTTGAATATCATCATATAAAATGCAATGTGCAGGTCAACAGACAACATGATGTCACTGCTTACTGGAAGTCTTTATGGAACATTCTGTGCTGATTAATGATTTGTAATTTGGTGCAAGATGACTGTGAGAGTGGAATAACACTTATTGCTATTTAGATCACTTCAGATACAATAATACATTGTGATATTAGATTTGTTGTTACATTTCATTTGCATGCATATCCTCAGTATGGGTATGATAAGCATCCTGCATATAGCTGAACAAAATGATTACATAGTTGTTTATATCGCATTATTGTGTCTTTCATAGTAATCATTTACTAACCTGTGCTATGGTGAAGTTATTGAATCCATTTTTGGCAACTTGGGAGGCATTTTCAGCAAAGATGCTGTCAGCTCTTCTGACATGAGCTGGCACACCTCTGTTATGTGACCACCTGCTACTTTGAAAGGCTGTAGATGGGCAATGACAGCTATGCTTGGCTGAGCGCATACCATGAATTCTGGGACCCATGTCGAGACAAAGTTGCACAGTGTACCATTCACAGCTTGCTGTGTCTCTCCTGGTAACCACAAACATACATTAAAATTCAACACAACAGCCGTCATGTCACAAGCGTGGGGTCACACTCACCCACCTAGTATGCACATTTGTATTGCTATACTAATTTACTACCATAGTAAAATGCCAGCAGAATAGGCCTAATGGTCTTTCCAGTCTGCTGTATTTTCATCACATGCAGTGAGGGCTGAGTTTTGGTGTCCTCCCCTCCCCCCCTTTGGTTATACTGACCCCAGTCCCAGATGTGCCACCTGCATTGGACCTGGTCAGATTTGCCCTCCCATTGTACCTGTCCAATCTCCTCTTATGCCCGTCCTCAGTCTCTACCTCCACCAGCTCACTAGGCAGCGCATTCCATGGCTACACCACCCTTTCACTGAAATAACACGTCCTCCTCCTCTCTCCTCTGAGCACTCCCCCATCCAGCTTACACCCGTTCTCTCTCGTTGCCACCTCCTCCTTCCTTTGGAGCACCCTGACTGGGCCCCTCTTATTGATCCCTTTTATGTACTTAAAAACCTCTATCATGTCCCCCGTCCCTCCTCTACTCCATGGTGTACATGTCGAGCTCCTTGAGCCTCTCTTCATAGGTCCTCTCACCTAGCCCACAGCTCATTTTGGTTGCCCTGCTTTGGAGCCTATCTAGGAGTATAATATCCCTCTTTAAATGTGGTCTCCAACACTACACACAATACTCGAGGTGTGGCCTAACAAAGCAGTTGTACAGGGGAATGATCAGTTATGCCTTTGTGGAGATAATCCCCCGTCGATGCATCCCAGCATCCTATTTTCCCTTGGCAATACCCTCCTACAGGTTACTCAGATGTTCATTTTGACATCTACCACAGCCCCACATCCCTGTCACCCTCCGTGACCTTAATTTAGCCTTCTCCCTGGGGATACCCCTGTCCGGGACTCCTGACTCCCAGGTGCAGAACCTTGCACTTCCCCACACTGAATTTTAGTTTCCATTTTCCTGTACACTTTTCCAGAGCCTACAGATCCTCCTTCAAGGCCACCCTCCCCTCCTCCTCATCTGCCACTGTGCCCAGCTTTGAGTCATGTGGAAAGAGACTCATTTCACTCCTGATCCCCTTCCTTATGTCTGAGACATAGGCTTTGAACTGGACTGGCCCCATCACTGACCCCTGGGGCACCTCAGTAGTAACCCACCTTGGTGATGAGGTTGACCCCCCAATCATCACCCTCTGATTACGCTCAGAAAGCCAACTTCCAGTCCATCTTAACAACTGTCTCCCTACCCCCATTTCCTTCACTTTAGCCCATAGGCCACTGTGGGTTACTGAATCAAACGACTTGCTGACATTCAGAAAGAGGACATGCACTAGCCTACCCCAGTCCAGGGCCCTCATCACACAGTCATAGAACTCCACAATGTTCATCTGACACAATCTTCCCGGGACAAAGCCATGCTGCCTATTGTCCAAATACCCTGTTTGGTCCAGTAACCCCCCCCCCAGCCTTGCCTTGACGATACCCTCCATCACCTTGCTGACCACAGACATCAGGCTAATGGGCCTGTAATTTCCATTCTCCTTCCTTGACCCCCCCCTTGTAGATCGGTATGACATAGGCCACCTTCCAGTCTTGGGGCACCCATCCAGTCATCCTTCAGGGGAATTGCCAGGACATCTGCCAGTTCCCTCAGCACCCTGGGAAGTATTTCATCTGGCCAAGGTTTTTTCTCCATCCGAAGGAACCCGAGGGCTTCCCTTACTTTCTGTACCAGGATATCAGCCTCCACCTCCTCCCCCATTGCACCTTGTACTGCCCACACCCCCACCTGTCTGTGGTGGCCACTCCCTTTACATAGACACATCGGGACCCAGGTCTGTACCGGTCCCTTCCCTTCCTCCTGTTTGACCCCACCCCCCCAAAAGACATAGCCCCATTCATCCTCCCTGGTAAATACTGATGCAAAGTACACATTTAGGACCTCTGGCTGTTCACCCACCACTTGTGCCCAACCATCCCCTACCCGTATCCTGCTGATCTGCCTCCTTACTTTCTTTTTTTCCACTATATATCTAAAGAACCCATGTCCCCCCTCTGGATCCCCCTGGCAAAGGACTGCTCCTTTTTCACCTTATCTGTTCTCATGAACCTGGTGACTCTCTTGGCTGACAGCTCATACTCCCCCTGATCCCTTTCACTCCTTATTGTGACCAAACAATCTTTAAGGAACCTTCCCATCTCCCTGAAGTCTGCACCCCTAAAGTCGGTTACCACTGTCCTTGTTCGGCTTTCCTCCCCCCATGTCCAGGAAGAACCGTACTGTGGCATGATCACTCCCCAGCTAAGTATTCCTTCACTGCTAGGCCCCTAATCTGATCACTGTCCACCAGGATGTCCACTGTCCGGGCTTCCCTAGTAGGCTCTCACACCTGCTGGGTCCAGAATGCCTCCTGGAAGACATCCAGCAGTCTCTGCTCCCTGGCCACTGGCGATTACATAGTCCCACAGTCTGTTCCTGGCATGTTGAGGTCCCCCATTACCACTACTCTTCCCTTTCCCAGTCTACAGTGTCCCTCAAGAGTTGACACCAAACTTTCTTCCAGAGCCTCCGCCACTGCATGTGGTCTGTATACCACTCCAACATTTATTCTCTTCCCCCCTGCGTCAGCAGGGTGACCCTAATAGCCTCCATGCGCCACCCCACCGCCTCTACCCCTCCAATACCAGTGCCGTTTAAGACTAAGAGTGCAACACCTCTCCTCTATCTTTTCTGAACATATTGTATCCCTACATACAGTGCCTTCAGAAAGTATTCACCCCCCTTGGATTTTGTCACATTTTGTGATGTTGCAAACTCAAATTAAAATACATTTATATAGGATTTTTTTGTCACGTATCTACTCAAATTACTCTATAATGTCAAAGTGGAATGAAACTTCTGGAATT
This sequence comes from Neoceratodus forsteri, assembly GCA_016271365.2. Taxonomy (NCBI): domain Eukaryota; kingdom Metazoa; phylum Chordata; order Ceratodontiformes; family Ceratodontidae; genus Neoceratodus; species Neoceratodus forsteri. Next base: position 1,090,615,807 of record CM057456.1, read on the forward strand.
TTTTTGTACATGTAATTTAAACTAAAAACCTGAAATGTCTTCATTTGTTAAGTATTCACCCCCTTTGCTATGACACTCCAGGTGCATCCAATTTCTTTGTGAGATCACTCTTAAACTTGAATGGAGTCCACCTGTGGTCAGTCCAAATGGTTGACATGATTTCAGAGGAAATACACCTGTCTATATAAGGTCCCACTGTTGACAGTGCATGTCAGAGCAGAAACTCTACCATGAAGACCAAGGAGCTGTCCGTAGAACTCCATGATAGAATTGTGGGAAGGGGTATAAAAACATTTCTAGGGTGTTGAAAGTTCTCAGGAGCAAAGTCAAGTCCATCATTAGGAAATGGAAAGACTACGGAACCACCTAGACTCTTCCTAGAGCAGGCCATCCTCCCAAACTGAGCAACCAGGCAAGAAGGACCTTGGTCAGGGAAGTGACCAAGAACCCAATGCCCACCCTGACAGAACTACAGATTTCCAAGGCTGAGATGGGAGAACCTGTCCAGAGGACAACAATCTCTGCAGCACTTCATAGATGTAGCCTGTATGGGAGAGTGGCTAGACGGAAGCCACTCCTGAGAAAAGGCCACATAATAGCATGCCTGTAGTTTGTAAGAAGGCACGTGACAGACTCTGAGACCATGTGGCAAAAGATTCTCTGGTCTGATGAAACAAAAATTGAACTCTTTGGCCTGAATGCAAAGCGCTATGCCTGGCGCAAACCGAACACAGCTCAGCACCCATGTAACACCATCCCTACCATGAAGCATGGTGGTGGCAGCATCATGTTATGGGGATGCTTTTCAGCGGCAGGGACTGGGGCACATGTCAGGATAGAGGGAACAATGAATGGAGCCAAATGCAGGCACATCCTTGAGGAAAACCTGCTTCAGTCTGCAATAGACCTTGGATTTACGTTCCAACAGGACAATGACCCCAAGCATACAGCCAAAGCAACACTGGAGTGGCTTCAGAACAAGAAGGTGAATGTCCTTGAGTGGCCCAGCTAAAGCCCAGACTTGAATCCCATTGAGAATCTGTGGAAAGACTTAAAGATTGCGGTTCACGGACGCTCCCCATCCAACTTGACAGAGCTTCAGCAAATCTGCAAGGAAGAATGGGTGAAAATCCTTAAATCCAGATGTGCAAAGCTGATACAGACATACCCAAGAAGACTCAAAGTTGTAATTGCTGCCAAAGGCGCTTCTACAAAGTGTTGACTCAGGGAGGTGAATACTTAAGTAAACAAGATATTTCAGTTTTTAATGTTTCATAAATATTTGTTACACAATAAAAATATTTTGGCCCCTTTAAATTGTCGAGTATGCTGTGTGAATCAACGGGGGGGGGGGGAATAATCATTTCAATGCATTACAAATTCTAGTAGTAACACAACAAAATGTGACAAAATCCAAAGGGAGTGAATACTTTCTGAAGGCACTGTATTTAGGTCCCACTCATGCCCTTGGATGTCCCAATTCTCAGTGACTGCTGACATATCCACCTCCCCCTCAACTAGCATTGACTGGAGCTCAGGCATCTTGTTTCCTAAGCTCCTGTCATTTATCAGGACCACCCTCCACCCTTTCTCCCTCCTCTCATTTCCCCTCCTACAGCTCCCTTTTCTTAGCTCCTGCACCCCACCTGGTGATCTATTTGCATATCTCCCTAGCTCCCTACAGGACTGGAGACCTTGTCACTCTGTTATCATACCTGCTGGCGCTGCCCCTTTTTCGATCCATCCCCCCCTTCACAAGTTTAAACCCCACCTTTCATTGATGAACACAGGTAGTTTGAGCTTTAGGATTTCTTTCCCCTCCAAATTTAGGTGGAGGCTGTGCCTAGTGTGCAGCCCCTTGTCCTCCCAGGTATCCACCCATTCCCCCACCAGGTCATACCCCAATTCCCCACACCACTCCCTAAGCCACTGATTTGTCTCCATATTCTTCTTCTTTTTTTCCCCACTACCCATTGGCACAGGCACGATTTACAAAATGGAGATCTTACAGCCTATAGAAAGACTTACCCTGTCCAACTCCTGGAACCTTGACTGAGTTTCTAATTCACTATTTCCATGTCATTTGTCTCCAAGTGCACTAATATGTCCTGGGTCCCCCCGCATTACCTTGCCAGTGAGTACAACTCATACTTGGCTTTGTGCACCATCAGCCCTTGGTTTCATTTGATGCTGATTAGACAGTTTTTACCCTCCCCCTGCCCATCCCCATGGATGCCTCTCATCATGGATTCCCCCAAAAGCAGTACTGTAGCCTCCACCATGGCTACATGTTCACCTGTCGGGTTCACCCTTCTTACATGCCCCTCCTCAGACCTTCTTCTGTTCCCTCCCCCCATCCGGCTCCTAGTACCTCCCACAATCTGGGTGTCAAAGGCATACCCTTTCCTGTTGTCCATGGTCACCCCCTATACTCGTGTCCTGGCCCTCTTCATCCTCCATACCTCAGTATCCTTCTCCGTAAGTCTATCACCACTCCTGAATAATCCATCCACCTGATCCATTCGTCCACTTTGCTTCCTGGTCACTATTATCCCATTTACATCCTGCACCTTATGGACTGTTGTGCCCCACCCCCCCGTTCCATACCCACAGCCTTCTCCTTGTTCACCTGATCCTCCTTTTTCTTCTCCTCCCTACTCATCTTCCCCATTCTGTCTGGGTTCTCCTCTTTTGTTCCCCATTTTCAATCCCTGTATCTTGCCCCTTCTCTCTTCCTATCCATCTCTTCCTCAGCTTCACCATCAACAGCATCATCATCATTGTCATTCACCTTCCCCCCCCACTCCCCTCAGCTATCAACTTGCATATAGGGTTACAATGATTTGTGAGCCTTACCCCATCCCCAATGCCCCCCTTCCCTACCTCCCCTCTTGGTTCTCTCTGGACAACCAAAGTCTCTTTCCTACTGCTGTGGGAATGTCCACCTTTGGTTCCCTCTGGACACCCCCAGTCTCTTACTTACTGCTATGGAAATGTCCACCTTTTGGTTCCCCTCTGGACACCCCCAGTGTCTTTCCTACTACTGTGGAAATGTCCACTTTTTGGTTCACTCTGGACACCCCCAGTCTCTTTCCAACTGCTGTGTCAATCTCCACCTTTTGGGCCACATCTGGCAGGGTATCCTAGAACCCAATGTATCCTCCAAGCCCTCCATCTGCCTCCTGATTTTGCCCACCTCCTCCTCCCTAAGCTGTGCCACCTGGTGGTACACAGGGCAGTCCCCAAACCTCCAAGCCCAGTACAGTATCATTGCCGCACCATACCCTGCACACCCAACCACCCTCCCAAAGATGCCTGCTCTAGTGATGTGCGGCTCTTTTAAACTGTTATACTCTATCCACCACCAACAACCATTCCGGCATCCATTTCCATTGGTGTTACCACCGTGTCAGCACAGAAAATCACTGTGATGTCACCTATGAATTTTTACAGTACTCAGTTTGTAGTCATGCCTCCTCATGTAATTGTTTTTTATCATGTTAAAAGATGCTGTTGATGTTAACCTCATTTATGCCATTTAAGCATTTGAATGCATGGCCCATATCCCCCAGCATTCACAATCCAAGATGTACCAGCCTGTCCTCATATGGCCTCCCCTGCAAGCATCCCAACTTTTTGGTTGCCATTACATGGACTCCTTACACCGTGCCCTTGTCCTGTTGCATGTAAGGCTCTAGTTTTGTAGACCTACAGGATCACATCACTCCTCCTGCTTGTGAAATTCTGACTTATGAAATGAATACATAATTTGGAATGTGTTTCAGAAGTTTAATGGTTCATATATGTTTGTTAGATAGTCACTGACAAGTAACATGACTTTACAGTTTCTTGCAACACTGTCACTGAACTGTGTAGATAACAGATTTTGTGCACAGTAACTGTACTTATTGAAAAACCATTGTCCAACAGTTTCAGGTATAACATTAACCATTTCAATTTAAATTTAAATTTCCATGTATTACTACATGTGTCCTTTCACTCTATTGTGCAACAGTTCACCAATTTTTAAATATTTCAGCAGTCTCTGACCTGAACATTGACTGCTGACCACAAAGTCCAGCACATGGGCAGCATGAAGGACAGGAAATATTACTGTTGTCTACCTAGGAAAAAGAGAAAGATATGGTATCAGTGTTACCAACATATAATGTTGACAGTTTAGGATTAGGACATTAACAGTAAAGCAAATAGACATTCATCTATATTCATGTATAAAGTGTGATTAAACTGTGATTAGTTTCCATGACAATTACTATCACCATGACATAGGAGCTGTAGTATCACACAGTCAAAGTCCATTACAGCCGGTTTCTTTAATCAGCATAGCTGTACTGTTACAACACACAATACATGCTTGATGCGCCAGTCTGTGTTGCAGTAATTTTGTTGAAAATGGTAAACAGCAAACACATGACAAATTACGATGCCAAATATGTACAATGGAAAACAAGAGTGGCATACGTAATGTGCTGTTTAGGTAACACACATTGTGCCTTGGAACACACCAGTAAGACGTTGACAGTGCAAGTGCTGTATGTGAATGGCTGCAGCCATCACCCAGCAGCATCAACAAGATTATGACATGTGAAGGTGCTGTCAATGTATTCCGCTTTGGGGTTATCACAGAGCTGACTAGCAGTGTTCCCATCAGAGAAAGCCCAAACATGCAACAAAAGTGCAAGAGCTGCATCCTGCCCCAAACTGACCTCTCTTTTGTTTGCCATTGTGTCCAAATTGATGCACCTATACTGTAAGAATATCGAAAGGAAGTGAATGTTAACTGTTCTAAATCTGCCACTGATTATGTTTTCACTCAGTATGTTAATTTTTAAAACAAAATGTTTCTATACCAGTGGGTCTACTTCGACCCATGTTTTAAAACAGTAAGGGGTGTCACTAGTTCTCATCTTTTTATATAACTGAAACACTATCACAAAACTAGTATTTAAATTAAGTTACTGATGCAGATGTCTGTAACATCATAGCATAGAAACAGAAAATGGAACAGCTATGTAAATACTTCAAGTGTATGTTTTGTAACACCTCAAGCTGTCCACCTACCTATAAAATTCCTAAAAACCTTTGTAGATCTCAGAGAGGAATTTGGCCCTAATGGCACACACAGCACAGGATGGCAAGACTTTGCGATTACCTCTTCCTAATTTCTGCCACACCCAGTACACAAATTTTCTGTATGCCATGTAGCGTAGAAGCCTGGAAAAAAAAAGGAAAATTGAAAGTAGTGAAAACCTGATGAGAAAGTGTGACACAACATTATGCAACAAATACAGCAGCAATGTCTATGCAGTGACTGGTCAGTTGTGCATCCACCATTTTAAACAAAGATGATTTTTTTAATAAAATGGAGTATGTTACTAACTTAAAAGAGTAATTATTATGTGATATTTTTATTACTATCATTATTAGACTGGAGGGTAGCCGGGAAGGGTGGAGTGGTGGCAGTCTGTATCAGGGAGGAAAAAACTTGCACAACAGAGGAGTCAGAGGAAGGGGAGGAGGAGGAGGAGGCATTATGAATTTAGTCAAGGTCCACTAGAAAGACAAATGTTACATTGGGAGTGGTTTAAGGACAGGGACCTGATCTCACAAGTATTGAAACCTGTGGGAAAAGGAGAGGTGGTAATTGTGGGTGACTTCAGACTGTCCAAGATGGACTGGAGCACACCATCCTCAACATGTGGTCAAAGTAAGGAAATCATGGAAGGCATGCAGACTGTGGGTTCCTGATTCAGGACATCACTGAACCAACAATAGCTGAGGCAATTTTTGATATGCTGCTCACAAATGAGGAGCATGTACATGAAATAATGATTATGGAGAACCTGCCTGTCAGTGACCATTGCACAGTTTGGTTGCACTTTGATATGCGCTGGCAAGGCATCCCGAGTAATACAAAAATATTGGATCTCAGGAGGGAGGAACTCAGGAAAATGGGCATCCCAGCAGGCATGGGGTTGGAACAAAGGTGGTCCATCATTTGGAAGGAATACTGTTTTCCACCGATGGTGCATTAGGCAATGGTGAAAGCACAGAAGGGCCAAAGCACACAGCTGGTTCTCTTCTATATGCTGAAAAAACTCCCGTTCCCAGTCTCAAGATTCACCCTCAAAATGCCTGCTAGGTCCTATAATCTACATATTAACTCTGATGTGCCAACTGCCTACTGTCTCCCAGATTAAAAGTGTTAATGCCTTGTACATATGTATATTGTTATATACTAGCACTTATGTCATTGTATTACTGTTTTTTGTTACCCCTGTCATTGTATTACTGTTTATGATACCCTTGTCAATGTAATAACACTTGCACTTCTTGACCACTCAAGTCCATCTTGTAAATGAGTTATGCTCAATGATGTTCGCCTGATTAAATAAAGATTTTGATTGATTGATTGATTTTGATTCTGTGGTTGCTAAGGCAGTAAGGGAAAAGAGGTCTGAATATAGAAAACTAATGAATACAAAGAGAGATGTGTATAGGGCAAATTACCTAAGGTTTGCTAGTGAGACAAGTAAAAATGTTTTCACTAAATGCTAGGAGCCTGGGGAATAAGTTCACAGAGTTGCAGGCATTGATGGCAGAAGGGTAGGTGGACATAGCTGCCATTACTGAGGCATGGTCAACCAGGCACCATGACTGGGACCTAACCATCCCAGGGTACAAACTATTCTGGAGGGATACCAATAAAGGAAGGCTGGGGGGGTTGCCATTTATGTAAGGGAAGGGATCAGATGTAACAGGGAAGAAGGGGAGGAGGGTAGGTTGGAAGTAATCTGGCTGCAACTGCACAGCCAGAAAGGGACCAAGATCTGTCTGGGGGTCATTTATAGACCTCCTGCCCAAAAGGAGGACATTGACAGGGAACTGGGTGAGTGGATAAGGAGGCATAGTGGCAAAGGGAGCACAGTGGTGGTGGGAGATTTTAATCTACTGACAGTGAATTGGAGCATTCCAGCAACCACTTGCACCAGGGAGCAGATCCTCCTGGAAGCATTCCATGATGGCTTCCTCATCCAGAGGGTAATGGAGCCAACGAGGGAGGGGAATATACTAGACCTGGTGCTGGAGGATGGTGAACAGGTCAGGGATGTTTGGGTGGAGGAACCTCTAGCACGCAGTGACCACTGCACAGTGTGGTTCTTAATCAATCTGGGTAGGGAAGTAGCCACTGCAAAAACTAGGGTCCTGGACTTCAAAAGGGTGGACTTTGGCAGGATGGGACAAATAATGGAAAGTCATATGGCAAGCATCCACCCATAAATGGACACAGAACAAAAATGGGCAGTCATCAAGGCAGGAGTGGCTAAAGCCATTAAAACTTGTGTCAAGAGCCAGAGCAAGAAATCCAGGACCAAGAAACCAAGTTGGATGAGTAGAGAGGTAGTGGAGAAGGTGAGGGAGAAGAGAAATGCATTTAGGATCTACAAGAGATCCAACAGGGCAGAAAACAGAGAAGAATATGTGAAGAAATCCAGAGAAGTGAGCAGATTGGTAAGGGCAGCAAAGGCCACTAGGGAATGGAGGTTAGTGCAGGGTATCAAAGCAGAAGAAAAGAATTTCTTCAGATATATCAGAGAGAAGAAGAAGAGCAAGGATCAAACTGTTAGGATGAGGAGGGGAAGTAGGTGGGTAGAAAAGGGGACTGAGCTGGCAGAAGTACTTAATGAATACTTCTATTCAGTCTTTACCAAGGAGATGGATGGGCCTGTGCCTGAGAAGAAAGGTGAGGTGGGAGAGAGTGGAGGAGAAGCAACCATGGATGGGGAAATCATGGTGGAAAGGGTGAGGGAGGGCCTAAAGTTCCTGAAGGTGGACAAGGCAACTGGCACAGATAGAGTCCCTCACAGGGTGCAGAGAGAGTTGGCAGAGGTCCTGGCAAGGTCATTGGTGGACCTGTTCCATATGTCACTGACCTCAGGGTGCATGCCCAGAGACTGGAGGAAAGCACATGTGGTACTTCTCCATAAAAGTGGTCCCAAGGATGAACCAGGGAATTACAGACTGGTAAGCCATACTGCAATTGTGGGAAAACTGATGGAGATAATCCTCAAGGAAAGACTGGTGCAATTTCTTGAGTATAACAATCTCCAGGACAGCAGGCAGCATGTGTTTGTCACAGGCAGATCCTGCCAGTCGAACTTGGCTGATTTTTACAACTGGGTTACGAGGGCACTGGACAGGGGACATGCGGTGGATGTCCTCTACCTGGATTTCAGAAAGGCCTTTGACTCAGTGCCACATGGTAGGCTGACCTGCAGATTGAGGAGTCTGGGAGTAGGGAGGAAACTGGTAAGATGGGCCGAGGACTGGCTGCAGGGTAGACAGCAGAAGGTAGTAGTGGGGGGAGGCATCTGAACCCAGGACAGTAACAAATGGTGTACCGCAGGGCTCAGTGCTAGGACCGGTTCTGTTTAACATTTTCATAGCTGACATTGCAGTGGGGATTAAGACTACGACCAGTCATTTTGTAGATGACACAAAAATTTGTGCCGAGGTAGATGGGGGGAGGGAGCAAAAGTACTTCAGGAGGATTTGATAAAACTAGAGGAGCACAGGATTGGAGAACAACACATGTAGTGCCACACAACAAAGGTGGTCCCAAGGATGATGCAGGGAATTACAGACCAGTCAGTCAGAGGACAGAGAGAGAGAAACATAGAGAGAGTGAGAGAGGACACGATTAGGACCATTGAGTACTTGAAATGTATAAATAAGATGGATAATGAGAGTCTGTGTAAGCTGAGTGGCAACCATAACATGAGGTGGGAACAGTGTTAAGCTGGATGGTGTGATGTTTTGGAGGGAGTTGTGGAAGAACTTCTTCAAAGACAGGTGGTGGACACTTGGAATGCACTGCCTGAAGAGGTTATCTCGTTGAATACAGTGTGCACCTTTAAGAGAAGTTGGGATAGGCATAGGGGGAAGATAAGGATCATGGCTAGCAAGGATGGGACAAGTGAGGAGAGAGTGCAGGGACATGAACTCAAGCTGTGGACCATGCAATAGGAGCAGACTTCTTTGTATGTTCATATGTGATGTAATGTGTGATGGTAATAGTATTAGGTGCAGATATACATTGATTTGAAAACTGTGAGATGGATGTGCACCAAAAACAGAAAGTAAGTAAACAATCATCAATACAACAAAGGTAATTAAACAGGAAATATCACATAAAGCACAGTAATTGGAGATCAGTGGGACTTGATGGACAACAGAATGTTACGTGAGGAATTTTTTTTCCAATTGTTTAACCAGGAGTAGCACACTAAGCTGACAGCTTGTTTACAGGTTTGACCTGGGAGCACAGGGAAGTTAAATGACTTGCTTAGGGTCACACAGTATGCAAGTGGGGGCTGTGAGATTCAAACCCAAGTCTCCAGATTTGCAGCTCAGAGCCTTAAACCACTGCACCATACTGCCTCTCCTTGACTTGCACACATGGCCCCCTCCACAAGAGTGGAACCAATTATGACATCATAAAATACAGACCATAAACCATCACATACATCATTGGGAAAGGTGATGAACTGAAAACAGACTATGAAACTGTCCATCCACCAATAGTGTCATAAGGGTATGTGTTACACAGTTCCTGTCAGAGAAACCTTGTTGAGTATGGAAGCAGAATAAGGCATGGTGTAACACACAGTACACCACACACTGAAGAACCATCATCATACCCTGGTACAATCATCATGTCACAGGTTGACGATGACGTGGGTGAGCATCACAGACATCCACACATCTACACTGCTGTAGGAACATCTCAATAATGATGAAGGGCAGTACTTCACAACACCTGGCATGGGGCCGCAAAGTTGGAGCATTCAGTAGATATGCCGTTGACAAGGTACAGTACCAAAGGAAGACAAGGGACGACTAGTGCCACTGACTTGTCTGTTCGGTGCTTACAAGGACATGTTGAGGTCCTCGTATTGCATGTTCCAGGGGCAACACAGTACAGCACTACTTACAGTATCAGTGTGTTCTCTGTGCATGTTGTTTAAACAAATTTGCAGGAGTGACAATGGCTACATCTATGTCAGTAGAGAACAGTATCACTGGGCATGTCAGCAGAGTATTCAACAGTGGAAAAGTCATAGGCACAGTTATGTTGTAAAAAATGGCAGAAATGCATTAATAGTGCATTTCTACCATTTATGTGTTCATAACATAAGTGTTGCATGCATTACATGTGGTGGAGTACTTTGTCAGGCAGCAGAATACAGTATCATGCAATGATTTTAAACATTGATTAAAGCATTTCTCTCAATTATATTCCTGTTGTTGTAGAGCCCATGTTATAAGCACAATAACCCACGACAGGGTGAGCAGTTATTGTGGATTAATGAACACCCTGGGTGATATGAGGACACTATGCCTGTGGCATCATGCATCACAACACACCAGTGTGTGTTGATTAATACCCAATACCTGCACACCGTGTCATGGGTTATTGCTTACTTACTAGATCGTGGTTAACATACAGTAACACTGTATGGTGGACGAAGTATTTCAATTGAATGTCATGATTGGCAAATCTGATACGCACAGGTGCATATACATAAGCAAGCCAACCTATATTTTGGTGGAAGAATCATGGTAAGAAAAAGACAATGACAGAAACTTAACAGCTGCACTCATTAATTGGTACTTTCACTATGGTACTTTATGGGTATTAATATATATTTAATCTTGCAGTACTATTAGATTTGATTCACCTTTCTAGCTGGGTTGGTTGATTTTAATTATTGGTTTTATTTTTACAATGTGTTGGGGAGGCTTAGTGTCAGTTGGGCATTATTCCCCCACCAGGCTCAGGGAATTATGCCCTTTTGAGTGCCCCCCTTTGCCATCTGACACCTATTTTAGGTGTCGAGCTTTGGGCATACTTAGAAAATGAAAAAAGAAGGGGATCTGGACCTGATGGGGACAGGAAGGGGAGGTGTGGTGAGATCCAGGAGCGCCTGGGGTGAAATGGAGTCAGGATAGGGGTCCTCCCTGTCTTGTCCTCATACCCAAGGGCTCCGATATAAATGGGCAGGTGCCAAGGTCTTCCTCAACAGCTCATCCTGCCTTGGTAGTGTTATGCAATGCCAGATCGATTAAAAACAAGACAGCTGTTATAGCTGATCTTATAGCAACAACTGATCTGGCTTGCATCACTGAGACCTGTCTGGATGAAAATGCAGGCCCTGTATTGCCCCTGGCAACTCCAGCTGGTTTCTAGGTGATACATTGTCCAAGGCTGGATCGCAGGGGCAGGGGTGTGGCCATTATGTTTAAGACTGAGTTGGGCCTTGTGGATGTGCCATTGGGAAGTACCAGATCCTTTGAATATATCCTGGGTGAGGGTGTAGGTTGCAGGATTCTCCTCATCTACCATCCACCAGGAGATGGTAGAGAATTCCTGCAGGAGATAGCAGACTTCATTGTCAAGGTGGTATTGAGGTCCCCCAGATGGATAATTCTGGGGGACTTCAATGCCTGGGTCGACGATGAACTCTCACATTTTGGTCAAAATCTCCTCCAGCTGATGGCGACGCTGGGCCTATCACAGGTAGTTACCTCCTCAACCCATGTAGGGCGTCATTCATTGGATCTGATCTTCCTTCTGGGTATGGAGATTGCTGATTTGGGGGTGGAACTGGTCAGTTGGTCTGACCATCACACCATAAGGTTCAGTTTCAGGGTCCCCCAATAGGTCTGCCCCTACGGAGTTGGTTCGGTACCGCCCTTTAAGGGGATTAACCCCAGTGACCTATCGGTGGTACTGGACCTCTTGGGCTTGTTGAGTGAATGCATGAGTCCAGATGATCTTGTTCTAGCCTATAATAAGGCTGTTGGAGATGCTGTGGACAAGATTGCTCCTATTCGTGTTCGGCCTCTCACCCTTTGCCCAAGGAGCCCATGATTTGACGGACCCTTGAAGGAGATGAGGCGAGTTGGTCAAAGGATGGAGAGAGTTTGGCGGAGGTCCAGCTGTGATGATGACAGGCTTAGACTGATGGCACATTACGATAGCTATCAATCAGAAATCACCCATAAGAAGGCAGAATTCCTGTCCAGGTAGATTTCTGCTGCACAGAATCGACCGGCTCAGCTTTTCTGGACTGTTGACAGATTGTGCAATCCAATCTGTCTCCAGCCCAAAGAAGCTTTTTCTCAGCTAAGATGCGAGGAATTTGCTCGATTCTTTGCAGATAAGGTTGCCAGCATCAGGTCTGGCATCGGTTCATCCTCTCCTATGAGTGATTGCAGTGGTCGACGGGAAGTGACTGGCACTCTGTCTGTCCGGTCAGATTTTCACCAACTGGCATTCAATGACATTGTGAAGATCATCCAAACATTGCGTCCAACCAGTTGTAGTTTGGATCCAGGCCCCACACTTCTTTTGGCAGGTTGTCTAGACGTTATCTGCCCAATCCTTGCTGATATTGTCTGGAAGTCCTTGGAAAGGGGAGTCTTTCCTGTCTCCCTCAAGGAGGCGGTTGTTCGACCACTCCTTAAGAAATCCTCCATGGATCCAGACTGTCTAGCTAACTACTGACCTATCTCTAACTTACCATTTGTTGGTAAAGTTATTGGAAAGGTGGTTGCATTGCAGTTGGATGATCATCTTACAACTCACATTGTCTATGATACTCTCCAATCCGGTTTTAGGAAGAAGCACAGCATGGAGACGGCTCTTGTCTGGGTATTGAATGACCTCCTAATGGCTAGAGATCGAAAGGCATGTACCACTCTGGTCCTTCTCGATCTCTCTGCTGCATTTGACACTGTAGACCATGGTGTGCTACTGGAGCGCCTGCGGCTTTTATGTGGACTGTCTGGTAAGTCCTAAATTGGTTCCATTCATACTTCACAGGCAGGTCTCAGAGAGTTGCCACTGGAATTTATTACTCTGGCACTCACCCACTGTCTTGTGGGGTTCCGCAGGGCTCTATATTATCCCCCAAGTTGTTTGTAGTGTATATGCTGCCATTAGGAGATATCATCAGGCGATACAGTCTGAGTTTTCACTGCTATGTAGATGATACTCAGCTGTATATGTCCTTTCTGCCCAGTCTGAATGATGCAGCCTCCATGCTGAATAGCTGCCTTGCCGAGATCAGATCTTGGATGAGTTCCAGCTGGTTAAGACTGAATCCAGACAAGACTGAAGTGTTGGTTGTGGACCCAGGTCATCCGAGGGCAGGTTTGGGGGGTTGGACAACCATCAGGCTTATTACTTGGTTGTGTACCACTCACTACCTCAGACCAGATGCATAACCTGGGTGTTATTTTTGATGATGGCCTGACCCTAAAATCTCAGGTGTCAGCTGTCATCAAATCCTCTTTTTATCATCTGAGGAATATTGCCCGGGTGAAACATCTGGTTCCCTCAGATGATCTTCCAACATTGGTTCACGCCTTTGTTACGACCCATCTTGACTTCTGCAATTCCCTATACCTAGGGCTTCAAGGGGTTGATATCCACCGCTTGCAGCTGGTGCAGAACGCGGTGGCCAGGCTTTTGACTGGGACATCTTGGACCAGTCATATTACGCCTGTGCTCCGTGAGCTGCACTGGCTGCCTGTTCAGTGGTGGATCACCTTTAAGGTTGGCTTGCCAACCTCCAAAGCCCTACATGATCAGGGATCTGGCTACCTGCAAGATCTCCTGGTACCTTACAGCCCCCTCCGTCCTCTCCGTTCCACTGACGAGGGATTGCTAGAGATTCCCAGGGTATGATTGAAGATGTCTGGTTCTCGAGCTTTTGCTTTTTCAGCTCCAACGCTGTGGAATTCTCTACCTTGTTGGTTGAGAGAATGCCCAACCGTCAGTAGATTTAAAATCAAGCTTAAAGCTTATTTATTTGATCTGGACTTCCCTAGTAATGGATAATGTAAATTTTATGTTTTAAATGTTATTTATATCGGCTGTACTTGTTTTTATGTTAAGCGCCTTGGTTTTTGAAAGGCGCTATAAAAATAAAGTTGAATTGAAAAAAAAAAATTGAATCACCAACTGGGACATCAACCTCTATATATTCGTACAAACTGGACTGGAAACCATCTTCATCCAAGCAACAGCTCTTGAAACCCTGCATATTGATGATGCACAGATCTCATCTGACATCTCAGATTTTTCCGACACTGCAGAATAGAACCAGCAGCACCTGTTTTCAATTGGTGATGGCATTAATTGGCAATTACCACAGCTGCACCTGAAATGTAAATATAAAAATTGAAAAAATAATGAACTAGGATTTCTGTAATTAATTAAACAGTTTGATCACAAGTTTTTAAAGTACAACATGTACCATGTAATCCATTTCCGCTAGTGTGCACATACACCACCCTGTATCAGGACACATGACACAGTGGAGCCTGTGTACAGAATGAGTACCTTTCAGGTGCGACAGACGTAAGGTGAAAAAAAGAATATCGGTATATGCCATCAGAAGTAACCGAGCATAAAAAGTTACATAACACAGTCAATGGAAATAGCATCAGCACAGATATTGTAATAACAACCACAGTAATGCAATCCATTCAAAGAACGTTGTATGATGAGCACAACATCATCATCAGGAAGGGATGCTGAATACTGTACATTACTGACAGTGTCACTACACACAACTATATTAACTCAGATGGTTTACAGCCCGTTGCTTAAGGTTAGCAAGCAATGTGAGAAGGCAGTAGAGAGGGCTGGGGGGATACTGGGATGTATAGGGAGAGGCATTACCAGCAGAAAACAAGAAGTTGTTATCCCTCTGTACAGACAGTTGGTGAGACCCCATCTGGAGTACTGTGTCAAGTTCTGAAGACCCCATCTCCGCAAGGACGTAGACAGGATGCAGGAAGTCCAGAGCAGGGCAACTAAAATGGTGCAGGGTTGGCAAGAGAAGCCATACGAGGAGAGATTAAAAGAGCTTAATATGTATACCCTTGAGGAAAGGAGGGAGATGGGAAACATGATGGAATCAACAAAGTCCCCAGAAGGTAGCACCTTTCAGAAAAAGAGATGGGCAAGAACAATGGGACACAATTTGAAATTAGAGGGGGGGATGGCTCTGGGGCAATGTGAGGAAGTATTTCTTCACAGAGAGGGTGGTGGGCACATGGAACTGCCTTTCTGAGGAGGTTGTGGGGTCTAAAATGGTGGCAGAGTTCAAGAATGCATGGGACAGTCATAAGGCAATTCTGATGGGGGGGTAGGAAGAAATAGGCTGTTGGTTAACTAGGATCTGCAGCTTAACCAGTAGGTAGGGAAATGAGCAGATTAGGTGAGCCAAGCAGTCCTTATCTGCTGTCGAAGTTTATGTTTCTGTGTAGATGGGAAACAGGAAAACATTCACTAAAATTGCCACCAACACCTTAATCGGTCCAATTTCAGTTGCTTACCATCTGTTTCCCCCCATCACACCAGTCACCCCGGAAAAAGGGAGTTCTAGTCTCACTGTGCCTACTGGGTCAACTTAATTCAATAAATAAAATAAATAAATAAAACTTCAATGGGCATATCACAGTGCATGGCTTGGGTAAAGGGGATGCAAAACACAACTGCAGTATTCAGAATAATTTATGTGTGATTCTGTCACTGCCTGGTTCACAGAAACACCTACTGAAACACCTGCAGCGAGGAATGGTTATGCAGTAATGGAATAGGTTGCATGTTGTCCTTACACACAATAGCAGCAGTACACAATATAAAGGAAATCACAAGTATGAGACTCTGACAGATTCAGTGACATCAATGGAATGGATGTATCAAGTGTAAAAACCCATGTATTCAACCATGGTGAAGTACACTCAGGTGTAATGTCTTCAGGATTCAGGATCATACATGTCTGTCTCTGATAGGGATGGGAACAGATATGTGTGAAATGCCTCTGCAATATGTGTCATTACTGTGGCCTGTAAGTCACCTGGAACTTGTGACGACAGGCTGTGCTAACAGTGATGAGTGGTTGTTGTGGACAGAGGACAATGCCTAGTATCTTACTTTGTGCTGTGCATCTAATAGAGAATAGCTACAATATGCAAGATGGTACACATGAAACCACTGCAGGGATTGCCTGCAGCAGAGGCAATGATTACTAGGCTGTCTGTTTTACTGCTACGCATTGCCATTCAATACTGACAAATGTACTTCATGTCTACATCATTGTCATTGGTGGTGGGTATGGAGGGGGGAGGGAGGGGAATGGCAAGGTTCTCAAACATGAAAAGTGAAATAAATATTGCTTTTCTCCAACATCAGTATCACAAAATACAGAAAATCATACAGATGGTGTACCATTCAGATGGCTCCATGCCACATCCCTCGTCGCCACTGTCAGGATTGTTATCAGAGCCATTCGCTGTGTCTGAAGGTGAGTCGGGAGCATCTGCTAATGGCTCAAAGCAATACGGGACCATATGGGTCCCAGAGGAGCCAGCAACACAGGACAGCACTGCGATTTCATCTTCTTCTTCAGACATAGCTGACCGAAAGTCTAGTTGCACACTCTATGATGTCATCAAGCGTGCGCCCGGCGACGTTCACATCCAGTGTAAACATAGTGAAGTTAGAGTGTGCAGCACGAGACGTGCAGACTTCAAAAACATTACCTTTTAACCACAATGCCGACATGAAACAGACAGAAACTCTGCAATCATCAGAAAACAAGGTAGGAGAACAGATTTGGGGATACAGATGAAAATGAAGAAGCTTTGCATTTGATCTTTAATCAGATTTACTGTCAAAATCTTGACTGCATCCCTTAAATCAGTCTTGTGTTTGATTAATTTTCCAAAATCATTTAAATAGCTTATGACCTCTTTACCCAGCTAAAGAAGAAAAGAATAAGAAGAGACTCTAATCATTGGCCCACTCCTGATCCATCTGCCCTCTTTAAAGTTAAACAGTGGGCACTGTATACAGCTACTGGCTCCCATCAGCACCTGAAGAAATACAAGGAACTACGGAACTGCTGTAAGTCTGCCATCAGGAAAGACAAAAGTGATTACTGTAAAATGAAACTTCATAAGTTCTGCAATGATCCTAGGAAGCTATAGGAAAGCATAAATGGTATCCTTGGTAGGAAAGGCTGTTACAACCTTCACCATACTAGATGTTAATGACTCTAACAACAGTGATCCTTATATCATGATGTAATGATTCAACTCCTTATTTGCCAATACAGGCAAGGACCTTCTAACTGGCACACTGCCTGTTGCACATGACCTCACTGACCCCCACCCCAGCCTCCTGGTTACATCCAGACCCAAATTCTACATTAGAAGGATAACCTCACAAACAGTTAAAAAATACCTACAAAAGTCCACTACCAAAATTAGAGCTGGACCAAGATTCGATTGACATGAAACTCCTTAATACGGCCATTGACGAACTGGCTCAGCCAATTCAAAAATTGTTCAATTTCTCCTTTTAGTTCAGCTCCCTCCCAGACATCTGGAAACAAGTCAGTGTTGTTCCTATATTCAAATCAGAGGACAGTATGGTTATCTCTAACTACAGGCCTATCTCAGTTTTCTCCTCATTGTCCAAGGCCTTGGAGAAAATCATCAGTGACCAGTTCATTGGTTTATTTATTTAAACATTTCACCAGGAAGGCACACTGAGCAGCAAGGTTTGTTTCCAGGTGCGAACTAGGGGAGAGGGGATGAGGGAATATACATTCTACACAGTACAACGACATGGCTAACAATCAAACAAAACATTAGGTAGTAGGTATCAAGTAGTGCTTTATTTATTTATTTGTAGAATCAGAATTACAACCCTTTGAGTCAGGGAATCATTTACAAAGGCTCATCATCAAAAACAGAAGGTACAAACACACAACAGTAAAACATATTATACAGATAATCATATACGTTAGTTAACATATTCTGTAGATGACAATTTACATATATGTACAATGTTACAGGGAAAGGAGCACATCATGGGAGTGCCATTCTATGTAGGTCCTATACAGTGTGGTAGCTAACAAATCACAATGTACACATGATGCAACATTTCCACATTGTAGTGCAAAGATTAGGAGCAGCAAGCAGTAGTATGCAGTTCATATTACATGATGAAGATAGGATTGGGGTAACAAATTAGATGGGGGAAGGATGGTGGGGGGATTAAAGAAACAGGGCAATGATAAGCAAGGAGAGGTAATTTAGAATGGGGCGACAGGAATAAGGCAGGGTGGGAGGTGGGGAGAAGGGGTAGGGAGGGATGAGGGAGTAAAGAAAGGGGTAAGCAGAAGCAGATAGGGGAAGAAAAAGTATGTAGGAGGGAGAAGAGGGCTTGTGGGTAAGAGGCATGGTGAACAGACTGGGGAAGGGACTTCCTCAGTTTAGGGAAGCGATAGGAGAATGCAGCTTGGCCAGAAGCAGTGGACGTGGGGGGGACAGCCATGATATGAAAGTCATGGTTTCTAAGGGAGTGGGGGGGGAGAGAAAGAGAGGTATGTGGGGAGAGAGGCAAAACAGAATTTGGCTAAGAAGTTAGTGCAGTGGGAACAGCACCTGTCATACAGAGAGGGGAAGGAGAGAGATTGATAGAGAGAGCAATGGTGGGTATGAAGAGGGCACTCAAGAGTGAAACAACAGAAGGAATGGTAGAGAGTATCCAGACTGCAAGAGAAGACTTGGGGGTGGCACCATAGACTACATCTCTGTAGTCAAATGCTGGGAGGATCATTTTCTGGACCAGTGCGCAATGAGCCTAAAGTAGAATACACCCATGGTTCCTGTACAGGGCACCTAACTTGGGGTGCAGTTTCTGGATTACATCTCCAGACATAATCTCCTCATCCCTGAGCAGCAAGACTTTAGGAAGATGCATAATACAACCACTGCATTGAGTGAGTTAACTGAAGCGCTCCATGTAGCTTTGAATAGAGGGGAATATGTCAGTGCTGCCTTCCTTTATCTAGCAAGTGCATTTGACCTCGTAAGTCATGATCGCTTAATAAAAAAGAATCCTGGAGTTGTGCCTATCTTCTGAGGCAACTACTTTGTTCACTGACTACCTGGCTAACAGAATCCAAAAGGCTGAATGCAGCAATTTGGTCTACAGCATTTGACCACTGGAATACCACAGGGCTCTGTTTTGGGGCCACCACAGTTTAGACTATTTTTTTTGTATTTTATTTTTATTGATTTTACCATTTTACAAAAAACAGTGCGAAAACAACATTGGTCCCTATGCACGATTGAATGCAGTGCCTATGCACCATGGATCCGAGGCACCTAGACAACCGTACAGGTGAATACTGCTCGGTGGGGGTCCCATGGACCCCCGGCGGCATTCAAAAGGGCACATAAGTGCAGCACAAGGCACTTATGCACCTGTCGCCAAAGCCCTTAGGGGATGTCCATGCAGGGAGTATGTTGGGGGTGTGCCTGCGCTATATGGCATTCACAAAACTTCGCAGTGCCAGGCAGAGGGGGTGTTGAGTATGCCTGTTGAGACCAGACATAACCTGGTATACACCCCAATTTTTTCCAGCCACCGGGTGCGGCAGCATTACAGATCAGACCTCCATGCTGCTCTAGCCCACTAGGCTTCAGGGGAGAGCTGGGGTAGCGACACTGGTGACTGCCCATAGGTTGCACAGCACTGCTGCTTTTTGCGGCTCTTCACCTCCCCCCTGCACCCTCCACAAAGGAGCAAGGGATCCACTCAAGGACCTGGTAAGGGCATCCAATTGGATGCCCACTCGGGTCTGTGGCTCTGCCCTCTACTGGTCGCGTGACACTGTGCACTGAGGGGGTGTGGCCACAGACAGGTGCCCCATGGGTGCATGCAGTCGTGCATGCGGTATACCCTGCACCTGTCTGGGGCCACAAAGGTAAGCAGGTAGGGTATACACCTCAGGTGCATATAACCCACCCGTTAGTGCATAGAGCCCATTGTTCTCAGCAGTGTGCAGTACTGGAGGCCACATCTCCGGAACAACATAGACAGAGTGGAGGCGGTCCAGAGGAGGCAACTAAAATGGTGCGGGGTCTGCATCAAATGTCCTATGAGGAGAGACTAAAGGAACTCAATATGTACACCCTGGAAAAGAGGAGGGAGAGTGGGGATATGATAGAGACCTCTAAATACCTCACAAGGGTAAACAAGGTACAGGAGGGGAGTATTTTTCAGAAAAAAAGATGCACAAGAACAAGGGGACATACTGTAAAGCTTGGGAGGGGGATTTGGTAGAGATCTGAGGAAGTACTTCTTCACAGAAGGGGTGGTGGATTCATGGAACAGCCTACTAGCCAAGGTGGTGGGGCCAAAAACAGTAGGGTTCAAGAATGCATGGGTTAGGCATAAGGGAATTTTAATAGAAAGGAATGGGGGAGGCAGAAAGAGCTAGAGATCAAGTAGGGTCTATGGTGATACTGTAGGTAGGAAAAATGGTTGGATAGGTATAACAGTATCTTAGCAGAATGGAAGGGGGGAGGGAGAAAGAGCTGGAGAACGATCAGGGACTGCACTGATAGTGTAGGTAGGGAAAAATGGGCAGACTGGGTCGGTCAAGCAGTCCTTATCTGCTGTCAAGTTCTATGCTTCTGCATTTCTATGTTTCTACTTATACAGTTACTAAAATTGTAACTGACATTCTCATCTCCTCTGAAAATAAAAAGGTGTGCCCAGCTGTATTTCTCAACTTCAAAAAAGCATTTGACACTGTTAAACATAACATCCTGCTCAACAGACAAACTGCACAATTGGTCTAAAATTCCAAGTGCTTCTGTGGTTCAAAAGATACTGTCTATCTCAGGAAGGCCCCAATGTGTTTGCATTTCTAACCTCCTGTCAGATTTCTCAACCAATTATAAAGGTACTGTATATCTCAGGGCTCAATGCTAGGGCCTCTTCTGTTCTCACGCTGCAACAGCGTCATCCCCAATTCAGTTCTTAACTCCACTATTCTGCCTTACACTGATGAAACTATTCTCTTCTCCTCCTCCTTCAAATCTGTCATAACTGCTATCTTCCACCTTCAGTCGGACTTCCACAGGATGAAGAGTGCGCTGCTGGAGGCTATGCTCCAAAAGTAAACATTGCGCTACTGGCCCTCCCACTCCTCCCCTGTCTACAACTAACAATGTCCAACCTGGGGAACTGGATGGCTCAGTGGATTAGTAGCAGGTTAAGATGCCTTTCCTCTCTAGATTGCTTGTTCAAATTCAGACCAGGTTGGTAGTGGTCAAAAGCCCTGATCACCTGAGGGCTCATCGATGGCCTATGTGAAAGATGTTGTGGTGCCCTCTGCCCAGCTCCTAGTGTGCATGTGTCAACATCACAAAACCAGCAACACAACTGGCACTAATTGGCACCCTTGTTGGCAGTCTCACATAAGAGGCCAAAGACTGAATGGGCATTGACTCTGACCTAACCTCTCACCTATGTGGTGGTCCCTCCATGATAGGGTTGAGGCACACTGGCAGGGCAGCGCGGGAATGCTTGCATTATAATCACCCATGGTGTATCTTTCATGTGGATAAACAGAGTGCTTCAGTTTCCAATGTTGCCAGTCTGGCACCTGTTATGAGCACTAAAGTCACACACATAAAAAACAAAACCATGTATCCCTTGATTATATCCCATGCTACAAATACTTAGGTATCTGCTTACATAGCACACTTACCATTTCAGAATCTTATTGACTCCCTTGTCTCTAACCTAAAAATAATGTGGCACTTTTTTTTTGTTTTATAGACATAGGACCTTGTTTAGCCTCCAAATTAAGAAACAACTTGTGTTAGCTCGCTTTCTTTTCAAACTTGACTATCAGGACTGTGGTGATGTCATGTATTACATAGCCTTTGAAAGCCTCCCTCCCTCTCTCTCTACTTGACTCTGTGTATCACAGTGCCCTTTGCTTCATCACTGGCTCTTCCTTTCCCACTCATCGCTGCATCTTTTTATAGCCTTATGAGCTAGACATCCCTGGCAAACAGAAGACTCCATTACTGGTATATCTTTAACTACAAGGTCATTATAGGGTAGCTCCCTCCTTCCTAGCGCAGCTCACTACATTTAAACCCACTCAACACTGGCTTCATTTTACCAGTTTGTTGTTGCTTTGCAAACCTAAATCCCACTCCAAAGCTGATTGCTGTTTATTCAAGTTTTCAGTAGGCCATACATGATCCTCACTGCAAATATCTCTGAAGCTGTGAACGTTTATAACTGTCCAGATTTAAGTTTTTGATCCATAATACCTTGTTTAATCTTTGCAAATGTCTTACATGAATATCTTGTCACAGCAACACGTTTTTATTGTTACACTATTTATCTTTATCTATTATTGCGATTACCTACAGTAATTTCTCTCAACAGTACTGGGTGCAATTGTAAATGAGACCTCTGCTCAACTTACTTTCCAATAAATAATTTGACATTGAAATGCAAGGCTTTGACTCTGAAGTACAACTCTGTCTTCCCACCAGAGCACTGGTGCCAGCTGTATTGGAGACAGCTATTATAAGCAACAATGTCAGTGACTGCAGTGGACAGTAGAAAAAGTAGTGAAAAAGTAATGGAAAATGTCAAAAAAAAACATCACCACTGTTTCCTTGGGGCAGCAGGAATCCTGGGTGCGCGAGCCACAATTGTGGAGGCTGAGAATTCAAGCACTGTTCCAAGTAATGAACACCCCATGCTACCACAGAAGCACACTTAGGCATCCCATAGATTGGAGATGGGTATCCTCACTTCACTGAGCCAGCCCGGCATTTTAATATGATTTCATCCCTCCACTATCCCCACTAGGACATAGGGAGATGCACAGTTTTCAGCTTCAGCCAGCATGGTTGCTGGCTTGAGAACAATAAACTGTAGCAGATGCTTCATACTGTGGAACAAGAGTGGTAGTCTAGGAAAGCAAGACCCCCCCTGCTGGTGCAGCAGCAAACTGAAGCATCCAGTTGGTCAGTTGGAGTGGCAGTAACAGGCACTGAGAGAGAACTGACCTGTGAGTGTGAGTGGGCAGCATACTATAGTATCAGGTAACTACTGGATTGTACTAGAGGAAGTGGGTCTGTATTCCGCAGCTCTAAGTGGCAATCAATGTGCAGAAGTCCAGAAAAAAGCAACGCACCCATGCATTAATTGACATAACTATAACCCACTTGAAGTTGGGGTGCCTCCCTGAGGCATGGGTTCCTTGACAGTGCCACATTCAACACAGGAAATAGGGGCATCTACTATAGAAAGGTCTGGGGTGTAAATCGAGTAAAGTGTCACAAATGCGCCCAATGTACCAGAATTAAGCGCAGCTGCAGCAAAGGTGTTTGGTGTAGCTGCACCAACAAAGGGTATGATGCAGGGCTTGACACAAGTCCTGTGTCACGCTTTAAAAATTGGGCCCTTTGTCTTTTGACAAAGTGCTCTGGTGCTGCAAAACATTGAGTGTTTCCTGCTGCTGTGCTGGCAATAAAAATGCAACACTAAATCTTCTGTGTGCTGACCTTGGTGTTTTTTTGAGTGCACGGTTTTCTTTGTTTGAAACTGTCTTCTTACCATTTGCCTCATAGGCTGCTGGAGCTGCTTTGTTGTTTTATTGTCCCTCCCTACAGTCTGTACTTCAGTGTGAACCAAGAAACACTGTACCAAATCAGAAATAAGGGTCTGTGACCTGAGAGACAGCTACAGCTTGTCTGAGGAACCGTTATCAGCAGCCACTAAGCCTAGTGAATTGACCCGCAGTGTTGGTGGCTGCATCATGATATCACTGTTCGGGGGTGTGGGCACACCTCACTAAGTGCTGTATCCAGAACTAACCAATCAAGGGAGGGAGGGAGAAAGAAAAGGAAAAAGAGGCGTGCAAGAACAAGGGGGCACAATTTGAAGATTGAGGGGGGACGGCTCAGAGGTAATGTGAGAAAGTATTTTGTCATGGAGAGGGTTGTGGATGCATGGAACAGCCTTCCTGAGGCGGTTGTGGAGTCAAAAACAGTGGTGGATTTCAAGACTGCATGGGACAGTCATAAGGTAATTCTAGTGGGTGGGGGTAGGAAAAAGTCGGCTGTTGGTTAACTAGGATCTGCAGCTTATCCGTTAGGTAGGGAAATGGGCAGACCGGGTGGGCCAAGCGGTCCTTATCTGTCATCAGATTCTATGTTTCCATGTTAGGGAGCCAGAGCTGAACTTCCTGTTACTGCAGAGCTGATCCGAACATTCAGAGTTACTGCATGGCTGAACCAAACATGCAGAGTTACTGCAGAACCGACCTGAACCTCCAGAGATACTCAGAACTGAATCAAATGATTCCACCTTCTCAAAAGGAAACTCTTTGCAAAAAAAACTGTATTGTTGAACCAGTTAGGATTAAATAATGCAAAAAAGTAGGGAAATGTGGTGTCAGAGTTTCCAACCCCAATTCTCCACCCTCACCTCCCAAGCAGCAAAAGAGAAAAAAAACATTGGGATTTTGGGTCTCATGAGTCTTGGCAAATCAGTGGTGGGTGTTGTATTTGGTGACCGAAAATAAGTACCTTAAACACATCAGGGTCTTGGTAGAAAGAAAAAAACATGCACCACAGAAATTTAGGCCATCTCTGTTTACTACCATAATGCACAGACACAGACACAGGGGGAAAACTTATCTCAACACACAGGAAAGAGCATTTACAGGAAGTGCATCTCCCAAAGCTGTACTAACATTTCTTAAAGCTGTACTACACATAACAGTGGGGTCCTCCTTGGGGTTGTCAACCATAAAGCTCACTCCTCCCCCAGCCCATAGTTTCCTGTTTGAAGCACAAAGTACAGCTTCAAGCCAGTGCCAGTGCCTTACACTGATACACTCTTCAAAGGCTGAGAAGTATGTTTCGCCACATGTTGCTAACAAAATCTGTTGTAGCTTTTTTTATGTGGGGCCCTGCAGACTCCGCCTGAAGAAAAGAGATCACATGTGACCTTGTTTGCTCAGGGGAGTGGATGAGCATTAGGGTTGACAGCCCCAAGGAAGACCCCATCACTGATTCCAGTGCTCCCAGATCAGGCAAAGCATTTCCCTGTAGTGCACCCTAATTTTCCTTGTATTTTCCCTGTAAAACTGGGATAAAATTCCTATAGATTTTCCTGTATGCACAAATCAATGTAAGTACGCAATTAGTGTCATTATGCCAGTCAATAAAATCACTAGGACAAATGTTCAAGCTGTTTTATGTGTTCTTATTTATTTTAAATATAAAAAAATCACCTACAACGTATCACATAACAACTCTGCAACTATAAGAACTTTATGTGTAACAATATAATACCATCTTGAGGTTCTGGGGACATGTTGGAATGTATAAAGCTCAGTTCTCAAGG
Organism: Neoceratodus forsteri; assembly: GCA_016271365.2. Classification (NCBI taxonomy): domain Eukaryota; kingdom Metazoa; phylum Chordata; order Ceratodontiformes; family Ceratodontidae; genus Neoceratodus; species Neoceratodus forsteri. The sequence goes on from CM057456.1 coordinate 1,090,641,158, forward strand.
TTCACATGTCTCCAGAACCTCCTGAAGGTATTATAACCTTGTAATAATACAGTCCCTTATACAGTTTTCTATTTATAGTATGAAATGCCTTAACTTCAAATTTACCCCTTAATCACAGACTGATACATTTTGTGTTCTGCTCACAATGCATGAAAGGGGCATAGGGATGCACAAAATGAGCATACCCCACCCTTGCCGCTGCACCACGTGGACAGGTGCACCCATACTGGCATTCACCAATGCCGACCACCTATCCACGGCTCCTCCCCCAATGCACAGGACTCTGCAGGGTGGCCGGGGGAGGAGTTGTCCCAGGTAGACATCCAATGGGATGCCCCCCCTAGGACTCATAGTGGATCTCACACATAGGGTGGCATGGGTCTGGGGCTGTGCATGCCGATAGCATGCACCCGGATCAGCGAGGCGCCCTCCAGTCCCAGTGCTGCCTCACATAAACTTTCTGGGTGCTCACCCATCCAGCTGCCCCTGCTGCCTCCTGCTGCCCAGCAGTTGGGAGCAGCACAATGTGCACTGTCCTGGTCCCCCAGTGACTGAATACCTGTGTTCATGGGGGCATGCTGTGGATTATGGCAGGGTCTCCCTGGTGTACCCTGCACCACCCTCTGCACCCATGTGGCCAGCACTACGCGGGTTAGTGAATACATGTAGTGCTGGCACACCCCCGGAACATCCCCATCGTGGAGCTGTCTGCAGACATGGGGGATCGGGTGCGGTGGCTCTGCATGTGCCCCCTTCATGCATGCCATGTGGGGGTGCACAGGGGGTGTGGAGTAGCTACTTGCCTCAGATATGCGTGCATAGCCACTCCACACCAGTCGTGCATTGGGCCTACAGCTCTGTGTACCTGTAGTGCTCCATTAATAAACATTTTGTTTCAGTGTATTGTTGTGTTTTTCATTGGCATACTTATGCACCCCACTCCTCTGCACACACACACACACACACACACACACATATAGATACATAGATACATAGACAGTGTCGGCAGATAAGGGCCTATGGCCCACCCAGTCTGCTCATTTGAGCTTGTAAGTTCAGTTTGTTTTCCTAGAAGTCTGTTGCCCCTTACCCCTGACTTCCAGAATTCCTTTATGTCTATCCCATGCATTCTTAAATCCTGTGATTGTTTCAGCCCCCACCACTTCCTCTGGCAGGATGTTCCACTTGTCCACCACCGTTCTGTGAAGAAATTCTTTCTCATGTTTCCTCTGAATTGTCCTCCTCCAACTTCATCCCATGCCCTCTAGTCCTGGAACATCTTTTCGCTTAAAATAGTGTTTTCCTGCACCCTGTTCCTCCCTGTAAGATACTTGTATGTCTCTATCATATCCCCTCTCTCCCTCCTCCAGGGAGTACATGTTCAGTTCCTTCAACCTGTCTTCATAGGACTTGTGAAGCAATCCATGCACCATCTTTGTTGCCCTCCTCTGAACCTTCTCTACCCTGTCTATGTCCTTACGTAGGTATGGTCTCCAGAACTGTACACTGTACTCCAGGTGGGGCCTCACTAGTGTCTTGTATAGCGGAATTATGACCTCCCTTTTCCTGCTGGTGATGCCCCTGCCTATACATCCCAGCATCCTATTTGCTTTACCAGCTGCCTTGTCACACTGTTTCCCTACCTTGAGGTCATCAGAGATGACAACCCCAAGATCCCTTTCCTGTTTGGTGCATGGTGCACACACACACAGAGCTTTGTGCACTGAACTCTCAGAGGTAAAAACAAATATTCCCTCTTTTTTTTTTCATTTATTTTACTAATCTTAGGCCAGACCAGGGTCTATGGGTCCCTTCTGATCTCACACATATAATTCATAACTCCTGCTTGTCTTGATGAAGACACCCCCCATACCTTTCCCAGGCTCACAGTTAAATAGAAACATTGTCTAATTTTTTTCAAATAACCTCCACCTCTAGGCTGGCCAGAAGAAGTGCTGTCTTAGTGATCTTTTTAAAAACACAACTCTGCTCTGTGCACCAAACAAGCCAAGTAGCACTTAAGCACTCTTTGTGTCCCCATCACCCTTTAAAGCCCACCATCATCGAGTCTCTTGTCTGGCTCGCTTTTTGCACTTCATGTGTTTAAAATACACAAATTTGCAAAACAGAAGGTTTGTTTGCCTTGGTGGTTCAGGGCGCTGCTTCCCTCAAGCAACACTTAAGCACTCTTTCCTGCACCCCCCCCCCCAAAGCATATCATCGTCAAGTGGTCAGTCTTTTGTCTGACTCATTTTGCACTTAAAATGAGTTTAAAATAGACTAACCTGAGGCTGCCCACAAGAAGGCTAGTTTACATTCAGTGGCTTAGGCTCTCTGCCAGTCCAGAACAGTGGCATTTGAGATGCAGCTTGGCTGACTTAATGGTGTTGCTGTTTTGAGTGGGGCCACATGACAGGTGTTTGGATCATGCAGCAGCTCACTGGTTCTTGCCCAGAAGATCTGAATTCATCCTCAGAAAGATGCACTGCCAACACATTATCTTACTACCCCAGAGAAACACAGGCTGCAAATGGACCAACAGAATTGCTTAGTGTAGCAAAGTCAGCAAACTGAGCACCAATTGGAGGGCTCTGTCTGGATCTTGGCAGCCATGAGATTCATAGAGGGCATTTTCCCGTAGTGTTTGTCCATTTCCCCTGATATTTTAAAAATAAAAGATTTCCCATTTTTGCAGTAAAGAATCCCTTAAAATACAGGAATCCTGTAGATCTGGGAGCACTGTGATTCACCAAGACTCAGGAGACCCAAAATTCTAATGTTTTTCTTGTTGCTGCTTTGGGGGTCAGGGAGTTAGGGTTTGAAACCAGGAGTCGAGACATCTTAGAAGCCTTGCAGGAGGCAGCCCACCAGGGACAAGGTAATTCTGGATCTTGTTCTGACCAATGGGGACAGGATTGTGGAAGTCAGGGTAGATGGTCACCTAGGGTCCAGTGACCATCAGACAGTGTGGTTTAAGATAGACACAGAATCACAGATGAGTCACATAAAGGCAAAGATCCTCAGGAGAGTGGGTTTTGTAAGGACAGGAAGGGGGATCAAAGAAGTCCTGGTGAGCAAGGAGCTGGGGGAGAGGTTGAGGAGCAGCTAAAAGGAGCCATAGTGGAGGGGGCAAATCAGTGCATTATGCTAAAAAAGAAGGGGAAAAGAAGGAGTAAACCACTATGGTTTTCAAGGGAGGTGGCAGGGAATGTTAAGGACAAAAAGGTGGCTTTCAGAAAATACATGGAGTCACAGAGGGGTGAGGATAGGGTGGTGTACCTAAAGAGGTAGAGGGAAGTAGGAAAAGCAGTAAGGAGCACAAAGGTAAAGACAGAGGAAAGATTAACACAGATGATAAAGAAAGGGGACAAGACTTTCTATAGGTACATTAGCGAAAGAAAGAAGGTGGGGGGATTGCCATGCAACGAGCGTTGACATTGCCCTTGACCTGTCCTCACGAGCTTTTACCAAGGCCTGTGATCTTTTTGCAACCTACACCATGATCTGCTCCAAAAAACAAAATCCACCCTGGGTCACCCCTGCCCTACTCCAACTACTCAGGGACAGGGATAACCTCTGGCATATAGCCACTGAGACTGGTCGGGCTGCCGACAGACAGGCATATAACGCTGCCCGGAACAGGTACACATGGGCCAGCCGCAAAGCCAAGGCTGGCCATTACCAGGCCACCCTCACCTCCTCATGGGGCTGCACCTGGAACTTCTGGGACAATATAAAAGAAATAACTGGGAAATCACGCTCAGCTCCCCCCAGCCCACCTTACAGTCAATGGCATCACCATCACTGACCCCACCGGCATTGCCAACTGCCTTAACTCCTTTACTGATCTCAGCCCTGTCCTCCTGCATAACTTTTTCAACCCTACTCACAACCTGCTGCCCCTAGATCCACAGTGCCCCCGGTTCTACCTACACAAGGTATCCGTTCAGGAAGCCAAACCACTCCTGCTTAAAGCATTAAAAGGCACCAGTCCTAGCAGCGACTCCCTGGATCCAAAAATACTCTGGCTGGCCCTGGATGAAGTTCTGGTCCCACTAACGGATCTACTGAACTGGTCCCTCTGTCTGGGGGTAATTCCCCACAGCATGGAAAACTGCAACAGTCACACCTATTCACAAAGGTGGTGACTGGTCCGCCCCTAGCAACTATCAGCCAATTTCATTCTCCCCCCCCCACAAGCCTTAGAAAAAGTGTGGCCACCCAACTCACCGAATAGCTAGCAAAATATAACATCCTGTGTCCAGAACAGCATGGCTTCCGCGCTGGTCACAGTACAGGCAGAGCTTTAATGGAGTTCTCCAACTTCCTATACACCTCTCTGGACCTCGGCTCCCTAGTTGGGGCAGTGTTCATTTACCTCTCTAAGGCCTTTGACACTGTCTCCCATCCACTCTTACTAAATGCCCTCAACCATACGGGTTTCTCTGCTGGCCCCCTCTCCTGGTGTGCGAGCTACCTATCAGCCCGCTCCCAATGTGTCAAAAACAATGGGGTGCTCTCAGAAACCTGTCCCGTCCACTCAGGGGTTCCCCAGGGCTCTATCCTGGGCCCACTACTGTTTTGCCTGTACCGAAATGCCCTGCCTAGCGCCTGTTCTGGCAATATTCTACTTTATGCTGACGACGCCGTGATTTATGCAGCTCACAAAAATCTCACCTCCCTTCAGGACTCCCTCCAGTACTCTTTCAATGATGCTGAGAATTGGTTCAAGAAGAGCAGACTAATAATTAACCTCAAAAAAACTAAGGCAATGCTCTTTACCCACCCCCAGAACAAAGCCAGCAAAAGTCCCCTACAAATCTTCCCCAGCACTTGTCAACCACTCGAACAAGTTATCTCATACAAATACCTTGGAATCACATTTGACTCGGCCCTCACCTTTCATGCCCTCATTACTGCCCTTGCTTCTGCCGCAAATGCGCACCTTGGCATCCTCTACCGACACAAGGACTGCCTCCCACCTGATGCCCTCAGACTTGCCATCACATCCGCAGTAATGTCCCTTATTGATTACGGCCTCCCAGTATATGGTGCTGCTGATTCCACTGCCCTCAGCAAGATTAGACTCACACTAAATAAGGCTTGCAGGCTACTGTCCAGTGCCCCTAGACTCACCCACACCTGTCAACTCTATGACATGGCCAAACTCCTAAACCTCGACGAACGCATCCACTACCAAACTGGCCTGCTAACCAAGAAGATTCTACTTGGGCTCTGCCCCCACCCGGGGTGTCTGCCTCCAATTTACACCACCCAGAGCCACCACCCGAACTTCGGACAAGGTCACTCTGCTAGTGCCCAGAACTAGGATCACCTGGGCCAAGAGGTCTTTCAGCTACAGAGCCCCTACCTGGTTCAACTCACTCCCCACAGCCATTTCCAACCCAACCAAAATTGCCCCATTCAAAGCTGCCTTACAAGATCTGATGTTCAACACCCGCTGCTGCACCTGTCACTAAAAGATACTCTGCTGCTCTTCTGGCACTATTGACATGGCCCACTGGGCTGAACACCCACCCACTCCCACCCCACCCCACTCCCCCCGGCCCTCTCCTCTGCCAGTACCTACTGGTACTAATTGAAATGTTTATTTATCTACACATGTGTTCAAGCAATTGTATGTAATGCTATGTATTTCTGTTCATGCAACCTATGTAAAACTATGTGATTCTGTATGTCTGTATTCTGTAAATATGTAAAAAAAAATCTATCTGTCTTGACTGTACTCTGTAAATTGTGTTAACCGTGTGTGTCCTCACTGTGACGAGGTACCTTTGTAAATGAGTCACTAGCTCAAAGGTTGTAAATCCAATTATACAATAAATAAATAAATTGTAAAACTCAAAGGGGAGGAAGGTGTGTGTGTGTGGGGGGGGGGGGGAGGACCTAGATAAAGCAACTATGCTGATTGAATACTTCTGCCTAGTATTCACTGAGGAGGGGGAGGGACAGGGACTACAATGGGACAGCAGAGACATTGGAGGAGGGAGGTAACCACCAGTCCATTTACAAAAGAGAGAGTCCTGGAAGAACTCACAAAACTGAGGGTGGATAAAGTGATGGGACTGGAGGGTATGCATCCCAGGATACTAAATAAACTTTGGAAGGAGCTAGCAGCACCACTGGCAGCCCTGTTTAGTGAGTTGCTCAATACAGGGGTGGTTCCAGAGGACTGAAAGTGGGCACATGTAGCCCCTATTCACAAGAGTGGAAGCAGGGAGGAAGCAGGTAACTATAGGCCAGTAAGTCTCACCTCAGTAGTGGGCAAGATTATGGAAGTGGTATTAATGGAAAGGATTGTGGAACACTTGGAATCCAGTGGAGCACAGGATCGGAGGCAGCATGGCTTCACAGCAGGAAGATCATGTCAAACAAACCTGACAGACTTTTTTGATGGGGTGATGAATGAGGTGGATTGGGGGGAGCAGTGAATATTGCCTACCTCGATTTCAGTAAGGCCTTCTGCTCTGTTCCTCACAGAAGACTGGTTAACAAGTTGGGTAGCCTGGGGGTGAGACCTAAAGTGGAGAACTGGGTTAGAAACTGGTTGAGGGACAGAAAGCAGAGGGTGGTGGTAAATGCATTCCAATACGAGGTAAGGGGGGTGACCAGTGGGGTGCCTCAAGGATCAGTCTTGGGACAAGTCCTTTTTAATGTCTTTATTAGTGACATTGTTGAAGGGCTGGAGGGGGATGTTTGACTATTTGCAAATGATAACAAGATCTGCAACGGGGCAGAAACTTCTGATGGGGTAGCAAAAATGAGGAGGGACATAGGAAAGCTGGAAGAATTGTCCAAACTGTGGCAATTGAAATTTAATGCCAAGAAGTGCAAAATCATGCACCCGGGGCACAGAAATCCTGCGGAGAGTTACGTGATGTGGGGGGTGGTGGTGTTGCTGACTGTTACCAGGGAAGAAAGGGATTTAGGGATAATCATCTTGGATGACCTAAAGGTGGCCAAATAGTGTACCAACACAGTGGAGAGGGCCAGTGGCATGTTGGGGTGCATAGGAAGGGGTATCACTAGCAGAAGAAGGGAGGTTTGTATAAAATGCTGGTGAGGCCTCATCTGGAGTACGGAGTACAGTTCTGGAGGCCTCATCTTCACAAAGACATGGACAGGGTGGAGGCAGTCCAGAGAAGGGCAACTAAGATGGTAAGGGGCTTGCACCAGAAGTCATATGAGGAGAGAATGAAAAACCTCAATATGCATACACTGGAGTAGAGGCAGGAGTTGGGAGACATGACTGAAACCTTCAAGTATCTTAAAAGAGATAGGAAACGATTTGCTAATGTTTTCAACTGTTTAATCAGAAATTGCCAGCAATGGTCTGTGTGTGTGTCTTTTTTATTATTAATGTTTACAGTGCCTTTTATATGCTCATTATATTGCTGAAGTCACCATCAGCTTCACAGAGTCTTCTCAGTATCTGAAGTCAGCGCATGTCAGGTTTTGAAATGCTGACATCACTGACTCTCATTCAGCATGAAGGTAACATGCATGCTAGACTCGTAAGTGTTTCAGACAGCAGCTGATGACTCTTTATATCTGTAAAAGATGCTCAGCACAAAAATAATTGAATTATTTAGTGACTGGTGACTGGCAACCTCCCCCCCCCACCACTTGGCTGGTTGCCTTTCAGAATCCTGAGACGTTGTTACCAGGAGTCTTATCACAAATGGTGTATTTTTCTAGTGAAACCTTACTTTTTCCCCCCATGTCCCAATGATCCACATCCCACCCTGATGTTTAGTGTAAGTTGCCACCCCCCAATGGAGCTCAGCTTACCTCTCGCCCCATAATGTAGCCCAGCAGCACATCAGCCTTGGCTGACATCATTTCTTTTCTAGCTAGCAGCCACCTGCCTTTGCTCCCTGTCCCATTCCTGAATTACATCGGGGCCTGGGAGCACAAAAAAAGTTGGCAAGTACCTCATCACTGCACTCATTTTACCTGCGGTATGTGACTGGTTCAAGGGCTCCATTCTGGCCCCCACAAACTCTAACAATTGGGTCTGGGAAACATAACAGCATGCTGGCTTTTTTCAGCAACTGGAAAAGTAGCACAGTTTCTCACTCTCCTGTCCCCAGAGATATTCAGACAGTGGGGAGGGGGTAGGGAGCATGCACCACCAGTTTTTCTGCTGTATCAATAAGCCATGGACATGCAGTCGCAGAGAGATACTGCACAGCTTGGTGGGGAACACAATAAAGCAACAAGGCAAACTTTCTTCTGGCAAAAGTAAGGTTTCACTAGAAAAATACACTATTTGTGATAAGACTCCCAGTAACAACTTCTCAGGAATTTGAAAGCAAACGGCCAAGTGGTGGTGGTGGTGGTGGTGGGGGGGTTGCCAGTCACGAAATAATTAAATTATTTTTGCATTGGGCATGTTTTATTTATTTATTTATTTAAGAATTTTACCAGGAAGGAATGCTGAGCAGAGTACTGCTCAATTCCAGATGCATCCTGGAGGAGAGGGAAGGGTACAATAGATGCATTTGGTATGCAGGCTACAATAGGTGATACATGATTAAATATATACAAGCAAGCTAATAATTAAACAATAGACTGATTCAGGACAAGGAACACACAAAGCAGGATGGCATGGTACATCAGGAGTAGGATGAAACAACAGGTGGCGTAAATGATAAGCCAGTGCTTACTATTTGCTGGAGGCAGCAGAATATCGGTTAGTCGCAAGTACAAGTGGAGGAGAAATGAGAAGCAAGATATGAAGAGTCATCAGCTGCTGTCTGAAACACTTATGAGTCCAGCTCGCACATTACCTTCATGCTGAATGGGAGTCCGTGATGTCAGCATTTCAAAATCTGACACGTGCTGATGCCAGATACTGAAAAAAATATTTGTGAAGTCGATTACGGCTTCAGCAATATAAAGAGCATATAAAAAGGCACTGTAAACATTATAAAAAAAAAGAGGCATGCACACAGACCATTGTTGGTAATGTCTGAGCTATATAATCGTTAAAAACATTAGCAAACCATTTCCTATCTCCTTTAAGGGCTTGAACACGCTCCAGGTGGGTGATATCTTTTAGTATAAGAGTTGTACAAGGACAAGGGGGGGGGGCATGATATGAGATTAGAAGGGGGCAGGTTAAGGCATAATGAGAGGATATTTTTAATCATAGAAAGGGTGGTGGGTGCTTGGAATACCCTACCCCAGGAGGTGGTGGGAGCTAGCACAATGGGGGGTTTCAATCATGCATGGGATAGGCATAAGGGAACCCTAGCACTGGGAAAGAGAGACAAGAGCCAGTGATTAAGTAGGGGCAGTGGACGCTGATGCAGGCTGGGATCATGAGCAGACTAGGTGAGCCTAGCAGTCCCTATCTGCTGTCAATTACTATGTTACTATGAAATCCTAATGCCACATTTCCCTACTTTTGTTGCATTAAGTTGAATTCTAATTGGTGCATCAACAGTTTTTTTGCAAATAATTTCCTTTCTGTTTGAGACAGTGGAATCATAACCTCATTCACGCAGGTCTATTTGGGACCTGGGCGAACAGATGCAGATGCGCAGGGCCATCTGGTCCCTGTGCCAATGGCAGACTCCTTCTGCCTATGGACCTACAGGGCCCTCCTGACCCTGCACTTCTGTGCAGAGATGGATGTCAAAAACTCACTAAAGTTATAAATATGCATAGAAAAAGTCAACGTACCTTCATAAATTTTTGGTTTTTTAAAATATTGTGACTCCAAATTTTCAACATTGCCTTCTTAGGAACCCACCTCATGAACCTGGTAGTGACAGGTTTCCCTTCTTGTCAAATGTCACTTTGTACCACAGATCTGAAAACATGTTTCAGCCAGGATCTGAAAAATTACAGCTGTCAAGTTCATGACATGGTGTGAAAAAAATCACTATGTTGAAAATTTGGGGTCACAATAGTGGAAATTACCAAAGTTATGAGTGTTTGCAGAAACATTTAAATATACGCTCATAACTTTGTTGCTGTTTTTAATATTTTCATCCGAGATTTTCAACACAGCCTTCTTATGACCGCACTAATGAACAAGAGCAGAGAAAATCTTCAAATCCCACCCAAAAAGTGATTTTGCAAGATACCGTGAAATCACCTTTTAGGATGAATTTCCATAATTTCACTGCCTGTCTTCATGAGGTGGGGGTCCCAAAAAGGCCATGTTGAAGATCTGGAGTAAAAATGTTCAAAAATGACAAAGTTATAAATGAAAGTTCAAACTCCCTTGACACACTTACCTTATGTTCTCATGTTGCATTTGGCGGTTCCAGCAGCAAGATGTGTCTTCAATATCTGAGTGGATGCACATCATCAGACATGATCAGGTGAGTGAAGGTGTTTGGGGGGATGTGGGGTGGTGGGTGCTCAGTGGGGGTTGGGGTGATGTTGGTAGGGGATGCTGGGGGAGTAAAATCGCTGATGGACTGTTTTATTTTTTTATGTATAGCAAAAAAAAGATCATTGAGTGATTTTTTATTTTAGGGGAACTCAACCTGTCACTGGGGATTGGGTACCCCAGTGTTGTGATGATCTTCAGCTACACTGGGTGCAGGCACACTGGTGTCACCATTTATTTCTTTGGGGGGAATAACCTGGAGGGGAGGGGTGGAAAGAAGCAGTACCAGGGCTGGGCACCCCAGTCCACTACTGTTTTATAATTAGAAGGGGAGTGGGTGACCTGGAGGGGAGGGGGGCAAGAAAAGTGATACCAGGGGGTGGGCACCCGGGTCTGCTCACTCATTTAAAAAAAATTGAGAGTGGGGGTGAGTGACCTGGAGGGGAGAGGGGGAGAAAGAAGTAGTACTGGAGGTGGCACCCTAGTCCACTAAAGAAAAATGAAAGCTAGATTGATAGACAGACAGACAGAAACAGATGGGGGGATCTGTGGCTCAGTGCTGTAATTGAAGCCAGCAGCACAGTTCCAGCTGTGACTTCACATTGCAAGAAAATGCCACTGTTTCTATACTGAGAAAACAGGAGGAGTTGTCATGGGACATGGTCAGGTGAGTGAAGGTGTGAGGATGTGTGAGGGTTTGTGGGGTGGTGAGTGCTGAGTGGGGGTCAGGGTGGGGCATTTGGGGGTGCTGGGGGCAATCACCAGTGGACTATTTTCTTTTTCAGGTGTAAAAAATGAGGGATGGTTTTCTTTATTGCAGGGGGACAAAGCTGACACTGGGGTTTGGGCACCCCCAGTGTCAGGATGGCTTTCAGCGTCTCTGGGGGTGGGCAGTCTGCTGCTGCCACATATATTAAAGAAAGGGGGTGGGTGATAGGGATGGAAAGGAGGCAAGAGAAGCAGAAATGGGGGCGGGCACCCTGATCTGCTTACATTATTATCAAATCAAACATAGAAGGGGGGGCCTGGATGTGAGAGGGGAGAAATAAGTGATACTTGAGGTGGGCACCCCAGTCCACTTAACAAACATGAAATGATAGATGGATAATTAGATAGCTAGATAGATAGACAGACAGATAGATAGATAGACAGATAGATAGATAGATATAACATCCCAGTCACAGACAGTTCTTTTGTGAGATCACATGAAAGAACAATAATTCTTTCATCTGACCTCATGAAAGAACTGTAGAAAAAAACTAAGTCCCCCCTTCTTCTTTTGTGACCAGACCATTTTCTTTCATGAGTCATGAAAGAAATCACAAAAGAAGAATGTCGGCTCACAAAATAAGATGGCGGGACTTATTTTTTTTTCATAGTTCTTTTGTGACCTGATCTTCTTCTTTTGTTGTCACCAAAGAACTCACAAAAGAAGAATCTCGGCTCATGAAACAAGATGGTGGTATTTAATTTTTTTTCATAGTTCCTTCATGAGCTGACCTTCTTCTTTCATGATTTCTTTCATGACTCACAAAGAAGGAGGGCCGGCTCATGAAAGAACTATGAAAAAAAACCTAAGTCCCACCATCTTCTTTCATGAGCTGTGGTTCTTCTTTTGTGAGTTCTTCATGAGCATGAAAGAAGGTTGGATCATGAAAGAATTTTGAAAAAAAAAGTTCTACCGCCTTCTTTTGTGAGCTGAGATTCTTCTTTTCCGAGACAGAAATCTTCTTTCGAGAGACTCACAAAACAAGAAATTTGGCTCATGAAAGAAACCTTGGTAAGGATTATTGGAATGTCCAAAAATCATACTTTGGAGCTGTTTTTCAAAAAACAAACTCCAGAATTGACCAAAACAGGTCCTGTTTAGCTAGATTTAATGTTTGTTTTTCTCAAGGACTTCTTTTTTTATGGGTTTTCAAATAAAAAAACAAAACAAAGCACAGAAACAAGATGGCTGCAATATGAAAACAGATTTTATCATCACAAAGGAAAAACTGCAGCTCATAGAAGAAGATTCATCTTTTGTGAGCTGGAAATTCTTTTTTCATATCAAACATCTGTCTAAAAGACCATAGTAAACATGCTCAGAACCAAAATTTCAAATCTTTATAACTCAGAAACAAATTCATATTTTTTCATCAAACCAACGAAAGGCGCCATTCTAGGGCAAGCCTTTTCTACCTTCAGAATTTCAGAACAAGATTCCAAACCATCTGGGCTGTAGGTGACAGCAAAAAACTGGGTGATGAGGAATTGGATAAGGGCCACACCATGGATTTGCTCTACTTTAACTTCAGCAAGGCTTTTGACTTGGTGCCCCACAGGCACTTGCTGAAGAAGATAGAAGATCTGGGTGTAGCTACAGATATAGTAAGCTGGGTAGGTAACTGGTTAAAGGGGAGGCAGCAGAGGGTTGTAGTCAATGGGGTCAAATCCGAAGAAAGGGAGGTCATGAATGGGGTGCCACAGAGATCTGTCCTAGGCCTGGTCCTCATCAATAAATTTATTAACAACACTGGAGAAGGAATCCAGGCAGGCTGTGTCTCTTCACAAATGACACTAAGCTCTATGGGAGGGTGGATAGTGATGATGGAATCAAGGGAATACAGACAGACTTACAAAAGCTATAGTGGTGGTCAAAGGTTTGGTAACTGAAATTCAATGCCAGAAAGTGCAATGTAATGCACCTCTGGAACAAGAACTCCAGGACAGAGTACTGGATGGGTGGGGTTAGACTTATCATTGTGGCTAAGGAATGAGACCTTGGAGTTTTCACCAGTGACACCCTCAAACAATCAAGCCCATGCAACAAGGACTATAGGAAGGCAAGCATGATACTGGGGTGTATCGAGATGGGTATTGATAGCTGGAGGAAGAAGATAATACTACCTTTTTATAGATCCTTAGTGAGGCCACACCTGGAGCACTGTACCCAGTTCTGGAACCCTCACCTCAGAAAAGATAGAGATAGGTTGGAGATAGTGCAGCACAGGGTAACAAAGACGATTCACAGCCAACAGGGCAGGTCTTATGAGGAGTGCCTCAGGGGAATAAACATACTTGCTGAAGACCAGAAGGGAGAGGGAAGATATGACAGAGACCTTCAAGTTCCTAAAAGCAATTAAAAAGGTGAACTGCAAGGAACTATATTGCTTGAATTCTAGTTCAAGGTCACAAAGGCATAAGTGGAAACTGACAGGAGGGAAGTTCAAGATGGACATGTGGAAGTGTTACTTTACAGAAAGGGTGGTGGAGCTGTGAAACAGTCTACCAGCTGAAGTCATTGGCACTAAAACCATTAATGGTTTCAAGCACGGCTGGAACAAAATGAAAGGTACAGTGGTTACTTGGGCTGACAGAAACTGGCAGGAGAAGGGTGGAGGATGAGGAGAGCTAGGATCCTGGAGGGACAGTAAGTCCCAGGGTTAGATAGGGAACTCTGGCTGACTGGATGGACTATTGGTCTTTTCCTGCTGTCATTGTCCTTGTTTCTTTGTTTATATTTGGGAGGCACTACAGGGACAATTTCTGGAGCATTTTATCAGTTCATTACAAGGCATGGACAAGTCCCAGTGTCACAACAGAATTGACCAGAGATACATGGGAGGCAGCAGCAGAATTAGGCATCTCTAGCAGGCCACTGACTGGTCAGTAATATGGCATAGACAGCATAAAGTCCTCTTTTATATTTGGAGGGAATATAGTTGGAAAACAGTAATTCGGTATTTCAGGACACCACAGATCATGGTAAAGTTTTCCTTCAGGCACTCCTCGGAATGCTGGAGAAAATGTAGCCATGAAGTGGCTACCTACACTCATATTTTTTGATCATGCCCCATTCTGGTGCTGTTTGGACTCAAACTGAGATAGAAATTAATAATCTGATGCAGGATTGTGGTACCCTCACACCAGCTGCTGCCTTTTTCCTTCTCTGCCCCATACACATAAAAAACGAAAGTCACCAGGGGCCTGAAGTTCAAAACCTTTCCTGGGAGCAAATCCCAGTTTGCCCACACAAACTGAGCTTTGTATGGATTTTCCACATTCAAAAGCCCAGTTAGCGTGGGCAAACAGGGTTTGTGCCCAGGCAATATTCGGGGTGGGGGGATGCAAATGAAGGGACAGGGCCTGAATATTGGTGCAGTCCAATATTCAGAGTATGAGCACCACACAAGGCACAACTTACTCCAGTGTAACTCCTTCCAGTTGGCAGAGGAAGTGTGTCGCCCACCACCCCAACACAGTAGTCCTTGGTGTATAGTGCCCCCCCACTGATCGCCGGCCCGTTGGTAAAAATCAAACCTTCCCTGTATCTAGTGGTCCCTCCCCACCTACTGCCGGCCTGATGTAAAAAATGACACTTTCTCTGGTGTCCAGTGGTCTCTTCCCCGCCCGTCCCCATGACCGATGTTTCATTCAGCATTCTCTGGTGTCCAGTGGTTCCTCCCCACACCCACACCCATACCCAATGTGTAACTTAATATTCCCCTGTGACTAGTGGTCTCTCCCCCCACCTGATGCTGTGCCTGCTATGATCACTCCATTCCCCTGGTGACCAGTGGTCCTACCTCCCATCATGATCCCCTGTATACTACAGTACAACTTTTATTTATACTGGAAAGCATGTGAGCAATATTGCTCGTTCTCATAAGCATTCAGTATAGCAAAACAATGCAGCATTTTTACAGCCATTGAGACCCCCTTCCAATTGCCGATTCCCTGTATACTGCAGTAAAACTGCAGACCCTCCTCCTTATCCCTGATCCCCTGTATACCACAGTAAAACCATTCCCTGGTGTCTAGCTGGCCCCCACCCTGGCTGGTAGTGCCCCACCACCCTGCACCTCTCATCCCGACCCAGAGCCAGCGACCGGCACAGCCCTCCACTCTTCGCCATAGCTGGCTGCCGACTGAGCTGTCAATGGATGTGTACTATATCAGCTAATTATACAGTACAGTTATGAGGTATTACAGCCTGACCAAAAAAAGGAAAAACAAATTTATCATGTTAATTCGTTGAAACACTAAAAAGGGAGGTTTTGCTAGTTGACCCAGAGTAACCTAAAGAGGCCCCAGTCAAGTGATGGATGGAGACATTGAAGATGGAATCCTGGACTTAGGCCCTAAAATTTTAAAAGACTCAAGCCCCCGTCCCATTAGACCAACAGCTTAATCTGACCCAGAAAAATGAAGCCCAGGAACCAGTAGGAAATTTCGGGGATGTGATCCCCCCAGAACTGGCATGAACTCATGTGGTCCAACACCACATAAATGAAGACCCAGGTATCCGGGTCCACCAACAGATGTAAAAGCTCCTGGAAAAAGTCAGATAAATGATATGATTGGAGATCTGCTCTATATTGGAACTGGGAGTCACTGAGGATGCTCACAGTGACTGGTCTATCCCTATTGTGTTAGTCCCAAAACCAGATGGGTCCACTTTGTTTTGTATCAAATTCTGGGAAGTCAATGCAGTCTCCGAGGTTGAAGCATATCCTGTGCCTAAGGTGGATGAACTTCTGGACTGACTGGGTAAGGCCAGGCACCTTAGTACCCTAGATCTGACCAAGGGGTAATGGCACATCCCACTAACTCCTGAATCCCGGCAGAAAATGACCTTTGTCATCCCATTTGGTCTGTATCAGGTTACCGTGCTCCCCTTTGGCATACATGGTGACCTGGTCACATTTTGGAGAATGATGGATCACATTTTCTCTCCCCATTGGTTATATGCAGCTGCGTACCTGGATGATGCTGTCATATTTAGCTCTGATTGGGATACTCACCTGCAGGATGTGGCTATGGTACTTTAGTCACTCAGGAAGGCAGGTCTCATGGTCAATGCTGCAGAATGTGCCCTAGGGTGGCAGGAAACTAAATACCTGGACTAGATGGTTGGGAAGGGCCATGTACACCCAGTTGCTGATAAGGTAAAATCCCTTGTTGACTGCCACATACCAACTACCAAAAAGCAAGTTAGGTCCTTCCTTGGCTTAGTGAGGTATTATCACTAGTTCATTCATGAGATTTAGATTCTTGGTGTCCTCACTTACTGAACTGACTAAAAAGGCTGCCCCAAATAAGGTTCAGTGGTCCTGAAAATATCAGAAGGCCTTCCAAGCTACCAAAAGTGTTGTGTAAGGGACCTGTCATACAAAGTCATAATTTCAACTGTTCATTCATTTTGTACACAGATGCCTTAGAAGTAGGGTTGGGGTCTGTCTTGTCATAAGAATTCAACGATGGGATTCACCCCATCCTCTGTTTGTCCATAAAATTGGTTCCCAGGGAACAACATTATGCCATGCTAGAAAAATGGTGTCTGGCAGTGAATGGGCAGTAGTAGCATTGTGTTACTATTTGTTGGGAAAACACTTCACCTTGGTGACAGACCATGTACCCCATAAATGGTTGCATACCATTTGAAACACTAATTCCCACTTTTCTCCCAGGAGGGCAGCTCAATGGTAGCCAGTGTGCCACATGCACAGCTCCAAGGGGGAGCATATATAAAGGGGTAAATAGAACTTTTATCTGAGACGCCCCTCCCCACTACGATACTAGCAGGAGAACAGGGTGAATTGAAACCCAGCCCTGCTTATTTCTGGCCAGGCCAAATAAAGGCCATCTGCACTGTCTCTATGTTGGCTTGGAAATCCCTGTGGGGGAAATACAAAAATTAACCTCACCTGGGAGGCACGAAAAGGAAACCAGACACAGGAAGGGGGAGGATTTGGGGGCTTGAGAGAGTGCAAGTAGAGCTGCTGTGAACTGGAGAGCTGAATAAAGCTGAAACATATTTTGTGCTGTATTTGCTCTGCCAAAATAAGATGTGTTGAACATTGTTTGATGCCGAAGGACAGCAACTTCCTTGAACTTTGTTTGCCTGGAGTTTTTTTTTCTGAGGGTTTCCAAAAAATTCTTGGCTTGCTACAACACTGTTACAATCTGGTTGTAAAAAAAAAAAAAACTTAAAAAAAAAATACATTTCATGTTAAAAAAAAGAAAGAAAACAGAAGTAAGCAAATATGATTTGCCAATATAATCTTTCCATTCCTATTTAGGGCACTCACCTTTGCCTCTTGCAAAACCACCCGAGTCATGAGTAAATCCCTCAATGACACATACTCTGCTGTCCATTATTGCTGGATTCTAAAATGAAAATATTCAACAGTGAAAGGGATAAAGATTTATTATACAATGGCAAGAAAGAATCTTGGACTGTGATTGGTCAGTCTGGAGCTGGACCCATGGCATTATCCCAGCATAACACCACAGCTCTAGTCTCAACCTCACTGTGAATCTCTTGATTGATTGTTGGAGCTGCATTTATTTTTTGCATCTCCTCTTAAGAAATAAAAATATTTTTCCACACTAATAAAAACATTCTTTAAAATAATTTTTTATTCTATATATAACAACAAGATATTGTATAATAGGAATAATGCACTCCAGGGTGTGTGTCGTGCTGGGATAACGCTACTCCTGGGGCACTGGACGCACTCGGCCTGCGGCTCCGTGCCCAACCCCCCCAAGGCATGGCGTTATCTCAGTACGACACACACCCTGTCATGCATTATTCCTTTAAACATAGAAACATAAAATTTGACAGCAGATAAGGACTGCTTGGCCCACCCAGTCTGCCCATTTCCCTACCTGATGGATAAGCTGCAGATTCTAGTTAATCAACAGCTTACTTCCTCCTGCCCCCCACTAGAATTGCCTTATGCCTGTCCCATGCATTCTTGAATTCTCCCACTGTTCCTGACTCCACAACCTCCTCAGGAAGGCTGTTCCATGCATCCACAACACTCTCTGTGAAAAATACTTTCCAACATTACCTCTGAGCTGTCCCCCCTCTATCTTCAAATTGTGCCCCCTTGTGCTTGCACGTCTCTTCTTCTGAAAGATACTACCCTCTTGTACCTTGTTAATTCCCTTGAGATAATTGAAAGTTTCTATCATGTCCCCCCTCTCCCTCCTTTCCTCAATGGTATACATATTAAGCTGCTTTATTCTCTCCTCGTATGTCTTCTGGTGCAGACCTTGCACCATTTTGGTTGCCCTCCTCTGAACAGCCTCCACTCTGTCTTTGTGGAGATGGGGTCTTTAGAATTGTACGCAGTACTCCAGATGGGGTCTCACCAACTGTCTGTAGAGAGGGATAACAACTTCCTGTTTTCTACTGTTGATGCCTCTCCCTATGCATCCCAGTATCCCCCCAGCCTTTCTTACTGCCTTCTCACTTTGCTTGCCCACCTTTAGGTCATCTGATATAATTACTCCAAGGTCTCTTTTGATTTTTGTTGTTATTAACTCACCCCCATTGTGTACTCTCCCCCTGGGTTTTGTTTCCAGATGCATTACCTTGCACTTTTGCATTGAATCTGAGCTGCCACGATTTGACCATTCCTCCAACCTTGCCAAGTCCCTTTTCATTCTTTCCACCCCACCTTGTGTATCAACCCTGTTGCAGATCTTTGTGTCATCTGCAAAGAGGCATACCTTTCCTTCCAGATGCTCTCCAATGTCACTTATAAAGATATTAAAGAGGACTGGTCCCAGTACCGAACCCTGCGGCACCCCGCTAGTTACCCTCCTTTCTTCACTGTGGACTCCGTTTACTATTACCCTTTGCATCCTGCTGTCCAGCCAGTTTTTTATCCAAGCTACCACCTTGGGACCCACTCCAAGGCTGGCTAACTTGTATATTAATCTTTTGTGTGACATTGTGTTGAATGCCTTGCTAAAATTTAGGTAGGCCATTTCCACAGCCCCTCCCTGGTCTACTACTTTGGCCACCCAGTCAAAGAAATCTATTAGGTTCATCTGACATGACTTTCCTGCTGTGAAACCATGCTGCCTTGGGTTGTGTGCCCCACTGGCCTCTAGGTACTCAACAATTCTTTCCTTCAGAAGTGATTCCATCATTTTCCCTACCACTGAAGTCAAACTAACTGGTCTGTAGTTTCCCGCCTCTGCCCTGCTCCCACTTTTGTGAAGTGGAAACACATTTGCCCTCCTCCAGTCTTCAGGTACCACTCCATCCTCTCATGATTTGTTAAAGAGAGTAGTCAGTGGTGTTACTAGTTCTACCCTTAATTCTTTTAGTATTCTTGGGTGAATCCCATCAGGCCCCATTGCTTTGTCCACCTTCAGTTTCAAGAGTTCTTTCAATGATGTGTAATGTATCACAAACATTAGTGCTGTATGTAAATGTTAAATTCTTTTGACTTTCAAATACCTCACAACAACCATTTGCTTCTTTCTTCCAGCTGAGCTGCTGGAGGGGCCTACAAGGTTTCTCAGACCTAGGACAAAGCCTGGTCTCCCTTCCCCTGGCCATGTGGCTGCAGGCCCTCCCCCAGTCCTTACCTCTAGTTTGCTGTTGCTGACTAAAAAACTACAACACATAGTCTTAATTCTGATTATTTAGAGAAAACAAGTCTGTTACATTGATTGAGATTACATATTGTCCTGCAAACAATAATGTTTCAGTAAGAAATGCCCCATTTTGGGCTTCTTAAAAGGTGGTAAGCCTATTTATGAATACTACAGAGGACAGCAGGAATGACTAAGCTGCTAAATTACCTCATTCCCCAACATCAGTACAATTTGTTACACTGCCCTAAGCCAGCAAATAATCTAATAGGTAGGATAATCCCTGCAATCTCATTGGTTAAGATCCATTCTAAATTGTGGCGATATCTTATAACACCACATCATTGAAAATTCTGTTATCATTTAGAATAAGGCCGCTTCTTGGATAGTTTAAGCATTTAGCTACACCCCTTGCCTCACAATGCACCCAAAGTATGGCATTATCCCAGAATAACACACACACCCTGTTGTATAGCATTGCTTAGTTATTCTATGGTCTTTTATTCAAGGCTCCCTGTTCTCTGTGGCAAACTGATGTAACTTCTGTGGCAGGGACTCTGAACTTCTGCAGCAGTGTTAGGTCAAGCTCTGCAGCAAGGTTTGAAGTTCTGCGCCACATTTATATATAAATAATACAAAGCCAGCTTTACAGTTTGGGGGGACCTCAGCAAGGATGGCCTGTGAGGAGGATCCCTGACTTCCACCACATCAATGTAAGTTACATAATTTCCCTTAAACCTTCAGTTTTCTTCTTTTGATTTTCAGAAGCTGTTCAGGCTCTCCATATTTATCTAAATCTATTTAGGGCTTAGTGCTATGTCATGCTACATTAATGGCTACTGGCAGGCACCATCTCAACGTACTGGCAACAAAGCAAATAGCTGAATAGTTGTTCTCCAAGTGACAACTTGAAGTAGCCTAGCCATGGAGCACCCAAGACTCCCCTCCTCTGTGATCACCTATCAGGGGCCCCATACACAGTTGTAGTTGGGGCTGGCAGGCTATTGGTGCAAACAGAGACTCTCCATACTGCCACCCTGGAAACTGCCACGTATTAAAAATATTAAATATTAAACATCAGTGTCAGCATGATTATTCACAGAAGAAAGGGTCCTGAAAGAACTCCTAAAACTCAAGGTGGATAAAGCAATGGGGCCTGATGGAATTCATCCCAGAATCTTAAAAGAACTAAGGGAGGACCTAGTGACACCACAGACCACACTTCTTAACAAATCATGGGAGGATGGGGTGGTACCTGAAGACTGGAGGAGGGCAGATGTGATTCCCCTTCACAAAAGTGGGAGCAAGGCAGAAGCAGGAAACTACAGACCTGTCAGTTTGACCTCAGTGGTAGGGAAAATGATGGAATCACTTCTGAAAGAAAGAATTGTTGAGTACCTAGAGGCCAGCGGGGCACAGGACCCAAGGCAGCATGGATTCACAGCAGGAAGGTCATGTCAGATGAATCTAATTGATTTTTTTGACTGGGTGGCCAAAGTAATAGACCAGGGAGGGGCTGTGGATATGGCCTACCTAGACTTTAGCAAGGCATTTGACACAGTCCCGCACAAAAGACTAATAATCAAGTTAGCCAGCCTCGGAGTGGGTTCCAGGGTGGTAGCCTGGGTAGCAAACTGGCTGCACAACAGGACACAGAAGGTAATAGTGAATGGAACACATTCCGAGGAAAGGGGGGTTACTAATGGAGTACCTCAGGGCTCAGTACTGGGTCCAGTCCCCTTTAACATCTTTATAGGTGACATTGCAGAGGGTCTGGAGGGAAAGGTATGCCTCTTTGCGGATGACACAAAGATCTGTAACAGTGTTGTTACAAAAGGGGGGGTAGAAAGGATGAGAAGGGACTTGTCAAGGTTGGAGGAATGGTCAGACATATGGCAACTTAGATTCAATGCAAAGAAGTGCAAAGTAATGCACCTGGGAAACAAAGACCCAGGAGAAGAGTACACAACAGCAGGGGAGGTACTAAAAACAACAAAAATGGAAAGGGACTTGGGGGTAGTCATATCAAATGACTTAAAGGTGGGTAAGCAATGTGAGAAGTCAGTAAGGAGAGCCAGGGGGATACTGGGATGCATAGGGAGGGGCATCACAAGTAGAAGAAGGGAAGTGGTTATCCCTCTGTACAGACAGTTGGTGAGACCCCATCTGGAATACTGTGTGCAGTTTTGGAGACCCCAGCTACGCAAGCACATAGACAAGATGGAAGCAGTCCAGAGCGGGCAACTAAAATGGTGCAGGGTCTGCATCAGAAACCATATGAAGAGAGACTGAGAGAGCTTAATATGTATACCCCTGATGAAAGGAGGGATGGGGGGAAATGATAGAAATGTTCAAGTACCTCAAGGGAATCAGCAAAGTCCAGAAGGGTAGCATCTTTCAGAAAAAGAGATGTGTAAGAACAAGGGGGCAGAATTTAAAGATGGGGGGGGGGATGACTCAGGGGTAATGTGAGGAAATGTTTTTTTCACGGAGAGAGTGGCGGATGCATGGAACCGCCTTCCTGGGGAGGTTGTTGGGTCTAAAACAGTGGGGCAATTCAAACATGTATGGGACAGACATAAGGCAATTGTAGTGTGGGGTTGCAGGAAGTAGGCTGTTGGTTAACTAGAATCTGCAGCTTATCCAATAGGAAGTGAAATGGGCAGACTGGGTGGGCCAAGTGGTCCTTATCTGCCGTCAAAGTCAAAGTCTATTATTTCTATCTTTTTCTATGTTTGTTTCACTCTTTCCTTGTTTAGTTGTCACATTTTGAATTAATAATCTTTAGCTTGAATGTCATCTTTCTTACATTGGCTTCATTTTTTTTTCTTTCATGTGCATATCACTTCCCTAACCTGAAAGCCCTGGCATCTGCAAGGCCCTCTGACCATGGGCTGTCCTTTAGTAGGTAATCTCAGGATCACACCTAATCATGGATTACCCTCATGGAACTCCAGTGAACTACTACTGGCCTAGTAGGGTGGCTCAGCTAGCTTCTTGAATTTTTCCCTTTTTTCCCCTTCTGCCTCTGTAGTCTCATTGTCTATGTATGCTTCTAAGTCAGACAACGTTCCCCTTCCCCCAGAGGAAAAATGGCAGCAGGGCTCCCACCTCCACTCCAGACCAAAAGGCTGCAATGCTATCTGCTCTCTTCTTCCCTCTCCAAAACCTAGTAGAAGAAAAGCTTTCTCCTCGCCCACCTCCCACCTATCTAATGGCAATAATGATATCTCCTCCCCAATCTACATAATGGCTGCAATAATATTGCCTCTCGTCTCTTCCCAGACCTAATTGCAGCAATGCTGTCTTTCCTCCCCCTTCCCCATAATGGTAGTAATGCTCTCTGAAACCTCCCCCCTCCCTAGACCTAATGGCAGCAATATATTTTCTCCTCCCTAACATGATCCTGCCCCCCCAAAAGCCTTGCCTGATCCCAGCTTTTAAAACCCAGTGTAGCCCACCTCCGCCCATCTCAGCGCCACTACACACCCAGGAAGGAAAAGGATGGTCTTTGCAATACTCTCCAAACAATTTTATCACAGAATGTTAACACACTGGGGGCTTGCTGTCAGACTAGTGGGGGTGCAGATTCAGGGAGAGAAAAGCTACCGTTTGGATACCAGCTCCATGGTGCTGTTTTAAGAGTACTTTTTTACAAAATATACTGTGAAACAAATTCCACTTTTAGGATGAAACTCTAAATGGGAGGTTAAGCGATCTTATATGTTGAAGGGGTATGGGAAACTTTTAATGGTCGAAACCTGCTCTTTTAAGAAAAAAAAAACCTGAGAAGCTGCACTGATGCTCTGAGTAAATTTACTCGTCCCACAGTGGCATTTTTAATTGTGATGCAGTGAGCTTGAAATCTGTCTTTCCAACATTGCATATTGTCCTGGAGCAACATATAAATGTTAAAAATTTTAAAAATGTTTAATCTGCAATGTCATTATGACTTTTTCTGTTTTCCCAGTTTGCTTTTCTCTTCCCTTATTTAGTTTCCACATTTTACGTAAATGATCTTTAGCTTTGTCACTTTTCTTACCTTGGTTTCATCTTTTTAATTTCTTCAGTCTATTCAGCATCCTCTCATTCTTTTCCTTCCCCAACAGTTTTTTTTTATTTACTTAGCTGTCCCTTTGCTTGCATTTTTTATCATTTACATTTTTCTTCCCTAGGTGTCAGAGTTAACCCATCAGGTTGGCAACCTCACAGCCCTATCCACAGCAACCTCTTGTGCTCTAAATCTCATAAGGACAACAAATTCCACCCCCTCTCCCATCTCCCCCCTGACAGCACTTTACCCTCTCATGGTTTTAGAACAGGTAAAAACCACCACTGCCCATCTCAACCCCACCAATTTCCTAACAAGCCTTGAGAATGCCATGGAGTGGTCTTGTAGATTTAAATCTACCACTCTCAAATCCTACGCCTAAGTACAGTATCTCATCCACCCCACATTCCTAACAACAGAAACCTAGGACCTACAAGCCTAGTTCCCTTAATCAGAGATGGTCCTGCCTATTCTCTACCTTTTACCTATTCTGGCCTCCTTCTTGGCTGCCTACTCTTTCACCCCAATTTCTACCCTATTCCTTAATACTTTCTTATTTTTTTATCATTTAGGTATGAGCTCTTACTTAGCGGAGACTATATGAGATTGTTGTCTCTTCTCATTCCAGTAAAGCTTATCATTATGCACCTTTGCATGTTAATTATATTGACCGGTATGTATAGGCCCATATTGACCAGCACTTTCACAATATTTTTTTTTTTGCACCGCTGTCCACCATAATTGTAATCTTATGAAGTGTACTGTATTGTATTAATGCCCAGGACCACCTTGAAAATGAGCTTGCTCAATGGTGTTTATGCCTGGTTAAATGAAGTGATTGATTGATTGAAATGTATGTCATTATTCAGTCCAGCACTGTATAGTGATCCTCTGCCTCTTCCTGCCTCAAAAGTATTGTAAAGTCTCCTCTTAGACATTATCCTGCCCACTCATAAAACAAGAAATACTAACCCTGCATATCTAAGCCCCAAAAGTCATTCCACCCAGAGCATTATTGAATCACTCTGTTTTTTTATACTGGCACCCTTTTTTGATTCAACAGTGTAGGTCAATCCTCTGCCTCTTCCTATTATTGCTGGGTCCAAATGCTGGATTCATGCCCAGTATGGCTTTGTGTGGGCCCTGCAAAGCACTACTGGGATAAGAAAAAACATTCTAGCCCATTAGCAGTGATAGGAAAAGGCAATTGTATGTCCTTAGGCCAAAAATGGGGTGACTCAAGGGGGGCTCTCAGGGTTTGGTGGGGATGGTTTGAGGGGCTGAGATGGCTGGGGTGAATTTTAGTTCTTAAAAAGCTACAAGCAGGCAGAATTGCTTGAAAGGAGTGGTGTCAGTTTCTGTTTAACTTACTGGGGCAACTTCTGTGTAATTTCTGTGGCCAACCCCAAATTCTGCGGCAGATCATATTTTTTGCGGCAATCGCTGCGTGCCTCAGAACCGCAGAAAGCAGGGGGGCCTTGTTTTTACTATGAAGCTGTTCTGTCAGTTAAGAAAGTTAATGCAAGGTTTGGGACTTCATGCAGAATGTCAAATAATTTCACTTTCCAAGCAAAGGAAAAAATAATAAAACAATTCAAATACTTCCCATCTTAGAATACGGTAGTGTTGTGTATCAATATGCAAATCAAAGAGTGTTTCAAAAACTGGATATTACATATCATAGACTGTTAAGATTTATGTTAAAATGTTCACTATGAGAATATCACTGTAATCTATATCAAAAACCCAACTGAGGCTCTTTAGAAGTAGAGAGAAAAAAGACATTGCTACAAATGATATTCCAAATCAAAAAGATTAACTCACCTAAAATCTTGTAAGCAACTGACAAATCCTAACTCAAAGTATGTTTAGAGAAACCACAAACTGTGGATTACAAATCTTTCAGGTTAAAAATAGGTTTGGGGCACTAACATTCAAATTTAAAACTGCTCAGTTGTGGAATAGTATACCTCTGCAACCAGAACTCATCGGCCAACCCCCTGCGACTGAATCTGTTCCCGAAACCGAACTTGGGTCTTTGGTGTTGGAAAAGGTAAGGCACCGCCTAAGTCCTCTTTGCCACCGGGCTGGTGTAGTCCATGGTGTCTAGTGCCCTCCTGCCAATCGCTGGCCTGATGTAAAGAAGACACTTTCCCTGGTGTCTAGTGGTCCCCCCCAATGATTGCTGGCCAATTATAAAGAAGACACTTTCCTTTGTGTCAAGTGCCCCCACCCCACCAATCGCTGGCCCAACGTGTAAGACTAAAATTTCCCTGGAGTCTAGTGGTCCACCCCCGCCAATCGCTGGCCCAATGTGTAAAACAAAAATTCCCTGGTGTCTAGTGATTCCCCCCCCTCCCCGCCGATCGCTGGCTTGATGTTAAATTTACATCTTTCCCTAGTGCCAGTGGTCCTTCCTCCCACCTGCACCCATGCCCAATATTAGAAGTAGCATTTCCTGATGTCCAGTGGTCCTTCCCCCCACCTACACCTATGCCTGATGTTAGGAGTAACTTTCTCTGGTGCCAATGGTAACCCCATTTCGATCCCCTGAATAAAATGTAAAACCATTCCCGGTGTCTAGTGGACTCCCCTCCCCAGGGAAATTTTAGTTTTACACATCGAGGACATCGATTGGCAGAGGGAAATTTTAGTTTTAGAAATCGGGCCAGCAATTGGGGGGAACACTAGACACCAGGGACATTTTAATTTTACACATCGGGCCAACAATTGGTGGGGGAGGATCACTAGACACCAGGGAAATTTTAGTTGCACACACTGGGCCTGCGATCATTGTAGGGGGACTCACTAGACGTCAGGGAAATTGTCTTCTTTACATCGGGCCAATGATGGAAGGGGGGGGGCACTAGACACCAGGGAAATTTTATTATACTTGGCTGGTGACAGATTGGGGGGACCACTAGACACCAGGGAAATTTTAGTTTTACACATCAGGATGATGATCAGTGCGGGTGGCACTAGACACCAGGGACATTTTATTGTTACAAATCAGTCTGGCAATCGGTGGGGGGGGGGACCACTGGACACTAGGAAAAGTTTAGGTTTTGAAAAATGACTGGTGATCGATTGGAGGGCCACTAGAACCCGGGATAGCTTTCTGGACCAGGCAAATGAGGGGCAGCGCCACGCTACATTGCCAGGCTACCCATGCAAATTAGCCCATCATGGGTCTGTAACTGGCCCCTTAGCTCCTTGCATGTCCAGTGAGCTCATTTGCATGGGTTTGTTTGAATATTGGAAGCTTAGCATGGGTGCAAGACATTGTGATGCCTTATTTCAGGAGCCATGCCTGCCCAGCACTAAGTGGCTTAGCGCTGGGCTGCAGTACGCTATTCTTTTTTATTTATTGAAGGTATTGGAATTACAAACCTTTGAGTCATAGACTCATTTCCAAAGGTTCCACATCAGTTGACAACAACAAAACACTGGATACAATATTGATGCAGAGTACAGAGAGTGGAAAAGCACAGTTACATGGAAGCAAGACAGTAGAATATTCTAAATGTTTGGCCTATACATATCGTTAGCTAAGTAGGTCCCTGTAAACATGGGGACTGGTTATTGTCAAAGGAACGAAGCAGTCTGGTAATTTAGACTTTGTCAAATCATAACAATCATATATTTTAGAAACACTGATAGCGCACTGTGGCTTGGGCTCAGGCCGGTAAGCAGCAGAATAGTCCAGTCATGGGCAGGTGCAGGAGTGGGTGTCGAGGAGGTGGCTCCTGAGGGCCAGTTTGAAAGGACCCAGCTTGGGGAGGCTGGTGACTGAGGGAGGGAGGGAGGGCATTGTAAAGGGTAGGGGCCCTGACCAGAAAAGATCTCTGTGCCAGGGTCGTCCTGACCCTTGGGACTATCCTGGATGCAGCGTTAGCACAGCAGGTGTTTACTGTGGGTGCTTTGGTATTTAGGGATGCCAGGACTGCAGGAGGTGTTAAACCCAGGAGGGATTTTTTGATCATAAGGTAGGCCTGATACTGGAGTCTCTCATCAAAGTTGAGGATCTGGGTAAGGAAGTAGAAGGTACAGGTGTGTGCTGTCCATCCCCCACCGGATAGGAGCCTGCAGGCTTTGTTAATAATTATTTTAATTTTGTTGGTAGCCATGGTGTCTGCAGCACCACAGATTAGCAGACCATAGTCGATCAAGGACATGACAAATGAGGTAATGGCTAGCCTCAATGCTTCAGGGGGTAGGCAGTCCTTGTGACGAAAGAGGAGGCCGATGCGGGTGTTGGCTGCAGCTGCAAGTGTGGAGATGTGGTCTGGAAGGTGAGGGCAGTAGACCTGTTCCAGGGGGTGGAGCGAACCGGAGACGATTCCACTGAACAGAGTATTTTTGTACACCTGGGCAACTGCAAGGCAGAGCGCAAACATCTACTCCGCTTTGCCACTTTTGAATATTGGGCCCCTGATGTTTATTTGAAAAACACTCAGCTGTTTGAGAAGGGTAGTCGATGGGAAGGAGAACGAGGGGCCTAAGATTTAGCTATACATCACCTGACAGCAGTAACAGAAAGGTTATGATGAGCATAAGGGGGTAGGGCCTACACCTATGAACATGTACTCTGGAAGAGAGGGGGTGGTGAGGTAGGGTAAGAGAGAAAGAATGCATGACAACATCAAGAGTGAGATAAGGGGAGGAAAGGAGACCAGGGTGAATAAGGTAAGGGGGGGGTGAAAGGTGGGGAGAGGCAGCAGATGGGGTAATGGTGAAAGATGGGAAGTGAGATAGAGGAAATGGTGAGGGTGAGGGAGGGAGAGACAGAGTAGAAGACACAGAAGGTGCACAATGAAGTGGAAGAGAGGGGAGTGAAGCATAGTTCATAAAAGCTGGTGAGGCCTAGTGGAGGGTACAAGTTATAGCAGATAGCTGACAGGGGTGGTAGAGGAACGCTTGTCACACAGGTTTAGCAGTCACCATAAGTAGTACTTATTTAAATGCAGATACAAGTTTGGCTACCAAATAAAATTAATTACTACAGCAGATATGACCGCACATTTGGCCAAAGCAAACAAGCACAGTGGTCAGCCCTGGCTAAATAAATTATCAGAATAAAACAAGAAGACATTTAATTAAACAAACCAGATGGGCTAGCTAAGCTATGCAGCAACAGTTGTTATAAGCTATAACGACATGGCAACAGCTTCAGCTTTCTAAAGTTCTGCATTCAACTGGCATACTCAGTTTGTCTTGATGGGTTTATATTGCTTCTTACAAGTAAATAGTTTACTAACAAACAAAAGTTACTCTTTATAAAACATAAAGATATTTTTCAATGCCTTTGTGTTTAGCTACTTTATCAGTGCAATAAGACACTCTGGAATTTGTGGGTTGTACTCTCATAATTGCACACCCTTGGCTTTGCCTTGTGCCGCACAACCCACCAAGAATGTGTAATTATGGCAGCATAACTACACACTGTCATTTCTAATCACTTAAATAATCATGCCAGCTCAGTGTCTTATCTTGATAGGAAATTGATGTAATGACACTAAAACCTGAAATTATATCAGGCTTGGCTGCTTAGGTAAATTGAACTGTCTTGGTGTATCTTGGAACACTAGTAGTAGTAAAAGCTTTATTGTTTATACAGGATAGTGGTGTAAGCATCGAGATGCAGGTAAGTCCCTGGGAGGGGGGGGTGTCGGTGGAAGGAGCTGCCTGCACTGCAGTGGAGCAATAAACTGATTAACTGCAAAAAACACCAGAGACTGTTGTGTTGGGGATCGGGGGGCCGCTCCACTTCCTCCGCCAACCACTAGGGTTGCACATGAGTAAGTTGGGGCTTCAGTTGGTGGTATGTGCGCTGCACAAGGGGACTGGGCAAAACAGCCTTGTGCGGCACACATACTCTGAATATTGGACTGTGCCAATATTCGGGTCACTGCCCCTTCATTTGCATTACACCCAACTCTGAATATCGCCCAAGTGCAAACCCTAGGCTTTTCAGTGTAGAACATCCATGAAAAACCTGTTTAGTGTTGGCAAACTTGGATTTGTGCCAGGGCAAAGTTTTAAATATTGGGCCCCAGGAGACTATTCTCCAAGTCTGATCAGCTAAGGCTGTGGGCTATATATTATAGTCCTGATGTGCTGATCATTACTAAAACCTGTCTCTCTCCCCCCAAATCAATGATGTAGAAATTAGACCTTTGGGTTAAATAATTCACAGATAGTATTGTGAGAAGTGTGGTGGTGGTGGTGGTGGTAGGGGTTCTTCTCGACATACATCACAGCCTTAACTGTGATGTTGTGTATCATTCTGATGTTCCTGCTTCCCATGAACTTCTCCTGTGCAGACTCTCTTTCTTCTGCTCACTTCCCATTTTCATCAGTGGTGTTTACTTCTCCCCTAAAGCTAAGCCTGACACCTGTCCTGCCACTCTTTCATCCATTTCCTCCCTTTCAACTTTAGTTGAGCTCTTAATCCTTGGGGATCAAAATATAAATTGGTTCTTCCCCTTGGTAATAAATACCATTCCCCAAATTGAGTCCCTCAGTCTCACACAGTCAATTTCCTCTCCAACTCGTCTTAACCCCAACTCTTCAAATCATTCCCTCATGGATTGGGTCCTGTCCTTACACCTCCACTACCTTATTTCTGCTTGCACGATACCAGATGCTTTTAGTGACCATCATGTGGTTTACTGCATCTGTAAGATCTGCTGTATTAAAGTCCCACCAAAGTTAGTCTGGTTTATGTGGTTTAAGTCTCTTGACTTCCCTTCCCTGCTAGCTGATCTTCAGGCAACTGAGTGGTCAACACTAACATTATTCACCAATACAGGTGTGGCTGTAACCTCTTTCATATCCAAATTTGTTGCAGCGTGGTACAGACATGCCTCCCTAAGGAGGTCTCGTGTCCGTGGGCTCCACCTTCCTTGGATCTATGCAGAGGTCATTGACCTGCTCAAAGCTCATGATTCTGCCTGCCATCTCCAAAAAGTCTCAGACTCTCCTGAGGATTTGCTGAGATATAGGCAACTTTGTAATGCCTGCAGTAAGGCCACCAGGGAAGTCAAATCAATTTACTTTCCCTGCAACCTACAGAACACCTTTAAAATTCCCTAATAGGTTCTGGAAAGTTATTCACTCCCTTCTTGATCCCCTATACAGGCAACCTGCTCCATCATCAAACTAGGAAACTCACTTATCTCTGACCCAACTGAGGTCACCAACACTTTAACAATTTCTTCACTTCCTGTGCCCTCTCCCTGCTTCTTCCTCCTCTCCCTTCTCCCTCTCCTGCCTGTCCCGTCTCTCTCCAAATGCCCTTCATCCCTCCACCCTCAGGTCAAGTATCTTTGTTTTACTCCCCAGTCTCCAAAGAGATCACCCTCACTGTCTTACTCTCTTCTAATTCCTCTAAGGGACATAGCTCTGATGGTCTGGATAATAATTTTCTCCATCTCTACACCAGCCATTACTACTTGTTTCCCTTTTCAATCTTTCTTTCCAACTTGGATCTGTCCCCAACCCCTGGAAGCAAGCTAAGTACTCCCTCTCCC
Source organism: Neoceratodus forsteri (assembly GCA_016271365.2). NCBI lineage: Eukaryota > Metazoa > Chordata > Ceratodontiformes > Ceratodontidae > Neoceratodus > Neoceratodus forsteri. The sequence continues at coordinate 1,090,672,494 of CM057456.1, forward strand.
CAAAGAGGGTTATGCTTCTTCACCAGACAATTACCAGCCCATCTTGCTCCTCCCTGCCCTGGAAAAGCTGCAGGAAAAAAGTGTTCTCCCCAGTTATCTATTTACCTTGACTCCACTTCATTCCTGTCCCCTTTTCATTCTGGCTTCTGCAAATACCACTCCACCATCTCCTCCCTTTTTTGGTTCATTGACTTGTGCTGAAAGGCAAAGACCAATGCCTGTTCACTGTGGCCATGTTCCTAAGCCTTGCAAAGGTCTTTGATACTGTGGCCCACCTCCTTCTGATGAATAAGTCAGGTGCTGCAGGCTTATCCGACCTGGCAGTTGTGTGGTTCCACTCCTACTTCTTGGATTGGCTGAAGTTGGTCCAAGTTTGTAATGCTGTACCTACCTTCCTGCCCATCATGTCTGGTGTCCCCAAGACACCATCCTTGGCTCTGTCCTTTTCTCCATCTTCTTAAATGACCTCTCCACCACTTATGTGTCTCTTCCTACATACGCACATGTGCAGATAACACTGTTTTATTTTCTTTAATGTTTCGGTTCCTGACTCCTTACTCCAGTGTGACTTTGTCAGTGTAACATTGGCTCCCTTTTAGCTCTTACTAAATGCCAAAAAACTGTCTCTCCTAGATTTGGCACTGGACAGAGATTAGCAAGGCTCCAACATATACCTGTCTTCAAAACTCTGGATGGCAATCTGCTTGAAGACTTCAAATACTTAAGGGTGTCGCTGGATCAGAATCTTAGCTTTTCCACCCACATTGCATGAGAAACTTCACCCTAAGCCTGATGTGTACCAAAACAAATCCTGCCTTCCTCTCCAAGCCCTTTGAGAGATCATCCTTAAGACGGTCTTGCCAGTATTTGACTGCAGATGTAGTCTACATCACTAAAGTCTACACTTGCCAGGCTGGACCACCTAATTCATTCCTTCTGCTGGATTGCACTTAGTGCTCCATCTCTCACCCATCACTGCTTTATATATGTTAATCTCTCTGTACCCACTCTTGAGGCCTGGCATCTCCCACCCATCACTGCTCTATATTTGTTAATCTCTCTGTACCCACTCTGGAGGCCTGGCATCTCCCACCCACCACTGCTCTATATATGTTAATCTCTCTGTACCAACTCTGGAGGCATGGCATCTCTCACCCATCACTGCTCTATATATGTTAATCTCTCTGTACCCACTCTGGAGGCATGGCATCTCTCACCCATCACTGCTCTATATATGTTAATCTCTTTGTACCCACTCTGGAGGCATGGCATCTCTCACCCATCACTGCTCTATATATGTTAATCTCTATGTACCCACTCTGGAGGTCTGGCATCTCTCACCCATCGCTTGCCACTGTTTCACCTTACCTCTCCTCTTCTTCTTAACCTTGCCATTTCCTCTCCTACTCGCTCTGTTCATCTGCTCCTTGTTCCTTTCAAATCTCTCTCAATAAATTTGTAATGGGCCAGTCTGCTGTTTCTATCCACCTCCCAACACTACCAGCCTCCTTCTCCACATTCATCTTCCTTCCTGCACTGTTTCAGACAACTTTTACTGATACACATCTCACAAGAACGCACCTGCACCTACACTTCTTCCTCCTCTCTCAATATTACAACAAACCACGCCCTAGCCACCCCCTCTGCTATTTGACCCTTTTTTGTAATGATTTTTGCCTCTTCTCTATTGTATAACTTACATCTCAAGTACTCTGTAATTTGAATTTTATGCTACTATGATTCTGTACAAACATCTTGCAATATGTTGGTGGCATGCTTCCTTGGCTCTCATCCTGGCTGCCCCAAAACTGATGAATTTGTACATTTTTTACATTTTATTCTGGCTCTAAAATTCATTACTTGTTCTGTAATTATATTCTTTATGTTCATGCACCAACTGTTGTCACTTTATTATTGCTGTTTCACTCCCTGCTGTATCCCCTCCTCTGGATTGCACCTGAAAGTAAGCTCCAATTCATTGAGCCTATCCCAGTTACCAATTGTTTTTTTATTTATTAAACTTTATTGAAGATAAAGATTACAACCATACTGACCAGATACATAATACGTGAACAAAGCCAGAGTACCCTCCCTCCCAGCCCCCCAACATTGTAACCTCTCTCCCCCTCCCCAGCACCCAGTGGAGCTAAAACCCGAGCAGTGAGCTTTAAAAATAAAAAGTGGACCTCAGTTTCAGATGTGGATCACTCCAGGTTACAGGAAGATAGCTGGGCACACCACCACTTCATATAAATCAACCAGATAAGGTCCCCACCGTATATTATGTATACAACTTGCCCCATTTTTTATCAAAATTGTGAGGCCTATGGCACAGATGAGCAACCATATGCTCTACTTGAAGGTTATGTAGCAGTTCTTACAACCACTCAACATAATAAATCGAGGACTGATCCAGCCAGTGCTGGAGGATCACCTTCTTCAGGGAGAGAGAAATTAGAGCCATGTAGTATCGGCGCTCTAAACCTGGGATAAGACCCAAATCCCCGAACACACAAATCTCTGGCTGAAATAACCCCAATAGGCCTAAAATCAGATCAGCAGGGGCCTCAATTAACTTCTACAAAGGGGCCACTTTAGGGCAGTCCTAGAGAATATGCAGTAGGGAACCCACATCATGACCACATCTAGTGCAGTCAGAAGATTACAACTGCCCCATTCGGGCCAATTTTTTTTGGGTGTAATGTTGGTGGTTCAGAATATTAAATTGGGTAAGCCTTGACCTATCCTGGGTAACATAACGGTAAATACCCACCCATATAGATTGCCATCGTTGGGTGGAAATGGTAAACAACTGGTCCCAATAAGGGGAAGACCCATTTATTTCCAGGGCAAAACTTAAGAATAACAATATATACAGTGAGCATACGGCATGTTTCTGGGATACCAGAGAGAAAGCTGAAGAGAAAAATCCCAAAAAATCAGTGGTCCACCTGTCCAGACCAAACCACTGGATTAAAACATGTCTCAGCAGAAATATTTTGAAAATCTGCTTACTCTGTACATGAAGTAAGGTTAAGATACTTGCAGAGGATCGTAGTACTCCTGCCTCCAGCAGATCCTGCACACTGACAGTGTCCACTTGGGGGTGCCAGTCTGCTTTAAGGGTCTGTCCTCCAATTTTAAAATTAAAATTATGAAGAATGGGTTGGGAAATATTGTGGGAGATGAGAGATTTAGTTAGAGCCCAAAACTGGGAGTATACCCGTAGAGAGATGCCCATCACTGACTCTTTCACCTTGAGCGGTAATCTGCTCCAGTATATGGTAAAGATAACAAGGATAAGCCATTTTGAAGCAATAGCTGAATTTCCAAATCAAGCTAGGGAGGCCTATATCCAGCAGGGGGTCCAGGGATGAGGGAAAAAAACACTGAAGTAGCTTACTTAGGTGACTAGCAAAGTAATAAAGCAAAAAGTGAGGAATTTTAATATCCCCCATTTGCTTTGATGCAGTCAATTTCTTATACGCCCTCCTTGGAGCTTTGCTTTGCCAGATAAACCTGATAATTACCTGGTGTAACCTCTGAAACCATTTCAGTGGAAGCCAGAAATTCAGCAAATGAAGGGGGTAAAACAACCAGGGCAGCACATTCATTTTGATAATAGAGATACAGCCCCATAGGGTCAACGGGAGAGCTTGCCATCGATACAGATCCTGTTGGATATGTTGCATCAGGTCAACTAAATTAAGTTTATGCATAAGGGAGTCATCTTTAGCTAAGTGTAGCCTGAGATATTTAATTGACCAAGGGGACCAGGCCACCCCTAATGATACCAGCTCCTGTTTGCTAACAGACATAGTAAGGAGCATGACTTCTGTCTTACTAAAATTAAGCTTGTAGTTAGAAAATGACCCGAAGTCATCAATAATTTGAAGGGCAGCTGAGAGGGAGGTGGTTGGATTGGTCATATGAAGCATGATATCATCTACATAGACTGATATCAGGAAGGTTTCTGGCCCAACCGGTATACCGGTAACTTCAGGGGAAGTACTAAGTCTACGAAGTAGGGGTTCTAAGTAAAGATTAAAGAGGAGAGGGGAAAGAGGACAACCTTGTCTGGTACTGGATGCTAGTGGAACTGGGTTAGAGAGCACTCCAATACAATAAATTCCCATTGAGGGTGAGGAGTACAATACCCATATCCACCTTATGAATGGCTGTGGGAATCCAAAAACATCAAGGGTGGAGAACAAAAAGTTCCAGACCACTCTGTCAAATGCCTTCTGTGCGTCCAGAGAGACCAGTGCCATAGGACTGACAGATGCAGAGAAGCTATGGAACATTTTCCTGAAATGGTCCATTGAGGATCAATTAGGAACAAACCCCACCTGCTCATGAGAGAGTAGGCCTTCCCACACTTAGATTACCCTGGTAGCTAGGATTTTGGCAAGAATCTTAATGTTGCAGTTAATCAATGAAATAGGTCTATAATTAGAGATGGCTTCTGGGGATTTATCGGGCTTAAGCAATACCACAATGAGGGCTTCAAGGAGGTTAGGATCAGAAATTCCATACTCATGGATATAGGCAAAAAATTGGGACAAGAGAGGCCTAAGCTGATCTACAAATATTTTATAGAGGTTAGGAGTAAATCCATCTATTCCAGGTGACTGGTCTGGAGCTAAATTCAAAATAGCGTGCCGGATTTTGGAATCTGAAATGGACCGGGCTAAAATGGTTTGTTGCTCGGGCGATAAACACGGAAGTGCAGACTTGTTAAGCTAAGTGGACAGTTCGGATTGGGGTGGAGCAGAAGATCTAGGACCATAAAGGTCAGCATAAAATAGGGCAAACTCCTGAACAACTTCCCTAGGCTGGGTTTGGAGGGAGCCATCTTTGGCTTTGATGGCGGCAGTAATCAATCTGTAGGCCTTTGCTTACTGCAAGTGGAGAGCCAGCAGCCTACCTGCCTTATCCCCCAATCTATGTATTTCGCTTTAGTCTTTAAAATTGCATATTCAGCTTTTTCCCTTAATAAATCCCCATATTTAGTCCTTAGAACTGACAAATTTTGTAAGGTAGCTTCTGATGTTTGTGGGGAGAGGTAATTTTCAATAGCAGTAATCTGGTGGAGGAGGTTAGCCACCAGAGAGGTGCAAACTTGTTTGCGCTTGGAGGCCAACCTGATAAGCTCTCCTCTGATAAAACATTTGCAGGCAGCCCACTCCAAGTCAGCTTTATCTACAGAACCTGTGTTCTGCTGGTCATACAGAGAGATCAGGTCTTTGACCCATTCAACCAGGAATTTATCATTAAAAAGCTGATTGTTAAGCTTCCAAATAGCATCCCTCTCCAAAGTAACATTAAGGATTAAGGAGATCCAGACCAGAGAATGGTCAGAAAGGACCCTGGGCCCTATCTTCTCTTCAATTACACCTGGAAAGAAGGAACGGCTTATAAGGACAGAGGCCAGCCTGGAGAAGGAGCCATGAGCAGTGTAGTAGCAAGTGCATACTTTATCCTATTGGTGCAGGATCCGCCATGGGTCACAAAGCCCCAGGATTTGGATCCTGTCACGCAGTGAAAGTTGCTCTGGAGATAACACTAACAACCTTCCCACCGACCTGTCTAGAGCTGATGACAGGACAACATTCCAGTCCCCTCCTGTTATTAAGGGGATAGAAGGGAGCTTAGAGATTTGATTTGTCAAATCCATGAAAAAAGAAGGAACTGCCAAATTAGGGCCGTAGACACACCCTAGGACTATTTCCACGCGACCTAAAATCCCCTTTATGAAGATGTATCTGCCTTGGGGATCAATAAAAGTCTGCTGACTTTGGAAGGGTACCTGTTTGGATATTACAATGGCCACCCATTTACTAGCCATACCTCAGCCCTGTCTACGAAACAGATTGCCCTTGGCAGAAAGGATATGCGTCTCCTGGAGAAAAGTGACTTGGCACTGGAGATGCTGCAAGTGCTTAATTATTTGACGTCTCTTAGTAGGTGGCTGGCCCCTTTAACATTCCAGGAGGCAACCTTTAACATATTAGCCATATACAAATCTCAGCCAGAACACCTTACCTGGTGATGAAACCCGCCCACCACTACAATAATCTGGTAGCTCCACTGGTGTACCCCTCCACCTAGCTCCCACATAAGCCCCAAGACAAAAGAATCCCACATTCCAAGGCCCCCTCCTCCCCAAAGCACAACTCCCCCATATGAACAAGACAGTGACCCAATATAAAAACAAAACTCTGATAGGGGAGAAATCCCTCCCATACACTTAGCTCATGTCAGCCCCACCTGCTATACTTCTCTACACTTCCTGCTCCACCTCCCCCACTAGGATTCTCAACCCTTAGGCTTCTACCGTTTACCCCCCTCGCAGCGACATTTCACCAGCGAGGTCCCCCACAGTGACTACAGCACCTAGCCGTGGTGGGAGACCCACTGGAACCTGGCACTGCCTGTTGGAGGTCCTGCACCCCCCCAATCAGCACCGACTGGAGTTGAGAATTTTTAAGTGGGGGGTGCAAGGGGCACAGCCCCCCACATGGGGGGTTTGGGGTGCAAAGCCCCCCGAAGAAGACAAAGAAAACTATAGCGAACCGGCAGCCAACTGCGGAATGTGGTCGACCTGCCGGTGTCGCTGACAGGGCGTTCGACAGAAATACTGTCAGACTCCTGTTGTGGATCTGGCTTCTACGAGCTCATGTGATGTGAAGTCCACAAAAAAAAAATTGAATCTCACATTAGTCCCCCCAAATTCAAACAGTCTCAATGTCCTGGCTAGGTAACAGCTTAACAGTGGGTATATACAAACTACAGGGCTACATAACAAACAAGAACATTAGGTGAAAGGCCTAATGGTCCCTTGGAAATGAAAGATTACAGCTCTAGACCTGCGATTACCTGCAGTTTCTCCAAAGTGACAAGGTCTATGGTGAGTACAGCGAAATAAAAAAAAGGGGGGTTAAAACTGCTGAGCAGTCCCTCTAAGCATAAGAAAAGAAAAGGGAGGAAAAGGGGGAAGGAGAAAATAAAACAACAAAGCTCCATGTCCTTTAGTCCACCTGGGGAAAACTGAACAAACAAAGCTTTGTGAAGTCCGCACTTGAGCTATGACGTAGACAAAAATTGCAATCTGAAGCCCTTCTTGCAGGAGAACACTGTTCCCATTGACCAAACTTTACCAGCTTGCCCGGAATACTAGAACCCAGCTCACGGTGCACTAAACAGGTCAGGAAGCAGTCTCTTTAGATTCATAGTAGCCTGCTCTGGGTTTTCAAAAGAGTGCCAGGAATCCTTATAATATATCTGTAGTTTAGCCGGATATAGTATCCTGAACGTGATGGAGGCAGCCAAGAACTTCACTACAATGCGATGGAAGGACGCCCTCTTCTGCTGCACAAGAAGATCCTGGGACAGATGTAGGCACTGGCCCTCCCATGATATCTCTTTTAACTCTCTGAACTTTTGCAGTATATGTTGCTTATCTAAATAGTTGAGAAGTTTGATGATAAGTGGGCGAGGAGGAGCTCCTGGCTGTGGCCTTGCCCGCAAAGATCGATGCGTTTGTTCCACTACATAACAGGAGTTATCAGGGGAGGGACCTGCCACACGTTCTAGCAGCTTCTGGGTAAACAACACTGGGGAAGAAGCCTCTGCATCCTCAGGTAGGCCAAAAATGATTAAATTATTGCACCTACTTCTTCCTTCCAGGTCTTCTAATTTGCCTTCCACCCTTGACAACTTCTGGCATAGCAAGATTATTTCAGGACCTGTTCTGTCCTTCCAGCCCTCCATGGAGGAGACTCAAGCTTCCATGTCCCCCACTGTCCTTGTCATTGAATTGAAGTCAGCCTGCTGTGATTTCATCTCCTCAGAGAATGATTGCATGAGCTCTCTGAGTGGCTGCATTTCAGCTAAAAATATTTTACCACGGTGGGATGGGGGGCTGTGCAGTAGTAGTGGCAGCATGGCTGAATGAAGCTCCATGAGGTTTGGCCTTCTTGCTACTTTTTTCAGAGGTAGCGGGAAGCATATGGAGTAGCATCATTTCAGCATCCATCCCAGCGAGAAAGTTCATGCAAACCGGACTAATCAACATCCGAAAGGTGTACCGAAGCTACTGCAGGCATCTAAAGTGGCAAAATCAATGAAAGGAATGCATGATTTACCAGTAAGCAGTGGGAGAGGTGGGAGTGAGTAGCAAGTGCAGCCGCTAGCTCCAGGGCATCACGTGACTCCCCAGTTACCAAATTTTAAATACAAATAAATGTTGCAATTTTTTCCAAACAAGTTGTACTGGAAGTTCTTAACCCATTTGTTATGCTCAAATAATCACCTGGGTTTAGAATCTGTTTGACCAATCAAATCAGTTAACATTTTGCTAACCATTAAAAAAAACTATTGCAGCTTTACCTTGAAGTGATTGCAATAGGGATTTGTGGCAACAACCAAGTAACAGCTGTTCTGTCTAGATGCAGGTCTAATATTTGTTGATTATTGATGTGGTAACTATCTTTTAAGGCAAACTAATTTCTCTCTGTCCACTTTTCCCCCAAACAGATCCCATATTTCTTACATAGTCATTGGTGTAGTGCTCCTTGTCCCTTAAATGACAGACCAGTTGTTATGAGAATGCTTCTCTCTTACCAAAATTGAGTTTCATAATATATCAGGTTTTAGGCAATCTTCAAAGATTTTGCAAGAGGTAGGGTACCGGTCTGAATGCTGCAAATATCATGAGCAGTCCTGACCTTTCATCTGAAGATGGGGAGGTACAGGTGGTTAATGTCAAGATCTTATCTTGTTCATAACTACAACTCTAGCGTCCTGTCAAGCTTTTTCACACACAACAAACACTCACTCCAAACCTGCACTAGCATTTCCTTTGCTGATGCAAGCCTGATTCTCGTAAGTGCTTTTATAGTGGCTCAGTATGACCCCCAGACTTTTCACTGATCAGGCAGGACACAAGATGACACTTTCAAGTGATTCTGATGCAGTCTGATTAGCAAAATATTGCACACCAAATGAAACACTTTCTCACTTGCTTTGTAACGCGTGCAGCAATGTTTCAGCACCTTGGCTGAGGTGTGAAAAAGATTTGAATATTATTTGCAATCTGATCATGTGCACAGAATTTAAGTTTCTCTGTTTGGGGCAAAGCAGTTCACCCTTCAGTGTGGGACAAGAGATTACGTGCGATTGCAGTTTATCACCATACATTCTGTGTGATTAAAATTAATGAAAATAGACATCATGAGAATCATAATGCGGTTAAAGATGTCAGCCTGGACGCATCTCTTAAATTGGATTCTTTTCCAGATTTATAATGTAGATTAGCTATAAAGCTGTAAAGTAATGACTTCATTTTGCACATATGTGCATAAATTACTCAGCCAACAGCTGTGTCTAAATAGGCGTTCTTCTATATACTGTAAATGAAGATGGCAACTTCATTAAAAAAGATCACACTCCATATAATAAATGTGACAACGACATCATTGTTTTGTGAAATATACTGTAGAACTCCCTCTAACAAATCACAATTAAAATGTGGCCTGCAACAGAAATCTGCAAGTGCTGAGTTCCTGGTATGATGCCCAGATTTGAAAATATACAACAGGTAATCAACCCCTTACCATCTTTTTCAACTTATGCATGAGGTGTGTATGACACATACTGCCAGTGTATCATCTCTGTGAATGCAGGTTCAAGTCTAGTTAGGACATGATGAACATTTTGGAATACAAAAGGGAACAGCTTTACCATAAAGAAGTAAAAGTTTATTTTAAATGCATGCCAAAATTGAATGGATGTCTTGACCATCAGATATTCATTTGGAATGACCTAAAAAGAAAAATAATTAGAGTAGTTAAGGTATTTCTTTATTTAAAGTTTGTTTTGATCAGGCGGGCAAAGTAAGCTCACTTCTAGGTGCATCCTGGGAGAGAGGGGAAGTGGGTACATAACGTCAGGCATATAAGGGAGTGCAAAATAGAACAGCAAATAACAGAACAACAAATAAACTGAAATAAATAATGTCTTAAGTAACAGTCACAACTAGCTTACAGAAAAACTCAAAAAGCAAAACTCACAAAGTGAAATACAGTATATGGCAGGCAAGGTTCCTGGAAAGGGAAATGTAAATTCAGTGACCAAGGAGAAAAAGGATATGGGGAAGTAGGGACAAGCAGGGGAGGTTAAATCAGACTCCCTCAGTGCTCGTCGTGTTGCTTGTACCTCTAACACCCTCTTATGGCCTAAGATCAGTTGACAAGTCCCTACTTACTGTGCCTAAATGCAACCCAACTAAAGACTCTGGAGCCTTTCATCACTCTGCTTCTAAGCTATGGAACTCCCTTCCCCTTGCACTTTGACAGGCAGTTTCCCATAACAGCTTTAAAAGGGAGCTGCGCCATCATCTATCCCAAGCTGACCCTTGTTCCTGGTTTGATCCAACTTCAACCTCCACCAACCTTATTGTTACTTCCTGCACACTCCCCCAGCATATATCAACCTGGCCTAATCCTGTCTCCCCTTATAGTATCTGGAGCCCTACATCTCATTGCTGTGACAAACCCTAACATATATTTCTGACCACCCTGTGGTGCTATTTGTTATCCATTTGCAATGTTAAGTACCTTCTCTGACCCTATGTAATTTCTAATATTTCATGTTATGGTATGTTATTTGACTGTATATGTGAGTGTTGATATCATGTTATGCTTCATTGGCTGTATGTATCCTTTTAACTGACTATGACCTATGCTATATGTAATACTCCTCTACTCATGCCATGAACTTTGGCTGTGATTGTTTGTACTCTCCCGGATCGTGCCTGAAAATAGTCATTTCATGGCTAGTGCACCTACCCAATAAACAAAAACTAAATGAATAAATAAAGGGTAGGAACATACATGGGTGGTATGTTCATGAAAAATTAGCTTCAGAGCAATAGTGGACGAGACAGCATGGATGGGGGGATGGGAGATTGGACCAGAATCTGGAGAGCCTGAAAGAGAGGACAGCCTGCCCAGCACATGCCCGGTGGACCGGGGAGCAAGGAGGAATTGAGTGAGAGTCCTATTTACACAGAGTATGAGGAGTGGGTGGGAAATAGAGAAGGGAGTTAAGCTAGCAGGGAAGGGATCCATGCTTGGACTTAGACATAAAGAAGGCACAGTGTCAGAGTTGCCTGTCTTTAAGAGAGGGAAGGGGGAGGAGGACTGGAGAGAGAGCAATAATGGATTCAGGGAAGGCAGTTAAGGGCAAAGCCATAGAAGGAGTGGTAGAGACAAATGGGTCCAGTTGGGCTAGCATGGACTTGGAGACCCCACTCTAGAGCACATCTCATGATCAAAAGCTGGATGGCTTATTTTTTACAAGTTCCCAGTGTGCAGAGAGGGGGAAGACAATATTTTTTTCTGATATACTGTAGTGCCTCTATCTTAGGGAGGAGTTTTCTGTGGATGATGCTGATGTGGCAAGGAAAATCACAATGGTTGTCAAGCCATAATCCCAGATATTTAAGAGCAGGAACAATCTCAGAGGGGTCTCATCCAGGGTATTGATGACTAGGGGAGATTAGAGTATGGCTAGTCATTGTCTGTTGGCATAGATCAACAAGACTGCACTTTTGGCATTTAAAGTGAGTTAACTGGCACAGAACAAGCACTGATCACTTTTAAAGTTGCTTTGAAGCTGTGCAACTGACATCAATTTCTCAGTTTATTTAAGGGGGGAATAATCCATTGAGACAAAGCTAATTTCCAACGTGTCCCTCAAGGCAATGTATTTTGTTACAGTTACGGTATAAAAGATTTCTGTAAAAAGAAGCTGGAAACAGAGGAGCCACAGGCAAAGAACATATTATCTTCTGCATACATATTAATATGAGAGGAAATGCATGCATTAGGAAGGTCATTCAGAAAAATTCAAAAACAGGACTGGGCCCACTATGGAACACTGTGGGACACCTAACTGGTCGGAAGGAGGAGAATGAATCTTCAGCAAAGACCACTTGAGGTCTGTCTGCGAGGTAAGAACTAAACCAACTAACTGCAAGCTCAGGGATGCCTGCCTAAGCAAGTGTGTCAAGCAGTGGTGAGTAGGAAACACTGTCAAAGGCTTATGTGCTAAGCCAACAAAAATGGCAATAGTAAGCTTACCCTGCTCCATCCTCTTCAGGTTGGACAGTGGGCTCAGTTAGATTACTGTGAAGTTGGTCTTTCTGATCACAGACTGGAAGAGACTAAAAAAGGAAGAGGAGTTAAGGCATGAAAAGAGTTGGGAGAAACGATGTAAAAGGCCTTATTTACTAAGTCAGCAAAAATGGCAATATAAAGTTTACCCTGATCCACCTTCTTTAGGATGTGCAATGAAGCTGATTGAGGTTATTGTGGAAGAGGTCTTTTGAACCCAGACTTGAAGGGACTAAGAAAGTAATAGGAGTTAATATATTTATTTATTTGTAATTTTTGACCAGGAAAAGCACACTAAGCTGTGACAGCTTGTTTCCAGGTGCGTCTGGAAGGAGGGCTACATATACAGTATCTGTTTTATTGATGGGAAAATTTTGGGCATGACATGGGGAAAACTCTGCTACTCTTCTTCAGTCAGTGCCATAGGATCCTTAACTTCTACCTCGGTAGTGACCAGAGAATAGCAGAAGAGACCTCAGTTTAAAATCTCATCCAAGGAATGACACCTCAACAGGGCAGCACCTCACTCATACTGCACTACAGTGTCCCCTATACCAGGTACCCCGGAGGTGAGTGTGCTACCTACCGAGTCACTTACACTGATGAGTTATTGAACGGAGAGAGTTGGGAGAGCAAGAACTTTTCTTATATGCATCCCCCAGAGGATATATACAGCCTGCTCTGGCGCAGCCCTGGATAGAGGCAAGCATGGCCCAGGAAACCTCCCATTTCCATGGGTATTTCTGACTCACCAGAAGTTCCCTCACATCCTAAAACATGCTGCTGTTTTTCTCTCTCTATCCAGTTTGGGATTCAGTGCAGTATCCCATAACCCTCATGCTCAGCAGAACACAACAAAAAATGTCTGAGCATTTCATCATTACCTGGACAACAAACTTTACAAATCTGTATGTGAACTCCAGAGATCCCTTTCATTTTGCATATGACTGTGTTTCTACATGCTCTCATGTCTCTTTAAGAGTTAACAATGTTCCAGCCCCCGTTTCCGAGTAACAGTTTTTTCAGCCCATCTTTCAGAGCTAATAGTATTTCCAGCCCCTTTTTCAGTGCTAAAGTTATTTACTTCCTGGGGTTTGGGGCTGTCTTTCAACCCTGCTTACAGGCGGGTCTTGGCTGAACCAATATCTAAACATAGTCTCATACTGGGATGCATGTTCACCCTGTCTTATCCCAGCAATTACAATTATCTGCATGTTGTAGAAGCTGCATTTTGTAATGGACACCTCACCTCTCCCTGCTGTTTCTTAAGGTACATGAGCAGTGATTGTGGCTGTCCCTTTTCTTCAGTCCTGTGCTAAATAGTTATAATTTGTCTCCCACCTCTCACTTCCCTAACAGGGGTCCACAGCTATATACGATTCTTGTTCCATTCTTTTTTTTTTCCAAGATTTTTAGCTAGTGGTCACTGCTATGTCCCTTTCATTAGGTCTTCCACCAGTCTCCAGCCCTATCTACCACTTCCCCGCCATCGAGTCCAGTGGGTATCTATGCAGAGTGGGCCCAAGAACTGGGGAGACCATCATTAATGGTGGTTGTGGCACATAGGGTTTTCTTCCCTCTGTTCCCTTGGAGGTTCCCACCACCCCTTCATGACAAGCCATGCCTCTGTTGGCATTGGTGATGGCAGCATATGCTGGGCTGATGCTTTGCCCCATGAGGGAGCTGACTTCTTGGCTCACTGGGGGGGGTGCTGCTGCACGAAAACCTGGCTGTCGTCTTTCTCAGCTGGCCTGTGCACCCCTCAGGAGCAGTCCCCAGCCTGGCTGTCTGATCTTGGTAACCCCGATCTCACTACCGAACCTGGGTTACCAGCATGGAAGTTCAAGGTACTTCCATTGAACCATCTGGTGGCCCCTTCTTGTTCCATTCTTTAGTATGTTTCCCACGTACTGACTGGCTTTTATACCAAGGCACTAGTCACCATTCTCTGGTTTTGTACATTAATGTATTTCATTTGAGGATACCAGGATAGGTGATCAGGGACCCAGTGCCTGCTTATATAGCCACCTGCCAATATCTCTCTATGCATAGCTTGAATGGGCACTGGCCATCTAGTAGCCGCACTTAATCATGTGTGCCCAAATGCTTTGCCATCCAGCAAGCCCCCATGCATGCAGAGCTGCATGGCTTCTGTTTTACCAAGGGGCCCTCTGCACCAGGCCACCTCAAAAATGTTGGCGGTGAATTGCCTACCTTGTCTAGCAGCATTCCTTGCTGCCAGAGCCTAGCCTCCTTCTTTGAATGCTGTATTACCTGCAAGGCCTTCTCCAAAATCACCACCCACCAAGGTCTCCCTCAATGTCTTCTGGAGAACCCACCACAAGCTGGTTAGCCATTGTGTTGTTTCTCACGAGGGGAAACCTGCTAGGGTTACCACAGCCTCCTGGTGGTACCACTACATAATGTTTTTATATGGCACTCCCCAAAAAAGATGGAGTGAAAAGGATGAGAAGGGACTTGGCAAGGTTGGAGGAGTGGTCAAATGTATGGCAGCTCAGATTCAATGTGAAGAAGTGCAAGGTAATGCACATGGGAAACAAAAACCCAGGGGAAGCATACACAATGGGGGGTGAGATACTGACAACAGTAAAAATGGAAAGGGACCTGGGGGTAATTATATCAGATGACCTAAAGGTGGGCAAGCAATGTGAGAAGGCAGTAAGGAAGGCTGGGGGGATACTGGGATGCATAGGAAGAGGCATCAATAGTAGAAAACAAGAAGTTGTTATCCCTCTGTACAGACAGTGGTGAGACCTCATCTGGAGTACTGTGTGCAGTTCTGGAGACCCCATCTCCGCAAAGACATAGACAGAGTGGAGGCTGTCCAGAGGAGGGCAACCAAAATGGTACAGGATCTGCACCAGAAGGCATATGAAGAAAGACTAAAGGAGCTTAATATGTATACCCTTGAGGAAAGAAGGGAGAGAGGGGACATGATAGAAACTTTCAAGTACCTCAAGGGAATCAACAAAGTCCAAGAGGGTAGCATCTTTCAGAATAAGAGATGTGCAAGAACAAGGGGGCACAATTAGAAGATGGGGGGACATCTCAGAGGAAATGTGAGGAAGTATTTTTTCGCAGAGAGGGTTGTGGATGCATGGAACAGCCTTCCTGAGGAGGTCATGGAGTCAAGAACAGTGGAGGAATTCAAGAATGCATGGGACAGACATAAGGCAGTCCTAGTGGGGGGTAGGAGGAAGTAAGCTGTTGGTTAACTAGGATCTGCAGCTTATCTGTTAGGTAAGAAAATGGGCAGACTAGGTGGGCCAAGCGGTCCTTATCTGCCATCAAATTCTATGTTTCTATGTAGATCCAGGTCTCTTCTGGATCTCTGTAAGGCTGCTCTATCCTTGTCTCTTTTCCCTCAGCCTGCTCCCAACTGACTCAGGCTAGTCTAGACCAATGCTGGACTTTTTATTCCTAACCTCATCCCATAAAACTACACCTTGAGACCTGGGCCCTAGAGTGTCAGTCTCAGACTGGAAACACAAGGTGAACAAAATCCACTCCATACTGGCAGGAGGCGTTTACACCCTCCCTCTAAGAAATATTTTTTTGCCCAGAAATGGAAGGACAGTATTGATGCCAATATCTGTCACAAAAGAGGTTCAGCTGATCCACTCTTCACCAAATGACCAGCTTGAAAACCTGTGTCATTGTTCCTCCCAGGAAAAAATGTACCCAAAACAAAGACAAACATAAAACAAATCAACTGCTTTATTTCTACAAAATGCCTACCCCCTGTTGGTTTTCCCCCACACATACCATGGGACACCCACAACCGCTGCTCCATAGAAGCCTAGAGCACCTCTCTTCTAGCCAAGTCCCCACTTGCCATTACCTGTTCCCTTGTTTTCAACAGGCATTCTAGAGGACCACCCCAGGTCCCTCCAGTGGTCCATTTCCTGCATTTCCCTAAGCATTTCAGTGGATAGTCACAATCCAGCTTTTTGCATGGTTGTCTGCACCCTACACAACAAACACCTTCTCACTACAGGTATTTCACACCCTCTGCTGACCTGCTGGGGGATGTGTCCACCCCTATCAGGTTCACTAAACTATACCCCCCCCCGGTTCAACCAACCTGGTCCTCCCCCCACCTGGAGGACCATCCATTTCCCATAGCCAAAAGTAACACTAACAGTGAGCCCTGCTTGAAAGAAAGAGGAAAGCAAAGATGGATATGCTTATAGTATTTTAGTGCTTTTCTGCATAATTGCAGGAGTTATCACTGTACAGATGCCTTTTCATTATGAATTTTCTAAAAAAAAGTTTCATAAATAGTATGCAGTACAAAAATAACACCTGTGAATCTTAAACAAATATTTTCTTTTTGGAAAGTATCCTGGATCATTTCTGCTGGTCCATCACTCTCAGGGATAGTCTTCCCCTACAGCCACTACACTGCAGAATCCATTAGCCTCTGCTAAATTGAGTCTGGTGCTTGTCTGTTCTGCCTCTATTTACCTAGGGGGAGAACACAAGCAATAACATGCACAGGATAAACATTCACATTCATCTTATCATGCCATGGCATGGGCAGCTGTGATAACATTGTCCCATGGTGTTCAAATAAAGTCACTCAGACTGCATGGTGTAAATCAGCAGACTTTTTGTGGGACCTCCATATTGCCTGCTTGTCTGCTTGCCAACAGAGATGCCATGCAACAAAGACACAATTTATATGGGTGGGCTGGTGCAACTGGAAATATGGGGCATGGAGGGGACTACACTAGCTACAGTACTGCTTGAAGTGCACCAGGGCAGTGCGTGACATTTTCCACACTGCTGAGGAGGACTGGGAGAACACCTGCTTTACTGGCAGAGGTGCATGAATTGTCCCAGCTTGCTGAGGGTGGTGGCTGCTTTTAAAGTATGTCCCCTTTATCTGATAGGAACCGGGATTCCTGCCAGTAGCAGCTACTTTTAAAGTGTGTAGTTTAATACGAGAAAGGATGGAAGGTTTGATACCTTTTATTGGACCAACAAGTGTCTTGTACAAAGATGAAATTATACACAAGCTTTCGGGGCCACACAGGTTCCTTCTTCACGTGAATAGCAAAACTGAGCAACATAAGCAGTATTTATATCCACTGAGAAGCAATTTTATTTTATTTATTTATTAAGATCTAGGATACAACACGTCAGTGGGAGGGACGACAGTGTAACAAAGGATTAAACAACATAGAGTATCAGACATGTACAATAATTACAGTGGTTTATACAAGCAGGTTATACATACAAGACAAATCAACAGAGGGTAGCTACCCTCGGTTTGTGTCTAGAATAAGATATTGGAGCGGATAGTTGAGGGTAGGGGAAAGCAAGTGGAGAGAATAGTTAGTGGAGAGGATAGAAGGAGGTAGGGAAGAGAGGGCAAAAAAGGATGGTAGGAGGGAGCAAAAGGTGAGAGAGAGAATTGCAGTAGTCACTGACCTTGACTAGGGAGTGGGAGGAAGGGGGTAGATGGAGGCGGCGAGTAGCTAAATCAGGGTTGCGAGCCACCTTGTGGAGGTAGGGAGTGTAGAGGAGGGTAGAGGTGGCACAGAACCATGCCATTACTGGGAGCAACAAAGAGGTAGGTCAGAGTCAAAATGGCAGGGGGACTAGTGTTAATAGTCACAGGTGCTGGATGCTGAAAGCTGCTGGTGTAGTAGTCTCTTGAAGGGGCCCAGAGTAGGTTGAGTGGAGATGGCCTGGCTGAGGGCATTAAACCAGAGGGGTGCTCTGTAGCCAAAGAAACATTGACCCTGTGTCGTTCGAAGCTGAGCTACATGGAAGAGGTGAGTGCTGGCCGTTCTTGTCTGTTGTGAGTTGCTGCTGTGCAGCTGAAGTAAGTTTGCTGTGCCATGGGGAAGAATACCAAGTAGCACCTTTTTGGCCAGCAAGCAGGTTTGGTAGTGTAACCTTCCACTGAGTTGGAGCCAGCCCAATTGAGCATAGAGGTCACAGGTATGGGTGAGATGCTCAGCTCCTGTGAGCAGCCTGCAGGCTTTGTTCACTGCAACCAATATTCTGCATAGGGCGGTGTGGCTAGCAGCACCATACAGTAGATGACCAAGCCATAGTCTATGACAGAAAGGGCGAAGCTGTCGATGGCTAGTCTAAGAGTGTCCGAAGTGAGACAGTGCTTGTGCCTGTGGAGGAGACTGATTTTATAGTTGACAGTCCTAGCCACATTGCTGATGTGCTGGTCATAGGTCAGACTGTTGTCAAGTGTGAACCCAAGACATTTAAAGTGCTGGGTATGTTTGAGCAGTGCTCCAGATTGGGTACTGATGTTGAGAACATATGACTTGTACTTGCTTCGAGTGCTACAGAACATCATAGTTTTTGGTTTTTTTTTGCTGTTTAGGATAAGTTTGTGGTTTTGGAACCAATCCTCAACAATCCCGAAGCTATGTTACAGCTAGCACTCGAGTTTGTCTGGGTCAGAGTAGCTTGAGAAGATTACTGCATCGTCTGCATAGAGTAGCATCTGTTGTGGGCAGCTGCATGGTAGATTGTTGATAAAGATGCTGAAAAGGAGTGGACCCAGTATGGAGCCTTGGGGGACCCCAGAGGTTTACAGGCAGATGTTAGGAGAGGACATTGTTGATTTTCACTCTTTGTGTTCATTGTTCTAGGTAGCTTTTGAACCAGAGGGTTGATTTTGCAGAGAGGCCAATGGAGGTTAATTGGTTTAAGAGTAGGGTGTGGTGGACAGTATTGAAGGCCTTTGAGAGGTCAATGAATACTGCCCCTGCTAGACCTCCTTGGTCCAGAGACCAGTGAATAAACCCAGTTACTTCAAGCAGTGCTGTGGAGGTACTATGGTCTTTATGGAAGTCATGCTGCTCTAGGCATTGGATAGAATATTTTGCAAGGTATTTAACCAGTTGGTCAGTCACTATGCATTCTAGTGCTTTGGAAAGCAGTGGCAGAATCGAGCTAGGCCGGTAGTTTGACAGCGATGCCATTCTCCATTTTTGTACACAGGGGTCATGATGGCTGATTTCCACAGCTGTGGGAATTGTGAGAGGCAGAGTGACAAGTTCAGGATCTTGGTTATGGGAAGGAGAACTTCTTCAATAGTGAGGGCAACAAGTTTGAGGCCCAGTGTGTCTGCACTTTGTTGTGATTTTCTGGGCACTTTGAGGAGGCATTTTCTGACTAGAGATGGTGTAAGTTTCTTGAAGTAAAAGGGAGGGGCAGACTGAGGGCAAGCATCAGTAGTAGAGGTGTTGGAGTGTGGCGGGTCATCAAAAAAGTCTGGGGAGAGTGTCCCAGAGCGGTCTGAGAATGCTTCATTGAAGACGTTGGCTAAAGTTAGTGGATCCTGAGTAGGGGTACCCTGTGTATTGATTAGGTTCAGTGCTGATTTCACTTCCTTCCTTCCCTAAGACTTCTTTCAAGTTGGACCGAAGGGTTTTTCTGTCATGCCAGGAGGCAGTAAGTGACTCCTTGTGGTGATTTGATTTAGCCTGGCATATTTCCTAGATGCAGACATATCTGGCTTCCTTGTAGGCTAGTAAGGCTGAGGGTTTACTCGACTCTCTGGCAAGGTGCCAACGGTGATCGTGCTTCTTCAGTTTGCTTATGAGGTCAGATGATAACCATGGGTTAACTAATCCCCATGCTTTGACCTTTTTGTGGGGCGCACGCACGTCACAGACTTTCATTAACTGAGTTATAAAATAATCCAAGGCAGTACTGACATCAGTAGTGCAGTCAATTTGTGACCAGTTGGTGTTGGCAAGGTCATGTTTCAGGGACTCAAGATGCCCAGGCTTTAGTACTCTACTAAAGGTGAAGTGGTAAGGTGGCTTGAGGAATTTGTTCTACCAGCTACAAGACACTGGGGAATTGTCACTAATAGCGTCCAGGAGCACTGTCACGTTGGTGAGTCATTCTGGATTGCTTGAGAGTATTCAATCTAGGTGGGGGCTGGTGCCCATTTTGTAATTAATCCTGGTAGGGGAGGAGACAAGCTGGGTGAGGTGTACTGCAGAGCTATCGTCCCTGTATGTGCCTGCATCTGGTGATAGCCAGTTGACGTTAAAGTCACCTAGTAAGAAGTCTCAGAGTTAGAGGAAAGGCCTCAGATGAAGTCCATGATACCCTTGAAACCCCTTTTGTGCTCATTAGGGAGAACGTAGACAGAGATAATAGTTAGAATTTTATTGTGTGCCCCAAGTAGGACTTTAATTGCTAGTGCCTGGACATATGGTCCAAGATCCACCTGAGGGAGGACGTGCCCTTTGATAGTGTCCTTGATGTAGATAGCACAGCCACCTCCTGTCTTGGTAGCCTTGTCAAGCCTGAAGATGTTAAAGCCAGGGAGGGCAACTTCATTGTCAGAGATCTTGGGTGAGAGCCAGGTTTCAACTACCGACAGAATGTCGGGGTTGTGCTGTGCTGTCCTGGCTTGAAGTTGATCCAACTTGCTGAGGAGGCTCTGGATGTTTAAGGATGCTATTTTGATTGTTCCATATATTGGGTGTTTAAGGGGGTGAAGTGGACTTGATGGGCCAGGGTTAGGGTGCACATCCCCAGGCCTAAGCAACAGGAGTTGGTGGGCAATTTACCGGTAGTCACACAGCTTTTTACAGAGACAGCTATTTTCTTCCTATACATAGACTGAGTGCAGGATGCAGGGATCCCAGGTGGTTTAGAGTGTAGAATTTTGTTGGGGCATAGGTTGCAGGTCCCCAGTGTCAGCCATCATTGTGGTGGTAGTAGGAGCCAGTGAGTAGACCAGGCTCCCTTAGCAATCAGGAAGTAATGCCCAGTGACACAGTAGGGTTCATAGTGGATATGAGTGACAGGGTACGTTGGTAGCTGGGGAGCCTGATGACATCTTAAAGAATGGCCATGGTATATGATTGCTAAGAGGATGAGCTGCTGTAGTAGGGTGCAGAGACTGGTCATGTTTAATAGCCTAAGTAGCCAGATAACGTGAGTCACTTGGCAATGTATTTGTGTATGCCAAAGAGATCTGGCAGCGGGAGTAAACAGTTGCAGAGCCCCTAGTGGTGGCATGGTATAGACAGCAGATGGGAAAGTCAGTACTTAGTAATTTACAAGACCTCGTGATCTGTCTGCCCAATAAAGCAAAGTGTTGAGCTAGGGTGGGAAGCCGGTGCTCAGCGCTGGCGGGGTTGCACTTGGCTGGTGGCAGGAGCCGTACCTTGCTGGCCTTGGATCTGGGCTGGAGGTCTTGGGTGGAGGCCTGAGTGGTGCCGGCCATCCGGGGACGTGCAGTGGAGCTGGGGGAGCCCTGTGGTGGGGGTCCCAGCTGCTGAAAGACAGAGAGAGGGCTCAGATTAAATGCTGGCTACAGGACAAAGGGTCAGACAGCACAGCGGGAGACAGATTTGGCAGACAAAGAGACTAGTTAGTTTAGGCACCAAGTCTGGCTCCCGAGCAAGAAAAGATTAAAAAAAGGCTGTAACACTTTAAAATTAGGCAGGTAATACAGTAATACAATGATTACACTTTTTTTTAGATCAATTTCTGTTACTTTACATTATCTAATAGTCCAGAAAGCTGGTTTTAGTAGAGAAAATAGAGGAAAGCTTGAGGAGAAGGTTTCGGGCCAATTGGAGCATGCCAGAAAACAGCGCTCGTGTTCCGATTGGCTGGCGGCAGAAGCCATTCCTTGCTGGCCTTGGATCCAGGCTGGAGGTCTCAGGCAGTGGCCTGAGTGGTGCTGGCCCTCCAGGGAGCCATCCGGGGAGCTGCTGAAAGACAGAGAGAGGGCTCAGATTAAATGCTGGCCACAGGACAAAGGGGCAGACAGCACAGCAGGGGACAGATTTGGCAGACGAAGAGACTACTTAGTTTAGGCGCCAAGTCTGGCTCCCAAGCAAGGAAAGAGTCAAAAAAGGCTGTAACACTTTAAAATTAGGCAGGTAACACAGTAATACAATGATTACACTCTTTTTTAGATACATTTCTGTTACTTTACATTAGTTAGTAGTCCAGAAAGCTGGTTTTAGTAGAGAAAATAGAGGAAAGCTTGAGGAGAAGGTTTCGGCCAATCGGAGCATGCCTAAAAATTGGCTGGCAGCAGGAGCCGTATCTTGCTAGCCTTGGATCTGGGCTGGAGGTCTTGTGCGGTGGCCTGAGTGGTGCCAGCCATCGGCAGAGTCATCCGGGGAGCCACAGCGGAGCTGGGAGAGCCCTGTGGAAGGGGTCCCAGCTGCTTGCTAGCCTTGGATCTGGGCTGGAGGTCTTGGACATTGGCCTGGGTGGTGTCAGCCATCCAGGGAGCCGCTGTGGAGCTGAAGGAGCCCTGTGATTAAAAATCAGAAAGTGAAGTAGGAAGGAGACAAAGGGCACTAGAGGTGAAAGTCTAAGATGTAAAATAAAAACATGAGAAGAAATGGGGGGGCTAAGTAGGAAGCGGTCAGAAGGAGATGAAAAGGGGCTAAAGGGAAGACAAAAGCATGCAGATAGTATCTGAGATCAAAGACTAGCTTTAGGGTAGAATAGCCAGGAGATGCCTAAAAGAAGTAAGGAAATCAAGAAATGAGGAGAAACAAAAGATCAAAGGCCTAGATAAACAGTGTTAGGTAGTATAAACAGAGGTGTGACAACAAAAGGGAGTGGGTGGGACTGAGCTAAGGAGTTAGTGAAAGAGGCAGAGAGGATGTGAGGTATAGGTAAAAAAACAAATCAGGCAGAACTCAGAGAAGAAAATTATAATAAGAGAAATACAGAACCAAGTGTGATGAATAATGACATAATTTAGTACACAATAAAAAAGAATTACAGTTTACCATAATGTGTCATGAAACCGATCTCCTGATTCAGTCCAGAAATGTTAGATTTAAATTGTTTAATACTGTGTATTTTAATTCCCATGTCCTTCTGTCCTGTGTGTTTCTGAAGTTGCCTCTTAGTATCAAGACAGATAAATCTAAGAGAGAGAGTGATCTGTTTGTGAAAAATGGTTTCCTACTGGAGTGCTGATAATCTGGTTTACTATTGTGTGATGGTGGTGATTCATCCTGGTTTTCAGTGGCTGGCTAGTTTCCCCAATATAGCAACCATTTGTGCACTTCTTGCATTGAATTAGGTAAACCACATTGATGGATTGACATGTGTAGGATCCATTAATTTGTATTATGTTGTTCTGGCTTGTCTTAATGGTGGCCTGTGTGCATATGTGGGTGCAGGTCTTATACCTTGTCACGTTGCATGGTGTTGTCCCTCTTGTTTTCTGGTTATTTTGATCTGCTGGGAGTTTGTTATGAAATATTATGTTCGAGAGGCTGGGGGGCTGCTTATAGGAAATGATAGGTGGTTCAGGGAAGATGTCTTTCAGTGTTTCATCTTCTCTCAGCATGGGTTGTAACTCTTTGACAATTTCCTGAAGGGGTTTTAGCTTGGGACTGTAAGTGACCACTTGGGGTGTGTGGTCAGTTTGATGTCTTTGCCTATATTCCAGCAGATTGTCTCATGGTATTTGTATGGGCCATTCAAATTCTCTTTCAATTTGTCTTGGAGAGTGGCCCTGCTGAATTCGGGAATTACGAAGTGTGGAGAGCTGTCTGTCTCTTGTTCTCTCATTAGAGCAAATTTGATGGTATCGGATCACCTCACTGTAGATTACAGATTGTTTTGTATGATTTGGGTGGAAGCTGGAATTATGCAGGTAGCGGTGACTGTCAGTGGGTTTTCTGTAAACAGCAGTTAGTATATGTCCATTTTTAATGATACTGACTGTGGTGTCAAGAAAATGTATGCTGGTGGTGGAGTATTCAGTAGTCAGATTTATGGAATGATGAATGTCGTTAAAATCATGATGGAATTTTTTGAGAGAGTCTTCACCCTCTGTCCAAATCAGGAATATGTCATCAGTAAAACTGAGGTAGACAGAAGGGTTGTAAGAGTGGTTTTTAAAAAAATCCTCCTATAAACAGGCCATGAAAAGTTGGCATATTGTGGTGCCATTTTAGTGCCCATGGCTTTCCCCATGATTTGTAAATAGTGCTTGCCATTAAAGGTGAAGTTGTTGTATATCAAAATGAATTTTATTAGGGTGCTGATGGTGGTTTCTGGAATGTCTGCTGTGGATGTGTTTTCCTTTAAAAACTTCTGACATACTGCTATGCCATCTTCATGTGGAATATTGGTATACAGGGCAGTGACATCCAGTGGATGAGGAAATCGGTGGTGTCCTGAATAAAACTGCTAGTAGCTCCTTCTAGTGGTTTTAACATGGATTCAATGAGTCCTGAAATGTTTTCAGTGAGTGTGCCAATGCCGGAGATGATGGTTCATCCTGGATTCCCGGTTTGTGTATTGTGGGTAGCATATAGAATGTTCCTGGAGTAGGTTTGTTTGGAATTAGTATTTTTAACTGTTCTTGGATGTTGTTAGGTAGAGACATGATGATTTGTTTAAGTTCTTCAGTATATTGTATAGTAGGGTCTTCGGTGAGTTCTCTAAAGTAAATTGTATTTGACAGCTGTCTGTGTGCCTCTTTAATGTAATCTTCTGTGTTCATTATAACCACAGCTCCATCCTTGTCAGCTTATTTTATTACAATGTTATGGTTGTTATTCAGAGTTTGTATTGCCCTCTTTTCTAGTGGTGTAATACTCTGCAGGAGTTTCTGCTGTTTGCTAAGGATTTGGGAGTTTACTCTTCCACGGAAGCAGTTGATGTAGGCATCCAACTTGGGGTTGCGTCCACTCCGAGGTGTCCAGTCTGATGTTTTTTTTGTGCTGTCATAATGTGTTGTTCGAGTGTCATTTTTATGTTGCTTGCACGCATGTGCAAGAAACATAGTGCCATCATCGGAGATTTCAGAGGTGTGTCACCTCCTCCTCCAATTCAGTCAGTGAGCTGGCAGGCGCGGCCCCTGTAAGCCAATGCATTTTGGAACTGTCTATGACACGCTCCAAAATGCAGTGGCATACAGTTGAAAGGGGGAGCTACACTTCAGTGAGCAGAGATAAGAAGCCCACTGAAGCGTAGCTCCCCCCCGCAGGCGTCGGCGCTTCCGCACCTACTGTGTACCCGGCCGGGTGCCCAATCCCCATCGGCTGAGCTCGTCTCCCCAGTTGTAGGTGCCACGCTGAGCCCACCCCGGCGTAACGTAGATCCTTATTATGGGGATGCCCAATCCCCGTCGGCTGAACGCCCTCAACATCCTTGTGCCATGCTGGGAGCCCACCCCAGTGGGCAAACTGTCCCACCGATGTCTTTTTTTTTGTAAACCTGAAAAAGCAGCGGTCCGTGGAGCATCTCCGACCCCACAACCCGCACCACCACTCGCACCCAGCCTCCCCGCCCCCCCCTCACCCCATACTTACCTCCGGACTCCGGTAGCGGCGATCCCGATTGGACCAGGAACATGTCTGCACTCTTCAAAACCGACCGCGAACTGAAATGCCGGTAAGCTGTATAATGGCCTAGATAGGGGGGTTTCAACTGTTGCATATCTCAGGCATTTTGGAAATTTTTGCACAAATTTTCAACATGGGGTTTTTGGGACCCCTTCTCATGAATGATGTCACTGTCATGGCGTTATTCGGGCCCGAAGGGTGATTTCGCGCAGTGACTGCGCAGTGACTGAGAAATCACCCTTCAGGCCTGAATACCACCATGACAGTGACATCCTCATGAAGGGTCCAACTATTTGAAGTTGCAAAATCCAAAAATGACTGTTTTACGAGCGTGCGTTGCGCAGTTCCTACGCAGGCTCGTAAGTTCTCGAAATTTCAATATTTTCACTCCAGATTTTCAACATTGCCATTTTACCACACCTTCTTATGAGTAGTACAGCTGTCATTTTTCACATCTCACCCAAAATGTGTTTCCGCCCATGTAGCGCAGAATGGCGCAGTCGGTGTGTGAAATCAATGTACATGACAAATTAAGAAAATCACAGTGACACTGTTCATGAGCAGAGGTCTTAAAATGGCTATGTTGAAAATTTGGTGAAAAAATTCCTAAAAATGACTGTTTTTCGAGCGTGTGTTGCGCAGTTCCTACGCACGCTTGTAAGTTCGCAAATTTTCAATATTTGCACTCCAATGACTTCCAAATACCTAAACAGCACATAGAAGCAAGCAACATTCAGCATTGACAAATGCTTGTTATTGAAGAAATATTCTTTTAGACGAAGCCATCTAAAAATTTCTTCTATCTCCCCACAGAATCTAAAGTTATCAAATTCCTATGTGGGGCAGAAAGTTAAACCCTTGGATAGTACAGATGTTTCAGCCAGTGTAAGTTCCTTATTAGATAGGTTGATAACTGGTAGTTGTTGCAGTGTATTATCCTATTCCACAATGTTAGTGCTGTGGTTTACTTCCCCTGGATGAGTCAAGATGTTGTTGTAGCTGCTGTCTTGTAGTTCTCTGAATTTCCTCCTCTTCTGTGATATGGCTACCTGAAGAGCTTTTTGATAATGTGTTTGGAGATCACAGCTAAAACCTGGTGATACATTGTTGCTGTTTCCTTGAAGGGTGTGTGAAAGTTCAGAAAATCTATTTTTAAGGTGAGATTTTCTAGCGAATAACGTGATTCCTGAGTTTCTCAGATGTCTTGTGACAAAGTTTTTCTGCATACCTTGAATTGTACAATCTAGGCCCTGAAGATACCATCATCCTTGGTGATTTGAATTTAAACTGGCTATCTAATGTATCTGCACCATTGGTAACCTTTTGTGACACCTATGGATTTACACAACTAATTAAAGACCCAACCAGGGTTAACCTAAAAAACTCTAGCAACAGCTCACTCCTGGATATTATGTTGGTAAACAAGCCTCACTTATATTCACATGCAGGAGTACTACCGAGTGATGTAAGTGATCATTGTCCTATAGCTGGCATAAGATCTACAATCAAACCACCCAATCCTGCAGAATTTGTCCTCAAAAGATCAAAAAAGAAATTCAACATCTCAGGATACCTCCATGACTTGAGTAATACAATATATTGGCAAGATTTCTACCTTACAACCTCAGTTGAAACAGCTCTCCAGACCTTAAGGACATTATCACTAATGCTCTCAATATTCATGCACCAATCACCAGTATCAGAACTAAAGCAAGATCCTGCCTTGGTTCACTACTGATCTTAAAGCAGCCTTGTTAACCAGAGACAAACTGTGGAAAAGGCAAGAAAAACAAAGGATACAGAGACTGGCTAAATTTCAGAAAAGCAAGAATTCATGTACAAAACAAATAAGAACTGCCAAAGCTGCCTACTATAGAGCTGAATTGGATGCCTCCTACAATAACCCAACCAGACTCTGGGGTACTATATAAGGAATTCTGGGCCAAAACTCTACTCCTGCCTTAACCTCCAAACTGCTACTAAATGATACAGAAATTACGAGCAAACAAGAAATCCTAAATACCTTCAATGACCACTTCACCACAGCTGGCCTAGCATTTGACTCATCACCTGCAAATCTCCTGAGATCTTCCTTGAACCTTCAATCCACTGTGGGACAAAAGGCTACTTCAACTTTTTCCTTCAACCCAATATCCTTGAAAGAAGTAGAAGACCTCCTCTCTAATTTAGATACTTCTAAGAGTGCAGGTACAGACTCCCTGGATCTCTACTTCCTTAAAATTGCATCATACGTCTTATCTGCCCCCCTCACTCATCTCTTCAATCTTTCCCTAACTACTGGATCCATTCCCTCCACTTGGAAAACAGCTCAAGTAGTTCCACTACTTAAATCTGGTGATCCCATGGACCTCAACAATTACAGGCCCATTTCCATCCTATCAGTACTATCCAAGATGCTCGAAAAAATTAGTAAACTCACAATTAAGGGACTATCTGGATAACAATAACCTCCTAAATTCAGCACAATCGGGATTTAGATCAAGGCATAGCACCATTTCTGCCTAGCCAAAGTAACTAACGATTGGCAGATTGCCTTGGATAAGAAGAACAGTACCTGTGCTGTGTTCCTGGATTTGAGTAAAGCATTTGACACAGTGGATCATGAATCATTAATCACCTCCCTTAGCTCATTAGGACTGGATTCTCTCTCACTCAACTGGTTTAAGTGCTACTTATCAGATAGGTCACAACTGGTAAAAAATGGAAATTACCTATCCACCTTAAAACCACTGCTAAGAGGTGTACTGCAAGGCTCTATTCTTGGCCCCATCCTCTTTGCCATTTATATTAATAATATCGATGCCAACCTCACTCAATCTAACATTCATCTGTTTGCTGATGATACTGTATTATATGTCAGCAATCCTCATTACCTAAAGCCTGTGAGCTGTTACAATCTGAATTCTCCATCCTGCAACACAATCTACTGGAAAAAAACTACTTCTAAATGCCAAAAAAACAAAAAGCTATGTTCTTTGCCACAAAGAGTTGCTCTGCCACTACCCCATCACCCACCACCCTACAATTATCCACCTACTTGGAGAAGCTGGAATTTGTTGATAACTTCAAATACCTTGGAGTCTGGATTGATAATAAACTGACTATTCTGTCCATATTGAAGAGCTACTAAAAAACTGAGACAAAGGCTTGGTCTATTTTTAGAATAAACACTACCTTAACAGAGACTCCAAAAAGATTAATCCAGGCATCATTCCTATCCTCATTGATTATGCTGACTTTCTCTATGGCCATTGTTCCTCCCCTCTTAAATAAGCTGGACACCTGTATCATAGATCCATCAGATTTATTACTGACCTTCCTCCAGCACCCATCATTGCTCTCTTTATATGGCAGTCAACTGGACATCACTACAACACAGAAGAAATAGGAATGCTGCAATCTGGATATTCAAAGCTTTATCAGGCAAACTACCCACCTATATCAAGACTGTTTTACCGAATTACTTCTAGGCCATACACCTTAAGGATCAGTAAACTCATCGACTAAAGGTCCCCAATGCCTGCACCCAGTTTGGGAGGGCCGCTATCAGCCACTCACTAGCAGTTGCATGGAACTCACTCCAAAAATCCATGAAGCTAAATAGCCTCTTACCTTTAACATCCTTCAAAAGATTATTCTCCACCCTATTTCCAGAGCTCTGCAATTGCTTTTATAAGGCCTAATCCCCTACCTACCTACCCTCCCACCCCCTTTTCCGTGTTCCATTATGTTAGTTCTACTTCTATTTTCCAGTCACCTGATATACTCTCATAAAAGCCAATTAGGCCCTATAATTTATATATTATGCCTGCTATACCCATTGTCTCCTTTTTCTTACAGGTTAAATGGTTTTACTGTGCCTTGTATATATGTAAATTGTTGTATATTATCACTTTATGTCATTGTACTACTGTTTATGTTATTCTTGTCTATGTAAAAATACTTGTACTCTTATTTGTATGACCACTCAGGTCCATCTTGTAAATGAGCTACGCTCAATGATGTTCGCCTGACTATATAAAGATTTTGATTGATTGATTGATTGATTGATTGTATATTGTTTGCAGTGGGTTATAGATCTGAAGTCCTTTAGGTATAATGTTTTGTGTTTTTGCATGCAGTTAGGAAGTAGATGTCACTGCCAAATTTGTCTTCTTTTTTCTTCGTGTTGCAGAGTTGCCGTTTCAGATGGTGATTCGTGGTATGTTCCATTGTTTTGTAAAAAGAGATTACAGCCATATTGGTCCTTGCAAAACAGGAGAGGATGGAAGGTTTGATACCTTTTATTGGACCAACAAGTGTCTTGTACAAAGATAGAATTCTACATAAGCTTGCCAATCTTTTCATGGCCTGTTTAGAGGAGGATTTTTTTCAACACAACCCTTACAATCCATCTGTCTACCTCTGTTTTATTGGTGAGATATTCCTGATTCAGACAGAAAGTGTAGACTCTCTCAAAAAAATTTCATCATGATTTTAACACCTTTCATCATTCCATAAATCTGACTATTGAATACTCCACCACCAGCATACATTTTCTTGACACCACAGTCAGTATCATTAAAAATGGACATATACAAATTGCTGTTTACAGAAAACCCACTGACAGGCACTGCTACCTGCATAATTCCAGTTTCCACCCAAATCATACAAAACAATCTGTAATCTACAGTGAGGTGATCCGATACCATCAAATCTGCTCTGATGAGAGAACAAGAGACAGACAGCTCTCCACACTTCGTAATTCCCTAATTCAGCAGGGCCACTCTCCAAGACAAATTGACAGAGAATTTGAACGGGCCATACAAATACCATGAGACAATCTGCTGGAATACATGCAAAAACATCAAACTGACTGCACACCCCTAGTAGTCACTTACAGTCCCAAGCTAAAAACCCCTTCAGGAAATTGTCAAAGAGCTACGACCCATGCTGAGAGAAGATTAAACACTGAAATACATCTTCCCTGAACCACCTGTCATTTCCTGTAAGCAGCCACCCCAGCCTCTCGAACATAATATTTCATAACAAACTCCCAACAGATCAAAATAACCAGAGAACAAGAGGAACAACACCATGCAACATGACAAGATGTAAGACCTGCACCCACATATGCACACAGGCCACCATTAAGACAAGCCAGAACAACATAATACAAATTATACAATGGCAAGAAAATTTCCTCGACTCTGATTGGTCAGTGTGTGCCTGGGACAGTGATGATATTAAACAATAACATCACTGTGTTGATTTTATGGAGCATGCACCTTTTTTTTTCAGAAACAAAGATATACTGCCTCACTAAAAATCTAGTAAAAACATTTTTAATTTTATTTTTGTTTTCTATAACATCAAGCCATTGTATAATTGCAATAAGGCACTACAAGGTGTATGTTATCGTGCAATAACGTCACTCCTGGTATGGTGAAATCATTCAGCTTTGCCTTGTGCTTCAACCCACCCAAGGAGTGACGTTATTATACGATAACACACACCTTGTCGTGCCTTATTGCTTAATTAATGGATCCTACACATGTCAATCCAGCAATGTGGCTTACCTAATTCAATGCAAAATGTGCACAAACGGTTGCTATATTGGGGAAACGAGGCAACCACTGAAAACCAGGATGAATCACCACTGTCACACAATAGTAAACCAGATTATCAGCATTCCAGTGGGAAACCATTTTTCACAAACAGATCACTCTCACTTGGATTTATCTGTCTTGATACTAAGAGGCAACTTCAGAAACACACAGGACAGAAGGACATGGGAACTGAAATATATTAAACAATTTAAATCTAACATTTCCGGACTGAATCGGGACATCAGTTTCATGACACATTATGGTAAACCGTAATTCTTTTTTATTGTGTACTAAATCATGTCATTATTTATCATACCTTGGTTCTGCATTTCTCTTATATTTTTTTCTCTGAGTTCTACCTGATTTGTTTTTTCACCTATACCTCACATCCTCCTTGCCTCTTCCACTAACTCCTTAGCTCAGTTCCACCCACTCCCTCTTGTTTTCACACCTCTGTTTTATACTACCTAACACTCTGTTTATCTAGGCCTTTGATCTTTTGTTTCTCCTAATTTATTGATTTCCTTACATCTTTTAGGCATCTCCTGTCTATTCTACTCTAAAGCTAGCCACTAATCTCAAATTCTGTCTGCATGCTTTTGTCTTCCCTTTAGCTGCCTTTCATTTCCTTCTGACCTGTTCCTACTTAGCCCCCTCCCCATTTCTTGTCATGTTTTTATTTTGCATCTCAGACTTTCATCTCCAGTGCCATTTGTCTCCTTCCTACTTCACTTCCTGATTTTTAATTGCTCCACAGTGGATATAAATACTGCTTATGTTGCTCAGATTTGCTATTCACCTGAAGAAGGGACCTTTGTTGCCCCAAAAAAGCTTGTATATAATTCCATCTTTGTACAAGACACTTGTTGGTCCAATAAAAGGTATCAAACCTTCCATCCTCTCCTGTTTTGCAAGGACCAATACGGCTTGAGTCTCTTTTAACTTTAACATGAGGAGGACCAAAACTTCCATCATTGGTAACTTTCTTGACTGTAGTAGTATTAGTAAGTAAGTAGTAGTGATAACTCTACTTATGACAACATGAATTACGTAAAACCAAAAATTAGCTTTTTTGAACAGGCAGCGAATTAAGGGTTACAAAATGACTTGTAACTTTTGAATGAAGTAACTTAGAGATCTGATTTTTTAGCATGAAGCTGATTGGGGATATTCTGATTCAAAGTCTGAATTTATTGATGTCAAAAATTTTGGCTGGACTCCCTCTTTAACATACCTTGGGCATTCAATCCTGCACTGGAGTAAGTTAATATGTCCAAAAACTTTAGAGTGCATTGTTAAACTTATGAAATGCTTTATAATTTGCTGACATAGGTAAATTAGACTTCACAATTTGCTTTCTCTGATATGATGCATTATCATGCCTACATGGCACTGAATTTTGATCACACAAGAAGCAGGATTTGCCAGACCCCGTATTATAAGTATTTATATGTTTGTTTATTTAGATCTTCAGAGTCATTATTCTCATATTTCGATCCCAGTTCTAATTACCTGTTTCACAGTTTTTAGGATACAGTACAGTACAGTAAAGCCCCTTAATAGTCTGTCAGATAACTAACAGAGGTTTGATCTCATGCTACATGGCTTAGGTATTGTTGTCTTCTTGAAGCTAGTAACTCAGTTCCCTTGAAGACCTAGGAGTTGTTCAGTCTACAAAGAGAAAAAAAGTTTGAGATTTTTTTCCCAAAGAAGCAATTTTTTTTTAAATAGGACTAGCTCTGTGGATAGCTGTTACTGCAACTTCTGAGTTCAGTATGTGGATTGGTGGGGGTGTAATATGTAAAACTGCAAGACAGCTGGGGGCCATAGATGTTATTTTTTGACATGATAATGATAGTGGGTGTGTAACATCCTGATGCATTTACATATACATTAAGTATGGAGGAGTTTTTAGATAACTATGCTATGTGTCACATATGTAGGGGTGTCACTTTATTACCCCTTATGTCCCTTTATGAGGAAAAGAGTGATGCCCCACCTTCTTCGGTAGGAGTCAGCCACAGAGCCTCTTATTGATCTGTGATGCCATAGTAACAAACTTAAGTGCCTGTCATGGTGTCCCTGTTTAACAGTTGACTTTGCTTGGCTTAACACACTTCACCACTGCTGCCACCAGCCTGTTGTGAATTTACCATTGGGCTGTTTCTTTTTCATTGCAAGTCATTGCTCTGGGCTCACACAGCATAAAGCATGAGCTTTGGTACTCCTGAACATGCTCCTATATTAGAAGCATTATGACTTTATTTCTTGATGTGCTGTCAAAGATAAAATGTAACTAATAGTAAAATAAATTACTTGAATCTTTTAGTGTCAGTGACTCAGCAGTTTGCATGCTCACCACTGAGGCCGGAATATCAAAGGTTGTGGGTTCTTGCCCCGCACCAGGAACTTGGGGAAAAAATCCCTATACTGACACTGTAGTGCATCATTAAGGGGGATGCTGCACTCTCTTTCAGAGAAGACAATAAACTGAGGTCTCATCTGCCTGTTCTGGTGGTTGTTCAGGTGTACAGTAAAGATCTCATGGCACTTCTCAAAAATAGTAGGGGAATTTTCCTGGTGTCCTGGCCAAATTCCCCCCATTTAATGAAAGTACCGCCAACGTGTTGACCTGATTCATTATGTCAGTTTGCATATGTAGTTCCACCTCCCTTTCCTGGTCAACAACAACTAAACTAAATTAAGAAAAATACTGCACAGTCAGGGATGAATAGCATATATGTTATCTAATATTTACACAATATACTAGATATACCGACAACAAATGGGGCGATATTAAACTACACAAGGGAATCAAAATAAAAGTTAGATACATGTGACCACACCCACCCACAGGGTAAGTGACTAAGCCTGGGAGGCAGTAGGAATGGCTGTTTTTAGGTCTTTGGGTGGATGGCCCCCTAAGTTTGGGATTGTACTAGGACTTAGATGTGGTGGTGTCACCACCTCTAGAGATCCTTTTGACACAAGCTGCCAGGGAGCTTCCTCACAAGAAATAACAGTTATTACCCACAGTGACTGGGTACCCAAACAGTATGTTCACTTCCTCACATAACCAGTGCAATGTAACATGAAGTATAGTAATCAAGCATAATTCATAGATAACAAATGGAATCAGAAATATGGTATGATGGGAGTGGACTGGATTAAGGAGTACTGAAAATGTTATAGGGAAGGAAAAGGTTGAGGTTATGCAAATCAAAATCAAACAACTTAACGAGATTCCCCACATAAATCCCACCTCCCAAAAAACAGTCTGCATATTCCCACTGACCCTCCCACTGGTGCATGAGTTGTCCAGAAGTCCCTAATTGGAGATCTTTTTTTTTGTTAACTCTCTTTCTCTCTCTCTCTTCCTGGTCCGGAACTCTCTCGGGCTATCCCCACTGGCCTAACCGCTCTACCGTCCGCCATGTCTCCTGTCATCTTCAAGGTAATTATGATCCCCAGGGCCGTGGAGACTAACAGCCCCAGAGAGATTGAAGGGGGCAGTGCCAGGAGACCATCACTGGACATGTGGTGGTGGCACCAGAGGAAGCCATCACCTATCCGGCCAAGGAGGGTGTTTCTCTTTGCGCCCCTTAGTCTCCTCCCTCTCATGTGTGGGCACGTTACCAACTTCTTAGTGCAGGGCAACCTTGCCAGCATCGGGCCATGCTGGTATGTGCTGCTCAGCACTCTGCGATGCCCCTGATCTCCACCGGGGGTCACCAGAGCACCGAGCCACCCATCACCCTCTCCCCGGGACAGGATAGCAGCCCTGTGGGTGCTTTATCCTGTCCCTCCCCTGCCGATCCCTGGCACCCGAGCTCGCTCCTGAACTCAGGTCACTGGCGTGGCGCGAGGTGTGGCGTCCAGCGTCTCAATCCTCAGCA
Source organism: Neoceratodus forsteri (assembly GCA_016271365.2). Classification (NCBI taxonomy): domain Eukaryota; kingdom Metazoa; phylum Chordata; order Ceratodontiformes; family Ceratodontidae; genus Neoceratodus; species Neoceratodus forsteri. The sequence goes on from CM057456.1 coordinate 1,090,707,539, forward strand.
CCACCGGGCTGGGCTAAATCGGAGGTCTCATAGTCCTTAATGTGTACACTGCTGGAGAAGGTTGCAGGCCTGATGGGTATCCAAACAGTGTGGTATCAGTGGATGAAGACAGCTGTGGATCCCAGGTAAATATTAGCACAAATGTTGGTGGGGCAACCATATCTTCTCTGTTACAGCCTTGTTTGGTAATCATTTCACTTGACTATACTGAAATATAATAACCTTCAGTTTTTGTTTCTTTTTTGTTCATTTTGACAAAAGCGTCTTCATCCCCTGCTCACACTTCTCTTTGCGAAGTATTTGATTTAATAACAAAATGACTCACTGTTCTGCATAGTTCATTTAAATAAAGCAGACTCACTCTCCTGCAGATTTCTTTGTTTTCGTTTTACAAAAAGTAACCATGATTTTTGTTTGTTTGGCCCCTGTTGTGGTTGCTATTGCGTTTGTTCCTTTAGGTTTATCATGAGTTCTCTCTTTGCTATACTACAAGTACTGATGTGTCAAAGGCACAAGGCCACTGAGTGTGTTTTAGTGCTCATGATTTGGAGTGCTGTGTCCTCCTCATCTTTTGCATCATCCTCCACCTCATTCTTCGCTTGTTGCATGGACACAGAACAGTCTTTGGCATCCAGATCACTGACTCTTGGCTAATTTAGGTCCAGGTTTAAATAGGAGTGAAGCTAGCTCTAGTGAAGCAAACTAAAATAAAATGTGCCAATTAAGCACTGTAAGCCCCCATGGAAAAGCATGAATCTGAATCAGTTTGCTGTTAACATGCCCTTCAATGGAACATGTGGAGTAAACAGCTGTTGATCACTGTAAGTGGCTTCTAATGTATACTCAGTCTTTCATCACCGCTCTTGCCCCCTCCCCCCCAAAGTGCTAATCAGCCTGGTAGCCTTGTGAAGGGCTGTCTCAACCTCTTCAATGTCCTTTTGTACTGTGGTGACCAGTCCTAGATACAGTTCTGAAGCTACAGCCTAATCAAGGCCTTGTACAGGGGGAGGGATAACCTCCCTTGACTGGCTCCATACCCCTCCTTTCTAGATGTTTGTCATTTCCCACCATTGTATTCCCCTCAGTGAACTGGGCTCCTGTTTTAGTTTGTATTTCATATTCTTACCTCTGTATGACCTGGGTATGTTGGACTTCTATTCTAGTTTGTATTTCATATTCCTACCTCTGTATGACCTGGGTATGTTGGACTCCTGTTCTAGTATGTATTTAAGAAACATAGAAACATAGATTTTGACAGCAGATAAGGACCACTTGGCCCACACAGTCTGCCCATTTCCCTACCTAATGGATAACCTGCAGATCCTAGTTAACCAGCAGCCTACTTCTTCCTACCCCCACTCCCTAGAATTGCCTTATGACTGTCCCATGCATGCTTGAATTCCACCACTGTTTTTGACTCCACAACCTCCTCCGGAAGGCCGTTCCATGCATCCACAACCCTCTCTGAAAAAAATACTTCCTTAAATTACCTCTGAGCCACCCCCCTATCTTCAAATTGTGCCCCCTTGTTCTTGCACACCTCTTTTTTTGAAAGATGCTACCCTCTTGGACTTTGTTGATTCCCTTGAGGTACTTGAAAGTTTCTATCATGTCCCCCCTCTCCCTCCTTTCCTCGAGGCTATACATATTAAGCTCCTTAAGTCTCTCTTCATATGTCTTCCGGTGCAGACCCTGCACCATTTTAGTTGCCCTCCTCTGGACAGCTTCCATCCTGTCTATGTCTTTGCGGAGATTGAGTCTCCAGAACTGCATGCAGTACTCCAGATGGGGTCTTACCAACTGTCTGTACAGAGGGATAATAACTTCCTGTTTTCTACTGGTGATGCCTCTCCCTATGCATCCCAGTATCCCCCCAGCCCTCCTTGCTGCCCTTTCACATTGCTTGCCCACCTTTAGGTAATCTGCTATGACTGCCCCAGGTCCCTTTCCATTTTTGTTGTTGTTAGTATCTCACCCCCCATTGTGTACTCTTCCCCTGGGTTTTTGTTTCCCAGGTGCATTACCTTAGTTTATTGTTCTAGGAATTACTACCTTTGAGCCAGAGGCTCTTTTACAAAGGTTCCACGTCAATTAGGTACAGTACAAAAAAGGTTACATAGATAACACAACAATTTGTGCTGTGTCAAGAGCGAGAAAACATATACAAATACATATCAAATCATTTGTGCAAAAGGACATGAGATATCAATAATCACATTATTATTACAAGAAAGAGGTCATGCCAGATTAGGAGAAACAAATAGGGAAAAGTCCAGAAGAGGGTAAGGAAAGATGTGGGGAGCAGACAATAGCAGGAGAAAAGGTTTCCCAAACATGTCTTTGTCAAATAACGGAACAGGGTGGGTAGTGAGAAAATAGGAGGTTTAATCAAGGCAGTCACAAGAGCTGGAGGAGGCAAGGTGAGAGAACAGCCTTGATTTGAAAATACCTAGAGAGGTGGAGGCAGTAATATGAGTGCTGAGGGCATTTAGCCAGCTGGGGGCATGATAGGCAAATGATCTTTGTCCCTGAGAAGTCCGCATCGGGGACCTGGAGAGGCTGGTGTTTGATCTTCTGGTAAACGGGTGCTAGCACTCGGGCATAACAGGTCTTGGATACAAGGTGGAGTGAAGCCCAGAGTGGATTTTTTGCCGGTCAGGCAGGTAAGTGACTTTTATCCGGTTTGAGAGTTGCAACCAAACTGAGTCAGCATAGAGTTCACATGTGTGGGTCCGTCAATGTGCACCAGTGATGTTTCCGACAGGCCTTATTTAGGGATGTTGTAATGCGACTAAGTGCTGTAGTAGTGGCAGATCCATATATAACTAAGCCATAGTCAACGACTGAGATGATAGAGGATTGGATGGCAATCCTCAGTGCAGAATGGGTAAGGAGCTGTCAGTTCCGATATAGAATCCCAATTCGATGATTAATAGTTTTTGCTGTACTATCAATGTGAGTTGCAAAGGTTAGGCCTTGATCAAAGTTGATTCCAAGAAATTTGAAAATTGGCATTTGTTCAAGGGTATTTCCCAGGTACGTATTAATGGTGAGTGGGACTTGCCGTTTCTTGTTTTGTGGGTTAGAGAAGAGCATGGATTTAGTTTTCTGTGGTTTAGAACCAGCTTATGTTCAAGGAACCACATCTCAACTTTGGAAAAAGCATGCTGAAGGTTGAGGCGTAAGAGGTTCGGATCTTTATGAGTGGCAAGAATCACGGCATCGTCGGCATAGAGGATTATTTGTTCAGGGCAGGATTTGGGGAGGGAGTTTAGGAAAAGGCTGAAAAGGAGGGGGCCCAGGATGGATCCCTGGGGAACTCCTGAGCGAACCGGTTTTGAGTCTGAGAGAACTCCAGCTACTTTTACAGATTGAGAGTGCTGAGCAAGGTAATTTTTTACCCAGTCACCAGGACCCTGCGAGAGCCCTAGGGATAGTAGTTGTTTGATAGCTTGCACTTCTTAGCATTGAATCTAAGCTGCCATACATTTGACCATTCCTCTAACCTTGCCAAGTCCCTTCTCATCCTTTCCACCCCACCTTGTGCATCAACTCTGTTGCAGATCTTTGTGTCATCTGCAAAGAGACATACTTTTTACTTCCAGTCCCTCTGCAAGGTCACTTATAAAGACATTGAAGAGGACCGGTCCTAATACTGAACCCTGCGGTACCCCACTAGTAACCCCCCTTTCTTCAGAGTGGACTCCATTTACTATTACTCTCTGTGTCCTATTCTCCAGCCAATTCTTTACCCAGGCTGTCATCCTGGGACCCAATCCCAGGCTGGTTAACTTGTATATTAATCTTTTGTGTGGGGACTGTGTCAAATGCCTTGCTAAAGTCTAGGTAGGCCATGTCTACAGCCCCTTCCTGATCTACTACTTTGGTCACCCAGTCAAAGAAATCTATCAGATTTGTCTGGCATGACCTTCCTGCTGTGAATCCATGCTGCCTTGGGTCCTGTGCCCCTCTGGCCTCTAGATACTCAACAATTCTTTCCTTCAGAAGTGATTCCATCATTTTCCCTACCACTGAGGTTAAACTAACAGGTCTGTAGTTTCCTGCTTCTGCCTTGCTCCCACTTTTGTGAAGGGGAATCACATCTGCCCTCCTCCAGTCCTCAGGTACCACCCCATCCTACCATGATTTGTTAAACAGGGTGGTCAGTGGTGTCACTAGTTCTACCCTTAGTTCTTTTAGAATTCTGGGATGAATCCCATCAGGCCCCATTGCTTTGTCCATCTTCAGTTTTAAGAGTTCTTTCAGAACCCTTTCTTCTGTAAATGGGCTGGTATCAACTTCTGTATCCAGAGTGTTTCTACTGTTTGTTTTAGGTATCTCCCCCTCTTCCTTTGTAAATACTGAGCAAAAATATTTGTTTAGTATCTCTGCCTTTTCACAGTCACCCTCTGACCATCCTCCCTCCCCTTTATTAAGCCTCACTAACCCTCCCTTGGTCTTTCTTCGCTCCCTGATGTACCTATAAAAGGTTTTATCCCCCTTCTTAACTGAGTTGGCTATCTTTTCCTCGGTTTGGGCCTTTGCTGTTCTGACTGCCTTCCCAGCTTCCTTTTGCTTTAACTGATACAGTTCTCTGTCCTGCTCCTTCTGTGATTCATTGTACTTCCTGGATGCTTTCTTTTTCTCTTGAACCTTCACTGCCACTTCCTTTGAGAACCATAGTGGTTTCTTACATAGTTTCATTTTGTTTATTTGCGTTACACAAAGGCTTGTTACCTCTGTGATGGCAGTTTTTATTATTCCCCATTGTTCTTCCACCCCTCCTTCCTGCCCATTTGCTAGTGTATTCCTTAGGCACTCACCCATTTTGGCAAAGTCAGTCCTCCTAAAGTCCAGTACTTTTGCCTTTGTATGGCTTGACTCTATTGCTGTGTTTGTTGTGAACCATACTGTTTGATGGTCACTGGTTCCCAGATGGCTACCCACTTCTACATCTGTGATCCTCTCTTCATCTCCATTTGAGAGATTCTACCTCTGTATAACCTGGGTATGTTGGACTCCTATTCTAGTTTGTATTTCATATTACTACCACTGTAGGACACTTGATATGCTGGGCTTCTGTTCTAGTTTGTATTCCATATTTCTTCTGTCATTTGACCCTCAGTGTGCTCGTCTTCTATTTTGCTGTATTTCATATTCCCACCATTGTATGACATTTCACATGCTGGGCTCCTATTTCAGTTTGTATTTCAAATTCATTCCATCATATGATCCTCGGTGTGCTGGGTTCCTGTTCTAGTTGTATTTCATATTCGCACCATCATATAACACACACGTGCTGGGCTCCTAAACTAGTTTCTATTTCATATTGCTACCATCGTATAGCACTCCATGTTCTGGGCTCTTATTCTAGTTTATATTTAATTTTCACACCATTGAATGACTCTTGGTGTGCTGGGTTCCTATCCTAGTTGTATTTCAAATTCTCACCTTTTGTATAATCCTTAGTATCCTGGGCTTCTAGTCTGTTTGTACTTCATATTCCCTCCATCATATGACTCTCCATGTGCTGGGCTCCTATTCTACTTGTATTTCAAATTCATGCCATTATATGGCACTTGGAGTGCTGGGCTTATATCCTAGTTTGTATTTCATTTTACCACCACTGTATGACCCTTGATGTGCTGGACTCCTATTCTAGTTTCAGTTGAAGTTCCCACCATGGTATGACACTAGGTATGCTGGGCTCATATTCTAGTTGTATTTCAAATTCATACCATCATATGATCTTCATTGTGCTAGGTTCCTTTTCTAGTTGTACTTTCTATTTCCACAATCTATCATATGATCTTTGGTGCACTGGGATCCTATTCGAGTTGTATTTCATATTCCCATGATCGTATGACACTCGGTATGCTGGGCTCCTATCCTAGTTGTATTTCAATTTTTTATCATCGCATGGCACTCCATGTGCTGTGTTCCTATTATAGCTGAATTTCAGATTCTCCCCACTATATGACTCTCAGGGTGCTGTGTTCCTATTATACTTGTATTACATATTCCTGCCATCATATGATCCTCAGTGTGATGGGATCCTATTCTAGCTGTATTTCAGATTCCCACCATCATATAACACTCGCTGTGCTGGGCTCCTGTTCTAGCTGGATTTCAAATTCCCACCATCATATCACACTCGGTGTGCTGGGCTATTATTCTAGTTGTAATTCAAATTCATACCTTCATATGATCCTTGATTGTCAGAGTGCTGGGCTTCAATTCTAGTTGTATTTCAAATTCCCACCATGGTATGACAACTCAGTATACTGGGCTCTCATTCTAGCTGTATTTTAAATTCTCACCATCATATGATCTTCAATGTACTGGGCTCCCATTCTAGCTGTATTTCATGTTCTCACCATCATATGACACTGTGTGCTGGTCTCCTACTCTAGTTGTATTTTTTATACTCCCAGCATCATATGACCCTCAGTATGCTGGGATCCTATCCTAGATGCATTTCAAATTCCCACCATCATGTGACCCTCAGTACACTGGGATCCTATCCTAGTTGCATTTCAATTTCCCACCATCATATGACACATGGTGAGCTGGGATCTTATTCTATTTGTATTTTAAATTCCCACCATCATATGACACTCTGAGAGCTGGGATCCTATTCTATTTCTATTTCAAATGTCCACCACTGTATGACCCTCAGTGTGCTTGGCTGCAACTCTTGATGTATTTGATTTCCCATCATCAAATGACCCCTGGCGTGTTGGGCTGCTATTTGAGTTGCATTGCATTTTCCCCTCCATCGTATGACGTTAATATGCTTGGCTCCTATTTCAGTTTGTATTTTGTGTCCCACCATCATATGACCTTTGATGTGCGGAGCTGCTATTTTAGTTTCTCATAGTCACCAATTTTCAATAAAAAAATGTAGTTTGTATATTATATATTTTCACCATCGGCTTGCCTTCAGTGTGTTGGGCTCCTCTGCTGACATGCATTTTCTTCATTTGCTCCTGTCTGCTGCAGCTTTAGAATCCTTCCATTTTTTTCTGGCACCTCATTTCTTTTTTTTTAACTTGTACTTTTATTTAATTATCCAATTTATAACACATCTTCTCAGTACAGATAGTGAGTACTCATTTCTTCACGACATGGGTATACATTTCGAAATACCTAATAGACAGAAAACATTCTGTTTCTATTAAATGTCCAGTACCCTTCTGTCCAACTTATGTTTCTCTTTCTCATTCTTTTACAGGTTCCATCTTATACAGAGGCTCTTGATTCCAGAAGATCTTCTTTTCAGCCAGATTTCCAATATAGTCCAACATTACTAGCCTCTAATTTTCTTTAGCAATAACAAATTGTCTTTTTTAGACCCAGAATCATAAAATATGTATATCTGTACTTCCCATTCTTTATAGCTTCTCATCTCTACAATAGATATTGTAATCTTACAACATATTCCAGAACAACAAATAAAACATATAAAAACAACATAACAAGTCTGCTGATTGTGTCTTTCTTCTGATGTATTTTTATATAGTCAAAGATCTCTAATATTTGTGATATTTCATAGGTAGATTTCATTTATCTTGTTCCCCCTCTTATTTCATACTCTTGGGTCATAGTCAGCCATATGGTATCTGCCCATAATCTCGCTCCCCCTTCATTACCCATATGACTGTACAATTAATTATTTCAGGTATTGATCTAGGATAGGGCATGCTGTTGTCTCTTCCGTATAAGAAAAATATTGAAGCTACTTCATGTTAAACTTATTAGTTTTTAGTTTTAGTTTGGCAGATATTGCCTCTGTTTGTTTACTTTGATTCAGGTTATGCTGCCATTGACCCAGAGTTGGTTTGTTATCAGTTAACCAAGTCTGAGTTGTTACTTTGTTTGCAGCTGCTATAAAAATAAAATATAAATATCTTTTTTCTTTTCCCCTAATTTTCAGTGGAGGGAGGCCCAGTACTAAATATTCAAACTGTGGAGTCAGATTTAACTTAGAAATGTGTATCAGTACCTCCTGAACTTGGTTCCAAAATTCCAGAGCTATTGGGCTTCCCCCCCAAAATATGAGTATGGGTGCCCTTCATCCCACATCCCTTCCAGCAGGTATCTGATGAGCAGGTTCCCAGATGTCTAGAGACAGTGGGTACTCTAAAGTATCTCATGTTAACTTTCCATCTAAATTCCCTCCGTGTTTGAGAGTAAGTAGTTACATGCACTCCCCTCCAGATGGCATCCCAACAAGTTTGTGGTAATGAGCGTCACATCTCTTGCTACCACCTGTTTTGTATCACATCCCTATTTATTTGTCCCTTCTCTTTCTGCAGTAATGAATAAATATGAGACACTGTCATATCTTTGGATGCTACTCTATTTTGTAGGAACATTATCTCTTCTGTTAAGGGTCAGACTATCTCTGGAATGGTAATATTGGTTCAAATCATGTGCCTACACTGGAGATACTTATATAAATCTCAATTTTCCAATTGAAATTCCCATTTTAATATTTCATAGGATTTAATATCCCCATTCCCATCTATCATCTGCATTAAAATTGTATACCTTTTTGCTCCCAGAAGTTAAAAGTTATAATTTTTTTTATTAGCACAACTAAGATGTACTGCAGGCCAATACATCTCCATATTGGTGTTGACATTTCCCATTTATGTCTAATCTGGAGCCACACTTTCATTGTGTGCTTCATCCATCTATTAGAAATGTCAGAGATGCTGGCTGAGGTCACCATCCACAGTAGGTACCTCAAAGGGATCTGAGAGTGTGCCCCCTCCTCTATGTCCATCCAGCCCCCAGTTCTTCACTTAATACTATTTTGAGGACTGGCAACATTTGTGCTACTTTATAATAAGTTTCAAAGTGTGGAAGTCCCCATTGTCCCTCAGCTTTTGGAGCCACCAACATTAATCTCTTAATTCTGGGATGTCGCCATGCCCAAATTAAATTCGCTAGTTTTTTTATTTAGGTCCCGCCATTCTCCACAAGTGATTGGGATGGGCAAAGTGGAATAAAGAAAAAAAGAAAGGGGTAATACATTAATTTTTATGATTTCTAACCACTGATATAGTGGCAAAGGCATTACCTGCCATCTTTCTAAATCCCTATATACTTGATTTTTTTAGGTTGGTATAGTTCACCTTACAGAGATTATTTAATTTCTGTGGGATCTGAATTCCCAGATATCTAATACTTCCTTGTTCAGCTTAAAAGGTATTTTTTTCTGAGTTCCCCTGCTATCTGTCCTGGTGCAATCAACAGTTCTATTTTCTCCAGGTTAATTTTATAATGAGAAATACTTCCGAATTTCTGAGTAAGGGCCATAAATGGAGGAATAGACTTCCCAGGATCAGAAATATATCTATGCATCATAGCATATAACGACATCTTATTCATCATCCCATTAACCCTGATCCCAGTAATCTCTGGTGCTTGTCTCAAGGCTTGAGCCAGTGGCTCTACACTGATCATGAACAATAAAGGTGATAAGAGGCAACACTGTCTCGTCCCCCTCTTGATCTTTAACCTGGCCAAGATAGTTCAGTTTACTTTGACCTATACTTTGGGTCTCTCATATAATAGATGAATCCATTTCAAAAATTCGTTATTCACCCCCATTCCTCTCATAACGTCACGTACATATGACCAATTAAGGTGATCAAAAGCCTTTTTGGCATCCACAAATATGGCCAGTTGTAAAGCATGAGATAAAGTCTGCCCAGACAGCACATTTAGTAACCTCCTTATATTGTCAGCCAAGTGCCTCCCAGGTATGAAACCTGTTTGGTCTACATAGATCAATTTTGTTATAACTTGTTGTAACCTATTTGCTAATATTTTAGTTAGTATCTTCAGATTCTGATTAAGAAGAGAAATAAGACGATATAACACACATTCATCCCAGGGCTTCCCTTCTTTGGGAAGCACCGTGATTACTGCATCATACCACGTCGGAGGCAACTTTTGATGTTCTAAACATGCATTAAACACCTCTTCAAAAATGAGCACCAATACTATTTTAAATTTGTCATAGAATTCAATACTATAGCCATTAGGATCTGGAGACTTTCTCTGTTTAATGGATAATTTCACCTTGAGTTATTTTTGCCCCAGTACTTCTCCCTCCTCTTGTTTCAACTTAGCCAACTCTATACATGCCAAAAATCTTCTGGTGGCCTGCCTAATTTTTTCTGGATCTTATCTTCCCAATACAATTTTGGTAGTACTCCCAAAAACAGCTATTTCTTCTGGGGTTTCCCATTTTCCCTCTCAATTCCCCCCCAAAATAGTGTGCTGTACCATTCTCTCTGCTTCTTCTTGTTTCAATTTCAATGCTAACAGCTGAGTTGCTTTACTTCCCACTTCCCCATACTTATGGTAAGTAAAGCGTAATAATCCCTCTGCATTTTTACCTTCAAATTCCTTGAGATCCTCTCGAGCCCTTTCTAAATCCTTCTGTAGGTTTTCATCATTTGGATTTTTCTTATGTTTTCCCTCATTTTCTTTCACCTGTTCCAATAATTTAACATGCATTAGCTGTGCGAGTTTCTTTTTACCTGTGGCTATACTGATTAGTACCCCACTCAAGACTATTTTGATTGTATCCCATCGTATCAATGAAGAACACCCCTAGATCACCTCTGAATAATAAATATTTTTAATCCTCTCCTTAATTATATCTATCAATTGCTTGTTATCTAAAAGGGAGACATTCAATCTCCACAAAGTGTTTCTAGGGCTTTGTGTGATCAATAAGCTTATTAACAAAGGAGCATGACCTGAATGTGTTGTCATATGGATTTCGGACTGTCCCATGTGAAACAAAAAAGATTTCTACATTAGAAATAGATTTATTCATGCATAGATTTCTGAACCAAGGAAAAAAATGTATAATTTCTTTCTTTAGGGTGATGGGATAGCCACAGATCCACCATGCCTGTTTCTATTTGTGAGTGAGCACTGGGATTACCTATCCCATTCCAGTTGTACTACACAATTGTAATCCCCTCCCATTAATATCTGACCTGGGGATAGGTCTGCTAGCCTCATAAAGATCCCTTTAAAAAACGTACTCACCTGTTCATTTGGTACATAGATATTTATTAAAAGTAATGATAGTCCATGTATTGTGCATGAAACTCTCACGTATCTCCCTTCCAAATCTGAATCTGTCTGAGAGACTATGAAGGGAATTCCACGCCATAATAGAATTGCTACCCTCACCTTCCCCACCCCACCCCCAGTTACAGGAGGTGTACACCTGTCCCACTCACATTTTCCTGAGCTTTAAATGTTCCGTCATCATTAAACGTGCTTCTTGGATAAATGCCACATCACAAGCTAAACGTTTTAATTCTAATAATATCTTTGTTCTTTTTACTGGGGAATGCAGACCTTTGAAATTGTATGAAACAATCTGGAGTCTAGCCATTATTCCAGATGAATTGTACTCTCTGATATCTGTGTTCTAGAACAAATCTATCTCCCTTCTTTAGTTTCTTGGATCTAAAAACTGTATCAGCAGACACTATCACTATTAAACAGCAAAGAAATACTTTAAACATTTTAACAATAATTTTCAAAATAAACCAAAGAAACAAACTGGCCAGCTTCTGTTCTGAGCTGGCCTTTCCCCTTATCTTTTCCTTTCTATGAAGGCTTCCTAGGTGCTCTTTTCCTCTTTTACTGCAAGATCTAAAATGACTGCAGTATTGTAAGCACGTCAGCTTATGCTGCTATTGCTCAAATTCCCCTTTTGATATCAGGTGGGAAATGTGTTCCAGAGAGGAAAGTACCCAAATTGTGGTCACCATAATGATTCTTAACCAACTCATGGCTAGAACAATCAGTAAGGCAATGGCTCCAACTCCATAAATTTCACCCTGTGTCCCCAACTAATTTCTCCAAGAGATTGGAGCTCTCTTTCTTCTCGCATGCCACATCTTTTGCCACTCACTATTATTAGCCCAACCCTGCATGCATCAAGAAACTATTTCAGTATTTAATTTCCCCCCTTTGGTCTTATATAACACCAGCATATTGGTATATTACAGTTCTCTTGCCCACAAAATGGAGCAGGAAACCTTACCTTGGTTCCCCCCATCCACCCCAGTCACAAATCCCCAAGGATAGACCTCAACATATTTACACATTGTATATCTCTTAATCCTTATTACATAGAAACATAGAAGATGACGACAGATAAGGACAGCAAGGCTCAGTCTGCCCATTTCTTTTTCTACCTTATAAATTATTATTACTTTTTATTAAACACATAGGAGGCCAGGGAAGAACTAATCCCTCTCCCCCAACTCATATTTCTATAGTCCCTTGTGATAACTTTCCATAAATTTGAGTTCCCCCTTTGTAAGCCCTCCTTAGGCTCTTTCTTGGCTCTAGTAATAGAGACAAAAATGACAGTCCCCAATAACCTCTAGTTACCAACCATGCAGTGTCATTGTATGCCAGTCTCCCTGATCTTCTCACTGGCCTTCTTGACTGTTGCAGCATCTACAGTTCTGATTAATTTAGACAAATCCAGTGCCAAATGCTTGGGGAAAGCTCACATGGCCCCGCTTTTTCCACCTCTGTTCACTAAACTCCAGGCTCCAGCAATCAACTTTCTCTCTAAAAGTTCCACATCCATGTTTGGCACTGTTATTTGGTGTTCTTTTAGAAATGGAACAGCATCCACCAGTGTAAGGAAGATTTTGGGGCCCTAATCCAAAAATACTTTCAGTTTTGCTGAGTAGTTTAATTGTGCTTTAATCTGATGTTTCTCTTTTAAATCTCAAATAACCGCTCTGACTAGATTGCATCTGTTTTGCAGTTCTGACAAGAAATCATGATCAAAAAATATTGGAGACCCCGCATATTTTATGTCTCTCTCTGTCTCCAAACTTCATTCAGGATATATTCTTTCTCCTGGTAATTCAACATCCTTACAATCCAGGATCATGGTCTGGCTGATGCATCTTTTGGGTGAGGCCCCAGTGCACGGTGCACCATCTCCATTGCAAGAGAGAGAAATCTGAAGGTAGGGATAATGATGTTTTTAACACTTGCTTGGTGAAATCTGTCGTTGCTGGAAATCCCTCTTCGTCTCCCTCCTTAATTCCATAAATCCGAAAGTTATTATGTCTGGCCCTGTTTTCAGAGTCTTCTAGTCTTTCATGGGCCAGACCCTTTCTGTTAAGCAATATTGATGACTGTATAACTAGAGCGAGCATCCATCTGTTCTCAGATGATACAGTACTATACTTAAGCCGTCCAACCCCAGAAGCTGCATGTGGTGACCTGCAAGCCAAATTCAACTTATTACAAAACCAGCTCCTAAACAAAAAACTTTTACTTAATGCTAAAAAAACCCAAAGCCATGCTTTTCTCTCTGCTGGTACATACAGTGAACCCGGCTAATGCAGGCTTAATACCTCAAATTTCTACAATTCTCGGTGAAAAATTGGATTTCGTCAATAAATTAAAATATCTGGGAGTGTGACTGGACCACAGGCTATCCTACATAGACCATGTAGAGAAACTTCTAAAAAAATTACGACAAAGATTGGGTTTTTTCTTTAGGATCAGCCACTTTCTAACAAGAGATGCTAAAGTACATCTAGTACAAACAACGTTCTTCTCCTTAACAGACTATGTGGATTTCCTGTACAGTCAATGTCCTACCTCTTATCTCGTAAAACTTGACACGTTGTACCGTAGAGCTCTGAGATTCATCACAGGTCTCCCTTTTCTACCCACCACTGCTCCCTATATACAGCAGTGGGCTGGTCATCCCTCCAATATAGATGGAACAGAAATGCTGCCCTATGGACACTGAGAGCAATCTCAAACAGACTTCCACAACACATTACTGACTGCTTTCCTTTACACCAAATAGGCAAGTATGCCCTGAGAAGCCTTACATCCATCTCACTTAGAGTTCCCAGAGACAAGTCTCGCTTTGGTAAAGCAGCTATAAGTACAGTGTTGCCTTCTCTCTGGAGCAAACTTCAGAAAACACTGAAGCTGTGTACTCCGGTCAGTGACTCTACCTTCAAAACACTTTACTCTCATCTCATTAAGGAACCCTGCAAATGCTTTCCTTAATCCCGACTTAAGTTCCTCTATCCTATCAATTTCTTACCTCCATAACTCCGTAATCTCACTCTTTTTTCTCTCTCTGTCCACTTATACATATTCATGACCCTTTGTTTTACTCCGACCGCTCAAAGTACCTATTACCCATCTCAGCCCTCCTTGGCAACCCAATTCTCACCCTAGCTCTTCTCTCTTTTTTCCCACTTCCCTACCCTGACACTTGAAAAGCAACCATAGAATCCTAACAAAATACACGCTACTGGGTCCTGACCCCCCCCCCAACCTGGCTCTTCCCAACCCTGCTCGCCACTGTACCGTCCGGCAGTCTCTAAATTTATTCCCAAGTTTAAGAGCCAGACCTATAATGATCTGGGGCTGCCACCATAAATGGTTCCCTGCAACTTACTATCATGTGTTTGGAGCACAACTTATTGATTCACAACTGTATACGGTTCTCTTGTATTATGTCAGCCAGGTATTCCACCGTATGTCTTCATTGTTGCCTCTGTCTTCAAATGTAAAGTATATACAGTGTATATAAAATTGTCTATGTGCCTACTTACTTTTTCATATGTAATATATTTCCTTGTGTACCTGACCCCGTATATGGTTCTCTTGTACTATGTCAGCCAGGTATTCTACTGTATGTCTTCATTGTTGCCTTTGTTCTCAGATGTAAATTGTATATAGTGTATATATAATTGTGTACGTGTGTACTTATATTTTCATATGTAATGTATTCCCTTTTGTACCTGACCCTGTTATCCCCAGGTCCATCTTGCAAATGAGCCTTGCTCAATGATGATCACCTGGATAAATAAAGATTTTGATTGATTGATTGATTAAACCAGGATCCTGTCAGTAGGTTCTTGCTGTTCTGCTACTTGCGCTGCTTTCTTCTCCATTCCATCTATTCTCCGGTTGGTATTGTGGAAATCTATATGCAAATCTGCTATCGAAGATTCAGTTTTTTGCACAGAGTTTAAAATCTTGTGGAGTGCTTTTTCCATTGTTTATTGCTCCAAAGTTTCTACTGTGGCCTGTGTTGTTGTATTATCCCCATCCCAATCTAGCAAGGACTCAAAGGGAGAGCATAGTCTCGCAGAGGCCGTGAAACCTTCCATCTCCACGTTGATCGGTAATTACTTTAATTTACCGATTTGCTGTTCTGATTTTGATCCCTTGTTCCTTGATGTTTTTGCAGGCATCAGACCAAATAGAGAGCAACACAAATTTTAATTTGTGAGGTCAATGGGTGAGAGGATGGCTGTCAATTTTTGCTGGAGTTCTTGGAGCTAGAGCTTTTACCCTGCTGCCATTACGGTGATTACAACGGAAGTCCCTGGCACCTCGTTTCTATTGCCTTTCATTCTCTCCCCCCCCTTACCACTATCACCTCCCCTTCCCTAACTGCTCCTCCTTCCCCTGTCCTATTTTTCCCAACCTCCTTGCACACCCCAACTTTAAACTTTGAAGTTCTGTAGGGGTATCTTTTCTCCACATCTGCATCTTTCTTGCACTTGGTTTGCATGTCTAAAAATTCTCCCTTTAAAAATGTATGTTGTAGACATTTTGACTACTAGGAGGGATTTGAGTCTGTCAGGAAATGTGAATAAAAGATCTAAATGATTGCCCTGTGCTTCTGTGAAAATGACTTAGAAAGGATATAAACATTGAACCTGGTGCTATCTGAACTGACCATAAAGCAGATCTGTTTGAAATGAGTCACTTTCTAAATGTTCATTTTGAGATGAAAGCAGAAAAGGTCTTAATCCTTGGACTTCTAATAAATCTAGCTAATATCTGGATTATTAAAAAGTAGCACTATGAGTTATATTGCTCCGTTTCTCTAGTGTGGTTTAAAAGTAGACTCATCATTTTTTAACAAAGTTATATTTGTGCTTCCCAGATGGATGAACTAATGATCATATTCAAAGTAAAACAGCTGGTACCCCAAGAGTCATCCTAAGAGAAAAAACAACAACAATGCAATCACTCATAAACAAGTGGTTTAGAAACTGAACCCAAGGCTTTTAGAGAAGAAGACCAGATGGACTACAAGGTATAGTCATAATACCAGCCCCATCTCCTTCAACACAGCCCATGGATTTGACTCCATGGCCCCAGAGAACAAGATGGGGAGGAAGCTAAAATAGAAGAAGAAATGAGAGACAGAGGGAAAGGCAGAGGCAGAGGAAGGGGGTATCAATCTCAAAACTACTGCCATAAGTGAAGACAATATTACAACATAAACATTTAACTGTGATTAATATTTCTGCATATTCATTTATAGAAGCTGAAAAGTTCCCCAAAAGGGGTTAAGCTTTGTTCCCATGAGCAGCAAGGATAACGATGAGGTCTTGGTGGATTTTTACAAGTTTATAAGACTACTTAACTTAAAAGCTTTCTTTACAAATGAGGTAGAGACAAGGTCAGTGACCACTACAGAAAGAGATGGACTATGAAAGAAATCGACATCTGTTACACCACGAATGCTGCAGTTATGACATGCAAGAACTTGTGTGAGAGAGAGTTGGAAGAACTTAAAACAAATCAGCAAGTTAAGTAGTATGTGAACTGTACTCAGGAAGAATCTGAAGCTATTGAAAGTAATAACAATAGCACAGACATTGCAGTCAAAAGAGCCAGTAAAGGTGGGTCAGTGAATGAAAGGAACTACAAAGAAGAAATAAAGATTACAATATCTAACAATGGTTTCTATTTAAAAAAAAAAATGTCCTGACCCCACCACAGGATTCAAGAAAAAGTGGACTATTGCATCAAGAAAGCATGGAGAAACAAAGTAATCCAGGACCACTTAGCTGACTTTCTTAAGGTAGATTTTTTGGTGAGAGCTATTATATATAAGCTCCCTGAAATCCATAAGAATAGAACAAATCCCCTGGACATCCTGTCATGGCTAGTATTGACTCCCTCACTGTGCTACTAGCAAAGTATATGGACTCCAATTCTGATTGTTTAACCAGGAGTAACACACTAAGCTGATAGCTTGTTTACGGTGCGACCTGGGAGCACAGGGAAGTTGAGTGACTTGCTCAGGGTCACACAGTATGCAAGTGGAGGCTATGGGATTCAAACCAGGTCTCCAGATTTGTAGCTCAGAGCCTTAAACCACTCTGCTATACTGCCTCCCCCGATTGACTCCTATATTAAGTCAATTGCATCAAGATGTCCATCCTACATCTGAGACACTTGGAATGTTTTAAGGACTCTGGGTGAAATGAGAATGGAAAAAGACTGGTTTTTGGTTACCCTTGGCATAGTGTCATAATATACTGACATTCCCCATAAAAATGGAATACAAGACATGAGTACCGCATTTAATAAATGTACACCACTTAACAAAAATTTGAAAACTTCTTGCTTGAGCTTACTGAAATGACCCCAAGTAGCAATACATTTCTGTTCAAAGATTCCTACTAACTCCAGGTGACTGGAACTGCTATGCAGGCCTCGTTTGCCCCCAATTATGCTAATATTTACCCAGGAGAGTGGGAAAATTAGGTAATCTGAAATGCAGACGTGAATCCATTTTGTGAATTTATTGACCTTCATAGGCTATACATTGATGACATCATATTACTATGGAAAGCACCCCTACCTCCCCCTCTCTGTCTCTCCGCTATCCTTCCTAGTTTGTCTGTGTCCCGGATGGCTGATGCCTGAGGAAGGCACCTGACCATCCCCTATTCCTTCTCCACCCACACAGCCACCCTCTCTATTCCCCTAATTATAGACTGCTCACCAATACGAATCTCCTAGCAGCCCTCTTGTTACTCTAGCCTCTGGGTGCCACCAAGTCATCACTCTTATTTCCCCCTACTGACCCAGGCTCCCCCTCCCATGGAGTCAAGTATCTGAGTCAGGGTGCAAAGAAATTTGCCATTGGAATAGTATGGGGTTGGTTGACCTCTTTGTGGCTGACTCTGCAACCCTTCCCCTTCCCCACTACTCTCCACCCCCTGGACCAGTGGGCCTCTGGGGGAGTGGGGGTGTGGGCTCCATCTGAGCCGGTGCCTCAGGAGTGATAGCTCTTCCATCACTGCTACTAGTTGAGCATGGAACTCTGCAAAGATCCTGTAGAAGCTGCAGTACTTCCTTCTTCAGAGCATAACCCTGGAGAAGAGCACCCCATAGTGCTTGCAACTGACTTATTCCCTGCTAAACCTCATGAGCTTTAGCTGGCTGTACCTAGGGTCTCGTGTTTTCTGCGGCAAACTGGACCTACATTCTGCTGCAGGACCTAATGCTTTCTGCGGCCAGGCTATGAGCAATTCTGCGGTGATTCTGTGGCAATTCTGTGATGGGCTTTACTCTCTCCAGCAACTCAAATGAGCCCCAAAGTAAAATCTAGTTACCCAGAAAGAATGCATAGGAAAAGGCAGAATGGGGCAGTTTGGTGGATGCACAGGCAAAGCAATGTAAAGCAATTGTGGCATCATGATTTTTGGGTTAGATGTAGGGCATGGGAGAACTGAAGGATCATTTCTTTTTTTCCTGCAGTCTGTTTTTTTGTCCTATGGTTCTTTCCCACCTGCCAAGTGCTGCTTTACCACAGCTGCAGTATGCTCCTGAGAATTTCTCCTCCTGCCTGCCCAGCTGCTTGAAGACCAGTATTGCCTGGTTGCAAAACAGTGCTGCTCTAATGGCTCCCTCCCACCCACTTGCTTGTAGCCTGGTGGTGATGGTTTGTGCTGTAACGCTGCTCTGGTTGCTTCCTCCTGCTTACACAGTTCAGCACCAGTGGTGTTGTTTGTGTCAAGTTCAAGTTCAAGTTTCAAGTTTATTGCAGAAAAACTCCATTGAGCAAGCTCATTCACAAGGAGGTCCTGTGACATATAGACTTACACAACATACATACATAAATAATTAATAACAATATATACATAAATGCAAGCATCACATAATACAAGCAAGATAAACATTCAATGACACCGCATGGGGTGACCGCAGATGGTAATAACTAAGGTAATACAGTGTGGCGACTATAGATAGCATAACGATACTTGAAACATAGTACTGGTGTTTGCAATAAATACATTTTGGCAGATGAGTCGATCACAGAATAAAATGGATAGGGGAGGTAGGAATGGTTAGATAGTGTGATCAGAAAAGTATATATGTAGACAAGCCAGGAGCAGGGAGGGAAGGGATATCAGGAATTAGATTGCTGCAGCAAGGTAGTAGATATGAGACAGGAGCTGGTGGGTGAGGTTGTTTCTTAGTATAAAAGAAGTGCGAACAATAGGTAGATGGTATACACATGTGGAGATGATAAAGTGGAACTTTTGCAGACTGGGAGGCAGATTATTTCTGCTTTCAGAAACAATGCATTAGGGAGAGCAAAGGGAAGGGCCCGTGTTTTCTGTGATTCTGTGTCAATGCCACTTGACTCCCATGTCTTATTCTCTGCTACTCTGTTAGGATTTACTGTGAGGCTAGAGAGTAGCTGGACCATTTTACATTAGACAAAGGTCCAGAACGTCACCTATTTTTTGTTCACAGTAATTACTAATACTTTTTATATTCCACACTTCTGCAATTGGCAAATAGAACCACCATTCTTTCTCATGAAATAGACTTCCTGAAGTTCTCTCAGTGTTCATAGAAGGCCATAATGGTCATAAGCTTCAGGGCTGAGTGCCAGTGGATTGAAAAGGGGTGGTCCCACTGACTACTGCAACCCGGGGGGGTGGATGTATAATGCAGCTACCAACAACTGACACTAATGTCATTTTAAGTTTGCTCACAATCATTTTAGTCATGTAGTTGGGGTTTTCAGTGGTGATGGCCATTTTTACTGCATCAGAAAATGCTGTTTCTGTGGCAGAGGCTTGTTTCTGTGACAGGACCATGTTTCTGCGGCAGTTGCTGCAATCACAGAATCACAGAAAACACAGGCCCTCCCCTTTGCTCTCCCTAATGCATTGTTTCTGAAAGCAGAAATAACATGCCTCCCAGTCTGCGAAAGTTCCACCTTATCATCTCCACTGGCTGGTTTGCCACATCGTTAGCACCCAAATGTACCAGCACGCCCAGTTCCCCCTCACTCTCCACAGTCTTTCCTGTCCTGTTTATATCCTGGATGGCTGATGACTGATGACTGATGACGCACGTTTGGTGCGAAACTAGTTGAGGTTGTAGCCTGTACTGCTGAGCGGCTGAGCATATATTATGCACTGATTAAAGATTTAATCAGATTAAAGATTTAAGACTTCCATATACCTGCGGTGCCGTTGTTTTTTCTTCTCAACTTTATGTTTACAAGTTGGGACGCATTAGTGGAGCTGAGGATTTCATTTATTCTGCATGAGGAAAGTACCTGACTATCCCCCACCCATCCAACCCCCCTCCCACCACCCTCTCTACTCCCCCTGATCATTAAGTACCTGACCAATAAGACTCTTCTGGCAGACATCCTTCTGATTGCTCCCCCAAATGCCACCAAGTTGTCCTGCCCATTACCTCTGATTGACTCAGAGTCCTCCCAGTGGAGTCAGGTACCTGGAGTCTCCTCCAGGGATGCAAAGTGATTTGTCATCTGGATGGTGTGGGGCTGATTAACCTTGTGGCCACCTCTGCTTCCCTTCCCCTCCCCACCATCTCCCCCCCTGACCAGTGGGCCTTCGGGAGAGTGGGGTGTGGACTGCTGCTGTGCCAGTGACCCAGCTGAGATATATTTTTCTCTTGCTGTTACCAGCTCAGTATGGAGCTCTGCAAAGGTCCTGCAGATGGTAGAGTGTGCCCTTCTCTGCATCATAATCCTGGAAAAGAGTGCATCACAGTCACCATAACTGACTAGCTCTGCACTGTACCCCCACACTGTACTGAACCTATGATAACCCTAGACCGCTGATACCAACCTGTATTCCCTTACCAACCTATTGCCTTTCCACTAGAACCAGATTTGTTACTTCCTTTTCTGGTATGCTACCTCATTGTCCTTTAAAAAATTATGCACAACAGGGTGTGTGCTGTGCTGGGATTATGTTATACCTTGGGTGGCTGGGTGTGAGGTCACAGGCTGAGTGTTTCCAACACATGAGAAGTGACATTATCTCAGCACAACACATAACCTGTTTTGCATTATGTGATAATAAAATTGGTAGTTACAATAAATGATGAAAGAGACAAGTTTAAGGTGTTAAGAAATGATTTTAATGCTAACAAAGTTAGATAAAATTACGCAACAGTAATGTAGCCCCCCCCCCATGGGCGGGCTTATCTAGTTGCCCCTGGGTGCTGCCCATTTTTCCTGCTGCCCTCTGCTGTCAATCCAGGGTCCAGATGGCCATTGAGCTCTCCGTCCAGCCCTATATTGTCTTGGGTCCTTTGGGAGTTGGAAGGGACAGTTGCAAGACCGCCGTGTGTGGCTGGCACTTTAAAGGTGCCTGCAAGGTTCACGCATGCGCATTAGCTCCTGGCTGTTTTCTCGACACTCCTGCACCTGTCTAATCACCTCTCTGGTGCTCTCGACCCCTAGGATAGGTTAATCAGGGGTCAGGCACATGAGATGAGGAGTTGCCCCAAAAGTGTCTGGGCAGTCTATTTACAGAGTGCTAATAGTGCTGCAGAACAGGGAAGAAATCTGCATATTAGTAAGGGGCTATGAATATTAATGTGTTGTCTGGCTGCATGGGGGGACTGCATAAATTTGAGCTAGCAACAGGAAATCTAAAGACTTTTCTCTTATGATGCAGCAGTTGCTTTACAGGGGACAAAGGCTGCTTCAGGACAATGGACAACTGTGATTAAGAACTGTATATTTTGACTGCATGGAAACTTTGAAATGGGGACTGCTGTATTAACTGTATGGGACTGTGTACTAAGCAGCCATCTTTGTACTTTGACCCCCAGTGTCAGCCAATCAATGACTTAGGTGCCTAAAGAAGTTGAAATGACTGCTGGGAGAAGTGTGAACTCTATTTAAGGTGCCTAAGACTAATACCCAATCAATAATCCAAGTGGGCTAATGTTTATTATACAATGGCAAGGAAATTTCCTGTATTATGATTGGCCAGTGGGTGCCTGAGACAGTGATATTATTACACAATAACATCACTGTATGGATTTATTTGACCACTTGGACCTCTTGGACCATTGAATTTTATTACTTTTTTCTCTTCAGAAACACAAAAAATCTACTAAAACATTTTTAATTTTTTCTATATTTTGTAAAATATTGAGCCATTGTATAATTGCTATAAGGCACTCCAAGGTGTGTGTCATTGTATAATAATGTCACTCCTGGGGTGGTGGAAGCACTCAGCTTCGCCTCGTGCTTCAACCCACCCCAGGAGTGATGTTATTAAACGATAACACACACCTTGTCATCCCTTATTGCTTAAACAATTTCTTTGATTGACAGCAAGATTCAACCAGTTGGAGGCTGGTATTTTTCTGTGTGAAACCCTGGGGACTTTTGCAGTGTGGGGCGGTCTGGCTTGGGCTCTCATCGAGTCAAGAGGGCTCCTTCTTTGTGCTGGAAAGGTTTGGAATTTTGCCTAAGGTTTTGCAGCTGAATGTCTGTGGAACTTGAAAAAAGGGTTGTCTTCTGTGTATGAAGAGCCAGTGTTTGCAGTGATCCTGCAATGGATTAAGGAACCCTGAGCTGTGGAAAAAGGGCTTGGAGCTGTGTGTGCCAGGTCTTGAAGTTGGCAACTAGTCTGAAGCTGAAGGAAATTGTGGAAAAGGTCTGCAGGAATCCAATGCTCAGGAGCCTGCCTGCATTAATGAAATCAGGCTGTGTAAAGGTGGAGTGCTACTTCAGAAATAGTATGCTGCTAGCCACGAGCCACTGGCAAGATGGAATTCCAAGAAATCATTGCTACACCATGGAGCTGCTTGTTCCAGTCCAGGCAGACGTGAGAGACTGCAACCTGCCTGCTGCAATTTGGAGCCAGGCAGGGGAACTGGCAACCGTTATCGAGTGGGGTGGGTTGGGCTGCAGGGAGCCGTGGGCACTGCCTGAGTGCTAGGACACTCTGGACCATTTGGGGAGCCAGATCATGGGGTCACTCCTGGGTCTGGGTTCACTTACGGACCAAGAAATCTTGCACTGGGCTCCCATTCTGCAGCCTGTTTACAGGCCGAAGGTGACAAACTACTAGAGTCTGCAAACAAGTCAGAAGGTCACAAGCTGTGAGACTCTGCAATCAAGTCCAAAGTGGAAAGCTTCCAGATTCTGCTGCTTCATCAGTCTTTGTGGTCCATTTGCTCCCTGCCTCACGGTGCTATTGTCTCCTCTGTTTAGCCCACTGTGCAGAACCTGAGGTCCAGTGTCTACAGAATCGTGAGTAATTTAGGGTTTGCCCTGACCATGGGGTCTAATTTAAAGTTGTCTGCAAGTGTAAAGCTGTTTAACTTCCAAAAGCTACCATTGTGTTCCTAGAGCTCCAACGCTGCCCAACCCATGGCAACGAACAGGCCTGCAATGGTTTAGGTACTCAAATAGACTCGGGGGCACTGGTA
Organism: Neoceratodus forsteri; assembly: GCA_016271365.2. NCBI lineage: Eukaryota > Metazoa > Chordata > Ceratodontiformes > Ceratodontidae > Neoceratodus > Neoceratodus forsteri. The sequence continues at coordinate 1,090,731,128 of CM057456.1, forward strand.
CCAGTGGGGGAGGTGGGCTGAATGTGCTGTGGGGAGGTAGGCACTGATGTTAAAAACTATTTACATTTAAACTACCAATACTTTCTGCTGTCCCACTCCCCTTTCCCTCACATAAAAGATCTTATGGTTGTTGATGTTAAAAGTGATGGTGAGCATACTATTAGCTACAATCTTTAATTGTACTTGTTTTACAGTATTGCTGAACAGGGTGGTATTCTGTGTGTGGGGTGATTGGATGGGGAGGTGGGTAGGTATAGCATCCCAGGGGATTGTGCTGGATGGAGGCACCATGCTATTTGTTGCTACTTTTGGGAAAGAACCCCCAAACACCATCAAAACAGAACCTACACCACTTAACCTGTATAGTAGTTAGCAGGCAGGGGTATTAACCCACAGGCACATAGTGCCTGGGCTACAGAAAATAGTCTGTTTTAAAACGATCTTTAACTGTTGTAACAATTTAATAGTAACATATGTCAGTATAGTTATAACATTATAAAACTGTTGAAGGTCAATAACTACATAAATGACATAACTTGGCTGAATAATTTAAATTACGGAAATGAAATGCCATGTTTTAAAATGAAACTTTTTTTTGCAGGTTTTCAACAAGTGAACTAATGTAACTTGTGCTGACATTTTTTATCACTGCAGTTCATTTTGCTTTTGTAAATATGGAAGACAAACATGGAATTGCCTTGTATGATTATCTATGTGTTGTACTTGCCACCTTCTGAATCCCCAGTGCTTGCTGAGGTCCTTGGTTGGTCATCACGAGTGCTGCTCTTCTCTGTCCGGCAGTCAGTGATCTCCTCAGACTGGCAGTTACTGCGCTGGTCTCTGCCCTCAGGTCGCATGCTTTGCAGAGTAAGCGGATGTGGGGGAGAATGTCAGAGAAGCACCAGTGCTGGCATATATTTCGGGAAGTGAAGGGGATCAGTGTTGCGGTGTGGCACGGTTACTGGTGCCAGACAAGATAGAACATCATGTACTGCAACTGGTAAGTGATGGTCCCCAATAGCTGTATAATGAAGCTTCAGCTTTACGGCCAGTTACTGCCATAAATTGTCATGCCTCAAGTCCTGCATTACTGAACATTTGTGTGGCAGTCGCACAGGGGCTATGATACTGTTAAAGGAAAGGATTCATGATTGCCTGGTCACCAGTGGGCTTCAGGATCTGAGGCAACATGGCTTCACAGGGGGGAAGTTGTGCCAGACTTACCTGATCGAGTTTTTTGAATGGGTAACCAAGGAAATGGATCAGGTAGGGGCAGTGAATGTGACCTACCTAGATTTCAGCAAGGCCTTTGACACCATTCCACACAGGAGATTAATAAGCTGAGGAGACTAGGAGTGAATACTAAGGTCGTTAAATGGGTAGAGAGTGGGCTGCGCAACAGGACTCAGAGGGTGGTGGTAAATGGGATCCACTCTGGAACAGGCAACGTGACCAGTGGGGTGCCACAGAAATCAGTACTAGGCGCATTCCTCTTCAGTGTCTTTATTAGTGACATTACTGAAGGACTGGAGGGAAAGGTGCGCCTCTTCATGGATGACATGAAATTCTATAACACAGCAGACACATCGGGGGGGGGGAGAAGAATGAGGGGGGATCTTAAAAAGCTGGAGGAATGGTCAAGAAATTAGCAGCTGGGTTTCAACACAAAAAAGTGCAAAACAATGCATATGGGGCACAAAAACCCAAGGGAAACATACAAACTAGGACAGGGGGAGTCACTGACAGATACAGATCAGGAACGGGACCTGGGGCTGATCATTACAAATGACCTAAAGGTTGAAAAACAGACTGACAAGGCAGTGGAGAAGGCTAACCGGATGCTAGGATGCATGGGCAGGGGCCTCACCAGCAGAAGGAGGGAGGTGATAATACCCCTGTGCCGATCACTGGTGAGACCATACCTCGAATACTGCGTCCAGCTCTGGAGGCCCTATTTTCAGAAGGACATAGTTAGGAAGGAGGCAGTTCAAAGAAGGGCAACCAAAATGGTACAGGAATGCATCAGAAGACCTGCAAGGAAAGGCTTAGGGAATTAACATGTTCTCCATGGAGGATAGAAGGAGGAGGGGAGAATATGATGTGAATGTACAAATACCTCATGGGGAAAACAAGGTATAGGAAGGCAGCTTTTTTCAAAGTAAAAGATGCACAAGAATGAGGGGTCATGCTATGAAACTAGAAGGGGGGAGATTCAGAGGGAATGTGAGGAAGCACTTCTTCACTGGAAGAGTGGTAGATGAGTGCAACAGCCTACTGGTGGAGGTGGTGGGGTCGGAAACAGTTACAGGATTCAAGAAAACATGGGATAGGCACAAGGGGATCTTGGAAGTAAAAAGGGTGGTGAGGAACTGGAGGCAGAGTAGGGTCTTCTGTGTCACACTAGGTGACTAGGATAAAAAGAAATAAAGGGCAGACTCGGTGGGCCATGAGGCCTTTATCTGTCGCCACGTTCCATGTTTCTATGTTTGAAGTGCAGCAACTTTACAAATCTCAGGTAATATGCTAGCGAGCTAGTTAATTCCTAATGGTTCTAATGTGTACCATATTTGTGCTTCTGCCCAAGGTTTTGATGGCTTCTTCCTTGGGTGCATGTACAGACTTTGACAGTTTGGGGGTAATTTACTTGAATACTTCTTAGGTGCAGTGACTTGGCACAGAGGGTGGCCAGTGATCTCAGACATATCTCAAACATACACCCACAATACTGGTTCCTGCTTCTTCCTTGTGCCTTTGCATTTCTTTTTCATTAAATGACAGCGTGGCATATAGGTGTTCATTTATGTCACTTTGAAATTCAAATGAATCTGGCTTTAGCACTGTCTGACTCTCACAACTGTGTCTGGCAAAATGTGGTTGAATTTCCAATTAGACGTGGTGCAGCAGGCGTTTTGTGGTGTTGGGGCTTAGGGTTTCAGACAGTTATAGGTGCTGTGCTTTAGCACAGGAAAGTGTGGGATGGTGCTGGGTGTTATCACCGCCTTGTCTGCAAAGGCTTTTGAGTTTTGCAGTAAACACATTATTAGCTGAGCTAAAAATTGAACCAATCATTCTGCTGATGTTTAGGCTCTGGGGTGGTTCATCGATGTAGAGATTTATCCCAGCTCTGAGACTGACGCAACTGCTAATGCCATATGGCTGACCAGACATGCTTCTCATGGAATCATAAAGGACTCTGAACAGAGTTTAGTTGTTCTGAACTGACTGAGTTTTGGTCGACTTCAGTATTTATTTCCTTTATCCAGTCCTTAAAAGGCTTCATTGCCCAATTAGACTGCCATTTGATTATGATCTTTTTCTGTTATGTTCCAGATGATCAAGGTCATCTGACAGGAGCTGTACATGTTTTTTGCTTGTTTTTTCAGACTCTTAGTTTCTATTGCTGCCTAGGTTTGCTACCTGCCAGCCTAGTGGATGTTACAGTGACAGTAGGTACTGTAGTTCAGATTTCTCCTGTCTTTTCTGGTGTCTCACCTCCAGAGTCCCTTGGTGCCCTAAAGTCTCACTGTGAAGCCCTACAGAAGCTCTACAGATGCTCCCAGGTCAGACACTGTACTTCTGCTCTGATGGGACACATACACACACACACGTGCATGGATTTAAAAAATGAAGTACTAATCACCCCCATCCTTACCTGTGTAACAGTCGTGGAATGACTGTTCCACAAGAATAGATTAAATGATTGCCTTAGTGTAGAAGGGGCACCTAGGAGTAGGTTCAAAGCAGGCTTCCATCAGTAGCCAGCGAGAAAGGGCTGATCCTGTAAAACATAATCAGAGGAAACAGTGTGTGCATACTTGTAGTAGTTTAGGTTAAGTTAAGTAAAGTGGGGAACAGGTAGAGAAGTCAGAGTGCTTACACACATTTCACATAGTTCACATATAAATTGCTATTTAAAATAACTTGACTGTCACCCCACAGTAACTAAATGAGTGCAGTTGTGGTAGCCAAAGGGCTAGTAATTGGTTGCCCTGGCTAGCAGGTAACAGCCCTGGTGGTCCAGTAATAATGTATGGCCAGTCTCTATATAATCAGAAAAAAATGAGGTTATATTTAAAAATAATTAAGTTTGTGCCCGTGTTTATTAAAGATCCAGAAGCAAATGATTTGATACCTTTTAATGGACCAACATAGATGTAACGACAAGAACAAAGTGCTCTAGCATGTTTTTATTAAAGTCAGTCTGCTGCAGAGTTTTTTTGCAGAGTGGCAACTGTGTGGTGCCGAGGTACCAATAGCAATTGAAATGGTGAGAGAGACGATCATCGGCTCCTGAGCATAGAGCTAGTGCTCTGAGTGGAATCCCCCTACTGAACAGCAGAGGAGCAGCTGTGTGAACTGCTACAGCAGTCATGGAGCAGGCTAAGGCCTACAGAAGCATGTTCAGCACTGAGAGGGAGATGCAGTAAGAGCTCTCCTCTCACAGACAAGGAAGCCTAATATTTCTTGCAAAAAGTAAAATAGTTGACAGGTGGCAAGTACCAGGATGTATTTTTAGGGACTGGCTACCAGGAAATATTTAATTAATAAAGACTGTGGGCATACAGCAACAACAGTGGAAGCCTTCACACACACTAATGGAGCGCAAGTTAGCTGCCATTTTAGAGGGCAGGAAAGCTACTCAGTGAACAAAAGGAACACAGATATTGCACTCGACGAAATACACTTAACAGCTGGATTAAACATAAGATAAAAACTACAAAGGGCTAGTTAACAGTCCAAGCGGGTCACAGACATACATAGTTTAAGCCACAGAAATGTGTAGTTTAAAAAATGGAGTTGTAAAAGCACAGGATGCAGAGAGAAAACTGAGCAGCCATTTTAAACATCAGAAAATATCATTTTTTTTTATTTAGGAGCACAGCCAAGCCATTTTAAGCTAGATTTGCACCAAACTTAGCAGGATTGTAGCTTAGGATGCACACTAACAGAGAAAAATAATTTTAATTGTATGAAGTTGCAGGAAAAGTGGGTCGCTAACCTGGGAAAGTGGAGTGACTGGAAATTAGGATCCATGCTGCAAGGAGGCAGAGTGGAGGAGGAGCCAGGGAAGGGTGTGTGTGGTTCTGTTTCAGAGCCCATAAGACAGCCCCAGGGAGGAGTTTGGCTACAAAAGCTGAATATTTAAATAGAATGGGCTCCAGATTTGTACTCAGAAGCCATTTAAAGGGGAAGTAGCTAATTTTTGAAGTTATTTAGTTCTGGATAGTGGGAAAAGTCACAAGCTGTACAATTATTTTAGAGTGGAGGAACTTTAAGCCTTAGCGACTCTGGGTTCCCATGACTGAATTTGTGAGAAAAATATTCTGGAGAAAGCTGGGAAAGTGAGCTTTCTCATGAGGTGAATGTAAAAATGCTTAGACTTTGTGCAATAGTAATTTATTTATGTGAAAGTTAAGTATGTAATACTTTTAGTCCAGGCTGACAGGACAGGGCAGCCTTTAGAATTTTCAGGGAAGGCAGCTGGGATTCAAAAGTCAGGATTCCATTGCGGCTTATGCTGTTGCAGAGCTGTAAAATAAAAAGTTAAATTTGATTGGTGCTGAGGGTTGGAACAGGGTTTTGTCCACTCACAGACCAGGATTTAATAAAATATAATGCTCAGAGAGTATAAAAGGAGCTTTACAGCTCAGTTGAAAGGAGTTTGAGCAGGGAGAGTGACTTGAAGGGACCAGACCAGACCAGAGGGAGCCCTGCCTATACAGGCCTACCAGTTTGATAGTATCTGGGAGACCAGCCTTCAGTTTAAAGTAATAGATATAGGGGAACACCAGTATCACAGTGCTAGGGATAGTAGTGCAGTAAGTGAGAACAGGGACAGTGTTCAGATACACCTGCTGCTTCAAGTACCTGTTTTTCCCTCAAGCGCTTCCAGCTTCAGCCAAGAAGATTGCAACTACTTCACTTTCCAAGTGCCTCCACAATTGCCTTCACTGAATTGACTCACCAGGTCCAGGACATAATTTTCTTCAGCCAAAGAGATGCGATACAGTACAATTTATTTGTCGTCTTGGGATTGGTTTAACAGGGACACTCTTCTGCGTTGGAGTTTTAATCCTTCTAACTTCAAGGACTACCATACATCTACTGAAGAACTGTGATTTTTAAGAGGCTGGTGGGGGGGGAATGTAGTCTAAAATATTAATGTGTAATGCTATGTGATGCAAGTAACAATGAATGTGAATGCACAGAGTTTAAGAGAATAAGGATTTCAAGTAAAGTAACAGTGAATCTGAATGCATAGAGTTTAAGTGAATAGAGAATTTAAGTGTTTTAAAGTATAAGTTACAGTAATAGATACCAGGGAGGGGTATCTGAGTATTAAGGGGTGAGTGGGCTGACTGAGGTGGGTGTAGGCCTTGTTGCCACTGCAAGCCCTTAAGGCAAGTGAATGTGAATGTGCAGTGACTGAGGGCTGAGGTGTGGCCTAGTGCTGCCTACTGATATTGGTTTACTGGAGGGCTGGTGGATGGTGTATAGCCCACAGTCTCCAGGGTTTAGCAGGTGTAGACCTGTGGGAGAAAAGACAAAAAGTAAATGTGTTACAGTTCATGCAAAGTACAGTTATTTTAAAGGCGTGTTTGAAGGTGAAGCACTGGGGCTATGAACTATTTGGGTGACTGGCAGTGGCTCAAACGCTCATGAGCTATTTGCTCTAATAAAATGTATTTGTTTTCACATGAACGAGCCTGCTTTGGTATTCTTTGGAAGTGCAGCTATTCTTGGACTTACCTTGCTTCTTGGGTTAGCCGCCCATCTAGTTGTACCCCTCTGATTCCACCTGAGCGTGAGAGCTGATTTTGGATCTATATAGCAAACTAGACAGATTGTGTCCAGGGAATTATTGTACTTTTACTCTGAGCTGTTTTATTGATAAAGTGGTTAGAACCAGCACTCTTCCAGTTTTGTCGGACCAACTAAGAACTATCAATCCAACTTACCCTCTCAGGTCCAATGAGTCATCTGTGTACCTTGTTCCTAAAACCCATATGATGATGGGTGGCCAGGTCTTGGCTGTCTGTGCGTTTACATTATGGAACTCTCTCCCAGTGCATTCTTGTTGTGCCACCTCCCACCACAGTTTTAGAAAAGTCCCAATGGCATTGCTGGAAATTTAACTCTGCCTGTAACCGCACTTAATTTCTGGTATCAATGAGTGGTGTACTTTCCAAGATTGTGTAAAATTATAACCTATGTTCATACTGTTTAAACCTGCTGTATTCCTTATTCATTGTTACCTTTCTACAGCTGAGGTGGGTGTAGCCCTGCAGACTTCTTATTATGATAGTAGAGAAAGGGAACTGTCTGGATACCCAACGGACTAGATAACGTTTTGTAGAATCACTGTGCTAATTGAAACAAGCAGTATGCTGTGTTTATTTGAGCTAAGCAGTTTTCAAAGCACTATTTTGTCAAGTGTGGGTATGAATATACCAACATATGGAACTGAGAGCAGAAACAGGCCTCACGGTCTATTGAGTCTGCTCGAGTGTGCAGCTAGCACTTCATCTTGCAGCTGCCCCTACTGCCCCCCTTCCCTGTATCCCTTCCCCATCCCCTGTCCCAGTCCCTCTTGAAACTGCCCACAGTCTAACAGAACACTATCTCATCTGGTAAGGTGTTCCATTTGTCCACCACTCTTTCAGTTAAAAAATGTCTCCTCATCTCCCTCCTGAATCTTCCCCACTCCAATCTCAGTCCATGCCCGCTTGTGTCCCTCCCCTTTCTCATCTGGAAAATCCTTTCTGTGTTGGTCTTGCTTATCCCCTTTAGATACTTATAGGTCTCGTTCAGATCCCCCCTATCCCTCCTCTCCTCCAGTGAATACATATTCAACTCTCCCAGCCTGTCCTCCTAAAGCTTGCTCTCCAATCCCTGGATCATCTTTGTACTCTTCACTGCATCCCCTCCAACAATCTGATGTCCTTCTTCAGGAATGGATGCCAGTACTGCACGCAGTACTTCAGGTGGAGCCTGACCAATGACCTAGACAGAGGCAGGATAACTTCCCTCCTTCTGGAAGAGATCTCTCTTGCAATACACCCCAGCATTTTGTTGTATTTTGCTGCCGCCTTCCTGCACTGAGCAGAGTTGTTCATGCTCCCAGCAATGATCCCTCCTAGGTCCTTCTCCTCTGTGGAGCTCCCCAACTGCACCCTATTCAAGTGATAATCCCTCCCCTGGTTTCAGGCTCTGAAGTGCAGTACCTTTCATTTCTTGGCATTGAACCCCAACTGCCATGTTTCCACCCACTCCTGCAGCTTAGTCAGGTCCTCCTGCAACCCCTTCCACCCCTCTGCATCATCAAGCATCGCTCCCATCTTGGTATCATCTGTGAACAGACTGATCTTGCTCTGGATCCCATGTGAGATATCTGTAATAAAAATCCCAAACAGCACCAGTCCCAGTACGGATCCCTGTGGTACCCCGCTGATCACTGCTGTCGGTCATGAGAGGTCCCCTCCACCACCAGCCTTTGCTGCCTTCCCTTTAGCCAGTTTGTGATCCACTTCACCATTTTTGGTCCCGCCCCCACATGTTCCAATTTTCCCCCCAACCTGCCATGCGGCACTGAATCAAAGGCCTTGCTGAAGTCTAAATACAGGACATCCACTGCATGGCCCCTGTCCAATTCCCGTGTCACCCAGTCATAGTACTCTACAAGATTTGTCTGGCAGGATCTGCCCACTACAAACCCATGCTGATGACCATCTTGGAGACCGTTTTCCTCCAAGAAGCTCACTAGCCTCTCTTTTAGGATGGTCTGCATGAGTTTTTCCATGTTCGATGTAAGGTTCACTGGCCTATAGTTTCCTGGTTCATTGTTTGGGCCACTTTTGTGGATGGGCACCATGTGGGCCATTTTCCAGTCTTGTGGTACCCATCCCGTGTCCAGGGAGGTATCAAACAGGTCAGCCAGTGGCCCTAACAGAACCTCTGTCAACTCCCTTAGTACCCTAGGGTGAATGTCATCAGGTCCAGGTGCTTTGTCCACTCTTAATGCCCTCAAACCATATAGTACCCTGCTGTCTGTAATTCCTACATCTGTTGTCTCTCTTCCATCCACCCACCCCTTGTCTGGGGGTATCTTCCCCACCTTCTCCTATATGAATACAGAGCAGAAGTATTCATTCAGTGCCTCTGAATGCTCTGCCCCTTTCTCCACCCACCCACCATCCTTCTTAATCCACACCATCTGATCCTTGCTCTGTCTCCCTCTGATGTAGCGGAAGAAGTCTTTTTCTCCACTTTTGATTCCCTGCAACAGTCTCAACTCCCTGGTTGCCTTGGCTGCCCTGACCAGTCTGGTAACCTCCCTGGACTTCTCCATGTATGTATCCTTATCTTCACCCCTCCCCAATTTCCTGTACTTTCAAAATGCTGCCCTCTTGGTCCTCGCCCCTTCCATAATCTCCTGTGTTATCCAACTGAGTTTCTTTGCTCTCCCCTTCTTGATTTTCTTCCTATTGCAAGACTCCATAGCCTCCACCAGCCCTTCTTTTGTAATGCCCCATTTCTGGTCTGCATCCATGGGTGGTTGCATGCCTGCTAGGTACCTGCCCCAAATTTTTCCCATCTTCTTAAAGTCAGCCCCCCTAAACTCAATCACTCTTGTACCTGTGCCCCCAGTTTCCCTCCCCATGTTGAGTGTGAACCACACCGAATAGTGGTCACTCCCAGCCAGTGGTTCTTCCACTTCCAGATTCCTTATAGCTTCCCCATTATCCAGTACAAGATCCAGAGTCCATTCTAACCGAGTCAGCCCCTGGACCAGCTGTGTCAGGAAGCTTCTCTCAAAATGCTTCTAACAGGACCCCATCCCTTGCACTCATGGTGGATGGGGTGCCCCACTCCACCCCTGGTAGGTTGAAATCCCCCACCATCACTGTGCTCTCCTTCCTGCAGACCCTCCTTATTTGTTCAGCTAATTCCCTGAGCTGGTGGCCTGTACACCACCCCCATCCTCAGTGTCATATTCTTTGCATCTTGGACCTGCATCCATAGTGCTTCTGTCCTCCCCTCCTCCCTTATGCACTTTATCTCCTCCCTTACATAGATCACCACTCCCCCCATTTCCCTTAGCCCTACCCTTTCTGAATAACCTAAACCCTGGGATCATCATATCCTAGTCCTGGTATTGGGTGGCCCATGTTTCCATGATGGCCGCAATGTCCACCCTCTCCACCACAAAGAGAGCCTGTAACTCTGCTGTTCTATTCCTTAGGCTTCTTGCATTCAGTAAGACCACCCTCCAGTCTGGACGCTTTCCTATTGGTGGTCCCCTCACCACCCCCTTCCTAGTTTAAATCCCCTTTGTTGATATATACCCCTTTATTCCCCATTTTAGTACTCCCTTGCCCTCCCTGCTCAAGAGTAACCTGTCCCTTGCATATAGATCATTATTGCCCCAGGTCCTGCCCCAGTCTGACACTAATCCATACTCCCTGGTATGGCACCAATCCCTCAGCCACTCACTGAACTTCTTTATCCTTTTTTTCCTCACTGTTCTCACACATGGTACCGGGAGTACATCAGGGAATGCCACCAACCCACCCACCTCCTCACACTGCCTACCCAAATCCTCAAACCTTCCCTTTACCACCTCTACCATCTCCCCCACTAAGTCTTTTGTACCCATGTGCATCACTATGTGAGGTTTCTTCCTCCTCTTCCGTACATACCTGAGAAGTGTCTGGCCCACCTTTCCTGAGGTAAACCCTGGAATAACTTAGACCCAGATATGACTGTGCCTTCTCCTCTTCTGCCCCATCTGACCCCTTTCAGTATAGAATCCACCAGCACTTGTACCCCACTTCTTCTTTTCCCATACCCCCTCCTCCTGTTTTTCCTGTCCACATTTCTAGAGTCTACACTGTCCTGCTCCTTATTACCTCTGTCTGCACCATTGTGGCTCCTACATCTTGTCCCCTTGTTTCCACCTCTCCCTCTACCCTGCTGTTTCCTTCCCCTTCTTTATTTCCCAGCTTGACTCCTGGGCCTTCTCTACCCTCCCCACCACACTATCTGTGACTCTGAGCTGTAGAATTCTCTTTCAATAGCTCACAAACATGTCAACTTAATCAACCTTTCGACTGTAATTGAGAATGATATCTCCCTCTTTTCTAACTTTTTCCCCTTCCTGTGTTGCACTGAGATGCACACAATAGGTGATTTCATAGCAGGCCTTCTTAAGAGAAAAAAAAGCTGTTTCATTCTATACATAAATGCCACAGTTTTAGATAAATAATTAGCTGACAAGCTGCACAGCACTACAGATAAGATGTAGCAGTGTTAAGGTCAAAAGCCACAAAAGAAATGTTATGCAGATATACAAAGCATAAAACATCCAATGTTGAAGTCTTATTTTAAAGACTAGAGAAACTGAAAGACACACTGCAATTGCATTTTAAATGCTGGCACTGCAAACATGTTTCTGTCTGTAACTACAGTATGTGTTCATTTGTCACTATTATTTGTGAATGTTCAAGCTTGCACTATTTAATCATGCTCTGCATATAACTTGGTGTTGCACTGAAAACTTAATATCTTAATATTTGAATATCTGATCTGTAATGTTTTCTCTGTCTCATTAATACCATCTAACTACAACTCTGCTATGTATTTCTTCATATTACCATCAAGACACAGTCTACACAAAACTCATTTTATTATAACACCTGCACTGATCATACACCTTTTTGCATTGAATCCCAGATGCCATTCTTCAGATAATTTCTCCAGTATTTTAAGGTTTCCCCTCATTCTTTCAACCCCCCTGGCATGTCCACCTATTGCGTACCTTTGTATACTCTGTGAAGAGGCATACCTTCCCCTCCAGTCCTTCTGCAATGTTCCCAATGAAGTCCAGATCAGCCACATCCACTGCACCTCCCTGGTCCTCTACCTTAGTTACCCAGTCATGCCATAGATCGGTACAATAAGTTAGTGCAAAACACAGTGCTTATCATAAATACAGTAAACGTTAGGTTAGATGTATAAGTAAATAAATGCCATATAAGGCAGTGTATATATGTTAATGTGTGTGTGGCAATACTCTATCTGTGTAGACAGTGCACTACTATGCCATACTGGAATACACATGCATGTATAGTATATGTATTAGTCAATGTGTGTGTATCACAGCAATTAGAAAGTGCAGTTAGGTGGCCTGAAAAGAAGACAACAATCTCTCTATGTCTTTTTTAATCTTTGAAAAATGTGTGTAGACAGTGCACTTCTATGTTATACTGGAATATATATGCATTAGTCAGTGTGTGTGTGTGTGTGTGTGTGTGTGTGTGTATGTGTGTGTCACAACAATAAGAAAATGCAGTTAGGTGGCTCAGTGGTTAGTGCAAACATTGCTAGTCTACATTCCACCACTATCTAGATCAGTTTCAGACTTGTGCATGTCATTGCTAATTCAAATGAGGTGTCTAGTGGCAACCCCTCACCCTATAATGTCCCTTAGAGCCTGAGAAAAAATAAAATGGTCCCTCTCTCTTTTTTTAAATCTGCATAAATGTGTGTAGACAGTGTACTGCTATGTTACACTGGAATATAGATGCATATGTGTATATGTATTAGTCAGTGTGTTTGTATATCACAACACTTAGAAAGTGCAGTTAGGTGGGTCAGTGGTTAGTGCAAAAATTGCTAGTTTACATATTTCTCACTCTCCACAATACCATGATTTTGCAGCTGTATTGGCTCTTGCTAGATGTTGTTTTATTATGTTGCTGCCTCCACACTGATAAGTTTTTGCACTGTCTACATATTCTTTGTAACTTTCTAAGTCATACCTGAAAATAGGCATATATTTGTTAGACTGTAGGGAACTCTGGTACCAGTGGGAATGTGAACTAATTTGATGTGGTGTACTGTTAGGGGGGCAGGCACTACCAGTTCTGTTGTTGTTATTGCATTGCATCTTATTACACCAGTTACTTCAAATCGCATTTACTTTCATATTCACTATTCCCATCCCCCAAAAATAAATCTTTAATTGCTGTTGTTGAAAATTGTCTGTGAGCATATTATTCGTGATAGTAATTTGCATGCACTGCAAAGTATTAGAAACTGTTGTGATAGTTCATGTATGGGGTGACTGGAAGGGGAGATGGGTCGGTATAGCATCCCAGGGGGTTGTACTTTTCAGACACCTGGACCACTATAAATTATTCTGGGTGGAGGCTCTGCACTATTTATCTTATCACTGGGAAAGACCCCCCTTTTCCACCAAAAACAGAGCCCAGGCCCCTTAACCTTCGTGAGTCCACAAGGTGGGGGTAGTTGCCCATAGTTACATGGCACCTAGGTAACATTATCATAGGTGTTGCTGAGGACTTGGAGGAGAAGGAGGAGGAGGCTCAGTTAGCTGAAGGTCTTCAGGGTGGATGGTGGAGGCATACCTGACTGACTCAAAGAACTTGAACATTAATAAGGAACCACCATTGTACTGGGGCATAACAATTCAGGAGTGGTCAGCATTGTTTTCAGTGGCAATACATTATTTTAGATGCCCACCATCCCTTGTCAGTTCTGAAAGAGTGTTCAGTTCATCAGGGGTCATCACTGCTGTCATCCAGAAATGTGGACATGCTCGCATTCATAAAAGTAAGTAGCCACCTAATTCCACACAACATCACATCTCTGCTGCCACAGATTAATGAAAAGCAAGAGTCAGAATTCCTGCCTGAAATCCGGCTGAGTTCACATTTAGATATTGAGGATGGTGAGGGTATACTGTTATCAAAAAGATACAAATTAATCTGATGATTATGATGATGATGATGTTTATGATGTCATTGACCTGTGCATCTAAAAAATAACTTTAGTGCACTACAAGTCTCTGCTCATCAGGAGTCTAGTTCAGCATGCCTAGCTACAGTCACTGGAAGCCTTCTACTCCTCCTCATAGGCCTACTTCAGTGTACCTTGCTACAGTTAATGCAAGCCTTCTCCTCTCCCTGACTTTTCTGGCAGGCATAACTTTTGAAACCAGTGGCAGCCTACTCTGTGATTCCACAAGCAAAAATATGTTGCTTGTAGAAGGTCAGAAAGGCATAATGGTTAGAAATGGTTAGAAATAGTGGAGGTCTACCCCATGGACAGCTGTACCTGCCATCCTGACAGCAAACATATGTTTATTTTACATGTCAGACAGGAATAATGTTTTGAAAGAATAGCAGTCTATTCCATCAGTTGAGTCCTTGGAGTCCACCTGCCACCAGCCGTCACCTCGTTGTCATTTCCCCCCAGTTCCCTTAAAGGACTTTTCTGCCAGAGAACTGGCGTGAGAGTGGAGAGTGCCTGCATCTTCAGCACAGCCTGCATGCTGCCACACAGAACTTTGGTGCCATCAAGGAGAGTGAGTGCAACTGCATGTTTTGAACACTGAGAAGAGTCCTGAAAGAACCAGACACCTGCGTGATCATGCATCAACATATCTGGGGGCAGAACTATATTTAAAGGGCAGCATCCCTTTGTAAATAAAGACTTATGGGGCAATGCCCCAGTAAACAACAGATGGTGGCCATCTTTGTTGCCTCTGACCCCTGTTAGTTTGGCAACAGGGTCAGAGGGTAGTAACAACAGTTAATCAGCCCACCGGAATTTGTATCTGAATCAGAAGGGCTCATTGGCTACATGGTGACTATTAATTCACCAGTGAGCACTACAGACACCCAGATGCTGAGTGACAGACATCCCTCCTCCTGCTTTGACTGACACAGAGGGCTGGAATCCCACATGAAGAGAGTGAAAATTTGTAGCCTCAGTCAATCTGATCCACCTTGTGCCTTGAGACAGAGCAACTTGTTCCAACCAATGTAAGAAGCAAAAGCAGCCTGTGTGTGAGTTTGGAGGCAGACACATTGTTTCCATAGCAGAAAAACTGTGTAGGTGTGTTTAAAGAGAGATTTGTGCTTTCACAGCTGAGAAGGAGGCCGTTGCTAAATGCATAGAGACATTTAGAGACTACAGTAATTCCAGCCACTGGAGAGAGAGACCCCTGCTGATGAAGCCTGCGTAGTGATATATAGGAGTGACTGTTTCTGTGTTCACATAATGGTGTGCTACATTGAAGGAGGTTTGCAATAAACCCTTTCTGCCTCTGAGAACTGGTGTGTGCACTATTTTTTTTATTCTGTTTCCTTGTACAGAAGGCAGATCTTCTGTGAGGATAACCTGTCCTACAGTTGTGTCCAGCCTTTACTGAACTTTTTGAGATACTTTGTACCAAAATAGGCATGAGGGTCTGCAACAGTTTTGCTATGGTACTGCGACATCCACAGTGCCGACATCCCCCACGGTGACTGGTGTCACACTATCTGGGATGCATCTCTCATGTATTGGGGGGCTGTACCCCCCAGTCCCTCATATGGGAGGCTCCACCCCCCACACCCTGCAGTCACTAAATATCCAACTCCAAGTCGGAGTTGGACCTAGGAGGGTCACAACACCGGGAGCCATACTGCCTGTGTCTGCCTTGCACCAGCACAACGACTCGCCGCAGACAGGTGAAATCTGTCGCTGTGCTGGTGCTCACGCTGGGAGAGTCAATCTTGTGTCAGCACACTATCTGCAACCTGCAGATCTTGCACAGCTTGCCTGAGGAGACTAAACCACTGCCACTACTCCTGGTAACTTAACAGCAGGAGCTAGGAGTTTGCCACTGGTACTACTAAGGGATTGGGGAATGGGGCCTGAAGGTATATACAATGCAGGAAAGTGTGAGACATTGAGGGGTGGGGTAGGCTTTGATAAAAGTTACTGCCATTGCCACTGTTATTGCTTATTATTTTCATTGCTTAACCTAACCATCTTCTTCCCCTAAATCATTTGTTCCTGACCTCAAAAAAATCAATTTTGTCCTTTGAATTTGCATTATATTGAGTCTGTATTGCATTTAAGTTTATCTGGCGTTGCACTGTGTGGGTCATGGGTGGAGCAACAGAGAGATAGTGTTGTTTATTTGGGGGGAGGGTAATACTACACTTTTCATCTAGCCCACTGTAACTTCTGTGGGTGGGGACACTATAAAATATATTTTTAACCTTGGATCACAAATCTCATTAGGAATTTAATGACCTAGGCCCCTCAACCTTATGTGAGCCCATAAGATAGTGGTACAGGAAGAAAGCAACCGGAAGCTGTGCCCACTGGTGCACTACACATAATTCTTATGATTTCCTTAGCGCATATGAAAGCAAACATATTGGCGCCACTCTGGCAGTGTAAGGGCTGGAGAGGTGTGTGCTGCAGCAGCCAATGCAGCTGAGCTTGCCGGTGTGTGTGAGTCAACGTCATATCCTGACAAGGCTGCTACTGACATTGCTTTGCTGACTGATGGGCTAAAACTTCTCAAATTTGGAAGGATACAGCCACACCTATCATATCAGGTGGTGAAGCAGCATTCCCCCTTCTGCCTGATCCAGCTTTAACTGAACTCCAGTGGTTGGATACCCAACCCCGTCACCTGAAAACTATGCTGTCACCACCCTCCTCGAATGTCCAGCAGTTGGGCATCCAGCCTCACCACTGGGTAACTCTGCAAGCCCTACCTCACCCAAATGAATGACTGATGGTTGAATGCCCAATTGTGCCACTGGAGAACTCTGCATCCCCCCAACCCAAATGTATGTCTGTCAGTCGGGTGCCCAATCCCGCTGCGAAGATGTTTACAGTTACCCCCACACCCAAATGTCTGGCAGTCAGGTATCCACCCTGTTGCCAGAGAAGTCCTAACCCTTCCAAAACATGCAATTCCAGGGTAACTACCCCTGGTGCTACCAATCAACACACCAACACAGGGGTGCCCAATCCTCACTGTCAGTACCTGCAATAAAAAGAACATCCCATGTTATCCTCTTATGTTGGTTTTATACCTGTAAAAAAAGAAAATGGTCCATCAATGTGTTCTGCTTTACTGGACCTTCTGATTCCCCCACCCAACCCCCTTCTTAACACACAACTCCAGCCCCCCCCCCACATTCTTCACTTACCTGTTAGGTCCAGCACTGCAATTCTCTTTCCACTGCCAAATGTTCCGTGCTCAAGCCCAACCTCAAACTGACTGAAAACAAGGTAAGCCCAGGTAGTGGCTTTTTGATGCATTTTGAACTTTTACTCATCACTTTGTAATTTTTAAAATGTTGCCATACATTTTCAGAATAGCCATTTTTTACCTCACTTCATGAACAAGGGAGGTGTACTTTTTCAAATCCTGTCTGAAAGATGTTTTTGCAGTCACTACACATGTAACCCCCTCCCTTTGGGGACTTACCTGTAATTGCACCGTTTGTCCCTGGATTTGCTGGTGTTCCTGGTTTCCCCTCTATTTTTCCTTCAGCCAGCCTGCTGTTTTCTGCCCTTGTAGGGCATATTCTCATGGTTGTGAACTGCTGGCATGTTGTTTCGGTCAGCACTCGTGTATGCGCCCAGAGCACTTTGAAGTACCAACCGTCATTGCAGTCCGATGAATGGGAAGTTTGCCCATGGTCCCAGTGCCCCTCCTTATGTCCTAGGGAATTGGAGACCTGAATAGAGTCAGACAGAAGCCTGTACCTTGTCCACAAGGGGTGTTCTAACAGTGGGGCTGCTTAGGGGGCTTATGCATATTAGTGAGCAGCCCTATGAATAGTAACGAGTGCTGCCTGCCACCTGAGTGGACAGAGTTGCAGCAGCAGTGATAGAAAAATGGCTGGGACCGGGGTGCTGTGGAGCACACTTACTGATAAGTCATGTTCTAGTTCAGCTCCTCACCCTATGGCAATATAATATAAAAATGTAACTTTATTTTGTGGAAAAATCTTTCCTGGCAGAGTTGAGTTCTCCTGGCTTTCCTGCTTCATTTGATACCTTTCTTCAAGCTATGGGATGCACAAATAAGGGTCCTGCGGGTAGCTCCAAGAATCATACGAACATACAAAATTTGCCAGCAGATAAAGGCCTAGAGGTCTATCAAGTCTGCTCGAATGTGCAGCTAGCACCCCTTATTCTGCAGCTGCCCCTCCCTTCCACCCTTACCCTTCATTAACCCTCCCCCTTGTCCTGTCCCATCCTCATTTGAAGCAGTCCACTGTTCTACTGCATACCACTTCTGCAGGTAACGCATTCCACCCAGCCACCACCCTCTCTGTAAAAAAGTGTCTCCTCATCTCCCTCCTGAACCTTCCTTGCTCCAGTCTCATATCATGGCCCCTGGTGGCCCTCCCCTCCCTTACTTTGAACAGCCCCTCTGTACCCGTCTTGTTTATTCCTTTCATGTATTTAAAGGTTTCAATCATGTCACCCCTGTCTCTCCTCTCCTCTCCTCTCCTCCAGTGAGTACATGTTCAGCTCCTTCAAGCTCCTCTTTTATGATAAGTCCCCTAGCCCCTTGATCATCTTTGTCACCCTGCGCTGCACCCCCTCCAGTAACTTAATGACCCTCTTCAGATATGGACGCCAGTACTGCATGCAGTACTCCAGGTGTGGTCTAACTAATGACCTATACAGTGGCAGAATCACCTCCTCCATCCTCGAGGATATACCCCTTGCAATACAACCCAGCATTTTGTTGGCCTTTGCAGCTGCCTTCCTACATTGTGCCGAGTTGTTCATTGACCCTGTAATGAGCACACCAGATCCTTCTCCTCCTCTGTTTGGGCTAGCTGCCTCCCCTAGCTGGTAACTCCTCCTTGGGTTCTTCATCCCAAAATGCAGCACCTTGCACTTTTTGGCATTAAACCCCAGTTGCCAGGTGTCTGACCAGGTTTCAAGCTTTGCCAGATCATCCTGCAACACCTGCCATCCCCCCAGGTCATCCACCACCGCGCCAACCTTGGTATCATCAGCAAACAGACTGATCTTGCTCTTGATGTCCCATGATATGTCTGCAAAGAATAACCCAAACAACACTGGTCCCAACACCGAGCCCTGTGGGACACCGCTCGTCACTGCCCTTGGGTGTGAGAGCTCCCCACCCACCACCACTCTCTGTTGCCTTCCCTGCAGCCAGTTTTCTACCCATCTCACCAGCTTTGCACCCGCCCCTGTGCCTACTAACTTCCTTCCCAGCCTTCTATGTGGCACCGAGTCGAATGCCTTACTGAAGTCCAGATACAGGACATCCACTGCATGGCCCCTGTCCAGTTGCCTAGTCACCCAGTCATAGAACTCAACCAGGTTGGTTTGGCAGGATCTGTCATGTATGAAGCCATGCTGTCTGCTGTCCTGTAGTCCTTTGGCCTCTAGGAGGGCCATCAGCCTCTCCTTCAGGATAGTCTCCATTAGCTTACCCACGATGGATGTGAGGCTCACTGGTCTGTAGTTTCTCGGTTCATCCTTGGGGCCACTCTTGTGGAGGGGCACCACATGAGCCATCCTCCAGTCCAGAGTTACACACCCCGAATGTAGTGAGGCATTAAATAGGTCTGCCAAAGGTCCTGCAAGGACCTCTGCCAACTCCTTCAGTACCCTGGGGTGGATGCCATCTAGGCCTGGCTCCTTGTCCACCCTCAGTGCCTTCAAACCCTCTCGAACTTTGCTGTCCATGATTTCCCCATCTGTCACCACTCCCCCCCCCCGCTTCTGCCATTTCTCTCACCTTGGGTGTCACCCCCCTCTTCTCTTTAGTAAATACTGAGCAGAAGTACTCATTTAGTGCTTCCGCCTTATCGTACCCTGTTTCCACCCAACCCCCCTCCTTCCTAATCCTTACTATGTGGTCCTTACAGCTCCTTTTCTCCCTGATGTACTTAAAGAAGTCCTTCTCCCCCTTCTTAATGCCTTGTGCCAGCCTGAGTTCTGTAGATGCTTTGGCTCCCCTTACTGCGCTTGTCACCTCCTTCGATTGTGTCAAGTACTCCTCTCTGTCCTCCCCCCTCCCCGTTTTCTTGTACTTCCTAAAGGCAGCTCTTTTCCTTGTTACCTTTACCATGACCTCCTTGCTCAACCAGCTCGGTTTCTTAGCCCTAGCCTTCTTGCTCTGGGCTTTGCATCAGGTTTTGGTTGCCTCCACTATCCCCAGCTTTATGAGCTCCCACCTCTGGCTAGTATCCATACTAGATTGAATTCTGGCCAGGTACCCTTTTACCACTTCCCCATCCTCCCAGAGTCGGCCCTCCTGAAGTCCAGCACTCTTGTGCCAGATTCCACTCCTTCCTTGCCCATATCCAGTGTGAGCCATACTGAGAGGTGGTCACTCCCTGACAGCGGTTCCTCCACTGTAAGTTCTCTCACAACGTCCCCATTTGCCAGCACAAGGTCAATGGTATTCCCTAACCTGGTTGGTTCACTGACCATTTGCAGCAGGAAGCTGTCCTGGAAGGCATCCAGCAGTACCTGCTCCCTTCTGTTCCTGGTTGTTGGGATGCTCCAGTCCACTCCTGGCATGTTGAAGTCCCCCACAATCACCACACTACCCTTCTCGCAGGTCTTCCTGATCTGTCCCACTAGTTTTCTGTCTAACGCCTCCGTCTGAGATGGTGGCCTGTACACCACTCCCATTCTAAGAATCCTATTCTTGGAATCCTGGATTTGCACCCAAAGTGACTCCGTACTACCCTCCTCCTCCTCTTCCTCCCTTACACACTTCAGTCCTTCCTTCACATATAGTGCCACCCCCTTTTCCAATCACCCTGTCCCTACGAAATAACCTGTACCCTGGTACAGACAGGTCCCAGTCATTATATTGGGTGGCCCATGTTTCCGTGATGGCTGCAATGTCCACCTCTCCCTCTGCCATGAGAACCTGTAACTCTGCAGTTTTTCCTCCCAAGGCTTCTAGCATTAAGGGTAACCACCTTCCACCCTTCCCCCATCCTGCCCTCCTTTCCTGGCATCACCATGTACTTGCCATTTGTCCTTTGTCACTGTTATGGGGGTAAGCTCATATGATTTCCCAACCTGTGGTCTCTGCATCTCTTCCCCAACTGCCACCCCCACTCCTAGTTTAAATTCCCAACTTCCTCTATACTCTTCCATCCTCTGTTTCAATACTTTCTTTCCTCCTCACTCAAGTGTAGTCTGTCCTGGCATAGAGCCTACTGTCATCCCAGGTCCCTCCCACCCCCAACCCTATACCCTTAGCACAACACCAGGTTCTTAGCCATCCATTAAATTCCTCTATTCTCAGCTTTCTTGTTGTGCTTGCCTTTGGCACCAGAAGTATCTCAGAAAAGTTACTGATCTTCCTGCCCCCTCACATAATTGTGCTAGTTCCTCAAACCTCCTCTGGACTATATCTACTGTCTTGTCAGCCAGGTCATTTGTCCCAAGATGTATAATTAAATGAGGCTTCTTCCTACCCCTTCTAGCATATTTCAGAACAGACTGTCCCACCCTTTCCGCTGTCATTCCTGGCATGGCCTCCACCCAAATGCGACTATGCCTCTCCCCCTTGCTACCCCACCTGACTCCTCTTAGTATTGAGTCCCCCAGCACTAAGATTCCACCCTCTTACTCCCTGCTTGCTTCCATTCATCTCTCTCTCATTTCCAGCTCCTCTTTTCCTCCTGTACATTATTTCCCCTTTTACCCCTGTTGCAATTCTCCCATCAGAACTTCCCCCCACTCCAGTTTGGTCCAGGCATTTATCAATTACTCCTCTAATTTCATCATTTCCCTCCTCCACTTTCTTCCTCTCTAGCAGCGCACAGCTGTTTTCTGAAGACCCTTCACAAATGCCCGCTCCCTCTCTTCATAGTAACCTGTTCTCTCCTTTCCATTCCATGACTTTTGCCACTTCTTCGCCTCCCTTCACAAGTCCCTATCTTCTCCTTCCATTTGTCTTTTGTCTCCTGACCTGGTTTCCCCAGCAATCGTTCTTCCTGGCCTGGGCCCCTTTGTCTCTGCTTCCCTTCTTCTGACCCTCTCCTCACCACTGTTGGCTTAAATCACCCTCCCTCATCTCCCCTTCTTCCTCCCTCCAGTATTGGGCTAAACTCACCCCCAATCTGCCTTGCCTGTCTTAGTTCCTCCTGCAGACCCTCAATCTCCTTTCTAAGTTTCTCTATGTGGTTGCACACTAAATATCCTCCCACACTCCAGGCAATGTTTAGAAGCGATTGAAGCACGCGGTTGTTGCAGCCTACCACCCTACCCATTGCTGTCGTTGCCCTGTGACCCCCCACCCTTCCAGATGCAGGATAACAAACACTCCCCCAAGTCTCCCCTCTCCCCCTCTATCAGTGCAAAACATTTTCTTTAGTTCCCTTACATCCTTTGTTGCACACGTTTAGATATATTGAGCAACTGCTTTTTATATTCCTATCCTTCCTATCCACACTCAAAAAGAGAAAAAAATCGACCTATGGCAGCAGAGAAACAGCAAGAGGCAGTAGCTGACCCAGTCCTGGGGAATGAGCACCCATGGAAGGCTCTACAAAGGTTGATGTAGGCCATTGACGATAAAGTTAAGTTCATTCTAGCCAGATTTTTGGAGCAGGATACTAAAATTGATGCTGCAGTCAAAACAGCATCAACGGCAGAATCTTTGGCAACCAAAGTGCTTGCTACAACTTCAAAGCTGACACAAGAAAATACTCAACTGCGCTACCACTTAGAAGCATTGGAAACTCCCAAAGGGCCTCCAATATGCACCTTGTGGGCCTACCAGGAAACTGCGAGGGTGAAGGCTTATTGTATTTTCTTCAGGGCTGGCTACTGGGAGCTCTGGGTCTGGCTTCTGAGATCAAGAAAGAGAATTTCATTCAAGCATATCAAACATCTCCAAGATCAGTGGCAAGTAATACTGACTTGCCTCGCATGGCTCTGCTGGTTACTTTGGGCTCTGG
The DNA here is from genome assembly GCA_016271365.2 of Neoceratodus forsteri. Taxonomy (NCBI): domain Eukaryota; kingdom Metazoa; phylum Chordata; order Ceratodontiformes; family Ceratodontidae; genus Neoceratodus; species Neoceratodus forsteri. The sequence goes on from CM057456.1 coordinate 1,090,753,927, forward strand.
CATCCAGGATAGAATCACGCAAGCAGCAAGGGACTCAGAATGGCTATGTTTTCAGGGGACTACTATCCACCTCTTCCCCGATCTCTCGTTTGCCACTAGGACTTGCCGTAAGAGAGTCGATGGAGTCCGAGCAAAGCTATGGAGTTTAGGAGTATCTTATTCCCTGCTGATGCTGGCAAGACTCTGGCTGCATTACAGGGACTGCACTTTCCAGGATATGGATCTGGAGGAGGCGGGCAAGAAAGTGGAGGCCATCACGAAGGAATTTAACCACACTGAACAAAGGGAGTGATCAGATTCAGAAGATGAATCCACCTGAAAATGAGTGACTGTGTTTTCTTCCTTTTTATTTTTTCACTATGGCTCCAATGATAAACATGAAGTTAACTGAAGAGTTAATACAGAGCTGAAAGGCTGAGTAATGCTGGAGGGATAATGGCTTAAGAAACATTAAAAAATAATTTTAGTACTAGCTTCTCATGGTATTGTATGTATTTTTAAGCATATACAAATGCTGAAATTCTTTTAACATAGAACTGTTAGTTCTAGGTTGTTGTCCTGTTATCCAGATTGCCATGTGGAAGGCCTGTGTGTGTTATAGGACATTAGATTTCTATATTTTGCATAGATGGGATTGCTTTTATTTTTTGTTTAATGTTGCAAGGGTAACATGTTCGGATAAGGGATCATAGCAACACAGGCTGTTGTGTTAAGTTGTCTGGAATTTTACATATTGAAAACGATCACTCAAAATCTTGTGGGGTGCAGCTAATCTCGAACATTATTTTCTTATTTGGACTTTGATTTATAGGAATACCCCCTTATCCAAAAGCAAGATTGCTTAGACTAAAATGTACTGGTACATTGGATGTATACTTTGGATTATACAGCGATCTCTGACATGAGTGTATTGTATGTTGTTGTTTTATAATGTAATACAATAAAATATAATAAAAAAAAAGAAAAATGGCTGGGCCAATGTAATGAGAGGGGGCTCGTTTAACAGAGTTTAGTTGGGGCTACATTCCGATGGGTATTGGTGCCAATAAGGCACTATGATGGGCTGTATTTAAGCTAAAAGGGGAGAGACTGCATTACACTGTATGGGACTCCAGGGAATCAAATGTGAGCAGGCATGTTGTTGACATTTAACCCCCTTTTTACAGCCAATCAGAGGTCTAGGCGCCCAAACTGGACTAAAATGGACTCCCTGGAAAAGGAGGGAACTAATTCTGGTGCCTTCATCATGCCCTAATAAACAAGCAGGAAATATTGATCACTACAGATATTGATTATTGAAAGGCTACATCAGCCAATCAGAATGCAAGGTTTTTGGCTGATACAGTGTGGACATTTAGGGCTTTCTTCAGTCTGTTGCTGGGCTCTATATGAGTCAGGGCTGCACTGTGAGAGTGGACCTTGAGCTTCAGGGGCTTACCCAGTCTGAGGATAGCTGTTGCCAGAATTGGATCGAGAGAGGAAAAAGACTGAACTGTGATTCTGGTTCTCCAGGTGCTTATTGCAGGGCTGAACTGAGAAAGGGAAAGAGAGAAAGGGAGAGAGAGAAAGAGGCTGAACTGTGATCCTGTTTTCTCCAGGTAATAAGAAGTTGCTTTGCTGTTGCTGGGAGAAAACTAAATGCTTCAGAAACCCTGCACTGAGAAGTTAAACTAGAAGAGAGGACTGAGCAGAATATCTGAGTGCTACAGTTGCTGCTGAAAGGCTGTTTGCTGGTGAGAACTGTAATTGAACTTCTGAAGGGGCAAAGTGTCTCTGGTCATTGGGGTGCTAGCCAGGAACTGTGTGTGTGTGTGTGTGTGTGTGTGTGTCCTGAGTGAACTGGCAAAAGTGGCTGAGAGCTGAGTCATAGCTGCAGCTGAAGAAAAGGTTGTGGACTCGAGTTAACTGGACAATGTGAACTGGTGTGCAGTGGGTTGTTGTTGCTGAGTTTCCCCCTGCTGAATTGCACTTGCACGTATCGAAACAGAGGCTGGCACCCACTCAAATTGGCATTGGACTGTAGTGGAGCACCTGCCTGAATACTTTTTGTTGCTGAGAACTCAGTGCAAGGACTGCCGGAGGACTCCCACCATTTGGGAGTCCTCACCCAGAGTCAGGGAGGGAACTTGTTAACCCCTTCCAAGTGGAACTCACAGTCTCAGGAGGTCACTGGTGCTTGCTGGGGTTCTATGGCATCTGTGACCCGTTGTGGGAGCCAGGCTGTGGAGCCACTCCTGAGTCTGGGCCTTCTGGGGCTGGTGCTGTCCTGCCACAGAGCTCTGCACCGGACCAGAAGCAGCTGAAGGGGACAAGTGGTCAGAACTACGATCAAGGTGACCAGCTGCAAGATCCTCAAGCAAGTTGCATCCAGAAGGAGGAATCCTTGCCAGCCTGCTTCTACTTGGCTGCACTGATTCAAGGAGCTTCTCTTCCTCTGGTGCTGAGATCGGCAAACTGTGAGTGCCCAGGACCTGGCTTCTGGGTGGGAAAAAGGAAAAAATGTTCTGTTATTCGTTCTACAAGTTTTAAAAATATTTCAGGGCCCCAACAGCCAACCGACCAGGCCTGCACCTAGTGGGTACCCCAAGAGAAAATTTGGGGACACTGGTACAAGTGGGGGAGGGCTTGGCCTTTGGGCCAATGTGTTGAAGTTGCATAGTGCACTAACCTTTCTTTTGCCTTCACAGCTACCCTACATCCCTATTCCTTACCGCATGAATAATGCTGTGAATATGTTGTTTGCAACTGCTGTGCTAGTGAAATTCATTGCATGTGCTTACTGCTGAGGTATATGGTTTATGGTGGAACAAGTTATTGGGGGAGATGGTGTGCAGAGTGGTTGGTTGGGGAGGTGGGTAAGCACAGTATCCCGGGGGCTGTGCTAAGTGTATATCTGTCCCACTAATACTTTACTCTGGGTTGAGGCACTATTCTATTATCACTGTTTCTGGGAATAAACCCCCAATTGTCACTGTAGTTGGACCCAGGCCCCTTGCCCAGTATCAAAGGCAACTGTCAGAATTTTAAAAATGCCACTTGTCTTGATCATAAGGTAGGATAATAAAAGACTATGTTGAAAATGTTGGGTCAAAATGTCAAAGAACAGTGAAATTATGAAGAAACATTTATTTTTTTTCAGGGTTCACTTCTGCCTGTGATTTTTGCAGATTTTGGCCCCAAATTTTCATCATAGCCCTTTTGTTAATCTACTTCATGAACATGACAGCTGTCATTTTTCAAATCTCCCTCAAAACATGTTTTTACAGTCACTCTGCAAAATCACTTTTTGGACTAGATTTTAAAAAAATTCACCTGTTTTGATCAGAAGGTGGGTTCATTAAAGGACTATGTTGAAAATTTGGGATCTAAAAATAAAAATAAAATGAAGTTATGAAGAAATGTTGAATTTTTTCCAAGGGTTACTCATAACTTTGTCATTTTGCAGATTTTGGCCCCACATTCTCAGCATAGCCCTTGTGTTACCCTACCTCCTGAACATGATGGCTGTCATTTTCTTATCCCCTCTGAAACATGTTTTTGTGGTTGCTCTGTGAAATTACCTTTCAGATTTTCAGATGAGATTAAAAAAATTCCACCTGTCTTGATCACAAGATGGGTGTCTTAAAAAGACTATGTTGAAAATTTGAGGTCAGACTGTCAAAAACCAGGGGACATGGGTGGCTACCAGTGCGGTATTACATATAATCCTCGAGCTCCGTGTGACGTGGAAAGGAAAAGCTATCTTTAAAACATCAAATTTTATCTTTTATGACTTTCTACCAAAAGTTTTGTTTCCTGACATCCTGGGCACAGTTTGGCTGCAAAAACAGTAATTTATGAGATGGGGAACCTGAGGAAAACAGCAGCTGAGAGTGGCTACAAGAAAGGTCAGCTGGCCGTACTGTCTATTAGTGGCATGAAGGGAGTACCAGCGACAGACTCCATGATAGCAGAGCTGACCCTTCAAGATGTGTTTCAGTCTATGAAGGCAATAGATGGGAAATTAATTGCCCTGGATAAGAGGTGGCAGACATCCAGGGCAAACTCCATTTTTGTGAGCAGTGAGCGAACACTGCAGTTTCCAAAGGTCAAAGAAGCAATGGTGGTGGCCAGGAAATCCCTGGCTGCCTCCATAGGACTTATCAAATAGAACAAAGTCCTTAGATTCCATTTAGAAAAGGAGAACTAGATCAGAGCTGCAAACCTGAGAATGGTTGGTATTTCCAAAACCTTGGGAGAGTGAGGACCCAATCTTCTTCATGCAGAACTGGCTGTGTGAACATTATGATATGGACCTGGAGATATCAGTATGTAAGCATAGTGTATGACACCACACAGACCCCTGGCCAGATCTGAGGGAGCAAGATTGTTGCTGGTGGTCATCTCGCACCATGTGGACAGAGATGGGATTCTGGAGCCAGCCTGGCGATTGGGACCAGAGACTATGGAGGATGGACATAAAATATCCTCATTCCTGGACTTGAGTGTTGTGATGCATTTGCACCACAAAGTTTTCTATGCAATCTGCTCCTCATTCGATGAACTGGGAATTTCAGACAGCCTTCAATTTCCAGTGAAGCTGAAGGTTACATGTAGTGGCAGAGTCTATCTGATTGGGGATCCAAAGGAAGTGGGAGCTCTTTCAACAAAAATTAAAAAGGACTTTGGACCACAGATAGAGACTTTGTTGGGAGAAGATGGAGAAGAAGAAGAAGAAGAAGAAGAAGAAGAAGAAGAAGAAGAAGAAGAAGAAGAAAAAGGAAAGTGCTGGGTTCAGTATACTGTATATGCAAATGGACCATTGTGAGATATTGGGTTGTGGGGGGAGACCAGATCAAAGTTAGGCAGCAAAACGTTTTGTAATATATTTAGACATTGGTTGGGATATTGTATGTCTAGTTGTTCTTGTCCCAAAGGTTTGGGACTTTCAGTGATTCTTAATTGTGAGACCTTGTGGCTGGGTGTAAGGTCCCCCCGTTTCTCTACTTCCCTTCAGGACTTATTTTCTCTGGTGAGGTGATCATGTTAAGAGCACACCTCATTGTGTTAGCACTGTTTATGCATGTAATCTGTGGATGAAGCCTGGAAGTGGCACGTGTAGTATACCACTTACAGACATCAGGGATGTTGACAAGTGTTTAAAATTGCCTTAGTCTGTAAAATGTAGTTTAACATACTACAGTACAAAAGAAACTTTGAATCTCGACAAGTGTTTGTACTTGTCTTTATCATACTGTAGTTTACAATTACTTTATACAGCAGTTTGATTTTTTTTATAATATCCTTTGACTATGATTTAATCACTGTTTTCTCTTTAATAATTTGCTTTTCTTTTTTAAAAGGGAGCTTAAAGGTTCTACACAGTTAACAAAATAATCTTTTTCTCTTAATGCTGTTAAAGGACCCTTAGTAACACTGAGGCTCGTTCACAGGATGTTTGAAAAACTAAATTATCCTTTAGGGTCCGTTCACTTGTTGGTAACTAACTGGTCATCTTTTATTAACATTAGGCCATTTGAGGCAAATTGCTTATCTCATGTCTGCAGCATATGATGTAACAGATTGGGTAGAATAAGTTCTGTTTGGGATCCTTCTGTAACGTATGTAGCTCGAAATACATAATATGCTTCTCTACTGTGGATCAAGTTTATAAGCTCTACGTATAAAAACTGATAAATGTATAGTTAAAAAAATGCCAAAAAACAGCTAAGTTATGAAGAATCATTGAATGTTTTCAGCATTTACTCAGAACTTGGCCTGCCGGTACAGAGGTAAGACTACCACTTGTGACGCTAATTACCTGGTTTGGAAGCGAGTCTGAGGTGACGGAGTGCTGGCCAGGGGGAGGAGGAATGAGCATCCATGGGACCACTCTCCTTCTCAGAACGGGGGTAGGGGGAATAGTTCAGTACTCAACTGGCCCGGGCAGAAGCCAGGGAAGAGGCAGCCTGAGCTGAAAAAAGGTGGAGAAAAAAAGGAAAACTCTTGGTCATACAGGATGAGCACCAGCCTCCACAGGCCTCACACCCTTTGACTCAGGCTCCTCCCTGAATCTGGATATGGTCCTGGAGGGCAAGGCATAGGGGATATCGGCGAGATAATCCCTGGGGGAAGCTGGGGTGATGGGGCTGGGAGGACCCGCAGGAAGGAGAGCCATCCAAGATGGGGAGAAAAAAAGTATGTTGAAAATTTAGGGTCAAAACATAAAAAAAGGTTATGAAGAAACGGTGAAACTATAAAGATGTTCTTTATTCTGTGCACCATTTTTCAGCTCCATGCCCCTTAGTCTGGTGGAACCCAAAGTCCAGAAGAAAATGTCTACTGAAGGAAGAAAGATATGCCTGCAGCCTGAAGATACTGTTGTTCTAACTTGTTACAGAGTGCAAGAAACATTTTAGGCATTGTCAAATTCTTGTTGGAAACAGTTGTGGCCTGCTCATATAGGCTGCTTAGGTGCCTAAATAGTAACATACTGTAGACATAGAATAAAAATCTGGAATCTGTCATCAGAAAAAGGCACATTGACCCATCATGTCTGCCAGTTCCTACCTAACTAATGATGAATAAGAGAGCTCTAGACCCTCTTCACTCTCCCCTTCCCTCTTCCTTTCTAGCATAGTCTTTACCAAGCCACTGTATCTGTTCCACCTTCATTGAAATTCCATCACTAATTTCACACAGACCACATACTGTGCAGCCTAGTTTACCAATCCATCACCCTCTCCATGGAAAAAAGTACTTCAGGGCATCTCTCTTAAACTTGCCCAATGCTGTCTTCATGGAGTTGCTCCTGGTGCTAGTGTTCCCTCCCAGTCTGAACAACTCCCCATTATCCCCGGTATCCACTTTACCTTGCGGATACATTTGTATGTTTCAATCATGCTGCTTTCTCTCCCTTCTCACCTTAAGCATGTATGTGTTCAGAACAGCCAACCCCTTCCCCCCCATTGTGTGTCCTTTTCTGCTGCATCTGGAATATCTTGATTACCCTCCTTCACATTGCCGTCACTCTGTCCTTCTTTTTTTTTTTTTGTTGATTATTTTTCGCTCCTGTCACAGTCCCAGGAGACTCTCTCAGGCATCCAACCTGTGTCCTGCCCTGCCTGAAGCTCCCCTTGACCACATCTTCTTCACCTCCGCCTCACAGCTGGCACCTCCAGCTTAACCCCTCCGGGGTGGGGCCACCCCTCCTACCTTGGGCGCACTTCAAACTTTGTAGACTCCAGCTGCAGATGTGGGCTCTGGGCGGAGGATCCATGAAGGTCGGCAAAGTCGGGCCTGGCAGTGGGCATGGTGGTTGGTGCCGTCGCCTACCCTGGGACTGGGTTTTCCCGTGTTCTGTCACCTCCCCCATGCTTAGGCATGCCCCGATGCTATCTGGTGCATGGCTACCCTGTCAGCATCGGCCACACTAGTGCGCGCCTGCCCGGCTTGCTGCAGTACCCCCGGTCTCCACTGGAGATCTCTGGCTCACCGGGCCATCCCATCCCCTCGATCCGGGGAGTAGAGCACCACGTGGGTGCTCAGTCCTCAACCCTTCCCCTGCCAATCCCTGGCATCCAAGTCCGTACTCGAGGTGAGGCCTCACCAGTGATCTATACAGTGGGAGTATAACCTCCCTCCTTCTGCTGGTTATACCCCTCCCTGCCTATGCAACCCAACATCCCGCTGGTTCTTGCTACTGCCTTGTCACATTGTTTGGCCTTCTTCAGGTCATTTGAGATGATGACACCCAGATCTTGTTCCTGTTTGGAACTTGACATGTACTTTTCCCCCTAGGATGTACACTGCCCCTGGGTTATTGTTACCAATATGCATAGTATTGCATTTTTTAGCATTGAACCCCAGCTGTCACTCGCTAGACCTGTCATCCAGTCTTTTTAGGTCTCTTTGCATTTTATCCACCTCATTCGGAGTGTCCACCCTGTTGCAGAGTTTTTTGTCATTTGCAAACAGGCAAACCTTCCCTTCTAGCCCCTCAGCAATGTCACCGATGAAGACATTGAAGAGGACTGGGCCCAACACTGATCCCTGTGGTACTCCACTGGTGACCCTTCCCTCTGCAGAACATGCACCATTTACCACCATCCACTGAGTTCTGTTGCCTAGCCAGTTCCCCACCCATCTCAGTATCTTGCACCATACTCCCAGGCTCCCTAGTTTATTTAGTGGCCTTCTGTGTGGTACCATATTGAAAGCCTTGCTAAAATCCAGATATTCCACATCCACTGCCCTGCCCTGGTCCACCTCCCTGGTTATCCAGTTGAAGAATTGTATAAGATTCTTTTGGCATGACTTGACCTCAGTGAAACCATGTTGTCTTGGGTCTTGGAGACTGTTCACTGTCAGGTGGTCCACTATCCTGTTTTATGAAAATAGATATTTCAATAATATTACATACATCTTTAAAGACAGAATAATCATTTTCATAAAACAAACAATTGATCAGCTACCCACTACTTTCCATCTGTATTTTGCAGTGTATGAGTATAAAGAGGATGGATTAGACATAATTAGTATGCAGACCATTAATTACACAATGCCTGTGGCTGGCAGACCTGTACCATAAACTTTCTTGCTTGGCTCTTTTGGCAAAGGAAGCTAACCCATACATTATGGCCAAGTTATTTGATGTCAGGAGCCATATTGTTTTTTTCTAAATTTGATCGGAAACTCACTGTGTCCAAGAATGGAGCAGTCTACTTCTTTCTTGAATCATTATGGATTACACAGGCAAGGACATGAATTGTGGTAGATCAGAAACGACCGCTTCTGCATATGTGTTATTTTACATGGGACAGTTTCTGTATTTTTTTTTTATGTAAGATCTGAAACATAGAAACATAGACTTTGGTGGCAGATAAGGACTGCTTGGCCCACCTAGTCTGCCCATTTTCTTACCTACTGGATAAGCTGCAGATCCTAGTTAACCAACAGCCTATTTCTTCCTGCCCCCCACAAGAATTGTCTTATGTCTGTCTCATGCATTCTTGAATTCTCCCACAGTTTTAGACCCCACAACCTCCTCAGGAATGTGGATCCATGCATCCACCACCCTCTCTGTGAAAAAATACTTCCTCACATTGCCCCTGAGCTGTTCCCCCTCTATCTTCAAATTGTGTCCCCTTATTCTTGCACATCTCTTTTTCTGAAAGATGCTACCCTCTTAGACTTTGTTGATTCCACTGAGGTACTTAGAAGTTTCTATCATGTCCCCCCTCTCCCTCCTTTCCTCCAGGGTATACATATTAAGCTCCTTTAGTCTCTCCTCGTATGGCTGCTCTTGCAGACCCTCCACCATTTTAGTTGCCCTCCTCTGGACTGCCTCCATCCTGTCTATGTCCTTGTGGAGATGGGGTCTCCAGAACTGGACGCAGTACTCCAGATGGGGTCTCGCCAACTGTCTGTACAGAGGGATAACAACTTCCTGTTTTCTACTGGTGATGCCTCTCCCTATACATCCCAGTATCCCCCAGCCTTCCCTACTGCCTTCTCACATTGCTTGCTAACCTTAAGGTCATCTGATATGATTACCCCAGGTCCTTTTCCATTTTGTTGTTGTTAATACCTCACCCCCACCGTGTACTCTTCCCCTGGATTTTTGTTTCCCAGGTGCATTATTTCACACTTCTTTGCACTGAATCCAAGCTGCCATACTTCTGACCATTCCTCTAACCTTGCCAAGTCCCTTCTCATCCTTTCCACCCCACCTTGTGTATCGACCCTGTTGCAGATCTTTGTGTCATCTGCAAAGAGGCCTACCTTTCCTTCCACGATAAATCCATGGGCCAAAGATCCATTTACATGGGTGACCTGAATCACACAAATTAATATAACAAACAGTAGGTTACAGTAACATATCAAATAGTACAACCACAATCACTAAGACTAATTAAAACATTTACATTGACTCCTGGAAAATAGATACTTTCTTAAAGTATTTCTAAAGTTGTGAATAGAGAAATTAAAGCAATCAATCACAGTTGAAACAGTGTTGAAAACTAGTGGTAAATTATAAAGCATTGTTCTTTGCCAGCAGATGTTTTCATTGTAGTAACACTGAAATATTGATGTACAGATAGGCGAGTGGCTACAGAGCTTTTGTGTGTTCTGAAAGTAGAGTGAAAAGAATTAGGAACCTTCATTTCATTTAACTTAGTGAAAGTCTAAATTTGAAATCAGAGTTGAGTGATAGCATTCCTGAGCTATTCATTTTGGCACCATGTTAAATAAAATGCCTGTTTGTGGCTAGATATCAGAATTTTTTTATAATATGCAAATACATTTCTTCTTGATGCTCTCAGTTCCCAGGTAAATTTCAATTTTATTTGTCAAAAAGTATGCATAGTTAAAACAACTGAACATAGAATATAAACGGAACAGGAAAAAAACTATACAGTTAAACAATACACATAATAGGAAGACAAATAAAAAAACAGTCTTATACAGTGTGGTAAATACCTGATTTAATCCAGTTTCTAAAGAACTTATGACTTAATTATTATTGCACAGCATATCTCCCTATACATTGCACGTCATGCTTGAACATTACAGGAGATTTATACTGGTAATCTGGATGCATAAAGTGTAAATTTTGCAATAGCATACAATGTTGATATTTTTGAAGAATTTAACAGAATACCTATCATTTGTTCCCTAATGCAACTTTTATAATTAACAAGGATCTGTCCCATCCATTTGTTCCTCAAATTAGATAAAAATGGATATTCTAATAATATGTGTACAGTTGTCCATTGTTTATTATATCCAAATCTACAGTACTGTTCTTTTTTAAAAATACTCCAAGACATATCATTCATCTACCACCCATAGTTTGAATCCATTCTTAATCTACCTATTATTTTTTTTAATGGAGATTAGACTCACAGCAAGATAAGTAATATTCAGAGCCATGCATACTTTTTATAATTTTATAAAGAATAAATATGCTGGTCCATCCAATTCTTTCAAGATCTTTGTGGTTATTTATATCCTTGATTCACTGAATACCGTTACATTTATAGGAGTCCAGATCTGAATTTACTAAAGAAGTAACATTAAACAGAGATAATAGACCATGTTGTCTCAAGTTTAGATCTGACATCATTTACCAACAATTGAAATGTACTATATACCTTGAATATTATTTTCTACTTGCTCTTCCCATGTTGATGTAAGTATAGGATTATGTGAAATAGATACAACACAATGCCAATACAAAAGCATTTGCATATTAGCATTTGCTGAAACTGATTATGTATTACTGTCATATCTCAAAAACATTCCTGGGAGAAATTCAGGAAGACTCAGGATTAAATGAAGACAGAGTTTGAATTGCTTCCAAATGCAATATTCCCCTATCAATACCCCATATTTCAACACCACATAACATAAAGGAGATTATCTAACTTGATAAATTGTAGACATAGCTCTAAAAGTGTGATTTGCATACATGTTGGAAAATCAGTTTATACCTGATGTTGAGGCTCTTGCTGGCTGCTTTTTTTACTTCCCAGTATGCAAATTCCAATTTCCAGAAGAAGAAATATTAGTTGCTAAGTACACAAAACTTTGGACTTCTTCCATTGCAGCTGAGTTAATCACCCACCTACAGTACAGTTAAAAGTTCCTGGTTTATCCAGTATTTGATTTCTGTGTATTTAGTTTCAAATTCAATTGGTCAAGAGCTTTAATAATATTATTCAAAGCCATTTGTAAAGCTTTAGCAGGTCTACTGTAGCTATAAGCAATGTATCATTTGCATATCAAATGAGTTTTACTTTATGATTTGCTATTTTTGGTGCATCTGTATTAAGTTGCTCTAGTTCTACTATTATTCTATCTATATAATGGTTAAAAAAGTGGAGCAAGTAAACACCCTTGCTTTACTCCCTTATTTACTGCAATTTCTTCAGACAAACTTCTTTGGGAGGTGTAATGAACTATATGTTTGGTGTTTGTTTATATTGCTTTAATGGCATCTAACAAATTCTCTGAGAAATCCCTAAATCATGCAGTCTTTGCCAAAGTACAGTTCTATTTACATTATCAAAAGCACTATGGATCTCCAGGAATGGCAGGATAGCAAACCTTTCTGAGTTTGGACATGTTTATGGTATAAGGTAAAATGAATATATTGTCTATAGTAGAACTCATTTTCCTAAAACCAAATTGTTTTGGACTGATAAGATTTCTGTCTTCAACCCATTGTTTCAATTCCTCTAGAAGATATCTTGGGAACATTTTGGTTTCTACACATAATAAAGATACTGAACTATATAAATCTGGTTCATTTGAGTCTCCTTTTTTAGGGCTGCAGTGGGCGTAGCCCTACAGATCTTTTACAATGAGTTAAGGGACTCCACATTCTTTCCTAAAATTTTAAGAACCCCAATTGAGTAAACCCTCCCACAACCACCAACTGTGTGCTGTACTGCCCCCAGCTCTCTGTTCCCAATTCATTTGTAAATCCCCCCACAGTCACCCACTGTGCACTGAACCCCCCCTCCAGTACCAAAGAGCTTTTAGGGGCCACCTACAGGGGAGCAGCCAGCAAGAAACAGAGTACCCTGCTTTGGCACTCCACTCCCCTACCACCTGTACAGAACTGGGGACAGACACAGGGAGAGCGAGCCAGAAAGAGTGCAGCAGTCACCAGTGTGTATTCCAGCATTGTCCTATCTCTGTGCTTGTGTCTTTGTTGTCCAGCATGCAAGTTCTGCTTCTGGCAGGTTGTTAGGGCAGGAAGCAGAGAGCGAGTGAGTTCCCCCCCCTCCTGTGCGGCTGTCATAGTAGCAGATTGTAGCTTGTGAGACAGAGTTGTGGTCCTGTTCAAGCTTGCCAACAAACCCACCACACTTTACCATGGTGCGAGAAGAGGAGTGGGACATAAAAAGAGTGACAATGCCCTACAGCATTTGCAGAATGAAGACACAGCATGCTGCTGTTGGTCCTTTCTGCTGCAGAGCATTCCTGCAGTTTCTGTCTCTCTCTCTCTCTCTTCACTTTTTCTGAGAAGTGCGGCATGGTGCGGTGCTCTGCTGGCTTTGTCCATGTGCTGAAGTGACTGGTAGAGATCACACCCACAAATACAGAATGGAGTGTCCCCCGGTGCAGTTTCTGTCTCTCTCTCTCTCTCTGTCCACTGTCTGTTAGAAGCGCCATGCGGCACTCACAGCTTACTATCTCTGTGGGGTGAAGTGATCACACCCGAGAGGGACACACAGACACACAGACACACACACACACACACAACACACATGCACACACACACACACACACACACACACACACACACAACACACATGCACACACACACACACACACACACACACACACACATGCAAATGGAGTGTGCCACAGTAGTGCTTCACAGTGAGGGTCAGCCAGAGAGTGAGAGACAGCGCTGGTACAGAACTGGTTTTGTAAGCTGTTTCCACAGGACAAAAAGAGAAGTGAACTTAAATTTCATGCCATGGATAGCCATTCATGACATCACAGCATGAAACATTATTTTTGAGCAATTAAGAGGAGTCATAACATAATTGGTAAAGTGAAATAATCCTCTCAGTGCTTTATTACTTACCGGAGAGCTTCTTTTCTCTCTCTCTCTGGTTTATGAATGATGCATGACCACCGTTTTTTTATTTGTTATATGCCCCTCTTATTTATTTATTCATGGCATGGAAAATGGCAAATACTTGCTTCCTTGTTGCTTTGTTTCTAGGGGACTACTCTCTGTGCTAGTAATGTACCCCTTCGAAGTGGCTTTGGGGGGGGGGTCTGTTTTTTCTTTTTATGAAGATCAGGAACCATGGCTTATCTCACCAGAATGTGTCCTGGAATTATAAAATGGTGGACCCTGTGCGCACTGCTTTATGTTACCCTGTATATCTCTCTTTTACTTTGAGGGTAGCAGGTCGTGGTGACAGCAGACCCTTTCTTTAATCAGCACCGATACATTTGTGAATTACCTCTCTGTTTAAGGACTGTTTAATATTCAGAGAACCATTTGTGTGCAGTAGTAAAATCCATCCTTGTCTTTATGGGACCTCTCTTGGATGGCATTGTTAAATTTAGCTCAGACCTACCTTTGTTAGCACTTTTCCTTTTATTCATTAAATACTTCACTTATACTAATGTTGAACTGTTTCCATTGCTATGTTTCTTGTTATCATACACAGCTATTTTGTTTTTTATGAATGGTGCGTGACCACCGGCTTTGGCTCTGATGCACTACTGTGTATTTTCACATGCACTAAGAGTATATGAAACACACACAAGGTCACATATGTTAAGCTACTGTGATTTTTTGTGTGTACATTGCTTTTACTCTGTTTGAGGCCCACACTGTCCATTGTTCACAGCAGACAGTGTGAAAAAAACACTGAGCAAAATTACTTACGTGCAGTTCTCTCAGTATGGGTATTTATTGTGATTTTATAAGGCTACTTAGACTCTGTCCTAAAGTAACCCTTCATTGACATTGGACTTACATATTTAATAAAATCTAATTAGGTGATGTGAGTATATTGTCCACAGAACTGCAGTTGCAGTAGCAAGTATTGAAGGTTATTTTAATCATGGAAATTACCACAAGAAAGTCTTGACCTTCCGGAATACTTTATACACACACACTACTTGCTCGTGTGGTATTTATATAGGTCTGAACCTTCAGAAATCTTTTTACCAAATGGGACTATCACCAGTAAGTGCCCACCCTTTCATTAAAGTCTTAACAGAGGATAAGAAAAGAGGAAGAAGACTTAACTGTCAGCTAATGTACTAAAAACGATAACACATAAACAAGCAGAAGTAGATGGAGCCATGCAAATAAGGATAATGATGATTGCAGCAGAATAAAGCAGATCTCCCTACAGCCTACACAATGCTTGGTTACCTTTAAGTCACCAGATATGATTACTCCCAGGTCCCTTTCCTGTTTGGTGGTCTTCAATACCTCCATCCTGCCATCATGTACTCATCCCCTGAGCTTCTGGACTTCTGTTCCCCAAATGAAAGATTTTACTCTTCTTTGCATTGAATCTTAGCTGCCACACTTTTGACCACTCCTGAAGCCTGTTTAGGTCCCGCCTTATTTTGTTTTCCACCATCCCCTCCCACGGAGTATTGACTGCAGCCCTATTGGCTCTGGCCAGAGTTTGTTTATGAATTGGGACTATCTTCTCTCTTCACCAGGAATCTGGAATTTTGTTTGGTCTATAGATGTTGTTAAAAACTTTGGCAAGTATTACAGATACTCACTTGGGATTGTTTTAAAGACTCCTAAAGGAATTGCATCATCCCTTGGGGATTTATTTTTTTGGCAGCCAGTATACACTGCTACCTGTGCTGGAGTTATTGGTATCCAATCAAATAAGTATCTCTCTAGGATTTCTGACCTTATAACCTTTTCTATTTCATTACCAAAAAGAGCTTCAAAGTAACCCATCCCTTTATTTACTGGAATGATAGCATCTATACTTATAAATTTCTGGCTTTGCCCAAATGCAATAAGACTCCAGAACAATTTTATGTATTTTACATATATTGCATTCTGCCTATTCAGGCTTTCATAATTCTTTTTCTGTATAACCAAAAGTCCTCAGTACTCTTTTCTCAGCTTAATTAACACCTCCTTATATTATACAACTTGAGTATTTCTTTATTTCCTTGCTAGTTTATTTAAGGTTGATTTTTTACTTCTACACTGGCTATCAAATAATGGATACAGTATCTTTTCTCCTTAAAGTTATAGGTCCTGATTCTAGAAAGGGTTGTGCCTGATGTAAACTGACCTGCACCAAAAAAAAAAAAATGGTGCAAGTAGCAGTTTGTGCCAGGAGTTGTGACATTCAGTATTCTGCAAAGCAGCCTTTGACATATTACAGGCTGCTTGCACCAAAGTGGACTTACATCACCATTTACACCATAAATCCCCTGCAACATGGCACTATGGGGTTTACGGCAGCAGTTGCACCCAATTCTGGAAGGGCAGCCTCCAAGTCCCCGATTATGCTATTCTCAAACAACCCCCAGAGGACATCTGCCAAAGAACATTTACACCAGTACTTTGTGTCCACTGGGGGTTGCATAATGTGCCACAAGTCACAATCCCCCTAGAGTGGAACAGACCTGCAGGAGGTTGGAACCCCCCCATGCCCCCAATCCCCAAAAGAAAAGCCCCACAGGGCTAGAACCCCCCAGCCCCGATCCCCCAATGTCTGTATAAAGCCCTGCAGGGTTAAATATCTAATCATGCCCCCCACATGCCATGATGCCCTGATGTCTGTATAAAGCCCCACAGGGCTAAACATCTATTTATGCCCCTATGCCATGATCCCCTGATGTAGATAAAGCTCCGCAGGGCTAATCAAGCTCCCCACCTCCAAGCCCCAATTCCTGATTGCCATCCATCCCACCTGCAAATGGCTAATGTTGTTAAAAATAAAAATTCCATAACCCGTTATCCCTGGTAGTCTAGTAGCCCCCACCCTCCACCAGCTGTCCGATCCACCACCTCCCCACCCCATAGCCTTCCAGCAACTGGCACAGCCACCTCTCACCTCCATGGCCAGCCACTGACTGAGCTCCTTCTGAGCATGTACTACTGTATATAGTATGCGATCAATGAATAAGCTGTCATTCATTGAGTGCATACTATATACAGTAGTGTGAGTTCAGAAGGAGCTCAGTCAGTGGCTGGCCAAAGAGGTGAGAGGTGGGCTGTGCCAATCACCAGCTGGCTATGGGACAGGGGGCATGAGGTGGACTGGCACTGCCAGGTGGGGAGCCACTAGACTACTCGGGATAACAGACTATGGAGTTTTTATTTTTAACAACATTTGCCATTTGTGGGTGGGCTGGATGGCGATTAGGGATTGGGGCTTGGGGATGGGGAGCTTGATTAGCCCTGTGGGGCTTTATCTACATTGGGGGATCATGGCATACGGGGCTGAATAGATGTTTAGCCCTTCAGGGCTTTATACAGACATTGGGGGATTGGGGCTTGAGGTGGGGCATGATCAGATGTTTAGTCATGTGAGGCTTTATACATACATCAGGGCTTGGGGGGCATTACATTTTTTTATTTATTGAAGGTCTAGGAATTACAACCCTTTGAGTCAGGGACTCATTTGCAAAGGCTCCACGTCATACATAAATGGGTTAGAACACAGTATTACATGGACTACACAATTTGGTCACAACTCAAGCAAAATAATGACAGTAACCTTAGGAAAGAAAGATTACAATTTACACAGACAAGGAACATCATAAATTATGAAACAAAGGTGCATTAATGTTATTCAAGGTTACCTCTGCAGTCGCAGTGGGAGTTTGACATGATGTGATTAAGTAGCTCATGTTTAAAAGGCCCAAGCCTGGGAATTGTTAAGATAGAGTCAGGGATTGAGTTCTTCCAGAGTGGGGCCCTAAAGCAAAAGGATCTTTGGCCAGCAGTGGTATTAACAAAGGGGACATGAAATGTGGTGGTGTCAGAGTGTCTTGTGGAGCGAGCTGGGATATTCTTATGGAAGAGCTTTTGACAGCCTGGAGGGGCTAAGCCCAACTGAATTTTTTGGGCCATCAGGCAGGTCTGATAAACAAGTCGTCCTTGGAAGTTTAGCCATGAAGAGCGTAGGTAGAGGTCACAAGTGTGTGTGAGACGATCACAACCAATGGCCAGTCTGCAGGCTTTGTTAAGGGCATGTTTGATGCTAGACAGTGCTATGTCAGAGGTGGCCCCATATATGATTATGCCATAGTCTACCAGTGAGAGAATGGAGCTGGAGATAGCTAGATGCAAAGCCTCAGTAGGTAGGCATGGTCTAAGTCTGTAGAGGAGACCAATTCTTTTATTAATTTCAGTGCAAGTTGACGCAATATGCTCACGATAGGTAATGGTGGAGTCTAGGGTAACTCCGAGATATTTAAAGTTGGGCACTTGTTCCAGAGTAGAGCCCATCACATTGCGTATAGTTAATTTTGCAGAGCTGTGCTTGTGTTGTGGGTGGGCGAATAACATGACTTTCGTCTTTTTTGTGTTGAGAACAAGTTTGTGTGAGGAGAGCCAGGCTTCAGTTTGAGCAAAAGAGCTCTGCAAGGCTTCTTGAAGTTGAGTGGGGTCAGGGTGCCAACTGAAGATCACAGCATCATCAGCATAAAGAAGAAGACTCCCAGAGGAGCCTGCGGTAATGAGTTCAGGTAGAGGAGAAAGGAGCGGTCCAAGGATAGACCTCGTGTACACCAGATCTAACGTGGAAGGCTAGGAGAGGATGTTACTTATCATTACCTGTTGAGTTCGGTCAGAGAGATAACTGGAGAACCAGCTAGTAGTTTCTTTTGAGACACCAATGGAGAGGAGGGAGTTTATGAGCATGGTGTGATTGACGGTATCAAATGCCTTGGAGAGATCAATAAAGACTGTACCAGCGAGGTCTCCATGGTCAACAGCATCATGAACAAAGGAGGTGAGCTCCAGTAGAGCAGTGGTGGTGCTGTGCACTTTCCCAAAACTGTGTTGTTGCATACAGGTTAGCTGTTGAGCATCTAGATAGTTAGTGAGTTGATCAGCCACTATTTTCTCTAAGGCTTTTGAGAGTGGGGGGAGTATGGAAATGGGCCTGTAGTTACTAGTTGAGGTACGCGCACCATTTTTATATACTGGTGTAATCCTCACCTTTTTCCATAAAGTTGGGAATTTCCCTAGGCATAGGGACATGTTGAAAATTTTAGTGAGAGGCACCAGAACATCATCAAGGGTTATTGATAGTAATTTTGCATCTAGTGAGTCGCCACTGTGTCTGGACTTCCCTATGAACCTGGCGATATATGGACGGGCTTCACTCGCTGAGACTATTTTGAGATGAAATGGTGGCACACTAGGGGGAGTTGGGAAAGATCCTGCATCAGTACTGAAAAAGTCTGGGGGGAGAATAGTGCTTAGGTCAGAGAAAGACATGTTGAAAGCTTCCACTATTTTGCTGGGTTCTTTGGTAGGGATACCATCTAGGATAAGCATGTCAGGGGGAGGAGGGGAGGGAGACTTTCCACTGAGTTCCTTTATATTTTCCCAGAACCTTTTCCCATCACCCCAGGTGGCAGAGAGTTTTGTTTGGTAATAAGCTGCCTTTGCCTGCCGAATTTCCCAGGTGCAAGTATTTCTGGCTGCACGATAGCATTGCCGGTCAGCAGGCTGACCAGACTGAAGGGCTCTGCACCACAGGTCATCATGCACCCTCATTTTATCTAGCAGGGCTTGTGTTACCCAAGGGGATGATTTGGATTTTTCAATCCGTGTGACGTAGTGGGCGAAGATGTCACAGGCAGATTGGAAGGAACTTATGAAAAAGGACAGAGCGGCATCAACTGATTTCAGATGATCAAGGGGGGACCAGTCGAAATTTCGAAGTAGGTTTCTAAGATGTTTGACAGACCCCTTCTTCAGTTGGTGACACCTGGTAGTCCTAGGTGGAGGGTGGTTTCCAGCTATTTGTCCAGAGACAAGTTACCGGGGAGTGATCACTGATGGAGTCCGACAGAACCTGCACATCTAGAATGTGTTCAGGATGGTTAGTAAGTATGAGGTCAAGGAGGGAGCTGTGGCTAATATTTTTGTTCACTCTAGTGGGGGTGAGGACCATTTGGGACAGATTTTGGGCAGCAGCCGCATCCCTGAGTGGGGATGTTTGGAGGGCAAGCCAGTTTGAGTTGAAATCTCCTAGTGCTATGACTTCAGAATGTTTTGGGAGGAGTTCAATTGTGCATAGGATGGATGTGAAGACATCCCTTTGGGTTCGAGTTTCCAATATCAACCCTGACAGTTAGAGACTGTGCACATCCCGAAGGGCTTATGGTAGCAATGTTTATACCATGTAGGTGCTCACGGATATAGAGAGCACAACCTCCGCCCCATTTATTTAGTCTATCTGACCTGAACAGCGTGTAACCAGGGACGCTAACAGCTGAGTCAGGGATATGCTGTGATAGCCATGTTTCAGTGATGGCTATTATATCAGGGCTGTGGAGGCAGACCCAGGCTTGAAATGAGTCAAGTTTATTTAGAAGACTACAAACATTAATGGTAGCCAGCCGCAGTCCCTTCTTAGCAGCAGGTTTTTGTGGGGTATGGAGAGTGGGACCTGGATTAGGGTGTATATTTCCCACAAGTAAAAGGAGAATGATTGCTGCTCTGGTTAGAGAAGTTTTTTTCATCTTTTTGGAGGGACAATGGGATGAGACAACATGTTGGGGAGTATTGTTGGAAATATGGGTGCACGTAAAGTGAAAAATTTCCTGATCATAGCGTAATGAGGTGATCATAGTTACAGAGGTGAGATGACATGGTATAAGGGGAGGGTAGGGGATATTGGACATTGTAACAGAAGAGAGAGTATTTATTGGTCGGGTTAACACTGGTGGTAAAACTGGGGCAGAGGCAGTGGTAGCACTGGAGCTGGTAAGAAGAAAGCAGTAGGGATGTGGATTTAGTAATAGGGTAAAAACTAGGAGGGCTACCCATAACACCATTTTATGGTCAAAGTAAGATGATATAGTATTCATTTTAGGCATGTTGGCAGAGATTATAGGTATATCTTAGAGAATTTTTCCTTTTTTTTTTTAGACACTCACAGTATGAGTTAAAGCAAGTGGTAGTATAGGAGCAGAGAGTGAGAGATAAGCTGTGGAGGCAATCAGCAGCCCTCTAGTGGCAGGTCCTGATAACCAGCTAGTGGAGAAGTTGCCTGATAGGTTTTTTTATCCTCCACCAATCAGAAACTGCTCACCCTCCCTATATAAGGAGAGCATGACCAAGGGTGGTGGTGGGGGCAGCGGGGCTCCAGCGATTGCAGGAGCTACTATTCAGTGTAGGCGTGATCCACTGTACCTGCTTCAACACCGGTCCCTTTTGCTTTGGCTCCGGGGAGGGAGTCCGTTCCCTCGTGACCACTACACCTACGAGGGGAGCCTGTCTGCCTACAATAATGCTGAGGAAGAAAGAGACACGGATTTAGTAGGCATGGGGGGGGGGGATGGTGCACAGAGCAGTGGCTGTAGTCCGCGGTAGTTCCAAACCACTTGGGAGACAAAGGGGAAACTTGGCGTTTTCAAATGAAAAAATGGATATCGAGACAATGATTCCAAGGTAGAGGTAATGGTGTGAGTAATGCAACTACAGACCACTTTCCAGATACAGTTAAAGTTAGTTAAGCCCTGGTCTAGTAGGCATTTAGTCCATTTATCCATGTAGTTTTAGAGAAAAAGCACAGGACATTATGTGGGAGAATGAATAAGTTTGCATCGAACCAAGTTTCTAGTAATTATGTGGCCTAATGAAGCTAACAAGCAAAATACTATTGCTACGAAACCAGGGTACATGTAATTAAGTGAAACAATACAGCAACTAAACAAAGTACTGTTTTAGTAGAACCACGGTTCAATGCAGTTTACTGTGACTTAAATGTGGCTAACAAACAAACTACTGTTTTACAGATTAAAGCCCACGTTTCAATGGAGTTAAAAGTAAAGCCCTGGTCACAGTATGCATACAGATTTATTTCTTAAAGCTCTTAAAGGTGCCGTAGAATAACGCCAATTGGGACCTTTTTCTTGTTTTTCCCTTAAAAAAACTATCTCCACTTGTGTGGGGGCAGTAAATGAAATTAAAGTCCACAGAAATTAAAGTCCACGATTGCAGGAGCTACTATTCAGTGTAGACGTGATCCACTGTACCTGCTTCAACACCGGTCCCTTTTGCTTTGGCTCCGGGAAGGGAGTCCGTTCCCTCGCAACCACCACACCCACGAGGGAAGCCTGTCTGCCTACGATAATGCTGCTTCAACACCGGTTCCTTTTGCTTTGGCTCCGGGGAGGGAGTCCGTTCCCTTGCGACCACACACCCACGTGCTTTTGGACTGGGGGCAGGGAGGCACTTGCACCCTTCTGTGTACCGTGCTGCGACTTGTGATGACCTGTTCAGGTATGCCTTCTGTTTGGCATACATGTACGGTTGGTGCAAGTCGTGGGACTCAGCCGTGGGGACCCTGCCTGATAGAGAATCGGGCACAGGATCCCTGGCGCAATGGTGTTTGGAGCAAGTTGCTTTTGGTGCAACTTGTGCCAACCCCTTCTAGAATCGACCCCATAGTCTTCAATTAGTTTTATCCCAGGTGTTAACTTACATCTTATAATAGTTACTAATGCTTCCCATTCCTTAAGTATGTTATCATACTGGGGCTGATTATTTAATCAGGTCATCTTTTTCTGTTTCTTCCAATTTTGCTGGCACAATAGGTTCCCACAAATTTTTTTTGTAACATATACTGTCAGATGTCAATCAGTTTCTTTTTGTGCCTCTAATTTATTGCCATATACATACTAAGTCCTTCTATTTGAATTATTTTTGTAGAGAAGTGATCACTGTTTACTTCCATAAGCACCTTGAAATTTTGAATTTTTCCAAAACTAAATATATCTTCCAGTACCACATCTAAGAATCAGTACCGACTCTAAGACTAATCCACCCCATTTTTTTCATGGGGGGTCACAGTTTTTATCCCCCTACCCTTCCATTTATGATACAAAAGTTATGGTCAAATAAATAAATCTGAGAATGGGATATTACGATTATTGGACCATTTATCCTTTAATGTTCTTTTTGGTATGTCAAACAACTCATCTAGGTTCCATAAATGTACATCACATTCTCTTTCAAAATATGCATCCAATCTTGTATTAAAATCTCCTTTAACTAATACCATGTCATAGATAATCGTATCGTTTTGAAGCCAGTATGAACATTCATTTCAAGTTTCTTGAAACTGTAAAACATTCAATTCTCATGGCAGGTAAGAATTTACCAAGCATATTCTTAAACTATTTGTAAAAAGCAGCACTAGATTTGGAGAACTACTACTAAAAGTATCCACACATTCTATAGAGCAAATTTTAATTTGTTGAAACTAAGGTCATCAGTCCCCTTTATGCCTCCCCATTTTATTTTTCTTTCCATCCCTTTCTTTCAAACATTTGCTATCTTGGAATTTTAAGTTCTTCATTATCACCTAGCTATGTTTCTTGTAGAGAAATAATATCAGTTGCTTTATATAAGTTAGCCAGGTTCCATAATTTATTTTTGATCTTAACCCTGCAATATTCTAGCTCATAATTGAAAGATTGTTCGGTGTTGAAAAACTGATGTCCCTAGCAATTTCTCTTTCAATGTCTGTGTTCAACTCCAAGCTTAATTCAGAGTCTGAAGAGTCAGTGAAGAACTTTGTATCTTCTTGATTATGTATATTAAAATTCTGTGATTCTTCAGGATCTGATTCTCCCTCAGAGTCTACATCTATTTCTAGCACCCTACTATTATTTATTCTTCTTCCTCGTATTTTCCTGCCACTAAAAAATCTCTCTGAGTATTCTGGACTATTCAAGACATGCTCCACATTTGTTCTGTAATTCAAAAACTTTGTTATTGGCTGTTGCCTTGCTAGCTGATGTTTCACCTTTGTCATGCCCTCAGTCATTTTCCCTCCCTTAAATGTCATTTTCCCTATCTTATCACTATTTGAAATTATACAGCCACTCATAGTAATACCTGTACTTTTTAAGAGAGATCCTTTGTCCAGGATTGAATTCCAAGATTCATGATTGTTTAGTACTAAACAAGTCTGACCTTTTGGCTGGTTTCACTCTATATTGGTATGGTGACTGAAAGTATATAGTTTGTATTTTCATAGCTTCAGTTTTTTCCTCCTTTTCTCTTCTTAAATTCTCATAAGTTTTCCTCCTCAGAATTTGTGGTTTCTTCTTGTAGAATTTTACTTTTCTCCTTACTGCATTGTTTCTTTATACTCTGTTTTTTAATTTGATTATTGTCTTTGTTGTCCTTTAGTGATAATGTCTGACATTGTTTATCTTTTGTTTTTGATTCGTTAGTATCTTTGCTCTTTTTTTTTAACTTGGGTTTGACATACATTTTGATGTTTCTGCATTAGTCTGAATGAATCTTTCTGTTCCTTCCTAATAACTTCTGTAATTTCTTGTATTGTTTTAGTTGTTAATTGACTTTTTTTTATTTTCTTGTTTTTGTTCCAGCCTTCCAATTTCTTCAGGTCCCGTCTGTTCACCGCCCCCATGCCCAGGCTTACCCCCCCAGGAGGGGCCACTGAGGGGCTTTCCCACTCCCTATGGATATTGTGGGCAAGCCCCAGATTATCTCTGGGTTGGGGCCATGATAGTGGGCCCCCCTGGTGGGCATTAGTGGCAGTGGGCAGTGGAACTGGATGAGTCAACATGCTGGGGCTGGCATTTTTTGTGTTTTTTCCTGGGGGCAGGGATATGCAGTGATGTCCAGCATCCACCCTGCTCCCCTTAACATTCAGGTGCCAGTCGCTGCAGTACCCCCATCTTCTGCCAGGGGTCCACCAAGTGCCGAACACACTCCCCTCCCTCCCCACAGAAAAGGACAGCAGTCCTCAGGATGCACCATCCTTCTCCCCCCAGCTGGCCCTCTGACACACTGGGTCTGTTCCTGAACCTGGGTCCTGAACCTTGTGTTGTGAGCAGAAATGCAACTGCTGCACTGATGGGCCGATGTTAATTGACTTTTTAACCATCTCTCCCATTTTATCGTCCATTTTCTGTCTTAACTCTATTATGCTTGTTTAAATTCTTTGTTTGTTCACCACTTTGTATATTAAATTCATTTATTAATAAGGATCGGTGCATTCTTAGTGTTTAAGACATCTACATGAGCAGCATTATTTTGCAACTCACTTAGAAACAGAGAAACATAGACAATGATGACAGAAAAAGGCCTACTGTCCAAACAGTCTGCCCAAGTTCTGTATTTTGCCCTGGGACCTAACGCTCTTCCAGGGTCCTAGCCCTTCCCATCCTCCTCTCCATTTACCTCCCACTCTCTGCCACCTCTAGCCACCACTATCCCTTCATTCTGTTCCAACCGTGCTTGATCCACCAACTAACTGTCTTAACACCCACCACCTCAGCTGGCAGACTGTTTCACAACTCTACCCCCTTTCTGTAAAATAATACTCCCTCATATCCCTCCTGAACCTCCCTTATGTCAGTGTCCACTCATATCCATGTGACCCCCAAGCTTGTATTCAAGCTAAAGTTTCCCACAGTTCACCTTGTTAATTCCTTTTAGGAAGTTGAAGGTCTCAGTCATATCTCCTCTGTCCCTTCTGGTCTCCAGCAAGTGCATGTTTAATGCCTGGAGGCACCTCTAGTAGGACCTGCCCTGTCAGCCCTGAATAATTTTCTTACCTGTGCTGCACCATCTCCAGCCTATTTCTATCTTTCCTGAGGTAAGGTCTCCATATCTGGGTGCAGTAATCCAGGTGTGACCTAACTAAGGATCTATATAGGGGAACTATTACGTCTTCCCTTCTGCTATCTGTACCCCTTTTGATACATACCAGCATCCTACTCCTTTGCTGTATGCATTATTGCACTAAATCAATTGTTTAAAAGAGTCACTGATGATAACTTTAAGGTCCGGTTCCTCAGCCATAGTGTTAGGTCTCTTACCAGTCATCCAGTACTCTGTCCTAGGGTTCTTGTTCCCTAGGTACATTATCTTGCACATTTTGGTATTGCATTTCAACTGCCATACCTTAGACCACCCTCTGACTTTTGTAAGTCACTCTGCATTTCCCTGATTACCTTGTTTCTAGCCACCCTCCCACAGAGCTTAGTGTCATATGTGAAGAGACAAAACCTGCCCTGGATTCCCTCAATGATGTCACTGATGAACATATTGAAGAAGACTGGACCCAGGACAAATCCCTGTAGTATCTAATCATGAACTCTCTCTCTTCTGATCTGATCCTGTTGATCTAAGCATTGACCACAACCCTTTGCTGCCTCCACTTTAGCCAATTACCTACACAATTTGCTATGACCTTTGCCACACCTAGATCCTCTATCTTCAGTAAGCATATGTGAAACACTGAGTCAAAGGCCTTTTTGAAGTTGAAGTAGAGCTGTTTTAAGTTTCCTAATACCTTCTCTTTTATGAGGTTTGCCTGTATGGTATAGCTTTTCAAAATTTTAGTTGGATTGTCAGAATGGATTTCTTGTACATGTCCAGAGGTTTGATTATTTTGTTCCAAATATGACCATAGGGAGGTATGTCTAAGTCTTTTGAGGGTGGATCTAACTTTATTTAAGTAAGTTGTTAAAAAGTTCTCAGAATCATTCAAAAATTGATAATTATCACCAGATAAGTGCTCATTACGTTGTGTCTCTTCAACCACAACATTTATCAAATGGAATCAGTGAAGATCAATACTTGATTTAACTGGATTTATTTGTGGCTCCCCTCTCCCTGTGGATTAATCAGTTCTAAATTTCAATTTATTATATAATCCTTCCTTTCTAATACTAATGGAGTTCGCCTATTCAATAAAGTTTAATTCCTTTATTACCTTAAGAAAATTGTGATTCTAAGTTTTTTATTATTTCTAATGAACAGTTCCCTTCTGTTTCTTGCAGCAAACTTTGTGAGTGTTTTGGTGATTACGTTTTTGGTTCAGCAACGGTTTTTTGTTTACAATTCTCTAAATCTTCCTCTTTTTGTTGAATTCTAACAAAATCCATGATTTTCTTATTTTATTCACTTTCTAACCTCTAACCACCTTATTATTTTTTAACTTCATAACTTGTGAACCATCATCATATAGACAAACAGCAAATCAAAGAAATCACACCTGTTATTGAATAGCAAAAGAAAGAAAAAAACAGATAAATACAGAGATCAACTACCAAAATCCAAGGAAAAAAATAAACAAAACATATTAAATAGAAAAAGTAACACAATATCTTGCTAGACGAAGAATGATATATCAAGTCTTTATCTGGGGGATATTACTTGCTTATCAAGTAATATTTATTGCACTCCAGAACAGTAAATAAGTACTGATGCTGGAACACTGCTTCTCCTTTCTTATTCTCTCTGGTATGCAGGTCAGTTTTCTTTGTTTATAAAATACTTTGTTCAACTTTGCATAATTCTGCAGACTTAAAGTAGCCAGTATCCCTAAATAGCTTTTAAAAGTCTTGAGAATAAAGTTCAACAATCAGTTGTCCAGATGACACAAATCAAATACCTGACTGTGTTCAGAATTGTCCTTGTTTAGGAATCAGGAATAGAGACAGGGGGCAGGATTTTCAAAGCGACAGCACTTAGGATCTGGCAGTCTGCCAAACCCCTTTGCTGCAATTGTGCCCTGTTTTACAATCTTGGGCGCAGTTGCGACAGTTCCCATGATTTATGGCAGCTTGCACCGCATAGCTGTCACAAGCTGCATAAAAAAGGTCCTCATGATTGCCGCAAGCTAGATCACAAAAAGTTGGTCTAGCTTGTGGCAATTGCCATGTGGGCTAGAAAATCCTGATTGCTGGCAGGTGAATGCTGCAAGCTCTGTGCGCTGTATATATGGTGCAGCTGAGGCTTGCAGCATTCACATGTGTTGGAAAATCCTACTCAGAATGTCAGAGGCATTTTCCGAAGCAGAGCAGGCCAAGGAAGCTCTTCCAGATAAATGGAACCCATGACTCCAACAATTAAAATATACCTTTTCCCACTAAAAGAGATAAAAGTAGAAATATGTAGCATCCCAATATACTAGCTTTACTGACAGTCTACAGTCTTTTAAATACATAGTTTGAAAAGTTTAAATAACACATGTACAGTATGTTTGTTCAGGTTTGGTTTTTAGTCATTAAACTACTTCTAAGTAAAAAGTAAAAAAAAAAATAACAAAGATAGAGGAAGTGTGAAGAACGCTCATGAGATATGATATTTATCTTCAGGAGTGGTCAGTGACCTCCTGATCATTACAATTAGCAAAGCCATGACTGAGGTCAAAAGAGGTCACTGACCACAAATGAAAATAAATATCATATCTCATGAGCATCCATCACATATGCGTTTTATACAATATTCATTAGTGCTTCAGACTACTATATTTTTAATAAAAAGTTAAAGTTTCCTGGTTCCATTTTAGGGTTATTTTTTTAGAACTGTTAAGTCATTCAGTGAGTGAGTGGCAAGTTGCCCAAATTGCAATGTGCATGGAACAGGTGTCTAAGTAACAGTTGCCATGCTTTTCCTATTGGACGCTGTAGCATAGGGACTTAAACACAATTTGTTGCATGTGTAAAGTTCATGCCTGTGGATATGTGTGCATGGGCTAGTTTAGTCTGTGCTCAGTCATCAGTGAGGTAGGATGTTGAGGCCTCTAAGTGGGTTAACACTGGGACTTTCACAAGGGGAAGTGCTGTTATGATTGGGAGTACTGGCAATAGAAGCCGAGTTGGAGAAGTGGACTTGGGGCCCAGCGGAGATGTCTCAGGAAGCTCAGGTGTGCAATAAAATTTAAATAGAGCTTTGGGTGTTCCCATCTGTTTGAATGCCTCCTTTGTCACATATACTCCCATTTTTGATCCATGGTCTTCAAGTGAATTCATTCTTTCTTAACCTTTTTTCGAACAACCACAGGCAAATGTGTTTTTCCACATTGTTCAGCTGTATTATAAAACTCATTACCAGACTACATTAATCAAAGCTCAACTTGTAACTCCTTTTCTCTTGCTGGTTACCAACATTTAAAAAACATCTCAACAGCTGTTTCTGCTTTTGATTGTTGTTATAAACATTGTACAATTTACTTGACTATGAGATTAATTTGTATATCTGTGTATTTTGTATTGTACCCAAGTTTTGACCTCAGGTTGTACCTGAAAGGAGCATATTTTCCAGTGTATTTTCCTGCTAATAAAACAAATGAAATGAAAAGTATATATATATTTTTATAAAATGGGTAAGAAAAATCTGTGAAAATCCAGTATCCTGATTGGATGAAACATGTCACGTGACCATGTGTTATTCCACAATGCATGCCTCCCAGTATGACTGCACACCTGAACTACTTTCCAGCCCTCACAACCTTGTCACCATCACTGAGATCACTCCACACCTGGCACAGACAGCCTGACACACACACACACACACACACACACACACAGCCACAAATAAATCTTAATCGCTGTCCTACACTATTTACAATTATCTGGTTGATCCTGCTGTAATATTTAAATAAAAAGCCAATTTAAAAATAACTTATCTGGTGTATCTGGTTAATCCTATCATTTTTGGCATCTCTGAGGGAGTAATCACTTTCCCGTTCCTTGTTCCAATGTACCATGACCGAGCAGTGTTAATAATGGCAACAGACATGCAGGCACAGGTTAAAAATAAGGCACCTTACATCCAAAAAGCAATGCACTCCATTTTTTATATTAAGATTCCTCGTTCTTTGTAAAGAAAGTCCCTGACTGTTGAGAGAGAAAAGAGAGTGTAGCATGACCTAGTGGTGTCAATAGGGGTAAAGGACTTCATGGCAGAGCTTTAAAATATGTTAGATTAGAAGTTAAAGTATAAACCCTAGTTTTATATTAGAAATCCCCACATCTCTTACAGTCGGTGACTACTTTTAGAGATATCTAAGAAATCCTAACACAAAACTAGGAGTTTACATACTTTTTGGCTACACTACAACTTATTTTAGGCCTTTGCCATAAAGTCCTTTACCCCTATTAACACAGCTCGGTCACGCTACACTCATTCTTCTTTCTCAACAGTCAGAGGCTTTCTTTACAAAGAATGAGGAATCTTAATATAAAAAAATGGAGTGTACGGTTTTTCAGATGTAAGACACCTTATTTTTAACCTGTGCCTGAACATCTGTTGCCATTATTAACACTGCTTGGTCATGCTACACTGGAACAAGGAAAGGGATTACACCCTCAGAGATGCTGAAAATGGCAGGATCAATCAGATACATTCTAAATCATTTGTTTTAAACCATGGCAGGATCAACCAGATAAATATCACATATATTCTTATTATTTTTCTTTTTTAAACCATGGCAGGATCAACCAGATAAATAACACCTATAACCTTCAAACCTATCATAGTTCTGGCAGGATCAACCAGATCACTTACTGTAAATTAAACATTTATCTGTGCACAGGGACTACTCCACCCCCCCAAATCTTTGAGGCCATTTTATATGATAGATAATCCACTACAAGGTGTGTGGTTGCAGTCTGATATATGCATGCCTTGGGTGGCTGAATGCACTCGGCCATCACAATGCACACCTAGGCATGTGTATATCAGAGTGCGACCACATGCCCTGTAGTGGAGATTATCTATTATATATATATATATATATATATATATATATATATATATATATGTATATGCTATTGTAATCTAAAGAAAACTTTTTTATTTTAGGCAGCGATATTAGAAGCAGCCTTAGGCAGAGGTTGCAAAAAAAAAAAAAAAGGAAAAAAGGATTTCATTTATCTTAGCTTTGAAAAAAAGTTTGAGTTGAAAGTTGTTTATGATGAGCTGCTAACTAAATGTTACATGTTATGTGTGGGGAGGCAGTTTCAGAGTAGCAGTGTGATTGTGGAGTGCCACAGTCACTATAGCCATAGTAGTTTCAGGCTTCTAAAGTGCTGGCAGCTGCGTTGTGCTGTTGCTTAGAGATAGCTTGAGCTAGATGGTGTGTGAGATTGAGTACATACAACGCTGGGCACATGTATCATAATTGAAAGCTTCTAGTGATGAACCTAACTAGCTAGATACATTTTATGATGTACTCCACTATGGAGAAAAAAATGTAACTAGCTACTTAATGTTCTCACCTATGGATAGTGTTTTTACTTAAACATAAAAAAATGCTAAGGTACAGTATATTGTATAAATTCTTTTCTCCCTTCACATAAATGACATACACCTGGCCCTTGCCAATAGTACCCCGTCCTTTAGGCAGATAATTTGTTTCTATACCTTAACTCACGTAGCATGTCTGAAGTCAATACAAGGCTGTCCTCTGACCTCCAGGGAGTGCAGCACTGGCTTCTAGCTAACAAACTTCTTTCAAACATGGCATAGCCACAGTGTATGTTGTTTGGCTGAGCTCCCAAAATTAAAAACTGCTCAATCCCCTTATCATTTTGTATAGTGATGGAACCCCTCTTGTATTCATGGCCACTTTCAATTAGGGTTGACATCTGATGCATCCTTTGATTTTTTGCTACATATATTGGGCATCTGTAAATCAGTCAACTCCAAATTGGGGGTATTGTATAAGATCACGCATAATCTTACCCTACTGCCCACTTAGCCATAGCCCAGGAGGTCCTACTTCTTAAGTTCACTTACGGGCAGTCTGTAATCCATGCAACAGCCAAATCTACTTTCCAAAAGTGGGATGTCACATGCAATAACATCTGTTGCTTCACCATGTCTCAGAACTGTCACCCATCACTGCACTTTATATTCTAAACTTGGATGGCTTCCTCCTGCTACCCTGTGTAATTTAATATTAGGAGGGGTAATATTTAACATTTTGCAAAACCAGTCCCCCCACACACTTGCTGTCTTCTCCAGTCCCCCACTGGTGCCTATCCTCTAAGATCCACTATTCTAGGTCTACCGACCTTAACCAGAACTAGGTTGCATCTGGTGGATATTTCATTATCTGTTGTTCCCCAAGGCTATGGAACTCAGTACTGGCCAATCTACGTTTGTGTCAGAGTGTGGCCTCTTTCAAAAAGGGAAACCATAGCCATCTCCTTATGTGTTCTC
The DNA here is from genome assembly GCA_016271365.2 of Neoceratodus forsteri. Classification (NCBI taxonomy): domain Eukaryota; kingdom Metazoa; phylum Chordata; order Ceratodontiformes; family Ceratodontidae; genus Neoceratodus; species Neoceratodus forsteri. The sequence goes on from CM057456.1 coordinate 1,090,785,623, forward strand.
TATGTTCCTATGCCTAGCTTACTCATTTGATTTGGTTGTGTTTTTTGTCAGGTATTACTGTAAGTTCCTAAAGTTTTGTTTGCTCTTTACGCTACAATAGTCTGCTTCATAGTGTTTTAATAGTCAAGCCATTTTTGACAGGCTGCTGGGTCAAGTGTTTTGCCAGCACCTCCAGTGTCATGAAATCTTTTATGTATTCTGTTTAGCCATGTAAATGCCTTGTTACTGTATGTATTGTGCCTGCTGTTACTGACTCTGACCCATTGTTACCTCCTGAGTTGTGACTGAAAATTGTCTAGTGCACCTACCTGGTTAACAAAAACTAAATAAATAAATCACAGATATACTGAAATGTCAATCATTTATATGTACTTTCTATGATAGTCTTTTAGTATTTAACTAAAACTTCAGCTGGTCTTCTTTCTCAAAACATTCTGAATATAGCTTTTGCTTAGGGCCTTGAAAATTTCAAACCTCACAATGTTTGCAATCTGTTTGCAAATGCAAAGAGCTTGGCCCGTGGTGCCGCTATATTTAAACTCTTTAGTTTGCTGCGGCCCTCGTCTAGCAGAGAACTCACATAAGATATTCAAGCCTCTCAGAAACCAGCAGATAAAGTGACATAAAACTGCCTATTCTGTCTCACTAAAAGAGATTTCTTCTCAGTATGGCATTATAGCATTTCTGATCCCGGGAGCTCTCTAATGTTTAAATGCGTCAGCTCCATGATGTCACTCTAAGTTGTCTGACTACAACTACACAACCTGTAAAAATAAAAAAAAACACTTTTTTAGATTATAAAATGAAAAAAGAAAGAACAATATCTTATACAGTTTACATAGACTGTTATGTTAATAACCAGGGGCTGTTTTTACTATCGTAACATAGATTTTGGATTCTTCTTCTCAAGTAAGATCATTATTTTGAAACTATCTCCATAAACATCAATTACAGCTCTTGATGCTTAACTCTCCAACAAATAATAACAGTTCAGAAAAGTTCAGAACAGTTAGAAAAACTGAGTTATTTCATTTCTCTCAATATTCAGTCCTCTCCTCATCCTTGTCCTCTCTGTTGCTCCTTTTCAGAGCTTCCCGATCTTGTTCCCCAGTTTTTTTTTAACTCTCTTTATATGCTTTCTCACTGGAGCCTCAGGCTCTCTCCAGTGGGATGCCTGACAGATCGCATCCCGCCCTCCCACCTGAAATCCCCAGTCCTACCTGCCAGCGTGGGGGGGGGACTCCTCTCTGTTCTTCCTGGCCCTCTGAACCCCCAGATCTATGCTCCTGGGGCAGGACTGCCAACTCCTCCTGTGACCTTTCTGCAATTTAGTGGGTGGACCAGGCATTGTGAAAGGAGCAACCGAAGGTAGGTTGGAGCATCTGGCATTGGGCGTGGTGGTTTGCCACTCGACCCACCTTCGCCTACCGAGGCACAGGGTGTTGCCTTGTTCTCCCTCCCCTATGGCTCAGAGGTGCAGTGCATCCAGCATGGGTGTGCATGCTCCTGAGCATACCCACAAGATCACTGCCGCAGCCAGTCCCCTGGCTGATAAATCTGTGGGCTGCTGTGCCTCCCAGTCATCACCAGGAGCCACCAGAGCCCAGGATCATGAACCTCCTCCTCCCTCCCAGGACAGAACAGCAGTCCTCTGGATGCTCAATCTTGTCCCCCCCCCCACCAACCCCTGGCAGCCCTCGCTCACTCCTGAACCCAGGTTGCCAGCATAGCGCGAGGTAAGGCATCCAGCGCCTCAGCCCTCAGCGCCACCAGGCCGACCTTGTTCTTCAGTTTGACTCTAATTTCCCATTTCATAGTCTGTTTGATCCTTTGTACAAAATTCAGCTCTCAGTTCAGCAGGTGCTTTCATGCTCAGTAATCTGAATTTACAACTTTCCAAGATCTCCAGCGTTTGTAGTTCTTTCACCCTAGAAAACAAATAGGGCACAAAGAACATTTCCTCAGGGTTATACCCTAACTGATTAAGAAGGTAAAAATCATATAAACTCCAGCCATCAAAGACAGCATAGATGACATACTGTTTGTAAAAATTTGGAAAGCCTTGAACATACAGTATATGTTGTAGTTCTGCCGGAATCCAACTCTATGTCCATCTCTGATCTTACAACATGCAGCTTTCAGCAGCCATCTTCAGCAGCTTGTTTCATTATTTAGCAGTTACAGAGCACAGAAACCATGTTTACATCACCTGCAAATCACTCTGTATAGTTTTGTGACATTCACATCACCCCAGTTGTAGTGAAGTTGGGTCACTTTGTGAGATCTTCAGGAAGGGTGAAGTTCTTAACTTTCCCATATCTTCACCATTGAAGGAAAACTTGCAGCATCTTCCCCTCAAATTTTTAAATGCCGAGGTGGACAACTGGGAAATGCAGTTATTTCAATAAACCTTACACTCTAGAGTGTTATTCCATTTCTAGTTTTCATAAAAGGCTCCAGCATATTATAACGTTGCTGACAATGCATTCTGTCATCTATTGTTACTTACTTATTCTTACAAATAAAGACAAGGGGCTGGATTTTCAGACCCCACAAAATCGACGCAGGTGGTGGGAAAAACTGCCACGAGTGGGACTTCACTTGTGGAGCCACAGTATTTCTCGCACATACTATACTTTCAAAGTGGGAGCCGGTTTGTGACTAGCTCCCTGATTTATAGCTGCTTGTGGACATTTTTTCAGCACAGTTGCATTGAAATGTTACACCTGGTGGGACCAAGCATAACATCTCCCACAGATGGGCGGGCTGAAAATAGTAAAGTTTGCAGGTGCAAAGAATTTGGCCAGCATCAGCCAGCTGTGGAGTAGGACTTAGTCCTGGACAGGCTGAAATCCAGCTCAAGACGCATAACTCATGAGAGACTAAGCCTCGAGTGGGTTATGGAGGTCATATCCTTACTAGTGGGGATATGTAGGTAGTAAGACATGAAATGCTGTGCATTAAGTAGGCAGTAAAACATGATGGGGTGTGGGTTGTTGTCTGATAGGAGCACACCCCAGATATGTAATGAGGCACAAGGTACTTGCACCACGTGCCTTTAGTGTCTGGGAAGTGCTCTTATCAAACAACAACCCATATCCCCTGAGTGTCTTACTGCACTGATAAAATGGGCTTGAGAAAAAATATACAATATCAAAAAAATTTAAAACCAAAAAAATAAAGTTTGCAAAATGTGTATTTTTTTGTTTTGTCAAAGTAGTCCCTATTGTTTGCAGTGGCAGGTCTTACTTCCTTGCTGTGGTGGGTCTGTACCACTAGAGGGCAGTTGTGACTATGGCATAACTGTTTTTATAATGCTGCCATTTGCCTTTTCCCTCCCAGTCACTCCTATGCTTTCAGTGCTGTTTTACTTTAGGAGAGTATCGTTTTTACAGCCCAGTGATGGAGACAGATTTTTATCACCTAAGTGAGATGCAGCACTGGAGCATGTCTGAAAAATCTGCTGGCTCTATGCACTAAATTCCAGCAGTGGTACTTCCTGCTTCAGAAGTCGTGATCAGTGCTTGTTTTTGAAAGTGCTGCTGAGTAAGAAAAAAAGCTGTATTCATTGTTCATCAGATCAGAGTGCAGAAGATTTGGGAAGGGATGGGTAGCCAAGAGACAAGTGGGTGGAAGGGTGGGCGGCCAAGAGACGAGTGGGCTAGTGGGTGGCCGAGAGACAACTGGCATGTGAGGTGGCAGCAGCAACTCAAGGATTACAGACCTGCAATGAAAAAAGTGTTAAAAAGCTGTAAGAGGTCAGTTTTGACTTTTTTTTAATGAATGCTTTCTGTTTATTTAGTGTTCACTATGGATGGGGTTGATAGAAAACTTTAAAAAATGTAGGTATGGTGTTAGGGCAATTGATGGGTCTTTACTGTAGTAACATGGCTGCCTGAATTATTTTTTCAAAAGTTTCTGGCAGGCATGGAAATGTGGGATGTGCTGCGTCCTGTATGGCAGCTGCAGGGTTATTGTCCTATAAGGGCACAAGTCCATACTAATCAGGATGCAGGATTTCCTTTACCTATTTTAGAAACTATATTGTAACGTGTGTGAGCTTTTTATGCATGTAAGTGATGGAATAACATCCTAGCAGTAGGTCTCACTTTTGAATCTGTTCATCAAACAGTTATTCCAAATCACTGTTGTATATCTGGTTTGCTGAAATTCCACACCAGTAGAGTTTACATCCATACATGTATATGAACAACTTTAGGGAGAAAAGAAGACCATTGTTTCATCAGATTCTTTTCTTTTATCAGCTCAGTTTGAATATTGCAATCTATTTTCTTTGTAGTACTTACTAAGTCTGAATTTAAAGTTTGTTACAATATCAAATGACATCTGCTCTGGACAGCTATTCCAAGTGCCCACCACTTATCATAAATATTTTTTTCCTGACATTTCATTTTAACCTTCTTCTTTTCAATGACATCATGCATCCTTCTATCCTTATGCATCCTTAATAGCTGTGGTCTGATGGTGTTATTCCTTTCAGGTACTTGATGACTGTAACCACGTTCCAGTTCATTCTTCTTTTACTGTGGAAAATAGCCACAGTTTTGTCAGTCAGTTCTCACAGTCCATGTATTCTAAACATTCAACCACCTTGGTACTTCTCAACTGTACTTTCTCAATCACGTCATCACTTTTCTTCAGAAATGGTGACCATAATTGCACTCTGTACTGAAGCTGTAGCCTGACCAAGGATCTGTATGGGGGTATTAAATTACTGTATCTCTTAACTTTTTTGAAAATTTGTATTGATAAGCCGGCCTGGTGGCATAGAGGGCTGAGGCACTGGACACCTTACCTCTCACCACGCTGATGACCCATGTTTGGGAGTGAGTGTGGGCCATCAGAGGTTGGCATAGTGGGGAGGATGTGGAGCAGAATGAGCTGCCATTGGGCAGATCTCCTCTATGGGGAGGGAGCCTGAGCCTCCTTGGCACTTGATTGCCTTGCAGTGAAGGCCTGGAGGCAGTGCAGCCAAGGGAAGTCAGGGGCGCTAGGCCAATGGGGTGGGAGGATGGGCCATCACCAGAGCAAGAGGGCTCATGCGCACCTCCACGGCATGCGTCTCTCTGTCTGGGGCTCCAGGGTAATTGGGAGGAAAGCCAAGAAAAACTCAGGGTCTGCTGCAGGATGATGCCTCTGGACCAGCTCCTGGGGCTCTGCCGGGGCATGCACAGTGTAACGAGACCCCAAATGACCCTTGGAGACTGGTAGGGTGGCAGACAGCACCAGTGGCCTGCCGAAGGAGCATAAACACTTCTATGGAAAAAAAAAGTTTCTATTGATGCATGCAATAGTTTGGTTTACATTGCTACTACTCTGCATTATTGCTCCAAAATTATTTTCCTATTATTTTAGCCAGAATAACACAGTTGAGATTCAGTGTCTGGTTTTCTATGGTGTCCTGCTTTTACTCATTTCCACAGCTGGGTGGTCTGGAGCAACTGGAGTTCAAGTGATTTGCTTAAGGTTATACAGGGAGTATTTGGCTCTGTTGGGGTTTGAACCTGTGAGATGTCATAACTCCCAAGCCTGTGCTCTTATCAGTAGACCATGCTGTCTTCAGCATTTCAACTAGTGTTAATCAATACTCTGTCTGTTCCTTTTCTTACTGGGTTTCAGTAATCTTTATGTCATTTAGGTGGTACAGTATTTCATCTATCTCAGAAGTGTCACAATGCATGTCTCCCCTTTTGATGTTCATCTGCTATTCTCAGCCCACATCCTGAGCTTGATCAGATACTTCTGCATTTCTTCTGTCTCCTGCTGTTATGCACTGTAACTACTCTTCTCATCTTTGAGGCATCAATGAGCTTCACAGTGAAATTGCTAGTGTGTACCGATAGGTCACTTATAACAATACTGAGCACTGAAACCCACTTGTCATTTGTATCCACTCTGATGGTTTTACATTTATGATCATTTGCTTTCTATCATACAATCAGTTTTTAATCCCCACCTCCCGGTTATACCTAGGTTCTTTATTTGATGAAGTAGCCTGCTGTGGGGTAAAGTATTAGTGATTCCTGAAGTCTATATATATGTGTGTATATACATATATAAATATATATATATACAGTGAAGCCCACCAGGATGAAGTACAACACTGCAGAATTCTGCAGTAGAGTTACTGCAGCAGACAATGAATGCAATTTCAAAGCTTCATCTGGTTGGGCTACAGTGCAACTGTCATCCCATTCCATTTGTAAAGAGGCTGATATGGTGTATCATAGGAGAATGGGGTGAGAGTTAGGCCTAACAACCTCATAGCACACCCCGATGCCTGTTGGTGTGTGGAGGATGGAGGGTTGGGTGGTAGGGTGGGGGGTTAGGGGCTCAATCCTAACATCTAATTTCTCCACTTTTGTCACTTCAACCCTAACTGATGCATTAACAAAGATTTTTGCAATGAATTTCCACACTTTTTGAGAAAGTGTAATGTAACTGGTAAATGGTATGAGTTGGTGGGAGCATGGGGCCCCACCAAGCTGACCATTTATGCATAATGATATGCATCTGTGGGAGCACAGGCCCTCTGGGCCCTGCACCCCCACTTACACATAATAACAAAGCTATACAGTAGCCCTATAAGGCTGAAAAGAAACCCTTGTAACACTAATTTGCCAATATCTCAGTAACCATACAACCTATGAAAAAAATTCCACTGCAGTTGTAATCATGACTTCGAAACCTCCATGCATGCTTAGTCCACCTAAGCGAAAAATCCATATCTTGCATTGTTTCCGAGATACGGGCACTAAAAGTAGCTGTGGGCCCCACAATGTAAGCTGATGGGAAAAATCTGAACTTTGTGATGGCATATCTTTGTAACCGATTAACTTTTTTTTACACCTAAATAGCATATTTTCCATCTCTGGGACATCCCCTTTATACCCTGCAAATTTCAAGCCAAAAGACCAAACCATTTATTTACAGAGCAGTGGCAATATTTTTAAAATCATAGTTCGCGAGATGGCAAAATCCTCATTCATGAGGCCAATCCTCGATCCTGAGCTGTCAAAATCCCCACTTGTGAGTAGTCCTTGATCGTCAGATTTTGGCCATCTGGTCTGGAAGTTGCAAACTGGGATTTTGACAGCTCACGAATGAGGAATTAAAAAAAAATCCCCTTTTGCGAGCTGACAAAATCCCCATTCATGAGCCGATCCCCTTTCAAAAGTGTCAAAATCCCAATTCGTGAGCCAATCCTCATTCACAAGAAGGGCCATCTGGTCAGGAAAGGACGATCAAGGACTTTGTCAGCTCACAAAAGGGAATCAGCTTGTGAACGGGGATTTTGACACCTCATGAAAGGGAATATTGTTTAGCTCAGTGATCTAAAGCCCAACTTCTTTCGCACATGACAAAATCCTCATTTGTGAGATGATCCCCTTTCATGAGCTGACAAAATCCCTGTTTGCAAGCCGATCCTTGTTCATGAGATAGGGCCATCTGGTCCCTAAGTCACAATCAAGGATTTTGCTACATCATGACAGGGGATTGGCTCGCGAATGGGGATGTTGTCACCTCACGAACGAGAATCAGAAGCGAGTCACAAATGAAGAATTTTAAATTCCGAAACAGATGGTTTTTGGCCAGAATAAAAGAAACCAAAGGCATGGGTTTGTAGAGGACATCACCCTGAACAAAACTCATGCCTTATTTGTGGAAGAAGTCACCGTGGGGTAAACTATGACATTTTGTTTGGGGGAAAAAATTAAAACAAAATGGCAGCTTGTGAATGAAGAATTTTTTCTCATGAATGGGGATTTTATAAATCCCCATTCATGAGCTGACAAAATCCTTGATCGCGAGCCCAATCCCCCTTTGCAAACATAGAAACATAGAAACATAGAATTTGACGGCAGATAAGGACCGCTTGGCCCACCCAGTCTGCCCATTTCCCTACCTAATGGATAAGCTGCAGATCCTAGTTAACCAGCAGCCTACTTCTTCCTGCCCCACCCCTAGAATTGCCTTATAACTGTCCCATGCATGCTTGAATTCCACCACTGTTTTTGACTCCACAATCCTCCGGAAGGCCGCTCCATGCATCCACAACCTCTCTGTAAAAGTACTCCTTAAATTACCTCTGAGCCGCCTCTATCTTCAAATTGTGCCCCTTGTTCTTGCACACCCTTTTTTGAAAGATGCTACCTCTTGGACTTTGTTGATTCCCTTGAGGTACTTGAAAGTTTCTATCATGTCCCCCCCTCTCCCTCCTTTCCTCGAGGCTATACATTTTAAGCTCCTTAAGTCTCTCTTCATATGTCTTCCGGTGCAGACCCTGCACCATTTTAGTTGCCCTCCTCTGGGCAGCTTCCATCCTGTCTATGTCTTTGCAGAGACTGGGTCTCCAGAACTGCACGCAGTACTCCAGGTGGGGTCTGACCAGCTATCTGTACAGAGGGATAATAACTTCCTGTTTTAAACTGGTGATGCCTCTCCCTATGCATCCCAGTATCCCCCCAGCCCCCCTTGCTGCCCTCTCACATTGCTTGCCCACCTTTAGGTCATCTGATATGACTACCCCCAGGTCCCTTTCCATTTTTGTTGTTGTTAGTATCTCACCCCCCATTGTGTACTCTTCCCCTGGGTTTTTGTTTCCCAGGTACATTACCTTGCACTTCTTAGCATTGAATCTAAGCTGCCATACATTTGTCCATTCCTCTAACCTTGCCATACATATAAATCTTGGAGTGAACTGAGCATGCTCAGAAACCAAAACTTCAAAATGGAATGGATTAATATTTTTTCAGCAAACCAATGCTGGATTGTTCTTTGACTAAGCCTTGTTCTACTCTGAAAATGGCAGACCAAAATACCAAATGGTGTGACCGCAGCACAATGGGCAGAAATCAGCAAAAAAGTGAAAAAATATGTTTTTCAGTGCTTTGCTGCATGTAAACCACAAGTCCGACTGAAATGCAACTTGGCAAATCTAGAAATCTACCACATGAGACTGCACAGTCCCTTGTTGTTATTCTTACCAAAGTGCATGACCAAACACTTATTGGCATTAAAGGATAGCTTAGACTCCCTTGCCCAGTTTTCCATCCTAGCTAGGGCATCCTGTAATTTCTGTATATCCCCGATGTTATCAATGCTAGTGACTATCCTGGTGTCATCTGCAAATTACTCCCAAACTTCCCCTCCACCAGTTAGTGAGTGTATGTACACGTTGAACAAGCAAGGCCTCAGTACCGATCTCTGTGGAACTCCACTCTCTACATTCAGCCAGTCCGAATATGCTCCCTTTAAACAGACCCTCTGTTTTCTATCACTCAGCCATGCATTAACCCAGCGAGTAATATACCCAGGGATTTTGTGTTCTATTAGGGCGTCTATTAATTCCCCATGGGGGACGCTTTTGAGAAGTCCAAGAATATGTCATCAACTGCCTTGCCCTCATCCAGTGCCCTACTTACATGCTCGTAAAATTCCAGCAGATTTGTTTGGCATGATAAACCCTTCTTAAAACCATGCTGTGCATAGTTACAGTCCCCTGCCAGATTCATAGACTCCACTTTTTGGTCTTTAATGATAGCCTCCAAAACTTTCCCCAAGACAGTGGTCAAACTTACGGGCCTATAATTACCTACCTCCTGCCTTGAGCCCTTTTTGTGAATTGGTATGATGTTTGCCCTACACCAGACCTCTGCCACCTCCTCTATATCCAATGATGTTTGGAAAATTGCCATCATCGGTTTAGGCAATATTTCGGCCAGCTCCTTAAGGACTCTAGGATGGATCCCATCTGGTCCCTGAGATTTATTGGGGTCCAAGTGTAACAATCTTTCTTTAATATCCACATTGTTTAGAGTGAAATTATTGCCAATATTGTTGAGATGATCCTTAGTCCCCCTTTATTTGGCGTTAAATACTGATGAAAAGTAAGTATTTAAGTGACCCGCCATTTCCTGGAGTTCATTTATTCATTTTCCATCCTGATCTTTTATAGGTCCAACAGTAGTTTCACCCCCTTTTTCTTACTAATGTAGCTATAGAATGATTTGTGATTGTCCTTAACCTTGTTAACCAGGTTAAGCTCTTGTTTTTTATGCTCATGTTTCCTGGTTTACTGCTCTATTAGTTTCTCTTAACAGTTTTTTATACACCTCCCAGTTTTTAGCACTCCCACTCTTCCTGACTTTGTTGAAGGTCCATTTTTTCTTTTTTATCATACTTCTAATTCTTGAGGTCATCCATGGAGGAATTTTACCTGCTCTGTTGTATTTTCTCCTAACCAGTACATATTTATTAACCATGTATGTGATTTTATTTTCCAGACTATTCCATTGTTCTTCTAGTGCTTTGTTTTCAAACTCCTTTTCCCAATCCCATTCCAAAAACTCCTTCCTTAACCCATCAAAGTTGGCCTTATTATAGTTTTGAATAACTGTCATGCCTTGTAACTTAGCTTTTTGTCCTTCTAGCTTAAAGCTAAGCATGCAGTGGTCAGGTCACTAGAGCCAATGGGGGTGGTTACTCTGCAGTGCTGAACTGTGTCACTCATACTGCTCAACAGCAGGCCCAATATATTGTTCCCCCAGTACTACTGCTTATATGTTGTTCAAGGCCTGCTAATAAGAATGTGTCCAGGTATTTTGATTCATTAGGAGACCCTGCTATTTGCTTTTCCCAATTTATGCCGGGATGATTAAAGTCACCTAAAAGAATGGTCCTTTCAGTTGAATCTAGGGAGTCTAAAAAATTAAGAACTGCCTCGTCTTCCTGTTGGGTAATTGAGGGAGGTATACTGTATACATAAGCCTCAATAGGATCTTAAGGCTATCAGCTGGCATTATCTTAATCCATACATGTTCTATTCCAGGCAATCGAGTCACTTCAATGGCTTCTGTTGGGATGCTATCAGATATGTAAATGGCTACCCCTTTCCCCTTTTGTTAACTCTATCCATGTAATATAAGCCATAGCCAGGTATGTGATGATCCCAGGCATCCTCAGGTGTCCACCAGGTCTCAGTTATGATGCATGCATGGATGCTCTCCATGTTTAGCAGACACACTAGTTCATCAGACTTATGTGTGAGGCTCCTAGCATTAAGGGACAGACATTTCCAGTCTGGAGATGAATTTGCCTTTTTATGATAATTGGAGACCTCCCCTGATGCCCGGGTGGCCTGGTAGCCATCCCTTCCTCCTTTTTACTTAGTTTAAAGGATCAACTAACTGATGTTGTATCTCCTTGGCCAATAATCTGCTGCCATGTTTGTTTAAATGCCGTCCATCATTCCCAAATAGTCCGGGGTCCCTAAAAGTGTCCCAGTGGTGGATAAATGTGAAGCCCTCCCTATGGCACCACCTTCTCAGCCTCCCATTTAGCTGCCTTATATCCCTATTTTTTACTGACCTGCTCTTGGGATGGGAAGGATCTCAGATACCATGATGTCATAACCTTCCAACCTCAGGGCCTCTCCAACTGCCTCAAAGTCCCTCTGTATGTCCAGATGTGTTCTTTTCCCAACATCATTTACTCTAACATGCAATACAGTGACTGGTTTGTGGGCATTGTACAATAATCCTGGCAAGAGCTTATGGACATCTCCTATGCCTGCACCTGGTAGTGTACTGACCATAGTGTAATCATTCCTGCCCTGGCAGAGCACCCTATCAATATGTCTGATCATGGAGTCACCAATAACTAGTAGCTCCTTGTTGTTCATGTATGTTTCAGGTATCTCCTGCCCATTACTTCTGTCCATATCGCCATTTGTCTCCCTGGATCTACTTTGGTGTGCATTTGACTGGTCAGTATGTTCGCCTACTGTTCTGGTTTTGAAAATGTCATATCTGTTGTCAGTTTCAATCTGTGCTTTTCCACATAGATTTCTCCTTCCCTTTTTACCTCCCCTTTAAACCTTATACCAGTCTTCTCCTCCCCTAGTTTCCATTTGTTCTTTTGCGTCAAGGTGTGTGCATTCCTTCTATGCATTTATGCTATCAACTGTGTGTACTACCTCTGTTTGCTTATAACTAACCTCCATTGCTGAATCAATAAATTTCTCTAGTTTACCTATCTCTATGTGGAGCTGTAACCTGTTCTGTAGTGTTTCGATTTCTGCTCTTAAGATTTTGATCAGGGTGCAATTATCACAGACAAACTCCTCATCTCACTCCCCTTCTACCATATATTTTACATGTCATGCAACATTTCATGCTAGTGCATCCCCTTCCCAACAGCTCCGTATTACTCTCCATGTTGTTTTCAATGTTTCACCTTAATGCTTGATTACCTGCTACTTGTATTGCTGGGTTAGTGCCTCCTTTCCCTCCTTACCCGACTGATGCTGACAGATGCCACTGGCCTCTTCCCATGTTGGCTCTGCTCCATGCTCCACTTCACTCACTGTAGCTGAGTCTTATGTAATGCTCCCTAGTGATGTTGCGCCATTGCTATGGCAACCGTCACTCAGCATGAACTTCTGAGGCAGACTATGGGGGTAGCCTGCCCTTAAAAGATCAGTGTAAACCCCACCTGGTAGCAGAAGCAGCTTCACCAAAGCACTCTAAATGTGCTAGTCTAGCTACAGATCCCTTGAGTAGTGGGGAGGTCTTGCAGCACCACAGTATTCAGGAGTACACAATTCTAAAGCTCAGTACACAGCCTCAGCAGCCTTTCAGCAAGTCATGCAGCCTGCAGAATCAAGACCCTTCTCACAGGTCCACTCGCTGTAGCCAAGTCTTATGTAGCACTCTCATGATTTGGGGTTAAGGTGACAAAAGTAGGGAAATGTGGCATTAGGGTTTCCAACCCTAACACCTCCGCACTCTGCACAGACTAAAAAGCATTGGGGGTGGCACTGGGGTCATCTGCCCTAATGCACACCCCATTCCATTAGCAAATAGCTGGGAGGGTGCAGTATAGGAGAATGGGGTGAGTGTTAGGGCTGATGACCCCAATGCTGCCCCGATGCCTCTTTGTCTGTGTTGGGTGGGGTGGTTGGGTGTTAGAGTTGGAAACCTTAATGCCACATTTCCCTACTTTTGTCACTTTGACCCTAACAGATGCATTAACAAAGTTTTTTTGCAACTTATTTCCTTACTTTTTGAGATAATGTAATCATATCCTAATGTGCTTATCAGAGCACAGGGCCCTCGAAGCCCTGTGCTCCAATTCCTCCATAGAACAGATATGTACATGAGACCCTGCATACTAACTGTATCTCAGGCAGCAGTGCAGTGCCACATAGACCTGCACTACAATATGTTTGGGGTGGGAGCTCAGGGTCTGAAGCACCAGCAAAGTGGCCCACAGATCCCACACTACAACATCTTTAGGGGTGGGAGTGCAGAGTCCTTCAAAGCTCCCATAATATCTCAAGTACCAGCACAGTAGCCCACAGACCCTGCATTACAATGTCTTTGGGGTGGGACCTAAGGACCAGGCACTCCCATAGGATCTCAAGCACCAGCACAGTGGCCCACAAACCTTGCACTACAATGTCTTTAGAAGTGGGAGTGCAGGGTCTGAAAACAGGCACCAGTACAGGGGCACACAGACCCTGCACTACAACATCTTTAGGGGTGGTATTATCTCAAGCACCAGCACAATGCCCCAGAGATCTTGGTCAGAAAAGTCCTAATCCTTTCTTATCTTGATGACAAAGGATTTTGTCATCTCATGAAATAGGAATCACCTCACGAAAAAGGATCATGAAAGAGAATTAAAAAAAATGTTTTTTTCGTGAGCTGTCAAAATCCTTTTTTGTGAGACAATTCCTTTTTCATGAGATGGCAAAATCTTTTGTTGTCATCATGAAAGAGGATTAACTGTAGGGCCATCTAGTCAGAGAACCCTAATCCTTTTTCATGATGACTACAAAGGATTTTGTCATCTCACAAAAAAGGACTCATCTGACGAAAAAAGATTTTGACAACTTATGAAAAAGGATTTAAAAAATAATCTTTTTTTCATGAGCTGTCAAAATCTGTTTTTTATGAGACGATTCCTATTTTGTGAGATGACAAACTCCTTTGTCATTTTCACAAAAAAGGATTAGGGTTCTTTGACCGGATGGCCCTGTCACTAATCCTCTTTTGTAATGATGACAAAGAATTTTGTCGCCTCACAAAAAAGGAATCGTCTCATGAAAAAGGATTTTGACAGCTCACAAAAAAAGATTATTTTTTTAAATCCTTTTTCCCAAGCTATCAAAATCTTTTTTCATCAGACAATTCCTTTTTCATGAGACAACAAAATCAGATAAATTATTTTTTTGTGAGCTGTCAAATCTTTTCTTGTCATGATGAAAATGGATCAGAGGCGAGTCACGACAAAGAATTTAAAAACAAAATAAGCATTCTGAGGCCACATAAAATTAAAGTAAAGGCCCACAACAGTAAAGGACATCCTGGTGAACAAGATGCATACTTGGATGTCTGCAGAAGATATCCCTGGGCAGAGTTATGACAGTTTGTTTGGACTAAAAAAAAAAAAAGATGGCAGTTGAAGAAAAAGGAATTTTTTTCTTACGAAAAGGATTATAAGGATACTTTTTTGTGAGCTGTCAAAATCCTTTTTTGTCAGACCAAAATCCTTTTTCATTCCATACAGCTATCCAAAACACTGAAATGAGCATGTGCAGAACCTGACATTTCAAAATGTAATATCTTTGGAAAGGATTAACATTGTTTCACCAAACCAACACTGGCTTATTCTTTGGGGCAAGCTCTGTCTACCCAGAAATGTTCAGATCAAAATTCCAAACAGTTTGGCCACAGCATGATGAGGAAAAAACAGCCAAGAAGGTGAATGTTAGCATTTTTTTACAATGTGCAGCGTGAAGTCTGCAATCCAACTTACACAAAACTTGGCATGTCAAGAGATGTACCTCATGGGACAGCACATACTAAATTCCATGCAAATCTGTAGAATGGTTGCAAAGGTATTAAAGTGCAAAATTTCAGGATTAACATTAAAGTGCCTACTCAAACCTAACTATAGGGGGATGACTGTGTGTCCTATAATAATATATATATATATATATATATATATATTATAGGTGCAGTTGCACCCAAAAGCTAAGGTAGAGTAGGCACTTTAATGTTAAAGCTGAAATTTTGTAATAAATATATAAATATATATATATATATATATATATATATATATATATATATATATATATATACACATATATATATATATATATATATATATATATATATATATTGCAGCTATAGTTAGGGTTGGTGGGCCAAGTACTTCTATGTTAAACCACAATGTTTGCACTTTAATAACTTTGCAACTGGATGTTTGATTTGCCTGCAATATTGCCTGCACGGCATCCAACCATAGATCTCTGAATCTGGAAAGTTTCATTTCAGTTGGATGTACAGTTGTGGAAACACAGAGTATCAAAAATGAGAAAAATCCTCAAGTTTTGTGCATTTTTTTCATCAGGTTTAACAGACTGAAAGATGTATCTGTTTGGATTCAAATGTGCATGCGTATACTGTATGTGGCCTGGGTCAAAGTGGTGGCTTTTGAAGATTTGGTGAAAAAATATTAATCTATTCAAAAGTTATGCAAGTTTTTTATGTCCCATTTTAGCCTATGGGACAATTTATATGCGCACTGCAAAAACTTTCGCGAAAACATTTTTTTGTGCATGAAAACATTTCATTATAAGGTATGGGGTGTCATGAAAAAATGTTTGTTTTCGCAAAAACAATGTCCCATTTTAGCCTGTGGGAAAATTTATATGTGCACTGTTAAAACGTTTATGGAAACATTTTTTTGTGTGCAAAAATGTTTTATTATAAGGTATAGAGGTGTTGCGAAAACATTTTTGTTTTCACGAAACAGTGCTTGAAAACATTGTCCCATGTGTTATTTTCTTTGTCACTTCATTGTGCCAAGGAGGATTGAGCTTTTGGGCTGAAATTTACAGGGTGCAGGCCCTGGTCCCCCAGACGTGCCTTTTGGTGGTTTGGTCCCAAAACATTCAATAGGCCATAGTTACAGCATTCCAAAGTTGAGAAATTTCCCATAGGATAACATTGTGGTACCCGTGGCACCTTTTGGCGACCATATCTTGAAAACGATTCGAGATATGGATTTTTCACTACCCGCAGCTAAGCTCACAAGGAGGTTTCGAAGTCACAGAATACAACTGCAGTGGAAATGTTTTTCATAGTTGCTACGGTTACTGAGATATTGCCAAATAAGTGTTACAAGGGTTTCTTTTCAGTACTATGGGGCTGCTGTATGACTCCGTACTTATGCGTAAGTGGGAGCGCAGGACACAGAGGACCTGCATTCCCACAGATGCATACCATTACACAAAAAATGGGCAATGTGAAGGGAGCGCAGGGCCCAGAGGGCCCATACTCCCACAAACACATGCCAGTTGCCAGTACATTCCACTTTCTCAAAAGGAAGGGAACTTCATTGCAAAAAACTTAGTTAATGTATCGGTTATGGTTGATATCTCACAAAAGGGGATCGGCTCACGAATGGGAATTTTGTCACCTCGCAAATGAGGATTGAAAGCGAGTCACAAATGAAGAATTTAAAAATTTAAAAGGCCATTTTGTTGCCAAAACAAAGGAAACCAAAGGTATGGGTTTGTAGAGGGCATCACCCTGAACAAAACCCATGCCTTATTTCAGCAACAAGTCACCCGTGGAGCAAGCTACCACATTTTGTTTGGGAGGAAAAATGAAAGCAAAATGGTGGCTCGCGAATGAAGAATTTCTTCTCATGAACAAGGATTTTATAAATCCCCATTCACAAGCTGACAAAATCCTTAATTGCAAGCCCAATCCACTTTCGCAAAACATACATATAAATCTTGGCGTGAACCGAGAATGCTCAGAACCTGAACCTTCAAAATTAAATAACTTTGGAACAGATTAATATTTTTTAACCAAAGAAATACTGGGCTGTTCTTTGACAAAACCTCTTTCTACCCTGAAAATTTCAGACCAAAATACTAAACTGTGTGGCTGCAGCTTGATGGGCAAAAATCAGCAAAAAAGTGCCTAAAAAAGTGAAAAATGCATTTTTCAGTGCTTTGCTGCACATAAACCGCAAGTCCAACTGAAACACAACTTGGCAGATAAAGAGTTCTGCCATATGTGACCATGAATTCCAAATTTCATGCAAATCCGTTGAACGGTTGCAAAGTTATTAAGGTGCAAAATTTGGGGTTTAACATTAAACTACTTACTAAACCCTAACTATACTGGCGTGACTGCGCCAGTATAATTATTACATATATATATATATATATACATATATATATATGAATATTTATACAACATGGCCCGGATATTCAGACTGCGCCTGCCTGTGGCGCAAGCCTGGGCGCAGCACAACTGGGTTGCGCAGGGGCGTTGACAGGGTGATATTCAATGGAGCTGCGTCATGGCACAGCATCATTGAATATCGCTCCTTGGTCACCTGCAGTGTGCATAACGCAGTGGCACTGCACCAGCGCAAGTGGCCAGAGCGGAACAGGGGGATGCGCTAGCGCAAGTTCCGTTGCGCTATGATCAGCCACCGCGATATTCAAAAGTGCACATGCAAATGGGTCCATAATGTATGCAAGGTGCAAATGGGGCCATTTGCATGACATTATGGCCCCATTTGCATGTAGGTGCACCGATCCCAGGTGACTTGCACCTGGCGCCCTGCCAGGCTGCAGCCGTCGGGGACCGACGCCCCCTGCACATTGCGGCAAAGTGCCCCAATCCCCGATCGCGGGCATGTGTAACTGTTACAACACGTCCAATATCCCTGGTGGTCCAGTGGACTGCTCGCAGCCCAAATGTGGGCATATATAGTAATAATATGTAGTCCTATATCCCTGGTGGTCCAGTGGACCACTCGCAGCCCGATTGCAGGCATCAGTAGAATATAATGCCACACCAATCCAACCCTGGTGGTCTAGCGGTACCCCCCTCCCCACCTGCCCACTGAGCCCCACAGCCCCGCTATTTTTTAATGACACCCATGATCAGGCTGCGAGCGGTCCACTGGACCAACAGGGATATACTAACATACTAAAATGCCAGCAGAATAGGCCTATTATTACAACATATGCCTGCGATCGGGCTGCGAGCGGTCCACTGGACCACCAGGAATATAGGACTATCCTTTTTCTATATATGCCCGCGATCAGGCATGGGGGGGCACCACCACGACGGTGCAGCCTGAGCTCGGGTGGCCACCCACAGGTGGCAGCTGCCGTGTTGCGCCCTGCAATACGGCAGCTCACCTGTGGGTGGCCAACTGTTGCTCCTTTTTTTTTTGGCTCACCTGTGTGCAGCGCAGGTAGGGGTTGCACATGCATGGGTTAAGCACATCCCGGGCTGAATATCGGGATGTGCGGAGTATGCATGGGCACCCCCCCACCTGTACCGCATACATTACTGATGCACTCCGGCACATCAGGATTTGTGCCAGGCTCAATCCCCATTTAAATGTTGCGCCGGGGTGCATCAGTGGGTTGCACATGGTGCAACTGTGTTGCACCATGTGCAACCCTTCTGAATATCCGGCTCCATGTGTTTTGGGATAACTGTAGAGATAAAATATAGTATCTTTACCAGGCAGTGGAGCCATCACTGATATCTCCATGTTCCTATATGTCATAGTGACATCTCCATATTTCTATACTTCATGGTGATATCTCTATGCTTCTGTACATGACACAAAAAAGTGAAAGTGTTTCACTTTGCATTGTGCGGTTCTCTCTCTGTAGCACCTGCACCCCTTGCATGCTTCCTGAGCTATTCATTCTTCCATTCATGCCTTTGCACACCTTACTGCTTTCCCTGCCTCCCTCTGTTTTTCCTAATATACTTCCCTATCTTCACCTCTCTGGGTCTGCTTATACCTTCGGAATGCCACTTTTTTTAGGATTTACCTTTTCTGCCATCTCTTGAGAACCATAGTAGACGCCTCTTCCTTTTGCATTTGCTTATCTCCTGACATAGAGGTTTGTTGTCTTCCTTATTCCTTCTTTTAGTTTGGCCCACTGTTCCTCAACCCCCCCCGGTCTTCCTCTCCTGCCAGGTCATTCCTGAGGCATTCACCCATTTTTATAAAATCAGCCCTTGTGAAGTCCAGGACAATCACCATAGTGTGGTTGGATTCCGTAACTGTTCTTATGTTGAACCACACTAACTTTATTTTTTCCTCTTTTAGCTAGTTCCTGAAGAAGACCTAAGGTCGAAACGTAGATTTTTTATTTTATTTTCTATTTTCAGCGTGCATTTAACATTACCATTTTGCTTTGCTTTCACACTGTATGCTGATCATTGGTCCCCATATGACTCCCGGCTTTACATATGTAATACTATCCCATAGCCATTTTTTCACACCACTACCACCACATGAATGGGACAGCTGCTACTTTTTCAAATCCTGTCCAAAATGCGTTTTCGCTCCTGTGGTGCAAAATGATGTTTCAGCTAAGATTTGAAAATTTTCACCTGTCAGGCTCATGAGGTGGGGTCATAAGATGACTATGTTGAACATTTGGAGTGAAAATATTAAGAAAACAACAAAGTTGTCAAAATGTGTTGTAATTTTTCTACACTCATCCATAACTGTGTCACTTTTTAATGCTTCAACCACAAGTGTTCAACATAGCCATTTTTTTTTCACAGCACCTATTGAAGCTGACAGCTGCCATTTTTCAGATTCTGGCCAAAATGTTATTTCAGATTTGTGGCACAAAATGATATTTCATCCAGTATTTTATAAATGACACCTGTTATGTTCAGATGTGGTGGTGGTGGTGGTGGTGGTAAAGGGGGAGAGGGTGTCTTAAAAAGACTATGTTAAATTTTTTGGGTCAAAATGTCACAAGAAAAAAAACATGAAGTAATGTTGTTTGCAAGGACATCAGCTGGCCCTGTGGGAACCACATTGCTTTCCCAAGGCAGTGACTGTAGTTTGGGTGTGAGCTCAGTGAGCTGACTGAATGGGCTGAGGCTGGGGGAACGCGTTGCGGAATGTGGCACCAGTCTCAGCCTGGGGAGGGACAGAGCAGTATTCTGGCACACGTACAACACCATGTGGTGACAGAGAGCCTTCCCTTTTAAGAGGCTGACATGCATGTCAAGGCTTGATGAGCCCATGCATTTTGCCAGCAGTAACTCCAGTACAGTGTTTATTTCATTTCGTTTCATGCAGGATACAATTCCACTAACAGAAAAAGAAGAGAAATTATTTATTTATTTATTTTATTTTCAAAAGTTTCACCAGGAAAGACATACTGAGCTAAAACTAGCTCGTTTCCAGATTTGTCCTGGAGGGAGGGGGAATAGTGATATAAGTACAGAATAAAATTATTGATTATCAGCCGACCCACTGGCACAGTGGGTTCAGGAATGGACTCAGGGAGTTGGAGGGCCGGCTGGGAGAGAATGATTGAGCATCCCTGGGGGAAAGGAGGGTCTGAGTGTCCAGTGCTTGATGGACCCCTGGCAGAGGCCTGGGGCACCACAGCGCTCGGTGCCAACATGTTGGGGGTGGGGTGGATGTTGGTCATCATTGCACATCCTCGCCCCCAGGGTAGCAAGTAAAAGAAAAAAATGCTGGTCCGCTGGCATGAAGGCCCATTCCTTTTCACCGCCCACTGACTCTGCCACCCACTGGAGGGGTCCCGCTCTCGTGGCCCCAACCTGGGGGGGGTAATCCAGGGCTTGTCCATGATGTCCAGTCGGGAGTAGGGAAGCCCCTCAGCAGCCACGCACAAGGGGCTAAGCCTGGGCATGGGGGCAGCGGGCAGATGGAGCTCTAGTAACAGGGGGAACAGCCCCAAACATACAGTAGGAAAAAAACAAAAAACAAAACAAAAACAATTGATTATACAATAAAACAAAACATCATATAGTGATGTAAAATTAGACACTGCAAGCTATGTACATAAGGAATGTGAGTGTACTAGGCACTCCCAATATAATACATATCAAATAACAGGTAACACAAGGCCAGGTCTGGAGGTACCTCCCATAGAAACAGGGAAAATAACCTTAAATCAGTGTGGGTAGTAGGGGATGGGGGTATTAGGGAGGCATGCTGAATGGGAGGAGAAAAGGAAGTATAGAACTGGTGTGGAAGAGATAGGAGAGGGAGGGGAGTGAGGAGGGTGGGGAAGGAGAGTAAAGAAGAAGGGTAGGAGTGCAGTGAGGAAGGGATGGGAGAGGCAGGAGATGGAGGAGGTAGTAACCAGGGATGGTGATAGCAGAGTCCGGAATCTTGGGGAAAGCCAGGATTCTGAAACTATTAGGACATCAGGGAAGAGGGAAACCTTGAGGGGTTGTAGTAGATACATTTTAGGCAAGAGACTATGGATATTAATGTGGGCCACCCATAGACCTTTGGGGAGGCAGGTGGGAGGGGAGTGTGCAGGGCCAGAGCTTGGCTCCATATCATTAGCTATGAGAAGCAGCAGTGAAATTATAAGCTTGGTGGTACTGACATTAAGGCCAACATTAGAGTTGAAGAACACCATACTGAGAATGAGAAACGGTGCTGCACAGCTCCGGGATTTGTTTATATTATGTCTAGTACATTAGAATGCATATTAAACCACAGAGGTGAATAAAAAATAATTTTTTGAGACTTAAAAACCTAATTGGGTGTTGTGGTTTAAGAGGTTTGGTGCTAGGGAAGACAGGTGTTCTTTGTCCATACTGTTATATGGCCTTAATTTTGTCTCTAACTGAAGCACTACCTTAAACTTATTGCACTTCATATATGCCCTGGTAGTTCAAAGATCTGCCTGCATCTCAGTTGTTTTAAAAACATTTTTCCTTTTCCCCAATTTCAACATTCAGTATACTGGTCACATGTCTTACATGTGGTGTCTGCTATTTATTGCTTGATTTTTTTCCTTATTCTGTCTCTGCTGCTTCTCTAGGGTTGTACCCCTTTCCATCGACATTCTCAGCCCTTTCACCCCACAGTCCCTAGGACTTATCCTAGCTCCATCCGATGCCTGTGTCACGCCCCACATGGTGAGACCACTGGGACAGAGGCTGATCCCAGTGGTGACTATATCTACAAGTGTGCAGCAGTGCCTTGTCAGTGGGTGCCAGACTTGTGGCATGATGGGGCTTCCCCTTGCTGATGCTAGAGATGTTCTCTTCTGTTGCTGCTCCCCACTGCACCTCCCCTGCTGTCACTCAGGGGTGGTGCGGTAGCAGGGAGCTGGAACCCTCCCCCCAAGATTAAGGGAGCATCCACTTGGATGCTGAACCTTCCTCCCACCCGGCCAACCCTCCACATCCCTGCGTTCGCTCCTGAACTTGGGTCATTGACACAGCAAGTGATAGTGCTACTGCTGCACCAGTAGGCTGGCCTGCAGTTTAGTTTTATGTTCTCCTTGCCAGACACCATTTAACTCATTAATTCCAATAGCTGTGTATGAAGTCCATACTATCCATTGCTAACCTGACACAAAATGGATCAGAAGATGATGAGTTAAATCCCCAATTTTTTTTTGTTTGATATGCTTACACTTACAAGCTCCCACAGGGCAGAAATCATTTTTATTTTGTATTACAGAGACATTTGCCTTTAAAGTCTTGGATGTCTCCATGAAGTCTGTCAGCTATCCACATCATGGGTAGTTTGGCAGACGGTTCCCTGAATGGCAACCCAGAAGTGGCAGCTACAATTTTATTCACTTGCTCCCTTGCCCTTGAAGGCCACTTGTTTTCCATGTTCTTTCTTTCTGAAAGAGGGTAAAGTGTGAGTAAGTAGTGTTGTCTGGTCAGCAGTTCAGCATGTGAATGGGAAAAGAACAGGTATGACTTGCTTATTTGACCTATTTGCCTAAAACAAGCACGTTTCACGCAGTGAAACCATATGCTGGCCAAATGCAATAGTTTTTCATGCTGCATTATGCCCATCTCATCTGTGTGTGTCTCTTTTTGCCTATCTGTACAGTGCCCAGAGCCTCCGGGATGGGACACTAAACAAATAAACTTTACTTACTTACTTACATTTGTTGGGGTGATGGTGAGAGAGAGGTCAGACAGCCTATTATACAATGGCAAGAACATTTCTTGCATTCTGATAGGTCAGTGTGTGCCTGGAACAGTGATGTTATCTCAGTATAACATCATGTATCAAGCCCAGGCACATACAGTACATGACCTTCTCACATGTATGACTGGCAAAACATATTACAACCTCTCCAAGCAACATCCCTCCCAAGCTGCTGTCACATACAATACAGTCTTGCCTTCCCCCAATACACACAAACTCCATTTTCAAAATCACAGCCAAGTCACAACTATTTGTGAGCCAAACTGCATTTTTCCAACTACCATAGCCACAGCTTCAGACTGTCTCTTGTTGTATTCAGTGAAGCCCGCCCGTTTCACTGTGCGCTCCCTAGCTTTGCACAGCACTGCACCAAGCAGCTCCTGTTTTTCCGATCTCAAGGCAAACTAATTCCTTTTTAAAAAGTACCTTCGGGATCATCCTTCTAAGTTACTGTTTCCCTTCTACATATAAATGAAATGGGTGACTCACCCAATAGCTTGCCTGGGAACTGGAAATGTCAGCCTGCTCTTCACTGTTTCTTTTAAATTGTTGAAACTGTCTTTCCTCACACCGTGGTTTAAAAAATTAACTGTCGGGGAGTTGAGATATCAACCAAAACACAGTAGGTTTTTCTTGGGGAGGTGTAGCAAGAGAGGCACAAGGAGGGGGTTGGCAAGAGAGGCATGCAATGCCAATGCCACCTGCAAATCTCCAACTCCACTTACGCCCCTCATCTTTTTCTGTGGTCCAGTGAGAATATATCCAAAATGCAAGGCTACAAATGGTCCATTTTCTCTGCTCTTGAGTGTAGTCCCACCCACTCCAACTTCTGTCACACCACCTGCCGACTTCAGCACTGTGCTGCCTGCAGTCAGTAAATGGCTCTGTGTCCACAGTAAATGAAGGGCTCCACTGTTTAAACTGAAATTGCAAATAAATAAAGAACCATGAACTTAACAGTCAATTCAGGGTGGGTAGGGGGTGGGGTGGGTTAGTCAAAGTTTCCAGCTGAGGATTCACACAGAAGAGAAAGGTTATGCACCTTAGACAACATCACTCACTGAGCACTGTGACCTAGGGGCAAAGCAAGAGAAAAACTGTGGGCTTCTTTTTCTTTATGTACACATCCACACACAAAAAGCAAACAAAAGAATTTAAAAAATAACTTTTTTCTCATTTTTTCCATTTTATTTACAAACAAGCCATTGAATTATAGCAATAATGACTCTGGGGTGTGTGTTGGGCTGGAATAACATCATTTATCGGGCATTGGACACACATTTAGTCTGTGACCTCATGCTCAACCACCCTAGACATGATGTTATCCCAGCACAACACACACCCTGTTGTGCATTATTCCTTAAATAGATAACGTAGGTCTCATGTGCTGCAAGGTGTCAGATTGTTTTCATTCATCTTAATTTGTCTTCAAATGTAGCAGAATTGTCTCAAGAGTCACAGAATAGATTTATGCGCACATCATATTGATAATGATTTGAACAGCTTGGTGAGTGTAAGCTTTTGTTATGCAAAAGTTGCTTAGCCATTGTTGTGCATTACTAAGACACCACAATTGTGGTGTCCTTGTATGGCATGGTAGTTTGGCACAGTGTGTGTGTGTCCTTTTTTGCTGCCTGTATATCTGTGGTAGTGATAAATGAATAGTTTTACAATGTCCAAATGTGTTACAGGTTAATACTTGGTTTTCAAGGGCATTCCATATTTGTTTCATGTGAGCGTCTCTATTTTTGTGGTACGCCATGTGGTGCATGTTGGACCCTGCATAGTTTTCAGGGTGAAAACTGATGGCAAAGAAAAAAAAACCCTAGGGCAGAGCTTGCTATGACCATCACTGGGCCCCCCTCTTTTTATTTTCAATTTTTACCCCTACCCAAACCCAGCACTGTCACCTGACTAACTGCCCTGGACGCCTCTTCCCACCGAAGACCACCCATGGAGCCCTGGTTTACCCCTCAGGTGGGGACATGGTGGGAGACTCACCCTTAACCCCCTCCCCAAGGGAATCAAGTTTCCATCAGGATCTAGGTGGTACTGCAGCTGCAGGCAGGTGAGGGCCCACTATTGGGCCCTCGTGTCAGTATTGCGCTGGGAGAGGCATTTTTCTTGTGTACTTCCTCCCAGAGTGTGATGTGCCATGATGCCACAGCTTACATCAACATCCATCATGCTCCCCCCACTGGTGCGGGCATCAGGGCTGTGATACCTCTGGCTATCACCAGAAGTCAGGCCACCCCTGAGCCAGAGTGCCCCTTCCCCCTGGAGGAGCTGATTGGTCCATCGAATGCTCAGACATCCTCCCTCCGTCTTGCCATCTGACTCCCAGGTCCACTTCTGAATCCAGGTCATCATTGTCGCAAGCGGAAATCCAGTTGCTGCACTGATGGGCCCATCAATGGGTTCCCTTGCCTTGTTTTATTTTCAGGCCATCTTGGGTGTCTTTCATGACTTTTATACCTGTTGAACAGTGATAGTAAATGCACATTACAAGGACACCACAGTGGAAGTGTCCATGTACGTCACATGATTCTGGACTGTGATCGCCTTTTTCACATTTTGGCATCAGCTTTACCCCCAAAGTCATTACATTATTACCCAGAGGCTTCAAAGGTTTATTTGGGGGGGGGGTGGTATTTTGCAGTTTTGAACAGTGAGCCTCTGCAGTTGTTTGGTGTGCCATATGGTTTAGTTTGTGTACAACGTCGGTTTGAGGGGTAGAACTAATGTCAAAGAAAGGATATGACTCAGGCAGGGCTTGTAATATCCAACACAGCACCCATTACTTTAAGCCATTTGTGAGTCAGTTTGGGTGCTTTTCGCTGCTTTTATACTTGTTGAATTGTGATAGTGAATGTGTATTACAAGGACATTGCAGTGGAGATATCCTTGTAATACACAGGATACTGTGCCATTAGCACCCATTTCTCACATTTTGGCATCAGTTTTACCCCAAATGCCATCAGGCTGTTACCCAGAGGCTTTGAGTGGTTGTTTTGGGTGCATTTCACAGCTTTTAAAAGTGAGCCTCTGCAGGTTGTTGCTGTGCCATGTGGTTCAGGTGGTGCAGAGCATGGCTTTGGGGAATAAAACTCATGGGAAAAAAGGATGTGGCTTAGGCAGGGCTTGTAATATCCAGCACTGCATCCCTTTACTTTGTGCCATTTTTGAGGCAGTCTGTGTGCTTTTCACTACTTTATACCTGTTTCACTGTGATAGTGAATGTACATTACAAGGACACTGCAGTGGAAGTGTCCTTGTAATGCACATGATGCTGGGCCATGAGCCCCCTTTCTTACATTTTGGCATAATGCTTA
This sequence comes from Neoceratodus forsteri, assembly GCA_016271365.2. Taxonomy (NCBI): domain Eukaryota; kingdom Metazoa; phylum Chordata; order Ceratodontiformes; family Ceratodontidae; genus Neoceratodus; species Neoceratodus forsteri. The sequence goes on from CM057456.1 coordinate 1,090,812,007, forward strand.
CCCCATAAGCCATCACAGGATTACCCGGAAGCTTCAAAGGGTTATTTTGGGTGCATTTCACGCTTTTAACAGTGAGCCTCTTCAATTGTTTGGTGTGCCGTGTGGTTTAGATTGTGCACAGTGTGCCTTTGGGGGTAAAACTGATGCCAAAAAAAGAATGTGACTCAGACAGGGCTAGTATCTGGCAGTAAAAAGAGGAACTGCAAACCAAGACAGCCCTGCAGACGTGATCCACGGAGCCTTCATCCAACAGAAGAAAACTACCTTAAAGGTAAGAAAGCATTTCTGGCATAGAACTTCCTTGGAGGCAGCTTAAAGGCAGGCATGTCCTAAGGGGTCTCAGACTAATGGTTATCATTGGATTGGTTATGCAAATAAATAAAGAACCATGAACATAACAGTCAATTCAGGGTGGATAGGGGGTGGGGTGGGTTAGTCCCTGGTTATGGACATGAGTGGGAGCCATTTTTCAACAATTGGAAAATGGCCTTGTAGGCAGGCTCTATTGCATTTTTGAATTGTGTCATTCAGTGCTACATAGCACAACAGCCGAGCTTGCAGCATGAGTTACAAGAAAAAGAAGTCCAGATTGGACACATTCAAATCGCACAAGGATTTTGCTAAATTTGAAGCCAAACTAAAAAAAACTGTAGAAAAAAATATAAAAAGCCAAAAACTATAAAGCTCTGCAAATATAAGAGGGACAGAGCTAATTATTTGAATGACTGGGTCTTTACCTGGCAAATGAGTGAAAGGGGAGAAGTAGAAATAAACCACATTCAATATTTAAAAATAACCATTCACCTGCCTATTATTCATCTACTGAGGAGTCTGAGGGAAGAGATGATTTTTTAAATGAGGAACAGCAAGAAACAAATCCACCACCCTCCTCTGCAGCAGCCCATGAATAGTGCAGTTCAAACCTACACACTCACAAGAAGGGGTGAGGGGCAGGTCCCTCAGGAGCTTCAGGAGTCCAACACAGTCAGGGAAAGAAACAGAAGGCCCAAGCAAACCAGAGGAGACCAGACTTATCTAACAGGAACCTAACAGTGGCCAAAATATCAGTATTGAACAAAGGACTCTCTTTCATTCCTAGTACTGACATATAACCTTTTGATCCTTTCCTGGATCTAAAGAGACCTACAAAGAATGTAAACCTCAAGTCCCACTTTGAAAAACAAAGAATAGGGGAGCATGACAATAAAGCACTTACAACATAGCTATGTTACATTAAAAGGCAATGTGAATGATCGCATAAATGTATTAGGGACAGGCAGAGAAAACCAAGGTATGGGAGTCCATGTAGTGGCTTTACAAGATGACTTTAATCCCAGTCCAGAAGTCCCACAAAATCAAAGGAGGGTATTATGGCCTCACTGCATTTGAATTTTCATTTTTCTCCATGATACAATACTGTTTTGGCAGGTTTTGAACGATTTTTTGAGAAGAACTTCAGAAGTCTGTGGAAGACATCCAACACACAGCTGTACTCAAACATACAAAAGGAAAAACAAGATCTGTGTGAATTGGGCAGAGATGGAACTATTACCATCAAACCAGCGGACAAAGAGGGGTCAGTGGTAGTTATGGACATCTTTAACTACATACAAGATGTAGAGAGGCAACTAAATTATATTTCATTTTACAGGCAGCTACCCACTGATCCCACCCCAATTTCAAACAAGAAATTGATTGCTTTCTGTTACATACCAAAACGTGTGTTGGATTTTCTAACAGTGGCACACCCCATTCGGGCATGCATACACATTCTGCCTAAAGTGCACAAAAGCCTTGTTGATCCCCCAAGATGCCCAATAGTAGCAGGTATTGGTTCCCTTATAGAACCCCTGTCTCAACTAGTAGACACATTCATTAAATCAATGATTGCAAGTCTGCTCTCTTATGTTAAGGACACAGCAGACATTTTGGGTGTCCTGGGGGACTTGAATACAAATATGCCTATATGCACAGTTCCTTTGTCTCCTACAGTTCAAAGAGTTTCTCCTCTAGTCCTTTGTGTGCCAAGAACAAGTGTAAATAATGCACTCTTATAACCATAAGAGACACAGGAAATGTACATATAAACATGCTCTACCTGTAATACTATATGTAGTTCTGGGCTCCTAATACATAAAAGACATTGACCGAGTCAAGAGGGCGCAATGCAGGGCCACCAAAATTATCAGGGGCATGGAAGACAAAAGCTATGAGGAGAGGCTGGTGGCCCATAACATGTTCATGGAGAATAGGAGGCCGAGAGGGGACATGATCTCAGTTTTCTTTTCCACATACTCAAAGGTATAAGCATGATCAAGCAGAGTTAGATGTTTGATCTGGTGTCTTCAAGCAGGACACAGGGACATGCCCTTAAGCTCAGAGGTGATAAAATCAGAGGATTAACATTAGGAAATACTTCTGCTCCTGGAGTGTGGTATACATATGGAACAAAATGAAGCAATAAAGGATGGACTCCTATATAATTCAAATGTAGTGTTAGTTATTACTATCGACCATGTAGCTGACATTTCATGGCCTACTGGCCACTTCATCAGAACTTGGGTGGTTATTGCTACACTATTATTAGTACCCAAACTGCTATCCATAGCTGTGTATTGTCCTGATTCTGTGGACTTTCTAGAGTCTATTATGACCACTGTCAAACCTTTATCTTGCTGTATATTTAGTCATTAAATTCTGTATTGGGAGTGTAAACAAGCAGGCATCTTCCAGAGTCATCTGAAGATCTTCCATAGGGCCCTGCATGAAGAATTTTATGACTATATTTTGCTTTGTACAAGGCTCACAGAGCCCTGTATGAAGAATGTTATGACTCATGTTCTGCTTCAACCAGGACTGCAGGGCTCTGCACAAAGAAATTTGTGACTGATCTCATTCTGCATGCTCTACATGTAGTAGCAGATTTGTGGGGCATGGCTCTGGACCTGTAGCTTGAAGCAGCAGACCCATTGAGCAAGGCACCAGAGCTGTAGCTTGACCTTGTGTTACATTGGTAGGTGCTGGGTGAGAGGGTAGGCATTAGGGTTGAAACCCTCAAGTAACACCACAGCATTGATTTTTCAAAACTCCTTAGACTCCAAATCCTAAGTCTTCATTTCCTTTCTTTGTGTGCTTTGCTTTCTTTAGGCAAGGCAAGGCAAATTTTATTTATCCAGTGCCCAATCCCTGAGGATCTGGGCACCTTACATTAAATGTCTGTATGAATATTGCTTTTTCACTGAATTTCCTTTCTTTATATAATATTGGAATCATATCTACAGAATACTTGATATATTTTGAGCCCTACATCACCAGTCACCTTCATGCCAGGATGTGCAGGGCCCTCTGGACCTTGAACCATGACAGAGGTCCATCTATGAAGATCACAATGCCAGGATGTGCAGGGCCCCCTAGGCCATGCACCAAGATAAAGGGCTGTGTGCAGGCAGAAACCAAAGATGGCCATGCCAGGATATGTAGCACCAAGGAAACAGTCTATTTGGCAGTGTGTAGGGCCCTGTGGACCCTGCAGTCAGACAGCAAAGACAGCTTTGCCAGGTCATGCAGGGCCATCCAGGCCTTGCCAGGACATGCAGGACTATCTTGGCCTTGTGTCAAGTCAGAAGCCTGTCTGGCTGTGCACAGGGCCCTGCCACCAAAGACCACCATGCCAGGATGTGCAAGGCCCTCTGGGTTCTGTTCCAAGAAAACAGTTCATTTAGCTGTGTTCAGACAGACCCTAATGACTGCTGTACCAGGACACAATGTCCTAATCCAAAAATTTCCCAAACAAACCTATAAGAAAACACTAACAAAAGCAAAAATACCTCAAGAAAGCATTTCCATATGTCTCAAAAACTATCTGATGAAAGCATAAATCTCTTTTTGGTTTTGTTACTCATGACTCAGCAAATTGTACATTTTTAGTTAAAATAAGGGCAATTTTTCAACAAAACACATCAAAAAGATTCCCCAACACAACTTAAAGTGCCAAACACACAAATTGTTAGACTACTATGACATGGACGTACTGTTATCACAAGTCTGACTCCTGGATGCCCTGTGTATATTTCTTTACCTTTTGCCATACAATTAAGATATGTTTTCTTTTAAAATCTAGGTTACAGAAGCTACTGTTTGCATATTGCTTAGACCATGCCTTTTTAGTGTAGCTTTCATGCACTGAATGATTAATTACAGTACAAGAGTTCTAAAAAGGCAAGGCAGGTACAAAGGCAAAAAAGGAGTGTATTCTTGACTTCCTTGTGCAGACAATTCTGGTACTGAAACATGACATGCATTACTTATAAAACCCATAATACTGCGCTCCTTTGAAAATCATCTCTTGTGCCTCTCATGCCTTCACTTTGAGTAACCAATGCTAAATGGGCCTCCCTGTTTTCTTTCTGTGGGGTATGCTGGTTCTGAACTCGAGAACGCCAGTGCTGCTTCACAAGTACACTCACTGCATGTTAAACATCAGAAATGTCTCATAAAACTTCATTTCTGTGACAGAGTTTCTGAGATAGTAAATGTATCTTCTGTTTTAATCTTTTACAATAAATGTCTTTCTGGTCTATGAGAAAATCATCTAGGAGAGACAGCATGGAGGAAAAACCAGTGAACAAGAAGCAGAAAGAAAAGAAATCAAAACAGTTCCCTCCAAAACAAAACAAAATTAACTTTTTTCTGCCTACTCAGACTACAGTACTTTTGGTAAATGTAGAGCCAAATGAATCAGATATGGGGTAATCATTTGCCTCTGCTCCTCACCTCACTACACACTCTGGCTAAAGAAATAAATGTCCAGAAACAGAATAGGGAGACCATGGAACTGGGGAGTGATTGGCAGGTTGCTGTGGTTGCTCAGTTACTGTTGCAAGACAAGAATTGCCAAAAGAAATGCAGATGCTGAATTTTGAGAAAATTCCCCTCACTTCCAGGTACAGTGCTCTGAGCCTTTTGAAACAACAGCATAAAGCATTCAAGAACCCACCCCCAGAGTCTTCAAAATCTGAAGTCATGATTGGAATAGGCTCTACACACTCATTATCAATGAAGCAAGGTAAATCCTCTTTTTAATCTTTTTATGTTAGAGGGCTCTGGAGATCAGCTGAATTAAATATTTTCTACTTTGGACAAAGATAAACTGGGGGTTAAAATGGGAACTTTGTGGGTCAGTTACCTATACAATGTACAAAGGTTAATCTCCCTAGTGTTATAAGGGATATAAATGAAACATTAAAAAATCCTGGAGGGGGCTCTGAAAGCAACAGTGTGAGTGAAGACTTTACTCAGTACTCTGACATGACGAAGGAAAAAGCAACTGGTTTAGGAGAGAATGGCTCTGCTTTTTAGGGAAAGCAAAAAACTCAGATTATGAACATGCATACACAGTGGTAGCCATTACCACACTGCTTTGTGATGCACTATCAGAAGCTCCTATATCGAGAAATATTGGAAAAGCTGCATGCACCTGAATGCAGCATTAACACCAATATCGTGAAGTGGCATACCAGATAACGAACCTTAACTATGTGTGGTGATGGCTACAAATGTAGTACAACAGACTCTCCCCAAACTGGGCCAAAGCAAAGCACTTTTGGAAGAGATAAGGTGCATTAAATCTAAATTGTCAATAATAGAAAGAACTACCAAAGATGTGGATGATTTAAAATCATTGGCTTAAGCTATAGAACAAAAGATTGAAAGTGTAATTACCACTACTCTGGAACGTGGAAAGAAATTGTTATTCCTTGAGGATGAATGCCTTGCATTAAAAAAGATTGTGCAGCACTTAGACAGCTAGAATAAAGATCTTTTGTCTAAGCTGAAGGATTAAGCATCAAGATCACTATGAAAAAATATCTGAATTACAGGCATTCTAGATAAATGGGAGCAGTCTTCATCAGAGAAAGATACTGTATTGTGCAAGAAGTATTTAAGCAGTTTTTGTATGCTGTTGTAATGAACAATTTCAAATTGATGAAGCATATTGATGATTAAGGGAAAAAGCATGATGTACAACCCTCTAGGGCTATTACATTGACATTCAATATCTGAAATGATAAGGAAATTTTTATGAGGGAAGTCTACAAGAAGAAGAGAAAAAAATTTAGAGATGCTGCCATTGGGACTTCCAGTGGTGTCACGGGACAAATGGCTTCCTGATTGTCTCCTTAAATTGTGGGCATACATCGCATTATTTTTGTGATCTTCTGCTACACAGACTGGCACTAATAGTGGAAGTGCATAGCAGAAATGACATCTAGTTGCACAAGAAAGTGGCAATGTCAAGCAGCAAAATTAAAAGCTATGATGAAGGTAGATGGTCTCTTGGACCACATGAATGGGAACTGGCCTGGCTCCCCCACCTCAAGTCTAGATGATCCAGAGAACACGGAGATGGTGGCAGCTTGGGGCTGAGTTACGAATAAATTAGATGGCATTTTTCCGGCAGTACATAGAGTGGAATCCTTGGTGGTAGACATAAGGGCAGGCCTCAAAATAATGGAAAAGCGAGCGAAAGCAATGGAGACTGCATTCAGAGAACTCATCGAGTTGGTAGGAGTCCATAACTGCATCCTGCTACAGTATACTTGCTGCACTCAGAAAGAGATGTACAAGCCTGTCTCGATGATCAAGAAAACTGGGCATACCACAGTAATTCTTATTTCCACAGCATTCCAGAAAATATGGAGAATACATTCCCTTCAGTGGCACACTTTGAAACCCATATGTTGTGGACTGTGCTGCAGATCCCTGAGTCAATAGCATTGCCAATTGAACACACACACACACACAGATCATTAATTCAGAAGCCCACAGATCAAAAAGCAAAGCCAGGTCGATCATGGCTGAAGATGCCTCAAGCACCCCAAAAGACAACTTATTCTTCAGATGGCGTGGAAGCAGAAGGACCTAAAACTTGATGATCAGAGAATTTAATTTGACAAAGACTTTTCAGACTTATTAAATGAAAAAGGGAAGGCAGTGCAAGACATTATTAAGCAGGATAAAGAGAAGCAAAAAAGGATACAAATGAACTACTCCACCTGGCTCAAAATATATTTGGATTTGGGGGTGCAGTCATTTGAGTCACTGTGGAAAGCTACAACCACTTTGTGCAAATTGATCAGAAAGCTTTTGTAAAGGGATGCACTATTTTTCAAGCACTGGAAATGTTTCAGCTTTTGACATATGACGTACAGTGAAATAACTAAACTGTCATTCTTTTGTTGAACACCAGTAAAGTGTTAGCCATTCTTCAGTGGCCATATTTGTTTATGGCACTGGAGACATGGAGCTTTACTAACTGCTTAATAAATTTAATTAAACTACTCTAAACAACCAAATGCTAGCTTTAAAATTATTTCTATTAGGTCCCTTTTAATAATGAATAATAGTGAGTGGCAAGGCTGCCTTTTAGCTCCTATTTTGTTTATCCTTGCCCTGGAGCCCTTTTTTTCTCAAAATAAGAAATAATATAAATATAAAAGGAATTATATATCAGTAAACTAAGCTCCAAGCTTTTTTTTTCTAAATTAATGTACTTTCTCTACCTATGGCTAACCAGCCCCATCAGTCCTAACCCCCATACCCAGCCCTGTTATCAGCTTCCTGGGACTTGCCTTGACTCCCTAGGTACCCTGGCTTACTCTGTTGAGGCAGGGCCACCAGAGCCAACCCCTACCCCTGGTGGAGACTCAGTTGGTACTTCGGAAATGAGTACCATGGTCACTGGAGCAGGGTCTGTGATGCGGGGTGGACATCCTCCTGCTGCAGTTGGGCTTTTTCTGGTTTCTTGCCCTCCCCCAGGACAGTGTACATATGCATATGGAGACATGTGCATGCACTGGCAAAACACCAGTGTCCTCCCACACTAATCCAATGGTGCCAGTTGCACCACCACTGGTGGTCACCCAGATGCCGGTAGCGCACGCACCAGTGGACATACAGCCCCCCTCCCCGAGGTGGAAAGCATACACTTAGATGCTCCACTCACCTCTCCGGCCAGCCTGCTGATGTCCTGGGCTCATTCTTGAACCCAGGTTGACAGTGATACGGCAGCAATCCTAGCGCTGTGCCGGCAGGCCAGCCCCACTAAGCTCCAAGCTTATGTGGACAACCTGATGTTGTTAGTATAAAACTTGAAGCACTCCTTTCTAAGCTTTATATCTGAGTTGCAAATGCTCTCTCATCTCTCTGATGTCCAAATCAATAAATGTTAATCCATTGCATTACCATTAAGTGATATATCAGAAAAACTAAGCTAATCTAAAGGGACATACAGTGTTCAGACCAAATAAAATACTTAGATATATCTTTAACTACTTTCTCTGAACACTCAGTTAAAGTAAATATAGGGAGTTTGTTAACAAAAATAGAACAGGTCTTGCAGAAATGGAAGAAAATACCTTTTTCACTGTGGGGGTGAATAGATGCCTTAAAGATTACAGTTATGCCTCATTTTTTGTATTAAATACAAGTGATTTGAGAAAATTGAAATGTTACTCAAAAAATTCATATGGTGTGGAGGTTTGCAAAGAATTGCTTGATCAAGAATAACCTCTTTAAGGTCTAAGTGGGTATGGATTGCCCTGACCCCTATTTGTATTGTACTACATTGCACATAGAGTAAAAATGATTTGCTCTTGGATAAATCCTCAAGGTAAACAGATAGTGGATAATCAGTATATTACTGTTGGTCAACACCTACTGAACTTAGAATACACTAATTTATGTATTAAAGGGACACTGTCTACCCCCTTAGGTCTCAAAGTGTCCCTAGTTTTAAAAACACATTATGATTGTTCATATTCTGTAGAGACTCTTGATGTAGCTGGTAGTTTGATTCTGACTCCTTTTTTCTTTTAAAAAGGGAAAAACAGACTGCCCACCACACTGGTGTTAACGTTACAAAAACCTGTTTGCTGACATTCTTTTATCAACCCTCACCGCATCTTTCCTGGACTTGGTAACACCCCAGCACAGTCTAGCCACTCATGCTGCAGTGGGAAGAGGGGAGACTATTGCATCATGAGTGGATGCACTATTTGGGGGGTTTCTATTGTTCAGGAAGTATGCAACAAAAGTTGCTCATGGATTTGAAACAAAACAAGGTTGGGTGTAATTACACCATTAGCATGCATTTAAGTTCCACTGAGAAAGAATGCAGATAAAAAATAGAAACATCAATGCATTTTAGCATATGTAAGCAATCATAAAATGTGGGGTTTTAACTAGAAATAACAGATGGAAAAAAAAGAGGTTGACAATGTACCTTTAATGCCTTATGGACCAAAAGGGGAAATTTAATAATGGTAATAATCCACTCACAGAACCACTTGTTAAAATTATTGAACAGATTAAAATAATTATACTGCAGATCTGATTTGGTTATAGTCTAGTGTTCTGTGTATTAAACATTTGTGCAAAAGATTAGAATGCTTGGCTAATCGGTTTATGATAATTGACATTTCTGGTCTTATTCTGCATGAAAAAATGATTGACTTATTTTAAATATCAAGGAGTAACTTAAACATAATGTTGTATAACAGTCTTAAATCAAAATGTTCTAAGTTGTTAAAACTTAAATTAAATGTTATGATTCCAATTTTTAAAGAGAAATGCGATTAATGTTTTTTTCAAAATAAACTATTGGACACTATAGCTTATTTTTATAAATTAATCTTAGAAAAGCTAAACCCTACATTTAAGGTCGCAAAAGAGATCAGAAAGAAATGGAAAGTTAAAACAAACTTATAGCTGTTAGAAATTAGATGTCAGTTTATAAAAATGAATTTAAATGAACTATGTCTTAATTCAGATAATAAAACCGTACAACAGAAGATTTTGAATTTAACTTATTTAACTCTGGCATATATTTTTGCTTTGGGTTTTGCCTCCATAATTGCTAGCATGGATGTGAAATACATGGAACTGGATCCTTGCTAACTTACCTCCTGTGATGAAGATACAGTATAGCAACATCTTATGTATAATTTTGAACAAATGCTTTGTTAGCAGGATTGTTATGTAGCTTGATATATTTATCGGGGGAATTCACCCCTTTACCCCATAGCATAATTTAAGTTATTTGTATAAATTAATAGTAATATATTGGCCTCCTCATTAATCTAGGAAAGTAACTGGACAGTATTTAATGTGAACATAATGTATTTATAACTTTTCATTTTTCTTTTTCTTTTATTCTCATTAAGTGTTCAAATTTGTTATTGTGGTGATCTATTTATTTATTTTTTATTTCTGTATCATTGTTATAAAAGAAATAATAAAGAATTATATGGTAAAAAACTGTCAAACACACAATTTACCACTGTGAAATCTACCTTATTTTCAAATTGTTACGGTGCAATAATTTGCTGGCATTTCAAACTATCATAAAAAGCAACAATAACATACACAAGCATAAACATAATGAGGATGTCATATGCATGAAACCATAAAATACTTATGCTCTTGTCAACTGTGATTTTTTTTAATTCATATTTCCTACAAAAAAAAGACAATATCTACCTACAAAAACATCAGGGATTCTTAATTTAAGACCAATAGATTGACCACACACATCATAAACTGTCTTTCCACCAAAAGTTTCTGTTTTTAGTGAGCAAAAATGTTTTTGTTTTTTATACTTTCATATCACTTACTCACACAAAAGCTTATTTGTTCACCTCACAAAATCAATTTGTTCAAATGAAAACATAAAAAAATACTTTTGCAAAAATTCAGTGATTTTTATAGCAATCATTTTAGCTACTGCTAAAGTGCAAAAATGGAAAACATGTTTGCTAATATCTCAGAAATGGTAACAGAAAAAAAACAATTAGCAAGGGTTCAACTGTGGACCGAGCCCTATCAAACTTGAAAGCTTCAGATTTCAAATCCAGCCATTTTTTTGGCTGTTAATGAGGGGAAAAAGTCTTAATTTTGTTGAATTTATGTATTTTACATAGAAACATAGAAACATAGAAGTTGACGGCAGATAAGGACCGCAAGGCCCATCCAGTCTGCCCATTTCTTTTTCTACCTTATAAATGTACCATCGGCCTTTGCTCTGTCAGTGACCTATCTATTCATAGTCATTTGTATTGCTCCCTTATACCTATCCCATGCCTGTTTGAAGCCCTGCACTGTATTCATAGCCACCACTTCTTGTGGTAAGCCATTCCATGCATCTACCACCCTTTCTGTGAAAAAGAATTTCCTCACATTCCCCTTAATCGGCCTCCCTCTAATCTCATGCTGTGTCCTCTTGTCCTGCTATTTTTCTTATATTTAAACATGTTAGACTCTTTCACCTTGTTTATGCCCTTAAGGTGTTTAAATGTCTCGATCATATCACCTCTCTCCTCCTTTGCTCAAGGGTATACATATTGAGCTCTGCTAATCTGTCCTTATATGTCTTCTGATGCAGTCCCTGCACCATTTTGGTTGCCCTTCTCTGGACTGCCTCAATTTGGTTAATGTCCTTGTGAAGGTGTAGCCTCCAATACTGCACGCAGTACTCCAGATGGGGCCTAACCAGTGTTTTGTAAAGAGGGATTATTACCCTCTTACGACTTGTGATACTCCCACACACACCCTAACAACCCCTAGCCTTACCACTGCTTTAGAGGTCTGCTTGATGATTTTAGGTCATCAGTGATGATGATGCCCAAGTCTCTTTCTTCCTTTGTGACTGCTAGCAACTCCTCCCAGCCTATAAGTGGCTTCAGGGTTTCTCTCCCTATGTGCATGATTTTGCACTTTTGCATTAAATCCCAGTTGCCACTCTTCTGACCATTCTGCTAGTTTATCCAGATCTCTTCTCATTCTGCCCACCCCATCTGGATCATCTACTCTGTTGCAGATCTTGGTGTCATCTGCAAACAGACAAGCCTTACCCTCTAGTCCATCTAGAGGTCACTAATGAAGATGTTGAATAGGACTGGCCCCAGGACTGATCCCTGAGGTACCCTCTTGTGACTTGCATCTCTTCTGACTGTATACCATTTACCACCACTCTCTGTTTTCTGCCAGTCAACCAGTTTGCCACCCAGTTGACCAACTTCTGACCCACCCCGAGCCTACCTAGCTTATTTATCAATCTTCTATGTGGAACAGTGTCAAAAGCTTTGCTGAAGTCAAGGTAGGCGACATCAACTGCTCCCCCTTGGTCCACCACTCTGGTTACCCAGTCAAAGAAATCTATGAGATTAGTTTGACAGGACCTTCCTTTTGTAAACCCATGCTGTCTTGGATCCTGTGCCCCTATGGATTCCAGGTGTTGCACTATCCTTTCCTTAAGGAGTGCCTTTCAACCTGATAGAACTTTGCCCCACTGGACCTATTGCTATTACATTTATGGGGTTTAGAGATCCTGCCACTAACTCTGCACATTCCAATTTTCAGGCAAATTAGTCAATTAATGATGATGCTATTAAGGTACAAAAATAGACATTTAACATTAAAGTGCCTCCTCGACCTTAATATATAGGTGCTATCACGCCTGTATAAAATATGTCTCTGTCTGTCTGTCTGTCTGTCTGTCTGTCTATCTATCTATCTATCTATCTATCTATCTATCTATCTATCTATCTATCCCCTATCCATATATTATACAGGCATGGTAGGTCCTGTAGATTAGGGTTGAGTAAGCACTTTAATGTTAAACCTCAATGTGTGCACCTCAGTAACTCAGCTACTGTTTGACTGATTTGCCTGAAAGTTGATACACACGGAGTTGATGCCAGGATCTCTCGATCCTGTAAATTGTATGCTGATAGGCTGAGCAAGGGTAGTGTTATAGAAGGGCAAAAACACATACAGTACATTCAGGAAAATTAAGAGTTTTTTTTGGCTCACCTATAAATCAAAAATGGTTTGGATTTGAAACTTGAAACTTTGTCAATTAATAAAGTTTGACCCAAGGTGCATTTCTTTGTAATTTTTTGTAATTTTTATTATTAAGCTATTTTAAGATGATTAAGCCATTTTTGAATTGCTTGTAAGAAACTGCCTCTTTTCTTGCACATGCTCAGTAGCAAAAACGAATGTTCTAAGGATAGTCGTATTTTTGTAAAACCATTTTTTATGGTTTTGCTTAAGTTTAAGTGGGTGGACGGTGAACATCATCATATGCATGCCTGCATGTTGTGCTAATGCTTTTATTAAGTGCACCAAGTGCTGCTTTATTCAGGGGGTGGCAACACATCAGCCCATCTGTGTGTGTGCCCTGCTTGCCTCTGTTTTCAGATGTGGGAGCTCAGTTCTGTCACTAGTATCTCCCCTCCTCCTGCACAAAGCAGACCCAAATGTTTTGTTTTTGAAAACTGGTGGTGTGTTCAAAATCCACCACTAGTACTACCCCCTGTCATGTTGCCTGCTTTTGCTTATTTTGAAGCTGGTGGTGGGTGCTCAATCCTGCCACTAGTATCCCCCTCCCACCAACCCAGGTATTGCAAATACTCAATCCACTGCGGGTATCACCCCCACCATATGCTCTCTCTGACACTGGGGTGCCCAAACCCCTGATGGTATGCAGCACCAGGGTGTCATGTCTGATATCACCAGTCATCACATTGACACTGGCGTGTCCCATCTCAGTAGCATTAGGTGCCTGAAATAAAGAAAACAGTCCGTCAATTCCTTTTTTATTGTGAAAAAAGAAACTATCTAGTGATGTCTTCTACTCCCCTCCTGACCCTCCAACTCCCCCACCCTGACCCTCTCTCACCACCCACCACACCACACCACACCACACCACACCACACCACACCACATTACACCTATCAGACTGGTAAGCTGTAACAGTGCAACCCTAAGTACAAGTTAAGTGCTGGCTTTCACATTTAAGTGGTTGGTGATGCAAGTCTTGAAATATGTCAGTTATTCTGTTTGTTCCATTTCATGTAGTTCCCAAAGGAACTTGCACTTATGAGGATATAATTCCACTATCACAGAAAGAAGGGAAATTAATCACAAAAAATAGTTTAATGTAGACATTAGGGTTGAAGAACATAATGGGCACAAAGCACAAAGTAAGGAAATGAATACATTAGATGCTGGAGTCATGAGTTTTGGTGAGTTGGTGGTGTGGTGCTCTTTGGGGTTCTCAACCCTAATGCCTCCCCCCCTCCCCTGAGAAAACAGAGTTATACATTGATCTCATGATTTGTGCAAGCCATGTGCAAAGACAATTCTCATGTTACTGTGGCGTTTTGGTTTGGCCTGCCACTAAATGACCCTTAAATTCTCTCTGGTCTGCCAGACCCATCTGTTGCTACTGGTGAGTACCCCTTTACTGGTACTGAATGAACTGAGTCGGACGCAGAACATAAGTACATAAATGGTTTATTCAGAGACATAAGACAGAAAGCTTCTTCTCACCATGAAGTTGAGACTCTGACTGACTGACTCTCTGATTAAAGGGGTTTCTAGCCCCTGCTAAGGCAGAATTAGCATACAAAAATTATCATAAAATTAGCTACGTAGTCCTGAGCTGTTAAAGGGGTGGCAGCTAGTATTAGCCCCATGCTTAATTGTACTCCACATTACATTATATATGATCTGTTGCTTCATGCAGGGCCTAGAGGGCCCAACATGAAGAAAGTTATAACTGATTCTGTAGGCCACATGTTGTGAGCCATACTGGTCTACCTTGAAACACTGTATGCCTTTGAGGTATAGTCTTGGATCTGTACCTTGTTCTTTAGACAGGATGCTAGGGGCTTGGGGAAGGTGAGGGGGTTGAGAATGCCAAGGAACACTGCACCACAAATCCACTAAAACTCCTGAGACTCCAAACCCTTATATTTTAACTTCCTTACTTTGTGCAGTGTACGTTGTTCAACCCTAATGCTGCATTAATGTAATGTTTTGCAAATAATATAGATATGCTTTGCAAAAAAACTACATTAATTCAGGTTAGGGTTGCTACTGCATAAAACTCAGACCCTCAGAATTTGGGAATATGCTATTATGGTTTTCAAACCAATGCCCACAAAGTTTGGAAATGTGCTATTAGGGCAGTCACGCCTAAATCCCACCCCCTCGGATAACAGGGCAGGGTGTGCAGTCAGCTGATAGAGCATATAACGTCAAGCGTGGAAACTAAACGAGGTTGTGTCAAGCTTCAGCCACCCAGCCTGCAAGCAGACCGGTGGCAGCCTATAGTGCCATTTACCAGCATCGCAGCAATGAAAAAGACAGACAGGCAGCAGAACTCACCAACCAACAGAACCTAACTATGCTGCCACTTGGTGTGGCGGTCATCCACAGTGCCCGGTTGTTCTCCTCGGGATCTGTCCTGATGACCACATCATGCCCCCCCAGCAGCTCACTGCCTACCAACTCACAAGCCAGTCTACCAGTGTCTTTCTTTCCGTATAACGGTACTGCGCCTCCACAGCAGAATGTCATTTCTTTCCAACTAAAATAAATGTACCTACCTCTACCCGGTAAACACTGCAGCTTGAACCAGAGCTGTTAATTTTACCTTGCACATCTCCCCCATTTATCAGCACTGCAACAGCCTTCTTAGTCTCAGTATTCAGCAGCTTGCCAGCTTCCTGCTTTCTCTAGATCCACAGAGGCAGCCATGGTCAAAGAAAAACCTGCAGCAACTCGGTGAAAGCCTGGCGAATCTCTATCAGATAAAATGACAGCCAATGATCAAAACCATCACCATCCCCTGCAGTAGAGCCTGACCTTCAGCACCACTGCCACACTGCAGTGAGGAGCTCTGCCCACCACATCTGCCACTTTTCTGGGCTCATGGCACATGCCCTCACCGACTGTCACTCACCTTTTTCTGGCTGGGTCTCCACCTAGCCTGTGGTGTCCTCCTGGGCTGACTTGGCTCTGCACATTGCATTGTCTCAAGTTACTTACTGACTCATTCCCAGTGCTCACTCTGACCGTCAACTGCTCGCACTCACTGTCATGCCATCAACTCATTCCAGACAAGAAGTCCTCTCTACCACCCAGTAAGAGTGCCTGCTCTCTTTGTGCACATGCGCATTGAATTTTCTATGGGAGCCAGATTAAACAAAACAAACAAACCAAAAAAACCACCACCAATAGAGGTGGGGACACTCCCGTCACAGAAAGATCAGGGCAGAGGTACCACAATAGTTCACACAGAGGGGAAGCATACGTGCCCAGCAGGTCAGAAAAAAAAAAAAAAAATGTAAAGTTAGTGCCAGTACCAAAAAGCAAAACTGGCGTGGCCAAATTATTGCTGGGGCTAGGCCCACTTCTCAGATTATTGCTGGAGCCCATGTCCCATGGGCTGATATAACCCGGCGCCTATGCCCCTTCCCCCTCACTTTCCCTTTATACCCAAGACCATGCTATAGGGATGGGGCCAATGTATTCAACATTTGTAAATAGCAGCCTAATCCTCACCCCACCCTCTACCCTTGTGACCCAAGGCCAGACCACTGATCTGGCTCCATGCTACAAAGCTGTGCTGGTTCATGTGAGTCTCCTTTGCTTCAATGCTAAGTTGCACAGTTACCACACAGTTGTATATTGACTGTGTTTGGCTTTGTGAACCCTGTGTATAGCATAACATACTGTACATTTAACAATAGCATTTTGTTTCACACATTGCCTAGTATTATAGGTACCACCCACTTGTACTTTGTTTCATATAGGTTCAAGAAGGCACTGTGTAAAACAATATACGTATCCCAGACATGTTACATGCTTTGAGTAGTTCCAAGTATGCTACCTGAAGAAGAAATCATGCAGTATGTATAGTACTGTACTTACAAATCTGTAACAAGTCTGCTGCTTTGCAAAGGGTCCACAGCATTGTGTGCAAAGTGGCATGACTTGAAACCTGCAGTTTGGCCTTTGTTCGCAAGGGTAGAGGATGGGGTGGGGATTAGGGTTGCTATTTACAATTTACTATTTACATTTGGCCTTGTGTGAAGCAAGATTCCCAGGGACCTTTGGGCCCTGCACAAATTTTAAGGTAAGTCTTAACTTACTTTGTTCAAGGCCATTTCAGCCCTGCATGAAGCAAAATACACAGGATCTGCATGAAACAGGAGCCACAGTGGTAGTTATAGAGAAGTTGACCAGTACTGCGGTATAATGAAATTGCTGTAAAATAAAACACTGTAACTTCGTTATACCACAGTGTTTTTTTTAACCGCAATTGCATTATACTGCAGTACTGGTCAGCTTTTAAACAACTACTACTACATGTCACACTTTACTTTGCACTACATGTCACACTTTACTTTGCACAGGGGCTTTGGGCCCTGCACAAAGTATGCAACAGTCCTAACTTGTATTATGACTTTGAACTAAGTCTCGAAATGGCCCTACTGCTTATCACCTGGACTTTATTTTTGGGCCTTTTTTAGCATTTAGCCATACTGTAGCTTGGTAATTTGGGGGTTGTTTGACCCAAAATTTTCAGGTTGATCATATTACCATACTGCCTCATCAACACATAAGTGTAGTTTTGTTAATGCACCTCAAAATGTGTGTTTGGATTTCACCACCAAACACATTTCAGGGTACATTAACAAACTACACTTCTGTGTTCATGAGGTGGGGTTGCAGTAAGGTCACCCTGGAAAATTGGTGCCTTTTGGCCCTCTGATGGCCAAGTTATGGCCAAAATAAAAAAAAAATGCCATAAATAGCCTGAGACTGTGAGTATACAATAAATACATTTTTGGTCTTAGTTTATTTTGAGATGTTTTTTGGCCATAACTTACCCACTTGGGGTCCTGTTAAACACAAATATTTAGGGTGGCCATATCACCATCCCACCTCACAAATACATGAGTGAAACTGCCCCCAAATCCATTTTAGGACATATTATTTATTTATTTATTAGAAATTGTTTAACCAGATACATAAAATCTTGTTTACAGATGCAACCTGGGGGGAGGGAGAGGGATCAAAAATAAGAATGAAACATAGTACACACATACAATAACAATACTCAATTTACAGATAATGTAGAAGGTATACACAGACCAGATGAGAGAGTCACTCTAGGGCAGTTGGTGAGGCATAGGACATCATCAGGTACAGTCAAAGTAAGATATAGTTACATTTTTGAGGTACTGTTTGGCTGTGGAAATGCTGGCGGATGAGCTGTTTCCCCAGTGCTAAGTTGTTCCAGACTTGTGAGAGTTTGTGACTGAAAGCCAGTTGGCCAGATTTTTGTTTACAACTGGGAACAAGAAATAGGATCAAAGTAGGAGGTTGGAGGGGGCAGCAGGTATGAGCAGGGTTCACAGGTAGTTGGGGAACTTGTTTAGTCAGTACTTGAATCCTTAAAGAGCCAGGTGTTACGCATGTCTATCTTTCAGTGAAGGTCAGTTTGTTTTTTTAACAACCTTTTTTCGGCACCTGTGCGCCGAAGCATCTCTCAGAGGAACCTACTCGACTCTCAGCCCCTTCTACTCCCCACCATGATACTCCAACACCAACTCCCCCCCCATTGAGAGATTTCCCAGCACCCTGGATCACCCCCTTGAGGCAGGGCTCACCTTTCCTACCTGGTGGCATTTGTCTGAAATTAGAGGGCCCATCTGTCTCCAGTGGTCGGCCATGGGTTGTCGATGTGGGCATCCAGTGTTGGGGATGTGAGGGAGGTCCCTGAGGCCCTCATCACCTCCTCCGTGCACTGGGGTAATTTTTTCTTTTTTTTTAGTTATGCCCCCTTCCCCCTGCAGAACCTGAGTGTGCAATGATGCCAGGGATGTCTGTTGCAGCTCTGCATCCCACTTCTTTGGCCCTGAGCATTGCAGTACCTCTGGTCTTCATTGGGGGCAGCTGCAGTGTCAAGCAGTCCCTGGACCCCCCCCCCGAGAGAAGAGAGCAGTCCTCCAGATGCTCAATCTTCTCTCTTCCCTGCCAACCCCCGATGGCCCGGGCTCATTCCTGAACCCGGGTCGCTGGCATGGCTCGAGGTGCGACATCCAGTGCCTCAAGTTTAGTTGATCACAAAGTGTGCAGTGATGGATCTGGAAGGGACAGCAGAGACTGGACCTGCAGAGAGCATTTAGTAAGGAATCGAGTTTGAATAACTGGCAATAGGGGGCAATGTCATAGACCACATCACAAAAATCAGTTGCAGGTAGGATCATATGTACAGTCAAGCACTTTCTCATACTTTGGGAGAGGCAGTCACCAATCCTATAGAGGGCTCAAAGATTCCTATAGGACTTTGATACCAGTGCCTGGATGTGAAGAGAAAAATCCAGGGATTGATGAGGAAGGATGCCAAGGTACTTAAATACTGACACATAATTCAGGGTGGTTCCATCTGGGGTTTTTATGTCTAGGTCAGGGCGTCCAGTAAGCTTGTTTTTTAAGCCAAAAACATAGCTACAGTTTTGGACTGGTTTAGAGTGAGACAATTTGACCTAAACTACTCAGAGAGATTGTTGAAGTCAGATTTCAGGGTAACAGATACCTGTGGAGCTGCAACCAGTGGTAAATGACATGATGTCATCAACATACAGTGGAGGTTGCCAGAATGCAATGACAAAAGATACTAACTCCCATTGAAATTGCCTTATTTCCTGCAATAACTCTGCTGCAGCATTCTGCAGAATTGAGTTGCAACATGGTGGGCTTCATTGTACATGTGGATCTCTTATAGGAATTTACATCTTGTGGGAGGTACTTAATGAAGACACTGAAAAGGAGAAGCCCTAGTACAGAGCCTTGAGGGACCCACATAATGACTTGCCTATGGTAGGAGATTGCTAAGCCTGTAGAAACAGACTGGGTGTGACCAGAGATAGAAGAGGAGAACCATGAGAGAGAAAAGTATATATGACCACAGGCGGAAAGTTTATCTAGGTGAAGGGTGTGATCTACCCTGTCAAAAGCTTCTGCCAGATTGAAGAGTATGGCACTGGTAGGCAGGATATTGTCCATATTAGTGAGGATAAAGTCAGTGAGTCTGAGGAGACAGGTGAATGTAGAGTGGGATGCATGAAGAGTTGTACTTAGGAAAGAAACAGTGCAATGAGTAGTAGTTTAATATTTACCTGGTGACTAGCCTATCGAGGATTTTGAAGAGAGCAGGGAATAGTGTGATTAGTTGATAGTTTGCAGGAGAGTTGGTGGGACCACTTTCATGCTGGGGAATCACTATTGCATTCTTCCCGAGGGTGGGGAAACCCCCAGTGCAGAGGGTGCAGTTGAAGACATGGGCCAGGGGGCAGTGATTTCAGGGGCAGTCAGCTTCTGAAATCCAGGAGGAATGCCATCATATTCAGGATGGGAACTGGGCTTTATGCACATTAGTTCACAGAGGACCTGAGAAGTAGTGATGTGGGAGACAGTAAAGCTAGATGTGCCAGATATGGGGTTCCCATGCGGTTGACCTGAGTAGTAGCTCATAAGGGGTGGGGCACAGCCCCCAGGGGCCCATCCACAAATTGGTTATTGACGGAATTAGCTATAGCCCTTGGGTCACAGATTCCTCCAGAGATGCACTTGAGGTTAGTGATATCAGAGGTGGGACAAGTTTACACGTATGTGTTCATGAAGTGGGGTGAGGAATATGACCACTCTGAAAATTTGAGGTTCCATCAGACCCCAAAAGGCCAAGTTATGGCCAAAAGTTTAAAATGTTAAAAAAAATACCCAAGTATGAAAGATGTTCAGTTTTTTCCCCATTTCTTTGCATTAGAGGTAGAGAAGAGTATCAAGGGACATTGAGTTGTCAGCACTGAGATACAGAGGAGCTGAAACAAGGGACACAGGTTGGTGCCAGTGGGGGGATGGCTGGGTGCCAGAAGTTAGGAAAGGGTGGGGTTGATTTCTTTATGTGCTAAATAGGAGGCAGTATAGTGAAGTGGTTAAGAACACTGAGCTGCAAACCTGGAAACCTGGGTTTGAATCCAATCAACCCCCACTTGCACACTGTGTGACCCTAAGCAAGTCACTTAACTTCCTTCTGCTCCCAGGTCACACCTGGAAACAAGCTCTGGCTTAGTGCACCTTTCCTAGTTAAACAATTTCCCCTCTCCCCCTTTAACAACTGGGCAGACAGCAGGAGGGGGTACTGATAGTGGGATTGGGCACCTACTGCTGGTAATAAAGGTGTTGCAGAGTGCCAGTAGGGGGGGCATGGCATTAGCACTAAGGGGTGGGTAAGAGTGGGTGATGATTTGGAAAGTAGCAAGTGGGTAGAATGAGGGTATCTATGGCAAGACTGTCAAACAGCTGACTGAGCGGGAGGAAAGATGCTAATGGTAGGATTGGGCATCCACCATCAGTCACATCTTGAAAACCCACAAAAACAGCTGATTGGGCATTGGTGATACTGGCAGGGGAACTACATCAAAAGGAAATATCTGATAAGTTTAAGAATGGGTAACAAAATATAGTTTTATAATTTTTGTCACTCCTTAACCTTAACATTGTCACAAAACCTGTTGTCACAAAAACACCTTATAAATAGAATGTTGAAATAAAATTTCTGCTCATGTGTGACCACAGGATTTTCTTTATTAAATAATTAAAAAAGTAAATCTTTTTCAGAAAAAACACCAATCAAAGACACCTCCATGGGTTAAACTGTAACACACCTGAAAGTTTCAGTTTCAACTATCAGGCACTTTTGAGTTACAGTTAATCAAGGAAAGGTCATAATTTGGATATTTGTATGTATATCCAGCCTTATAGAACTTTTAGACCACTGAAACAAATGCTAACAAATGATCAGATCTTGAGATCCTGGGCCCCAGAATATGTGTGCCAAATTTTGGGCTATTCTGCCCAGAGATGACTTTGTTATTAAGGACCCAAAATAGGGGTTTAACATAGAAATTCAATTGTAAACCTAACTATATGGGCACTACCATGCCCCATTACATATGTAATACATATATTTTATAGATTTATATATAATATATATATCATATAGAAATATATATGTAATAATATATATCAATATAGTGTAGCTTTGAATACAAGCAGTGGCTTCTAGTAGCCTCTTTTTATGGCTGTGTGCATAGCCCAGCAGATGTTTTGCATTCAGAAATGGGATGATGTCATTTTTGCTACCAAACAACATGATAGAGTTAAAAAAATAGATTTCTCCACAACTGAAGCCTCATTACTACACTGCCTGTGTGTGTATAGGAAGCTGTAGAGCACTATTTTTCCTCTGGCTTTAGGAGTTAATTGAGCCCACAGAAAGTTAACTCATTATCTTCTGGCAGTCATTCTGTGTCAGATTACCAATAGATAGTACAGACATCATAGAATGCTACTGAAGGTAGAATGGGTTAAACACTTCCTAGAGCTTTCTGCATAACAAATAAGCTCTGCTGTGCCCTCATTAAGCCATTTGACACCACCATCCTAAAAGCAGTCATTCTGCTACTTTGCAAGACATTCCATAGCAAACAGTCCCAGTGATGCCTCTTTCCAAATAATACAGCAACTTCATTTTCTCAGGTAGGCAGTTCTGGGCTACTGTTTATATTCTACTGAATGTTCTTAACCTGCAATTTGTGACTATAGGTGTTTACAACTGAATGATAGTAACCATATTTGCTTCACTTATAAATAGGTAGGCATGTGTGTGTATAATTTTTGTTTGACTTAGGTTACACATAGAATCTGATCAGTTCATAACATGCTGTATTGTGATTAAATGAACTGAGAAATGGGGGCTTTGGTTTCTTTTACAAATTAATTTTTTCTTACCATGGATATATTAAAACAAAAATTTCTCACCAAAATATTTAAAAATAAGGAGTTTAGCAGTAAATTAGTTGATGTGGTGTAAAGAGCAGCTCCTTGGAAAATTACCTGGTTTGGTTGGGGGGGGGGCTGCCACAAGCAAAATGGGACTTCATGGATGGTGGACCTCATGGCAGCAGAAGAGGTATGATGGTATTAAAAGCTTAATGGTGTGGGTGTAGAAGCACCAATATTTGAACATGACTTTGGTAGAGGAGTAAGTGTGTCTTTTCTGGCAGTCATTCTGTGTCAGATTACCAATGGATAATACAGACATCATAGAAAGCTATTGGAAGTAGAACGGGTTAAACACTTCCTGGAGCTTTCTGCATAACAAATAAGCTCTGCTGTGCCCTCATTAAGCCATTTGACACCACCGGCATTCTAAGAGCAGTCATTCTGCTACTTTGCAGGACATTCCATAGCAAAGAATCCCAATAATGCCTGTTTCCAAATAATACACCAACTTCATTTTCCCAGGCAGGCAGTTCTGGGCTACTGTTTATATTCTACTGAATGTTCTTAGCCTGTAATTTGTGACTGTAAGTGTTTACAACTGAATGATAGTAACCATATTTGCTTCACTTGCAAATAGGTAGACATGTGTGAGTCTAATTTTGTTTGACTTAGGTTACACATAGAATCTGATCAGTTTATAACATGCTGTATTGTGATTAAATGAACTGATAAATGGGGGCTTTGGTTTCTTTTAAAAATTCATTTTTCCTGACCATGGATACACCAAGACAAAAATTTCTCACCAAAATGTTTAAAAATAAGGAGTTTTGCAGTAATTTAGTTGATGTGGTGTAAAGAACTGCTCCCTGGAAAATTACCTGGTTTGTGGGGATGCTGCCACAAGCAGAATAGGACTTCATGGATGGGGAGCTCATGGCAGCAGAAGAGGCATGATGGCATTAAAAGCTTAATGGTGTGGATGTAGAGGCACCAATATTTGAACATGACTTTGGTAGAGGACTAAGTGTGACTTGGGGGTGGGGGATCATCAGGAATTCAGCAAGTCTTGGCATTTTTAGCATAATGGTTTTCTGAAACTTCAGCCTTCAATGGGTTAGATTCTGTATCCATCTTTACAGTATGTCTCTAAGCCACTTGCAGTGAGGTATGGATAAAAACCAGATCACCAGACCCGGACTAGAGCTGTAAAATCTGGACTGGGCACAGCTTATGCAAATATTGCTGATCCACTCACTCCAGATGATCTGGTCTGGCTTTTACCTATATGGTCTGGTCCTGACAGTTCCATTTTCAACCATGCCAAGGAAGGGTTGAAAAACAGACTTCCATGAATGGACCAGATGAGTAACCGTCAGACTGAACAATGCAGCCAGAGTGACCAGACCAGCAGTATTTGTACAAATTGCACCCAGTATGGCCAGTTTGCTGTGGTTCAGGTCTGTCAGTCTAGTTTTTAATCAATCAATCTTTATTTTATACTGAAAGGTATGTGAACAAAAATGCCCGTTTACACAAAGGTCCAGTTAAGCTTAAAAAGAGAACAGAACACCAGGTCAAACAATTACATAATAAAATACAGTATAAACAGGTTTAATACAGAGATCTTGAGGGTTATAGAGAAGAAAGGGGAAGCAAATAACAGTGAGAAATTTACAGCATGGGATATGGCTAAAAGTACAATTCAGAAACATGAATAGTTGGGTGATGCATCAAAAAGAAGAAATGCAAGTCCTGCAGCACCCAGATCCTGCATGCAGATGAGCATTCCCACTGCATGATCTGCCTAAGCCCCAAACACTGGGTCAAGGACTGTGCGCCCTGCCAATCCTTCAACCAGGCCACACAGATTATGTACCAGAAAAAGCTTGAGTCCCACTAGCTGGAGAAGTGCCTAGCTTTGATGGAAAAGGTGCTGCAGAATCTGTGGGAAAAATCTTCTTCTCCAATGCCAGAACCCAAAAAGAAGAAAAAGGACAAGGAGAGACACCGAGACCAGGATAGGTCTCCATCCACTTGGCGGTCACCATTGGGCACCACTGACACTGAAGGAGCCTCCATTTCAGTAAGTACCCCTACTGCCAGGTCTCCTACTGCTCTGGTGGATCAGACCACGGCCTCCCTGCCTGCTTTACTCACGGTGCAGTCAGGGCTCTTCTTGGATGACAGAACCCCTATTGTGCTCCTTAGGCCCATATCTTCTTTAGGGTCTATCACAAGCAGTCAGGTCAATAAGTCACTCCCTGGCCCTGCCAAAGAGCACATAGTCATAGCCGGTAAGCTGGACTCCAGCTCCGCTGTTGTCTGCATGACCCAGGCTGATAAGTCAGATGTTAGCTCTTCTGACATCTGCATGGCCGCAGCTGATAAGTCACTCCCTGGTTCCTCTGGGGACTGCACAGCTGAGGCTCTCTTCTTGGGGTTTCAGGATACTCCTGACATCGAGTTGAGCCAGCTGCCAGACACGCAACAGTCTTTAGCGGGTTCCTCACTTCCACTGACCCAACCAGACCCTCTGGCCTTGCCTGAAGATGAAGAGCCGGAGGTGGGCACTAATCTGGAGGGTCCTCCTCCTTCACTGGATCAGTCTCTTCCTGGTTCACTCACTGGGCCTATTGTCAGTCCCTCTAGGGACCTTCCATTGGGACCTCCTTAACCCAAGCCCTCTTGGATAACCAGGTTCTGCCATCTTGGACACCAACTCCCCAGATGATGGTGGGTCTTTCATCGGGTTCTACTCACACCCCAATGTCAAGTGACCCTTCACCAGGTGACCCTTCACCAGATCAGGGTATGTCTGGCACTCCGGCCATTTCTCAAATGCTGGACAGCCTTCTGTCAAGCCCCCAGGTACCGAATCTTCTGGCGCCAGACATTCCTGTACCTGATCCAGTGCCAGACCCTTTGAATGTCCCTATGGGGCTGACACCTGGTCTTTCTGGATCTCGCTGGGCCTTCAGCTCCACATCCAGCTGGACCCATGGGCCATGTTCCAAGCTATCCACCTCCACAATACTCAATGTACCCTTCATTGGGGTATCCAACACCTGGTCATCAACCCCATTATGCACCGGGGTACCAGACACTGGGCTATGTCTAATCAAGGGTATACTCCTTCTGGCTTTCCCTACTTCTATCAGGCTCATGGATACCCTCAATATCAGATGCTGGGCTATCCATTATACCAGCCTTCTCCTCCACCACCTCCTCCTCCTCCTTCTCAGCCTCAGCCTCCACAGCAGCCTCAGGCTGATATCCAGACAGTGTTTCAGACCCTGATTCAGTAGGCCAGGACTCATTTAGCCTCAGAGCTTGACCATCAGAAACCAGTGGCAGCCTCTACTCCCGCCTCCTTTCTGATCCCTAGATCAGCCTCCCCTGTGGTTTCCCTCCTTTCTGGAGAAGGCTCCTCTAGACACCAGGTCAGGGATAAAACCCTGTACACTCCTCTAAAAAGGGTTCAGACCCCCAGTAGACACTCTTTAGTCTTTGACTCTGACTTGTCCTGCAGCTCTGGTATGCATACACCTATAGAGCCTCAGACTAAGGAGTCCCCGAAGTCCCCTGAAGAGGACCCTTCCTTTGCAGAACTCCTCATAACTATACAAAATGCCTGTGGCTGGGCTATCCAAGAACAGTATCCAAAGTGGAAAAGGCTTGCGGAGCATCTAAACATGACTGACACAGCTCCTATGCCCATACTGCCTTGGACTGGGCACCATGAAGACCTGATGTCCACTATCTGGCAACAACCTTCCTCCATTCTGGCTGTTTCAAAAAAGGCAGACAGGCTGTATCACCCTCCAGATGGGGTCACACACCTTACTGGCCATCCTAATGCAGACTCAGTTGTTATCACGGCTGCCCATGACTGGTCCTATAAACCTAAATATTTGAGCATGTCTCTTCCTGATAAGGAGTCTAAGCAGCAGGACAATTTTGGTTGCAAGATCCATTCCTCCTCCACTTGTGCCCTCAGGCCCCTTAACTATGTGGCTTATATGGTTTCCTACCTGAAATCTTCCCTGGCCTCACTCGAGTCCAAGCTGGAAGCTATCCAGGATCAGGAGCTTAAGGCCAAGATTGCCAAGACAGTGAGAATGGCTAAAATCTCCTGTCATCATGCCCTCCAGGCCACTTGTGGCACAGTAGACTCAGTTGCTCACACCATAGCCACTGCTGTCTGCATTAGGTGACATTCATGGCTCAGGATTGCTGGCCTGGCATAAGACATTCAGACCTCCATCCTGCATGCACCTTTCAGGGGATCCGTGTTATTCAGAGGTGATGCAGAGGATATTATCACTGAATTGCAGGACCACGGTAAATCCATCCATGATGTCTGCTTCATGTACTGAGGGGGTTACAAAGGTAAACAGCCTTTTCATCAGCAACAGAGATGCCACACCAAAGAGGCCTCTGCCAAACACCAGGCCAAATGCTGGTATCCAGCATCAGGAACTCCTACTCCCCCTGCCAAGTCCCAGAAGTCCCCTGGAGGAGCTTCTGTCTCCCTACCCTTGGCCTCCTGACTCATGGGGGACGCCCCGTCTCCTCCAGATCCTCTAGGGAAACCAGTGGGGGGGAAGATTTGCCCGCCACCTTCCGGGGTCACGGGACATAACCACAGACTTCTGGGCCCTTCAGCTAATAGCAAGCGGTTACACCATAGAGTTCCTAGACAGACCTCCAGACAACCCCAAGGCCTCTCCCATTATCTCCAAGACACCTGTCTCTGATAGGGGATGAGATCCAGGCTCTTCTACAAAAGTCAGCCATAGAGCCCTTGGCTCTGGCACAGATAGGAAGAGGGTACTACTTCCATTTCTTCCTAGTGCCCAAAAAGATGGGCAACCAAAGACCCAT
The DNA here is from genome assembly GCA_016271365.2 of Neoceratodus forsteri. Taxonomy (NCBI): domain Eukaryota; kingdom Metazoa; phylum Chordata; order Ceratodontiformes; family Ceratodontidae; genus Neoceratodus; species Neoceratodus forsteri. The sequence continues at coordinate 1,090,839,598 of CM057456.1, forward strand.
CCTGGACCTCAGCATGCTGAACCTGTATGTTGCGTACAAAAGGTTCTGCATGTTCACCATCCAGAGACTTCTACCCCTGCTCCACAAGGGCCATTGGCTTTGTGCACTGGACATGCAGGATGCTTACCTGCACATCCCTGTCTTCCAGGCCCACCACTGCTTTCTTTGGTTTGCCTTCTAGGGGGAACATTGCCAGTTCAAGGCTCTCCCTTTTGGCCTATCCTCAGCACCTCAGGTTTTTACCAAGTGCCTAGCAGCAGTAACTGTGGCCCTGTGCCACAGAAGTATCTAACTGTGCCTGTATCTGGATGACTGGCATCTGTCAGCCCCATCACAGAGCAGTCTGAGGGAATCCCTTTTCTTCACCCTGGACCACTTTTCCAGACTTGAAATAACAGTAAACTATCCCAAGTCCCACCTCTCCCCTCCCAGTGCCTACAGTTCATTTAAGGGGATGCTGGATATGGTCCAGGACAGGGCCTTCCTCCCATCAGACAGAGCAGAGACCCTTCAGTAAAAAGCCAGATTAGTGGCCAACTCATGCTGGATCACAGCCCGGTCGATCCTCAATCTTCTCGGGCTGATAGCAGTTGTGATCTCTACAGGTCCTCTGACCAAACTGCATATGAGGGTGATCCAATGGACTCTTCATGTCCAATGGGATCAGCGGCTGGACAACCTGGACCACAGGAATCTAGTGTCCAGGTACATGAAGAAGGATCTTCTTTGGTGGCAGGAGTTGTCCAATCTCTCCACAGGGGTTCCCCTTTCAACCCCCTTCTTCTACCATGACCCTTACAATGGATGCTTCATGTCAAGGCTGGGGAGCCCACCTAGGAGACCATCAGACCCAGGGAACATGGTCTCAGCTGGAAGCACCTCTACATATCAATGTGTTAGCAATTAGGGCAGTGCTATATGCCCTCCAGGCCTTCCAGCCTCTTCTATGTTCAGGGACACTCCTGGTTCAGACTGACAATATGTCTGTGGTCTGGTATCTGAACAAACAGGGAGGCACGTATTCATACTCTCTATGGTGGGAGGAGATGCAAGTGTGGTACTGGGCAGTCCAGCACAACCTCCGCCTGACTGCTGTCCATGTGCCAGGCATCTGCAATGTCCTGGCAGACAGTCTCAGCTACACCATTGTTAGGTCTCACAAGTGGGAGCTAAATCAAGAGGTGGTCAAAAGCTTATTTGACCTGTGGTGTCAGCCAGAATAGACCTCTTTGTCTCCCCATCCAACGCAAAACTACCCAATTTTTGCTCACTCATTCCTGGGCATGGTGTTTTCTGGTGAGACGCGATGTCTCTTTGCTGGACAGGGAGGTTCTTGTATGCCTTTCCTCCCTTCCCAGTGCTTCAGAGGGTTCTCCTGAAACTACAGGTGGAAGGGGCTCACATGATTCTAATGGCCCCTCTTTGGCCTCATCAGATTTGGTTCCCTCTGCATCAATAGCTATCGATGGAACCCTCAATACCTCTGCCTCTCCGCCATGATCTTCTGACTCAGAATCAGGGTAGACTGGTGCATCCGGGCCTCAAATCCCTCCACCTGCATTTGTGGCACCTGTGGACATTTGTGGAATAACTCCATTGTTATTACTTTTTTTTTTGTCAACTGTGCAGACGGATTTGTAAAAAATGAATTATAATAGTGAGGCTTTTTGAAATGTTATTTTACTTACCATACTCATGCTTGTCTACCCACTTACTCAGTATCCTATTTGTTTCTGTCCTTGTACTAATTCCTGTTGCTTCATATCAATGGGTTGTTGATTTTCATATTGTGTGTGTCTGGGGTGGCGCACCAATAAAAGATAAACTATACAATAACCTCAATAACTCACCTACCCCAGTTTACTTTTACCTAACGCCCATTTTTAGGCCTTGTACAATAAGATCTTCCTTCAAGAGAACAACTTGTAATGAAATGTGTAAGATTTACATTGACATTTGGGTATATGTACTTTTATAGTATACTAATTATGTGTGTGTGTGTACTGTATAGCAATCTCTAAAAAAAGCAATTAAACACATCAAAAGTCTTCCTAAATATGTCTCAACATTGTGTTTATTTTCCACCTTGTCACAACATTTAGTTATCTCAGCAGTGTCTGCAATTAAGATACAGTACCTTCATGTATATGAAGGCCCGGTTCTGTTGAGTTGATTGCTATAACAGTGCATAGAATAAAATGTGAAACATACAGGTAACTGTAGTACAGATGGTGGCATTATTTTTATATCTGCCCTTTCTCAGTGTACCGGAGTTTGATTCAGTTAGTGTATGCAACTGCAATTCATGTTTATGTTAAGCCCATGAAACACCCTTATCGAATTAATGCATTTACAGCCGTAGTGGCTCTGCCAGATCTTTTTTATTTTAGCCGCAGCTTGTAATTGAGTATGACTTTAATTCCAGGGTGACTTGCATTTGTTATCAACTGTTGAAAGAATTGTTAAAGAGATTCTGGGTGTATCAGGAGTGGTAATTGCAATGTCTCCAAATGGATGGATGAGTGAGGAGTTAACTCTCTAGCTAGATGAGATGACGTATGGGGCTCCATGCATTCAGCCAGCATCTCTTGATGTGAGATGCTTTTCAGTGCCACTTCTCACCCTCTGGATAGAAGACTGCAAAGACAAAAAAAGTAATAATAATAGAAATGATACCAGGTGAGTGCACTAAGATTTTACAGCCAACTGATCTTAGCTGGAATGTTCCCTGTAAATCGGCCTACAGGGAGTGTTTCAATAGCTGGATGGCAACAGAAGAACAATAGATGACAGTGACCAGCAACCCCAGAGCACCTAGCAAAGACAAGATGTTGGAGTGGATCAAGGTATTGTGGCAGGCAGTCACCAGAGAAATTATCATAAAATCTTTTGAGGTGCTGAACATGAAAAACATTACTCAAACACCCAAACCTTATGCTTTTTTTGTAACCTTTTTCCTTTTTCCTAGGTTGCACTATCACAAGTACAGACCCAGATGTAATCAGTTGCACAGAGAAGGGGGGGCACAAGACAAGATATCAGAGGTGAACTGATTACAAAAGTGGCAGATCTAAAATCATCAGCTGATGCCTTGGACACTGACATTACCAGCACTGAAACTGTCACACTGGAACCCATCGGCTGTTTGGATAGTGATCTCGGTAGTGAATCAGTGATAGAAGGATTGCTTCGCTAAGACTGAAAGTTTAGCATAGCTTATGAGCTTTATTATTCTGAACAGTATCTTTGTATTCTTTTTTTAAATGAAACTAATAAAGCAATAAAATGTGTGTGTAGTGAACTCACACAAAAGAAGCATCATCACTTCCAGTATTCAAGCATCCCAACATGCCAATGAACTTGCAACCTCAGACACAGAAAGTGTTTGTGGCAAATAGCTACCAGTAGCTGAAGTGTTTGTGGCATACAGCTAAGATTTTTAGTGGTTGAAAAGTACTCTAGACACTTGGTATTCTTGCCAGAAATTAATGCTACTATTGAGCGTGCCTTCACTGTACATCATCAAATACAAGCCACAGCTACAGTTCAAGGTGGCTTGTATTACAAACTTTTGCTTTTAACTGCAGCTTGTCTTCAGGAGCTGCTTGTATTTCAGGGTGGCTTGTATTTTTGTATTTGATGATATATGGTATGTGTGTGTGTGTGTGTGTGTGTGTGTGTATATCTATATATGTTGCAAAAAACTTTGTTAATGCTGTAGTTAGGGTCAAAGTGACAAAAGCTTGGAAATGAGACATTAGGGTTTCCAAACCTAACACCCCACCCTCTCAAAGCAGGAGAGAACATGTGGGGTGCCTTGGCCTTCTCAAGCCTAATGCTCACCCCATTCCATCTGTAAATAAGGTCAGATGTGTAGATTTTATGAGAACGGGGTGATTGTTAGGTTTGAGAAGCTCAAGGCACACCCCACACCTGCTCTCTGGGCCTGGTTTGGGTGGATGGGGTGTTAGGATTGGAAACTTTAATTCCTCATTTCCCAACTTTTGTTGCTTTGACCCTAACTGAAGCATTAACAAATTTTTTTTTACAACTTATTTCTTTACTTTTTGAGATAGTATAATAGTATCCTTATTTTACTGTGGGAGCCCAGGGTCCTTCGGACACTGGGCTCCAATTCCTCCATAGATGCATATATCAATGTAGCTGTGGAAGCACAGGGTCCCCCAGGCCCTGCACTTTCATTTAAAGGACAACATTGACCAAATTGTCAACATAGTCATCTTATTACTCCACCTCATGTACCCAGTACAGTGATTTTTGAATCACTGCCAAAACATAAGTCTGTATGACTGCATGAATGGAGGTAGAAGACTTGGTTTGCTGGCCAAGGCACCTAGCTTCACCTGAGCTCTTTCCTTCTAAGACTGCTTGAAAGGCAGAGTAGAGAAACTTACCAGAGCAAGGGAGAAGGATTAAGACTTAGTTTGGCTAAGCAGATTTACTGTGTGGTGGTGTTTTTATTTTTTACTCACAGGGATTGCTACTGTTTGTTGCTAACATTTCATTGCTTTATTTTTTCTCTGATTCAAATTGTTGTTGCTGGTATACCTTCTTCTGCATTATTACAAGGTGTGCCTACAGGTGTGTGCTAACAGATTACTGCTGTAATCTTCTGATTCAAATTGTCTTTTGCAAGGTATATCTTGTTACTGCTTTATTTTTCTCTGGAGCAAAGTGTTTCTTACAGAGTATATCTTCTCTGAAATTATTACAGGTGGTGCTTTACAGGTTTTACAGTTTTATCTAACATTAGGATAAGCTTTCAGGGTTACTGCATTTGTTGTTGACTGATTGTTTCTGCTCTTACCTCCTTGTTCTTTCTTCCGTGGTTCTTCTTTTTAGGCAGGGGAAGGGCCCAGCCACCCACCCCATGCTACACTCCTTTTATAGGGTACCACAGTTGTGACATTTCCTGTGGCAGAGCAGGAAGGGGCGGATCAGTGGGGCCTCCACAAGTGAACTCATTTACAGGGCACTAGTAATTTAACTTGTTATAACAAGTTAAACAAAGCACAATTAAACCATTACTTGCATTTTCTTTCCTTTTTTCCTTCTAATTACTCTGACTAGGTTACAAACCCAGCAACTTATTTGGAATGGATTTCATTAACTGCAGGTACTGTGGAACAATTTTCAGAAGGACAGTCTTACAGGATTTAGGACACTGTCCTACATGCTGGGCCTTTGAGATCTTAGGTCTCAGCTCCGGGCAGCATGGGCAGAGATTGCACGCCTCAAATTTCATATTGAAGAGGAAATACATTATAAGAACCACCCGCCATTTCCCCAGCATCCAACAGAAAACCTCGATCAAGAGAGGGTAGTTGGTCCAGGAGGTTGGCAGGTGGTTAGGAGGAGCAAATCAGGTGCCCCATCACTCTCTGCTCTCCAACACATTACCTCCAAAACCATATAAACACTACAAACAGGTATCTGCCTCTATCTCTGAAATCAAATAAAGAGGCAGAAGACACTGCAGAGCAGGACACTGCAGCACAGGAGCTAGCACAACAATACTCACCCAAATCAGGAACCAAAACTAAACAAGCACAAAGGAAATCCAAAAACTTCTGATCATAGGAGACTCCATGATTCGGGAGTTGATACCCATCTCCAGCCAGGGTGATGGTCAGATGTCTCCCAGGTACATCAGCATGGAGAGACACTGACCGCATTAAAATTGTTCACAAAGCAGGAGAAAACATTGATGTCCTAGTACACATAGGGACTAATGATCTCGCCAGCCGGTCAGTTGTGGAGACCAAGGAACACCTGACTAAGCTGGGTGACAAACTATCATCTATTTCATCCGGCATCTCCTTCTCTGAGATCCTGCCAGTCTGGGAGAAGGGAGCAGATGGATGGAAGGTCAGAGAAGGGGAGATAGGGGAGCTAAACACGTGGCTCAAGGACTGGTGCCAGGAAAAAGGACACAGATTTGTAGGGAACTGGCAACAGTTCTGGGAGCGAAAGTTCTTTAAATTTGATGGACTGCATCTGACTAAAGAGGGAGTCAGTGCATTGGGGCAGAAGTTTGACGTCTTTGCAGAATATTTAAACTAGCAAATGGGGAGAGGGGTGCAGCACCCCATACGTCGAATGGGAAGAACACCCCCTCCCTCAGCTAGTGGTCAAACAGGAATTCAGCGTGTTTGCTGCTCATTTGCATCACCAGATAAGAAAAAGGTTTGTCTCCATACGATGCACAGGGTAATGCCAAACTTCACCCAACAACCTAACACACCAAAATCTGGCCAATGGAAAATCATGTACACAAATGCTCACAGCCTGGGAAATAAGATCCCAGACCTGCAGGCAATAATGTCAGAGGCTAAACTGGACATAGTAGCAATTAGTGAGACGTGGTTTACCAGTAACCACACTTGGGAGACTTCAGTACCTGGCTATGTATTGTTCAGAAGAGACCGAGGTGCAAAAGGGGGGAGGAGTGGCCCTGTATGTTAATGAAAATATCAAAGCTACAGAAATTCAGAATACACATAAGGAGCCAGAAGAACTGTGGGTCACCCTGAAACAGGAAATGGGACAGCCATAAGAACTGGGGTTGTCTACAGGCCCCAGACCAGAGGGAGGACATAGACACATTACTGTTAGAAGATATACAAAACATGACAGCTAAAGGGAGGTTCTGATAATGGGAGACTCTAACATGCCAGATACAGATTGGTCAATACCAGCAGGAACATCTGCCAGAACTAGACTCATAGTGGATTCCCTGCAGGGAGGGCCTCAAAAACTGGTACAGCAACCCACAAGAGACAGGGCTATCCTAGATCTAGTACTGACTAACAAAGAAGGGATCACAGATCTCCAGGTAGAAGGTCACCTGGGGGCCAGTGACCATCACATGGTATGGTTCAATTTGGCTACTACATCTAAATCATCCCATTCCAAGGCAGAAATATGGGACTTCAGAGGAGCTGACTTTGATAAGATGGCCAACAGAGTTAAGCTAGCCCTGGCAAAAAGAAACACAGGTGAGGAGGTACAGGCAAAGTGGGCAAGCATTAAGGATACAATACTTGAAGCAACATCCCATTGTGTTAGACAGAAAGGAAGTGCAAAGAAGAAGGAAACCACTTTGGTTCTCAAATGCAGTAGCAGAAAAGGTCAGAGCCAAAAGGCTGGCCTTCAGGAAATATAAGGGAACACAGCGGGATGAAGATAGGGAGGCATACCAAACTGCCCTAAGGGAAGCAGGTAAGGCAGTAAGGCAGGCAAAGTCCCAAACTGAGGAAACACTAGCACGAACAGTAAAAGAAGGTGACAAGACTTTCTATAGATACATTAGTGAAAGGAGAAAGTCCAGAGGGGTATGCTAAGCTTAATGGAGAAAAGGGAGCATGTGTGAGGAGGACCCTGTAAAGGCATCTATCCTAAATAGATACTTTTGCTCAGTATTTACTGAAGAGAAGGTAGGGCAGGGCCCACAGCTCAGCATCATGGACACAGGGGAGGGAGGTGAGCACTACTCCCTTCACAAAGAAAGGGTCCTACAAGAGCTTGCTAAGCTCAGGGTGGATAAGGCAATGGGACCTGATGGCATACATCCCAGGGTACTTAAGGAGCTAAAGGAGGAACTAGCAGAGCCATTATCAGAATTGTTTAGTGAGTCTCTGAGCACAGGAGAGGTCCCAGAAGACTGGAGAAGGGCTCTATGTGATCCCGCCTCCACAAGAGTGGTAGCAGGGAGGAGGCAGGGAACTACAGACCAGTCAGTCTTACCTCAGTAGTGGGCAAGATTATGGAGGCACTCTAAGGAAAGGATAGTGCAACACCTGGAATCCATAGGGGCACAGGATCCAAGACAGCATGGGTTTACAAAAGGAAGGTCCTGTCAAACTAATCTCATAGATTTCTTTGACTGGGTAACCAGAGTGGTGGACCAAGGGGAGCAGTTGATGTCGCCTACCTTGACTTCAGCAAAGCTTTGACACTGTTCCACATAGAAGATTGATAAATAAGCTAGGTAGGCTCGGGTGGGTCAGAAGTTGGTCAACTGGGTGGCAAACTGGTTGACTGGCAGAAAACAGAGAGTGGTGGTAAATGGTATACAGTCAGAAGAGATGCAAGTCACAAGGGGTACCTCAGGGATCAGTCCTGGGGCCAGTCCTATTCAACATCTTCATTAGTGACCTCGCAGATGGACTAGAGGGTAAGGCTTGTCTGTTTGCAGATGACACCAAGATCTGCAACAGAGTAGATGATCCAGATGGGGTGGGCAGAATGAGAAGAGATCTGGATAAACTAGCAAAATGGTCAGAAGAGTGGCAACTGGGATTTAATGCAAAGAAGTGCAAAATCATGCACATAGGTAAGAGAAACCCGAAGCCACTTATAGGCTGGGAGGGAGTTGCTAGCAGTCACAAAGGAAGAAAGAGACTTGGGCATCATCATCACTGATGACCTAAAATCATCCAAGCTGACCTCTAAAGCAGTAGGTAAGGCTGGGTGTTAGGGTGCATTAGTAGAGGTATCACAAGTCATAAGAGGGAGGTAATAATCCCTCTGTACAAGACATTGGTTAGGCCCCATCTGAGTACTGCGTGCAGTATTGGAGGCCACACCTCTCACAAGGACATTAACTAAATTGAGGCAGTCCAGAGAAGGGCAACCAAATGGTGCAGGGACTGCATCAGAAGACATATAAGGACAGATTAACGGAGCTCAATATGTATACCCTTGAGCAAAGGAGAGAGAGGTGATATGATCGAGACATTTAAACACCTTAAGGGACAAAACAAGGTGAAAGAGTCTAACATGTTTAAATATAAGAAAAATAGCAGGACAAGAGGACACAGCATGAGATTAGAGGGAGGCCGATTAAGGGGAATGTGAGGAAATTCTTTTCACAGAAAGGGTGGTAGATGCATGGAATAGCTTACCACAAGAAGTGGTGGCTATGAATACAGTGCAGGGCTTCAAACAGGTATGGGATAGGCATAAGGGAGCAATACAAATGACTATGAATAGATAGGTCACTGACAGAGCAAAGGCCGATGGCACATTTATAAGGTAGAAAAAGAAATGGGCAGACTGGATGGGCCTTGAGGTCCTTATCTGCCGTCAACTTCTATGTTTCTATGTTAATGCCATTTTGTGCCACAGGGGTGAAAACACATTTTAGGCAGGATTTGAAAAATGACAGCTGTGACATACATGAGGTGGGATAATTAGAAGGCTATGTTGAAAAAATCTGTGGTAAACATATTTAACATTTCTACAACGAAATTGCAATGAATGGTCATAACATTGTCTTTTATTTCATATTTTGATCCCACATTTTCCAGTCTTCTTATGACCCCATCTCAAGAACCCCATAGATGAAAATGTTCAGATCCGTGACAAAATGGCATTCTGCACCACAGGTGCAAAAATATGTTTCAGACAGGATGTGAAAAATGACAGCTGTACTGTTCATGAGGTGGTGGAGTCAAAATATTGAAAATTATCAAAGTTATGCACGTGCACAGAAAAATTTCAATGAATGCACATAACTCGGCCATTTTTAGGAATTTTTTCACCAAATTTTCAGCATGGCCTTTTTGGGACCTCAGCTCATGAACACTGTCATTTTGTTAATCAGGCCTGGGAGGTGATTTCACTGTCACTGTGCGAAATCACCTTTCAGAATAGAGTAACAAACTTTCACCACCAGGTGAAAGTTTGTTACTCTGTTCTGACAGGTGATTTTGCACAGCTACCGTGAAATCACCTTCCAGGACTGACTAACAAAATGACAGTGACAGTGTTCATGAGGTGAGTTCCCCAAAAGGCCATGTTGAAAATTTGGTAAAAAAAATTCCTAAAAATGTAAAAATTATGAACATATTAAATAATAAACGTAATAATATTAAACGTTATTTTTAGAGCACCTTTCAAATACCAAGGCGCTTTACAGTGTTAAAACATGATTCCATAAAACTATTACAATTAATAAATAAAACAGCAATAGCAGATAATAACAATTTATGGAAAAGCCTAACTCCACAAAAAAAGTTTTAAGTGCCTGTTTAAAGCTCCCCATGGTCATGCATTCCCAAAGCTGACGGGGCAGAGAATTCCAGAGGGTGGGGGCCGCAAACATAAAAGCATGGGCCCCAGAAGATTTCAGAGTGACCCTTGGAATCTCCAGCAACCCCTCGTCAGCTGAGCAGAGCTGTCGCACAGGGGTGTAAGGAATCAGAAGCTCTTTCAAGTAGTCAGGGCCAAGTCTGTGTAGGGCTTTGTAGGTCAATAAACCTACCTTAGGGGTGATCCACCACTGAATCGGCAGCCAGTGCAGATTGCGCAGCACAGGGATGATATGCGACCTCCGAGACACCTCTGTCAACAATTGAGCAGCAGCATTCTGCACTAGCAGTAAGGAGTGATATCAACTCTAGGAAGCCCCAAGTAAAGGGAGTTGCAGTAGTCAAGGCACGAGGTCACAAAGGCATAGACCAACACAGGCAGATCGCTGGATAGAACAAGGTGTTTGACCCTGGCAATGTTCCTAAGATGATAAAAGGCTGACTTAATGACTGCTGACACCTGATAATGAAGGGTCAGTCCATCGTCAAGCACCACTCCCAGGTCACGCTGCCATTCTGAGGTAAGGATCTGAGCACTCCCCAGAAATAATCCAGAGGGCTAATTAGTCCTCAGCCCCTCAATCCTGTGGCCTGGGTCCACAACCATAACCTCAGTCTTTCCCGTGTTCAACTTTAACCAGCTCAAATTCATTCAGTCTTGGATTTCAGTGAGGCAGTTATTAAATACTGAGAGAGCACTAACCTAGTCAGGAGCAAAAGACAGGTAGAGATGGGTATCATCAGCACAGCAGTGAAACCTCAACCCATACCATCTTACAATGTCTCCGAGGGGTAGTATGTACACTGCAAACAACATGGGTTCAAAACATCATTGAAATACATTATATGGCACTTACCTTTATTCCTCAGTTTGTAGTTTGGCTTTGAAGAGTGCAGACATGTTCAAGTCCACAGAAGATGACAGCCTATGACCTCTGGTGGTATGTATGGGTTAAAGGTGGGGTGTGGGGTGGTGGGTGCTCAGTGGAAGGGTCAAGATGGGAGATGAAGGATGGGGAAGGGGCAGGGAGATGATGAGGGACCATTTTCTTTTTTTCAGGAGTAAAAAACAAGACATTGAGGGATGGTTTTCTTTGTTTTGGGTCATTTTTAATATACAAGGGGCAGCCACTAACCACCAGTGAGATAAATTAAATCTGGGGATCAGAGGATGGGGGGTGCCACTAGACTATGGAAAAGAGTGTTTTTTGCAGGGTGATCGAGGATTGGGGTAGGGGTGGGACACTACACTATGGAAGGGGTGTTTTTTTTTTATTACAGCAGAGCAATTGAGGATCGGGTGGGGATGGAACACTACACTGTGGAAAAGGGTGCTTTATTACTACAGGGCAATCCAAGATCAGGGCGGGGGAGTAGGGGGTGGTAATGCTACACTATGGAAATGTTTTTTTTAATTACAGTATGGTGATCAGGGATCAAGGTGGGTGGTGGGGCACTACACTATGGAAAAGTGTTTTTTAAATTACAGCAGGGTGATTGGGGTGGGGTGGGACACTACACTATGGAAAAGGGATTTTTTTTTACTGCACAGCGTTCATGGATCAGGGCAGGGTGTGGGATATTACACTACAGAAAGGGTGTTAGCAAGGATTCTTGAGTGATGAAAAATTATCCTTTTTTGTAACTCATGATATGAAAAAGGATTCTTTTTTTGTATCATGCAGTCATGAAGAAGGATTGCTAGCAGGAAATAAAACACATTTCTGGGCCATAGATCTAACAGGGGTCCTGATCAACCAGCCAGGTGTGGTAGTCTCTCCAGGATGTCATTTTTGTGGCTTTTGAAATTGTTTCTTTTTTGCAATAGAAAACAAGATGGTGGCTCATGAAAAAGAATTTTCTCTTATGAAAAATATTTCATTCTCGTGAAAGAGAAACGGGTCTCACGAGGCTAAATCCTTTTTCGTGAGATCAGATTCTTTGTTGAACTTTTCCCCCTATCCTGAAAAGTGATCTTTCTGTTGAAAACATGGGAAATGAAAAATTAAATAACTTTGCAACAGATTAATATTTTTCCAATAACTAAGCATGGCAGTTCTGTTACCCAAGCTGTTTCTAGTACACAAAAATCACACCAAAATTCTGCACCATCTGGATGCAAAGCGATGAGGAAAAAACTGAAAAAAATGTTGAGTTTATGACTTTTTCAACTGTCTGGATCTCAGAATCTGCACATCCAACTGGAATGAAACTTGCCACATCAAAAGATTTACCCCATTGGACAGAGTATGCCAAGATATATGCAAATCCATTGATCGGTTGCAAAGTTATTAAAGTGCAAAAGTTGAGGTTTAATGTTAAACATGCTATTCAATCCCAACTATAGGGGTATTACTGTGCCCATATATCTATGTCTACACGCACACACACACACACACACACACACACACACACATATATATTAGAGGCAAAAAAACTCAGTTTAATGCATCAGTTAGGGTTGTTCCACAGTGACAAAAGTAAGGAAATACGATGTTAGGGTTGAAACCCCCCTTACACCCCTCCAGCCCACCCCCCCAACTGGCATCGGGGTGTGCATTAGGGTCATTGGCCCTAACTCTCACCCCATCACATGTGGAAAGAAGCTGAGGAATAGGAGAATGGGGTGAGAGTTAGGACCGATGACCCCAACGCACACCCCGAAGCCAGTTGGGGGGGTGGGCTGGAGTGTTTTGGAATACGTACTACTATCTCTCCATTCACATAGTATGTCTCAATTCATAGAGCACAATATTGTCATATCATTGTGGCATGTTGCCCATCTCATACTAAATAGACATAGTGGAGTGGTACCTACTGTATATGACACTCTCTCCATATATAACACTAAAAAGATAGGATGCTTAGGCCCGTGCACTACCATACTTGTACAGCAGTTGCACAATACAATGCATCTGTCACAGTACTAATATTTTCCGCTGTTCACATTGTGAAATATAGGTAGTGTGACTTATACATTGCATTGTGGTATGTCAAAACAGGAATAAAAATATAGAAGAGAAACCACCCTGTACTGTCATTATGACATATAGATTGTATTGTACTTATACCTTGATGAATGGATGTTACTACAGTATTTTAATAACCATCTTGTCACAATGTAACACATGGACATACTGACATACAGACACTGGTGTACTTTGGTGATGCAGGTATGGTAGGGCAGAGTACATAGTAGCTTGGCATAACAGTATAACATTTGCACAGTGTTGTTCTATCGCAATGGAGGGATGACATGATATGGTTAAACTCACCAACTGGTAGTACAAGGAGTTATCCGTACTCTTGCAGTATCTGCATGTAGGTACACAGTTCATGCAGTGACCATCTCACATGCTTGCACAACATGTGGGTGTACCCCCAAGACACTGGGATGGCAGCAGAAGTAATACAGTTGGTGAAACGTGATGATGGATGCCTATTGTGGTATGTTTACAAAGTTGTATGTTCTTTCTGTTACCCTATGGTGTCTGTTTCTGATTGGTTGTGTTGCCTTGTACTATCCCCCACTTACATGTGTGTTGTGTGTGTGTGTGGGGGGGGCATAATTCAGAGTTAGGGTTGAAAACTCTATAGTCAAATTTCTTCACTTTCATCACGGTAGAAACAACTCTAACTGTTGCATTAATGGATTTTTTGGCAAATAATGTCCTTCTTTTTTTTGACAGTGTAATAAAGTTAAATACACAGCTGTAAAAGCATTTTTTCCCAGTGAGAGCATAAATCCTCTACAATACCATTGTACCATACCATACACATGTGCCACAGTAAGAGAAAACAATCATTAAAATTTTTGTTTGACATGTCAGGCTATAGCTTCTATGCACATCTATGCATACTAACATTCTCAGTATATTGATTAACACATCTTTTCAAACCTGAAGCATATACCATTTATATACAGTTTTCAAGAAACATAACAGAGACAGAAAACAAGTTTAAAAACATATTTATTAATCATTACATGCCAATTCTGTTTTAAAGAAGGCTAGATTGTACGACTCACTCAGTCTCATACCACTACTGTGTAATTGCATCACAGAACTATATATAAAAGTGGGAAAAAAGTGATATGAGACTGAGCAAGTCAATGTTCCTGGGGTGGACAAAAACCAAATGTGTTAAACAATTAAAAAGCTATGAACACCGAAGCAGCACATGATAACATTGCTGCAGTAGTGCATTACTATGTTAGGCTACTTTAACATTGGAAAAAATTCCTCACTTGACCCCTTAATAAAGGCGATCAGAAAAAATCAGGAACATACCTTCAACTGATATTGAGCAGAGTGTGTGATTCACAATAGCATTCCATAAACAACAAACAAACAATATTTCACTACACATAATGAATATTTTAAATACAGTCATATAATGGTAACAGCAATAATATTATTATTCAATTAAACATTTATTAGTAATCTGATAATTAAAACTGTATCATAAGAATTATTAACAAGAAAATCTAAGTAATGAAATAGTCACAAGTCACATATTAATAAAAATGTTAGATAGTTCCTAAATATTAAACATATAAACCTTTCCATTAAACATCAGAATACATGATATTCAGACACTGTAGTAATAACATGTAAAAAACTGTCCTGCTATAACTATGTAGAAAACAAAAGAAAAAACATACCTATGAAGTGCTATGTAGCTTTTACCATTGTTAGAAACTTTAATATTACAGTTGTCACACAAAGAAACAGTATTGAGACTTTACAGATATATACATAATAGTACCCATTTTTTTTTTACTTTTAATGTACACAATATTAACAATAAGTATTCCTCTAACCATCCATATCTTAGGCCTACATACAGTGTCTTGATCCCACAAGTAAGTAAAACTGGCAGAAAACATGCCACCTGAACTGGACAGTATAGATGTATCAGTGAAAGACATGCTGTACGCATTGAATATTATGCATTTCCTCACTGTGCTTGGAAAGTATTGCACACTATGTGTGTAAACACATATAAAGCTGAAGTGTCAGCTTTCTTGCACAATCTCTCATCATGCATTACTAGGCAGATGTGAGTCATGTATATAGTGCACTATGACCACAGAACATTGCCAAACAAGTGTAGTCACATTTGTAAATGTATGTAAAGTGCACAGTAATGCCATACAACAGTGTGACAGCTATCAAACCATATTCTATGTAACATGCTGCAGCAATGTAAAAATAAACAGATCAGTACAGCACAACTGCATGGTACTGCGATATCTATGTACAGGTAATAAGAGTGTTCCACAGTCAAAGCAATTGTTGCATGTAATGTGACCCAGCAGACAGCCTGCACCGATTAAGGCCCACTTAGGCTGCATTGACGCTAAAATCACAGCAACAGCTACTTTGACTGTTGGTATCATAAATACCTGCATCTACATACTCAATTGCTGCAAATATTCATAAAGTGATATGAAAAGAGCTGCACATGTCCAGTAAAGGTTGTGCGTAACACTCTTATGACTACAACAGTGTGTCAAACAGAGATTAACAAGATTTCCATGTACTACTCTTCTGCCAGGTGAAGGTCATTGTAATTTTTGAGAACCAAAGCATAAGCATCTTTCAGATTATGAGGCAATCTCTGTTTAAATGTGCTCATACGAACATACGAATGTGCCAGCAGAAACAGACCACCCGATCTATCTAAGTCTGCTCGAGTGTGCAGCCAACACCCCTAGTTTGCAGCTGCCATGACCCCCCCTCCCTTTTGTCATCCCAATGCCACCCCCCACCCTCACTCTCCCCTGTTCCCTGCCCCATGCCCTTTTGAAGCTGTTCACAGATTTACATGATACCACCCATTCTGGTAGGGCATTCCATTTTGCTTCCACCCTCTCTGAACAAAAGAGTAAACAGGGAGGAGAGGAGGCACTGTGGATCACCTTGGAGACTGGAAAGGGCACCACAGTCTGCACAGGGGTTGTGTACAGACCCCCATGTCAGGGGGAGGGAATGGACAAGGATATGATAGAAGGCATTCTTAGAATGGCAGAGAAAGGGGGAGATACTATTGATGGGAGACCTGAATATGCCTGATGTTAACTGGAGCACATTTGCTGCAGCCACATCCAAGAGCAGGGTCATTCTTGATGCCCTACAGGTGGCAGGCATTAGACAGCTAGTTTCAGAACCCACTCATGAGGGAGCAATCTTAGACCTCATACTCTCAAACGGGGCAGTGAGAGGATCTCAGATCTAGAAGTGGGTTGCCATCTGGGGACAAGTGACCATCAAACAGTGTGGTTCATGTTAAACTCAGCTGCAGAGTCAAGCCATACACAAAGTGAGGGTACTGGCTTTAGGAGAGCTGACTTTGGCAAGATGGGAGAGTGCCTCAGAAAAGCACTAGCAAACAGGCTAGAAGGAGGTGTGGAGCAACAATGGGAATCATCAAAACTGCCATCACAGAGGCAACAAGCCTTAGGAAGCAAATAAACAAATCAAAATGAAAGAAAAAGCCACTATGGTTCTCAAAAGAGGTGGCTGTGAAAGTCAGGAAGAAAAAGATAGCATTCCGGAAGTATAAGGAAACACAGAAGGAGCAGGACAGAGAGCTGTACCAGTTAAGGCAGAAGGAAGCAGGGAGAGAAATCAGAATAGCAAAAGCCCAAATTGAGGAAAAGATAGCCAACTCAGTTAAGAAGGGGGATAAAACCTTTTATAGGTACATCAGCGAGTGTAGAAAGACAAAGGGAGGGATAGTGAGGCTGAATAGAATGAATGGTGGGTGGGCAGAGGGGAACAGTGAAAAAGCAGGGATACTGAACGAATATTTCTGCTCAGTATTCACAAAAGAGGAGGGGGAAGTGCCTAATCCAATTAACAGAAGCACTCTTGATAGGGGGGTCAATCCCAGTCCTTTCACAGAAGAAAGGGTTCTGCAAGAACTCCTAAAACTGAAGGTGGACAAAGCAATGGGTCCTCATGGAATTCACCCCAGAATTGTAAAAGAATTAAGGGAGGAACTAGTGAAACTACTGGCTACTCTTTTTAATAAATCATGGGAGGATGGTGTGGTACCCGAGGACTGGAGGAAGGCGGATGCGATTCCCTCACAAAGTGGGACCAAGACAGAGGCAGGAAACTACAGACCTGTCAGTCTGACCTCTGTGGTAGGGAAAGTGATGGAGTCACTTTGAAGGAAAGAATAGTTGAGTACCTAGAGGCCAGTGGAGCACAGGACCCAAGGCATGGATTCACAGTGGGAAAGTCATGTCAGATGAATCTAATAGATTTCTTTGACTGGGTGACCAAAGTAGTAGACCAGGGAGGGGCTGTGGACATGGCCTACCTAGACTTTAGTAAGGCATTTGACACAGTCCCACACAAAGATTAATAGTCAAATTAACCAGCCTGGGAGTGGTCCCAGGGTGGTAGCCTGGCAAATGTTGGCTGCACAACAGGACACAGAAGGTAATTGTAAATGGAGTCCACTCTGAAGAAAGAGAGGTTACTAGTGGGCTACCGCAGGGTTCAGTATTGGGTCCAGTCCTTTTTAATGTCTTCATTAGTGACATTGCAGAGGGACTGGAAGGAAAAGTATGCCTTTTTGCAGATGACACAAAGATCTGCAACAGGGTTGATACCCAAGGAGGCATGGAAAGGATGAAAAGGGACTTGGCAAGGTTGGAGGAATGGTCAGAAGTATGGCAACTAGGATTCAATGCAAAGAAGTGCAAAATAATGCACCTGGGAAACAAGAACCCAGGGGAAGAATACACAATGGGTGGGGAGGTAGTAACAACAACAAAAAAGGAAAGGGACCTGGGGGTAATCATATCAGATGACCTTAAGGTTAGCAAGCAATGTGAGAAGGCAGTAGGGAGGGCTGGGGTATACTGGGATGTATAGGAGAGGCATCAGGCAGAAAACAGGAAGTTGTTATTCCTCTGTACAGACAGTTGGTGAGACCCCATCTGAGTACTGTGTCCAGTTCTGGAGACCCCATCTCCGCAAGGACATAGACAGGATAGAGGTAGTCCAGAGGAGGGCAACTAAAATGGTGCAGGGTCTGCAAGAGAAGCCATATGAGGAGAGACTAAAGGAGCTTAATATGTATACCCTTGAGGAAAGAAGGGAGAGGGGGGACATGATAGAAACTTTAAGTACCTCAGTGGAATGAACAAAGTCCAAGAGGGTAGCATCTTTCAGAAAAAGAGACTTGCAAGAACAAGGGGACACAATTTAAAGATAGAAGGAGGGCAGTTCAGGAGCAATGTGAGGAAGTATTATTTCACAGAGAGGGTAGTGGATGCATGGAACAGCCTTCCTGAGGAGGTTGTGGGGTCTAAAACTGTGGGAGAATTCAAGAATGCATGGGACAGACATAAGGCAATTCTTGTGGGGGGTAGGAAGAAATAGGCTGTTGGTTAACTAGGATCTACGGCCTATCCTGTAGGAAGGGAAATGGGCAGACTAGATGGGCCAAGCGGTCCTTATCTGCCATCAAAGTCTATGTTTCTATGTTTCTCTGTGAAATAGTGTCTCTTCATTTCCTTCCTAAATCTTCCCCCCTCCATTCTTAGCCCATACCCCCTGGTGATCCTCCCCCTTCTTAACTTAAAGACCCCATCTGCCCCATCCTTATTGATTCCCCTTAGATGCTTGAATGTCTCTATTGTGTCCCCCTGTCCCTTCTATCCTCCAGGGTGTACATATTGAGGTCTCCCAGTCTGCTGTCATAGTCTCTCCCCTCCATTACACATATCATCTTTGTTGCCCTCCTCTGCACCTCCTCCAGCAGCCTGATATTATGCTTTAGGTATGGCCTCCAAAACTGCACACAATACTCTAAGTGCGGCCTAACCGGTGATCTGTAGAGGGGCAAGATCATCTCACTTCACCTGGATGACAAACCCCTTGCTATGCACCCCAGCATTTTGTTCACTTTTGCAGCCACTCTCCTGCACTGGGCAGTGTTGTTCATGGTCCCCGTTATCATTAACCCAAGATCCTTCTCCTCCTCTGTGATTCTCAGCTTAACCCCCCCCCAGCCAATATTCTCTCCTTGGGTTCTTCACCCCAAAGTGCATAACCTTACACTTCTTTGCATTGAACCCCAGCTGCCACCTCTCTGACCACTCCTCTAGCTTACTTAGGTCCCCCTGCAGCTGCTTCCACCCCTCCTCTCCATCCATCACTGCTCTGATTTTGGTGTCATCAGCAAACAGACTTACCTTGCTCACCACCCCCTGTCCAATATCTGCTATGAAGAGACCAAACAATACTGGCACCAACACAGAGCCCTGTGGCACCCCACTTGTCACCAGCCTTGGGTTTGAGAGCTCACCTCTCACCACCACCCATTGCAGCCTACCACTCAGCCAGCTCATAATCCAGTTTATCATTTTTGCACCTACTGCTACACCAGTTAGCTTCCCCCCAAGCTATCCATGAGGCACCAAATCGAAGGCCTTGCTGAAGTCCAAGTAAAGAACATCCACTGCATGACCCTTATCCAGTTCACCTGTCACCCAGTCATAATATTGTATCAGGTTGGTTTGACAAGACTTCCCTGAAACAAACCCATGCTGCCTCACATCCTGGAGGCCATTGTCCTCCAGGTATGACACCAGTCTTTCCTTTAGTATCATTTCCATGAGTCTGCACACTAAGGATGTGAGACTTACCGGATGATAATTACCCGGTTCATCCCTTGGCCTGCTCTTGTGTAATGGCACTACATGTGCCATCCTCCAGTCCAGCTCATGTAGTTATTGCATTCCATCCAGCCATTGCTGTACCTCAGCCATGTAACATAATGTCCTGAATGAACAGATACTCCATGGTGGAATATCACAGTCGGAGTATCAAAACATGCTCCCATGAATTGTACTCTTCCAGCTACAAAATCAATGATCAGTGTGTCAACTCGTAGTGCATTTGCATCAAATCTCTGCAAGACTAAAAGAAGATATTGAGAAGAGGTTCTAAGTTGTATGGACTGAACGCACTCTCCTCCACATCGGGTACACCCCCAGCCACACTTCGCATTCTTGAGCAGTTGTCTGAATTTAACTGAATGTGCCTGTGGAACATACAATGAAATCCACAGCGTGTTTTCTGTTACTTCTTTGTGTGAATCTCGACAAGACAGGCACGTGTACTTTGTCACACACGTGACGGTAAAGTACTGTTGCATTGATATCTGATTTTATTCCAGGCTGTTAATGACAGCCATCATAAACTTAGTCACATCTTGCTGAATGTTATTAGAGAATGTTTGATGGCCATAATATCCACCCAAGACAATTTGCAAGGGTGTCAGAGTCTGTATGCTATTGTCATGCTTATCACTGTCATTCACAACCTTCTTTAGTGACTGAGACAGTGGTGTGTCATGCAAAGATTTGATAGTGGCAACAAAGTGAGACTTATGGAAAAATGCGTGCCTATTTTGCAACTGAGGAGTGAAAGTTTTTGTTGTTTTACATTGCAGAGTTTGCATAGCAGTTTACTCCAGTGCTATTGCCAAATGCTCAGACAACAGCCATCCCAAGCGTCTTCTTCCGTGGAGGAGAGCTAGTCTGTTGTGGAGTTCTGGATTCCTTCTTTGTGCTATCTGCATTCAATATTGGTCTATCTGTCTGGTTCCTCTTTTTCATGCCAGAAACTGTCACTGTAGCATTGTGGTCTGCCACATTCATGGGTAGTGGTATAATAGGCAATGTCGGCTGGTGCAGAGTACGTAGTCTGTTGTACTCAGCAGTACATCATCTGTCGGCAGGTATTTTATGTGATGCTATACAGATGATATATAAGCCAGCCAAAGTCCGTACACATGAAAGTACAACATAGCTCATGCCATCTGTGAAGATGCCAGTGCATATGTCGACCATTGCTGAGTCCAAACTTAGGCCTTGCAACTTGTGTATTGACACAGCATATGCAACACACACAGGAAACTGTTTCCTGGTTACATACATGTCTTTCACGGGCTGAAACTTTACAGTCATCCTAGAAATAGGCAAAGACGGTTCAATGTTGTCGAACTTCACGAGTGCATCTATCAATGTATTTTGTACATTGTACTGAAAGTCAATTATATGTCCCATTGCACCATTCACCATGCCACACTCGACATCAAGATTTTGACGTAGCATGATGCGTGCATTCATGCACACAGTTAGAACTGCTTCTAATCCAGCTGTGTGAGACAAATTCGACTTTAGCTCAGACAGTCGTTCAGTCAGCTTTGCTACTAGATTCCAGCTCAACTGCACCATCAACAGTGTCAACAGCATGCAGAGTAATGATTTCTTTACCTTGTGTCTGCAACATAATGCTGTTAAATTCAGCACACTGCTTCAGTCGAGGCACAAGACACACAATTCGAGCAAATTCTGAGTGCACATTGGTGAAAACATCACATGCAGCAGTAAGAGAACTGCACTCAGTGCTGATATACTGTGTGTTCAACAGAGAAACATTCTGTTGTGACAATGATCCAATGCGAGCCTGATCCAAAAGTATCTTGTACCCAAGGTCATGGCTCTGTCACATGTTTTCATACAGTTCAATGTAAGGGAACAACTCCCAAAGATTTATTCCTGCAATGCACCCTATTGTGTTTTTTGCTTGTTTCACAGTCAGTGCTGTAAAGACATGCTCTACGTTCACAGATGCAAGTTGCAGAAGGTCACCAAACACAACAGCATTCTTCCCACCAAATGGCTGACCATCGTCAGTTCCAAGTATCTCTTGGAGATGTAGATGGATACATGCAAGCATGACATTTGAGATCATACTAATCTCATCGATGATGAGATGTTTCATCTTGACAAACATTAGTTGCAGCTCAGATGCCACCTCATGGGAAAGTTTCCGGTACTCTCCTGTTTTGCCATGCTCTAGAGATAGCATAAACAACCAGTGTAGAGTTACACTGCCAATACTGTATGCTGCCAAACCTGTAGGAGCAGTCACAGCTACAGACATCACATCTCCTGTATGTCTCCTTATCTCTGCTGTTACAGCTTTGATAACAAAACTCTTGCCTGTGCCAGCAGAACCACTAAAAACATTAGCAATGACTCATACTTTCCACATGTACATTGTTTCCTGTCATGAAGGATGCCATGTCTGACTGCTTCAGTGACAGCATCATAAGCAGCATACTGCTGCCTATTCAACTGGTCAATCAGTACAGTAGGATCCTCTATCGCATGAGAAGAATGTTCCATGGCACTTTCGACTTCACTCATGAGAACCACAGGATAATTCATTAGTAGAGAAGCTCCAAGAGTACCCTCTCCTTCAGGATCCATGTTTTCCTGAGAATTTCCTGGGGTATCTTCTTCAAGCTGTTTCCTATCTTGTTCTATCTGCTCCTTCTCTAATTCCAGTCTACGAATGTATGTTTTGGGCTGTTCACTCTTGAAGGTCTCATATGTAAGATAGAACTGTTCCTCATATGTCTCACAGTCTCTATTGTGTCCTCTTATCTCTCCATGGCCTAAAGAGGAACATTAGAGTGAAGTAGTAATGCTCCTTGCTGTCAGTAGTAGAGAGACTCAATTTACAATGGTCAGTCAGCCATGGTTTCTTCCTTTTAGCAAGGCACCCATCAAAGACCCTGACTTTCTCAGGTCTGATCAGGTGCTGCATCAGTCTTGTAGTCATACCACTTAGTAACATGGTACAGGCACATGTCATCCATCACATTAGCCCAATTTGGATAGTACGTATCGATCAGGTTATTCATCAAAATATTTTTTGAAGAGGGGCATTTTGCAGCCAGTTCTTCAGTCTCATCATGAGACTTCAAAACATGTTTTTGTTTCTCTTTGTAGTTGACATTAAGAAACCATACAGTGTCAGACTTGCCATATAAGAATGTCCCAATCAAACGATCACTGGCCTCATATGGCCCTCACTCCCTGTGAGACTGTCTTTAATCCCAGTGACCAGAGCTGTGAACTCAGTGATCAGCTGGAAGTTGCAATATCTTCCCAAAGCGCAAGCAAACTGGTCTGCTCATGTTTTGTGATGTATGATGTGATGTACTGCACAAGAGACAGATAGTTATCTGCATCAAACTGCACATCAGTGTTTGCCTGCCACATCAGGAGAAGAGTAGGATTGTAGTCATTGATGAACACTTCATTCTCCTGTCTGGGTAGCTCATACACCCTATTAGAGGACTTTGCCTTGAGATGGTGATGCATGGCTGAGAACAAGTCATTCATATGTCCCTGCTGGCAGACACATCTGGGGAAATCAAATTGACACTGGTGTACCACTCAATATGACTCTTGACTGGTCAGCAACAGTACTTCCCACAAAGATGCCACTGAAATGTTTGCACCAGCCTCCAGAGTGTTGGACTATCATACTTATCAGGGATGTGGCAAGTCACATAATGTTGAATGAACTTCAGCACTTCAGCTGCTTCTTTCTTGCCAATATGAGGAGCATCTTTAATCCACAACAGCATATGTATGTGTGGCACACCTCGTGCCTGATATGCTGTCCTCCAAAAGTAGTGCTCAGCTAACCCAAGAGGAGGATTGTCCTTTGACAAAAGGAATGTCAATATCTCATGGAAATGATAGTGAAAATGTTGGGACACAGAAATTGGATCAAGTGAGCACATCTCACCAAGTGTCATTGATGAAATGCCATCTACATCTGCAATGGCCCACCTCAAGAGTTCAACTAAGTCATCCCAGCTGTACTCTGCACAGCTTAGAGTTATAAACCAAGTAGCTGCACCATACTTGAGCAGCATAGTCATGACCTTCGAGTGTCTACGATACCAGTATTCTTTCATGCCACATAGACTCGAGAGTACAGATATCAAATTCACCTGTAGTGTTTCATCCTTTTCTGTCAGCCATTGCAGAAACTCAACTGCTGTCATACCTTCCAATGAGCTAATCAATAGGAGTGTATGTGCAATGGACACAGAGAGGATACTAAGCTCACTCTCCCACAACAGGTGGAGCAAATATTATATGTTCCTATGAAATTTGCCATCCTTGTTTATCACCCTCAAT